>CM026568.1:31610440-34010440 GCA_015143295.1 Tetracentron sinense | reverse complement strand
TTGAACCCATCGCCTTTGCAGAACTTCGTTCTCGTCTGCTCACTCATGAGCAAAGGCTACCCCAATTTCAGCCCCCTACAGTTGTGGCAAATCTTAATCAGGCTCTTTACTCAGATCGCCATCATAGTCGTGGTCGAGGTCGTGCCCGAGGACGCAACCAACCTCCCAACAATCGCTCCCGCCATTACAATTCTGGGTGACACAGGAACAGCAGTTGGGCTGATCACCAAGACCATCGCAATAGGAGCAACAACACCGAACATGATGGATATCGTCCACATTACAATCCCCATAATTCTGGACAGCACCATCGCTCAGCCCCTATGTATTGTGGTTCTAATTCCACTCCTCCTCACTGTCAGATTTGCAATAGGCCAGGACATAGTGCTCTTCGTTGTCGCGATCGCTTCAATCATACGTATCAAGAGGGCCTTCCTCAGTCCTTTGCTGCTATGACAATGGGTTCTCCGTTTGACGACAATTGGTACCCCGACACCGGAGCCACCAGTCACATGACATACGATTCCTCTGTTCTTCATCAACCAGAATCCTACCATGGTAATGATCATGTGATTGTGGGTAATGGCACAGGTATTCCCATTTCTCACACTGGTTCTTCATCTATTCATACCAATGCTCATAATTTTCAGCTTAATTCTGTCCTACTTGTGCCTCAAATTACTAAGAATCTCTTATCAGTGGCTTCATTTACAAGGGATAACAATTGTTCTTTTACATTTTATCCATGGGGTTTTGATATCAAGGATCTACGAACGGGGAAGCGTCTTCTCAACGGACCAATTAGTGGCAACTTGCACCCAATCTCTCCACAGCGTCAACACCAAAATAAAGCTCTTGCAAGTGTCGTTTCCTCCTCCACCGTGTGGCATCGCAGACTTGGCCACCCATCTGCTTCAACTTTACATTATCTTTCTTCCAATAAGTGTATTGACACATCAATAAAATTGAAAGAGTTTTTTTGTCATGACTGCAATCTTTTTAAAAGTCACAAGCTTCCTTTCCCTCGTGTGCCTCACGAGTCTCCACATCCACTTTATCTCATACACAGCGACGTTTGGGGACCTGGCCCAATATCTTCAGTCTCTGGCTATCGATAGATGACTACAGCCGTTACACGTGGTTTTACCCCATGAAATTGAAGTCTGACAGTCTGGCTTGCTTCCAACATTTCGACGAATTGCTGAAAATCTTTTCTCAACAAAAATCAAGTATTTCCAGAGTGATGGAGGTGGTGAATTCGTTAATCACTCATTTTCCAATTTATTGAACTCTCATGGCATTATCCACAGACTCTCATGTCCATATATCCCCGAACAGAACGGGGTCGCTGAGCGCAAACACCGCCACCTTGTTGAGTCCGGCAACTCTCTATTGTCCCACAACGGCCTTCCCAAGCAATACTGGCTCGAAGCATTTACTACGGCTGCCTATTTAATTAACAGACTACCTACACCCATGCTTCATCAACGATCACCGTATGAAGTTTTGTTCAACAAAAGTCTGGATTACTCTTTCCTCAAAACATTTGGCTGCCTTTGTTATCCATTCACTAGGGCTACTCGTCCTAACAAGCTGAGTGCCAAATCTAAAGCTTGCATCTTCATGGGCTATGCTTCCTCACACAAAGGATATCGATGCCTCGATCCCACTACAGGTCGCGTTCATATCTCACGCCATGTGGTCTTTAATGAGAATATTTTTCCATTTTCTCATTTGTGCAGTACACCCAGCAATGTCTCTCCTTCATGGATGTCACTTCCAGGCTATGGCCCTCATAAACTTTCAACAAGCAGCTGCCCACCACCTTCTACTATAGCTCCTCCACCGATCCCTCTGCCTGCGCATCTGCCCACTTCACCCAACAAAGCTCGACTTAGTTCTTCAGGCTCTTCTCCACCAACACCGTTGCCCCCTCGTGCTGCTCACACGCCGATTCCATCCACCTTTGGTGATGTTCCGGACTCATCCCTTGGAGAAATTTCAGCCCCAATTACTCCACCACCAGCACAATTAGTGGTTGATCTTCCTTACCCTCCTACGGAAAGGTCCACTCCTCCTCAAGAGACTCTGCGCCAATCTCAATTAGATCCACCAATCCAACACCCAATGACGACCAGGCTACGGGATGGTACTCTTAAACCCCGCACCTGGTCTGCCACCCGACATCCTCTTCCACTAGCGCTCTTGTCTCACACTTCAGCTGGTCCTTTTGAATCATCATGTTATTCTCAAGCAGTAAAATTCCCAGAATGGCGGCATGCCATGGCCGAGGAGTTTAATGCACTTGTGCGAAACAAAACTTGATCTCTTGTGCCTGCACGTTCTCACATGAACATAGTTGGATGCAAATGGGTTTTCCGCCTCAAACACAAATCAGATGGTAGCATTGAACGATACAAAGCTCGACTTGTAGCTAAAGGATTTCATCAACAACCAGGGTTGGATTATGGGGATACTTTTAGTCCTGTGGTTAAGTTCACCACCATTCGAACCGTCATTGCAGTTGCTCTTGCATGAAATTGGTCCATTCACCAACTTGATGTTCGCAACGCATTCCTCCATGGGTCTTTACAAGAGGAAGTATTTATGCATCAACCCCCTGGTTTTGTCGACCATGAATTCCCCTCTCATGTATGTCGCCTTCATAAAGCCATTTATGGCCTCAAACAAGCTCCCCGGGCTTGGTTTCAGCGGTTTAGCAATCTCTTATTCGAACATGAATTTGTTTGTAGTGGCATTGATTCATCTATGTTTATCCGTCAGTCTTCAACTGGGATGCTTGTTTTACTGCTTTATGTAGATGACATAATCCTCATTGGTACATCCGATGCCCTGATTCACTCGTTTATTTCTGTTCTTCATTCTACATTTGACATGAAGGATCTTGGCGATCTCAACTTCTTCCTCGGTATGGAAGCTTCTCGCTCCTCCAAAGGCCTTATGCTCACTCAGACCAAATACTCGGTTGAGTTACTTCACCGACTGGATATGACTGGAGCTAAACCATGTGCAACACCCTCCACAATTGGTTCCAAGTTATCCTCTACCACTGGGCTCCCTCTTACAGACCCTACTCAGTATCGCCAGATTGTGGGCGCTCTACAGTACTTGACGATGACACGGCCTGACATTACTTACGTTGTCAATCAAGCGTCCCAGTTCATGCACAAACCCACAATATCCATTTCATGGCCGTGAAGCGCATTCTTCGTTACATCAAAGGGACCATCGGACATGGTTTATTCTTTCAACCATCGCCCTCTTTTCATCTTAGCGCATACTCTGATGCTGACTGGGCTGGCTGCCCTGATAATCGTCATTCCACTACTGGTTTTTGTGTCTATCTTGGGCCAAACCTTATCTCCTGGGATAGCAAGAAACAACCCACCGTTAGTCGTTCCAGTGCTGAAGCTGAGTATTTCGATCTCGCTGTTACTGTAGCTGATACCATTTGGATTCGCTTTCTCCTTCGGGACATTGGCATCTCTCTAACATCCCCGACCCAACTATTTTGAGATAATGTTAGTGCTACATACTTAGCCTCGAACCCAATTTTACATGCTCGTAACAAGCACATCGAGATTGACTATCACTTCATTAGAGAACGTGTGGTTCAAGGCGATCTCCTAATTACATTTGTTCCTACCAATGAACAAACCGCTGACGTCCTCACCAAGGCCCTACCCGGCCCACGTTTTCGCCTTCTACAGTCCAAGTTAATGCTTCACCAACCATCAACTTGTAGGGGAGTATTGGAGAATCACTATCCTACCGAATCAACAAAGGAAACAGAATCTTCATCCACAAAGGAAAGTCCTAGTATGGAAAAGTTTCCTAACTAATTACGTTTCTCTCTTTATGAATATCCTTTGTATATTCTTTGTACCAGCTACTCAATGTAATCTCAATATATGAGCTGTACTAAACAGCCTATATAATATAAGGAACTACGAAGACACAAGTCAAGTTGCCAAAGAATATTGTGTTATTGTTCTCTTTTAAGTCTTACTGACAAGTCTTGTACAAAATCCAAAAGAAAGACTTAAAAGTCTTTCAAAACTTTAACCATCGGGTAAAATTTGAAATTTAATATAATTTTCTAAACTACACTAGGGTACTTTAGCTTTTTCGTTGGGAAGATTTATAGACTTTAACTAAGTGGTGAAAATGACGAAAATGGTTGTCACGCTCTACAAATTAGCAACCGCACTCCACAAAATAGAAAACCGCACTTTCAAGATGGATTCAATCTCAAACCTGTGAGAACGAGGTTTGACAATGGGATCGGCTATCATAGACGGTTTGGGTTACTAAGAGCATTCCTAGCAGCCTCACCAAAATAACTTTTTGATTATTTTGGTGAGCCAAAAGACTAAAAAGGTGTTAAAATGACTCCCAACAGCCTTAACAGAATGAAGAAATCCATTTGGTGAGTCTACAGTACTCACCAAGTTTGGTGAGTCTACAGTACTCACCAAGTTTGGTGAGTACTGTAGACTCACGAAAGTTAAATCTTCTCACCCTTGGGCCCACACAAAAAATAGAATAAGGTTTCTCTATCTCCCTTTCTTTTTTTGGTCCCACACAAATAATAAAATAATATTTTTTTCTCTCTTCCTTTTTCATTTTCCCACACAAATGATAAAATATTATTTCTCTCTCATCTTTTTTTTTGGGTAAAATGGTGAGGATCTTGGGAGTGTTTTAAAAAAGTGGCTCACCAAAACCACTTTTTGTGGGTTTTGGCTATTTTGGAGTGAAATTTGATGAGGCTGCTAGGAATGCTCGAAGGGCGGGCATTGCACTTGCTCTTTTAGCGGTCTTCATATTCTCTTTTCGCACGCTACGGCCGTTGGTACGGGGTAGTTTGGTCATCATATATTGTGACCGAATAATAAATATATCATAGAATATCCGCGAGTATAACTTTCGAAGTCCCATGTCGAGAGGCCAGCCGCTCATTGCACTTGCTCTGTTTTTGAGACAAAAGGAGAAGGTTTTGTGGTGGGTCCCAAGGACCCGACCCATTATCCTTGCCTTTTCTCTACAAAGGGGGCGAGTGCCTTTTGAGTGCAACTAAAACGGCCCTTCCTTTTTAAATGCATGTTGTTTCGAAGCTCTCAATATTTGCGAATCTTCTGCGAAATTTGACAAAACTTTTATCCAGTCAAAATCAAAGTCATCCTTTTTTGGGGCTTTTGAAATCGAATCTTTATGCCCTTCTGTTCGATTCTTCTCTATCTACCAGCGCAAACCCTAACTCTATATTTTTAGCATTTCAAAGCTTTCGAGGTTTGGGGAATCAGATTGATATCTATAGTTCTTGAGGTTTTTAAAACTTTGCTTTGAACACGAAACCCTGGAAGTTGAGAATTCCATGGAAGCCCTAAATTCCTCTGTCCCAAACCTCCCTGTGTTCTTCTCGATGTTCATCATCATCTATCTCATCGCTTACTTTTGTGTTTTCCGCAATTGGAGCCCTAACCACCGCCCAGAAGCTTCAAGCTGCTTCATCTCTTTTGCCCATGGAACTCCTGCTGTTTTCTTAGCCGCTTTTGCCATTTTTACCCATTCTCAACGTGGGTTTGCTTCTGCAAACACCAATTTCCAGAACATGGTACTTGATTTCAGCATTGCTTATTTCTTGATGGATCTCCTCCATTATCTGATCTTCTTCCCCAACGATGTCCTCTTCATTGCCCACCATTTAGCCACCCTGTTTGTGTTCGTGACCTGCCGGTACCTGGTTTTCCATGGCGCATTTGCGGTCCTCTCTCTTCTTGTTCTGGCCGAAGTTACCAGTGCTTGCCAGAACACTTGGACACTTGCGAATGCCCGGAGAGCCGACATGCCTACTGCTGCCAAATTGTATCGATTCCTGTCTCCTCCCTTTTATGCCTTCTATTCTGTTGTTAGAGGGCTGGCTGGACCACTCTTTGTCTATGAAATGGGGGTCTTTTATTTCAGTGGAGCTGCCGATAGTGTGATTCCAAGGTGGGTTTGGGTTTCTTGGATGATTGTGGTTGTAACGGCTATCTCTGTGAGCATATTGTGGATTTCGAATCTCTGGTTGGAGTTGTATAGAGAAAGGACTGGTAAAGTGGAGAAGAAAATGAGATAGAAGATGTGAGTTTTTGGTTTAGCTACAGCTATTTTGCTCAATTGGGCATTTGATTCCTATACTCTGTAACTAAGGGGCTCTAATTCAGAATAATGAGTGGTGTAACTTGGCCAATTTTTTAGCGAGATGAATGTTCAAAATCCCATTTGCTTCTTAAAAGTTATATTTATAATCAAATTCTCTTTTATGAATTTACACATTTTCTGGATACTGATTTTTTGTTACAGACCTGGTAGATCTTATACTGCATTTTGAAGCTTATTAAAATTTTGAAGTTATTATCAGTGCAGTTCTGAATCATGACGCATTTACCAGTGCATTTACAAGCAATGCAAGAGCACAATTATAGCTATATATGATAACGTTTTTCATGATGAAAATGATGGTTAATAAGGACCTTTTGAGTAAAAAAGTCCTGGATTAGCAAGACAAGTTCTCTGGATAACAATGTAATTTAAGTTTTAGTAAGAGACTGCAATGACAACTTAATTGGGGAAAATAATCACCATCTACCAATTTCAAAGAAGGAACATTCAAAATCCAACAAAACCATATATACCCGATGTTTTAGATCAGTCCTAATTGGGGCCTAATTTTTTAAGTTGGAAGAAAGGGAGGTCTTTGACTCTTTGACAGGCTCAACGCCTAGCTCCACGATTTGGGGGAGGTTTCGACAGAGGGAATGTGTGATTTGGGGGGATGTGTAGTGACTGGCGGCAATGAAGGAATGTGATTACCAGTCGAGAATGGCTGTCGAGATTCCTGGCAATTTGGGGGAAGTTTCAAAAACCTTATTTCAATGCTCCAAATCCTAGTTAGCAGCGGTAACGGAGATGAGCCTTTTTTTTTCAGCTGTTTTTTAATTCTCTCTCTCTCTCTCTCTCTCTATATGTTTATTAAAGCAATCGGATAACAACCGATTCTGAATATTTTAATTGGAGTCGAATACGAATGCACTATTTCACTATTCGTCAGATATCGATGTCATCACTTGTCTTCCAACAATATCGAGATTTGGCAAAGTGTTCATTGAGAATTAATTGATCATGACTAAATAGATGGTATTTCTTGATAAATTTTTTATTGTGCTAATAGATGTTATGCATATGCATTCCAACATTATATAAATCCAGTGAATTTGAGTGTTCGAAAACCGGATTCTATTGTCTATTTGCAATACTTTGATATCCTCTAATCACAAGAATAACTCTATTCCGATACTCTTTGAATTCATAGCATTTTACTTTTTACCAATCATTTTTTTTGTACAACAGGTGAATAAATCAAAGAGGGAATTTGTCTCTCCTCGAAATTTCATCTAACTCAACTATCCAAAGTACATTCGGGGTTGACATCAGAATGTCTTAGCTAAATTTAAAAAAATGTATTATCAACTATCCCCCACTTATACTATGGTTTGCATTCTCTTCCCAAAGTTAAGCCGAATATTTTATAAGTTTGATGGACAGGTCAATGTTGAGTGACTTCGTATCTTCGTATAAACTTGATTAAGTTGCTTGACACAAATTATCTCTGGGTATTCACAAGTTTTTAGATATGTCAAAAGGCATTTCATATGTAGATTGTAGATGGTATGGAGCGTCATATCGTCTGGACCATATTGCTGAGTCAGTAAACAAGGAGAGCTTCTAAAATAAGGAAAATAGATGCTTGTTGTTTTCCTCCCACTTGTCCTTAACAATTGAAGGTTGGTTGAAATGGATCTTGAACTATTATTTGTTGGACGACATGCCTATGATAAGTGATCTTTTTGATAAAAATTGGAAATTAGGATTTAACACCAATCTCCAACGTCCTGCCGGAAATATTATTTGGAATCCTGAATAACATCTAATCATCTTATCTCCCCGAAGTGAGTTATTGATGTAGATTCAGTTAGTTTAGAATCATTTTTGTTGTCAAATATTAATTATGTATTGAAATAACAAGCACTCAATTTAATGTTCGAGAAATTGGAGAAAACTAAATGAAAAATATTGTGAAGTTTTATCGCATATAGAAGCAGAAACATAAATCAAAGGTTTTCTTTTAAAAAATATATATAATTTTTTACATATTTGTTGGTGTGCAGAAAATAGAATAAATTGCAGATCAATGTCGATGTCCTTCATATCTCCTTCAACTTGAATCTTTTCCTCCTGAAAAAGTGTTTTTGAGTGCATATATTCTGGTACGTCCGCTACATAACCATCGAAAAACTAGATAAATGAGAATACTGATAGAAATAAGTTTTAAAGAAACTTATGCAAAAATGATGTGTATGTGTATATATATATATATTATTGATTTGTTCTCTTTATGTACTTCTAAGTATAAATAGAAATGTAAATGGTTATAAACTAGTGTCTCACTAATATAGAAATAATATGTAAATGTGTATGAATGAGTACATTTAGAGATGCATAGATCTACATGAATAAGAGGAAGAAAAAAGAAGATAAACAACCGGAAGAAACTTCAAGAACCAGAAACCAGAAACGCCCATTTACGTGAGAGATATATCTGATGCTCGGCTGTAGTGGTAACGATTCCAAATTGGAACACTGAAGCTAAGCCCAGACTAGCCCATGGGCCAACCAGAAGAGACACAAGCATAAGGCTCAACCTGATCTTTACTCAAATAATTCAGCAACCACTCTATTGCAGATAAGTTCAGTACATAATCATTTCCAAACAATAACAGTAAATACATTTAACAAAAGAAGAATAATGTCTCACAGATATTCCATATATTCTAGCTGTCTAATGGATATTCCTTGAACATGATTCAGATAGACAGTTATAACTACCATCACAGTACAAGTTAGCTTTTGATATAAATGCAAACTCTTAAGAAATAGCTACAGACCTCACCTATCTTCTACGCTTGCTTCAGCCATTGATATCAGAAACACTCCATATTCCATATTTTATTACAAGTTCCATCAAGCCATTGATAGAATTGAACACTTGTAACTCTGATTTTTCCGAGACATGCGAATTGGGTCTTCCACAGCTAGGCCTTGTGTACCGAAACAGAAATACTGGTTCATCAGCCCATTGTTAACTGAGGTTTGCTTTTGGGCCATGTCCAGTGTTCCACCATTAGAGGGTTGCTTGGAGCAAGAAGGCCCTACACACTCATTTCCAATATGCACACCCTTCTGTTTATCCAATGAAGTAGGTGAAGACAGAGACGATCTCGAGAAAGAACTCGAAGGTGATCGGGCTGGAAAAGTTAAATGTGGCACGGCCTTAATAACTCCATGCATTAGCCCAGTGGCGAATTTCTTCTTGGTGGATGGACTCGGAATATTACTCCTGACTGAGAGTGTCCGTTTGTTGTTTGGAAGCGATGAGGGCGTTGAGAATCTCTGCCGCAGTGGGGTCGAAGTGTCCTCCAATTTGTTCCATTTCTTGTGTGATCCCAATGAATCCTCACCTCCCGATTTCTTGATTTCGTCAGATTTCTTCTCCTTCCGACTTGGCCATTGGAGAAGAATTTTAAGACGTCGTGCTGCATAATTTATGGAACCTGACTTCTTCTTATCTAATGAGTTCCCACAAACTGAATCAAAGCGACTCAGTTCACTCGAGCACGAACTCAGCTCTGCATTGCCCTGATCGCCACTGGCATCTGATGCATTTTCAATACCTGTTAACAAGAATATCTCTGCATCAGGGATTCTAAATGAAGTACCAGGACTGCTTTCAATACTCTGCATCTTTAGCTGGGAAACAATGGCGCTTCTTGCCATATAATCCTGACAATTGGAGATCCCCCCAGCTGAAGTCAACTGTTTGATAAGTATTTCTGATGATGCAGAACGTGGCCGTTTCCTGAGGAGATCTAGTGGGGTCATGTCATCTATGTCACGGATGTTTACATTGATTGATGGCACAGTCATCAGTAGTTCTACCAGATTAGAGTGAATGTTCCCAATGACGGCCAAGTGAAGCGCGGTTCTTCCATTGTTGTTCTTGATGTTGATGATGTCCTGCATGTTAGCAATCTTTCCACATGCCAACTGCTTTATGAGCTCAATCTGCCGGTCCAATCTCTGGAAACCAGGAGTTCGAAAACCAACCACAGCCATATGGAGGAAAGTATCTCCTGCAGTGTTTGTTACAGAGGTGGATGAGGGGGATGCAAGGATTATAGTCTCTACCACGACTAAGTGGCCCCTATAAGCAGCTACATGCAATGCAGTGTTCCCTTCATTGTCTGTGGAGGTTACGATATCAAAGGATGCCACTAGATCCTTAACTACCTGCATGAATAACCAGCTCAGTTAGAAATTACAGAAATGACATCTTAGGAGGGTAAAAAAATGAAGTGTGTGAATGCTTGAGAAAGAAAAGTTACAGATAGTTAATAACAATCATCTAACAGGGCTAATTTTTTTACCCAATAGTCCTTCAAGGTAAAACTTATTCATTCCTGGGCAGCAAATGTAGGAATCTTCTGTTTATAGACCATATATACAGTCCATCGTACGAAGAGCATAGATTTAAGTCATACATGGGAGGATTACAATAATTGCCAAAAAAGTATATGCCAATATTATTTGTATATATGTTCTCATCAGCAGTAGCTTGGCCTGAGTACTAGTCATGTATCCTTTGGAGTTTGGACAAATTTAGCAGAAGCTAAAGCAGGGTAAGAAAATTTGCAGCTGCAATTTCCCTCACGCAACCTCTCAGGATTGCAAGCCTTTTCTATTTGCATATTTCACAATCATAGAAGATGGAAGTTTGCCAAACTAGTTTCACACCAACTACCATCACTACCTTCCTAATCCCTGACCACATTAATCAGATTATATGGTATCCAAGTGATTCAATTCAATACTTGAGAACAAATGTAGTAGGAAAGAAGCACGAAAACCATCAGTTCCACGCTATGTACTTCATTGCATATTTTGCCCCTTAACAAGAGTAATCACAACTTATGCCACCAAAGCCACTTAGCCCTTTCAACCAAGTTGTTCACAGGTCTGCCACTGATAAGGTAACACACAAACCCATTAAGCTTAGTAATTGGTTGAAAAGTCCTCCAGAAATCCCTTTCAATTACTTTTTAAGCTATTTCGTATCATTAAAATGAACAGGGGGCATGAGACCATTTTGGGATCAAAATTTCTCAATATGGATGAAATTTCATCAGGAAGGCACTTCTTTTCCTGTCTCTACCAAGCTTGCCTGCATGTTGTCCAGTATCATGTGATATGTATGCTTGAATAACCACCTGATGAACAAACTTTTCCAGTTACAATGATCTTCCTTCACACCATAACCATTTTTTTATAACGACTTTCCCAACATTCAAGCAATTACGCCAAAAATACTAGCAATCACTGAAGCTTATCCTAGTAGTACATTAAAAAGTAGGAAAAATCAAAGGCTCAATACATGACTGAAAATGCTTTAATGATACATTATGCTGTATCAATGCAATTAAGCAGCTTCTAGCATGTGCTGTACGAATAGTATAGAAAGGTAAATAGGAGCTCATTCACCCCCACTAACTTAGTAAGTCATCCCAAATGTCTATTTAACTAACAAAACTACCTTGTGATCTTCGATTAATCTAAGATTGAATCATATAGGTGATAAGGAAGACACTGACCTTGTATAAGGCTCAAAACGGACCTTGTATAAGGTTCAAACCATAGTAGCAGGGAAGCTATGTAACAGGTGGGATACTCACTTTCCAAGAAGCTCAATTTCCAGACTTGCTTCCCAAGAGGCTCTCTTCCATCATGTCTCATTTAGTGATAAAGGAGGCTATATATGGAGGAAATAATAAGATAGGCCTGAGTCTAAAGCCTAGGGTGTAGATCCTGAGCAATTATTGTTGGATTGAAACCTAAGACACCTAGGTGGCGTTTGATAACACTAATCTACATAGGTAGAGCTTATTTGAAAATTGTGCTTAGTTGGACTTTAGATTGTTAGGTTGAAGGTTAGTTGGATGTCTACATCTTTTTGAAGTAAGGGTTTTACCTTCTATTAAAAAAGTAGCTCAACCTATTTAGATTAGTGTTACCAAATGCCACCCTAGTTCTCCAAAAATATCTCATGTAAGATAAAATCAAAAGTATGACCGACTATCCTAATATAATGGGAATGAGACACATATATCTCATTTCCTAATGATTTTTTTAGCCTCGCTTCTCACTTTCGCTTCACTTTGGTAACTATGGTTCAAACTATTCTGAATATTGTGTGATCCATCACTTCACATGATGATCTCATCTTCAGTGATTTACAATTAAGCTATCTGCAATTACCTAATGTGATTAACCGCCATAAAATAAGTGATCAAAGAGTAATTATCCTAGCAACCACTAAGATGCCGAAGAAGAAAAGAGAGTAAATAATAGATTATGAATGGCCTCACCTCAACTTGCCCTCTGCTAGAAGCTGCATGCAAGATAGTAGAACCCTGAACATCTCTATAAGCCAAAACATCAGAGCAATTCCCCAGAAGCTCTCTCAAAATCTCCAAATTCCCTCCTCTAGCAGCGGCATTAACAGCCCTGTTCATCACCTCCCACCTAAAAACTGAAGGAATTTCATTAGGCAGCTGCTCTGATTCTCCACCACTGCCCGTCAAACACCTCGGCGAGGCCGAGAAATCAAGCAGGAGCCTGAAAACCTCAGAATTCTTGCTCCTAGATGCAGCATAAAATATATCAGTAACACCATATTCCCCTTCTCCAAATACAAGCAGAGGATCCCTCTCGAGCAATCCCTGAACAAAAGCCACATCCCCGGCTGAAGCAGCAGTGTATAGAAGCCATCCACCATAGCCAGCTCTGATGAGAGAGTTGTTTCCTCTCTTGGATTCACTTTCAAGAAGGAGCTTCTGGGCTACCTGAGAACGGCACTTGGCGACATCGTCAAGCTGTTCGTCATCCCAAACGGTCTCAAGGCGACGAATTTGGCGAAGGGAGGTAAGCTTAATGAGGAGATTAGCGTCAATGAGGAGGAGCTCACGGACCAGAACATAGTGGCCATTTGCAGCCGCCCAATCAATGGGGGAGGCATACCACCACTGCTCGCCGGTGCTCTCCCACCGGAGAGGAAAGTTTGAAGGAGGCATTGCACCTGAAAAGGGAATTCTAGTTAATGGGACCAAATTATCAGGAAATAACAGTTTCTAGGGGAAGTTAATCCAGACCCATTTATAAGATAACATCAAGAAATACAGAATCCACAGTTAAAAGTAGACTCAACTCACCAAAGTAAAAAGTGAAAATGCAGACAATCTAATTCTTTAGAAGGGAAAGTGAGGAAGACCCAACTGATTACTGGGAACCTTGATATGAATCAAGAAAAAACAAAGCAGCAACCAAGATCTTCGACTCTAAAAAGAAGAACCTGCAATATCACCCATTAGAGCATATGAGTCTATGACCCATTAAAGCTTACACAATAAGAAGAACCCTTTGACACTAAAATCATTTATAAAAAAGATCAAAGAACCTGCAATATGACCCATTAGAGCTCAGGAAAAGGAAGTGCAGAAGAACAAGACAACAACATGGGAAAATGAAGAAGACCCATTGGAACAAATACCCATTCGAAAAACAGAGAGGATAAGGAGGAGATGAAGAAGAAAAAGAGGAAACAACAGGCATCATTGCTCAAAGCAAACCATGACTGTGCGGTCTTGGGAAGGTATGATTGAAGTTTAGAATCGCGTCTTTTCAGGAAATGGTATCAAAGGCCCTATAACTGTACTGTGTTAGGAAGGTCGGGAATAATTAGGAGGTGGTGAGATCAAGCAATCTTTCAGGTTTTGATTTTTGATTAATCAAAGTTTAGTGGTGATTCTGTTCATTGATTAGATATTAGATAGTGACTGAATTGACAGCACCAGAAGGAATAATCCTCTCTATGTTGTCATACACGTGGCACCAAGAAGATGTTTTGGACCAAATTGGGTCCCGCCAGGAACTCTAGGTCAGGTAGACTAGAACAACTTTGTGGGACCAATCAATTGGTGGGTCCCAACTCAGTACTCATCGTAGGGTTGAAGTGACCTATCTAATCCTGACCTAACCATTTGGTGGAAAAATGAAGTGGTGGCAGTAGTTAGGGAGACAGAACCACCAGGGGAGACAATTTCTCTTCATTTCGTTTAGATCCCTGAAAGATCATGTGGTCGGTTTAATCACCATTATCTGTTTATATTAATCATTAAGGACCCTTCTCGAACATGTGCTGAGGGGGCGGGCAAAAGTGCATAAAGATACATATTCACTATGAAAATAAAAAATCATCGAAATCAATATAAAACAGTTGATACGAAATGGTTTCGATAGTCCAATACAATATTTATATTAATATGAAGCAGGTGATACACATCATTTATTACTTATATATATTTTAATTTATTGTAAAATTATAATTATACTTGTTACTTTGTCTAATCCCCTACATTTATTTTTTTTGTTAAATTTAATTCCTATAATTTATTTGATTGTTTTAGAAAAAAAATAAATTATATATATCATCTAATACCAAAACTAATACTCATGGACTAATACATCTTCCGAAATCATATTTTTAATCCTTGGTAGTAACTACTTGCCACATGCATTGTAGAAGAAAACCCCTCTTCAAGGTATGAGGAATAGAGCAATGGTATTTGCACCCTTGTAAGTTGTTACTTAACCAACTTAACGAGCTCGAGGACCCTTGTAACTTCGCGAGCCTGAACACCCTCCATTAGTCATTCGGTTACACGTACAGTCGTGTATAAGAAAATTCCCGCCAAATCGTATAAAAATTATAAACCACTTTTTTTTTTCGGGTTCAATAATTATAAACCACGTGGTGACCACTAGGGGTGATAACCGGATTTGCCAAATCCGGTTATCACCGGAGAGGATTTGATGCCAGCCAGGCACCAAATCCTCTCCGGTGATAACCGGATTTGGCAAATCCGGTTATCACCCCTAGAGGTCACCACGTGTCTCCTTTGACACCCCTTAACCGTGGGTAAGGTTCACCCAACCCTAGGGTTCACCCACCTATTTTTGGTTTTTTTTTTAAAATAATAATTCTTTTTTTAAAATTAAAAAACTGTTTTTAGAGTTTTTTTAATATTAAAAACAGTTTTTTAATTTTAAAAAAAGAATTATTATTTTAAAAAAAAACCAAAAATAGGTAGGTGAACCCTAGGGTTGGGTGAACCTTACCCACGGTTAAGGGGTGTCAAAGGAGACACGTGGTGACCTCTAGGGGTGATAACCGGATTTGCCAAATCCGGTTATCACCGGAGAGGATTTGATGCCAGCCAGCTATTGAGTGCTGCACCCAAAGGCTAGAGGGTGGACTGCATAGAGTGCCATAACAATGCTGCATTGTAATATATAGTCTCAGTTCATTACTCCCATCACTGACTTGCTTTATCTCATTCTCGTTTTTTCTTTTCCTCACTTTAATTGGCCCAATGAAGACTCGTTCACGCGGGCATAAAGAGTAGCATTACATTTTTTTTTTTTTGGGGGGGGGGGGGGGGAATAATTATCTCCTCGGTCGGGAAGGAGGTGGCTCAGGTCACCTTTTAATGTCACTGTCTCCCTTAACTGTAGTTAAGATTCACTCACCCCTAAGGTTCCCTCATCTACCCTTGATTTTTAGAAAAATATATATATTTTTTAATTACAGGGTTTTAAAAAAAATTAACTAGAGTACTCAAAAGTTGAGTTGGCATTGTGAAAGTCAGGAGCAATAGTTCCTCCTTGCCAGTGGAGCGAGGGGCATGACTTCTCCCTTGTACAACAGTAGACAGTCCCAACATTCTAGAGGTGGAATTGTATGCTATGCTGCATTACGAAAGAATCAACCTTTAACCTCATCTACTTTCTGACATGTGGACCATCGAATAATCATCCGGACTATATGATTATAGACTACAATGAATTCTATGATCAACATTGGGGTCACCATATTAATAGCCATACACCTCAGTAGAACTGGAGAAGACATGGGGACAATTGAGCTGTTGGAAGCCCCATGGTATTCATGGGCAGTTGCCTTTGTAACAGATTTGTGCCTCACTGCACTACAAACAAGCTAGTATGTCTCAAACTTAGGTTTGGGTCCATTGCCAACTGGTCCTGCCATGGAGATCTTTTAGATAAAGTAACAAAAATAATATAGACGTCCTTTTCATCCAATCCCATTTGACCACTTACAGCAACATTGAAATCTACAATCTCACAGAAATCCTATGTGAGGGGCATTGTTTCAAGAGTAAAACTAGTTTTTTTTAGGAAAGATGGATAAGGAAGAAGACCGAATGACCTGTAGTTTTATCAATAAGCTTCATGCACTGGGTCCACAATCAACCAAAATAAGTAACCATCTCATGAGGGTTTTTTTTTAAGACCCGCAAATTCAGGTACTAGCCTGTTTCTTTTTTCATTCATTTGGGCTTCCCCGAATATGGGTAAGAGCATGTAACTATTACTTATTCAACATTGGTGTACATAGTTGGAGGATTGGAGCATTTTCCCCCATTCTGTCCTGTCCAAAATATCATCAGAACTCCGTCGTCCTCTTCAATATATTTTTCTTTTCTGGGTAAACACAATATATATATATATATATTAAAAGAGAAAGAGAGCCATACATCTCAAGGTTCACCAAGAGAGAACTTGAATACTTCTTCAGAGCCAGACAAAGGACATATATGTTTGCTCTCATTTCCAATGAGAACTTGAATTTAAGGCCCCCCTGTGGAGAATAGATCAAAACCAAGCACTCATAAAACATTTCAGGAGAAGAGAGAAATGGCGTAAGCAATTACTAATAAAACACCTCCGTTTGTAATAAAAATGCCTTAAACAAAAGATTCAAGGATCTTAGTTCACTTCCTTTCTCACAAACAAAACATGGGGAACCAAACCCCCTATCACTAAAAAAACACCAAAAATTAAAACAGGCATCCATCATGCTGCATCAGAAGTCCACACAGTACCTCAAATTTATTGGAATTCAAAATATCAGTCCCGCATCAAATCTTAATGAGTGGACGCCATGTGGACGATTAAGTCAATCACACGCGTGCTGCAAGACCAAAAACCATGTTAGGGCACACAAGGAAAGAGCAGGGGACTCAATAAAATAATAATTCAACAGAGCAAATTGGCCTCCCAACCCTCCATATATGGAGGAGAATGAAGCACTCTTCCCCACCACATAAATTTGGGCTAGAGAATGTCCTGTGGAATGTGGGAGGACGGCTACAAGTAGATGGCTGTCGTGAAACAGGATATTGGCAATCCAACATCTAAGGACCATCTATTGTCACCAATCTATTGTGAAGAGGGACTGAAATTTTAGCTTTTGAAGCATCAATAATGAGTCTCAGTGGCACACTGGTAGGAGAAGGGCAAATATTTGTGATGGATTTACCTGTAACCCCACTCGTTGTCATACCAAGAGACAAGCTTCACAAAGTTGTCATTCAGAGCAATTCCAGCCTTGGCATCGAAGATGCTTGACCTGCAAAAGTTAACATCACAATTAAGTGTGTAACACAAAATATTAACACAATAAAACACATAATACATCCGATAAAAAAACTAAAGATTACAATAGCCCACTTGACCCATAAAAAAAACAGTTGAGAGATCTTGGAAACAAATGATCGGAAGGGAAAATGATACCCAAAACTCATAAATCTTCAACAAATGAAAAAAGAAACGGAAAGATTTAGCCATCCAGAAAGAATAGGGGAAATGCTCCAATCCTCCTTGTAAATGGATTTAAGAAAACCCAAGAGATGAGCAAGGGGTAAATCAGTTGCCACAACAACTTTGGAAGCCAATGTTGAATAGGTAATACATGCCCCAAAAGAATGAAAAGAAAAACAGACTTGTTCCTGAAATTGGGGACTTCAAAATAATCTCATGAAATGGTAGTTTAAAAAAAAATACTATTTTGGTTGTTTGTGGAACAAGTGCATGAAGCCTATTGATACAACAACAGGTCATTCAGTCATCAACCATATCATCTTCAATTAAAAAAAAATTGTTCGACCTTTAGGATAATAAGACATAGTTCGAGGGCAGTCAGAATATTTTATGAATTCTCTTGCACACACAAAATCTAGAGGTTGCTTGCTGAAGTGGACCACCAACTGAATGAACAACAGCCAAAAAGTCAAGCTAACTAGATTGGCTCCATCACAATAAAAGAACTGTCTTTCGAATGATGACGAAGATTACGCACCAATCAGATTGTTGAATCATTTCGATGTAGTAATTTAAGAAACCCCATCACCTAGACGGGTGCTCCCATCACCCAGATGGGTCCAGACTGATGAGCAATACTTCATAAGTCGGTACAAAATATGAAGCTTGCATGAGGCATCCTAGGAACTCGTACCAAAGGAACAACTCCTAATATCAGTATACCCATCCTTACCTGCTGTCACCCACAAAGTCGGTAGACACCACATCATCTTCAGTGTAACCCAAGATTCCCTTCAGCTTCCCCTGAGACTCCTCCCTGAGCACCACCAGAGTGAACGGAAAATTCAGTATATAAAAATTATCCTCATCTAACCAGGGAAAGTGGAAAGCATCTAGATAAATAAAACTGCTATACTGCTACTACCACCTAGTATAAAAGATATCTAGTAATTTCACTAAAGGAACTACGGAAATATTGTTGATCCTTACTTGATAGCAGCTTTGATCTGTTCATATGTGGCCTTCTTCTCAAGCCTAACAGTGAGGTCAACCACTGAGACATCCACAGTGGGAACGCGGAACGACATTCCAGTCAACTTCCCATTCAGTGCTGGGAGCACTTTCCCAACGGCCTTTGTGATTACAGAAATTTTACATAAAATTGGTCAAGTATTCCAAAAACATTGGCAGTATATACCATCATAATATCATTATAGTTGTGAATGAAAAGCAAAGATAACTAAGTGGAGATATACTAGATACAATCTCATCTGGAAAATAGGTTAGTATGCATGCCCTCAATATTTGATTCTAGAGTCTATAATAAATCTGAGTGGTCTAGCTAAAATCTCATTTGAGATATATGCCAAATGCCCTTGAACTTTAATCCTAGTTTAATGATGGTGTCTACAATTCGATCCAACATCAGCCCTTCACAAAAATTTTCAATACCCACTAATATGTTATAAGAAAAATAAACATAATTATCAATTATCACATCTCATCAGTACGAGTGATTTCATTGAACTTTAATCCCAGTTTAATGATGGTGTCTACAATTCGATCCAACATCAGCCCTTCACCAAAATTTTCAATACCCACTAATATGTTATTAGAAAAATAATCATAATTATCACATCTCATCAGTACAAGTGATTCTATGGAGTTAGTAAATACCTTTGCAGCTCCGGTACTGCTGGGAATGATGTTAAATGAAGCAGCTCTTCCACCTCTCCAGTCCTTACTTGATGGCCCATCAACAGTTTTCTGTGTAGCTGAATCACATAATATAGAAGCGGAAATCCAAATCACTCTTATAACTCAAGTCTCTTGGGACATCAAGACATACAAGCAATTTGCTAACAAAACCCACCAGTTATGGAGTGGACGGTGGTCATGAGGCCCTCAACAATGCCAAATCTGTCATTGATAACCTGTCCAGTTTCCAGATAATAGATAAATAAGATATACAAACCTATTAACTAATTTTTTTGAAAAGATAAATAATTTTTTAAAAGTATTTAAGATCTAGCGGGGATAAGAAATCAACCTTGGCAAGGGGAGCAAGACAGTTTGTAGTACAGCTAGCGTTGGAAACAATGTTAATATCATGCTTGTATTCTTTCTCATTGACACCCATAACAAACATAGGTGCATCCTTACTTGGGGCCGAAATGACAACTTTCTTGGCACCACCCTACTCAATAATCAATTCATATAAAACAACAAAACACTGATTTAAAATCAACAACAGGATCAACGTATATTATCTACACAAATCAACATATTATATAATCAAAAACCTAAAACTTGAAATTAATCCCTAATCCATAAATGGGATCTCGAAGACACAGATGAATATAATCACATGATGTTATTGATATGAAGTGTTTGGAACAGTAAAACTAGAATGGAAATCCCCTTCAAAAAGTAGTAACTTAGTAAAGAAGAGAGTATAAGATCCTATCAGAGATATATTCATTATAACACCCCACAATAAAATTAAACAAAGATTATTAAAACTTCATAGTCAGATTCGTCAATACCCACAATCCAAATTTAGGTGATAACAAACCTTCAAGTGGGCAGCAGCCTTGTCCTTGTCGGTGAAAACTCCAGTTGACTCCACAACAAAGTCAGCTCCGGTCTCACCCCATGGGATCTCGTCAGGGTTCCTAAAAATTACAGCAAAAAAACAAAGATTTTACAAATCTAGGATCTTGAATTCTTCCCTGTTGCAGTCTTGCAGCTAATAAAAAGAATACAGGACCGAGGATTATACCTAACACCGAAAACTGTGACTGCTTTCTCACCAAAGAGAAGGGTCTTAGAGTCCTTCACCTTGATGTCATGATGCTTCCACTGACCGTGAACACTGTCGTACTTAAACATGTATGTCTGCACAACACAATACCAAAACCAATCCCTCAGTATACAAACGGATCCAGAGTATGAACTTCCGTGCAGATACCCATCGATCCGACTCGGAAAAAGATGGGTCCACCGTCCAACTCTTTAAATCAGATCAGACGGTTAAAATCTTTTCCATTTTAAAATCCAATCCAAGAGGCGGATCGGAGCACTGCATCGTTCCTTACAATAATATGATTGTCAGATCGTGGATGTGCAAAACATCATATAAAGCATCCAGTGATTTTAGATCATGAGATCTGCATATGGATCGCATGAACGTATGTATGGATCGATGGCTTTACCATGTAATCGGTGGTGATGAAAGGATCATTAACGGCGACAAGCTCAATATCGTCTCTCTGAAGAGCGACTCTGGCAACCAAACGACCGATCCTTCCAAAACCTGAATCACAGAAAAGATCAGATCAATATCAATAAATCACCCTAAAAAAATCGACGAAAAAAACCTAAATAAAAATCAAGTACCGTTGATTCCGATTTTGATCTTGCCAGAACCTGTAAAAAAAACATAAACCAAAAAAAAAAAAATATCAGAAATTTAGATTAGAAAAGAAGAAAAAGCTCCGATCATGACGAGGAGATGAAGAACAGGAGAAGGTAAAAGACAGTGTTACCCATGATTGTCAGATTGAAGGAGAGAGGAACAAGAGGGTAAAAAAGGGAAATGAAAAGAGTAGAGTTGCAGAGAGAAAGAGAGAGGAGTGGAGAAGAAGAAATGGTGATTTTGGAGTTATTTAAAGAAGAGGGAATGGTGAGGGCGTGATGATTTATTTAGGGTTTGGGCGGATTTTTCGAAAACTAGTGGCGTTTGTCAAATGAACGGTGCTTTCAAAGAAAAATGGTGGTTGGTGAGTGCGTGCGTGGGTACATCACCGTTGAAACCGAGACGAGTCACGGATTTATCGTGAAATGGCTTCACGAGATCAGCGGGTTAGAATGGGTAAAGTCGTTTGTTGGTTGGACTAAAGAAAATTACGGTGATTGACACAACCTTCCTTTTTTTTATCGTTCTGTGTAAAGTAATTAAATCTCTCCCCGACTCTTGTGATGTGAAAAAAAATTAAATTTTCATTTATTTTCTATTATTTGATTTTATCCATTAAAAAAATGTTAGTTTTATTTTACTTATGGTTAGATTAATAATGAAAAATCCATATGAGTAGCGCAAGTTTTTGAGGCGGAGGTCAAGGCTATTGCACAGGTTTTGATTTATAAGGTTTCATATTATCGTGGGAACAGTCACAAGTATTGCAGTTTTCTGAAAGATAAAAACAATGAAAGAAAGGTCGAAAGTGGCAGTCTTTCTTATGCAAATGGTATTTTTGTGTGTGTTTTTTTTGGTTTGTTTGTTTGTTTTTTTTTTTTTTTTTTGGGGGTTTACTCAACTACACCACAAGGCGAGGCGATAGCTTCAGGCAATTTTAGATGGGTTATCATCTTATAATAATAATAATCAATCAATGTTTATGAGAAAGGTCTCGACTCTGAGGACCTCCAGTTAAGCACATGTTACACCTACCTGCTACGTTTGGCCCCGAAGTTTCCCTTTTGACTGTTGCGTGGGTTAAGTGATTATGATTTCAACCAAAAAAAAACAAAAAAAACTGTTGACATTCAAAGAATATACTAATTTGCACAGAGCATATGCTCCTTGCATCACTCGTGTATATATATATATCTTAACCCTCGGTCGTCACTACTCACTCTATACTAATAGGGGGTTTACACAGGAGCGTGGCATAGATTGAGAGAGGGGCAGAGCCGGGGTGGTGGGCTCTAGCCCCCCTAAGCTTCTGAGAGAAAATATATTATTTACAAACAGACACCAACAAACTTGGTGGCCCATGAATTGAGCCTTCAAAAAAAAAAAATTCGGGGCTACACCCCTGAACCCCCATTGTTAGCCCCCTACAAGAGAATTCTGGCTCCGCTCCTGGGTTTACATTTTAGTGAGATAGTTGTTTAATTAAAGAAATGCTCTGGGGACTTTTAAGTGTGCTTGGTGCCATTTTTTGTAAGATGGGGCACGTCATAACGACCCAAAAATATTATTAAAAATAAGGACTTAGCTACTGAGACCCCACTAGGCCAAGACCATGCTCTAAGAGCATTGGATTTCAAATGGGGCCCAATTCACATGGTAGGCCCCACCTGAACTCTTAGAGCAGTCTCGGTGGTCTCGGCCCTACTGGGGTCTCCCATGCTTTACCCTTTAAAAAAAAAAAAAAAAACTTAAATGGTCTTACATGTGCGCCTAGGAAGGCATGTCATCACACAAAGGAGGCCTGGTTAAACCATATTGGTGCAGGATTTGGTGTCTTTAACATTTTTCTTAATTAAATTGTAAACACCAAACAAAGAAAAGGGGGGGGGGGGAAGGGGGATGACCATGGCGTGGTTAAACACAATTGCACTGGTCGCGAAATTTGGGACCAGTTCAAATTTCAATTTCAAACCATGTGGTTATGGCCGTCTTGGCCTGCCTAACCATTTGATTACAGCATCCATCACTGTTAAACAGAACCTCATACTATTATTTTACTATAACGTGGCCATACACAAATTACAATGACACCATCATGGTGGCATGCAACACCACGCTTGCAACCCACTTCCGTTCTCTAACACAATTAGGGTGGCAAACCGACCGGATTCAAGTCGGTTAGGTTTGAACTGAGTGAGAAATATCCTCAACTCAAACACCACCCATTTATAATTAGAGTAAAAAAGGCAGATCCCAACTTAAACTAGTAGGGTACTCAAACCAGTGACGTTGAGTTACACCATCACACCGACACTATTATAATTTATAAAACCTCTTCTAGTCTTCTAGTAATATGGACTCCCATAGTATATTAAGGGTACACCACCAAAACAATATCAGAAGTCAAGACTACATGAGTTAGGGTTAATTGTTGGAGTTAATGGGTGAGTGGGCCCTTCTATAACTTTCAGCAATATATTAAGAGTTCCCTTCCCGTAGGAACGGAGCCCATGGCCTTGGACCTCTAATAGGAGAAACTCTGGAGTTTCAAAAGGGACAGCATCTGGTCAGTAAACTGATCACAATCTGTTGTCCAGGTTATTAACAAACAAGAGATATTCAAAGTCATCATTTAAAAATCACAATCTGCATACAATATGTCATTTCCTCCACAAAACATCCCATGATCCAATGGCATACTATACACAATAGGGAAATATCAATTCAGATAGATAGTGTGGCATTTTAGATTAGAAATTAACAAAATTACTGGCTCAATTGATGGAGCATTCCTCTCCCCAGAAAGCTCAATGGGATATGAAGCGTGCGGTTAATAATGAATTCCAAAAGGGTTTCATCATTGTGATCTATAACAACATTTCTAGTCCCCAAGCAATCACACACCATGGTACATTGTGCCAGGACGGAGATCATCCAGAGTATCAATGCTTCCGAAGCCACTTAACTCTTTTAGACCTGTCCAACCACGGCGAGTAAGAAAATCACGGAAATCAGCTTCAGTGTAAAGCGTCTTCTCTTCAGTACGGACGGCTATGCGGTCGGGGTCATCGTAGAGACAAACTTTTATTGTCAACCCTGAAACAAGGGCCTCAAATTTAATGCCTAGAAAACAATTCAGTTTCATAACTAAACAGAGTTTGTATTGAATATTGATATGTCAGGTTACCCTCATCAAGGTGAAGAGTATAATTTCCCAATGGCATGTCCTTGTCAAGGCTCCGCACAATCTCATCTTCATCCTCCAACCAAAATGCCCGATTAGTTCGTAACCCAAAAGCAGACTTGATCGCCTCCTTGATTGCATCTCCAGTGCCATTGATGCCAATCCTTCTAGTGTACTCCCCCCACTTAACTGATATAACCCTACCATATGAAGAGTGGCTCTCCCCGCCTGCCAAAAAAACAAATAAAAGAAAAGAAATTGCCTACTTGAAACCAACGCAATTGAACATTCATTGGACAAGTCAACTACATTACTAACTTGTCATGAGCTTTTCTTATTAAATAAAAGTAAAAGAAGTAATAGTTACTCCTAAAATCATATAAAAATAAGATCAATGGTTGTATTTTCTGCTATTGCCATTATTTGAGTGGGCTACTGTAGACAGGGAAGTCATCAATTAATGCCCAAAAAAAAAACAAATAATGTCAAACCAGAAATCGTAATGCTAGGCTAAACCGAGTTTGACTTGGTGGGCATGAAAAATAACTCAATTTGACTGAGTCACAAAGCGACACGCTGGATTCTGAAACAATGTCTCCATTTCAAATATATAGTGTATCATTTATCATGAGTCCACTTGCTGAAGAAATTTCATGTGTTTGAGGAAATTGACACTTTCTTGGCAGAAAATATACAACTACTGGAAAAAGTTTCCCCAGAGGCATAAATTGCTGGCAATTAACTTTAAATTGAACTTACCAGATAATGGATCATTTGTCTAACAGAATATAGCCTTACTGGAACATAAGATATAACCTATGATGCTTCCTAAACAAACCCCATGATAGAAGAGAGTTCACACACTATAGCATTTAAATTTTGCAGGATTTACCATTTCCAGGAGTCTCTCTCCAATTCCAAGGGGGAACTCCACTGGCTCCAACTGCATCAGCTGCGGTGATGGCAAGAGGGTGCCCATCATGGTCCGAAGGCTTTTCGAGATTGAGAGGTGACCTGCCACGAGCTGTACCCCAAGCAAAATAGATTTTTTAACAACTTGCTGATAAACCTTAGAAAAGCCAAAAACAGTTGGAGGGGATATAACTTTAAAACTGTCAAAAAGAAATGTTGGAAAATTTTCATTACTAAACAGATCTTTCCTGATGACTGTTATGACTAATGGTCCAAGTCCTATGACTTGTCATATATAAAGATAGATATTTAATTTCATTTGAATACTTTTGTGTAGGAAATCCACGAGTCATAAAATCAATGAAGTACAATAATTGGCTCATGATAGAACAGCTTATAGTGCGCCATGATCCTTAGCTCCTATGTTGTTTAGCCTTATAGATGGATGGGAAATGAGGAAGATTGCAGCCAAGAGAGAGAGAGACTGCAGCCAAAATTAGTACTATTTTTTCCTTCAAAATAATAGCATATAGAAGGCTGCACATGGTTCCTTACTGCATAGAAATGTCATGGAATGCCATAGATTATTAAATTGGAATCTTTCAAAGTTGATCCTTGCATTCCGGTTTTCTACAATTATAAATAATTGGGACTCTACAGTTAAGTAGGTGACTGATGTGAAAATGAAACTTATAATACTCAAGCAGGAAAAAAATATTTGACTATTTGAGGTATAAAACAATCCAAACAATGATTTGATCAGCTTGTATCCAAAATAACAAAAAATACCAACTAGCTTAATCTCCATTCCAAGCACAAAGCCAAGCAAGGTCCATGAACTCCAACCTACTGTCAATGCTGCCACACTCGGATGAATTGCTCTTTACCGACCATGTCAAACCCT
Source organism: Tetracentron sinense (assembly GCA_015143295.1). Lineage (NCBI taxonomy): Eukaryota > Viridiplantae > Streptophyta > Magnoliopsida > Trochodendrales > Trochodendraceae > Tetracentron > Tetracentron sinense. The sequence goes on along the minus strand of CM026568.1, from coordinate 33,984,163 downwards.
TAAATAAATCTTTACTTCTCCAGTGAGAACACATATGTTCAATTTTTATAGCCATAATTCCAACACCATTATCCTAAAAATAAATAATATAAGATAAAATCCTCTTTTTTTTTCCTTCATTTTATGAGGAAGTGTGAAAATGAGTTGGGAGAGAGGCTTACATACTGAGATGATCATCTAAAAGGAGGGGCTTTGGAATCATTTCCGTATTCTGTACGCTAGGAAGATGATCAGAACTTTAATCATAGCCTGTGTCTCTGAGTGGGCTCTTTGAAGCTAGATTTGCAGTATTACTTGTCTTTGGTTCTCTTAGGGCATAAAGGAACTATCATTCTGATCAAAGCTAAGTTAACCAACCATAAAAAATATTTAAATTACATCACAAGTGGTCACAAGTTACAAGAAAGTCGAAATGAAAACCTAGGCCACTGGCGGATTACTAGTTATTACTGGATGTGACATATCTATATCTTAAATCATTAATCAGCTTCTACAATTATCTGATCGGGCTTTCATGACACTTCTATACATCTTTCAGAATGTGAAGTGTGGATTTTCAAGGGCCTCCACTTTGTAATGGAGGAGAATTTTTAAAATGCTATGAGAAACCGAACAACAATTTAGTACCTTCAGCCAATCCAAATAGAATACTGGCATCCTCAATACCTAAGTAAGCAAAACCAGTCAAGCAGTTATCAGAATTGATACCAATGCCTTCAAAATAAAAGAAACAGATTTCATTATGCTGCTAATTATTTTGTTTTTTTACTACAAACGAAAAAAAAAAAATTCAAAACTGAACTTTAGACCAGGAAATGGTAAGCAGCTATAATTTCCAAATAGTAAAGGGCTAATGTCACCTACTATGAAGTTTGGATTCTGATGCAGTGGAAGGCTGGTCATCTGGTGGTGCGAGGGAGAGTCGTGTGGAAACCTCCCTCCATGCCATATTTCGGTCCATCTGGGAAAAGAGAAACAAAAGAATTTTTTTGGGGCAAAAGCAGCAGTGTGGATTGGTTACTAATACGGTTAACTCTCGGGTGGCGTCATGGGTAGCGTTGCTGCCCGCTTTGAGAGGGATTAGTAGTAACAAAGTATTGGGAGATTTGTCTGTGGTTGCCCTTTCTGCTCCTAATTCAGCCCGTTATTTCCATTTGGAAGCTCCATCCAGTTGATTCTTTTAAGTTCAACTTTTATGGAGTTCTTTGGGCAATCCATGTCCAGCAGGTATAGGAAGGGTCATAAGGAACATTAAAGGCTAAATTCTACTTTGTTTTTCAGATCTGGTGGAAGAGACGACATCAAACCAAGGTGAAATCTTGTCTCAGCAACAAGGTTTTACCCTTTCTAGGCCTCTCAATCTTCCCTCTATAATAGTCAAAATAGATTCTAGGAATGCTCTTGGATGGCTCACTGGTTTGGATTGTGGCCAGTGGTGTTGCACCTTTGCCATCAAAGAAATCTGCAGCCTAGTGATCCAGGAGAACAACTTGTTCTCTTGGATTCCTAGAGCCACGAATAAGATGGCAGATTCCTTAGCAAGGAGAGTGTAGCGACCAAGGCCCTTATTTCCAAAGTTTATTTTCCTTGTTCTTGTGTTTTTCCTTTTAGTCTCTTTCCTGTTGGTTTTTCTGCCCTTGGGGAGGCTTATTTTCGGTTTCTTTGATCTGGTATTTCCTTTCCAATGAAATGCAAATTCTTATCTTGTTAGCGATCAGAAAAATAGAACATCGCGTACTATACTCGTAGAGTGACGAACAACATTGGTAGAATATGTAACATCAGACATTCAGAAACAAGCAAAGAATGAGATAGGAAAGATAGTGAGCAAATAAGTAAAAGTCCTTTTTTGGGACAACGGGAGGATAAATAAGTCAAACATGTATTGAAGGTCCCAAAGCAAATATTGCTAAATGTGTCACAATACACGGGGACTTGGGGAACAGTGGCACAACCGCGAGGTTCAGAACCTCATGCAGTTGCTGTGTAAAGATGCTGCCAGCTATGGAGGTTATACACTGATATTATGTAATTGTATTTTCAAGTCCCAACCCAGAAGAGCGTGTATCTAACAATTTGACAATGGTGAATGACTTGGGCAACAACCAGAATCGCACACCCATGAACATAGTATCATGGCTTAGTAAATTCTACAAAGTTCATAGTACTAACCCACGGGAGAGCGAGGAGAGACTAAAAAGTATCAGTCACGAGGTTCATAAAGTTGTACCCAAGGAAACTCATTAGTTTAGCACATGAACCAATGGACATTTAGTCTACTATACACTGTTGATACATGACGACTTTAGTGATTCGTACAGGGCTGAGATAGATGAAAGACGAAAGAGATTTAGGGTTAAGAGTTTCGTAGAGCAGAGAAAGAGAGGAATGACAAGATTAGTATTTGGGATTTTTGTTTCAAGTTATAAGGCTAAGGGATGTCATTTAAAGGCATAGTAACAAAGTTCATTTTTTCAACAAGTCCTGAACAATTCATGAAGTTTTCGTCAAACGATTAATTCACAAAATATTCACCACTTTTTAAATAAAGCACAACTTTTTCAAAAAGTCGTGAATTATTCACGAAGGTTTTTTATTAAAAAAACTTAATTAAAATATCGTATATAAAATATACTTATTTATAATTTTTCTTAATTAATAATTTTTTCATATCTGACATTTTCCTATTTTTTCATAATTTTCCAATTTTTTTGAATTTTTTCCATGGACGAATAATTTCCGAACTCCGACTTCGTGACTATTTTTAAAGGCCTTGTAGCTTGAAATTACAACCCTCCTCTTCCTTGATTTATTAAATAAAAAACATTAGCTATTTTTGAAATTAAACCCCTCTAAAATATTAAGTTAAATGGCGACTCTTTGAAAAAGTTGTGATTTGATCGTGACTCTCTAGTTGTGGAGAAAAACCATGCAACCGAAAAGGCATTAATAAAACCACAAGTTCCTTAGAAAATCGCGGTTGCCATGATTGATCCTAGTTGTTGCTTTCATTTTGCCACTAAGCTAGGCCTCTACATTGTCAGTCTATTTGCCTAAGAATTGTCATCAGACTGGATAACAACACCATGCAAGAATAAGCATTTGCATGGTCAGACGTATTGGACAAAATCCTCAGTTCACTATTAATCATCTTAGGAATGGGGGATGCACTAAGGTTGTCAATGGATCGAATCTTGATCCGGATCCAATCCGATCCGATCCAATTAGACGGGATCCTAATTCTATTATAGATCCGCCGGATTGAATACAGATCCGAGATCTTGTATCCGATTAGAATTGGATCGGGTTTGGATCTATAGTGATTCGATCCGATTAGATTGGAGTATATATAACAACAATAATATTTATATAATTTTACAAATATACTACAATACTAATCATAATTATTATTTTTTTATTATTATAATATTGTTTTTTAGATATATTAATGTTAATCGGATCTTGAATTCGTAATCGGATTGGGATTGGGATTGGATAATTCATAATCTGCTAGATCTCGGATCGAATCTGTCGGATTTTTAATCGGATTCGAATTCTGATCTAGCCAAATCCAATCCAAATTCGATCGATTTACAGCCCTAGATGCAACTCCCAAGTAGATGTTGCGTGTGTAAGAAAGCGAAGGAGGATGTCCACTGCCTTCTCCTCCATTGCTCTATTACTCCTATAGCTTGAAGTGTTGGGTCCCTTTTCCTTTCTCTCTTTCAGGTCCCCAACGTACTTCAAATGGAAGTATATGATGGGATCCTCAATAGGCCGAAAGGGCTATTGCTCTTTGATTGGGTATCCATTCGGAATGGTGAAGTAGATTTGGGCTCTGTTTTGGGTTGATAGCCATCATTTTTGGGGTTGGTTAGTTCTTAGTGGGGGTTATACCTCGACTTTGTTTCTTGCTTCTTAGTTTACGCTTGTGTAAACTCTATTTTCTTGATCTTCTGTACTTCTTTCCTTATATATATTATCTTGCTTGCTTTATCGATCATAAAAATATTATTTGGAGGATGGTGCCTTACGCAATAGTATGGAGTATTTGGAAAGAGAAATAATAAGGCTTCTGTGGGGCTAGGGTCCAGTTTACTGAATCTATGTGCATCAATTATATGGAGCATTTACTATTGGGAAGGTGCAACTACAGAACTTGGGAATGCTCCTACATTTTGACTTATTGTTTAGATGGAGCCAACTTATTTTTGACAACTCTTGATTCTCTCTTTGTACACGTTTAGTGAAAAAATCATCCTCATTTTTCTCTTGTAAATACATCTCTCTATACCAATACAATTCTTGTTATTAGAACAAATAAAACACTGCGGATTTAAGGTCGAGGCATGATCTACCTAGGGCGGAGCCAGGATTTTTTCATTGGGAGGCAGAAATACATATATATTAAAAAATAATGGATTTGAGGTTATGGAGTTTGGGGGGTTCAGGGGCGTAGCCCTCGAGAGAAAAAATACTTGAGTAAATTTTTTTTTGAGATATTTTTTTGCAATTATGCCCTTGAGGTCGCCACGTGTCCCTATTAATACCCCTTAACTGTGGTTTAGATTCACCCACCCCTAGGGTTCACCCATCTATCCTTGGTTTTTAAAAGAAATATCAAAAAAAAATTGAACCTTAGTTAAAATTCACCAACTCCTGAAGTTTAAAAAATTTCAATAATTTTTTACTAAAAACCAAGGATAAGTAGGTGAACCCTAAGAGTGGGTGAAATTTAACCATAGTTAAGAGGTGTCAATAGGAACATGTGTCGACCTCAAGGGCATAATCGGACTCCAAGGAGTCCGGTTACAACTTGAGAGAATTTCTAGTCGACTTAGTTAGGCACTAAAGATACACAACAATTGGGGACCCACAATATATATGACAAAAAAATTACCACCCCATGAAAGAATTCCAAAAATATTAGGGGGGCCATGCCCCTGCCCTAGATCTACCTATTGTTGTTTAATGTAGCAAGTCGCGAGCAGTCAACTATTCTACTTCGTGGTAACATAATTATTGTCTCCAATGCTCTCTAATGTGCGTGCGTTGAAATGTCCATTACAGACATCTTCGCGTCGTACACGTGACCACTACTTATGGTCTCCAATGCTCTCTAATGCGTGCATCTCCCTGAAATTTCAGAATTTTTTTAATAATATTAATAGCCTGGGAGAGGGGCGGGGCTGGGGATTGGGGGGCTCTAGCCTCCCCTAAACTTATGAGAAAATATATATTCTTTACAAACAGACGCAATGGCCCATAAACGTGGCCCTCAAAATAAAAGGGGGCCCCTGAACCCCATTGTTAGCCTTCCCGCAAGAGAATCCTAGCTCTGCCACTAGTGGGATGGTTTTGGCCACGGGGTTAAGGAGAGGGAAGATTGGTTCTGTCCATGGGGTTCAAAATAGAGGGAAAGAGGAGTTTTGCTATGGTTAATAGTTCTTTTTTTCTTCCAGTGGAACCCACAATTATCTGGCCATGCCCTTAGGTGTTACGGTTGATTAATTTGATAATGGCCCTTGGTGGTTGTGGTTGGGTGACTTGATCGGGGCCTAGTGGCGACGTCTAGAAAATTCTGGTTGTGGCCCTTTAAGGATGTTGGTGGGTGATCTAGTTATGAACTCAAGTTTTGTGGTTGGTGCATCCGCTCTCCAGTGGTGACCTCTCTTTGTAGCTTAAGGTGGTTGTGGTGACTCGAGCTGAAGTCCAAGTAAACCTCGATGTGCTAGAGCTGAAAGTTTGGAGTCTAGCAAGTAGCAACTCTAATGTTTTGCACCAACCAGCAAAAGTGACCCATGAGATTAGAACTTGCTCTAATACCACCGTGCATGAATGGCTGCGATAGTGTGATAGTGCATGTCAACGGTGATAATTGCAAATGCTGTTGGTATTTGGTAATACCGTAATAGACCCTAGGATCTTCGTGGTTTCACCCTTAGAAAGTGTGTGTGTGTGTGAGTGTGTGTGTGTGTGTGTGTGAGAGAGAGAGAGAGGTCTTCGCGGTTTCACCCTTAGAAAGTGTGTGTGTGTGTGTGTGAGAGAGAGAGAGAGAGAGAGAGAGATAAAGAAGAGGAGGGAGGGAGGAAGAAGGACTAGTAGCAGCCAAGAGAAATAGAAGATGGAGAAAGAGCAACATGAAGACGAAGAGAGAAGAAAGGAGAGGAGAAGAGAGAGAGATGATGGAGAAAGGGGAAGACAGAGAGAGAGAGAGGAGGAATGTACTGGCATATCCAATACGCTGCTACCTAAGTAACTAGAGCACTGTGCAAGAGTGAGCACATCAATATTAAATATAGCAGAAAGACCGGAGGAGCACGGAGCGGGAGCGGGAGCGGGAGCGTCAATTTTATATATAGCAAAGGGTTGGGAGGAGCATGGAGCAAGAGTGGGAGCGAGGTTTGAGAGTGGGAGCACAAGGGTATTCCAAGGTTATGGTTAATAAGATTGCTACCTCCGAACTTAGATATTTAAAAGCTCGTGTAAGTTCAGATCCTTACCTTCATGTAAGGTGTAAGCCATTCATATATCATCTTCCTCAAAATAAATAAATAAAAACCTACAAATTGCATATATACAGTCATCCACATGCATTACTTCTCCCAATATCAAGGATCTTTTATGGGCTGATAAGCATAGGCTCTCAAAGCAGTTGTTTTGGAGGTAGCCATGACTAAGTACCCTAACTTGTGACGAGGCCAAGATAAAGTACTTGTATACAGATAACATAGAATGAGATGGCTCAGCAGAGTTGTACTAGACTAGTTACAGTTGCTATTGAGTTCTAACAGTCTCAGAGTTGGCCAAGTTGCACAGAAAACAAAGTTTTATTTATGGAATTGAGTAAGACTGAATAGGAGGAGTGACAGCTTGGACAGAAAGTCTAATTCAACAAAGATTCTGTTGTATATTTGAGTTATACATAGGCTAATGGATTAAAGCATCCTATGTTTTTTTTTGTGTGTGCAAGTTAACAAGTGGTGTCTTATACCTTTCATAATTCCTTAAAATGGAGTGGAAGATGAAATCGCCATAAGCATCAACAAAACAGGGATAAGAGAACCAAAGTCGTGAAGTAAAGATCCAGATTAGTTCAGAGACACTTTATCAGTAAAGGAAACTATCAAACAGATTGCATACCATCTTCTTCTTCTTCTACTACCAGTCAATTGAGTTTAGAAGTAAATTAAGTGAGGTCCTGCACTAAACCTAACATTGTACCACCAAATTCAAACTCAAATTCAAATTCTAAAACATGTACATATGGATCTCTTATTGACTAAACCAAAAGGGAAAAAGCAGTACCTTTGTCCGAGAATTGGACGTAGGAATCAACCTTGGGACGTGTAGGACTCTTGTAAGACGTATTCTTGTTCCTCTCTGTAAGTAAATCTTCGAGTTCCTTGTAGTAGGGCATCTTCGCCGAAACACTCCCCTTCTTGAACTCCTTCAACAAGTTCCTCCACTTATCCGTGCACATTGTGGGCGATCGGTCGAACCCCTTATCGCTCATCTTGGACGAAATCTGCTCCCAAAGACGCTTGTTCGACTTTGAAGTGTTGAAAAGACCATCCATTTCTCGCCGAAAACCGACGAGGCTTCGAGTTTCCTCCTGGACCCAACTCTCAGCCCGCTTCTTTGGCGTCTTCATCTCATGATCTTCCCCACTGCTTTCACCAAAAATCAATTGGTGAAGCTGCTGCTGCTGCTGTTGATGATATCCGCCATTGCCTGCAACTTCAACCATCATGTCTTTTCCTTCCTCCTTATAGAAATTGATAGGACGCGGTTTCTCTGGCAAATACATGTCCCCAATTCCTGTTTCCCTCGAACCAGCAATACAAATAAGGGAAAAGCAAAAAGAGCAGCTTTTCTATGGTGAAGAAAAGTCGATTTCTAGAGGCAGAGGAGGAAAAAAACAAAACCCATTTCTTAGATTCAAAGAGGAATCGATCGGAGACAATGAATAGGTTAGAAAGTGAAGAACTGAAAAACGTTTTAGCTCAGCAAAGAAAAACGGGAAATTAAAATATGGGTTTTGTAGATGAATTGAAGAGGAAAAACCTATATACTCTCAATCAAGTGATTAATGCTACCAGGAATGAAAAAATAACCTAAACTGTTTTGAGAGTAAAGCAGAGAGAAAAATAGAAAGGGGAAGTAAAAAAGAAATATTAGGGTTTTGTAGAGGAATGGAGAAGAAGATCCCAGCTTACTGGAGATGGAGAAGAAAACCCATATCTTGGATTGTGCAATTAGGGTCGTCGATCATGGAAAGCCAGAGAGTGAAAGAGAGATCGACAGAGACATGAGAGTGAAAAGAAGGAGAGGAATTTGTGTGTGTGGTGTGTGCGCGCGCGTGAGTGAGTGCATGGGGTGTGTGTTTCATTGTCTTGCCTTCAGCTATCTAACGATTTTTTTTTGATTCTTTTGTTTTTTTCAAAATTTATTTACTTAATGTGGTGTTTTTTTTTTTTTTTTTGTCAGTCCTTGAGTTAACCCCAAAAAAAAATAATAATAATAAATGAGAGAAATGCTAGCACAAGACGCGGTTTTTAAATTTTTCCCAAATTCTCATTTTCGGTGCAATACCTCTTAAGAGCATTCCTAGCAGCCTTGGTCATTTTGGTGAGCCAATAGCTAAAACATGTGAAATAGCGCCCCAACAGCCTCACCAATTTGATGTTTACTGTTTGGTGCATGTACAGTACTCACCAACTTTGGTGAGTTGTATACTCACCAAAGTTCAAACCCTCTCTTTCCATCCTTCTCTGTGGGTTTACATAAATAAAATAAAGGTTTCTCTCTTTCTTTCTTTTTTAATTGTAGAAGTGACACAAATAATAAAATAATGAAAGTTTTGGTTATTTTGGTAAGGCTATTGAGAGTGTTTTAAAAAAATAGCTCACCAACATGACTTTTTGTGAGTTTTGGCTATTTTGATGAATGAAATTTAGTGAGACTGATAAGAATGCTCTAATAGGTTAAGAAAATAATTAAGACATATATCGCTACCAAAGTAAAACACTAGAATTTGGTAGAGGTTTGCGTCTAGCATTTCTCTAAACGAAAAAAAAAAAAAGAGTAGTACATATCAGCTGGTTGGTTTTTTCTTAGTTTATAAATACATTATTATGTAAAATAGATTTGCAAATTAATTTATCTTTATCAAATGTTAGACAAAGAAACCTCAACCTTTACTTATTTCCATTAGGTTTTCGTTTAAAACTGTTAGAGCATCTCCAATCCTATCTCTAAAAATTTCCAGTTTTATTTTACAATGGATAACTCTCAAAAATGGGGAGCCACTTTTTCTCCTTGCAACTCAAATATCACTCTCTATTTCTTCTCTATTTTTATTAAATACTCATTTGATATTATTTTATCTAGTTTTTAATAATATTTGGGTGATTCAAACGATTTTGAAATAAATTTTTTTAATGATATTTAAGGAAAAAAAATGCTTGCTAAATCTAACGAGTGAAATCTCCTCCCCTAAAATAAAGAGCTCACTTGACGATTGCGTTGGCGTCGGCCTTTTTGCTTCCACTCGCTACTTTGACGAAAATATGGTATTTGACGAGTGGGTTGGAGATGCTCTTAGTAAAATAACTATTATGCCTTGAAGATATTTCATAACCTGACAATGCCCCTTTAATTGTCCTTGAACTATGGTTAACAAGTTTCAACCCTTGTGGTTAGTTTTTTTAATTTTTCTTCTTCTAAGAACCAAAATTAGATGTTTTAAACTTAAGGGTTATTGAATCTTAACGACAATTTAAAAAGGGGACACCCTTTAACTACCCTTGAACTATATGGTCAACAAGTTTTAAGCCCTATGATTCATTTTTTTTCTTCTAAAAACCAAGTTTAGATGTTTTAACTATAATAGTTAGTGAATATTAACATAGTTTAAAGGGAGTTAAAAGGGGACACTCCTTTAACTTTTCTTGAACTATGAGTAACAATTTTTAACCCCTATGGTTAATTTTAAGTTTGTTTCTAAAAACCAATATTAGATGCTTTAACCCTAAGGGTTAGTGAATATTAACCACTATTGAATTGAGTTAAAAGGTGACACCCCCTTAACTGCCCTTGAATTATAGTTAATAAGTTTTAACTCATGTAGTTAATTTTTTTTATAAAAATCATGGTTAGATGCTTTAGCCATAATAGTTAGTGAATTTTAACCACAATTAAAGATAGTTAAAAAAAGACTCCCCTTTAACTGCCCTTGAACTATGGTTGTTGAATCCCAAGGTTTAGTGAATCTTAGGGTCGCCCCTCAAAATCCTGCCTAGGAGTTAGGCATGACTTTGAGTGTGACTAACCTGTCATATCAAACCATTCTGTATAAAGTCCACAAGGCACAACATGACGGAAGCGTAAACTAAAAATTTCTTTAACACATAAGACAATATTCCAAATTTTTACAAAACCCCATAATCCAAACAGTGAAGTGGACATGCCCACTTTAACAAAATATAAAATGCAATCTCTCCATTACTCCTCTCAACAATAATCAAGATAGGGTCACCTATCTAGATCTCTATCCTCCTAAGGCTACATCGGGATCGCCTCTTCTTCCACATACTCTTCTTCAACCCATGGCTTGGGGTTGCTATTTTCAAATGGATCTACCAACATAAAATATACACCTGAGTATGGAATACTCAGCGTTTACCAACTACTAACTAACAATGTTATAATGTCAATAATATTATGTGAGTACTTAACAGTAACAGTTTATGATTCATGCATTAAATTGAATTTAGAACAATACTTCAAATCTCAAGTAACAGTGCATAGTTTCCAAACTTTATCTTAAGAGCTTTCGTAGAAAACAAAACATGTTTTATGAGTCTTATGAGCCTTATGAGTTCTTATGAGCCTTATAAACCTTATGAGCCTTATGATCCGTAGAGACTTGTGAAACGATCTTCGACTGGATCCTTATAAACTTGTGAACTGATCTTAGACTTATAAATTTCTTATGAGTTCTGATGAGAACCTTGCGAGACTTATGATCCATAGAGACTTGTGAACTGATCTTAGACTTAATCTTAATAAGCATTTGTAACTGATCTTAGACTTATGATCCGTAGAGAAATTGTAACCGATCTTAGACTTTACCAACCCAAAGTTTGGTCTTGTCAAATCTTATGAGCTTATGAGTTTCCTTATGAGATTTTCCTTAAAACTCTTCTTATAAATTTTGAAATACTTGTGCATACGAGAAAACTTCGATCATTTGAGACATAACGTGCATAAAATGCTTGTGAGCATTACATTACACTGAGAAAACTTTAAACATTTTAAGTGTACTTATATAAATCATGGAAGCATCATAATGTACTTAGAAACCCTTGAACATAATCATACGAAGCTTATGGACATCATAGTACGCATAGAAAACCCTTATACATTCAAGCATAGTCATGGAATACTGTTCATAGTAATGACATAACAACAATCATGGCTACTAAGCCTATTTCATCACATTTTACTTAGAATCATAGTTTCTTTGAGGAAAATCACAACCAAGTCCAAGCATAAAGCATATTTACTCATTTATTGAAAACTTAACTTCAAAACTCTTATTTCTAGGTCGGATCATAGCAAGGTTAGAGAATAGGTGTATTTACTTACAACAAACCAACTAGTAGAAGTATTTACCTTAGAAGATCAAATCCCTTTGATATAAGGCTTTAGATGGGTTGAGAAAGCTTGAAGAAACAAAACTCAAGCTTGAAAATGAAGCTTCACGCTTTGAGGAAGAAGATTCAAGCCTTGGTGGCAAGATTCGAGCTCCACCTTGATCTCAAATGAAAACTCCCTTTTGTAACCCTAGCTCTCTTCATTTTTCTCTCAACTAATGTCTCTTAAAGTGTAAGAACCCTTAACCCCACGATAATTGGGTATTTATAAAGTTAGGGTTGCCAAAAATCGAAAATATCATTTGTTCGTAACTATTCCCATTTTTGCGTTTGCGTGTTGGACTCGTCGACGAGTTTGGGTCTCAAAACAGTACTCGTCGATGAGAATGTCTTGAGGACATTCTGCCAAACATTGTTCACAACACTTTGTTGTGAACATCAAAGTGTTCACAACAAAAGGATGAGAACACCAAGTGTTCTCAGCAAGTTGTTATGAGCTCCAAGTGCTCACAGTAACAGCAAATTTCGACTGCCTCATTTAGGTGCGAGGCGATTGAAATTTGCTGTTACAAATTTCTGACACGCCTGGTGGAGGCAAGTCTTCCTTGGTTCCTGACGAACAATCGACATAAAAATCTCTGTCAGGAAGCGACTGCTCCATCTGTGACAAACAGATCACTCTAGCCAGCTCTTCTGCCTCTTGACAAGAATCAGGTTGAGGATTGATCTCTGGAACAACAAATTTCTATGATCTCCTAAGAAAATTTTGAAATGCTTCTTCAGACATAGCCATTTCGGTAAAAACACTTTCCCGAAGATCAGCAGGGATACTCTGGCCCTCGTCACCGACAGTACTGACTTTAGGGCCCCCATAAGTCACTGGATTGTAATCCGACAAAGTATCTGATGACTCTCTGTCCTCTTTGCCATCTCCGATGGTCGCCTCAGAAGGAATTGCTACTGTCACTCTTGCAGTCGGTTTGGCCAATAAGATATCCTGATTTGGTTTTGGAGAGGCAACCATGTCAACAAAGAAAAGGTCTTAATGCGGAAGCTGACTCGCTTGCAAGTTTAGCAACATCACTCACTCTCCCATCCAATAGAATTCTGACTATCACTGTCGGTGAGAGAAGGGTGCTCGAACTTCTAGGAGAGTCAACCTCACACAGCTTGGTGTGTTTTGCTTCAGTAGCACAAAATGAAGATGCCTATTTTGATTTGAGGCAGCAAGAGGTCTCCTTGCTGCCACAGTAGGGTCTATCAAGGACCCATTCGTTTTAATTTCAATTTGGGGCAATAAGGGAGCTCCTTGCTGTCATGGTGGGGTCTGTTAAAGACCCCTTGAATTTAATTTCAATTTGGGGCAGCAAAGGAGCTCCTTGCTGCCACAGTGGAGCCTATTAAGGACCCCCTTCATTTTAATTTTAATTTGGGGCAGTAAGGGAGCTCATTGCTGCCATGGAGGGGTCTGTTAAAGACCCCTTGAATTTATAGACCCCACCTTGGCAGCAAGGTGCCCCCTTGCCGCCCCAAATTAAAAGAGATCTTTAATAGACCACATCATGGCAGCAAGGAGCCCCTTGCTAAACATCAAAGTGTTCACAGCAAAAGAATGAGAACACCAAATGTTCTCGGCAAATTGTTGCGAGCTCCAAGTGCTCAAACACACTGTTATTGGACTCGTCGACGAGTGGGTCACCCCCCAGATTTCACTCGTCGACGAGTGACTTCTGTTTTTGCCTATTTTGCTGTTTTTTCACATTTTCTCCTACTTAGAACATTTTCCCATTTATTTTCAACACCCATAACTTACGAAAAACATTCTTAAGACTTTAGTACATGCCATAACACATCATCCACATGAAATATATCAAAACAAGGTTCTCATTATCATGGACAACCATTCAAGACATTATAATAGGATTTAAGCCTTAGACACTATTCATAACATTATTCACCATGCCATGCCATCAAGATCCGGGGTTCTACACTTAGCTATGATTAATAGGGTTAATAGGGACACGTGTTGATTTGTGGTTACGATCGAACTCTCCCTAAAGTCAATCGCATTGGCTATGACTTGATCTCGTCAACGAGTTTCACTAATCCTTAGGGTTCAACAATCTAACCTTGGTTTTTAGAATAAAAAGAATTAACTCTAAGGTTTAAAATTTAGTAACTAGTGTTAAAAGTTACATGGTGTGGCAGAAGGTCCTGAGTTCGACTTCTCACTCCCCCTTTGAGACCAGCCCCGCACGGGATTTTCCCGGACTAACTAGTGTGGCAGATTGCGGGCTCTTGTTGCACCCTCGGGGATTAGTCCTGACAAAAGGGTCGGGACACCTCGAGTTACCAACAAAAAAATGTGAAAGGTGAAGGGGGGTATTTACAAATACATGGAAGGATTGGGTGACTTTTAAAAAAAATCCCTTTAAGTTACTACCTAATGAAAATTTTCATTTTTTGATAAATAAAGAAATTTTGTTCATTTTGAGACTTTCCTATGTTTTTCCTCGTGGATTCAAGTTGGTTTGTGGAGAGCAATGATTTCCTTTTGTTTTGATTTCATGTTTCAATCTACGTCATCAACTATAGAAATCCCCAAACATCTAACATAATAACCTTTTTTTGGGTTTATTTGTCAAACCGATAAGATCATTCGAGGAGTCCATATGATAAATAGTTGTGATCCAACACGGCGAATGTTGCACCATTGCTTACAATGGCAAGGTCAAGAATTTATTGTATGGGCTAATAATGGGGTGTGCCGCCGATTTTTTTAGGACCGAGTTCATGGGCCATCTCATTTGTTAGTGTCCATTTGTAAATATTATTATTTTTAATTTAAAGTAGGGGGGCAGTTGCTCACTTGCTCATTGTTATGTCATCTTAAATCAAATAATTTAGTATAAAACACAATTTTTTTTTAATAAAAAAAAGTTGAGGGGGCAACTTCCCCCCTTGCCCCAATGCTTAAGTATAAATTTATTTATTTTTTTCTCCTCAAAAGCTAAGGTGGGATTAGAGCCCTTAGCTCCGGAGGCTATGCACCTGTTGACACCATAAGAAATATTATTTTCAATGTTCAGGGCAACTTCTGCCCCTAGTCGTGGCTCCGCCAATGATTGCACCTATTGACACCATAAAAAATATTTTTTTCAAAGTTTAAGGCGGCTTCTGCCCCTAGTCGTGGCTCCGCCAGTGATTGCATCATCATGTAGGCATGTATTGATTTACATTAAGGTGTTATTGTGTATTTATAAACCAAATATAAGGGGAGTGACCTTTGAGAGATAATGTTCCCCTTAACCAATACAAAGTAGGGAAGTGATTTAAAACTCTCGATAATACCTATTATCGAGAGCTGGACAGTTAGATTCAAGATCTAATGGTTTCAAGCATTAGGTAGGGCCCTCATTTAAAGCACTTGTAGACATGAAACCATTGGATTTTAAATCCAACGGTCCAGCTCTCGATAGTACCTACTATCGAGAGTTTTTCATCACTTTCCTACAAAGTATTGTAAAATAGATGCAAATGATTGAGAAACCACTTCTATGAATCTCAAAATACTTTATAAATGAAGAGTAGTTTCTTATGTTGACTTAAACTAATTATAACCTGAGTTGATCTGCGATTTCCCATTAGGCTTTGGATTTCCTTCTCTAAAGTTTTGTGTTGGATGCTCTTTACCCTCTCACCCACAGACAAAAGAACTTCTCTTATAAAGAAAGCCTCTGGCATACCATTTCTGGACGTGATGGAAGAGTCCACAGAATGCTATGTCCAAACCATTTTATTAGGGGTATGGAGCCAACGTCCTTTTTATACTTTTGGGAAAGCGGATCACGAAGAAAGAGTTAGTCGCGTCTGACTTAAAAGTACTAGCCAGAGTGAAAAGCTTTCCATGATAGTATTTCGAAACTCTGTCCAAAGAGACTCTCTTTAGAGATCTATGTAGTTCGCGTCGACTTATAAGTTTATAACCTTGTTCTAGTCGATTATGTTAAGCTAAGCTTTATTGATATTCATTGGTAAATTAAAATGATAAATATTAATTAGTCCAATTCAATATGAAACCAACTTATGTTAGTACCAATGCCACTCTCAAATCCACGGTTTTTGGAGATCATTGGTTTATTAAACAAAGTCGTATTAACCCTACTATTGGGTATTTCATATTTTCAACCAAAAATCAACCTCTAAAAATCAATACTTCTATTGCTTTAACATGTGTTAGTTTTTGGGTGAGAGTAAGGAATGCGAACCACTAAGTCTAGAACGCCCCCTATTAAAATAACTAAATAATATTACTAATTTATCCTCCAAAACATTTTTTAATGACAAATTGCCCCCTCCATTGCTTTAAACATGGGACTGACCTTGGACTCCAACTTGGATTCCCTTTGTTTTTTTTTTTTAATGGCGATTACTGTTAAGAAGTTGCTTTCATTAATGGTAATCCCGTCAAAGCAAGTAACTAGCATAAGATATTCTAGACATGCAAGATATTCTTTCTCATTACTCGCTCTCTCTCTCCCAACCCAGAAGAAATGGGAGCAAGAAATGAGGCTCATTTCAATTCCTTCTACACAATCAAAAACTGCCCATGTTTTTTTTCCTCATCGACCTCTCTCTATTCAAACACTACCATCTGCTCTTAAACTGCATTGTAAAATCAGCAGCAGCAGTTCAAGGACTCGTTCAGGTATTAAAGCAAACACCTCCCCTTCACGTCTTTATGTTCCTTGTAATTAGGATTTCTTCTTCTTTTTTTTTTTTTTTTTTTCTCATTTGGTTCTGTATTTGATGCTTATTGAGCTCGCTTTACAGCTTATGTCCATGGTAAAATACTGCAATTTGGCCATGGAGTTTAATTTATTTACCATTTCAATGAATACCCTTCATACAGAGTTGTCCAAATAAACTTTCTAGGGAGCATGGTATCTTTATCTGGCGTGGGAATTCGTATGGCTGAAGTCTTCTTAATTTATGCATATGGGTTTTAAGGATTTTCGGCCATGGGCCACAAATTTTTTAATTTTATCTCCATTTTATTTTGTATGATTAGTGGCATAATCGCAGAAAGTTGAGATTTTGGAGGGTTTTGAATTATAGAATATAGAGACTCTGTTCCCATTTTGATTATTGAAGATTAAGGAGGATGCATATGGATTTTGTATGTATATTTTCTTTTTTCTATTTCATTATACTTATCTTCTAATTTGAAGACAAGTAGTTTAAATGTATGTATATTTTCTTTTTTCTATTTCAATATACTTATCTTCTAATTTGAAGACAAGTTGTTTAAATGTTGATGTTTAGTTCTATAGTCGATGACCAAATCGAGTTACAAAATAAAATTGAGCTTATCACGAACTTGGGTTCTATGGTGTTTTTGTGAAGTTGATTGTGACTCAGTTTGTACTTGGGAATTTTGAGAGTTGTGTTATAAAAAGGCTTCTTTATGCCTTTTGTAACATGTCTTCTTCTACAAAATCTGGAGCCAACTCCTGTCATAGTTCCCGATTATATCCCCCAATTGCATGGAGAACTGTGCTCGGAAAAAACATAAATAAAACACCAATTAGCTTTCATTCAGCAGGTTGTTCTGATTAGTGATTATAGGTTTATGGTTGGAATCAAATTCTTTGCATTGATGCAAAGATATTCATAACCCTCCATTGCTATCAAAGAGATGACTTCTATTTATATAAAATGTTGATACCCTCCATCAAGAAAGAAAAGAATCATACATCTTTGCTTCCTGTTGTTTCTTTACGATCTCTCTCTTTGTTAGACTTGAGCAAATAGTAAACTTCCATCCATGGCCAGTGTACACTAATCGTTTAAATATCACATAGACAAAGAAGGCTTAAACTGAAGATGATAGATAAAGACCAAAAAATGCACTAATTGTTTATTCCTTATGTAACTTCGTATGATCAGCCTCTTTTCTTGCATATAAATTTATTCTGTACTGCATTTGCCCCAACTATGCAACTAACCATCAAGCAGTGTGTGACCTTGGTAGGATCCTCCGACCAAAGAAAACTGCTGTCAACAGCCTGAATCTCTCAGCAATGACCTATGCTTGCATAACCCGATTCCGCAATCTCCATCACAAAGCAGCAGTACCACTACCCCCAAGAAAGTACAGTAGTAGCATTAACCGAACCTGCTTTACCTCCGCCTCACCTATGACAATTTTGACTGCTCCACTCATCTCTCGTGCCCCCTCACACCTGGTGTTGGCCACCCACCTCACCCCCTCCAACACCCCACAACGCTCGGAGGAGTGGTTTGCACTCCGCAGGGACAAGCTGACAACAAGCACTTTCAGCACCGCCCTGGGCTTCTGGAAAGGGAACCGCCGTTCTGAACTCTGGCACGAGAAAGTATTTGCGCCGGATGCTGATTCCATCACGGTAGCTGCAAGGGCTGCCATGGAGTGGGGCGTGCTCAATGAAGCCTCTGCAATAGAGCGCTACCAAAGCATCACAGGTCGTGATGTGAGCTCCCTCGGGTTTGCAGTTCATGCAGAAGAGCGGTTGGGGTGGCTTGGTGCCTCTCCAGATGGGCTTCTTGGTCTCTTCCCAGAGGGTGGGATATTGGAGGTGAAGTGCCCATACAACAAGGGGAAGCCCGAGCTTGGTCTGCCCTGGTCAACCATGCCTTTCTATTACATGCCTCAGGTTCAGGGTCAGATGGAGATCATGGATAGGGAATGGGTTGATTTGTATTGTTGGACTCTGAATGGTAGCACAATCTTCCGTGTATATAGAGAGCGCGGGTATTGGGAGCTGATACATGGTATCCTGCGGGAGTTTTGGTGGGAAAACGTGGTCCCTGCCAGAGAAGCTTTGTTGCTGGGGAGGGAGGAGGATGCGAAGGCCTACAATCCGGCGTCCACACACAAACAGACAGGATTGGTGATTGCTAAGAGCATAAAATTGGCTGCTGAGGCAAAGTTGGTGTGCAGGGAGATTGCAGGTCATATAGAATTTTACAGGTGATGAATGATCAATGGGAAGGATGACAGACTGACTCCTCAGTTTGGGTTCAAGTTATGTCAGCAATTGGTTCCACCATATATGTGTTCATTGCCTACTGGGAACCCATTGTATATTTATAACTTTCATCAATTCTGATTAATAAGATATTTCATTAATTTATCATCTTTTGATTCAAAAGAGATCAGGGGATACCTGTTTTGCAGTATGCTTTGCTCTACATGTTTTCCAGCTATTTACATCCTTCATAAAACAAAGGGATATAATTGGCGACAATGAGAGGTCCTCAGATGATGCTGTTACATGTGCACTTGCATTTGGGGTGTTCCACATTGGTTGCAGTTACTTTTCCGGGATTTAAACCCAATTCAATCCGATAAAGATTGAGATATCTGAGAAAAGGATGGTTGTTTTGTTAGTGGCCTAATTTCAGGTTATCAATCCTCGGGAGCCTTCTAATTCAAGTGATGGATTTCTATTTAAGAATTTGTTCCAAGTACAGATTGTAAAAGCTTACTGACCCTCCCGCGGGCATATTCTCATTGATTTGGCCATTAAATTGATGAACTAAATCTTTTATGGAATATAGACACGGAGATTGTGCCGATAATGAATGAAACCTGATGGTCTTTCAAATAATCTTATTATGATTTGTTCCATCCCTGTGATTTTGAAGGGCTAACATCCATAGAAAGGTGGCCAACTTGTCGGGCATTATGATTTGTTCCATCCCTGTGATTTTGAAGGGCTAACATCCATAGAAAGGCAGCCAACTTGTCGGACATTTCAGATGGTTGTGCAATTTCACAGGTTGAGATGGATATCGGTTTGAAGTTGGACTGATCATACCCCCAAAGCAAATGAGACCACGTCAAAAGCAGTTCAGGAATTAGGGGCATAGCTTATCCCCTAACATCAATCAATGCTATATTGAACTTATCCCTTCAGTCAAAAGTAGAGTAGGAAACCAACTTAAGATAGCCTAGTTTGGACAAAATTCAGTTAAGCGATTAGTTTCTAAAGATGCTCATTCAAAAACCCACTCCCAAAGTTCTTATCCAAGCGATGTAGGAGAGATTTAGGGAGAGACAGAGAGAGATGGATCATAACAGCTCCCGTTGGCTATCATGGCAATCAATAGGATTACAGCAGCCCAACATTCTGTCGCCATCGCGAATCGGAGATGATGACAATAAGGAGTTTTTTTTTTTTAAAACCATTGTCTTGGGAAGGGATGTCTTGCTCCAATTGGCAGTTCCATGTTTTGAAGCTCTAGAAGTTCCATGTTTCTCGCTCCAATTAGCGGAAGGCTACCTGCTATGCACATGATTTACCATAACATTCCAATGCCCTGCTGCAGAAATCCCTGCCTCAAATTAAGCGATTGCACTTCTTCACAATACAATCATGGTCAACCTAACCACAATGTTGGCACGCCCCTTCATTCACCAAGAATTCTAGGAGTAGTAAGAAATGGAAAGAGATGCCATTGCCATTGTATCATACTTTACACAAGTTTATACATCCCCGTGAGACAGTTACGGTGAGAGCCAGTGTCCGATATAAGAATCCAGGTTCTGTGGCACACAATCTTCACGTGCCATATGACAAATGCTGAGAATTAGGATCCACATTATGCGTTCGCTAACTATCTGAATCCGGACGTCAAAAACAGTGAACATTGGTCTGGGTAACTGGCAGCAGACAGACGGCTAGGACTACTGGATTCTAGGTAGGCTTATTGAATGGTGAGTTGCAAATGCTCATTGCAGCTCAAGTGCTCAACTACCTTGCTTGGTAGTAAGAAAAAAGGAGGAGGTTGTTGCAGCAACCCATTTTAGCCCTTCTGTGTTTTGTCTATCTCCTTAAATGTGAAGACCATTCTCAATAGTATCAAGCAAATGTCTACTTGTCTACTTCATCAGGTGGTGGTTGCATATTCTTGAAGCTTAGAACAGGCGTAAACCAATTCTTGGTGTGTTATTTAAATGGGGCTTTATCAAATACCAACTAATTAATTAATTTAAACCTCAAATTTCAAAACCAACAGGGCTTCAACAGAAGAACTAACAGCCAACGGAACATCGGGCTTGACCCATTTAGAAGCTCCATTGATGTTGGCAGTCCCGCAACCCTACAAACCCGTAACGATGGGCTTGATTGTTTAGGGCATTATCAAATACCAACTAATTAATTAATTTAAACCTCAATTTTCAAACCCATCAGAGCTTCAACAGAAGAACTAACAGCCAACGGAACAACAGGCTTGACCCATTTAGAAGCTCCATTGATGCTGGCAGTACTTCAACCCTAAAAGCCCGTATTCCTGATAGCACAAGTTATACAGCAGCAGCTTCTGCACACAAAAAGATTTGAGAAAAATCTGAAGAACAAAAGCACTTTCATTGCTTCAACTATGTCTCACATACCAACATAATCTTCCATGGGAGAAGCCACATTAGAGTGCAATCCACACAACCTAATGATGGATATTATAAATTATTAGGTACAGGTAGAAGTTTATGGTTACTGGTTACATATAGAAGTTGCAGGCCCTAACCCAGACCGTATATAGAACACATTGGATACTTGGAGTATGGGATGTCCTGCTCCAGATGAATGCGGGAAACCCATTGCCATGAAACTCCAAGATTGGAACGAGGGTCCCGCAAAACTAACAGCGAAGATCTTGCATATCTGTGCATCATAGGATAATGCTCAACAGCAACCTACATGGTGATGGGATGTTGCAAAGATGAAAGCGTCACTGCACTTCATTGGGCAATAGACAGACCATATTCTCACATTGTCAGTATTTTCCACTTCATTGGCAACAAATAGACGACTGCTAGCATAGATGATACAGACACAAGTGATATAAAACAACTTCTACCTTCATCAAAGAACACACTTCATTTTCCCATTTTGCTGATATTTTCTTCAAAACATGGCTTCTCTTCATCTGCAACGAATAAATAGTGCCCCCCATCGACAGCAATGGACAAGTCACTTCCCCAATCGACAGCAACAAATAAATCATTTCGCCCTCCAAATGCAAACATATAAATCACTTTGTTTTCTCTTAGAAGCAAATGCCCGCAATGGGAACCACGCAGATATCCAGTATTTCCTCTTGCCATGAAAAATGTTATAAGACCACATAGGCCCTTCCACAGCAGGACTAGCACAAAAATTGGAAGGTTCCCTTCCCCTGCCTTTTTTTTTTTTTGCCTTTCCTTATTCTTTCACATATTTTTCAATTCTTAATTCACTATTTTCTCTTTCTTCTCTCTCTTTTCCCCCCTCCTCCCCACCCCCACCCCACAAAATAGAAAGCTTGGGCAAGTTTAATTAACAAAGCAGCCCACAAGCCAAAGTTCACCAAAATACTCAACCAACCAGGAACAGCTGACTCTCAAGGCAGTAATCAGATCCACAAGGAACCATATTCTTATATGGCTGGCTTCCATTTCCTTGTAAAATGTCTAGACAGTCAATCACAGTTTCTCATGCATAATCCAAATATAAAAGGCACGTGTAAAATCAGTCTCTAGCCATAACGGTGAAATTGGTGCCTCGTCTCCTGATGGAAAATAGCGTGCTTGGACGGAGCACCCTTTTCGTCCTGCCTCTCTTGGCACTTCAGCAGCTGCTTCAAACAGCCCAAACAAAGCAAGTCTAGGCAGAACGTCTCCTCATATTCACTGTCATTGATGCACTGCCCACACTGGACACACCGTGCAATGCAGAGTGTGCATGCCCGGCATAACTGAGTGGCATGCTGTTTTCCCTGGCAACTCTCTGCCGGGCAATCATAAACTAGCCTCAGGTTCTGGCATCTCGGGCATATCTCGATGTCAATGGCACGATCATCATCACAAGAGAGATGCAAGTGCCCATTGTGATAGAAACGTGGTTTGTGAGCATTAAGTCGCATATTGTTATCTGCAGCCAATAAAAACTTCAACTCTTCATAATGCTTGCTTGTTACACCATAAAGCCCACCAATTCTTAAGTGCTTTATCCCAGGTATACCTGAAGAATTGAAAGCCTTTAAGTTATTCATAATGCCCTCAACACTGAGTCTCGGACATCCGGGCACACACAGCTGCAAGGACAAATAGCACACGTGTCAGGTTGTCATATCAAAAGTAGAATGCCCGACAGAAATGATCTACAATAAAGGACTCAATACTTCAAGGAATTAACATGGTAAGCAAAAAAAAAGGGCAGCACGTCACCATTGAACTTTGGGCATCACATGATTCATCAAAAAAGCAACACTACACAATCAATCCTCAGTAAAAAAAAATACATAAGTAAACTCGTTGCACAAATTCAAAGACGTTAGATCAGGTCATCGGTCAATTACTGTCAATATCAATGATTCCTAAAAATTTGGAAGATAATATCAATTTCATTTGTACAGGTACATGTTCAGCATCAGGTATGGAAATAATAGACATAATATTATTGAGTTCAACAAATAAATGTATCAAGCTCTATTGCTTGATTTAATTCCCTACAAAATTGATTTCCAATTCACATTGAATGGTATTCAGAAGAAAAAAGAACTGCACAATATTTTCTTTTGATCGGTAAAAACTGTACAATATTGTAATATGCAAGTATTACAGAGCAAAACATCACCAACAAATGTAATAAACTTGACAAAATAACCAACAGCATAGGTATACGAGAAGCAACCGTACAGAACACCATGAACAGAAAACAGGAAAAGGTATCTACACGAACAATATGAATAGATAGATTAATCAAGACAACCAGAAATATGGTACAAATATATAGAAAAATTGATTTACGGATGAATGTCAAAATAATATTAACTCTATGATCACATGTAATATCTTAAATATACCTTTGTTAGCCTTGGGTTGCTTTCAAGCACGCGCTTCAGTCCATCGTCAGTGATCCTCGGGCACTCCACCAGACTCAAGCATTGCAGGCTGCCTTGAGCCCTGCTAGTTAAGTGTAAAAGAGCATCATCAGTAATCCTCTCACTCAATGGCTGTTCTATAATAATACTCTTCCATAGAAGGAGATCACTTTGAACTGCAGAACACAGAGATCTACAAACCCTTTCGACAGATAGGAGATCCTGCACACCAAGGTAACCAAGGGCAAAGAGGAAAGCCTCATGTGGAGCTCCTCCCTCTCCATTAGAACAACTTCCAGTGCCCTCCCATAATTCCATGGTTCGACTGCCTGCAGATCCTCTATCTCCATCAGAATAACTTCCAGTACCGCCCCAGAATTCTTTCGTTAGACTGCCTGCAACCAGTGTATCTTCGTCACCAAAACTCTCAAACTCCTTTACATTGCAAACTGATACGAATCCACCATCATGTAAACCATTCCCCAATTCCTGCTCCTCCACACATCCATTAAATCTACCAGCTGGATTCGATTTATCAACAACCCCCATATCCCCTGGTTCAGCCTGAAACCTCATAGCCTTATTCCAAATGAAATTCAATCCGGCAACTAATTGATAATCTCTTTTCTTTACCCCAGCTTCATCTCTTACGAAACCCTCAGAGTCTGCTTCCAAATCCCCCAGCCAACCTGTGATTGCTGTAAAAGTAGCAGTTATATTCATGCCAAAGGGATCCGACGGCAAGAGGTCGAGAATGTCATTGGACACTCCCTTATCAGCAGCTCTATCCCTTGAGTAATCATAGGAATCCTCAATTTCCCAATTGGAACACCGAGGTTTGCCTAAACTGTCACCATTCTTGTCTTGGATTACCTCCGCGGTGCAACCGTTAGCAATCCTAATAGAGGAAACGTAGTTGTCTTCGGAAGGATTAGCATGAAAGCTTGGGCGATGAGAGAAATTCAGGGTCATCCTATACGCCCCTAATTCAATTTTTCTTTCAGAAAAAATAGCCCTAGATGTTGAAATATTCTTTTTACATAAAGAGGCAAAAAAGGGAAGAAAAAAAATTAACAAGAAAAAAGAACCCTAGATTATAAATGCAACCCTGGAAAGAAGAAAGATATCTGAACACTACAAGAGCCACAAGAAAACCCTCGATTTCGGATTGCAAACAAAAACAAAGCACCAAAAATTTCACCGAGTTTCTTGTTCAAAACTTAACCTCAGTAACCGATCAAAAAACGAGAGAAAAAGAAAACCAATATACAAATAAATGAACAAAAGAATCAAGCTTTCTTTTTCTTTTCTAACCTAATCAAACTAGGGTTACAACAAATCCAAGCCAAAAAGAATAGATGATTCAAACGAGAAGAAACAGACCTTGATTAAGAGAGTCAAATCAAATCCATATATTGATCTCGATTACCAAATACCGCAACAAAGAACACCAAAACCCTAGTTGCTCGCACGAAAGTAATCGACAGATAGAGAGAGAACAAAAAAAAATACCTCCTTGACACTCGGAGAGAGAATTAAGTCAGATTTGGAATAAAGAAAAGTCAATTCCTTTGAACAAATCCGATCCAAATAGCAAACAATCGATCGATGGATCGATCGCTTGCAGAGAAACAAAACAAGAAATAGAGAAAGAAATCAAAGAGAGAGAGAGAGAATAGAAAGAATAAGATAGAGCGAGAAAGAGAAACTGAATTTCCTAAAATTAGTAGAGAGAGAGAGAGAGAGAAGAAGGGGCGGAGAAGGACACTTGTCCGGAACTGAAGAGAGTACTACTCGTTCCTCGCAATAACATGTGGCGCGAGCGCCACATGGCCACATACCCTTTTAGAATGAGATGGGATTTAGTCAGGCACTCGCCAGACCAAACCTGTTTGGTCCATGCTCTACAGGCCGCCATGTGTCCCTATTAATGCTTATTAACTGTGGTTAAGATTCACTCACTTCATACGTTTAGCCTTTTTTTTCTTTTTTTTTTTCAAGAATTAACCCTAAAAGTTAAAATTTCTTAACTAGTGTTAAAAAGGCCGTTAAAGAGGGGTTTGAGAATAATCCCATACTTGGAGGCAACTGGGGAAACCCCATTATCATTCTCCCTATATGTTCTGTTAGCCATTTGATCTTGATCAGATGGATGCTAAGTATGACAGTTGTGGTTTTGATTGTCCCACCATGACTTGAAAAATATCAAATTGTAACATGGGCTTGGGGGTGTCAAGGGACAAATTCGGGCCTCAAAAACCAATGATTAACCGTCGGGCTTGATTGAGCCTATTTAAGGAACATAAATACCCAAGCCCAGCCCATTGACACCCTTACATGGGTCTGGAGGTACATGAATGGTTTTAGAAATGCATTTAATTTCAGTGGGGTGTTCGTGTTGTTGGCCATGTTTGGTTTGAATTTTTTTGATTATAATCAATTGTAACATGAATTAATTGTCTAATAAGCATTGTTGCAAATAATTCAATTTGGTTCGAACGCTAGACACAATCAATTCTCGATTGAAAAGTGATTTTATGTAAATAACTGTTTGATTATTAAAAAAGTACAAATCATTTATTACAAAGCCTTACATAATTATTTTTTGCTTTAGCTATATATATATATATAAAACCGATACCACATGCACACATATGTTTAGATTATTTTAATCACGGTGAGAATGATCATGTTTAGTTGTTATTCAAATAATAGAATGACATTCATATGACTATAGAGTTCTCTTATAAGTAATTTTTTTTAATGATTTTTTCCTCTCAAAATCACTCTCCCATCCGATTTGAAATAATGCGATATTTGAGAAATCAATTTTAATAAAATTGATTTTTTTTTAGTATAATTTTTTAAGTCTAAAACCGCTTAGAATCGATTTTAAGTAATTAAATCAAGAAAAAAATAATTCGATCCAAATGCCCTCTTAAAATTTGATGAATAATGGGTTGGGCCCACCTTCTGATTGCAGTGGTAGTAGTGTACCATGTTATCGTTTTGGAGTCCCTTCGCGGTTGATAGGCCCCTCAATTTACTAGCTTAACTACTAATCTTAGTTGGTAAAAAAAAACTACTAATCTTAGGCTAAATGATATTTATAGCCCAAAAAAATTAATTAGGCCATTTGGGATAGAAGGAAAAATTCTGAATTGGGTTGAAGACATTGTTTAGAAATTCATTATAAGTGTTATTACGACCATTGGATTTTGATAAGATGGATATTGGATATCGATGCTCGACCGCCACTGACAATAACTATCCTATTTAAATGATCAAGTCCTTTGACTTGGGCTGATGTGGGTCCCGTTACATGGACTAAAGATGCAGATTCTAAGAGCATCAAATAAACGCACATGTTGTTACAAATACATAGATAATACAGTGTTTGGCTTGAAGCAAAATAGTCCCATTTTCCAACATGTTTTCAGGTTGCAACCAAACAGCGCATAAATTATTGCTTCTAAAACAACAACTTCACAGTTAATCGGTTGGGAGCTATTTTTCGAAAAAATGATCTCGCCAAAATCGTTTGAGGGGGTGTTTCTTCTGCATTTAATGGAATAAAAAGAAATTTGTGTGCAATCTTTGTCGGCAGTCCCTTCCTTCCTGCATGTTAAATTAATTACAAAAAGCATCTGTATCTAAAATGATTTTCTGCGTAAAAGTGTTTATATAATGAATAATCTAAACCAATAAATAGACCAGGATGGTATTCTATATTTGTATGAACTCATATTTGCTTATAGCAGATGAAGTGTCAACATCCTATCGTTTACTATAATTTACAGTTAAATATTTCCTAATAGAAAAAGTGGATTACTACAACATTAAAATAGGAGTCTAGAGGATTAAGGTGGCCCCATCCCTAATGAATTGTATTGAATGATGGACTGGTCTCACAACAACCCACCATAGGAGTTGTGTCCAATATTGCTTTTTATATTAAGCGTGATTGGCCTAATCACTGTTCTGATAATCATGTTTATTGTAATTGAATCATGTTTATTGGAGATTAGTTTGGTACACCCCGCCTTTTGCTCTAATGGAGGGGTGTGGCATTTCTTAAGTGAGAGGTCTCATGACCTAATCCTCTCGGGTGATGAATCGCAAGAGCTCCAATCCCTAAACTAACCACAAACGGAAATGATTCCAAAGTCCAAAAAAAATGAGGTGATAGTTTGGTGAGAGGGAGGAGGAAGGGGAGGTGTGTTGTAAGAGTACGGAAGAAAGAGGAATGTTGGGTTGAGAATGTTTGTTGAGTGAAGGTAAGCTAAGGTAAAAAACTTTGCTTGGGGTAAACCACCTCTCTTCTACAAGTCTTCCTTTAGTTTTTTATTCCACTTGTATGGAATACCCCTCAAAGAGAATGCATCTCAGCAAGATTTTCATGTGAGATAAGTGATGTTGATTGAAAATGTTAGTAATTGTTTATAGATTTTATGAGAAATGATTAGGTGGATACGAAATATTATTAGTTTAAGGAGATGGGGGTTCAGGGATGACCCCCGGTTTTTTTATGACCAAGTTTGTGGGTAATCTCATTCATAAGATTCCTCCATATCTTACGAGTATTGTTTCTCCTTGTTTACGGGGCAAATGTCTTCTTACCCTATAGCTATGTCATGTTAAATAATTACATAACATAAAAGATATATTTTGTTTTTAAAACTTGAGAGGTCAGTTGTCCCATAACTATGCCCTATTAAATAATTAAGTAATATAGTATAATTTTTTTCCAAGAATTCAAGCTGTAGCTACCCCCTTGCTTCATGAATATGCCCGGTTAAATAAATATTTTTATTAAAGTCTAGGGGCAGCTGCCTTAATGCATCATGGCTATGCTCCATTAAACTATATTTTTTAGTTCTATTTTTCAAAAGTTGAGGGACAGCTACCCCATTCCCTTGTATATGCCCTGTCAAACTTTTTTTTTTCCCACAAAAGTTCATCATCTCGGAGGAGAAAGTGATTTATCTTATTTGCAAATTGGGTTTGAATGTATGATTTCATTTGAGGGCTGTTTGGTCACAACAATGCCCTTTTACGGCTTAGGAGTTATTAGGGTGTAAGCATAAACCATCATTCTCTGAGAATACGCCTGCACCCCAAAAACATACATATAGTTCAGATCAGAGTCGACAAGTCAAGTTATACGTGGTATAAAGGCCAATAGCTCAAAACATCACTCCAGCTATTACCGTTCCACCAAGAATCACACACAGATACACTAAACTTTTTCAGCAAAAGAAACAAACCCCACATCAGGTCACAGGTATTTGTCCACGAAAAGACCAAAATTCTTAACTTTCGCATCAAATTGGTGTTTGAAGAGACCCGGACACCCTCGTTATTCACCCAACAGCAGAGTTGAATAGACAAACAACCGTTCACCCATTAGTTTCTCAAAATCATAAAAAGGTAAACGAAATCAGTAAGAAAATGCCATGGAAAATCACAAATAGAATTCTGGGAACAGCCCACATTAAAGAAATTCAAACAATCTCAATATCACTTGAGTCCTTAGTAACCCAAACCTCCTACCCTGCTACCCGCTCCTGCTCCCGCTCTCAAACCTCACTCTCACCTCTGGAGCTTGATTTCAACTTTTGTAAACCTCGCTCTCACTTCGCTCTCACCTTAAGGTGCGGTTTTTGTGTAAAGTTTTATTTTTATCCAAATTTTTCATATTAAATTAAGTGTATTTCGTCATTTTTCTTTGTAGGGTACAAGATTCATGTAAGATTATTAGTGATCTTGTAATTGAATTTAGAATGATACATTTAACATATCAATAGTCATCTTGTTTATTGTATCTACATATTTGAATTATGAATGATTTCATCAAATTTTTCTTAGAGTTTAGAAAAGTAAAAAATATATATTTGCATTTACAAGTAATTTTCAAGAATATCAAGTATATATTTTATGTATATCTACAGCGCTCCGGAGGCGCTCCCGACCCTATCCTAAATTGAAATTTGACGCTCTCGCGCTGATTACTTAGCACTTGACTAAACCACAGACCTATATCAACCCATGTCAGCACATATTATCAGACAACTAACCGAAAACAACTAACCGAAAACGATTAAGAATGGGATCGAAGCTAATCGACCTTCTTCTCTCCACAGGAAAAGGTGTCGAAGCACCACCTCTCATGAGTGAAGAAACATTCCTCTCCTATTTTCTGTTCCCTCCCAGTATTCCTCTGATTTCTCCAAGTTGCATTCCAGCATACATTCAGATACTCAAGGAGAACATCTTGGGGCGATGTTGTCCTCGGTCTCTGTCTAGTAGCTTAGGTCCCAATTTACCGGGGAAAAAGGAGCTCGTCCTTTTGAATTATTTTATTTGATTCCAAGACCTACCCCCCAAGCATCCAACAGTAGTCGGGTCAGGTGATGTAAATTTGTCTGAGCTAATATATCATGCATAATATATCGTTATGCCCATTACCAAATAAATGTGGCGTAACTTAGATTTTCCCTCAAGATATAATAGCAAGAGAATAAAATAAAATTAAAGAAAAATAAGAAATGAAAATGCCAAATAACCAGATGTGAAAATAGTCTTTAAAGGGATAACTTTAAAAGACCAAATTTGAGTAGAATTCTAAAAACCTCAACCAAAATTTTGGTTTCCTGGCTAGTTATTTTCTCGACTTCTTTTTGGATGACTTGGAGGAAGGCTTGGGTTGCTCAGAGCTTGCATTCTGAGAGACCCCTTTAGAAGTAGCTGTTGCTTGGTTTGATTTTGAATTCGAAATATTGGTGTTAGCACTGGCAGAATTGGCTTCATGTTTCTCTCTAACAACTGCACCCTGAGAACCTCTCACCTGAGCTGCTCTCTTATCCTTCCTCTTGGGCCTGTAACTAGACCTCTCCCTCTTTGGTAACCACCTTTCCGGATCTGGAGGTGGGCCCGGGTTTGCGGGATCAAACCCTGTTGGGTACCTTGGTTTTCTCTTTCTCTTCTTTGCTTTCGCTTTCCCCTTACTCTCCCTGTGGACTTCTACATTTCCCAGATGACCACCACCCTCAACATGCTTTGCACCATACCTCTTCTCCAAGCTTTCTACATCAACTCCCTTCAACCCTGGAAGTGGCTTCAGCTGCTTCTCATAAGCCTCCGCTTTCTCGACATCCACATGGGCAGCCGTGGTTACCAGCCCGACTAAAGCCTCAACACTCCCATGGCTCTTGACCAACTCCTCAAACATGCGTGCAGCCTCTTCCACACGTCCATGCTTGAGCTTGAAGGATGCACCCTCATGCATGATAATGTTGAGCCTCTTGTCTTCAGTCATGGAATTTGACCACCAACCAATTGCAGAATCAAGCACAGCAGCTGCATCATCAATATCTCCAGCACGTTCTTTCAGGGAGACAAGGGTGGAAACAGTGGCTGGCATGTGTTGGATATCAGGTATCCTGGCAAGGGACTCAGCCGCAATCTGATAGTGACCGGCTGCAGCGGCGACCTGTGCCCGTGCAAGGAGGGCGACCTTAGATTTCTCGGGGAACTTTTTGGCTAACTGGTCAAGGACTTCTTCAGCTCTCCCCGCCTTATTCTCTCTCACTAATACAGCAGATTGAAGCAGCCTTGGCATTGCACTATCTGGGAACATGTCCGGAAGAGCAGTTACTAGTTCTCGGGCCTGTAACAGTTTCCATAAGGAAGAGAGTAAAAGTCCACTACAGTAATAAAAGAAAACTAGAGAACCCACTGTGGGGTATCTTTTCCTGATTTACGAACAAATGAAGAATCAACAGAGAGAGATGCAACATAACAAGTGGAAGACCTGATCCATCCTATTTGCATGGAGAAGTAGAAGCACCCGGTTAGAGTATATTGCTTTCCTCTGTTTTGGTGAAAGCTTCAAGTCAAGCCCACGAGCTAGCTGGAAGCTCTGCGCCCCATTACCTTTCTCTATTAGTCGATCAAGTTTCCTCAGGCAATCAGAGACCTCCTTCGGACCCTTCAACAATATAACATTGTTTATTGCCACGGCAAGTGATGAATCATCGGCCAGATTTCGATTTATAATGTCCGTGTAAGCTCCAATGGCTTCTTGATGGTGTCCAAGTAGCTGAAGAAATTAGCCAATTTGCATTATTGGCTGTTGAATACCATTTCCTGGAGAAGGAACATATAGAAATAAAGTCATAATTTCACCTGTCGAACATATGCCAACTGGACAGCTATAGGAGCAAGTTCAATCTCTATCTCATCATCAGCCCAGTTGTCTTCCATTAGTGTTTCTTGACCAATTCTGACAAAAGACAAGTATATTTACATCCAGTGAGTCTCTTTCTTCAATTTCCTGAGCAGGTTTCATAACATAATTCTTAAAAATAGTAACACAAGAGGAACATCAGAAGAGAAGAACCAAGTTCTACAAGACCACCAACATGGCCATTGCAAGTGAAACTAAACATAGGAATTTTATCACAGAGAAATCGAGGACAACAATAATTTGTGATCCACTTTACAAGTTCCGTGCACGTGTCATGGCCATCAAAATTCATCCAGTGAGTCTCTTTCTTCAATTTTCTGAGCCGGTTTCATAACTTAAATCCTTAAAAATAGTAACGCAAGAGGAACGTCAGAAAAGAAGAACCAAGTTCTACAAGACCACCAACATGGCCATCGCGTGTGAAACAAAACAAAGGAATTTTATCAGACAGAGAAATCAAGGACAACAATAATTTGGGATCCACTTTACAAGTTCCATACAAGTGTCACAGTCATCAAAATTATCTTCACATCCTTATTCCCTTTCAGGGAAACCAAAAGTTGCACAGCCTTGGCTTTGTGTAGCAGATTTTAACCAAGTTTTGTTCCAGCAGGATGTTGGGAAGATCAGTGTAAGAAGATTAGATAATTTCAGGCAGCTTTTGGGCGACTTGTTTGAGTCCAGCTTACTCAACCAATATTATATATATATATATATATATATATATATATATAAATTTGTTGGTATAATGTACATTAAGGAAATAGTGCAGATGCTCTAGCTAAATTTAGTGCTCCTACCTTCTCTTTTATATATCATTGCCCCAGTCATCCTCCTGTTGTCTTAAAAAGATTCTGAAATGAAATATAAACTTGTAACTTAAAATCCAGTGTGGCTAGTCTTTATTTTCTTTTTCTCAATACTTCCTTGAAGGGGGCAAACTTTACCATATAAATATTTTTGGTTAGTAACTTATTATCGAGAGTTCTCTTTATCTGAACATATGCAAATGGCTAGATATTTTTACAAATAAAAGGCGGGATTTAAAATTTAAACACAATTAAAAAACAAAAAAACCTTCAGAAATTAGAAACATTCTAGTGGGTTAATGAGTTTTATTAGAAACTTAGACCTATTCTTGCTCCAAACAGATCTGCTTATAAGAAATAATAAATTGCAACACCTAAAAGATGTTTTGTTGAGTTAGCCAAATTTTGTGAATGCACAGGGATCCTTTGACTTCCAGGTCGTGAGCAAACAGCACCCCACAGCCACACAAGAAAAGCAGATCATAGGCATGGATGTAGCAACATTACCGACAAAAGAACAGGCTTTCCTAAATAAATTTATAAATTTTTGAGAGAAAAATAATTTGGATGCCTATATGCTCGTTAATAAAATTACTCTACTTAATTTTTGTCCCTTCTTGATTATGTTTAAGAGAAATTTCTCTATTGATATTCTACACAACAACATTCCAGCCCAAAGTCATGAAAGTAAAGAATCTACAAAGCCATGCATAAGTAGTAGGCAATTGAAACAAGCAAAGATTCTAGAAAGAAAACTGCTTAATGTTGTTTGTATTTCTATTCAGTGCCTAAAGAACCCTTTTGATAGTGTTCATCAATTTCTGTATGCAAACTACCTTCGAGCTGAAAGTAAGTGCTGTTCCGCATCCGTGTATTTTCCCTCTTCGATCAAAGAACAAGCAGTGTTGTATGCCAGCTCAAAGCTGCTAGTTGCTTTAACTCTGAGGATATCCATTGTTCCTTGAACTTCAGAAGCCCTTCCAGCCGAAATCAAACCAGCAACAATGTTTATCTCTAAGGACTCAATCTTGAACTTTTGAAGCTTTTGATAAATATCCATACAAGCATCCATTCTTCCTAAGCGATAAAGAATCTGACATTCTAATTGCATAACAGTGGAGTTTCTTTCCTGGTTTTTCAAGGATTCCAAGGCTTCATCCAAATTATTTTGTCTGTATAAACAGTATGCCTACTCGGAAAGAAGAGAAAGTGAATCGAATTAAGATAAAGATTAATGGTTTAATCAAGAAGAATATACAACCCAACATGCAATTAAAACACATTCATGAAAATTACACCATAGAGGATGTGAGTAAAATGAAGAACATGAAAGAGTTACACAAATGTTATACGTATAAAAGTATTCATGTCATGGAATTTGGTGGGTTTTTCAGAATCGGCTGCCAACCTGGCACAACCCTCCTCCTTTATTTTTAATCGGTAACCCTCCTTTATCAGGCTTGGGACTAGCAATGCAATACAAAGAGCGGCATCACAAGATTATTTAGTTATATTTTGAGGACTAGGAAGCATGAAGGAGAAGTATTGCGGTACCTATTTACAAGAATAAAGGAGATGTACTAAGTTGTACCAGTTTTAATGGGATAAAACTAATAAGTCATACTATAAAGTAATGAGAGAGAGTGATAGAACAAATATTAAGACAAATAACTAGGGTTTCAGAAAAACAGGTTTGGATTCATGCTAGGGAGGTCTATTATTGAGGCTATCTTCTTACTTAAACCAATGATGGAGAAGTTTAGGGCGTATAAGAAAGATCTCTTTATTATATTTATTGACTAAGAAAAAGCATGTGAAGGAGTTCCTATATAATTAATCTGGTGGGTGTTGGGGAAGAATGGAGTGTCGAGAAAATTATTTTGCTATCATTAGGGAGATGATGTACAATTACGAAAGAGTGGTAACTACCGTGAGAACAATTGCTGGTGAGACAAATGAGTTTCATGTGACAATAGGGTTACATCAGGGTCAACTATGAGTCTTTATCTCTGTACACTAGTTATGGATGAATTGGAGACACGTATTCAAGAGGATGTCATTTGTTGTATGTTATTTGCAGATGACGTGATATTAATTGCTAAAACTAAATAAGGGTAAATAAGAAAACTAGAATTGCAAAAGGATACCTTGCAATTTAAGGGTTTTAAAATAAGTCATGCCAAGAAAGACTATAACATAAGGCTAAAGTGAAGACGTGCTTCCGGAAAGTTGTGACTAACACATTCTAATCAAACATAAAAGAAAAGTTTATAAGACAATGGTAAAACTAATTATCCTTATGGAGCAAAATGTTGTGCTATAAACAAGCAACATGGTAATAGAATTGTAAGCGAGGTTAGAAATTATTGCATTTGAGAAAATCTAAGAGTGGTTTGTTTGGACATGGTTCATCGAACAGCACTAACAGCTCCGGTGAGAAGTGAATCGGTAAAAATCGGCAGCAATAATCTAGAGGCCTTGGCTCACTGTCTAGGATGTAAGACCGGTTCGCTTCCAACTAGGTAATTAGGCCTCCCTTTGGGGGCGCCTTTCAACTTGAAGTTGATTTGAAAGCCAATTATCGAGAGGTTTCACAAGAGGTTATCAGGTTGGAAATCTTCTCTCCTATCTAAAGGCGGGAGGCTCACCTTGCTGAAGAGTACCCTTTGTAGCTTTCTGACGTTTTTCCTATCTTTGTTTAGAATTCCGGCCTCCATTGCTGCCGAATTGGAAAGGTTGCAACGAGATTTTTTTTGAAATGAAAAGGTTGTGGTTAAAAAGTTAAACAAGTTAAACCTTGTGAGGTGGAAGTGGGTTTGTCGGCCTAAAGAGAAGGGGGGGGGGGGCGGAATCCGGGTAGTCAATCAGGCTTTGTTGGGAAAATGGTTGTGGCACTTTGGGGTCGATTGCAACAGTTTGTGGAGAGCGGTGATTTGGCTCGACATGGGTGCAGAGATCATTGGGAACCAAGGCTGCCTAGGGGTCCTCATGGGGTTGGCCTTTGGAAAGCTATTGTGTCGGGTTGGGCCGAGTTTGTCAAGCATACGCGCCTCGTGGTTGGGGATGGGACGGATGTCAAGTTCTGGATCGATTCTAGGTGCGGTCCTTCTCCCTTGAAATAGGTGTTCTCCACTTTCTTCTCTATCGCCACAAACAAACTGGCAATAGATGCGGATATGTTTGATAGGGGTTCAGGGCTAGGGGTTTGGTGCCCCACTTTCAAGTGGCCATTAAATGACTGAGAGGTTTAGGAATTTGCTATTTTCTTGGGCATGTTAGAGGCAGTGCGTATTGATGCGTCCTCGAAGGATCGTCGTGTTTGGGCTAGCAACTCCAAAGGACTCTTCTCCGTCAAATCTTTCTCGCAGGTGGCAAATCCGGGGTCCCCCTCAGAGTTCTCCCACCAAGCGGTTTGGCTCTTTGGAGTGCCTTCAAATGTTTCTTTCTTCTTGTGGTCAGCTTTTCTGGACAAGATTTTGACTCTAGATAACCTGAGAAAATAGGTTGGAATCTCCCTAATCGGTGCTATTTGTGTATGATGGAGAAGGAATCGGTTGACCACCTGTTGTTGCATTACCCTTTCACGATGAAGCTTTGGCTGCATTTTCTTGTCTAACTTGGGGTTGCTTGGGTCTTCAACTCCTCTTTCCAGGATCTCTTATCTTGCTGGCTTTCCGTTTCGCTAGAGAGCTCGTTCGATCTATTTTGGGCATCCCTCCCGGGAGTGGTTTTGTGGTCCTTGTGAAAGGAACGGAATAGGAGGGTGTTTGATAATTCATCTCTGTCTATCAAGGGAGTGTGCTCCCGATCGAGGTCTTTGTTGCGGGATTGTACCTCTACTAAAGTTGATGTGGGGGAGATAGGGTTCGATGAGCTGATTTCTTAGTATCAGTAGGGGATTGTTCTGCTGTGTTTTTGTTGGGTTGCTATTTGTTTGCTTGTTTTCCTTTTGTTTGTTTTATGTTTTTTCTTGGTGATTCACTATTCGTAAATCTGTAGTTGCTTCTCTTTTTAATAAATTGCTTTTACCGATCAAATAAAAAAATTGGTGAAAATTGAAAGCTCTTAAAAGTTTAGGAGAATGCCAAAAATGATGTTGATAAAAATAATAAAGAAAGATTTAATAACACATGATCTAATAGAAGTTATGTCTTTCAATAGAACGAAATGAAGGACCAGGAATTAACAACCCCAAGTATTTAGGACAAGGCACTGATAGTGTTGGTGTGTATACCAAAGTAAGGAGGTTGCCACGTTAGCCAAATCACTAAAGCACACACAATAAAGCAACTACTACCATGTGTCAAGGGACCGTTGCCTGTTTTATTGCTTTACAATTAGGAACTTTGCTCTAATCCAATGTATATCCCAACACAAGGGCCTGACCTTTAACTAGCTTAGTGTGTAACCGTGTAGGTGTCTCGTGGGGCCATTTGTCAAAAACAATTCCATGGGCTAGTCCCCTCCTGCATTTGTTACAGCAACAACACACACGTGGCTTAGCCCTAAGGCCAAAGCATAGTGACAAAATCGGGATTGGGTAATTATTCGGCTGACGTCAAGTTTGGGAAAATTCGGAAGAAATCGGAACAAATAAAAAATAAACTAATAAATATAAAAATATACCAAACAATTTGATTAAAAAATATACAAAATAAGTAGTTTTTTGCCAAGCCTAAGAAAATAATTCGGGAATAATTCGAAAAATTCGGGAAAAATCCGGAAAATTGGCGAATAATTCGGATATGAATAATAGAGCCTTTTACAGTTGAAGTGGTAAGTGGGGATTTCTCGTTTGTAGAACTTACCTACAATGAGCTTTGTTGGTAAGTTGTTCTTCCAGTAAGAATCCTATTTCCATTATCAAAAGCCAAGAATTCTCTATGACGAATATGCATAAATAAATATATAAATAAATTCTATAGAACAAAGAAATAAAACGTCAAAGAAGGCTTAATTCCACAAAATGCCAACACCGAGGGGTCAAAATTTCCCAAATTACACATACTTCCCCAATTCTGATAAATCCTTAGTTGTTAATTGTATCAATGTTATAAGCCACAACTAAACAGTAATTCAGTTTTAATTATTTCAGACTAGTGTAAGATCAATCTTGTACTTCAGAATTCAATATCCAAGTAAGAATGCATCACAAACACGGATGAATTTCGATTCAACAGCGAATCATAAACACCACAATCTATGATTGAGTATACCTTATAGAAACTGAGATCAATCGAGAGCTCTTCCGAAACTTGAATCGTTGAAAGAGCCCGATCGATGTTGTCGGCCTTGATCAAAGCCACGACCTTGCAACGCAGTGCGTCCTCGTCGCCGGGGGCGATTGCGAGAACTGCAGATTTCAGAGATAAAAAAATGAATTAAAAAAATGCAGAAATTCGATGATGAAATGAAGAACCAGATTTTAAAAAAAGACCTTGATCTGCAACTTTAATGGCCTGTTCGTATTCGGATCTCTGGACATGTCGATTGAGAGAAGTGAATACATCTTCGAGGGCGACAGGTGGTTGAGGTGGAGAGGAATACGAGGGTTTTGGTTTCTCTTTGGTTTTCGGAGCCATGGATTCGCGAGATGCGAGTTTCTGTGTTGCGGCTGCTTGTGAAGAGAAGCTGCAACGTTTTTTTTTTTCTTTCACCCAAAATGTAGGACGGGTTGCTAACGTGCGAACGGTGCGATGATGACTAGTTAGACGATTCGGATCATGTTTAATGGGCGGCCTGAGGGCTGAGATTGCACCGGATGGATGTCCGGTACAAATGGCGTCAATGGGCCCCCAGCCCTCACTCGTAACAAACACAGAAGCAACGACAAAAACTGCAAGGATGGGCAAAAGGGAATGTGCAAAAACAAAAGTACTTAATTCCTCTTTGTTCGGGGTGTTACTCTCCTACTTATAGTCCCATAGTCCCACCTCGGTTGGGTACTAGCAGCATTCGTAGGGGTGTATAATTTGGAGTGGTTTTGTGGGTTTACCCATATAACACTCCAGCGGTAACTTTAGGTCTGATATGTGTGTCTTTAGGGGGTTGTTTGGTTCGGATTAATATAAGTAATTATTTGACCCATAATCAGTTATGTTGGGATTATGACAAATTAATAGCATTTGGTTCGTCCTTAAATAAGCGATTATGGAATCACCGGTTATGCTCATAAGCGGTGATTTCATAATCCGTGAGAGGGGTGATTATCAGGAAACATAACCGGTTACAAGTATGCGATTACGTGGAGATTGACGAAATGAATGTCAATTTCGATCTCTCTCCTTTTCCTAACAGGCACAACCACTTTCAACCTTCTGTTTTCAAGAGGTCCATCTTGAGAAAATTACAAGGAAGAGGAACGATCTTCAATGAAGAAAAAGAGATCTTGAGCCAAATCTAACGGTATCAGCACATTAAGATGACGGTTATAGGGATTCAGTGAGTCACAAGGGTTCGACCATTGGGGAAACTCCATTAATCTACCTTCATTGAAACCTAATAAGTTTCTGAGAGAGATTTTTCAGTAACCCTATGTTTGGTTGTGGAGAAAATAAATGAAAACATGGAAAAGAAAAGAAAATTAGACAAAACATAATTAAAAATTGTGTTAGAAATCTGAAATTTTCTCTTCTTTTCCATGTATTCACCTATTTTCTCAACAACTAAACATAGCATAAACGTTTATGTTTGGCATCAACCTTATCGTTTTTTTTCCCTTATTTGTTTTGTTGGATTTTTCATGTTTAGATGTTGGATTTTTTCTGCTAGAATTTCTGTCCAATTTTTTATGTTAAGTTTTCTAATGGGATCATGGCTTGATGTAAGAATAAGTTTGTATTGTTTCTGGCATCTAATGTGTTACCCCCCCCCCCCCCCCCCCCCCCCCACACACACACACACAATCAATGGTTGAAAGAGTAATAATATAACAGAAATCTAATTACAATTATGTTAGGTGAGTTCAAAGACAACTCGTCTCTTCCTTTTATGGTTATGGGTGTGACAGATAATTTGGCATTTTACTTTTGCTATGATGAAATGACTGAGTGCATATCTGCTGAGCTTTCTTTTGCAATAAGTAGCCTTCAATAGGTTTGTTGTTTTAACATGTTCATGCATCTCAAGTTTGAATTTCAATCTCTTGCGTGTTCTATATTTTTCATATATGTCCCTGTTTTTGATTTCTAATCTCTACAAATTTTCTAATAATTTCTTTTTCTCCTATCAATAGTCTTTGAATAATTATTTTACAGTTTTTATTTTCTTCCTGTAATTCTCCTAATTTGTTCATTTATAGAGACGTGTAAGTGTTATTTGAAAATTGGTTATAATTGAATCAGAATTTGAAAGTTCACTGAATCTCTATGTCATTATTAATTTTATGATATCTTTCTTATCAAATATATAGATGGATACTACCCCAGGGTCCTCTTCTCAAAACTCTATATGAATAAGTGAATGCTGAAATGATTTGTTATTTCATTTGGGCGAACCAAACAATATTATTTTATGCATAATCTGTTATTTACAGATAATCGCTTATTAACAGTGTCCTACCAAACACGATTACAGTCGTCAACACTTATTCATATCAGCGCTTAATTGTGAATCTTTTTTTTTTTTTTACTTTTTAAATATTTATTATACCTTTATTAAAGACTGACGAAATGCACATGAGTGTCCAAACCTAACGAGTGTAAAAAATTAAACCAAATGAATGACACCAATATTTGTAAAATCAATTATTCTCACACAACTGTTGTCACGACCCAAAATACCTCCTACGAGTTAGGGATACTTTAGCTCGTGACCACCGTGTCATACCATCTTGTGACGACACATAAAGCGTACACATTAACCTGTGAAATACACAAGGCACGTAATAGCGGAAGCATAAAATTTCTTAAACATAAAACCATATGTATTCTAAGTCTTGTCCGTCATAACATGTACAAAACATTTAAGTGTAAAGTGGACATGCCCACTATCAAAATATAAATGTTCTCTCCCTCATCACTCTCACCAATAATCTGAATAGGGTCACTTATCCAGTATGCTATCCTCCTGAGGATGATTCCTGGAAGGCTCTGGATCATAGTACTCCTCTATCTAGGGTGCAGAAGCTTGAACATCCACATGACCCGTCGAAGATGAAAACTCGGCTGAGCATGGAATACTCAGCGTATACACACCACTAGAGAACAATATCATAATGACACATACTTTCAATAACAGTTACATCGGTTACACATGCAAAAGCTGAACAAAAGCGGAAACCTTTTTTTCAAATACATGTGCACACTGTACAGAACATATACGTCTTTACTTATCTTTCAGAACTTGTTCTTTCATTTCTTCTTTTCATATCTTTTATACTTGTTTAAGAACTTTTCTCTTTTAGAACATAACAAAAGTGGAAATGGGGGTATGCCTAACTGCCCTATCATAATCC
The DNA here is from genome assembly GCA_015143295.1 of Tetracentron sinense. Lineage (NCBI taxonomy): Eukaryota > Viridiplantae > Streptophyta > Magnoliopsida > Trochodendrales > Trochodendraceae > Tetracentron > Tetracentron sinense. The sequence continues at coordinate 33,943,081 of CM026568.1, read as the reverse complement.
GTCACATACTAGCATTCGAGCATTCCTTTTCCAGAACATAACATAATTGGAATTGGGGTATGCCTAGTTGTCGTATCATAGTCCGTCGCATACTAGCATCCAAGCATTCATTTTCAGAACAGAACAGCATCCAAGCATTCATTTTCAGAACAGAACATAGTTTTTATGGGAGCTCTACTAATGCCTTACCATACAAGGGTAAGAGTCCATTAGCGTTTGCGTGACCAACATCCTCGTTGGCATCTTTGCACATCTTCTTTTGGGACCAAATGCTTAATGTCTTACCATGCAAGGGTAAGGGTCCATTAGTATTCTCCCCTTATCACTTACATATTCTTGTATTTATTCTTTTACTTTACTTTTTCCGGATACATATACATACATATACAAAACTCGCATCATGCACTTCGTGTTCGTGTGACAATTGTCAATAAATATGGTAGACAAGTAAAACATGGCATGTGCTTTTCTCTAATTCATTCAAAACATAATCACAACATTGTTCATTCATGGTACAAGGTCGAATTCATCATGGAATCACTTATTTCATTTGGTTTATAACATATCTTCATCGCATCATGGTTCATCAAAGCATATATACTTTATTTAAGATTTGCTAGGATAAGATTATGAATTCGGAGACTAGTAGAGCGTATCTACCTTTCACAAAGAACACATTTGAAGCTAGAAAAAGCTTTGAACAAGCTTAGGGAATCAATTTAAAACTTAAGAAAACTCGAGGAAGTGAAGATCGGACTTCAACTTCGATCTTGGACAAAACCTAGAAGAACCTTAGCCTTTACTCTCTCCTTTCTCAAAAATCTCCCGAAATTCTTCTCTAAGGGTGTTGTAAACCCCCTGGCTTATTTATAGGCCAAAGACCCTTACACCCTTAAAATATCTCAAAGGGTCAGCTACAAGGCAAAAACAGCATGATCAGTCGACCGGTAGAGAGGATCGGTCGACTGGTCAAAAATCACCTCTTTGTCCAAAAATCTCATACAAAATTTCGTCTATTCGGTCGACTGGTGATGAGGGTCGGTCGACCAGTAGCAAATTTGGTCGACCGGATTTGTCTGTTTTTCTCCTGTTTTGGCCTGCGCTTTGTTCTTCTTTCATTTCTTCTAATCACTCTAATACATTTTTTACTTCAAAACATAGAAGTTAATGTTTTTAACTTTTCATTTCATTAACTTTAAGTTTTAAATTAAAATAAGAAAGTACCCCCCATTTGAATCTAATAAAAATACTTAGAAAATTCAATTCCTTATAACTCAAAATCTAATCTTCCAGTTTTAGGCAAAACCCGATAATTCTGGTTCTCGTCATAACATTTTCCATAGCTCGGGAAATCATTCTAAACATATAAATAAAATCTCATAAAATTACCCAAGCTTAGTTAACCTATAAACAATCGGGACTTTTTATCTCAAAATTAGAAAAACTTCATTACATGATCACTATTCACGCCATAATTTGCATGATATGAAAGTGAGATCCAGGGTTTTACAACTGTCATGGATTAATCATGTAAAAATTATATACATAAAAGCTAGTCTACAAATAGTGCTTAAATAGGAGTTACCATGAAGTTAATTTGGATGTGATCTATGTTTCAAATGTCACTTAGGTCGGCACAACCTCCACTATAGGCATGAATTGCATCTTAAGAAATCATACATGTTGAACACTTGCAACATCTTAGCATATAAATAAAGAATTCAAAGGCATCCAATCAAGTCGTTCCTCTGCATAGAATCTTCCTAAAATTGCTTTGAAAAGCAAGTTGTCATGTGTTCCTTTTGATCCTATACTTTAAGGTAGTATAATAATTTGAGAAAAATCTTCAATCAATGCTTTTACCCCTCCCATTTTATTTATAATGGTGTAGATAGACCTCAGAGCAGTCACACTCACACAACAGCTTCAATATTCATTGTCCCTATTCTCCCGTCTATTCCTCAACACTTTAATCATAGTCAATTAGGAAACCAATGTTCTTTTAACTTATTCATCCCTCAACTTTTTCATTCACCTTCTCCATAGCTCTTTGAAGTTTTAGTCAAATTAAGCTTTGGAAGATAACTCTAAAAAATATAACCCCACATTTTATTTGGGGCTCAATCTTGTGTGAAATGTTTTGGACTTTGCGTCATTCTTATGCCACACTTCAACATCAAAATTAAAAAGGTTTAATCAATATCACCATTGTCTCATCCATACAAATATAATCATCTAGATAACGTTGTTTCCACCTCTGATAAAGTTTCTACGTAGAAGTCATGTGCAATTATAAATGCGTCGATTACGGGTAGCCATAAAAGCGTCGGTTATAGGTGATTTTTTCTATAAAAGAGATATGAGAGCATATAATAACAGACTATTAGATAAGCTTCTATCACCCGGATCTGGTTAAAGGGGGTCGACCATAACCGTTGGTTTACATCCACAGCTGCCTCTTCTCGATGATTTGGATCGACAATTCTACAATTATGAATCACCTCATGACCTAGTAATCAGAATGCAAATATGAAGAGTGAACCTATTAGTTTAATGTGAAAAAATCTCATAACTTGATAATGGAAGCGTTACGAAAATTTGCATGTATTGCATTGAAAAATCTCATGGCTTGATACATATATGATGGGTTAACCCATTGTAGAGCGTGGTAAATATCTCATAGATTGATGACCAATATGTGAAAGTGCAAATGTTGACATATAAAGAAAAATATTTTGGTAGAACTTGCAAGTTAGCGTGGAAAAACCAAATGACTTAACACTTAGAAAAACATTTTGGGAGAACCTGCAGATTAGCGTGGAAAAACCATATGATTTAATGCTTATAAAACCATTTTAGAAAAACTCAGATAAGCATGTTGGGAGAACCCGCAGGTTAACGTGGAAAAACCAAATTGCTCAGGTGTTAATCATTGTTGGGTAAGACCATAAATATGAGTTTAATATATTAGTCAAGAGGAAAATCTTTTTAGGCAAGCATAACCTTACTCGATATATGAAAATGTTGATTAGGGTGATAACCTGGACAAAATAAAAGTTGATATCTGGTTATAAGTTTACCCTTAAGGAGTGTTGTAGAACACCAATAAATAAACTTATGTCAAAGCAAATTAACCATGATATGGTACTGCTTGAAAAGTTATATGGTGAAAATACTTCATTTATAAATTAAAGTTGGTAAAGACCGAGAAATTTATAATTCGAGAATCGAGCTGACATTAATATACTAATAGAAGTATAACAATATGTTAAAGATGTGGTTGAGAAAGAGAATTTTATATTTTTATAGATCTCATCGATTGAAATGATTGTTGTGAAATCATTAACGAAAGCAGATTTCCGAAACCCTTGACCAGATAATGTAACAACAGTCATAAAGGCATCAGTTACAGGTAATCATAAAGGCATCGGTTACAGGCGATTCTCTATATAAAAGAGAGATAAGAGCATGTAATAACAGACTCTCAGATAAACTTCTATCACCCGGATCTAGCTAAAGGGGGTCGACCATGACCATTGGCTTACATTCACATTTGTTTTTTCTTAATGGTTTGGATCAACGATCCTATGATTATTCTTACATAAACTACAGTGGCTCTCCATCGTTCAACAATCCCTCCTCTTCATCGTCGCTCCTAACCGAATTGCTATCCCACCCATAACTTCTTGGAAATTAATTTCTTCAACCCATCACCTCAAATTCAAGCAAAAACATATTAATATGAGTAATAACCCCATTAAACACAATGGATAGAAACAAATCCACTAAGTTCATGTTCAAAATAACCAAAGCGCCCTACTTGGAAAACCCATCTATCATAATACAGTAACAAATAATATAAGGAGTAATATCTTTGTTAAAACAATTTTTTTTTTTGTATGCTCTAATCATTTATCTAACTATGTCAGGGGGTTAGGGAGTCAGCAGGGTTAACACTCATGGTGGGCGTCAACAACCACACCAAAGACTCAAACATGAGTCTCCACGCCCCAAAGGGAGATACACTACCACTGGGACAACATTTCTTTGAACAACAACAATGCGACAAATAAATTTTCACTATTTGTAAGATATTGAATGACGAAATTCAACTAAAAAGGTATGCTTATAAGCCCTGACTGCTCATCCAATTTACTAAATCATTCGCCTTATTGCTCTTTTGCATAAAATCGTGATTAGAACATTGTAAGTTTGGCGATAAAAATAAATAAAATTGTAGGTATATGAATTCAGTGAAATCCCAACTGTTGCAAAAGACACAAGAAAAAAATAAAGTTTTAAGGAGGTAATTGCAAGATCAAAATTTACAAATTCGAGTTTTCAAATGACTCTGAATTTGTAATTTTGTGTTTGATTTGTGTTGCATGTGTGTGGATTGTGTTGTAAACTTACGAATGATCTTAGGTTTAAAGGGGGAAACATAACCTAATTTTGGTCGGAAAATTCAATTGAGTCCCGAGCATTCGAATAATGAAGTTTGGGGATCATATTCTTTGAAACTATTGGAGAGAGAGAGAGGATAACCTTAGACATGATAATTGTGGAATTGGGGAGTTCATGGAAAAAAACAACTGTAAATAGGGAAAGAAACCGTTTGTAATCTCGTTATTATGGTAACCATTTGTAGATTATTAGATAAAATTTATTTATGAATTTAATGATAGTAATGTAGAGATATTTTCAATCAAACGGTACTTATCCCTCATTATCTCATTATAATAACTAGTGGGTGACACGTGCGATGCACGTGAGAGCGAGGGGAAGGAGTTAACCACAATTAATAAGAGTTAAAAAGGACACGTGTTAACCCACAAGTGCGATTGAATTGAGCTCTCCTCGAGTTCAATCACGATTGACTGTGATTCTATTATTTAAATAAATGTATAAATGTATAAGGGATAATTTAGGAATTAAAGTAAAATATTAAATCAAAGTTTTGTTTTATATGAGAGTAGTTTAGGAATTTCGGAAAAATCAGGCTATACCTGCCTCTCGCATTATAATAGTAAAGATAATAGAGATTGATATATTCTCAATGTATGACTAGTGATTAGTCATTGAATATTAGATTTTTTTTTCCACATCTACTCGCTTCATAAGTTCCTTATCTTAGGATTGAAGTCATTAGCTCACAATAACAGCAGTCTAAGTACCGCATAGACAGGTTATGGTTCGAGCCTAACAACCTTCCAAGTGCTCTTTTTTTGGATGACCCTGCAAGGGTATACACGTTAGCAAGCTCCTATGCCCTAACCAGAGGTAGATTCAGTTGTGTATTCAACTCCCACTCTTACCTGACGTCCATAAGAAAAAAAATAAAATCCTGAGTGAGTCGGTGTCGACACCCGAAGGGATACACGTTAGTAGACCGAATTTACTGTTAGTCATTGTTAAGGTTGCGCCCATCCAGAGTTGAACCCGGGTCTGGTCTTCTGGATATGTATAGGTAACACGTAGTACGTCACACTTTCTTTTGGTGCTTTCTGCAGGGATCCACTTGTAAAAAAAAACACACTAAAGAAGGAAAATGATGGGAATACTGGAACCAGAACCCAAGATGAAAAAGGAGGAGACAGAGAAGGTAAAAAGAGAAGGAATCTAGATAGAGAAAGAGAGAGATGACAATGGAGAGAGAGAGGGAGAGAGAAGTCGAGTTAGAGAACGCAATGTACACAAACTGTTTGTTTTTAGGGCTCGATCCGGCCATAATCGGCGTCGGAGGCAACACCGGCACCCCTCGCGTCGGACTTTTCCGTCACTCAAACCCTAAACTGGGCGAACAGCTCCTTTACTTCATCTTATCTGCACTAAGAGGCCCATTTCAATCGGCAAAAGTACTATTTCCATATCCGTAGATCTCGATTTTCCCAATTTCATTTCGATTTTGACATGGATTTTAATCTCGCGATCTTGCAGGATTTTGATAAAGTTTGGCCGATTTTCGATTCTGCTCAATCGCGCGACTTCCGTAAGGTGAATTTGACAAATTGTCTTTGGTTTGATTCATGGATGAATCGAGTTTACAGATTCAAATATATTCGTGTTGTTTGATTCGAATTTTTGGAGTTATTTGATTTTTCCTATGTATTCCAGGTTGTACAGGGAATTATAAACGAGCTCGAATCGCAAGGGGCGCTCCCGAGAAGCAATTCAAGGGTTTCGTCACTCGCCACGTGCTGTGGTCCAAGGTTGATGATATTTTTCATTTTTTCATTTTTTCCAATTTTTATAACTTATTGCTCGATGCTATCTAGTTTTGATCCAGATTTAAAATTTTAAAGTTCTATAATTGTTCGTTAATTTGGGCAGTTACATCTCCTAGATCTGCCGTGATTCTCTATGAACTGTTGTTATATTTGTTATCTTGTAAATTTATGCCGGCTCTGATTTAGTTGTTTCGGGAACTATTTTGCTGGCTCAACTGTTTCTAGAAACTTCGAAATTTAGTTGTAGAGCCTAAATATTTACCACACATTATTTGCAAAGTGGATTTGATGTTCGGCACAGAGAGGTTGCTTGTTATTCGGCCATTCAATAATTCCTTTTTGACCAGTCTGCCGATCGACAGTTTAAAATCGAAGATGAACTCGTGGCTGGCTGAAAACACTTCTTTTGGGTCTCCTGGGCTGGATACGTGAAGAATTCAAGGAGAGAATTCCTGAACTATCTAGGCTGGTTCGATTTGCTTTAGGTAAATGATATGATTTTGTCATGTTTTGGCGGTAGAGAGTAATATCTAAAGAACAATGTAGAGAATTGAGGAAGAAGATGATAAAGAGATTAGATGTCGTTGGGTTGGTGACCAAGAGTGGATTTAATTTCTCACAACTTTTGACCGTGGGTTGATTTTGAGTATGTTCACAAGATTACCATGGATTTAGTTTTATAGACAAATCTAAACGGTTGGATGACGATTCACACTCGAAGTCTCTTCATAAATCACCAAGAAAGGAGAGATTGTAAGGGTTCATGTTGTAACCATCTGTTTAAATTAAGACAATTGGCAACGATTGACTTTATGCCCATCAATCGTTCCAACATCTCCCACTTGGCCATACGAGCCAAATATACTAATATGTAAGTTACAAGATCTTGCTTCCACCAATCTGGTGGGCTTACCCATTATTATACATAATCACTATCATGAGGCTTTACACGCCTTCACGTTTATGCTCACATGACAAAGGAATAAGGTGTCAAACATGCAAATATACAAATGTCATGGGACTTTGCACGCTATTATCAGCAGATGGCAAATTGTGCTATGTTCTGGACATATTTTCCATCATGAGATTTTACATGCTTCTGCGATTGTGTCTCTCATGATAAAACAAGTGTCTTGGAATTCACCTACTTTAGGTATCCTTAAATCCTATCAAGCTAACATGCTATAATTTCGCACTTACACCCTTTGTCAAAGGATTTGCAATCAGGGTTGTCAAATGCAGGGTCAGACAGGGCCTAGGTCTTACTGGGCCCGACCCTCACCTATAAGGCCAGGCCCTAGTCCTCGGAGGGGCCTGAATTGGCTAGGCCCAAGCCCTATCCTCAAGGGCTAGGGCCTAAAAGAATAGTAAAAAAAAAAAACCCATACACTGCCACTGGACACTAACTATCCAGTGTTGGGAAGAGTGATGCAATGCAATGCAAAGAACAACACGACATAATTATTATTATTTTACTCAACGGTAAAGTGGAGTATTTTTCTCAAGTTAAAAAAATAGCATTATGTGTTTACTATTCTTTTATCATGAAATTATATATAATATATTTTATATTTTGTGTCTGTTTTAGCTGTATGCTTTTCTTTTTATGTATTTAATTTTTGACATAGTAGTATAGTACTAACATAAGGCATAATGGCACATATAGATCTTATATGTTGTTAGGCATAATGGCATATATCATTCTACTAATAAAAGTACAAGGAGTATACTAAAATTTATTTGGACCTAATTGCCATTTAATTAAAAATACTAACTTATTAACCTATGATATCTATTAATTAAAATCATGTATGAAACAATGATATAAATACTATAATAAGAGTAATGGTAGGACCTACTAAAAATTAATAGTAAACGATTTAGTTATTACAGACTTAAAGGGACTCTATTAGAGAGTCCATACTTATCCTAAACCATGTGTGGGACCCACTCCAGCTATTGATAACTCTTCTTCTAAGGATATGAAGTACTAATTAGTAAGGACTCTATTACAAAGAATCCTTAATGAAACAGATTACTTGAAGATAATTTAAAAGGCAAAGCAGAAAGATGAGAGGGGTTGAAGGAAGAATATGTGAGAAATTTTCACCTGGGTATTACAGGCTCTGCACAATTGGAGGAATGCTTGGTGCTGGAACGACCCATCTTGATGTCACTCCTCTGGATGTATTGAAAGTTAATATACAGGTGAGCTCTCTCTCTCTCTCTATATATATATGTAACAGATTCTTCCCCCATCGGATTGGATCAATCTCAAGGAGTAACCACTTGGGGTGTATTTGGGACAATTTTGAAGCTACTTGAAATTTGGATGCTCTAATCTTTCAAAGAGTCTGAGCTAGACTCAATATATCTGAGTTGACTCCTTACTTGGACTAGCAGAATTATGGTCATGTCCAGTTACTTCGCTTTAGATCTCCTAATGAGGTTTGAGCTGGTCTTTTGGATGGTATCTGGCCCGGTCTCAATCCGACAGGGGTTTGGTGCTTCACTTTTCTCTTGGATGAGAAGTTGTTCTCCTCTTAGAACCAGATCGTTGGTAACCCACAATACGTGCCACTTAGATGGCTACAATTAACGTAATGTTTCCACCTCGGTTACCATGATTTTACGCATCAAATATGACTGATAGATTACAATGCTTTTGGTCATTCCTTCAAGTTCTCATGTTAGATATTGATATGGGTTTTATATGAGAGATGGATGGGCCCAACTGATTTTTGGTTGTTTAATAATGATAATAATAATAAAAGTTAGCTTTGGTCTAAGAGGTCCATTAAAGAGAAATGCTTTGAGACCGTGCAGCCTGCAGGGCCGAGATCGCCTCGGCCACACACGGAATCAAAAGTATTATGTTTTTTTGAACACTTGAATCTCTTTGTGGCTGGGCGGCCTACATGGTCTCAAAAGCATTTCCCTCTATTAAATGTGGTACATAATTTCACAACTCAAATTCAAACGTCTTTTACCAACAAAAAAAAAGAAATATGCCGATAATCTAACATTGTAATACAAACTAGATATGACCACACTTATAGTCTATGGACGACTTACGGGTCATAATGTGCGGATAAGGATAAAATGGGCCATGGCTGTCTATATATATATATATATGTAGGGATTTAGCAATTACATCCCGACCCATCAACCCATTCGAATCTGAGATTTTTGATAGTTTGAGGATTTTTTTTTTTGGGTTCCTGATAGTTTGAGGATTTGGAGTCAAGGTTTTGTGCTTCTCAGTCCATTTATTATTGCGTGGGGTTTGGGTTAGGACTATTAGGCTCCTTCATCTTGACTGAGTTTCACAAATTGTGAGGAGAGCGAGAGAAAAGTCAACATTGAGGAGTTTTACAGAACCAATCATATATACTTAAGTCTACGAATTCATAACTTTTCAAGAACCTTTTTTCTTATTAGGTTTATATATCATGCCATAGGTTAGTGTATATGGTTGCATGATTATGAAATCAGACAAAGAAGATGAAAGAGGAATATGAGAATCTCCAATAGACTGGTATGAGAATATGAGAATTATGTGAACTCTTCAATGAGTTTTAAGAGTCAGGAGATGAAGCACATCGCCACCATCAATAGAGAAGGATCCATCAAAAGTGGACATCTGTTTGCTTATACCCTAAAATTTTTCAATTGGGTTTATGATTAGATTTGAGAGGTATGTATATTGGTACTGGTTCTATACTTGCACTTGCTATTATAGATAATTGTATTCATTTGCTGCCATCCTATTTGCTTCTTCCTTTTATTTTTTCTCTTTTGCCTTTTCTTATAGTGGGTTATATTTTTCTTTTCGATCGCTTGCTTATATATCCATCTAATTATAGAGTGTTGTCTCTTTTGAAAAGTTAAAGCAAATTGATCATCAAAATATTTTACGTGCAACACACGTTCATTTTTACTAGGAGATCTTATATGTTTAGTATAGGATTTATTAAAGTGTTAACATAAGTCATAATACTAATTTTAACATAGTGATGACATAAGGCATTTTGAAACAGTACTGACATAAGGCACAATATTAGCATGTATATAGTTTTGATACAGAATTGACATAAGGCATAACAGTAGTATATATCTAAATTTATTACAACATCTACATTAAGGCAGTTTGTGTCAATACTAACATATGGCACAAAGACAGTTTTATCACTTTATGTTTTTCTTGTTACCAATATTTCATGAAAGTTTTTTTTTTTTATTTTTTATATTTCATATTTTTTTTTGCAGCATGTATTTTTTTATATACTTTTGCATCATATGTTTCTGGGAGTTGCTTGCAGGCTATTTTTAGGTACACATTTTTTCTTTGAAATTCTTCAGCACCGTAGATCCACAGTCTTCGAAGTCCTTAATATCTGCATTTACAGTTGTGACTGTTGACATACTTGAATTGAACAATAAGTTTCACATTGCAACTGCAGATTTGTTGAGCTTTTGTGGCAGCTTTCTTTGCATGCTTTACGAGAGGTTCATAGACGAACATTTGCTGCTGATGTGGCTTCTAACCAACTGCCTGCTTCATTGACAGATGTAGCTTTTTCACACGCAGCTACATTACTTCCTGTGACAAAGGTCCTGTTTTATTATTCCTTCCTTCGATACTGTTTACTGAACTATTTTTTAATTTTTTTTAAAAGTATATTTTCCGCGTCATTTATCTCTGGTTCATTTTTCTTTTAGGCTGTGTTTGGGTGAGAAACGTTTTTCAGGACCTGAAGTGTTTCTTGCTGAAACATTTCTAGAAAATTGTTTCTGAGAAATAAACTTGTTTGGATGTCATATGTGGAATTGTTTTTTAGAGCCCACAAGAACCTTTTTTGTGCGACCCAACGGTGTGACTGATATCCAAATGAGCCTAACCCTCGTTTTTTATGTGTATCTCAAAATCTACAAAACAAACAAAAGAAAACGTTTTTTTAAAACGGAAAAGCAAGTCAGACTTGTTTCAGGAAAAAGTTATTTTATCTTTTGTTTTTTTTAATTATAAACATTTTTATTTTCTTCAAACCAAACGTGTTTTTGCTGTTTCTGTAGCCGAGAAACGTTTTTAGTCCCAGAAACATTTTTCAGAAACAAAACAAAATGCAGCCTTAAATTTCTGTCTATTAAGATGGTCTACAAATGAAATTTGTAATTCTGGACTTGTTTTTTTGTTCCAAGATCAACTTTACTGTTCGTAACGATTCTTTGGGCTCCCCTCTAAATCTTGAATGTGGGTGTTTGGTGTTTTAATGATCAGAAAGCAGTTCTGAAAAAGAAGTATATCTGTATAGTTTGTTGTTTCTTAAAAATTTATATATGCAATTTTTTGCTCTGTTTTTAGTATCAAAGCTTCCAAACCACCTTAGATAAATGATTACCTTGAGTTGCTTTGACTTGAACCTATTATGTTCAACAGGCTAGAATAGCACTTGAACGACGGAGATTTCTTAAAAATGCCGAAACAGCTGTCCATAGACAAACTATGTGGTCGAACTTGGCTCATGAAATGACTGCTGAGTTTCGTGGTCTTTGTGCTGAAGAGGTAGATGGTAACTTCATGTTCATTCAATGAGCTCTAGTCTCAACAGATACAAGTCTTTATTCATGGTTGTGGTTGTACAAATTGTTCCTACATTTTTTCTTACCTCTTGCTACTCAGGCCTATTTGCAGCAAGAGCTGGAAAAACTACAGGACTCTAGGAACAAAGCGAAGTTGGAAGCAGAACTGTGGGATGACCGCATCGCTTGTCCCTTAGGTCAGAATTCACATTTGGTTTCCAAGGCAACTCGCTCGTGGGAGTCTTTATTAGCTCGTAAGAGTAAGTAGGCTTCTTCCAAATATGTTATTATTTGTGTTTTTTTAGTTTTCTAAAGCTTGTGAGTTACAGATCATTTGGGAAAGTCACTGTGTTTGGGGAGGTGAACGTTTTGGTGTCAAACTCCTTTTGAGTTTCAGTGAAAATATTTGTTCACATCAGCTAGTTCTCAAGGTCTTCATTACCCCACTGGCATATATTGTATAAGAGTAGACCAGTTAATTTCTCCCCACTGGCATATATTGTATAAGAGTAGACCAGTTAATTTCTTATTTTTCCCTTGTTTGAGCATGCTTTTTCGTTCTCTCTTATATGAGAAGTGAAGTAGATAGCTCTATCCTCAGCATCACCTACTGAAACTGCTAAAGTTGAGCGAATAGCACTGACAATGTTACCGATTGATTTCCCATGGAGAAGTGAGGTTGCCATTAATGCATTCTATCATTTCCTTGGCGTCTGAATACAAAATAGCTGGGGTCTTCATTTCCTGAAGGAACTGAAGCCAACGCCTCTGCCATCATTGAGGAGTTACCTGTGCAGCAAAACATTACCTTCTCTACCTAGGAGCCTACCTTGGAGAACACCACATAGCCTGTTCCAAGGCCTCCTTTGCCTGCGTTTACCGCTCCATCGACTCGAGTGATGAAGCATCCGGCTATCGCTTCTGTGTTGTCCTCCATTGGAGCTGCTATCAACTCGGCTTGGAAATTTTATGATCTGCAGGCTTCAATCATCTGAAACAGAATTCAACCTTAGCTATCCAGTATTGAACATCTTGTAATATATTTCGTATGTCAAATCCTATTACACAATGCCACTGTTACTATCTATATTTATCAGTGCTTTACGGAGGATTTAACCTTAGTTTCTTAGTTACTATGAAAAAAAGTTCTTCAAATAAATGCCTTGGCTTCATGCTTTCATTTGACATCAGGGTTATTGCCTTTAGAATGAGATGTTTCCAGCTTCATTTTCTTGTATCATTTCCCGCATCCATTATTTAACTCTGCGTACCATTGATCTAGCCTAGGAATCGTCAACCCAATTGTGAAATTTTTATGCTTTTTATCAGAATATCAACCGTCCAGTATCCTGTCCATCTCTTAATGAACAACAAATCAACAATGATGGACCACCATAATGGGAATTCTTCTTCGAATCTAGTGCTAAGTGCTAACTTCACTGTTTTTCATATTATTGTGTTTAATGCTAACAATCTTTAATATATTCTTCTATATACAGGTCAACATGAAATTCTTGCTTCTGGGCCTATTGAGGACTTGATAGCTCATCGGGAGCATAGGTAATCTCTTTTCTCCTTTCATCACTCCAAGCTTAGTGGATGCCATTTATCCACTTACCTGTTCACCCATAATATTCCCTTGCAGGTACCGTATCTCTGGATCATCTTTGCTTGCAGATATGGATCAAAGTTCTCAGATTCCTTATCGAGATGTATTATCTGTTCAGCCTGGTGATCTGGCCTCAACACGTGCAGAGGATAGAGAATCGTTGGATGGATCATTTTCCAATGTGACTGGGGCAAAGCAAAAGAACAGTTTAGATTCAACTCATATACAAGTAAATGATGAAGCACTTTCTCGGGTGGATGATAGAAGTGGAAGAGTCCACCCAACCGTTGACATAGCAGAAATTCTCAGGCGTTGGACACATGCCTTACAGCGTATTCATAAGCAGTCACTTCATCTGGTATATATGATTTTCTTTGATGATACTAAGATATTGAACTGTACTTCATAAGGTTATGAAAAATTATTTGATTCTTATCATATGGCTTCATTTTTTGTCATCTGGACTGAGACTGGACCAGGGTATGACCTGCCACCCATTGTACGCGCTATAGCTCAATTTTCAGCACGCTGCTACAAATTTGGTGCATCTTATGAAATGTAGTACAGAAGAATTATGTATGAACGAGATTCTGTGTTTGCATCAGTAAGGTTTTGAGTGGTTATGTCCATCAGTCTTCGTGGACTTAAAAAAAATAAATAAAAAGAAATTAAAATTGCCTCATGTACATGAGCTTGAAAGCTAATATGAATTAATCTGTAGTCTCAGTGATATAGACTGTATTAGAGATGTCCAAATGAGGTGTCATGCTCAATCTAATTTTTTCGTATGCTGCTATCTGCGTGTGTCCACATGAAACACTAGAACTGCACAGATTGGAACCGATGTTCCGTCTATTGAATGGTTTCTTTCTTTTTGTTTGGTAAAATAAAAGAAAATAAAAAGTGGAAAAATCTTGTGTATGAAAAAATAGATTCACAAAAAACACCGAAATTGATATAAGAATTCCGATCCGGCAATGGTTTTTCCCTGTGGACTTGTGGTTACCCAAAGCTAATGGTTGTTTTCTTTTCTCGGTATGTTAGATCTCATCCCTGTCTATCTTTGAATTTTTGTTTAAAACTTCGTCTACTGTCTTATTCTTTACAATTATATGCGGGGGAATTAGATTCTCCATCTTTTCCTAGTAATCCTTACATTTTATTATGTGTAGGGTAATTTGGCATCCCAAATGGAAGCACTGCCTTCCAAAAGAATCTTGAGATCACTTATACCATCTTCTGTATCATCCTTTTAATTTTTTGTTCTATGGTCTTGTACAATTGTACTGGATCCTGCCAATCTTATAATTAGCTTGGATTTGTCTGTCACTCTATCTTGTAAGGATCTAAATGATTCTACATCCAACCTAAATATTTGGGATGAGAAACTGTGTGTGTGTATATATATATATATATGGGATCGGATTTGGTCTGGCCCTAGTTAGACCAAAACCGTCTGGCTCACTCACAGATCCATGGTTGTTAAATCCTCGTGATTCCAATCCTACGATTCGATTCAAATCCTATGATTCGATTCAAATCCCAAACAAAATGATTCAAATCGGTGGTGAAAATCTTAATTTGGTAAATTTCAATTGAATTGCGATTCTGATTACGATTTGCGATTCAACTCGTATGATTCATCCGATTTAGGCGATTCGAGCACGAAACCCCTTTTATGGACCGATACTTAATAAATATTTTTTATTATTTTGATTTTCTAAAAATACTTTGTCTTTTAAGAAGAGAGAAGAAACAAGAAAACCCCAAAACCCCTATTACGGACATGCCAAAACCCCTATTTGGGTTTTCTCCCTATTGCTGACATGTTGTGAAACTAACCCATAGGAATAATGTTTCCTAAGTTGAAGTTTGAACAAAAATATAAAAATACTTATGGGAGTGTCTGGAGATTGCCATGCATTCCCTCGGACCCAACCCTCTTGTCCTGGAATCAAATGAATCCTTGAGTTGAGGTGAGGAGGCTCCCTTCAGATTTGAAAAGTCGAAATGTTTAATTGATTTTTCAATGCGGGGAATGAAATGGAAACATAAAAAAAAATAAAAAAGAGAAAAAAGATGATGGAGTTGGATTTTTGGAAAACTTGATATTTTCTCTTAATAGTTTATTTTATTAGTCTTTTTATTTGTACAAGTCTTGTGATACTTGATCTCATACAACATGATTATATGAGTTTACTTTTGTTGATTTATCTTTAATGATATTGGTTTTTTTTATGGAGTTTTCATTCATGTTTTTTATAGTGTATGCAATGAAATGTTCATTACTTTCTTTTATCAATAGATATGAATGAAATCTTTTGGATAATAGGTTATTCTATTTTTCTGATTTATTTAGTATTTTTTTGCATTTTTTAAACAATTTTTTTAAAAATGGATTGAATCTTATGAATTAAATCCCGTTTGAATTGAATCGGTCCTAAAACGATTTAACAACCTTGCACAGATCCCCTTTAACCGTCCTTTTAACCTTCGTTAAATTTTTTTAACTCTTGTGGTTAATTTTTTTGTTACTGTTTTTTTTCTAAAAACCAATGTTACATGGTTGGACCCTAAGGGTTAGTAAAACTTAACCACTGTTTAGAAGGGTCAAAAGGGACATGTGGCAACCTATGAATTGAGGGCAAGACGAAATCCATTCCGTATATATATATATATATATGTATGTATATAAATGCTTAAATGTTATTCTCTATTGATTCTCTTCTTCTTTTGCAAGTCATGCCTTGTATTGATGGGACTTTATTGCAGCATATTGCATCCTCATGATGTTTACTAAATGGTACTGTAGGTGGTTTCTGCAGACTATAATTCTTTTTGCAACAACAGAAACACAAACGCCCTTCTTTCCTATTCTTTGATTACCTAATATGCATGATTACATATCTCATCCATTTACTTATGCATTTTGAACTTTTGATCTCCATACATGGAATAGAAGCAGACATCTGTTGAAGTCGAGCATAACTGAAAATGCCATATATATATATATATATATATATTTTAAAATTTTTTTTTCCCTTTTCTTTTAAAACCTTTTTAATGAAGAACCTTGACCTGCTCATGAGTAACAGATCAAACTGTATTGCCTGAACGAGTTACATGAATTATCGGTCAATATGTTGGGTTCTGAAAACATTGGGTTATACATGTATTGGTGAAAGTCTATGCCTCATTTGTTTGAGTTCTTGATCAAGTTGTTGATCCATATTTCAATTGAAACGAGTAAATATTTGCTCCCATGGAGTAGGGTCTAGGAATGTGGAAAGGTATCATGGTGGCCGCTAAATTAGTTGTACCCAAGTTTAGTTTCAAGGATGACTAATCACTGTTTCTTGTGCCTTCAAGCAGAAGAGATGGTGGATCACTTGCTTCTGTATTGCCCTATTGGGGGTGTGATCTCGGGGTATTTCATATCCCGAGTAGGTTTGGATTAGGTCTTTATTTCTTAACTTCTTATCCTATTGGTCCTTGGTAAGTGCGGATGGTGCATATAGAGCAGTTTGGTCAGTTCTTCCTAGGGCCATATCGTGGTCGATATAGAAAGAGAGAAATTAGAGTCTTCGAGGACTCCTCATCTTCTCTTTCTCGCATTCGATCATGAATTCGTTTACTGATCTTAGAATGGATTTCCATTCGGAGTGTTGGGGTGGATTTGACTGCTGTGTTGGGTTGAGTTTTGACATAGGTTAGGATTCTCTCATTTTCAGCATAGAGGGATTTTTCATGCTCTTTTTATGCTTCTTTTTGTCTAGAGTTTACGCTCTTGTAAACTCTTTTATTTTATCATGTTTAACTTTGTAGCTCTCTTTTGATTATTATATCATCATGATTATTGATCAAAAAAATATATATTCCCAATTATCTTCTCTTATTTCATTTCACATCTCTGCTGCTAAATGAAGTGTGTTTGGTGTAGAGTGGCTTTTATTGATTAACAAATTAGTTTCTGTTGGATTGAAGGTGATTCTCATTAGCTATTCATTGGTTAGAGGAGTCCCATACTCCCATCCACCCATGTTGTTTCTCCTTCTTTTCCATGAGATGGAATTTCACTCACAAATAATAGGTTGCTTGCATCTCACATATTGACAGAGAAGACAATTCCCATGCCTACCAATTAGAAACATTAAATACTAAATAGTTACTAATTCGTAAAATGATATTGCATCCCATTCTTGCAATCTTGTCTTAAGGGCTCTGCATGTTCACCTTTTTTCTATCTTAATGCATTGAAAAGAAAAACTCCTTACTGTGTGGGCCAGTAAGATTTTGTGCTTGTGTGACTTCCTCGAGAGCATAGGTATGTCATACCATCAAATGCTATTTAAAATTCTCCATGTTTTTCATTTTCGCCTGAGTGGTAAGTGCATTTGGGATCTATATACAGCAGTAACTTCTGATTTTTGGACAGTCCCATCACAGTTGCTCTACATGGTCATATACTCATATTTCTAGATCTGTCTCATTGGAAAAAAAAAGTGTAGGTTACTGGTTTCGGAAACCAAACTCCATTTTTCTGTAAGAAGCTTTTAGTTCGTAGTGTACTGGACCTAAAAATAGGCATTTTAGTTTGTGATAAAGCTAATATTATTCTCATGTAAGGGGACAGAAAAAGTCCCTTATGTTGTCCTTTGCGATAATTTCTTTGAAGCAGTTAAAGAATATCAGCTAATAATTGTATTGCAGGCCAAGGCTAATGATGGAGAGGGTCCAGAGCTTTTACGAAGTGCACATGATGGTGGTACGAATGGTCATGCTGAATCTTTAGCAGTGACCCTTGCTGAACATCGTCAACACTTAGCTAGCATACAGGTAATTGAAGAATATTAGTAATATGGTTGCATGAAACCTCCACTTGCTAGCCACTGGGCCCAACTTGGGCTGGGCTACAACCATTTAACTTCTCCTTTGACACTAAATACACACATATACATATGCACAATGTCTATGTTACACTCCCTTGATAGGCATATCATCATTTTCATTACAACCTAATTCATCCTTTTTCTTTAGAGCAGTGGTTGTTCCACAAGGACGGCTGACGCCGCAAGGAGAACCTAAGAAACCTGATTTTATTAGGCCAGTGACTCTATTCTAGGCTTATATGGTAACGTTTATACTGGTAGCACCTTGAAAACCGACCTAGCTGCGTCCTTGTACCTAAAATTTACTATTGTCATGGTTTGAAATGTCGGCACATTTTGGTAAATTTCGGCCTAAATGTGCTTTTTGATCGGTAAAAAAGACAAATTCGCATTTATAAAGGAAAAGCAGGCATTACAAATAAAAGTTTACTGAGAAGTAAACTCAAAGAAAACAAAAACAAACAAAAGCTGATTTCATCCAAGAAGTTCACTCAGGGCCCTAGTGCATGGCGAACTGAGCACCAATCTAGAATCAATGAGCGGACCATTGAGCACAAGCGAGGGAGAGAAGATGAGGTGACTCAAACAGTCTCAGATTCTCCAAATAACCTAGGAGATCGCCCGTGGTAAGATCTGTGCTATCAAACCTCGGTAAATGTGTTGACTTTCTTTGGTCTCAACATGAAATCAACATGTAGTTATAAAATTACATGGTTCCAAGAAGTATTTTGGTAAACTTCGGTTAATTTTGTATTGTTATTTAAAATTTTGACGGAATCTTATTTTTCAAGGAAAAACTCAAATTTGAAAAATATTTTAGAAAGTATAGTTTTGGTGATAATTAGATTTTTAATGGGTTATTAACCTATTTTTGTACTTATAATAATTATACATTTTTAATTTAAAAATTGCAAAAAAAATTTGAACAGATGATAGTGTGTTAGACCAATCGATGCATTTGCTTATTTTTGTAAGAAAATTTTAGTTTAAATTATAAAACTGAATTACTTAGAACATAAATGATTGATATATCCTACCTTTAGAGTTAGTAATCATGACTTAAGTTTTAGTTAAAATTTTAATTGAACATTAGAAAATAAACAGAAATGTGGAAAACACTATAAATCTCTCTCTTTCTTTCTCTCTCTCTCTCTTATTTCTTTCTAGCCTTAGTAAATACAAAAATGCAGTTGATTGGTATTTTGCATTATGTAAGATAACTTGGTTTTACATCAAAACTGTAGGTGGATATGAGGTTGTGGTGTGTCTTTATTATGTACTGTCTAGGGGTGTATTCAAGCCGAGCTGAGTTGAGCTCAAACTTGAAAAGTTAGGCTTGAAGCTTGGCTCAAGCTCAGCTTGGCTCGAATTGATTCAAGCTTGAGTCGAGCTCGGCTTGATTCATTTAAAAACTAAGAATAATAATATTATTATTAATATAATAAGGAATATTTGTTATTGTTATCATTATTATTTTATTAATATATTATAATATTCAAGCTTAGCGAGTTCAAGCCAAACTGAGCCTCAGTCGAGCTGAATCAAACGGTCCATGGCTAGAGCTCGGCTTGAACCCAATTTCAAGCTTAGAAAAAAGCTCGACTTGGCTTGATTAAGTGAAAATGTTAGCTTGAACTTGGCTTGATCGAGCTGAGCCTACGAGCCAACTCGGCTTGGATCCTCCCCAGGTGGCCTAGTACTGTCTTTTTTTTTTGGCGAACATACTTTGTCACCATGATTGTAGACCATTAATCACGCGTAGACTTGACTTCTAGAGTTTTAGACATGTGCAAAGCTTATGCCTCTTGTTATTTATCTTACATTTTCCACTTTAAATGGTTGATTTGTGGTAATATAATGAACTATAAGTGTGTATTAATGCTTATTTATCATTTCTTAAAGTTCCACACTAGATTTCCAATGTTTCTTTGATTTTTACATTGTTTCCTAAAATTGCCTAAACTTTGAAAATTTCCCACTTCATGATACGAAAATTTGCACAAAAATTGTAGCTTAGAACCATGACTAACAGAGCAAGTATTTTAAGTGGAGGATCCGAAATTAGCATTTGCTACTGTCATGTTTGGAACAATGAACTGCCAGCTTTGTGCATCCTTCTCCTTCCCGTTTGAGCAGTTTTATAATAAATGAATTAGCTACTGAATGGCGCAATTGGTAAGTTAAGTTCATGTTATAATTTTTAGTCCGAATCCTTGAAATAGGGTCTCCTACCATCTGTTACCATTTAGAAATAAGTAGTACATCTGATGACAATCTTCAGCTCATACCTTCCATAAAGATCAAGATGAAGCACATACATTTATCAGTTTGCACAATTTTAGGCATATAGCTTGTGGGGGCTTCACATCTCACGCTCTTTTCATTGAAGAAGCCGAGACTGTTGCTTCAAGACCAGGGTTATGGCACTGAAGAACCTCTCTCCTTAAAATGGACGACTATAAAAAATGAAACTGTTTTCCTAGTATTGGTCCTATTGGAAGGTCATTTTCCCCCATGAGTCATAACTTTGTGTTCATATTCAGTTTTCTGCCCAAACTGCTATGAATGTTCTAGTGGTTTCTCAACTGCTATTTTCAGCAACTTGCTCTATTGAATAAGTCTTCTAAGCAGTTAATTGTTTCTTGAGACTGATATCCTGATGTCATCACACTGAAGACGATCCCCACACCTAAATTTCTGCTGTGCAGGTTCTCGTTAATCAACTGAAGGAAGTTGCCCCGGCAATACAAAAATCAATATCAGAGCTTACTGATGAAGTGAACAGCATTTCCTCTGCTCTTCCTCCTATGATCAAATATGGTGGAGGATCTACCTCACCCATCCTAGCTCAAAGTAGTGGAAGGACATTGGTAATGTCTTTGTAAACAGTATTTTTCAAGGAGAAAAAGTTACTTGGTACAACTGTTGTTCAGTCTTGATTCTTGAAATAGTTTCAGCGATAGAAGTAACAGAAATTCTTGTAAACAGGATAATAACGTAGATGAGGTCTCTGAGGTGACATCGAAGTTGTCGACTATTCAACTTGAGAAGGTTTCGACCAGTCCCACTTTAAAACTCCCACACTTGTTTAGTTTAACCCCAAATTCTTCTGGAAAAAGTGGGAACACACAAAAGCGGCACACTTCAGGTCCTAAAGCCAGTCAAGTAGAAAATCTAACCGAAAGAAAAACTCTGGACCAGCCTCTGTCACATAATCACATGGATAATCCACCACAAGGTTAGTGACACATCCTATTTTATTTCCCACTTCACATCCATTCTCTTAAATGTTAGCTCAGTGTCTACTCCAGGGCCTGTCAGCTACAGTTATGATAAAGTTGAGCATTCTTTAAATAACTTGTTTTGTGTTTTAGTCTGAAGGGTTAATTCTTGCTTTCTTGTTTCCACAGACAATGATCTCTCTTATGTCCAGAACTTAAGAAGATCTGTTAGGGAAGTGGCCCTGTCGGTCCAATCCTGCAATATGGAGTCATCACGAGACAATCAATCCGATAATAGCTCTGAACATTTCTTTGTACCTCTTTCATTGACTGGGTTCTCTGGTGTTAGCCCAGAAACCAAATTGTTCCCAATTAGGAGTAAACAGTTCGTATCTCCACCGGACACTTCTTTACTTGAAAATATTGCTTCTGATGGCCCTGCTGGGAGAAAGTATGATGAATCACCAAACAAGTTGAATCATACTAGGTCACTTCATGAGTATGACAGTCAAGTAAATGGGTTTTTCTCAGCCATTGGTTTGAACTATGCAACCCCTGATGCACAAAGGATGTTTTATGACATGGAGGAAGCTCAGGACCACGTCTTCTCACCTCCTTTGCTAATGGAGACGACACTCTTAGCTGACTCGTATGAAGACTTGCTTGGTATGTGAATTTGACCAAATACATTCCAAATCTCTAGTCATCAGCTTTATGTTTAATTCTGTATTCATCGTTTAATGTGACTTGTTTTCTTGGAATTATTTTCTACTTTATGTGGAAAATATCTGATGCTTTTGGTAATTCTATTAGGCATGGTCCCTTAAAAGGGGAATGATGGGTTGCAATTGTATATATTTTCTTATGGGCTATCTCATGTATTGGTAGTGTATATGCTCAATTGTTTCAACATGTCTAATTGCTTGGGACTTATGTTGCATAGACACATAAACAGGTGTTGGTGTCCGATTTGGATATGAGGTGTCGGACATGGCAAACCCCAAAAAATAAGATTCAGGAACACGGGAGGATATTTTATTTTTAAAATTATTATACTTTAAATGTTATATGAATAATTCTATATAAGATAAAAAGAAAACAAACTAAATATGAAAGCAAAATTGTTGCAAGAAACACCATGTAACATGTTACGAACTATAGTTCATCAAACAATATAAATTAGACAGGAATTAATAAACTAATGAAGTAATGAATGTATATTAATTCTAATGTTAATGCTGATATGAAAGATAAGTAATTTAAAAGAGGTTTTTTTGGCCTAAATTCAGCTGTTGACACCCCTATTCCTTTTGTTCTCTCTCTATTTTTTCCCTCTGTTGAAGATAAATGGATTGTAGTTCTTCCCATTTTCCCTATCGGATTTTCTTTTCGGATGATGCAAGTTAGAAATAATTGGCTGAAATTTGTGTTAATTATATGTAGTTGTATGCCTTTTATTTTTTTATAAATATAATAAATACTAAAAGTTTATGGGCATTAGGCGTGTTGTGTCCATCTGATTTCAAAATGCATGGATTCTTGTTGGTATGAATCACAGCAAGTGTGTCCGTGTCCACGCATTTTGACATGGGACACATCTATTGTCTTGAAGAATCTGAACAACATAGATTGGGACCCGTTAAGATAAATTTGCTGCGCTAATAAGTTGTAATAGATATTCTAACTGGGTGTTTTACAAAAACTTAAAATAAAAGCTTATTGACCTTTTCTACTAAATTAAGCTCTTATTTAGTAATAAGACTGTTTGATAATATATTACTGATGTCTAAATATTTTAGCAATAAGTGATTTTACCACTTATTCAATAAGCAATCTAAAGCTACCTTTAGAAAAAGAACTTATTTTACTTGTACGGACATCGATTTTCGGACCATTGTATCATTATAAATAGCTCTTAATTTTAGAGCTTAATTAGAAAGCAATTATTTGGTAAGAGCTTAATTAGAAAGCAATTATTTGGTAAGTTTTATCAAACGTCTCCAATAAATGAACTTTCTTTTTCTTGATTGTTTCCTACATTTTTACTAGACAACCAGAAGAATGAAATAGTTGTTTTGTTAGGACTCTATACTGTGGTCCATCTCTGGATGACTAACTATATGCTGCCTAATTTTTGAGGAGTATCCCTGTCTCCATTGTTTTTTTTTCTTTCCTGATTACAAAATCTGTTCCTCATTACCTTTGTTGATTGAAAGTTGCATGTGTTATTGAAGGATTTATTTTATTGTTTTGCAGCACCATTATCTGAAACTGATACCGCGTTGATGGAGCGCTGAAACTCAAATTTGTTCATGGTTTGTGGGACAGTTTTGGGAGTGACTCAAGCAAAATTAGTCACTGTAATGGGTTTCTGTCTATTCTTTAGTCAAGATATTCTTCTCCCCTCCCATTATTATTTTTTGTATGGCATTGTTTGTATGGTTTTCCTGTTTCTTCTTCGTTATCTTTGGTGCTGTCTCCTTTCCATATCAGTACATCAGCAACTATTCTGGGTCTAATTTCATAAACAACAATAACCATTTAACAGCATTACAGTACATGCAAGCCACCCTGCAGGGACCAAGACCACCATTTGGCAGCTTCTACCTGCATCTTCAAGCCCAATAGGATCAGCCCGATCCGATGATTGTAACCGCCCAATCTGTCACATTCGTTTGGACAGTCCACAGCCAAATCATGACTATATTAATTTATCAAAGGTTAGCATAATTATTCAGCAGTTGGCCCATTGCATGAACCAGTCTCGTTCCATCGGTGCGTGAACCAGTCTCGATCGATCCATCGGTGATTAGCGCGGCATGATCTGCTTTTGATCATGTGGTTACGATTGCCAGTGATCCACGTGTATAGTGCAGATGCCTCCTCCATCTCCGAGAAGTCAACAGATATTTTGTCCCTGTACAGAGCGCCCTCAGCTTGTCTATTTTGACCTTTTGTTTTGGGAGCCACATGTTGGATTGACCATTCCTTTTGGATTGGATGGTTTTACCTCCACCAATTCAAAGAGGAACAGATTGGCTAGTCAGCATGATTTTGGGTTTTGGTCCACTAAAAAGGTGGGCCTGCACTGGACTGCGGATCATTGAACCAGTGCAGCAATGGATGGTCATGATGTGCCTACTCCACCAAGTCCAGGTGCCCGTACACCTGGTTTGACTCCTCGTAATGCCAAAGGAAAACCAACAAAAATAAGAAAATGAATCTATTTATACCGAAATGAATGAAAAAAAAATTTATGAAAGAAAATGTATTTAAAAGGAAAAGAAATACCCAAATAGATAGTTTTTTGGGAATCAATCCAATGCTTGTAAAGAAGAGAGTGGACAAAGATCATCAATATAGAACCAATTGCTGGGAGATTCGACCATTGTTTGACATCTGTCCCCACGAATTAAGACTAGATAAAGCACACCGTGCATATGTGTATGGCATTAACATAGGATCAGTACTCAATCAATCATCCATGATAATAACAAATCCATGTATTAAGATCACTTAATCCTTAATTCTCATCATCAGAAAAAGAGATGATAAAAGCAAAAAAGCAAAAGACCAGTTTAGGAAACTGGAAAGAGAGATGATAGGTGTTTTCTTTTCTAATCCATTTTCGTTTTTTCAAATCTATTTTCTCTCAAACGTTCTCAAGTTGGCATTTTGTGAAGAGTTGAGGGCTTTTTGGTCAGTTTGTACTCTCTCTTTCTTGAAGAGACGCAAAGAAAGAAAGAAAGAAAGGGCTCAGTAGTGTTTGAGGAAGAAATTCGGAAAGAAAGCCAAAGAAGAAAAAGGAAAAAGAGAAAAATTCTAAGCCAAAAAAAAAAAAAAAAAAATCATATCTAGTAGAGGGGAACAAAGGGATTGCTGTCCTTCTAACCCCTTTTTAGTTGGTGGGTTTCCATATTCCGATCACTGACTCAATACCTAGAAATTCTCCTTCTTTGTTGTTATTTCTCGTCAGGACCAGCTAAGCTCTGTCTCTGTAAGTAACAATAACAAACTCATCTCTTATTATTTTCTTCTGGGTTGCCCATTTCCTTTCTCCTCTATAGCTTTTATTGAAAACCCATCCATTTTTCTATGTCTGATTGTTGTTTTTATCATAATTTACCCCCTTTTTTTTTGCTTTTTATTTTTATTTTTGGGGTTAAATTTTTATGGTGAATGCTATCTTGGGTTTTGTAGATCATACAGAGATATTGCCATCTTTTGATCCAGCTGAATAGCTGTTAAATTTTGGAAAAAGAGAGAGGTGAATATACTGATTTCCCCTTTTTTGCTGGAAGAACAGAGAAGACAGAAGCTTCTGGGTTACAATTTAATCTGGGGAGTTGTTGCTGATCTTTGGTTTGAAGTGGTTTTCTGCATCTGGGTTTCTAATTTTAAGTCAAATGCTGGATTTTTTAAAATTGGATTTTGGAAAAAAAAGGGAAACATTGATATTTTAATTTTTTTTTAAGAAGGGGAAAAGCTAAGTAAGGGCTTTTATTTTGGCGAGTTGATTGAGACTTCAAGGATTTGTTTGATCTCTAGTTCGAAAGGGGTTGCTGTATCTGGGATTTTTCTATATAGAAGTAGGTTTGATTTTTCGTTCCAGATGAGAAGGCTAGTTTTCACCCTTGATTTGGAAAAACTGGAAAATAGAGTAAGTAAGAGCAGCTATTTTCAAACAGAGGAACGGAGAATAAACTTTTAGGATGGATTAAAAACTTCAGTTCAGTGCCAAAAACTGGCCTGAAATGGGTTTATGCATCTGGGTCTGTTCTTCCCCGACTAAAAAGGTGGGTTTTGTTTCTATTTGATGGATTGTGTTCTGCTTTAAGGAACTTTGCAACTAGCTCAGAATCAGGTTTTGGGGTTAAGAGGAGGAGCATTTGCTTCTTCGTCTAAAGTTATGATCAAACAGATACTTGGTAGGCTACCTCGGAAGTCGAAGTCGGCTGAAAATCGCGAATTTGGGGGAAATTCTGCCCCTAATTCAAATGCTTCTACTAGTTCAAGAAGCAGTGATCTAGTGAGTAACCGGTCTGGGAACCCAAACAATACATCTGTTCCAGGCCCTAATTCTGCTTCAAATTCAGGTTTAAATCATGGGAATAAATTTTCCCAAGTTTCGAATTTAAAGCTGAACGGGAATTCAGCGGTCTTTTGCTATGAGGCTTTGCCTGTTTTCAAAGATGTTCCAAGCTCTGAGAAGCAGAACTTATTTATCAGAAAGCTAAACATGTGTTGTGTCGTGTTTGACTTCACTGACCCGACAAAAAACCTGAAAGAGAAGGACATCAAGCGACAGACATTGTTAGAGCTCGTGGATTATGTTATCTCTGCAAATGGGAAATTCACAGAAAATGCCATGCAAGAGATTACAAAAATGGTATCCATAAATTTGTTTAGGACACTTACTTCTCAACCCCGTGAGAACAAGGTTTTAGAAGCTTTTGATTTGGAAGACGAGGAGCCTTTGATGGACCCTGCATGGCCTCACTTGCAAATTGTGTATGAGTTCCTTCTGAGGTTCGTTGCATCACCTGAGACTGATGCAAAATTGGCTAAGAGGTACATCGATCACTCCTTTGTTGTCAGGTTGCTAGATCTCCTTGACTCCGAAGACCCCAGAGAAAGAGAGTACTTGAAAACTATTATGCACCGTATCTATGGCAAATTTATGGTACACCGACCATTCATCAGGAAAACTATCAACAACATCTTCTACCGTTTTATTTTTGAAACGGAAAAGCATAATGGGATTGCTGAGTTGTTAGAGATATTGGGAAGTATAATCAATGGGTTCGCTTTGCCGCTGAAAGAAGAACACAAATTGTTCCTTGTTCGGGCGCTGATTCCACTTCACAAGCCAAAATGCATACCTATGTACCATCAGCAGTTATCTTACTGCATTACACAATTTGTGGAGAAAGACTGCAAGCTTGCGGATACGGTTATAAGGGGGCTATTAAAGTATTGGCCAATCACGAATAGTTCAAAAGAGGTCATGTTCTTAGGTGAGCTGGAGGAAGTCTTAGAAGCGACTCAGCCTCCGGAATTTCAACGCTGTATGGTACCTCTATTCCGCCAAATTGCTCGTTGCCTGAGCAGTTCACACTTTCAGGTAATAAGACTTTTGAGGTCTTTTTTGTCTTCTGCTTTCTTGTTACCTCTATTCCTTTTGATGTTAGGATCTGGAAACATGCTTCAACTTTGCAAAGTAAATGTTGAATCTCTAAATCTGCTTTCATTTCTTTCTTAGTGGAAAGAAATGCCCCACATGATCTTTTCCAATCAATTGTGAAAAGATGGTTTACCCTGGTGTTGAGCTTTTATTTTGCATTTAACCCTGTCATTGGTTGATGTTTATTTGTACTCTTGTTTTTCTTTGGTTGATAAAGTTTAGAAGTATAGGGAAAAAAATATCATATTAACTGGCCTAAAAATTTCTATAAACTCTTCTACCTTTTTAAATGTTGTGAGCTGATGCATTATCTCTTGTATTTCATGATCATAGACACACGGATGGTTGGAGTCCTTTCAGGATGGCAGTAAATCATTAACTGAGGCTTGTTCATTGTTGAACTACCTTTTTTTATTCTCACTTTCATATGAGAACACTTCATATGGAGCTGTCCGGTTTGTTGGGTTGCCTAGAGGAGAGATTTATGTTGGGTCAATTGGAGGGATATATTATTGATACAGAATAGTATTGATATTATCTTGGTTAGTTTCTTTTATTGGACTATAATAGATGAAGATGAGGTTTACCGTTTATAAGATCAGTAGAACATCATTTGGCCAACACAGAGACTCAGGCGTGTGGCTGAGGCAGTACACCTTTGCCTACTGTTACTACCGAGTCAGGTAGTTGTTTTCATTTTGAGGGAACAGAAAGACACAGAAGAAAAATAGTCTACTGATTCTAGCCTCTAGGTTCATGTGCAAATGATCCATTGCTGTAAATTTTAGGGTTACTGCGATATATCCTTACTAAGTTGTATTAGTTTAACCAGTTGACATTTGTTTATAAAAAAAGAAGTATCATTATGAGTGCAAATTAAGTTGATTTGGCTAAATAACAATGATTGGACTAAGTCCTCAAACCTTGGTAGAGGTACATGGTGAGCTCTGTGTAATATTGCTTGGTTTTGTTATGTACTCTATCTCCTACTATGCTAGCATTTGACTGGGTTTTGATATTCACTAAGATACTCAGAAGTAGCCTTGGGAAAACAAGGAACACAAAGTACAAAGCACTTTTTGGTTAGATACAGAATCACATGTTAAGCAAAAATTTTCTTTGTTTAGTTAGTCAGCTTATCAAACAATGTATAGTCCCAAGTTCCAACTGTACTAAAAGAATCCATAGCACAGAGGACAAAGTACAGCCAGAAGCTGAACACGAACACCAATAAAAACCTACACCAGTTGACCTCCATGATAAAGACTTATTAACCATTCTCCAATATAGCTACTTTCTTGCGCTTCATTGAGAGCTTTTCCAATGATAAATAGTTCACAAGGCGATAATGTCCATAGTCACTTAAACCTCCAAATAGAAATTTTCTCTTGCAGTTTTTTAGCTTAAAAAAGTACCACCCTTCTAATATCATGGGCATCTCCACCAGTTTGGGCATTTTAGTCTTCCTCGGGCATCTCCACCAGTTCTTTGGGACATTTTAGTGTTCCTCCTTCTAGTTTCTATTCACCATAAATCTAATCAGTAAATTACATAGCTAGCCCAAACTCTTTTCATTTTCTCAGCCCTTGAAAATTCTTTAACCCAAACATATCCTGAATAAATTCAGGTCCACCGTCCAACTTCAAATTTGTACAAATACCGAGTTATTGAGATTATTACAACCGTGGGTCCACTGAAAGGACAATGGGGAGGATATTGAAATCCATGCAAACCTTGGGTGCAAGGTAGCACTGTAGAATTGGATATTTGCGTTTTATTAGTAGGATGTGACAATATAATCTTAAACTTGGTTGATATCTCTGTATTGAGCTTAAGTTGTTTATATCACTCACTTGAATATATCTATAAAACTTTGAGATATATCTATAGGAGAACTTGGAGAAATTTCATGGCCTTGACAGAGATTCCCCTAGCTTCGTTCCTTGGGCATGCTATTTGGATTACTTAGGACTTAGGAGATATCCCTCGGACCATAAGATGCTAATGCCTCTGCTTGTAGTTGGCCTATTTACTTTGTTTGTTGGATCCGTATGGATCCTTGGGATCGATTGATCATTTTTTATCCCATAGTTTCGGACCATGGATTGAGCTAAGGATCACAATTCCCTGAAACGTCCGGGTCGAAATATGGCTTTCAAATTAAGTTCTGAATTAGTGGATGCCTAATGTCTAACCTGGCACTTCAGATTTGAAGCCACTTTCTCCATTAAGTTGTCGAAGTTTTTGTTTTTTCCTTTATTCTTTTTTTGGCTTTCACTTGCTGATTGGTTGTCCCAGGTTCTTTTGATGATTGCGTTCAAGGTACAAACACTTGCCTGATGGAATTCTGCCACCAGAGTGTACTTAGATTGAAATCTAGAATATTCTAGAAAAATACAGACACCAGCAGCATCACATATCCCAAAGATGAGATGTGTTTAAAGTATAAACCATAAAGATAACCAACTGGTTGTGTTGATAACCTGACTTTTGAGTTATGAGTTATGACCTAATCCCAAATTATTGGCCGCACATTCATCCACCGAGTATCCTAGAGGCCACTGTCCAGTCAGTGGGGGTATTCAATTTCTCATAGCAAGCCTCTGGATTCCTTTTTTCTGATAGGTGTGTTCTACTTCTATTCTCGTAGGCCGGAAAAAGGTGGAACTTCTACCCTACTGGCAATTGGTTTCGATTTTCCATAGTGATCCCATGGAATGCTGTAACTTAAAAAGAAGAAGAAAGTGTATTACTTGCTGAGGGGGCTGAATAAAGGCGAGACATCTTCTGCATTGGACCTTTCTAGCCATATTTGGAGTTTGCGGCTAGAGCTTCTAATATGAATAGATTATACTGACTTTATGGCCTTCCGTGAGAGCATGAGTTCGGTAGTGAGTTTTCCCTAGACAACTTTTGGGTTTAGAAATTAGCTGCAGGATCTTTAGGCTCGGATACAAATGTGTTTGCCTCTTGAAAGATATGAAGAGATCTTGTTTCTTGGGCTCATGAGATTTCATGGTACAAAACCTGAAAACGAACTCAGCAATTGCAGAACCATTACTTAGAGTGATGTGAACTCCTCAATGTTCCTATCTAGGTGAACTTGAGACAAAAGAGGCCAACAGTGTATGCATGCAAAATGAATATTTAGACCAGGAAGAAACTTAATGTCCTTTTGACTTTCCAACATACTGATGCTTCTATGTGCAACTGAAGCTACATGACTCTTATCAGCTCATACACATTTGACTCTTCTATAGTAGAGCGAGAAGTATAGTGATCCCTGTAGGAATTTTTTTTTTGATTGGTAAAGAGCAAATATATAAATAGAAAAAAGAGCAACTACAAGCAGAGCTCAGGGTTCACCAAAGGTAAACCACGAGACATGGAAAAGAAAAAGCAAAAGAGCGAAGATAACCACAATAACAATGAGAGTCCCGGCTGCCACGGAAAGCTACACAGTAAAAGTTCCCCAGGGATCACCCCTGTCACCCCGAACGGATCCCCAATATGCAACCAGAAGACGAACCCAAACCCCGAACCCGAATCTGTGGTATGGTCAAGGATGTGTCCTCGAACACCTGCCTATTCCTTTCCTTCCATAGGACCCAAGCTATCGCCTCGGGGAGGAAAGGCCAAACACTGCTGATGCAGGACAATGCAAACTAGCCTAGGATGATGCTTTAGAATTTGAATTTGAAATTGCAGCATTAACAAGACTTATAAACAATCAAGATTAACACTTATACTCAAAAGAAAATCAAGTAAGAATTATTAAACAACTTAGGTCAAGCACTTTCCCGCAATTATGAACGTTTTCAATTTGATTTGGGTGATTGTAATGGAAGTAAGAACTTCCACTAGCTTAGGGATTTAAACCAATAGTCAATGAGAATATCTTGTCAATCGAGGATTTAAAGAAACTCAATTTAAGCTCAACAATGGTTATAGGTTGAAATATGCATGTGAGGTCTGTTTTCAAGCCCTATTGAATGGAATAATACAAACCAGCAGCAGTAGTAAAATAGCTTTCAAAATCTAGGGGGTTAGGGTTATGGGATTGCTGTTTGGTTGTGGCAGTCTAGGGACTGGTGGGAACAGGTATGGCAACCCAAAGAAGGGCTGTGAGAGTGGATGACAGCAAGTTGGGGAACCTGGGAGAAGGTTTACAGCAACAAGGGGGGCTGGAAAAGATCACAACAGTAAGGAGGGGGGCCAGGGGAAAGATTACAGCAGCAGGGGGGCTGGGGAAAGGCTGCAGGGGCTAGGGATGGGAGCTGGGGCAGGTTATGTAAGGATGAATGGTTATGGGACAGGTGGACAGATCTGGAATAAGGCTGTGGTAATGGATTAAGATGGTTGCAGCTGAAGGATAGGTGCTGTTGGAGGAAGCAGCAGCAAGGGGAACAGGTGTAGGGTGGTATGGCAGCCTAGGTGTGGCAGCAGGGATAAGGTGGGTAACAGTGGTGTGGCAGCTATGGGGGTCTGTGGGAAGGCTGGAACAACAATGAGGAAGGTCGTAACAGCTGGGAAAGCTGTAATAGCAAGGAAAAAAAAATGTTCTAGGGTTTGGGTGATTAGGTTTTGCAAGAGAATAGAAAATAAAGAAGAAAAGGAGAGAATAGTTGCTGTGAACAGTAACTCGTGAACAGTACCCATGAATAGTGATTTGAGAGAGATAGAGGAGAAAAATAGAAAGATTACATTGGAATCACTCCAAGATTGGCATCACACTTTGACATCACACCATTCCCATCTTAGGAGATTTTAAAAGCCAAAAAAAGCTCTTATAGTTCATTCATAAATTTTTTTGTAAATTTCTAATCTCAAAAGAGAGTATTTATAGACAATCATAAAACCCTATTTAAAGAGAAAAAGTACACAACTTTAAAAACATGGGTTAAAAGAACTTAAAATAGGTTGGTTTTGCAGCCTCAAACAACCTAAAAACTAGGTTTAACATAACACAGAGAACAGTAAACATACAATAGAGAATAGAAATTGAAATCCTCATTACAAAATATCCCCCACATCCCCTCCCAACAGATAATAGAAATGGAAACCTGTTGTGTAGAAAGCTATTCTTTCATTGAGAGCGCGGGTTTCAGAACCCTGAAAAATCTCACGGGTTTAGTTTAGAGTCGCCACCTATTCATTCAGAAGGGATAAGTCTCTGGGAAGTTGGATAAGGTCTTGGTCTGCAAATTGAGATTAGGGTAAGAGGTTCGGTTAAGTCCGGGGAAGGTGTTAGGCACCCCGAGACTTTCATTTTTCAATGATTCCCTACTCCTTAAGATTAAGCCAATTAATGTCAATGTCTTGCTAAATTATCTAAGTGTTTAAAGTGATACTAGTCTAAGAAAGAAAAGCTAAATAGGGTCGAACCCGGGTTGGGTTGCCTACGTACTCACAAGGTGAGATCAGACCGAGCGTAGTTCTGGCACATGAGCTCGTGTTAAGGCTAGGGGTGTGTGTGTGTGCACCAAAGGTGGCTAATGGACTAGTCCGGTAGACTAGGGTGACTGAGGGTGGTCAAGTGCAAGGTATGAGTCCGGTAGGCTTAGGATTAGTCTGGTAGACTAGGATTTGAGCCCGGTAGGCCTAAAAGAGTAGTTAACCAAGGTTAGGGTTTCTAACTGGGGTTAGGTTAAACTAACCATGGTTAGAGTTGCTAACCACAATTGGAATGGTGAAGTCAAGCCCTGTAGGCTAAGGTTGGGCTTGGTAGGCCAAGGGTGAGCCCGGTAGGCTAAGGGTTGCGGCCTGGTAGGTCAAAGCGGATTTAACCGAGGTTAGAGTTTGCTAACCAGGGTTAAATGGGGGTTAACCATGCTTAGGGCTGCTAACCATGGTAAAAAGTCCAGAAACTGATTTTTTTGGTATTTTCATATTTTTCTGATTTTTCTATAATTTTTCTAGATTTTTTTGTTGGTTAAGGATTGCTCAACCATGGTTAAGTAGTCTAACCAAGGTGAAAATGATCATGGAGGACATTTCTGGAATCCAGGGAATATTTCTGATTTTTTTAGAATTTGTGGGGTTAAGGGGTGCTTAACCATGTTTAAAAGTTAACCCAAGGTAGTTTTAACCATGGTTAAGGGTCAAGTTAAGTTCAACATGGGCCTAGGGAGCATGGCAGGGCATAGAATAACCTCCTACTTGGCCTGGGCCCTGTACAAAGCTCAAAAATCAAAAATTTAAAAATGGAGGTAATCGGATTACTTCAATTCAGTTAAATTTTTAATTATAGTTTGCATTGGGATAACTAAGGTTAGGGAGTGAACCAGAAGAAAGTAAAAGCATGAGGGGATAGCTTGAAGTCCCATGAATCCAATAGGCCTGGTTTGGGCCCAAGATCAGCTCATGTGTGGGCCCTACAGGGGCCCAAGATCAGCTCACGTGTGGGCCCTACAGGGACCCAAAGTCAGCAAAAAACAATACTCTATTGTCGGTAAAACTATTACCGACAGTCTGTTAACTCAAGTTTAAGGCCAGCTAACCATGGTTAGGGGTTGAACCAGGGTCTGAAAATTTGTGGGGAGGTAGCCCAAGTCCAGGGGAGTCCAATGGACCTAGTGTGGGCCCCAGGGAAAATCAGGTGTGGGCCCCACAAGGTCCCAAAGTCACTCCAAAATAAAAGTCTGTATTGGCGGTAAACTATTTCCGCTAATAAGCAAGGTTTGGTTTTCTGGTCTGGCATTAAATAGTTTACCGCCAATAAGCTAAGTTTGGTTTAAAGCAAAACTAACCCTGGTTAAGGGTTGAGTTAGGGTCTGAAATTTTGCAGGGGTATTGCCAAGGGTCAGGACAACCTAACCATGGTCCTGGAATAGACCAGGACCTTAACTAACTGTGGTTAAAAGGCAGTTAACTACAAAGGTTAAAAATGGCGGTAGATGGACTACCGCCATTTACTGGAATTTGCAGAAAATGTTATTCCTCTACTGGGGGGTGATTGGGTGAACCAGTGGACCTCTAGGGGATCCCTCATGGACTGAGGGTCCTCCAGAGCCTTCGGGGAGTTTCCATGTATGTGTGGATGGTCGCCATGCCCGTGAGGGTGGTGCACCTAAGCTTCAAGCCTCGAGGGGATCCCCCATGCCTATGAGGAAGGCTGGGGGCCCCTGTCCTGGGCTGCAACTAGTCTATAGGCATGAAAATAAAAAGATGATGGACCCCTGGAATAGGACCAAGGGTTCTAACAACATTTGAGCGAAAAGAACAAGAAATAAAAAGTGGTATACCTTGTGGTTTCTTCTAGGCGAGGTTGCAGCAGGTGGTGGTGACTGGCAGTAGTTCAAGGCGGGGTCTGGGGTGGTCTAGGACAGGTGGTAGAACATTGGAGAGGCTGGGATAGATGGGCAGCTGGCTGGCTGAATGGAACCAGGGATTCGGTAGGGTGAAAATGGGGTGGAGTTTGAACCCAAGGGGGTGGGGGCTTTATAGGATGAAGGGAGAGGCCTGGGGGCATTTCAGGAATTAGGAGAGGCGTGAGGGACCAAGGGTGGAAGACCCAGGTGGCTGCAGGAGGGTGCTGATACAGTTTGCAGGTTTTCAGGAAATGGCGGTAATTGGAGTACCGCCATTCCTGATGAAGGCATAACAGGGATGGGCGGTAATCCGATTACCGCCAAATTGGACTTTTGCTTGTTTGGGCTATGCCCTCGCTCACTTGGGCCGAAAGCAAGATAGGGGTTGCTATTTTTAGGGTTTTGGCACCCTAATTCGAATTTTTGAGGGGTGGGTCCCACTCTGTTGGTCCCCTAAGGTTGGTGGGCCCTTGTTTGGGCCCACAAAGGCCTACTTTGTTTTTTTTTTTTTTTAAGGGTTTGGATTTGCAAATGGGCCTTGAGCCCGTTGGACTTATAACCTAGGTTTGGCTAGGGTTTAGGCTAGGGCTAGGTTTAGGGTTTAGCTAGGGTTAGCCTAGGGTTCGGTCTAGGGCTTTAGGGGTTTTAGACTGAAATGGGCCTTGAGCCCGAATGGTTTGGGTTATAGGGTTTGCCCAGGGTTTAGCTAGGGTTTAGAGTATACCTAGGGTTTATCTAGGGTTTGGCATGTGGTTCACCTAGGGTTAAGTCTAGGGTTTGGTTAGGGGTTTGCCTATGGTTCAGGGCTTGACTAGGGACTTAGTTGGGATGACCATGGTTAAGGGTGGTTAATCATGGTTAAGTAGGATGTAAAAATTGGGTGCTTACATTCATCACGGTAAACTTACAATGCAAACTCTACCCGGGCTTTTTTTTTTAAATTTTATTTTATCGGTAATGAAAATATATATAAAATCAGAGAAAAAGTACACAACTAAACAACTACAAGCATGTAAACTCGCTACACTGTAATACTATGAAAACAAATAGTATCTCTAATAATTCTCTCCCTTGGCATGTTAGGAACCCAAGACTTCCCCCAACATGCCCTCCACGACCTCCGCATATTGCCTAACTGAACTCCATTCCATAACAAGTTGTCTAATCCGAGCACATATACGAGATGGAGGGGAAGCTGAATCCTCGAATACCTTCTTATTCCTCTCTTTCCAAATGGACCATGCTATAGACTCCAAAAGCACTAATCACACTGACTCCCTAGCACCATTTGCACCAACCCAAGACCAACAAGATACAAGATAAAACATCATGAAAGGAAGAAGGAAAGGCCCACGCCATTCCTACTTTTGAAAGGAAAAACCCCAAAATACCATGCACCGTAGAGCAATGCAAGAGCAAGTGATCTATTGTCTCTTCCTCCCGTTTGCACAAAAAACAACGACTAGCCATTTGCCATCTTCTAGATTTCAAGTGATCACAGGTGATGATTTTATTTAAAGTTGCAATCCATAGGAAAAAAGAAACCTTGGAGGGAATACTTGGATTCCACACAATCCTATAGGGAAAGGAAACAGAAGGGGCCAAGTTTAGAAGTTGAACCACTGATCTCACTGAAAACCGCCCAGCATGACCTTTAAACCAAATCCTCTAAGCCAAGTTTTGCAAACTCGGAGAAGTATATCTAAGGTGCTCTAGGAGACGACAAATTCCTCAATTTCCAACCGTTAAGGTCTCGCCTTCACTTGGGACACCAAACCACCTCACCCGCACACAAATCCCAATAGTCTGCCACCAAAGCCTCTTTGTCGATCGCAAGACGGAACAGATTACTAAAGTCATCCTTCAGTATCCTGAATTCACACCACTGATCTATCCAAAACCTGACCTACATCCTGCTACCCATCTGGAATTTGACATGGGGAGAGATGATGCCAGCCTTGGCCATAATATATTTCCATAACCCTGACCCATATGCTCCTCTAACCTCCCTCGAAGACCACCTAGAAGATTCTCCATGTCTGGCTACTATAGCCGCTTGCCACCGACTTTCTTGCTCCTCCCCAAACCTCCACACCCATTTACTATGAAGCGCCTTGTTTACTAGACCCAACAGCTTCAGATTCAATCCCCCTACTTGTTTAGTAAGGGGACTGAAATCTGTTGAGATATATTATTAGTATGGACACCATATCATGTTAGTAAATGCATTATTGTAATCTTTTTTTATAAGCAGTATGAAAAATAAGAAAGGAGAATCAGCTCCTAATCTTTCTCCACTCTTCTTTTCTTCTTCATGTTTTCATCTAGAGTTCCACTTTCTACTTGGTAACTAAGGAGGAAGACAAGACTTAACATTGCCTAGAATTCGGTTCATCATGATCGTACTAAACACATAGAGAGAGACAAACACTTTATCAGGGCGCAAACCATTTCTTAGGATTTGTGTTTACTATTTTTTACATTTGAAAACCAACTTGTTGATTCTTAACTAAAGGTGTTGTCAAGACAACCTTAGCATTGATTTTTAACAAGCTGTGCATGATAGATATCTATGCACAATTTGAGGGGAGTGTTGAGATATATTATTAGTATGTGTGTAGACTGTAGATTAAGGGCATTATTGTAATCTTCTTTTTTAAATAGTGTAAATAATAAGGGAAATCAACTCCAAAATGTTCTCTCTTCTTCTTTCCTTCTTCCCCTTTTCATCTAGGGTTTCTCTTTCTACTAAATCTAACATGATATGTTACTATCTTGCATGATTAGCGGATGACACATGCGTCCCAAGTCATACAAAAGCAACAAATACAAATTAATTAAGTTTGAGAGAACATATACAGATTATTCGAAAAGATGTGAAATCGTACCTGTCTGTTGATATATAGTATAATTTTGATGCTCTGGTCAACAGATTGCATATATGGATTGGCTCCAACTTTGGGGATTTTTTTGGGTCGATTTTCCATCTTATGGTTTTCACTTCTTTCATTCTTGTTATCCGTTTTCCTTCTTCCTTTTTCCTATGCCCACACATAATGATCATGGCATTACACAAGACAAAATGTCATGCCAATATAATATGACACACATAGTTTAGTTACATAAAACACATATTATGGATGCATGTGTTACTACTTACTACATCATATAAATAAAATACTAGTTGATACTTGATATACGAAATCTAGAAACAAAATAATGTTATTACTAAATTCTAAAATATAATATGCTTCTTCTGACTTCTTAGTTCTTAGTCCATTCCTTTTTTTAACTATTTGGGGTTAGCAACACGAATCCTATTCCACCATTCTAGTCTATCAAGAGCCATATTATCAGTTAGAGCATGTGTTATCAAATAGTTTCACCAACTCCGTACACGTCCATTTCAGCCTTCCCCTCTCCATTTTGGAGCCTTCCATTTGCACCAACTCCCTCATTCTCACTTATGTCGTCATTAGCCTTCGTTGAATGTCTAACTCATCTTAAACGACTCTCCATTATTTTATCGTACTTAGCCTTTCCACTCATCCATCTCAACGCCTCATATCAATTACACTCATTCTATGAATATGTTGCTTCTTCATTGCCCAACATTCAGCACCATAAAACATAGCCGGTCTTACTGTTGTCTTGTAAAATTTTCCTTTTTAGTCTTTATTGGAATGTGTAGGACACAAAACCAATCCCCACTTTAGCCTCTTAGTTCTAATTTTGTGACTCCTAGCCTAAACCCTATCCATCCGTGTTCTTCTTACTAAAGTTGCATTTTAGATGTTTGGTCTTGTTCCAACTAATTCTAAAATCCTTAAATTCCGAGGTATCATAATTTCACATTTACATCTTTCTAATGCCATAACCAATACTACATCATTTGCAAATAACATACATCAAGGAACTTCCTCTTAAATATGAGTTGTTATCATTTAACCAATGTAAAAAAGATATTGACTCGTAGCTGACCATTAATGTAAAGTGTAAACTAATTGTCAAAGGGAACTCATTTGTCTCACCGCCAATTTTTCTCATGGCAGTTTCCGCTCTCTCATACATGCACCTAATGATGTAACAAATTTGCTCGGAACTCCTTTCTTGTTCCCCAATACCCACCAGAATAACTCACAAAGATCATAAGATTTCTCTAAGTCAATAAACTACATACAAAGGTTTTTTTTCCTGCTGAACTTCTATAGCATGCTAATGTTAAATAATATTATGC
Organism: Tetracentron sinense; assembly: GCA_015143295.1. Lineage (NCBI taxonomy): Eukaryota > Viridiplantae > Streptophyta > Magnoliopsida > Trochodendrales > Trochodendraceae > Tetracentron > Tetracentron sinense. Next base: position 33,903,821 of record CM026568.1, on the reverse strand, counting down.
AAACTACAATTTCAAACAATCAAGGATGCATCCAGTTCCTCTGAAGTCTTAAAAAAAAGTAAAGAAGTATGTGTCTTTGTGACTCCCTAAATTTTAATGTTCAGAAGGACACCAATATAATTCACTTATCTAGGTGGTTTGCCAGAGTCACATTGAACTTCATATTAGTGTAGCAGCCAGTCGTATCCATTCGCTGTTGGCCAAGTCGCATTGAGACCAAGACTGAATACTACAAGAACTAGATGCTAGAATTGAAGGCTAATAGAACAATTGAATAAATCATCTTGTCTGCAATATTTAAAAGTTTGCTTGCCGCTGTTGAAGGCTAATGCAAATTATACAAACAAATTATATGACAATTATCATCTCTGTATACCCAAAAAACGAGTTACTCGATTGAGTTTCGAGTCAAGTCGCCTCAAAACTCAAAAGGAGACACTATTCGACGAGTCACTTGAGTTTTTTGACTTTCCAAACTCAATTGAGTCACAGAAGTGTATTTTGTATTTCCCTTATTCTAGATCTCTTCAGTTTACTCCTCTGTAAACTGCTGTTACTTCCTTCGATATATTATTATACTTGATACTTATTGATTAAAAAAAATGATAGCTTTCTACACAACGGGTTTTCTAAAAACAGTCCATGCAACTGGTGCCTTATTTTGCAGGTGGCAGAGAGGGCTTTGTTCTTATGGAACAACGATCACATCGAAAACTTAATCAAACAAAATCGCAAGGTTATACTGCCTCTTGTCTTCCCCGCCTTGGAGAAAAATGCTAGAGACCATTGGAATCAGGCGGTCCAAAGCTTGACATTAAATGTACGCAAGATCTTCTCCGATCTTGATCCCGAGCTATTTGAGGAGTGCTTGCTCAAGTTTCAGGAAGATGAAGCAAAAGAGGAGGATATTAAAGTGAAACGTGATACAACATGGAAGCGCTTAGAAGAGATCGCTGCAACGAAAGCCTCGAGTAACCAAGCAGTGCTTGTTCCCCGCATCATAACCGCACACACATCTTTGGGCTAGAGTGACAGATTTCTATTGGTAGTCCAATGTTCTCATTTTTCCTATGGGTGTGCAAGACATGAAACGGGTAACATGCTTTAGGAGGTGGAATGATCATGGATAGTTTTTCATTCTCTTAGTTGCTCACCTCCTATTACTTACTAATTGTTTTTGATTGTCAGGTCCCAGAGGGTCAAGAACACCACTGTAAATGGAATTTAAATGGCCCTAACTTCTGGTTTATACACAGGCTGTATATATGGGGGGGACCGAACAAATGGGGTTACAAGCTAATGCACTTCACATTCATAACCGAGAGTTTATTTTGGACTTTTTAGTTGATGTTTTACATGGTGACATAAGAGGAGCTTCAAGTCACAGGTATCTTACCTGTATATACTCGGATTTGGTTTCAGTTGGTCCCGAATGTTAATTGTACTACTCAATTTCATTTTTTTTGTATGCTTTTGCTATATCTTTATTGCTTTTATGAATGAACATTGCTTGGCGTGAATTTTTGTTTTATAAATATGCTTGATAAATCTAATCCTGATTAAACCAGAACGAACATTGTATGAATTGGGGGTGTCCATCATGTCTATACAAACTCTCTCTCTCTCTCTCTCATGATGTAAGCGACTGTGCAAACTTTCTTCCAAGGGGTAGCTGGTTGAGGGGTTCATTGGATAGAAGAATTGGGGTTGAATTTTACTGGATAGGGTGTCCATCATGTCTATCCGCACCTTCCCTGTTTGAATCCCACAGTTTCTCCACAGTCCGGTATTTGACCTCTTTACTGGTCTCTGCACTCAACAATTGCAACCCCATGACCCAGGTCCGTTCCACAGGCCCTGTTAATGATTCCCGACATCAATATTTACGAATATTTTGATCTCAGTATAAATTTGTATATATCATTTCTTTCCTAACTACCTATAACCCAGGGCATAAGTGTTCAGTGCTGTTGGCTGGAACATCGCCCTAACTATCTATTACCACCATGGGCAAGTTCTATAAAAGGATAGGCTCAATTCTCAAATTCAATGATAATATGATAGTGCAGAAATTTTGAGCAAGTTGACTTGGTACTTACTACCTTCACCGAAGTGCAGAATTCAAAAACATTTCTCATTTTTTTGTAAGCCTGCTGTATCAGTTGCTGCTCAGTTGTTCCATCCACTTGCTGGATTGATAAAAACCTAGCTAGGTCAAACCAGCCATGCTTGGGAGAGTGAAGTTTGGGTTCTACATTTTGAATGCTTTTGCTATCCAAATAAAACCCAGTTCAAATCTCCCACTCCTCAACTTACCCTGGTGTCCGTAGGGAAGATTCTGAGTGGGTCAGTGCAGACACCCAAAGGGACTAGTCCTTGTCTCGAAGGGCCTCCATTACACCTAAAAAAAAAACCAGTTCAAATAAATTTAAGACTCTTAACAGGTATTGGTAGCCTTAATTTCATTGGTGAATTTTACTGCAATACCTATGTGATGTTGCATCTGTTGTCACAGGCAGTGCAAGGATAATCGCCTTCCCTGCTGCTTCAACTGTTCTGTGACCACGAATTTAAAAGCATAATCCTTAAGTCTGCTATCACACACTTTGTTTACTTTTTTACCAGAGTCGACCTACTCTTGCTCGGATGGTGAAACCAGTTTTCCTGATCTGATTTGGTGCCCCCACAGGCTGGATAATATGACCATTTTTCATTACTTCTCTTCTTCCATTTTTCTGTACTTCACTTCTATTTTGGTAGGCACTGGAGTAGTTAATGAATTAGAGGGTGAGGATTGCTCTTGTACTGATTTCTATGTCATCAACTTCACATATAAGTACCAACTAATAGTGATTTAGTTAGTAAACACCCCGCCTCTTGCGTGCGTGGTAGGGGTTTGACCTTCCAAGGGGAAGGTCTGGGGATCTAATCCCGGGTATGAGCACGAAGAGCTCCACTGCCTAAGCTTAGACTTTATTGACGTAGGTAAATGATATCGACTACCCCCCAAAAAAAAAAGTGATTTAGTTGTGGCCCTACCATCATGTTATTCTAAATAATTATTCATTGTTTTTGACTTTAAAAATATATATATTTTTTTCCATTATCGAACATTCCAATCTTAAAACATCCACGATTTTCAACATACTCGCGATAAAGATGTCGTAATCAATCTAACTTAACTTAATTGTTATAAAATAAAATTGAGATGACTAATCTTTTAAAAGAAAAATCAGAATATCAATCCAATAACACTTGACTACAAATAGTATTTGAAATATCATAAATCTTTGTTTAGTCTGCGAGATTCGATTCAAACCTTTCTGCGTAAAAGAGCGAGCATTTCTTGCCGAAAAGTCTTAGTTTTTGTTTAGGTAAACGTGGGTATATTGGGACTAGATTGAGATTAGTATCACGTGACGCATAGGTAAACCCCAACCCATACATCCGATATTGAGGGGAGTCCAAATTCAATCTCGAGACCTCTGGGTTTACGGTTTGTCCTTCCAACACTAGGCTACACTCCCTAGGATTTTTTTTTTAAAGGTCTTAGTTGATAACCCATTATTTAGCAATAGTATTGATCCTTTTTTGGAGCCAACTTGTACTGAAAATCAAGGAAAATGCAGGAGTATCACAAGGTAAACTCTTATTAATACAATTAGAAAGTCTTGAAAATGCCAGTTGATTGAGGCTGATCAATGATAAACATGGGGAAAAATTAAAAGGAAGTCTCTCTCTAAAACCCCATGGTGGGTTCTTAAATTCTTTCAAAGGGGTAGGTGATCGGTTACCCTGTCCAAGGTTTGAAATAGAGTACTGCAACTTTAGTTGGTGCAGGTTCCCTGTATATGAGGTGGATTATGGGTGGGGAAAACCCATTTGGGTACGCATCACTAGTAGACCTTTCAATAATGTTGTTATCGTGTACAAGAAATGGTGATAGAATTGAAAAGGAAAATAGTAGATCTCCATTTGCAAACCTAAGGTACGCCTATCACTGGCCAATTGAAAAATGGATGAACATGGTGGAGGACATGGCCAAATTGGAATGGCTTCGGATTTGCTCTGGTGGACGCCCGAGTATCCACACTTCATTGGACACCTTGCGATATCACCAGGTGTCCTACTTGGGCGTCCACCAAAGCAAAACCGAAGCCAAATTTGAATGTGATCAGGTGCTCTTCTCATTTGTTACCACGACTATCAGTGTCTAGTAACTGGACAGTGAGACCCTCTCAGGTGGGCTGCCTAATGCCTGAGGGCAAGCGGCAACTACCTATTAATAAACTTTTCAACCGTCACACATACTCGAACTCGAATCCTGTGAGAACACACTTGGGATGATATTATATCCCTCTGGTCGACACCATCCCGTGTGGCTAAAAATTACCATGCCAGGGAGCCAACATTCAGTTCCATCATCCATGACTGCCGACACGCACTGGTAGCAGCACGGCACCCACTGCCAAAATATCTCCAAAGTTACTGATACTAGCAGCAGTAACGGGACCGGATTTGGTATGGCCCTTTAACTCAGGTTAAGGAGTTTTAACTCCTACAGTTAATTTTTATCCTTTCAAAAACTAAATGGTTGAACCTTTATGGTGAGTTTGGTTGTAGAGAAATAGATGAAAACGTGGAAAAGAAAAGAAAATTCCAATTTTCTTTTCTTTTCCATGTTTTCACACATTTTCTCAGCAACCAAACATAGGGTTAAGGTTTTGTGAATTGTAACCACAATTAAGTAGTGTTAGAAAGAGACATGTGTCAGCCTGTGGGATGAGGGCTCGATGCTTTTGGTCTGAGGAGGGCCAGACCAAATCCCATTCCGGCTGTAACCTTTTATGTAAGGGTCCGGTCCATCTAAATATCTCTCTCCGGCTCTCCCTACTTTTATGTGGGGTCCAGTCCATCTAAGACAAGGGTCTTGATTGGCTATGGTACCTTATATCATCCATGTGGTCGGCTTAGATTATTGGTCGGTGAATTATCCTCTGGAGGTGAACGTGATATTAATCTGACGGTGATAAATATCTGGTCAGTGAGTTAGTGTGTCGTTATTCGATAGTGGAGGCGGCGACATTCAAAATGATGGTTGAGATTTTAGAAAAGGCATAAACTTAAAGAAAAGTTGAGATCGGATCACATATCACAGCCACTCGCGATTGAACACAGGGAGAGTTCAACCACACCCACATGTCAACATGTGTTTTTTTTAACCTCTATTAACCGTGGTTAACATTCACTAGAATTTATGTTGTGTTTGGTTGCCGATAAAATAGGTTATGAAAAAGAAAATAAAGTTTTTTTGTGTTTGGTTACAAATAAAAATTTTATGAAAAAAAAGGGAGAAAATTAGCCAATAATTTTCTTTCAAAGTGAGGATTCTATTTCTTTCTAAAAAGCTTAGATTTAACAAAGAGAAAATCTTTAACTTCATGCCTTGTATCAAAATAAATTATTTGTTTATTTTATTTTAAAATTTATTTTGTTACCATATTTTCTTAGAAACTAAACAAGGTGCAAAAAATACTTTTTTTTTTTACTTGCTTTTCTTTTCCATACTTTTTTTTTTATTTTTCGACAACCAAACATAACAATAGGGTTCAATAATCTTAACTACATTTAAAAAAAAAAAATATTAAAAAAATTAAACCTAGGGTTAAGAATTTTTAACCCTAAGGTTAAATTATTTATTTATTTATTAAAATTTAAAGGTTAGATTGTTGAACCCAGGTAGGAGTTAGTGGATTTTAACCGTAGGATTAGTAAATCTTAATCATGATTAATATGAGTTAAAAAGGACACGTGTATACCTGGGGTGTGACTGAACTCTCACTGAGTTCAGTTGTGATTGGCTGTGATTCGATCTCAAGAAAATTAATTTTTTATTATCTTATCACTTGAAATACAACTGAAGAATTTGTATCCAATTCTTAAATATATCTTTATCCTCCTATAGGTGAGGAGTGACGTATTGATTATCACTCTCAAAAGCCCCTTCAATTCCATTAACCTTTGTTTAAATTTGGTAACTCCTTAGATTAAATTTATTTTTATTCCTTTTCTAAAGCCAGGGTTAGATGGGTGAACCCTAGTCAATAGAGGGACACATGGCAAAAAAGGGCCTTGAGATGCCCTCCTTGCGTCACCTATGGATGAGATGAAGCTCCTTATCTGGTAGGGCTTATGCCCCTTCAATTCTTGTTCAAACCTCTTAGTTTCAATGATAACTAACTCTTTTTTCTATAAAAAGAAAAAGAGTGACCGTTTTTCATATTTAAATATTATACATAAAATTATTGTTAGTTACAAATTACTTATTTAATATTTAAAGTAATACTATTGAATATATTATTATAAAATTTTTATTGTTAAATTAATACAACTTGTTTAATTATTAATTTTAAATATAAATAAAATTATTTTAATGAAAATAAATAATTTTTTTTATTGTTAAATTAATACAACTTGTTAAATTATTAATTTTAAAAATAATATCTTATATTTAAAAAAAATTATTTTCATGAAAATTAAATAAGTACAATTACTAAGTGTCTTAACTCTTAATATTTAAGTTTTCCAATTCAAATAGATTAATAGAAGCGTTTAAAGTTTTTAAGCATCCAACTTATTATATGTTCTATCATAAATGTAATATTTTTAAAATTAAAATTACTTTTTAAAAAATTAAAAAATTATAATTATCAAGTATCTTAATATTCATATTTTTAATTTAGTAAATTAGTAGAAGTCTTAAGTATCTTATTATAGCAAATAATATTTAATCTAAATACAACTATTATTGTTTTATTTTTAAGTAAATCTTCAAAAATTTCACAAAATTTCGATAATATTTTTAAAAAGTTTGATATATTTTGGTAAATATAGATAATTATTATTAAAATCCAATTACAAAATAAATTAAAAAAATTGAACACTTTATAGTGGATATTTTTAAAGCAAAATTAAAAATAATGAGGCTGATTTTATCAAATTTTTAAATAAAATAAAAATTTTGTTTGTAACCGGAACCATTGCTCTTCAAATAATTTGCATTAATTAACTTCAGTATAAGTACACATCTGTCGTACCTATGCGCACGTTAGAAAATTCATTTAATCTGGCCATCACATTATTCCTGTCAAGAAAATAATGTATACACAGCCAAAAAGCTAAAAAAGAGCGTAAAGCTGCATGTATGCGTATCACGCACCCCAGACTCATTAAGAAGTGAGGATTCGCAACAACTCTACTATACCCAAAGTGTTACAGCACCATCCTATTTGGAGGAGACGTGTTGAAGAGGAAAAGCTATTTCTTTTGAATTTCTTATTGGGCTAACCAATAGCATAGTTACTGTAGCATTCTGACCTACAAGAGGAACTGTTGCTTACCCAAACTCCTACATAAAATCCATTTATCGTCATTCTCTTATTTTCTTAAAAATAATTTAAACCATTGTCGGGTTGAAATCTCAAATTCATCGTTCAAAATCGAAACATCTTTCTCTTATAAAGTCCCACACGCCTCTGAAATATTGAATTGAAGCAGTCTCTTTCATCGTCTATGAAATCTCTGTTAAAACCTAATCTCTATCCTTGACTGGTTTATGCAATCGCAGAGAGGTTTAGAGAGAGATGCCTAGCGTCGCTGTAAAGCTCTACAGCGTGTTCTTCAAATTCCTTCTCAAACACCGTTTACAGAATCGAATCCAAACCCCATTTGATGATAACAATCCCTATGGAGTTACATCCAGACCTGAAGAATCTATCGCCGCTGCTAACCCTACCTTCACCGATGGCGTCGCCACCAAAGATATCCACATCGATCCCTTCACTTCTCTCTCTGTTCGAATTTTCCTCCCTGAGACTTCCCTTGCTGCATCTGATTCAGTTCCGCAGTTTCAATCTAGGGTTAGGGTTAGGGCTTCGACAAGATCACCGGATCTTGATTCCGGATCCGCTACAATCGATGCCGGTCACAACCTAGACCGGCCAATTCATCGGAGTAGCTATGGCGCATCTGGGACTGAAAAGGTCGTGACTCCGACGGAGCAGATACGTAGAAGCAGCTACGGTGGCAGCTGTGATGCAGAGAGTTTGAATTTGAAACAGGAGAGTGGAGCTTATAGAGGGTATTCTCCGGATATAGAGAATCACCACCGAATCCCTCGGAAATTGCCGGTGATCTTGCAATTTCACGGTGGAGGGTTCGTTAGTGGGAGCTGCGATTCTGTGGCGAATGATGTCTTCTGTAGACGAATTGCCAAGTTGTGTGATGTAATTGTTATTGCGGTCGGGTACAGGCTTGCACCGGAGAATCGGTATCCAGCGGCCTTTGAGGATGGATTGAAGGTGTTGAATTGGCTGGGAAAGCAAGCAAATTTGGCTGAATGTAGTAAGTCACTTGGGAACAAGCGTGGTAGTGGTGTTGAACTCAGGAGATCTGATGTTCATCGGCATATTGCTGATACATTTGGGGCGTCGATGGTGGAGCCTTGGTTGGCCGCTCATGGAGATCCCTCCAGGTTATTTTCGATTCCCTTGTCTAATTGTTTTTTCACTTATTTCCATTTTGTAGAAGATTTAACTTTTAGATTACGGTTTTGTAGATGATACTTTATTGTTTAGGTTCCTCATTGAATGGAGAAAGTAGAATACTCTGTTATGGGTGATAAATATTAATCTTTTAAGAAAATTATTATATCTTTGAAAAATATACTCGCATAAGAGAATGAGGCATTGATGTACGTAGGCAACCCTCATGGGTGCAACCCCAATAAATAGAAATCATTTATTTTTCCTTTTTGTATGCTTGATTCTTAATAAGTTTCATTTGCATGATAAGTTGCCATACTTGAATTTGAAAAGTTTCTAATTGGTCTTGATGCATGATTGGAAAGTTGCCTACTTGTCTGTTTCTAAATTAAAAGTATGTTTCCAATTTTAGTTTGTTCTTTCGATTATCATGATTTTATTTTAAGCATGATATTATTGTATATTTATCTTATATTTTAGTTTTTATGTTAAAACCTTACAGTTGAAGGAATGTAATTCTATACAAGCTTACAGCGTATTCATTATTTCAACCTGAATCCTAGTTGGCATAAATCAAACAGTCTAGGGGAGGGTAGAAATAGATTCTGTCATGTTCAATGGTTTCAACTTTGTATTATCTTATAGTCATAGATGAAGAAGACAAAACTATAATGCGGCAATTGCCAAGTAACATTCTATTCTAGAACTAACTAAAAAAAAAAATTAAATCTAGAACTCTTCCAATTAGAGCTGTAAATGGGGCGGATTCAACCGGATTGTGGTACATCCAAATTTGTATCTATTTCGTTTAAATATCCGAAGGATAGTAAAATAGAGTATTCATATTCGACTATGATTAAAATATTCGAATTTAGACAATATTATTTAATTGCTTTAATAATAATTTAAGGAAAGAAAAAATGCCAAAAAAGACAAATATAATTTTTATAAAAAAACATGTCAAATTACTATTTTATCTTCATTTATATCAAAATGAAAATTTAACATGTCTTAGAATTTTTTTTTTGATTGATGATCAAGCAAATATATATAAGAAGAGAGAAACGAAGCTACAAAGGAATAAAACATGCAATAGTTCACAAGATCGTGAATTGGAAAGCATGAAACAAGAAAGGAAAGCAATATAGTAATATTAATATAATATATAATCGGTTAGATGTTTATTGAATCGGATATATTAATCTCATAATTCGTATTCAATCATAAAGGGATAGTAAAAGTACTATTCTAATTCGCTCTATCGGATACCTATTCGGATAATTATTTGAGCAAACGAATTTGGATATGAATCGGATAAGAACAATGATTTAAATACGGGTTTTGGGGTGTGTGAACAGTTTCAACTGAAACCGTTACGTATCGCCGAAATCAACACTATCGAACGATATGTTTAAAACAAATTTTAAGGAAAAAAAATATATCAGGCAAGTCCTATCGATATGTATCAAACGAGTCTAACTGAAATCGATACGTATTGGCCGAGTCCTACCGATATGTACAGTTTCAAATGAGTCATACTAAACCCGTATTTTTAATGTCCCACCATAAAATCGTTTCGATCATAGTTGAAACTCGAAACTGATACATATTGGTTTTGGCGATTTTCATTTCCGTGGATACGTTTATAATATCTGTACCCGATGACACCCCTACTTCTAATGAATGAAGTTCTATATGGCTTAGAACTGTTCTACAGGTTTAAATGTTCTTTTTTTCCCCATCCAAATCCTGTAGTAATCTACAAAAGAAGCATATCTAGTTTTATTTTGCCTCGAGTATACTTGGCTTGATGTAATTATTTGATTAGATTCATCTTTTGAGTGTCTGTATACGTTGATGGCTTACTGCTCTACAGAATACATAATAAGAACTCTAGTGAAATGGCATGATAGAGATGGAATTTTAACAATATGAAAGTTCATGAACAATGGTAATTGAGGCAGGTTTCTATATAATACATATATAACAGTTTCAAATCATTTCGAAACTGTTATATTGAATAATTTGAACGTGCTGATTCTTATTGCATCAAGGTTAGTTGTTATGCACCCCATTGGCTCAATGGTGCATCTCTTATTCTACCAAAGCCTGACTAGCATGCATGCCTATGTTTCTCCTTCCTAGGTACGTTAGAGACATATGGTTTTATCAAGATTATTGAATATACAGAATGACACTTGGATAGAATCAAATGACAGTTTTGAATGATAAATTGTAGAAATTGGATGATAGAGATGAAAATTTGATGATATGAAAATTCATGAACAAAGGTAATTGAGGTGGATTTCCTACATAATACTCCCTCCTTGGTTTTAAGGGAGTTCTTATTATGTACTCTAAAGATATGTATAAAACGCATCACTCAACAATGTTTCGTATATGTTGATGGGTTACTGATCTTTAGGGTACATACTAAGAACTCCAATGAAATGGGACAATATAGATGAAATTTTGACAATATGAAATGTTCCTGAACAATGGTAATTGAGATAGGTTTGCATCCTTGGATTTAAGGGAGTTGGAAGGATTCTGTCATGAGCCAAATACAAAAAGAAAAAAAAAGGAAAGAAAAGAAAAGAAAAGGTCACTGGTTGATGGCTAACACACAATCCGTGTCTAGCAAATTGATCATCTTCTTATCAGAGGTAAGTAACTTAGGTAGTGTTTGGGAATGCATAACTTGAGGTCTGAATATAACTTAATGCTTGATTTCAGCAGTCAAGCTTGTTTGGGAACATGTTATTTGCATGTCCGAATGAACCAGCTAGTATCCATAATAGGTCTGACCTGTCAAGTACCAGGTCCCCAAAATCACCAAAACCGGCCCATATTTAAAACTGTTCTAAAATCTGAAATTGGCCGGTTCAACTGAAAAACCGGTGATTAAACTGGCCAAAAAAAAAGAGAAAAAAATTACTTTTAAAGATAAAATACCACAGTTCTTATGGGCCAGTTGAACTGGCTAAATCGGGAACTGTCGCCCAACGGTTCGGGGCCCGGTGCAGTTATTAAAACATTGCTTCTAATTATATTAGCCAAAACAAGAAGCAAAGCGAAAACTAGAAGCGGGAAGCGAGGCTTAAAAGATCCTTAGAAAATGAGAAGTGAGAAATGAGATATAGGTGTTTCATTCCCATTATATTAAGATGGCCAACCATAGCTTAAATTTTATCTTACATGAGATATTTGTAGAGAAGTATGTGCCTTAGGTTTCAATCCGATATATGTCGTAGGTTTTAGACTCAGGTCTATCCCATCACTTTCTTGGTACATATCCCCTTTGACCACTAAATGAGACATTATGGAATTGAGCTTCTTGGGAAGCGAGTCTGGGAAACGAGTTTCCTGGGAAGCAAACTTCCCACATTGTACATAGCTTTCTTGCAACTATGCTTATAACCATCACATGAGTTTAAAATTTGATTATTTTTTTATTATAAGCAATTCAAAATCCTGAAAATACCCTTCGAGCTTTTAGGTCAATTCCATCTTCTTCCATTAATTCTTTCTTTACTAAGCGGTAGTTTGCGAATGACCTCTCTCTCTACACTTGAGGACCATAACCGATTCATTCTCTTCATTTATCTCCTATTTGGCTATTTCCATCTATTTGTAAATAGTTTTCTTTTATTTGTTAACATGGTTTACTCAATGTTTTACGTCCGTTTGGTTTATTTTAGTTGAGATATGATGATTGTTTGTGTTTGTGTCCAAATTCTTATTTTGGTAATGTTTGATATGATTAATAGAATTCATTTTTTTTAAAAGGTTTCTTTTTCTAATTTTCCCTTCTACATTGGGTCTTTCCCTCTTTCTTTCCAGACTTCTTATCTTGTTGGTCTTGGATGAGTTTGGACATCTCGAGTGAGGTGTTTTGGTCATTTCTTCCGGACGCTGTAGCTTGGAGCATTTGGAAGAAGAGAAATTTGAGAGTCTTTGACGATGTTTCAAACTCTTGTTCACTTCTTTGTTTGTGCATTAGACAACTTATTTTGTTTTGGTGTTCGAATCATTAAAAAGATCGTGTATTTTGGGGACCTTCTTGTATAGCCAGAATATTTTGCATTCTACTGCTTGGGGGGTCATTTCTGTATTGGGTACCTAGTTTGATTTTTTGTTGTTTTTTTTTTTCTTTTTTTCGAGTTTATTTTCTTGTGAACTCTTGTTGTATATGCCTTCCTCTTGATCTTATTGAAATCTTTGTTTACTGATAACAAAAAAAGTTTTTGTTTTTTTTTTCATTAATAAAGTTGCGTTTTCTCACAATGGTCTACTAAACTAGTAGCAAAAACTGAGTAGATCATGTGAATAACTCAACTACATTAGAACAAAAAATGACTTTTAACAAAACTCAACTTCATCAGTAAAGTTTGTCTTTACATCCTATAGTAGACCATGTGAATAACTCAACTTGAACCTTCCCTTGTTCCTTCCAAGACTTCTTATAGCGTTGGATTTCGGTAAAGTTGGAGGCTCTATTATCGGTTGTATGAGCCTTGCTTCCTGGGGCAATAGGATGGTTTATATGGAGGGAGAGGAACCGGAATATATTTGACGACGTGACATCTTCAGCAGAGCGGGTTTGCCGACGGTATTGTCAACTGTTCTTGGTCTTATTGATTTTTATGTGTTTGAAACATAGTTACCAAAGCGAGAAACAAATTGAAAGCGAGAAGCGAGCCTCAAAAAATCCCTAGGAAGTGAGAAGCGATAATGAGATATTGGCGCCTCATTCCCATTATATTAGAATGAGAATTCATACCCTAGATTTTATCATACATGATGTATTTGTGGAGAAGTAGGTGCCTTTTCTAATTCAATAATACTTGTTCAAGATCTATACCCTAGGCTGTAGACTCGGGTCTATCCCAACACTTCCCACATACATATCCCTCTTTGACCCCTCAATGAGATATGATGGAAGCGAGATTCCTACGAAGAAAGTCTGGAAAACAAGCTTCCTAGGAAACTAGGTTCTCACCCTTTACATTGCTTCCCTGCAACTATGGTTTGAAACCATGGAAGGCGACAACATATGCTTAGCAATTTCAAAATCTCTTTTGCAAATCCTTGATTTCTAGTAAGCAAGAGCTCATTTAAAACTTCATTGAAAGTGAGCTTTTGAGGCAACAAGCTGACCATGGTTTTAAATATCGACGATATATCGTCGATATGGCCTCGATATATCGATATTGCACCCCAACATATCTGCATGGTCCATTTATAAATTTTACATGGTATCGTGCAATATCGTGTGATATTTTGGAGAATGTTGGTTTTTAAGCTATAAAACAAAGTCAAATTCTAGTTACAACTTATTTTCATAAAATCTCATTTCAGTAAATATTTATTTACTTAAGATGTTTATATATAAATAAGGTTATCTCTTCCATTTGAATTCAATAAAAATTATCTTAGATCAAAACTCTTAAAGAAAAAAAAGTTAACTTTTTCAGTTCAAGAACGAAATTCGTTTTTTAGTGCCTTTTAGAAATTATGTCAAAATTTCAACTTTCAAATGCTAAGGTATATCTCAAATCTTAAATTTTCATAAATTCTACCATATCAAAACATTACTAAAATCCAAAAGTCCGGTAAAAAAAGTCATATTTTAGTTTTCAACAATATTTTCTTCTACATGGTCAAAAAGTCAACTAATAGTTTAGCACAAAAAGACTTACATTCAAGCTTAACTAAAAAAAATTAAGCATATTATGGGTACCCTCCACCGATGGGAGTGTTGCTACATCTTGGACCAGATGACTATCAACGTAATGAATGTGAGTTTACATAATTGTACTATAATGTGATGTGTTGGGCACAATATTGTACTTATGTGGAGAACCAATATTATCGCCAGCCTAGTCTACGTAACTCCATGTGACTTTGATTGTAATTCTTGTGGTGGATTGGATCAGGATGTCATCATTGATGTATTATGTATGAAACTCTGAATGTATATTTTTATTGTTATGAATGAAACATTTTATGTAAGTTATATCAATATTAATCAATCATACATTATCGATTTATTGTCACTCATCAATGCACATTTTTGCTCCATTCTCATTGCATCTCTTATGTATATTGTTATTTTAAAAAAAAAAGTTATTTTCAAAATGTGTGTTAACATATATTTTAACATTTCCCGGAGTTTCACTACAAAATCCCCCCCCCTTCTCTTTTTTTCTCTCCCAATTTTCCATCATCGCGTGCAGAAATTTCACAACTTGCATGTGGTAATTGTCTAGCCAACCCAATGTTTTTACAAAGAAATACCCTCAAATTGGGTAAGTATAGGTTTTGTGGAATTAGAGGCCCTCATGATTTATTTTTCGTTTTGTTTTCTTCAAAAGATAGTGCCTACCGGAGTTATTGTTTCCTTGGTATTAGTAAGAAGGTGGTATGCCTCGGGTTTTAATGACTTCAATATTTTGTGGTGTTGATTGAAGAAAATTAACCATAAAATCTTTAGGACGATTGCTCATAGGAGGGGTTCTATTTTTTATTTTATGGTAGAAAGTTGTTGATGTCTTGTACATTTCATGTAGCTTCCATGGATTGGTCTCATTTTTTATACAATAGAGTTAAGTCTATTGTAAGTGAACTTTTCTTCCTCTTGAGGTCTTCTGGATGTATTCATTGTTGATGGAGTAATGCGAATTCTTGTCCTGTAGAACAGAAGGGAATTTTAGAACTGAGCAACAGGAGGTGTAGCATTATAAGCTAACCCTGCATTTTGGACTTTGATTTTAGGGTTATCCAAGCTGTGAAACATTCATTCATTTTTCTCCATGCATTTTGGGGGCTCACATAAACTTCAAACTGCCATTGTTAACGGTTATCTTCTCTACATATTTTTAGATATAAATTACAAAATATATGATGGTTGATTATTTTGGTAATTAATGTACAAAAATTATAATAGTGTAGTGTACTAAAATAATCAACATTTAGAAACAGAAATATGTAGTAGTTTACTTCTATGTCACTCACACATACTAAAATAATCAACATTTAGAGACAGAAATATGTAGTAGTTTACTTATTACACACACACACATACACACACACACTTACGCTCTTTATACTATTCAAAATTTACTCGTTAATTATAAAAAAAAAACAAAACAATAAAGTGTCCTTTTTACCAAATTTCTGTCCAATCTATATGTCATCAGATGATTTTTTCCAATATAAGTATTTAGGTTCTGCATACTGAAGTGATCTTACAGAAAGCGAAATACCTCTTTCTGAAACAACATGTGTAACACTGTAACTACTTTTAATTGAAACCTTTGGACCATTACTTACATAGAACGTCTGTTGATTCAGCTCGGCCAGATAGTACTTGAACAAATTGGTTGAGCTTTGAGAAAGCCCTCTGTTTAGTTTGATTACTGAATCAGGTTAATCCGTCTGAATGAACGGATCACCAATTGTTAAATGCTGGCTACTCTAAACAATTTGGCAAAGTATTTCATTTTATATACATTTTTGTCCGGTGTATCCGATTATGCATATGTTCTTTCTTGGGGGAAGCTAAGTTTTCCACACTGTGTTCCAAACATGATCTACAACTACGAATTGTGGTTGGTTAATTCATATTTTTCTGGTTTAGGATCTTCTCTGTCAGTAAATGAGCAACATCAAAGGTTGTTTAAATGGGTGTGTGCGTTTATTCCTTGTATCTCTTCATAATGCAGTATAGTAATGTAAACACATCATTTCTGTTAAATTTGTGTTGTTATTGTTACTGTAGTTTTGACTAATAGGGGAACAGTGTTAATGGATTAGGTCATAGATGCCCTTCTGAGTTTTGTGTTGTTACACTTGATATCTGTCATCATATTTTTCTTTTTCTTTTTTCTCCTCTTTTTCTTTTCCTTTTTTGTTATAATAACTTTATATTACTATACCGAATTACTAACTTGGTTTGATGCCATTAAAACAGGTGTGTTCTCCTTGGGGTGAGCTGTGGTGCAAACATTGCAGACTATGTGGCTCGGAAGGCTGTGGAAGCAGGCAAGCTTCTAGATCCGGTCAAGGTAGTTGCACAGGTCCTGATGTACCCCTTCTTCATTGGGAGTATCCCCACACATTCTGAGATCAAGATGGCAAACTCCTACTTCTATGACAAGGCTATGTGCATTCTTGCATGGAAACTCTTCCTTCCCGAGGAGGAGTTCAGCCTGGACCACCCAGCCGCCAACCCCCTCATTCCTGGGAGGGAACCACCTCTGAAGTTCATGCCCCCAACACTAACAGTGGTAGCAGAGCATGACTGGATGCGAGACCGGGCCATTGCATATTCAGAGGAGCTCCGAAAGGTTAACATTGATGCGCCTGTCCTCGAGTATAAGGATGCTGTGCATGATTTTGCAACCCTTGACATGCTCCTCAAGACTCCTCAGGCCCAGGCCTGTGCTGAGGATATTGCAATCTGGGTCAAAAAGTATATCTCGCTACGAGGCCATGAGTTCTCTTATTAAAATCAACTCCAGAAACAGATGCAGTAGGAGCAAAATTTTTGTGAATTTGTGTTCTAGTTAAAATATGAGGGGAGAGCGTCAGATCCCTCCCCATTACTCAGGCTGTCTTGTAGTAAGGAGGGTAGGTTACTTCTTCCAGTCTGTCTGCTATAGTTTTAGGGGTTTTCTCAATTTTAATTTTCTTTCTCCTCTCCTGTTATGTTCTCTATGTAAGATATAACAATTATTTCTGAGAGTAGTTTATTTGAACTGTGAGATGCATTTTCCTCCTTGTTCGAGGCCGCCACATTGGATATTCTTAGAAACATTCTTTTTTCTTGTTCTATATCTCTGATAGATGTATTATTTGTCATGACTTGATTTTAATTTAATGATATGCATTCTTTGAACTTCTTTGTGGTCCTAATGTTGTTCTACATTTGGAGACAGTTTATGTACTATCCTGAACCCCCATGAATCTTAGAAAAGAAAAACATCCATTTACGAAGTCGATGTAGTGTGAAAGGTCCACACAAAATATTAGTCTCAAGAGTTTCATGGGTGTCCTATGTTGGATTAGGCGGCTATTGGGCAACGCCGCCTGACTGACTCAATGGAAGAAAATATGACTATTTTATTATCTCTCTGATGCCAAAAACTGTATGTATTAGGAAGTTGTGGGACCTTGGTATATCAAACAGTATCTTTTAGACATTATTATATTCAATGCATGAAGAAAAACCTTCTTAGAATGCTCCTAGATGGAATATGATCTCACTCAACTCTGTAATGATTTAGATCATCCAGTTAGAGTTAAATTATGTTCAAGGTTGTACCTGGTCCCCCTCACATCCTGTGCATCACATTTTCAAGTGTGTCGATCGGGGATGATATTTAGTTGCAGCCTACGGACTTGAGGGGCACACCGACTGGCTTATTGGCATGACGAGATCAACTTTACCTCGCTAACAATCAAAACATTAAAAATAAGAAAAAGAAAGCAAGAAAAATGAGAAGCATAGGGCAATTCAAAAATAAATAAAATAAAATTTTACATTCACCTATGTGAATTACAGCTTATAATATAAATAGTGACCCCCTATGCTGGAAAGAGTCAAGGAGGAGGGACAAGTTTTGAACTCCATAGATATAGGAATTCTTTGAAGGTGATATGGCAGGCTTGTACTTTGATTGCTCTATGTAATGCCCTTGCTCTATGTGCTTCATTTAAGGAAGACAAACTCAAAACCATTTCATTTCATTTACTTTTGATTTTTTAATTTATTAATATTTAAAATCCTTGTTATCATCACCATCCAACAAGAAGAAGAACCCATGCCATATAAAAATCACCCTTGCATAGTATATTGGTGTTCAGAGTTTATTGCATATCTTTAGACCAAAAAACACAAGGGGAATATACAGAAAGTGCATAAGATGTCTCCTGGATTCTGCATTCCAAATGAATTCTACAGTGAAGAGAGGAGTGATGAGGTGAGTGGTCTTGATCTCAGCCTTTCAGCCATGGCTTGTTATGACCTACCCATTTTGGATAACACTGCCTCCACCTGGTTCCTCCCCTTTTCTGATGACACAAGGGACTATAAGAGGCTAAAGCGAACGCCAAGCGTCGGCAATTGTATCGGAAGTAATCGAAGCCTTTATAGCGGCGGTGGCATCAGCCGGAGTGAAAGTACTAATAGCTTGAATAGCTTGCCGAGGCTCCATTTCAGGGATCATATATGGACTTATAGTCAGCGATATCTGGCAGCCGAGGCCGTGGATGAGGCTGCGGCTGCCATGTTCAGAGGTGACGGGGATGGAGCCGAGGAAGAAGGGAGTGGAGATGGGATGAGGCTGGTCCAGCTACTCATTGCATGTGCCGAAGCCGTGGCCTGTCGCGACAGATCACATGCCTCTATGTTACTATCTGAGCTGAGGGCTAATGCCTTGGTCTTTGGCACATCGTTCCAGCGTGTTGCTTCTTGCTTCGTCCAAGGACTAGCAGACCGCCTCATGCTGGTTCAACCACTCGGGACGGTCGGAATTGTAGCGCCGACGGTTAATTCAACGGACGCCGCCTCGGAGAAAAAGGAAGAGGCTTTACGCCTTGTTTATGAAGTTTGCCCGCACATACAATTCGGTCATTTTGTGGCCAACACATCGATATTGGAAGCCTTTGAGGGAGAGAGTTTGGTTCATGTGGTAGATCTGGGTATGACTCTGGGCCTACCACATGGTCACCAGTGGCGCCGGCTGATCCACAGCCTCGCCAACCGCGCAGGCCAACCGCCTCGCCGCCTTCGCATCACAGGTGTTGGCCATTGTGCCGACCACCTCCAAAGCATTGGTGACGAGCTAGGCGTCTATGCGGAAAGTTTAGGAATAAATTTCGAGTTCTCAGTAGTGGAAAGCAACTTAGAGAATCTGAAACCAGAAAATTTCAAACTTCTTGATGGTGAGGTTCTTGTTGTTAATAGCATCCTTCAGTTGCATTGCGTGGTGAAAGAGAGCAGGGGAGCTTTAAACTCAGTTCTACAGATAATTCACAAGCTCTCGCCCAAGGTTCTAGTTCTGGTAGAGCAGGACTCGAGCCATAATGGGCCATTCTTTCTGGGGAGGTTCATGGAGGCATTGCATTACTACTCTGCAATCTTCGACTCCCTCGACGCCATGCTACCCAAGTACGACACGAGACGTGCCAAGATTGAGCAATTCTACTTTGCAGAGGAGATTAAGAACATAGTGAGCTGCGAGGGGCCAGCGAGAGTGGAGCGACATGAAAGGGTCGACCAGTGGAGGAGGAGGATGAGCCGAGCTGGGTTTCAACCTGCGCCTATTAAGATGATGGCTCAGGCCAAGCAGTGGCTGGGGAAGATTAACGTTTGTGAAGGCTATACCATGGTGGAAGAGAAGGGGTGCTTGGTTCTTGGGTGGAAATCGAAGTCCATTGTTGCAGCTTCTTGCTGGAAATGCTAAATTCTGGCTGCCCAATTCGCAATTTGGCGTGTCGTGTGTAACTAGAAATAGGATTGCTATAATAAATCTATATCTGCTACTACTATGTATGTAGCAGTGAACGATCTTCAGTGTTAGTAGACACTGAGTTCGAAGAGAAATAAGAGAGCTCTGTGAGCTGTTCATGTGGTTGAACAGATGAAATAAAAGAAAGTATTTGTAGTTTGGTGTGAATACAAGCTGTGAATCTACCGTAGGGGAACTTGTGAAAAGAGAAAAGAGAGATTCAAAATTCTATTGATAAAACTGTCTTTGTCTTTGCCTTAAGGCTTAAATCCTTATAAATAGTAAAGCACGAAAATTACTAAAAATGGAAAAAAAAAATGAACTAACCATAAAAACTACTAATACTCAATACTAGAAGAATGCCAGAATCGACAGAGTTTGATTTTGACTTCTATAACTAAAGTTATTACTAAAACAAAACTTTCCTAAAATAACAAAATCGGTCGTTTCTGAAGCTTAAACGAATGAATTTGGCCAAAAAGTGAAAATTCCATGGCGATGCAATGAGTATTGAAGATCTCAACATTTCCGGTCAACCATATAAATTTCGTACGATTCTGACTCCTGGGCTCATGATTCCTATTTTATGCCTTCCATTTGGAATTTTGACGGTCCAAAGACTCCATGAAGTCTTCTACTGCTTGTTCTACATCAAAATCCATGTACATAGTCATTCGTTTGTTTCTTTAATAACCAAAACTGATTCCTTTTTTTCTGCACTTTTACTGCTTGAACTAGGCTCCTGAACCAGACATTATGGTGTTAATCAAATTATTTAGGATGCAAGTATGGAGAAATATCTTGTTAAGATAAGCTCTCAAGATCAAGTTGCAATAATAATTTTTTTTTTCTGGTGATAAGCTGGGGCTTTTGAGACTAATCATATAATAATTTTACAAACAAGAATATTCAGAGTTCCTTGCGTCATCTTCGATGATTCGAGAGGGGCATTGGGAACTCAGAATCATTCACATAATGTCATGGATTATTGACCGTATACCGTTGGACCAGTGCGAATTGTAATTGTACCTACCAATGAGGAGTAGCATCAGTGTGGAGTGTCCAAGCAATGTGCCATCTATTGGATAGTCAAAATGATTATTTATCTACTATTATAAAGTGATTTCCTGTTCCAGATGGTTATAATCATCTGATCAGGTCTGCTTTCTGGCCTAGGAAATCAACCAGGTACGGCCCATCAATGGTGGACCAGCCCCACTTCGGTGCAGCTGTACAGGTCCAGCTGCCAGCCTAAAAATATACACAGGCAGCCCCACCCTAAATGAAACAAACATATACACCAGTAAATCAAGAAGTCCATGCTGATCAAGGTTATCTCTAACCATTTCTCAAATCTGAAAAACACGACAATAACATTGATTTCTGCTAGGAAAATATCTTAACAGAAACATAACAAGTGCCCAATCAGTTAAGAGCTCAAGGTTGTAACAATAAGGTCATGAGTCCATCCCACCCCACATTTGGGAACACAGAAAGAACTGCATGAGTCAGGTTCCATTTGTTGTTTCAAGCCATTGATAGATTGACCATCACTAGAACTAGACCCAACACCTGCTGAGGTACAAGGAATGTCTATCTTCATTGCCTCTATAGAGGAATTTAGAGCACGCCGAGCACCAAGTCTAAGCTTCTGAAGGGTAGCCTCTACATGACAGAGAAGAGAATAACATAAAATTCGAATGAAATAAAGCATGGTTAAGATTCAGTTGTAGTATAAACAAGTAGTTGTGGTTCACACTGTTAGTGTTTACAGTTGGCATAAACTTGCATAATTTTTTTTTACAATTCAATAGAATACAAGAAACCATATGCTCCTGCACTTGCTTCCAAAATGATAATTAGATAAGTTCATTAAATATAAATAAATATCTTGATTTCAACAATGGATTTGTTTACGAACCATCACATCATTGCTCCTGTTGCAAAGCCTCAGCTTACATGAAGAGGAAATAAAACAGCTTAATATCTTTCCTAAGGAGCCTTCAGATGAGATACACTTCTCATCTTACATTTATTTCCCTAATATCCTCTGTGTTTCCTGCCCCAGTTGCAAGCGTTACCAAGTCATTCCAACTAAACTTTACCAGACTGACTGCATTTTTTTTTTCAGGTGATGTTAATGAGATCAGTAATAAAAGGACCAAGCCTTGTTTCAATCCAAGACATGTCACTCAACGAGCGCTCTTATAAACTTCAACAAGTAGGCATTTGCAAGTTTGGTCGCGTATTCTTAAAATCTATTTGAATCATATCCTCCCATTGCCTTCTATTTCTTCAGCATAGATACATAGAATAAAAATATTGATATAGATTTACATGCATTGAGTCTCATTCCCGTATTGCCTTATTTATCTTCAATACAGATACATAAAATAAAATATATTGATATTGATTAACATGCATTGCTGCATATTTTTGAAATTTATTCGAGTCTTATTCCCTCATTGTGTTCAATTTCTTAACATAAATATATTAAAAAAGTATAGATATTGATTATTGTGTTTACACAACTATATCAGGATTTATGCTGGTGATACTGAAGGGAGGTTTGCCAACCTCAAATAGGTGGGATAAAGCACTAGCGAAGAAGAAGATGCTGCAAAGGGTTTCACTGATCCCAAGTAGTTGGGTCAAGTAACTGGTGAAGAAAATGATGCTGCAGGGTGTTGTAATTGGTGTGTTAAATCGCAGAGAAGAGTAATTACGTAAAAGTAGGCCAAAAAATAACTGAAGCAGAAAGAAGACAATAATGATATTATACAAGAGCACATCACATAAGTAAATATATAAAACCAGAGAGTAGTTTTCATGAGTAACAGAGGAACTTGAAAAGGAGTGCAAGCATTCAACTCAATATTTTGGCAGCTATGCGGTACCTTATTATTGATGGAAATAGGTAAACATGGAACAGTTAAGTAATGCAAGAGATACAATTAATGTCGTGAAATAATATAGAAACAGCACAAACTCCTTTAGATGTTAGAAAGTGCCGAACGTTTCCGAACTTTCTAAGCATAATTTGGTTATGAGTTTTGATGCCTTTGAAGTCTTGTGAAGAGCAGTACTGAATGAGCTATAAAGAACGAGCAACCACTAGGAATCCCAGTGAAGTGTTTGAAACCATAGACAGGCCTAGGAGTAGACTAAAATTTCAACCAAGCATAATGCAGCTCAGGACCAAGTAGAACTGTAGAATGCAGATCATAGTTTCATGGGCACTGATTGAAGATCATATAATTATAAAATTCACATAAATATGACAACAACTTGGCCTAGCCAGGACCAACTCTAATCCAAATTCAATGTTGGCTAAGTCTCACATAGTCACATTGAACCCGAGTTCTGACGCCTAGGAAGATCTTACATGGAAAATTCCCCCAGTGGGAACCCCTAATATTTTTACAATTCATATTTGATTCTTCACTGAATCATGTGCCTAAAACCATAGATGTATAATCCAACATGATATCACATCAACGACCTGTATCAGATATTTGCATAAAGCTACATAACAACTGCAAATAGCGCCTCTGGGTATCTTCCAGATGTATATCTAAGCATAGAAGTTATATCCACAGCTCATATTTATGCAACTATAATAGAAAATATAATCAATTAAGAGAGACGAAAATACTCCAAACCCCAGCAGCAATTTCAAGAAATTAAACATTTCTGCAGCTACCATGGCTCCATGACAGTGATGCAAGGCATTCAAAAAGCAGCATAGTTTCAAAATAACAAAGAAATCAAAGAACCCAGTTGGCAATTCCAAAAGTTGGAATGCAAAACAGCCAATTTAACTTTTCTTTATAAATTCTCCACAAACCAGATGGGGCTTTTCTACACAAAATTAAAGTGATTAGAAGAGAACCCATCTCACATACAAAACCCAGTAATCAAAACAAAACATCTATTTGAGAAGATGAAGAATAACTTTTGAAGGACTGAAATGAAGAAGATAATAACAGTTTTACATAAATAAACAAGATAAAAGTAGAGAGAGAAGATAAGAAATTACCGTAGATGGAGAGAGAGTCATCCTTGACAATTTTTGGAGGTGGCCTCTCCAAGCAATCCAGCGAAGAGGGTCTCATCCTTCCCAACATCTCTCTCTCTCTCTCTCTCTCTCTCTCTACTTCTTTAAGTCAGCATTTCCCTTTGAACAGTGCACCAGTATCGGGTTTTGACTTTTGAATGTGTTGGGTTCGAGCTGCGACTTTAAGAGAGAATGAGAGCTAGAATAGGAATTTGAGACTGGTGCGTAGCACGCAACTACGCATAGCCCATGGGAGTGTCAATGGGCCGGGCTTGCACTTGAATTTTCTTTGTATTTTTTAATAGGCCCAGCCCCTTCACAATAGGATTTTGTGGCCCATATTTGACGCGTGACTGGTGACACGGACACCCCTAAGTATGCACTTTTTTTGTTTGTTTAGGAGCACGTACAAATTAATCTGGTGTAAGCCTGGCCCAAACATTGAACGGACGAGAATGCATGGGGATTTGGGATTGAAATGAGATGTTGATAGATTTATCACTCATTGAGAAGTGTTCTAATGAAAACACGTCATGAGTCTCATGACAAAGTCCCGTGTTATGATTATTGCAAGAAAAATAAATGTTAGAAAAAGAGAAAATTAATTAGATAATAAAGAAGAAAAGGAAGATCTAAGTACCTTTAGACATTGTATATGAGGGTTATCACATTATTTTGACGTTTACCTAATTCAACAATTTAACCCCTGGTTGGAAACCATGCTGCTAACCTCAAATCACATTTTTATTTATTAATTTTTTTTTTTTTTTTGGGGCGGGGTTAGGTAAAGCTGGTTGCAAGTGAGTTTTTCTTACGATGGCCTTATTGGTTAAGGATATAAAAACAGGGGGTGTCAATGGGCCGGGCTTGGACTTGTATTTTTGTAATTTTTTAATATCCCCGCCCATCAAATTTAGCCCATTGACACCTTTGTATAAAAACCCACTTGGGATTTGAGTGTTACATTGTCAATTATCGAGATCGAAACCATTAGGTTGGATTAGAGATCAATTGGATGACAAAAACTAATGTCTGCTTACCTTGTAAGGTATGTTTGTGGAATACCAAATGCAGTCAAATTGTGACCGAGTTTTTCTTTACCTTGGCCTCGTTGGTCAAGGGCTTTGAACTTAGGTTCGTTGGTATTCCACAAGCAGACCTTACCAACTGAACAAACATAAGTTTATGTGATCTAACCCTCATTCATTGCAAGAATGATCATTTGATCCAACAGTTTCCAATCGAGATCAATTACAATGTAACACTCACTCTTCATATTGTTCTCGTAATTCTTTTACTTGTTGAATTGAAACTATATAAATTGTACATACTAAAAGTTCCTTCTCCGCTGAGATCACTAAAAGACACTAACAGATCTTAATACAGTAGATATTCTGTAACCCCATTACTTTTTATCTGGTAGTTTGAGATAATAAAACATCAACAACTTCAGTAACAAAAGTAAACAAGATCAATAAGAATAAGAGACGGTCTTGAGACGCACAGATTAAGCTATATCAGCAGGCCTCTAATTCGAAGATTAATGGTTCTGGATGTCATGGCTCTTGAATTTTCTCTTGCTGATGAAATAGAGCTTGGTTGCTCATTTGTGATCCTAAAATCCTCCATGAACTCTCCTCTCTACAACCTAAAAGCTAATGCAGCATGATCAGCTTGACTTGGCAGAAGTCTTCTTCTCACACTAACATCCATTCCCATCATGCTGTAAATTCGGGTACTTTGATTTCCAACCTTGTAACTTCCCTTTTTACAGGCGCCGTGGCCTTACTCGCTTCTATCTCTTGTGGAAACAGAAGCTGTATTGTGTTCAAATGACTCTGTTCACAGTGAAAGATCTCACATTGCTGCAAATTCACAAAAGAAGACTAGAATATAACACCATTATTATTCAGGAAGAAGAAAAGTGTTAAAAATCATAGAAGGTATCACCTAAAATACTCATGTTTGGCATATCTGATTAGCTTCCTGCACTTCAGGGATAGCTTTCCACATTAGTTGGCAGCATATATCTCAAACATTTCTTAGAAAACTGCAATTGGAAACTCACTTGGGGCCCAATATATAAAAAATAAACATAAAAGCATAGGGAAATCTAAAGAAGATTATAATGTGTGTTTGATTTTACCTGTCCAAGAGGTAGTACAAGATTCGAAGCAAATCTGTGAAAGATCTACTAATTACTAATTAAAGAAGAGACCCCTTTTTTTTTTTTTGGTCAAATGGATTGTTTTGATCTTTGTGGGCTCTTGGTCTCTTCTTTCCCGAGTCATTTTTTTGTTTCTTGAGTTTCTTGGATTGGAGAAGGAAAAGCCTCCCTTCTGCTGAGAGAAGCTCATAGAGTACCGTTTTATCGGTAGAATTCTTAAACTGTTTGATAGAAAGACTTAGGAAATCAAAACAATAGCATCAAAAACATCGAAACACAAATGAAAACCGAAACTTCTTATTCTCAGATTGTTGTATTATGCATCTATCTATTTACAAAAGAATCATTCAACTATATCCATCTTTCTCTCACTACATGTAGATAGCATTACATTAAGGATATAAAAAGAATATTTTTTTAAAAAAAATTTAATTCACATCTTTCACAACTACAGAATCTCTCTGTTTCATCTCTTTTTCTATTTCGTAATTTCCTTCAATAAATAATCTATCTTCTTGCTCCTCTTGTTGCTCCTGCCATGGGAGAAGGTGAGTTTGAGGGTCTGCAAAGACCCTTAACACCCAATCCTTGAGCCCGGTGTCTGTGACCTCACAGAACCGGCTCGACCAATCCGACGGCTCGACGGCTTCTGTTCCCAAACCCGGGGCTCGATCTTTGGACCCAACATTCTCCTTGTCCTGCCAATCTGCAACATAGGTGGCAACCCTCCTATAGAACTTATCTTTAAACACCTCCCATACTTGATACTTATAGTGATTAATCACCATAACCCCTCTCTCCACATTCACATATTCAAAATTATCCCTGAGATGAAAATGGTGCACCACATTAATCAGTGATGAATTCAATGCCTCAGGTCTCACTATACTCTTGTGCCTCTCCGGGACACTCACTCGACATGTATATCCGACCGTCACACCTTCCGAAGGAACCCGTTTGAGCCCCGATGGCCCGAAACTATGACATGATGTCCGTAATTCGCCTACCCGGTGAGACCCCGATTGGTTCCTAAGGACATCATGCAATGACAGATTCCCCGGTAAGTGTAAAAACTCATCTACATCAATGAACCCAACCCATTCACACGAGCCCCGGGCACGTAACGCACAATGTGCGAACCCCGCTTCCTGGGTCTTGATCCATGGCCATATATGCCGGGTAATGTTGAAATTTTCTTCGTCCAATGACTCGATCACAGGATCAATGGCATCGTCGCTATCGTTATCATAGATGAACCAACGTTGCACCCCAATTCGGGCATGATACATGACCCATTCTCGCAAGAACTTAGCCTGATTTCGCACCATCGTGCACACACACATTTCGTAACGTTTCGGGACCGGTGTGTCAGATTCCGGGCGGAATTGCGGCCGGGCTACTGAGTGCAATATGCCCCTGCCTTTCACTCTAATAGACACCTTAATAGCATTGAGCTTTTGTGGGCTATTCAATACACTCAAAGGGGTCTTGCACCGTGCAATCTCCTGAGCAACCGTTACAACATCAGCCCTCAGAAGGAACTTGGGCCTCTTAAAATCCCAGCCGTACACGCACTCGAATCTGGAGGCATCTGAGATTCTTTCTGGCCGTAGATTGAGGCCTTTGACGAACAAGATGGTGGTGTTGTCTCGGTCTACCAGAGCTTCATACGCCAAAGCATCCCAACGGTGGGTGGGTCCAGCCGGGAGGTGACCATTGGTCTTCAAGGCAAGGGATGGGGTGAAGCCACGTGGGGGGATTGGACACCGTACGATCTGGTGGTCGAGGTTCTCGCCGGCGATGTATAACGGCGGGAGTTTCAGGTGAGACTGGGACTGGGATGAATTGGGCGGGAAGTAGGAACAGTCAATGTCTTCTTTGGTAAATAGAGGGAGTGATGGAGGGTATTGTAGGAAAATGAGAATGTGATCCGGAAATATGACCGTTTCTCGAATTTCTATTGATGGGGAGACGGGAAACTCGCCTGAGATGGCTTCCATGGCTGGATTTTGCCACGCAGAGACCAGAACTGGATGAAATGATTCTGCCGGAATTCGAAAAAAATAATATTAAATTAAACCAAATACGTGGGTAACGAAATAAAAAATTAATAACAGGATAGAAAATTAAAGTTATTAGTATTCGAAAGCAGAATAAAGAAGGGTTCATTTAAGCCAGAAGAAAAAATGGAAATGGAGAAGAGTCAAATAAAAAATAGAATTCAGAGAAACACCCTGAAATTATAGATTGAAAAAAAAAATCTGGGTTGCAAAAAATGAAGTTGGAATTCTAGTATATTAAGAAAGGAGTCCGAATTGAACCCCTGATTCCATT
This sequence comes from Tetracentron sinense, assembly GCA_015143295.1. Lineage (NCBI taxonomy): Eukaryota > Viridiplantae > Streptophyta > Magnoliopsida > Trochodendrales > Trochodendraceae > Tetracentron > Tetracentron sinense. The sequence goes on along the minus strand of CM026568.1, from coordinate 33,875,204 downwards.
CCAGTATGTGCTCCCAGAAATAAAAGAATTAGATTTTAATGAGGTATCTGAATTTGAAAAACAAAACTGAAACGAAAACAATACCAACACCCCATTAAAGTAACGGTTTCTAAAGCAAAGAAAAATTACTGAAACGAAACCGATTAAATAAAAAATATATAAGAAACCCAGGATTCCACGAAACAATAATCCTCAAATATACACAAGAAAACTGAAATCTTACACCATGAAATCCCCCCAGAAAAACAAGAATAATTAAAACAAAAAGGGTTAATCATACCTCCAAATAGGCGAAAAGAGGAGAAGGTGAACCCCGTGAAGAGCACGCAAAAGAAGACAACAAAGACGGTGCAATAGAAAAACCTGCTCCATGACCCAACATCGCGTTTTCTACGTTCCTTCATTGTCATAAGAACAATCGACGCGATATTAAAATTTGCAGAAAAATCTCATCGTTCTGCAAATTCAAATGCTATCTTCTTCTGGGTCTTTTTTATTTTTTTTCCTCGAAGGCCTGGAACGAGAGACGAAAGCCGCGCTGTTATCGGTTTTGAGCGAGGCGGCTACACCTGCAGTTTAACGTTTAACCGGTCATGTCGGTTTATATGTGGTCGTTAGATTCTAATTGGGGTTTCATATTGCACTATTTGTCTAACGATATAATTACCGAGGCAGACTTCCAATCTCTAGCCACATGTTTCACCCACAGTAAAAAAAAATTGAATAATATATGGGTAATGTTAACCAATGAATTTGATAACAGGCAATTTTTATTTTTTATTTTTATCATTCAATTATTTAAAATTAATAGTAATTTAAGACCTTTCTATATAGAGTGATATTCAATACATATAAGAATAAAAAAGTTGTACAAATTACCGAGTTCACTAGTTTTAAGGAATGTTAACCTCCGGATAATTCAATATATGGAAAAGTCAAGAAATAGAAGAAAAGTTAAAATATACTTATTCTTTAATGCATTTAATTATTGATCCCTAAAAAATTACACCAACCTTAATTTTAGCGTGTTTAATAATTAAAATAAGAAAAAAAATATCTTGATAGAAATTAAAAAATTTAATTAGTTTAGTAAATGTTAATAACACCCCCAGCACACACATATGTTTACTTTCTTTATACTTTACAGTGTCACCCGATAAATACACAAGTTTAAGAAGGTTCATCCCGTATAATAAGTTACATTTATTTTATCATTGTTACACACTAAACTGCTTGGGACAAGCGGCATGCTTGTACCAACCAAATGGGTCCACTTAAATTTAGGGTTTTTTTTTTCTTTTTATTTTCCTTTTATTTTTTTTTGTAGATAACTTTAGGTTGAGAGTCAACAACAAGACATGATTAATTGATTGTAACCATTGAATTTGCAGTCACTTTTTCATTTTTTTTCTTTGTCCAATCATTTTCAAAGGCTTGAAAAGTATATCATACCTATTTTAATTTTGGCAAAGCTATTAGGGTGCCTATAACCTATTAATTTTATTTTTCTTTATTACTATTATTTCGTAGAAATATATCATTTCACTATGAGGTAGAAATTACAGATGAGACCCACAGCGTGGGGGTGGTGACACAGGCCTAGTGGACAACACGGTATTAGGTCCAATTATGATGACTATTACTTCGGGCCATAGTGGGTTGATTATGGACTTTAACATTTTGTTGTTGGAGTTAGAGCTAGTTGTAAAATTTCTCTAACACAATTATTTTTATCTATTTTTTTGGTCCTTTCATCTAAGGTAGTACTTTCATATCAACTACTTTTATTTTTGGTAAGTCATATCTACTCAACTCTACTGTACTCATTTCACGAATAAATATATGTTCATCTTTACATTGAAAAAACAAATATGAATAATTTTATCATGAGGTTAACCTTGGACCAGAGCGTATTCTAGGACTCTCAAAACACGTTTTGTCAAGGGTTTTGATAAATATTGAAATACTGTGACAATATTTCTATTCATAAAATTTTATATTTACCCATGTTATGGGAGTTTTAGAAATTCAGAGAAATCCGAAGCATGGTTAATAGTTAACCTTTATTATAGACTATCAAATTTGATAAATATAAATAATTAAGGTAACTGTTTAAATAAAATAAGAGCTTGATAGACATTTAACTAGAATCACATTGCCCTTACCTTTTGGAAAGGGAAAGATCCTATGTGATTCTAGGTAATTGTCTATCAAGCTCTTTTTTTTTAAAACAGTTAGTTTAATTATTTATATTTATCAAATTTAGTAGTCTATAATAAAAGTTTTATTATGAACTAGAGCTTCTCTGAATTTCTAGAGCTCCCACAACATGGATAAATATAAAATTTTATGAATAGAAATATCGCGACATTATTTCAATATTTATAATGTACTTGCCTTAATGCTACTAGTAAGGGATCTTTCCCTTTCAAAAGGTAAGGGGAATGGATAAACCATAGTAATCCAAGTCTTATAAAAAGGATAAAGAAATTTACTTTCATTAAAGGGATTATTCTCTCTCTCTCTCTCTCTCTCATATGTGTGATATGTATGTATATGTCATCTTTATTCTCCTTTTCCTCTGGTATTTCCAGCTATGAAACAAAGGAGAAGAACCTAACATTGCTTCATTTGTCTGGTCTTTCCATGTGCTTTCGAGTTTGGATCATGTGTTTTATAGAAAAGCTGTCTTTAGTTGTTGTTAGGGTTCAACAAATCCAACATACACTTGCATCTAAAGTGAGATGCAAAGATCGTGATAGTAATAAATCAGGGACACCAATTAGGGGCCTGGGATACAAATCATTAGTGGGGCCCAGGGCCCTAATTCGTGGATCCTGATCTATGTTATCACGCCCATAGCGTGAGTCCAACGTAAGGAGACTTCCTAGGCTAAGCCGCTAAGGCGGGGCGGTGCGGTGCACCCTCCGTCATCATCGTCGTGTATACCTGCTTCGTCTTTGAAAATTATTTCAATTTATATACAAGCATATCTTTTGACGCAATCAGTTCTTCTTACACTGTTACACGCCTGTGCCAACTCATGTTTGTCTCACACCCTTTTTAAAGTCGCATTAATCTTCTTTTTCGGGATGTTTCTTTCCTTCTTTTTTTGGAAAATGCTTTAACATATGAAATGGCCGGTCCTTATTGGTCCATGCACTCACCAACTGTGGTTAAGCAACCTAACTTGAATTTTAGAAAAATAAAAAATCAAAATCTTAACTTTAATTTAGTTAGCTTAATCAGGGTTAAAGGGGTGCTAAAAGAGACACAGTGACTAGGATAAGATGGGTCTGCTCTTTTTTTGTTTCCTAAAAATTTGTAAGGGGTGGTGTCCATGGGCCAGGCCTCGCTTGCTTTTTATTTTAATTTTGAATTGGCCCTGCCCTAAGCATGGTCTATTTGGAAAATATTTTGGTTGCCTAAATTGGCCGTCACCTCTTAAAATGAATCAGTGATGGTTTATCTTCACAATGATTTTGGGAGTTCATTTTGGGAAAAGGACCTACCATTTGTCAGGAATCAGTCATTGTAGATATGTTCCATTCATATGAATCACATTGAAATGGGCTCGAAGGAAAATTCTATGGATCAAAATGGTTGTGATGGTCTAGTTAGTTGCATTTGATTTTTTTTCTTTTTTTTTTGTGTCTTGGGAGGTAATCTAGTTGGCACAAATGAAAATTTTGAGTATGATGCAATTCTATTATCATTACCCTTTTAGCTCAGATGCCGAGGTGTGCCTCTCTCCTAAGGGTGGTCTTGCGACCAAGTCTCAAGGAGGGAAGTTTTCTATGGCTCATGATAAATTAAAATAACCCTCTATACTTGGAACAAAACCCTAACAAGAAGTTCATGTGTGATGCTATTTGATAATTGACATATAATTAGGATTGCCAAGGGGCCTGAGTTTTTGTGTTTTTTGAATAGGTTCGGCATGTTTATAAGTGTTTTTTCAGGCCCAAATTCAGCCGTTGACACCCCTCTAGGCCTCTATATAATAGAGGAGTGTTAACCCTACTCTCATGCCTTTCTTACTTGCAGCCTCCACCAACTACCTATCCCTTAAAAGAAAAACAATGGTTAAATCGAGTAGGGCTAGCATTCCTCTATACAATATAGCTAAGACAACATATAGGAAGAGCATGGGAAGGGTGATTGCCAAATCTTGGATCAAACTGAAAATATACATGTCAACTCGCTTTCGAAAATAGGGGAATATGCCTCGCTTGATTCTTAAGATCGTGAGCCGCTGATGAAATCCCCAACTTTAGTGCATGGCCTTCTGCTATAAGGGCACTTGCTGCGAGAGCCAAGAAGGTGATTGAGTGCATGAAAATTGGAAAATAGAACCCTCTCGTGGTCATTCCGACCGTTTACTCCTTCCAACTTTCAAAATTGTATGATTTGCTTCTAAGCTTAGCATTGTTGTGTCAATGCTATGCATTTCTGTTACAACATTTGATTTGAGGGAAAATTTCTAGAGCCATTTCAAACTCTTCTGAGGAGTGACAGTAGGGAAGGTGGTAGTTTACTTGAGTGAATTGTTTTTGTTGTACCATTTTTAATACTCTTCTAGTGTCTTTGTTCCCTTTACATGTATAGTATCTTGTATCCTTTACCTTGATATAATATTATTCATCTTTGCTTCTTTTTTGTGTATTGTAGTGTGTTTTATTCTTATTTTTTAGGTAACTAATCGAACAGGTTGACTTGGTCCATGGATCTGTCAAGTGCCGCACATGATTTGACTAGCTACGTGCTTTGCCCGTGACACATTTGCATACTATTCTACTTTCAATCCTTGGGCTTGGGTTGACCTTTCACCCGACCCGATCTTTCTTAGTTTTATGACCTCTTTCTTTTCTCATTTTCGGTCTCTAATTTTTCCCACAAAGGCCAAATGGACAAGATTGGTTCAAACAAGGCAATCAAATGACTTGCTCGAGATTGGACTGTTTAGATCAATGACAAAGTATACAGTTTTATATATATTTTTTGAATTCTGATTAGCGGACCTAATGCATGGTTTCGTGTCCCTTTGAACCCCTCTTTTAACCTTGGTTAAGTTTAACTAAATTATATTAATATATATATTTTTCCTAAAAACTAGAGTTTGATGGGTGAACCGTAAGGGTGATCAGTGAATCATAACCATAGTTAATGTGTTAAAAGTGGGTATGGATCAAAGGGAACCGGCATTCGTCTATGCAGCCGAATGCGCAGTGTGCCAAACATTTCCCTATTTTTATTTATTTATTTTTTGGTCACTTCCCTAATTTTTTTTTTCAAAATCTCATTATAAGAACAACATAGGATGAAAAGGCATTTAACTGAAATCTGAAACCCTTGAATTTTTTTTTTTTTTGGCTCTTACTGAAGCTGGAACTCTGGAAACTTTCTCAAATCCTCGAAGGTTTTCATTCCTCAACAAGCTCTTCTCCTCCAATCTCTGGGCACGTACCCTAATGCCATGGTTTTGTTCATATATTGGGTCGACGCGGGTGATCATGCCCAAGTAGGGAATCCCTAAAACAGTAAAATGTTTTCGTGTGATATCGAGCAAAAAGAGGCCCGTGGTTTTGTTACCATAGAAATATTTCTTAAAAATGAAAAAAACTACTCATTAATTCTTATTAAAAAAGAGAGTATTTCTCAAAATTGTTTTGGATTCTAGGCAGCCAAACACCATTCTCGAGTTCCTATTCTTGAAGAATAGAGAATTTTTTCCTGGGAGTGATGCTAAACGTTTCTCTCTCGCCCATTTGTACTCTCCCGTCTTAGGGCAGTAAAATAAGAAAAAAGAATGACACATCACAAGTGATAAGTCATGCTTCTTTTCTTTCTTTTTTGGATTATTTTTCAATACCCATAAGTTATCTAAATATACAATACCTTTAGATATGAACCGTCCAATCTAAAGATGGACGGTTTGGATGTGTTCATATGAAGACACACTTATCCCTTAATTTTTGCATGATTCTTCGGTTTTTCACGCTGTTCTTGTAACCTGCTATTGCCGGTAACCAATTAGAATCGTGGCTAGATGAATGGCCATGATTCTAAGGTACTTAAGCTTTCCATACACCAGGGGTATTGAAAGGCTACGCTAAGGGGCTAGGCAATTGTGCAAATGAAGGAGACATGGAGAGCAAAACTAGCAAAATATTTACATTGTTTATCAAATCCACTTGCATCTCCTTAGTTGCTCCAAGTAGTATGAGTGCAGATCTCTTATTGTGCCTCCCCTCTTGCCGAAGCTAAGGCTATTTGGTTAGGAATCCTTTTTTGACTCATACTTTGCGATGGACTAATGTTATTATTGAGTCGGATTCTCTCAGTCTTATTCAAGCATTGAACTCTCCTGAGGACTCTTTTCACCTTGATGTGTCGATGCTTATGGAGAATTTGCGGGCTTTGTTGGGTTCTTTTGATCAAGTGGTATTCTCCTTTTTCCCCTCGTGCTTTGAATGATCTTGCTCATTAGCCAGCAACCTCCTCCCTGTCTGAGTATCCATTGGGGTTCGTGGTCGTTTCTCCTACTCTTGAGGAGAACGTTGTTTGTAATGTCTTTGATGTTGGCAGAGGGCTTCGGCCTGCCTCTCCTGTTCTGTTTGAATCTTGAATGAATTATGATGGTTTGATTCTCACAAAAAAAAAAAAAAAGTAGTAGGATTGTATCTTCATAGAGGTGGACTCTGGTTTCGAGTCTTTTTGAGTTACTTGAAATGCCTACCAATTTATTAATTCATTAACCTATATATATATGATGCATTTACCAAGGGTGTCCCAGCAAAAGAGAGAAAAAACAGGCGTGTCAATGGACTGGGTTTAGGCCCACATTTTCGTGCTATTTGAATAGGTTCGGCCAGGCCCAAGCCCCACCCTTTGGTGTGGGTGTGGCGAGCAAGATCCGATGGTGGAGCCAAACAAATGATGGGCCCATTCGCACCATCAGATGGGTGTCATTAACCTTATGAGACATCTCTTAGGTGGGTCTAGCGTCCACCTCTATGAAGATACAATCCTACTACTTTTTTTTTATTTTTTTTTTAAGCCTGAGAAATTTAAGATGTGTGGCTAAGAAAGTTAGACATTTTTCTTATGATTTTGTCTCCTTATCGTAAATCGAAGAAAAATAGTGGGAGGGAAGGAGAAGGATTGCAAATTTTGCAGAATTAATGGAGGTGGGTATGTCTTTAAACGCACTGGTTCGACTTCCCCTATCGAATTCAAGAAAACCCCATGAAGATGTGCTCTTCAAACGCTCTTTATTCTCTACTCGAACTGGCCAGAAGCAGCAGCAAAGGCAACATGTATTGGTCGTTCAAGCAAAGGGGAAGAGAGGAATGCAAGCTCGTCAGTTCCAGCGTCCTCCTCCTTCCTTACCCAAAATTGAAGACGATGGGAATCCAAGATTCGTTATTTTCATCCGTATGGCTAATGTTAGTTCTCTTTCTATCTTTCTTCTTCTCCTCCCCCTTCTTCTTTTTTCTATTTTTCTTGATATTCTACTGATTTCATTTAATGATTCTGTATAATTCTGTTGTTGGGGGTGATTTTAATCAGATGAATTGGTTTTCTGTAATGGGGTTTTGAAATTTGTAGACACTTGGGGGTGATATTTGATTTAGTCAGTAGTTTTTTCAGAGAAGGTTTTCTCTTTTTCTATTTTTTTTTCTTTTTGTTGAACTTTTATGTATTTGGATCCTTGATTTATTGCACTTTTATCCATATGTTTTCTTCACAAGTTCTTATCATTACCTATACCATTTTTTTTCAATTGGGGTGATTGTTGTGTATACTTTCAGTGATAGCATTTGAGATTGTTTGGAATTTTCTCAGGTTTATCTATGGTACCCGCTTAGTCTTATAACTGGTGGGACGACTGCGAAAATCATGGTTGCAGCCAAAGATAATATTCTTGGGAAATATATCTACAAAGATACAATTGCTAAAAATCTCGCGGCTGTGATTTACAAAGTAAAATTCTTTGGCTCTATTACCCTTGCCTTTTAGTTCCTCTATAAGAAATTGCTTCTATAAGTGAACTGATAGAACAGTTGATCTTTGGTTGGTTGCGACATTTACTGTCCAATTGTTACTTTGCTCTCTCTCAATTCAGAATCCTATTTTTCATTAATGTTTTTTATTTTGTGAAAATTAATGAAAATTATCATGTGCAACATTACTTGGAAGGTCTAGATAGAAATTTCATCCGTACACTGTAGGCCGAGTAAATGCATATGTATAGTTGTATTATTTGTGGACAACAAGAAAAACTGAGTTGATAAATTTTTTGTTTAGATGGAAACTATCATTTGTAACATTACTTGGTAGATTTATGATAACCTTGTAGTTGATCTACATGTCTTCTCACGGAGAATGATTGAAAAAATTATTTTTCAAAATTTCAGCATATGTATTTTATCTCCTTCTATCAGCCAGGAGGCAGAACCCTGAACGTACAAGAAAATCGATGGAGAAACAATATTTCAACATATGTGCTTTATCAGTAGCAAGGTTGCCAGTGCATGAACATGTTTAAGTCGGGCGTTAACATTTGTTTGCCTTGGAAGAAAAATACGAGAAGTTAGATACATTTATCTTGTACAACCCGATTTTTGAAACCCTTAGGTTTCAATATGATCATATATACTTGAACTCGCTCTTTGACAACTGATCTTCTTATTTTTTAACTGCTTAGAATATTCTTATTCCTGTGATCCCTGAAATTCGGAGTTGTAATCGGGCATTTATACTCCATCTAGAGTCATAGTTTGAATAATTGTGATGCATCTTAAATGTTGCTTTGCTTTATATGAGAGCATAATTCCTGCTTCATGTCAAGCATAAGCTAAACATATTAATCGGTGGATCATTTGCTCTTGTACTGCCTATTGCGATTATCCAAGGTTCAAAAAAATGGTTTCGGACACCGTAACGGACACGGCCGAAACCGTTACATAACGCCATTACGTAACTGTTTCGGCCGATACTTATTTTATTTATTTTTTGCTTAAAAAAATCCTAATAAATTGAAAAAAAAAAACATGCAATAAATGAGTAACAAGATACTTCTAAAGCCAATATGAATGTCAAAATGTAGAAATAATGAAATTAGATGGGTCGAGGGTTGAAACTTGAAAGTTGAAACATGCACAAAATCTAATCCAAACTCTAGACTCTATATAGGCAGATAGTCAGATACATAAACACCTGCTAAGTGCTAAAACCACATAGAATTACGAGCTGACTTATCATCATCATTTCTATTTGGTTGAATGTAAGGTTGGTGGTAGATACTTTCATAGTGCTGGGCTTGGGCTTGGGCATAGTCGTGTGGTCTTCACTACTTTATTTGTAGGCAACTAGGAGTCTAGGCATGTAGCTGGGTGGGTCTCAGAGTCAAACTGAAAGGCTTGCAAGGCTGCAAAGGAGATTCCCAAAGTTTATTCACGGGTGCAATGCATTTCCGTGAACAAGTCCTACGCCTGTTACGTAACGGTTTCGGGAAAAAACCGTAAAGGCACGGTTTCGGGTATCAGAGGCCACCGAAACCGTTACGTAATGGGCGTTACGTAATAGTTTTGGCGAGTTTTTAAACCATGCGATTAACCTTTGGAGCTTTTTTCTAGCTCAACTTGGAGTTGTATGGGTTTTCCCCTGTTCCTTTAAAGGCTTCTTATTTTACTGGTAGTCGGGCTCGTGGGGCCCGCGTTTGGAATACTTTTGGGTGATTCTTCCTGGGGCCATTACTTGGTCCATTTGGAAAGAGCATAATAGGTGCTGGGTGACTGGGTGTCACTGAGGGGTGAAGTAGATGGGTGGAGATGTTAGACTTCCCTATATAACATGGGTTTTCTATTGGGTATACGTTTAGCTCTTTTTAGCTTTATCTTCCATGTCTTAGTTTATCTACTTAGCTTAGTGCGGGTTCACTTTTTGTGAATCTTTGTAATCTGTTTTGTCCTTATTTTAATGAAGCTCATGTTTACCTATATAAAAAAAAAAAACTGAATATTGTGCCTTGATACAATTGAATTTAAGATTGATGTTTGATTGGGTCAATGATGAATATTTCTCTAATTGTTATTTCCAATCCCACATTCTTTATTTTTGTTTTCGTTCTCCTTAGGCACTTTGGATAATTGTCTCTCTATTTCTCATGTAGTACTGACTTTGTCAGCTGGTCTTTGATTTAAACAGGACGAGAAAGAGATTCAAAAGACGGCATTCAGGCAGTATCGTGTATTGCGTTCAGCTTCCGAATTTTGTTATGGCTACAAACTTGTCGTAATGTCTCTACCTTATGGATGATATTTTAATTGCCTCTGGTTTCCAGCTTCCCCCAACCAAAGATATAAACATGTGCAAAAAAGATAAAGAAAAGTCTGCCAGTCTATTGTCTAAACTCTAAATTTCTTCTACTTAATATGCAGGAAAATAACAATGTGAGAGCTGCACTTTCTACTACAGATGTAATTGAGGTGAGCTTCGATTTTTCAACTTTTGCTATTTCTGCCTTGTAACCCAGATTTTAAATAATATAATTTCTTGTTCATAAAAAATTTAGGATATTATCTTACAAAATGGTTGGAGGAATCAAAAAAGGAAAAGAAAAAAAAATTTCAATCACATCCTACCATATATTTTGTAACACGACAAACTTTGAATTGACACGACAAACTTTGAATTGACAGGTTAGAGTGCCACCAGCCCTACTTTTAATCAGAAAACCCTTCTTTATTTGAATTTTTTGAACATTACATGAGAAATTAGAAAACCAGACAGTCCAAAATCTTGCGTAGGAGGGAAAGACACCTATGCACAGTTGTGTTCCCCTGAGCTTAAAGGTTGAGGTGACAACTACAAGTTCCTCCGGTTTTGCCGAAATTTGGCCTGAATACTACACTTTCCATATCTATATGAGGAATTAGTGCTTTAGGCTACAAGAAGCTTGATATCTGGCTGCTTTCAATTTTCTGGCTGTCCTTCATTCTTGTGAATAATGTGATTGCTGCTTCTGTTTATCAAAATGAAGATGTGCTTACCACTTTCAAAGGTGAAGCAGCTTGTAGGCTGCAACTCTGTCTGCAGACTGAAGTATTTGATTAATAGAAATGGAGTAATTGATCCTAGCAAAGCCATGTTGGTGGCAGATAAGCATGAACGCTAACATGGTAATACCACTTTAAAAGGCGAAGCAGGTTGGGGACTACAACTGATATCTACCGACTTGATTATATGATAGGTGGATCCTATGAAAACCAGGTTGGTGGAAAGAAAAGCACGAACACTAAAATGGTATATTTGACCTTAAATCCACCATTAAAGAAAAGCACGAACATCTACAGACTTGCAATGTAGTTTGTCAACCATTTGGATAACAAAGCATTACTACACATAAATTCAAATAGAAAACTATGTCATGCTTCTTCTTTGCTTCATCACTGAGAGGGAAAGGGGAAGAAAGAAATGACCTAAAACCTGATGGAAGCTGCACAAAACAGGCTGCTCCATGTAGTAATGTCCTACTCGTCATTAATAATTCTAGTAATGAATCTGAGTCCAAAGCTGCCTAAGATTTTGTTCCAGATCTTCTCCTGCATAATTTCATTAAAACTCCTATCAGATTTTTGGATGTTGTCAAGTCACCCAAACTTTGGTTCCAATTTTCAGCTTCCAAAGCAAGAGGAGCTCAAAACTGTGCTTGACAAAGTAAAGGACTTCTTTGGTGATGCCAAAGAATCTTTTGGGAAGCTGACAGCCCTAAATACAACCTCGGATGAGGAGCCTGAAGAAAGTTCAAAAGAAAAATCCAAGTAAGTTTGTAGACATGTATTCTAAGCACTTATTTTCTTTTTGTGCTTTGCCTCTCAGTTATAGTTATATAATAGGTCATCTTCCATACCCATATATTGGTTCTTAAACTTGGGTTTCCATTAGTTGGTCATACATGAAATCTTACTTCTACGCTGTTGTAGGGTGAAAGGCTAAGGGTGAAGAACCATCCGTCTCGACAAGGTGCTGTGGTTATCGTTCCATTGAGCTTCATTTGGTACATTACTAGTTTCCCAGCAGGCAAGTTTGTGTATAAAACAATTTTACAGCATCAATTTTGTTCAATGATTTCTGGTCACTAAAAATTGTTGCAAGTTCTTCGAAAATTTGTCAGTAAAAGGGATAAAATTTTCTCCGCGCAAAATGGCATTTATGTATAAGTTTGTTCTTGCAGTACTAATCAAAGATCAATTGAGGATAGTTGATGGAAATTAACGATAACCACCGACATGTATTTGAGGCGAATATCTGTAATCAGATAAGCATATTGTAAAGACGGTCAGGGTAATCTACAGACAGCGTCCTCGTCATTTCAGCAGTCGGTTGCCACTTTTTTCAACCTTTTCATGAGTTCTAAAGAAAAGGAAACATTCTTCTGGTTAAGAATTCTACTATTCCTCGCGCCCATCTGTAGGCACTACTCCAAGTTTGGTTATGCTGTGCCTTGCAGTTAAATGCTTTCAGGCCCCAAGGCATTTCCCCAAATATTTATCTATAGGCTGGATGTGTGCATCTATCTAGCAATCAACTGGCCATTTATTTGGACTATGCGATGGAATGGATGGTTCTTCAATTGTGCTATGCCTCACCAAAATGAAGGCCCATCGATTTATCAATGTAGACAGATACTGTAGTAAGTAGTTCATAATACTAACATTTATATCTAATCACCAACATTCTCCATTGGTAGATTGAGATTAATTATCCCTACTTTCTTTACTGACTCTCAAATAGGGCTGCACTCAAGCCAACTTAGCTCGACGACTCGATTCATCTCGGCTTGTTTGAGCCAAGCTCAAGATGGCATTTTAGGCTTGAACGAATCAAGCAAAGCTTTTAATTGAGCTCAAATGTTTAAACAAACCTAGCTCAAGACATACTGTGTTTGATTTGGCTTGGCTCATTTAAGGCTGTTTGGTTTGAGCTCGACTCGGCTCGAATATATATAATATTTTTTGATAATGTTATTAATATTATAAAAATATATATATATTTTGAATTTTTCTTTTTATAGATTGTAATGACTTTTAATTAAAAAAAATTAAGAGATAATAATGACAAAAAAATGTTGAGAAGTTAAAAGTAGAAAATTTGATCTAACTATCTACTCTTTGGACTGAAGGACTATTCCCAAATCTTATTTTTGTATATAAATGTATTCATTTTTTTTATAATTTCTTGTATTATGATTTGTTAGTAAATACTTTTATTAAAATTATATAAAATTAAACAAAATAATTCCGTAAATCAAGCTTGATTCAACTAGAGCTTGGCTTGAATAAAGTTCGAGCTTGAACGGAGCTTGATCGTCAGTCAATCTTAAATTATTCCTTCTTAGTAATAATTCCGTAGAATAGTACTAGTAAGGGTATCGTTCCTCTGAGGACTGCGCTGGTTTCGTTGCTTTTTATTCAGATTAATTTTAAACTAATAATTGAGGCAATTGAATTTTGATTTGATTAAACTAAAACAATGAATTAAACTAATTTAAATGAAATTTCTAAATTAAACTAAAAACAATTGGGTTTTTAAATCCTTTTGGAGAGAAAATCTAGGGTTTTCAAATCCACCACTAACCTAATAACTAATCTCTATTTTAAATTTATTATAACCTCTTAAATTGTAAACATTCCAGTTAGAGTGACAGCACGTCCCCTCTCAACTGCTCAAGAAAAGTTCAAGGGATTTATCCTTAGAATATCGTATCTTCGGTTAGCACGAATGATACACACTAATCTACGGTTGTGTAATCACTCGTCTTCCCTTAGCATAAAATATCTTCAGATTTAATCTCTCGATATTTTAAAACCATTGCATAAAACCTATGTTTAAATTCTAACGAAAATTAACACAAGTGATTTTAATCCCAATTTCATAATACCTAAGACAAGGTTGAAAATTCATTTGAAATCAAATATAATTTAAATAAATCCGGTTGTTTGAAAACAACCCTCTCATTATGCAATCAATGTCTTACAATGCAGAGAATTAAAATAAAAATAAAATAAAGGACACAGTTACTTGGCTAGGGTTTCATCGTCGCGAGGGAGTTATGCAACATCTTCATAGACAAAGTTGCAGCACTTCTCTTCATGACTTCCTTGATCTCCAGAGCTTCTCTTCTTCAGATCCAAAATCTCTACAAATTTCTCTCTCTCTAATGATAATGGCTAGGAATTCTCCTTTTTATAGAGAAAGATAGAAAAAGATAGAGTCCTTCTAGAATAAGGAGTTCTAATTGAGGTCCAACTCTTCTTTTTCTCTCTCTAAACTCTCTTAGGGTTGAATGAAGATTAAACCCTCATTTAGGAAGACAATAATAGAGTTGGAAAGTGTTTAGAAGTACTAAAACACTATTCACGAAACACTATTCATGGAATATTATTTCACCCTATTTACAATTTTGCCACTAAACTTCAAATAATTCTAGAGAGCTCAATTCTAATCGGATTGACTCGAAATTTTAAACATAGCTCTTTTAGGTCATCTAGAATCTACCCAAAAAGTTTCATAAATTTTGGATGAAGAAAAATTACTAAACTACCCCTCTATTGATATAAATGCGATTTTGGCCAATCGATCCATCAAGGTAGATTTCCGTGATTTCGCTCTCTTTTCTTCTTCTTTCTTTTACTCTTCTTTTTTCTGAGATTTTTGGAGTCTTTAAAGCTTATAAATCTTCCATTTTATCTTCTTTTCCTCGTATGAACCTGAAATAAGAATAAACAACCAAGTAGCATAAAATAATATAAATAATTACTATAGATGATTAGCAAGTTAAGTTTGAGGTGCTTTTATATATAACATTTAGCACCGATCACAACCCCAAACTTAAACATTGCTAGTCCTCGAGCAATGAAAAATAAAATTAAATTAAACTAAACTAAACCTACATCCCCTTTCGTGGGATCCCCGGTTGCATTTTGCATATGCAACAAGCCTTTTAAACCCCTAGGTGGCCCTAGAGGACGAGTGAAGTCTCGTGAAGGTTTACAGTGATGACACCTACAAACATCTGTACTACCCTGTAATTGTGCAATAGACTCAAGTAAAACATGCAAGATTCAAAACATTGATTGAACATATTCTAAAAAATTTTAAAATCACAATACATACAAGATAATCCAAAAATTATTCAAAAGGTTGAATTTTCAATTTTCCACATTCTCAATTTCACACTATTCTTACCCAGTTTGAAAAATTAGCTCATAAAATATTTGTCAGAATTTCTTTGATGTGTAATGTGACTAACAATCGAATGTGTGACATCAACCTTACTTTTCAACAGTTTTTCTGTCTTCTCATTTATCATTGAATTTCGTTTTAATTTAAACTACCAACCCAAGGCTTTCATTCAATACTTTTTCTTTTATAAGTGTGACTGTGCAGAATCTAAGTCCATTAAGCATTCTATATAACCCATGTAGCGAGTGTTAGGCCGGTAACTCCCAAACCAGATGGTTTTAGGGTACCAGGTGTTAAGACACCTCTAAGGGCTTATTAATTCAAGTTAAATAGGCTACGAACTTAAACTAGTCACACTAGGTTATTTTATCCATTCCAAAAATCACACGGTTTGACGCGAACTCTCTATGCTTAGTGAGGCAAGAGGCCCGGTTACTAAGTGTAAAACTTTGTTCAGGTAACCCATTCTTCTATCAAATTTTTTTTTTTTTTTGCCAAGGTTAGTGTTCAATTTCTAGGTTATTCAATTTTCTATGAGTTAACAAAATTACTAATCAATTAGTTTGGTTTCAAACCCCACTAGACAATGTATTAGAGTGCTTGTGCAAATTTCAAAGTGTATTCATGACATAAAAATAATTTCAGCTCTTATAATTCAATCAATGGTTAAAAACAGTGTCTATTTGGGATTATGTGATCTCAAATTCAGCCATATCAATAAGATTTGGATTACCCTAAATGCATCACAATTTTTCAAATTTAAGAATAGAACAATCAATAAAATTTTCAGTGTATTTGCATGTTCTACCCTAATCATGGTTGCACAATCACTTAAGATTAGTAATTCAAATCATAGTCTGACCTATTATTTCCCACCCCAAACTTAAAGTTTATTTGTCCCCAATGTAAAAATAGAAATAGAGAACAAAAGAGATTAGAAAAAATACCTGACTCTGAAAAACAAATCATGGGGAAGGGGTGAAAATAATTCAAGAATGTATACAAACCACCCCAACTTCGTCCAACAAACCCTAATAATAATAAAATAGAGCGAAGCTTACAACTGACTCAAAAATAAAAATCCTACTAAGAACTAGAAGTACAAATTCAACAATCTTTTCCCAATTCAATAATCCCCACTACACCTTTCAATCTAGACAATGTAGCATAACTCGCCACCCGACCTCCCTATTCAAAAATAACAAAATCAACTCGCAGGCTTTTGAACTAGTGAGAGAATTTCAGTTGTAAAAATATAGGATTTAGGCTTTAAAAAAAATTGTTTGACTCGTCCTCAGGGGAAGTTTCACGGGTTGCAAAAGGTGCAAGATGTTTAGGCTTAAAAAAAACTGTGATTTGACTCGTGGGGACTTTTTTAAAAAAAGAAAACAGGAAGTTTGAAAGGTCGTAAGTGGGGCGATCGATCCACTAGGGCCTCGGTCGCCTAAAACGTCGACCCACTCTTCTAATTTGATTTTTTTTTTTTTTTTTTTTTTAAGAGACTCAAAAAAAATTGGAGATCTCGAATTGACTCTCTAAAAAAATAGGGATGATTAAAAAGACTCAAAAAAATAGGGGAATCCCAAACTGACTCTCTAAAAAGAGTAGGGGGATGTAAAATCCACCCTACTACTCTAAAAAAATTTGGTGGAACTAATCTATCCCAAATTAGAATCTAACTCTAAAAAAAAAAAGACACTACAAATCAATGGGATGCCTCCCACAAGCCTAAGTTTTACGTCTTCAGTCAGACAATCTCAAAAATCTTCAACCGTCTAAGTAGACGGAATATTGGGCCTTAGCCTTGAGCACACGCCCATCCGAGTCAGAAAATAGAGATTTTCTACGCCTTTGCAAGTTTGCAATTTTATGCTTGACTCTCATTTTATGTTTTTCCAAGGGAAAACCTTTTAGATGAGTGAAATTAAGCAAAGAATAACCATACCCTATGGATTTTTCTATGATGGGATCCGGGAGTTTAAGATGAGTGAATGATGCCTCTAAAGGATTATCAATTAAAACATAAGGAGGGACATCCTCAAATATCTTATCAAGTTTATCAACTAGGAAGCAATCTTCCCATTTCGATTGTTGTTCGGGAGTAGTGAAGACATTCAACCGAACTTTCATGTTACCAAATGACACTTTCATCACCCCAGTCCTACAGTTTATACATGCATTGGCAGTAGCCAGGAAGGGACGACCAAGGATGATTGGAATTTTTTTTTGAATTGCACACAGGTTCATGTCAAGGACAAAAAGTCGACAGGAAAGAAAAATTTATCAACTTTAATCAAAACATCTTCAACTATCCCACGAGGTTTTTTTATGGATCTATCCGCTAATTGTAATACAACGGATGTGGGTCGAAGCTCTCCTAAGCCAAGTTTCTCATACACCGAGAAAGGTAAAATATTAACACTAGCTCCTAAATCAAGGAGTGCCCGGTCAATGGAGTGATCTCCAATGATACACGAAATAGTAGGAGCACCGGGGTCCTTAAATTTTGGAGGAGTGTTGTGTTGGATAATGGAGCTCACTTGCTCGGTCAGAAGGATTTTCTTGGACACATGAGTTCTTGATTTTCGTTTTTGAGTGCACATGTCCTTTAGAATTTGGCATACGCTAGGATTTGCTTTATGGCATCTATGAGCGGAAGGTTGATTTTAACTTGTTTAAAAACCTCCATCATCTCATCAATTTTAGTTTCCTTTTTCCCAAAAGGAGAAGAATCTTTTAAGCACTGAGGGTAAGGAGCTTTGGGCATATAGGAATCCGGGGGAGATAGATTAGATAAAGATGGGGAAGAACCCTTGTCCTTTTCAGAGATACTCACCCTTTCCCTTGGAGATTTGTTGGGCCTACATTGGACTCTTTTTTTTCACTTTTCTTCTCCCTAACCTCATTTTCAACTACCTTCCCACTCCTTAGGGTGGTAATGCAAGAACATGCTCAGATTAATTTCATTGTTTTGAGCATTATCAACCATATTTGCACTTTTAGGATTGCTCACCGGTTGAGAGGTTTCCCTTCTTCTCTCTTGTAAACAACACTAGCTAATTGCCAATTGAAACTCAATCCTTTGAATAGATTGAGAATGAGAATTTAGAAGTTGAGTATTAGCTTCTAAGCCTTTGAGAGCTTGCAACACTTTCTCCTCGAAAGATGGATTCCTTTGAGTAGGAGGAGGGTGTTGGAATTCCTGTTGTTGGGGAGGATGGTAGTTGGGCTGATTTTGAAAGGGCCTACTGAATGGCCTTTGAGGTGGGGGAAAATTATTCCCTTGAGTTTGTGGCTGCCATGAAAAATTAGGATGGTTCCTCCATCCCGGGTTATAAGTATTTGAATATGGATCATTACCCGGATGGAATAGGCAGCATTGGCATGCTCTTGGACAAAGTCCGAAATTGAGCAAATGGACACTCATGCACATAATGTGCAGGGCTAGAACAGATAAGACACACCTCCCTCTGATTAAGATTTGGTTGAGGGGGTGTGTAGGAAGATGACCCTGTAGCCATGAGTTGGTCTAATTTTCGAGACAATTCATCTACTTTAGATGAAACATCTATTGAATTGCCAACTTCATAGATGCCTCTCTTAGGATTTGATGAAGATGAATGTCTCTCAGAACGACTATTTGAAGCATGGTGGAGAGAGTTTTCACTAAGATTTTCAAAAAGCTCCCATGCCTGATTCTCATTTTTCATCATAAATGTTCCTCCACAAGAAACATCAACCAATTGACGGTTGAGTGCAGACAATCCATCATAGAAAGATTGGACTAACTGCCACTTTGGAATTTAGTGGTGGGGACATTTACCGAGAAGATCTTTGAATCTCTCTCATGTTTCATGAAATAACTCACCATCAACTGGAGCAAAGCTCGTGATGGTTTGCCTCATCAAATTTGTTTTTCTTATGAGAAAGAATTTCATAAGAAATTCTTGCTGCATTTGAACCCAAGTGGTAATAGAATTGACCTCTGAAGAATTAAGCCAATATTTGACTTTGTCTTTCAAAGAGAATGGGAAGAGGCGCAATCCAAGGGCATCATCAGAAAATCTCTGTAACTTGAATGTTGTACAAATCTCATGAAATTCATCAAGATGTTTGTAGGGATCTTCATTATTAAGTATATGGTAGGATGATATTATCTGAATAATACTGGACTTAATTTCATAATGGGTTGCCGTAGTGTCCGGCAGCTAGATGCATGAAGTTGATGAATATGTAAAAAGAGTAAAATACTCTTTCAATGATTTCATTGGGTCATGTTCTTCCGCCATGTTAGGGAAAGGAATAGCTTCTAAGTTTGCTTTAGGAATGGTAGAAGCCTTAGCTTCTTAGTTGGATTCAAATAAGGCAAAAGCCTTAAGAAATCTAGAAGTACGTTCTAACTCAGAATCAAGGGGGAATAGTTCAGGATTACAAGACCTTCGACCGTGCATACACCCTATAGAAATATTCTGTGTTTGACAGACACCAAATTGAAATAAAATATCTACTTAAAAAGTAAATACTCACAAAACTCTCCTGCTTTCCACGATGTTGAACACGTTTTTTCAATCCCTGCAGTTTGAGCAATTTGGTACGTGAAAACACAAATATTTTCAATTAAATAAAAAGAAAACATATTTTTGGATTTTTTTTATTATGATTAATTTAAATTTAATCTTTCAAAT
The DNA here is from genome assembly GCA_015143295.1 of Tetracentron sinense. NCBI lineage: Eukaryota > Viridiplantae > Streptophyta > Magnoliopsida > Trochodendrales > Trochodendraceae > Tetracentron > Tetracentron sinense. The sequence goes on along the minus strand of CM026568.1, from coordinate 33,855,267 downwards.
TAACAACTAGACCATTCTAGCATTCCCCGGCAACGGTGCCAAAAATTGATTGTCAGTCAATCTTAAATTATTCATTCTTAGTAACAATTTCGTAGAATAGTACTAGTAAGGGTATCGTTCCCTGAGGACTGCACTGGTTTCGTTACCTTTTATTTAGATTAATTTTAAACTAATGATTGAGACAATTGAATTTTGCTTAAACTAAAACAATTAATTAAACTAATTAAAATTTCTAAATTGATTATCAACTACTGATTTTAAATCATTTTGAAGAAAAAATCTAGGGTTTTCAAATCCACCACTAATCCAATAACTAATCCCTATTTTGAATTTATTCTAACCTCTTAAATTTCAAACATTCTAGTTAGAGTGACAGCACGTCCCCTCTCAACTGATCAAGAAAAGTTCAAGGGATTATATTTTAAGCCACACTAATCTACAGTTGTGTAATCACTCGTCTTCCCGTAGCATAAAATATCTTCGAATTTAATCTCTCGATATGTTAAAACCATTGCATAAAACCTATGTTTAAATTCTAACAAAAATTAACACAAGTGATTTTAATTCCAATTTCATAATACCTAAGATAAAGTTGAAAATTCCATTGAAATCAAATATAATTCAAATAAATCATAGTTGTTGAAATAACCCTCTCATTATGTAATCAATGTCTTACAACTAAGAAATTAAAATAAAACAAAATAAAACGACATAGTTACTTGGCTAGGGTTTCATCGAAACCCTAAAATGGGAATTAGTTCATCGCGAGGGAGGAATACATCATCTTCATAGATAAAGCTGCAGCACTTCTCTTCATGACTTCCTTGATCTCCAGAGCTTCTCTTCTTCAGATCCAAAATCTCTACAAATTTTCTCTCTCTAATGATAACGGCTAAGAATTCTCCTTTTTATAGAGAAAGATAGAAAGATAGAGTCCTTCTAGAATAAGGAGTTCTAATTGAGGTACAACTCTTCTTTTTCTCTCTCTAAACTCTCTTAGGGTTGAATGAGGATTAACCATCATTTAGGAAGACAATAATAGAGTTGGAAAGTGTTTAGAAGTACTAAAACACTATTCACGAAACACTATTCACGAAATATTATTTCACCCTATTTACAGTTTTGCCACTGAACTTCAAATAATTCTAGAGAGCTCAATTTTAATCGGATTGACCCGAAATTTTAAACATAGCTCCTTTAGGTCATCTAGAATCTACCCAAAAAGTTTCATAAATTTTGGATAAATAAAATTACCAAACTACCCCTCTATTGATAGAAGTGCGATTTTGGCCAATCGATTTATCAGGGTAGATTTCTGCGATTTTGCTCTCTTTTCTTCTTCTTTCTTTTACTCTTCTTTTTTCCGAGATTTTGGAGTCTTTGAAGCTTGTAAATCTTCATTTTATCTTCTTTTCCTCGTATGAACCTGAAATAAGAATAAACAACCAAGTAGCATAAAATAATATAAATAATTACTCTAAATGATTAGCAAGTTAAGTTTGAGGTGCTTTTATGTATAACATTTAGCACCGATCAGAGCTCAAACTCAATCAAGCTTGTTCAAGCCAAGCTCAAGCCTAAACATTTGAGCTCGAATCAAGCCAAGCTTGGCTCGAAAACATCCCTACTCTCAAACCCTCATTACCCATTGGGTTATATGAACCTTCCGTCCTTCCAAAGGCATGGTGGTCCACCTCTAATGTCCTTACCCTTCTCCCAATACACTCTTATAAGATTCCCTCTCTCTCTCTCTCAAGCAGCAAGATAGAAAAGAGAAGAGTTGCCTCCAACGACAAAGCTGGCCAGCTTTTAAGGGGACCAAGGAATCCATTTAATCTAATTAAATTTATTTCTTTTAAATCTAATAGGAGAAGACTTTGGGGTGCAAATATAAAAATCGTCAACGAGGACAATCTTGGCCTGTTTCATTTTCCTTGGGAAGAGCTAGACTTCTTATTTGTTTTAATGAAAATGGTGGCCATCTTATGACCCCAAATGCTGATAGTTATGAACTTTGATGCTTTCTCAATCAATCATGTCCTTACTAAACAACATTTCTTTTATTTGTGAATGAACTGGCAGAGCATCTTTGCTTCAATTATAAGCTCTTTTGGGGGTGCCTTCCCTCTATTCCCCGACCGCAAATCTCTTTTTATTGTCTGTTATCTCTCTAATCCTGTCATCTGCAGTAACAAGAAGTTTGTAGGATGGGGAGGCAACCTTGTTGCGAGAAGATTGGGCTGAAGAGAGGGCCATGGACAATCGAGGAAGATCACAAGCTCATGACCTTCATCCTCCAAAATGGCATACATTGCTGGCGCCAGGTTCCGAAGCACGCAGGTTGTTTGCAAATGGAAATGCCTCCCTCCATCTCTCTCTCTCTTTGTAGCTAAGTATTTATGTTTTAATTTTATTAAATTAATTATTGAAAATGACATTATGCGTGGTATTGGTGGTTATGAAGGTTTGATGAGATGTGGAAAGAGTTGTAGGTTGAGATGGATTAATTATCTGAGGCCTGATCTTAAAAGAGGAGCACTATCAGAAATGGAAGAGGATCAGATTATCCAACTCCATTCAAGTCTCGGTAACAGGTCTTTCTATGCAGATTAATTCTTCTTTTTTAACTCCTATTGTAACAAAAGATTCCTTTTTATGTGGGAAACACCCGGTATCAATAATTATGATCTTACTTATGGACAATTCCTCAATATCTTCTTCGTTCGCAACAAAATATTTTCTCTGTGCATCGGTAAAAAAACATGTTTTTTTGGAGAGATACTATTTCACCAATATCTCTATAGACATGTTTGTTCATAAGTTTGAATATTTAGCTAAGATGCATAATGAAGTTCTAACATATCTAGGATCTTTTGTAGGTGGTCTAAGATCGCCGCACATTTTCCTGGCCGTACAGACAATGAAATCAAAAACCACTGGAATACTCGAATCAAGAAGAGATTAAAGGTCCTTGGTTTAGACCCCGTGACTCACAAACCCATTCAGCACCATGAAAATCCAGAGATAGAAGAGAAGAAATTACAGGTTGAGTCCTTGGATAATCCTGGCCCCAAGGAATATTTAGTGGCACTGGAAGAACAAGGCAAATGCGACCTGGTCTCAAATGAAACGATCAATCTTTTGGATAGTGTTATGTTGTGGGAAAGCTTGGATATGGGATTGATGAACTCTAAAACCAATCCCTCAAATACTTGTAGTTCTTCATTTTCATTGGAAGACTCACTTAACCCCTCTATGGGTGAATCCTCCATTCAAGAAGACTCTCTTCAACATTGGGTTCACAGTGTGGATTCTATTCTCTCATGGGAAGGCTTTGATAATCTAGAAGACATTTTTCTCCTTGGAAAATCACCAATGAAACCTTCCCTTTCTCTCTCCTAGAGTTTCATGGTCCTCCATTGGTATATTCTACTTCTGCCAATTCAGACTATTGTAATCAAGTGATTTGGACCTTAAACCTCATTTTCTACAACCTTCTGTCCATGCAACCTGATCTTTTTACGAGCATTAAGAGGGGGTGGCCTGAATCCAAGACCTGGTCATTGTACATCTCCTGCTTTCCTTTTTGTTATGTATGTTTCTTTTTAATGTAATGTGTTTGTATGAAGGTTTACTGTTTAGCTCATGGAATCTGATCTGTTTCTCATACAATCATGCATCTGACTGAGTAAGCTAAACATGAATTAGCATTAGCGTTGCAAGAACATGAAAAAAATTGGTGAATGCTACAAAGAAATGCTACAAACATATCAAGAAAAGAGCAGCTTTACAAATATATATATATATATATATATAGAGAGAGAGAGAGAGAGTCTAGGGGTACTCCCTATTCTTACTCCCCGATTTTACACCTATCTAAGTCGTTAAAGAAAATCAATGGTTTTAAGTGTTGATGAGGTGACATCTTTAACAAAAATAAATAATCCTAAAAAACTCCCTTAAAAAAAACACAATTGTTAACACCTAATAACAATCTAATAGGAAAAGTCGGTGATAAGCCTGTTTATATATATATAGACTATAGAGTTTTAGTTTTTTTTAACCCTTAGATAACTTAATGGGGAAGTTCGTGATAAGCATTGGACTGGAATCAATCACCAACCGTGCGCATCACAGAAACAAAGAATCCAATCAAGAATCCCAGCATTTTACTGTTTTTTAATTGGGTATTTTAAAATCACGAAATATTCCATGAATTTATGGGTATTTGAGACCCACATTTTTTATACTAATATTATTTTTAACAATTAAAAAAATTTATTCTGTTTTTTTTTTTTGTGTGTGGGTAATTGAGACCCACCATTAAAGACTAAGAACTTTAAAGGACAGAACTTCCAAGAAAATCTAATTGAGGATTAGAGTTGTAAATGAGATAGTGCAAGCATGTGAGTGACGACATGCCTCTAGTTTTCGTCATCATCATCATCACTTAATGAATAAAATATATGGCATCAAAACAAAATGATTCCAGTTTAAGATTATTTTAAATAAGACATATCAGGGTTAGTGAATGATTATTTAGTGAATAGACCAGTGGTAGGTGTATCCCTTCCTTAGGAAGGAGGTTCGGGTTCCATTCCCGAGAGGGTGAGAGTGGGTTGCACTCTCCACCCGTCTTTAACTTAGAATAGATACTGACTTGCTAACCGGGGTTGCGGCCTAACCGTGTATCTCATACCAAAAAAAAAAAAATGATTATTTAAAACATTAAGTGTTTGTAACTTTGTATATACAATATATGATGTTTTTTCTTAATAAGCATGCCGTGTTCCTACTATAATTTTTAGCCCTATAAATAAAAGTTATTCTAGCATCAGTTGAGCCTGGTACGACTCCACCTGCAGATTATTGCATCTCAAGCTGGAAATGGTTGATGATTTGTAGCAAATTTGGCCCAGTCATTTCACTATGAAAATAATACCCATTTATTCCTACCAAACTCTTTTGATTAGCTCAAACGGGCTTTGGTTTTGGGTTTGTCTCAAACCATGTTAGCAAATTTACATATTTTTTTTATATTTTCTGTAAGAAGTAAGAACTTGGAAAAAAAGCATGTGGTTCCCTCCATCAGTTAGTTGGTCTTTTGTTCAATTTGCTTCGGTGAATCATCTGGATTCCTAGCTTTCACTTACAGCAAACAGCATCTTAAATGGGTACCCATATGATATCTCCTTATTTTGAACCCAATCAACCCCTCTGTTTCCGGTAGAAATGGAATTTGCCAATGACAAAACATGCATAAACCCGGATCAATCATATTGGAAGCAAAAGTGATAGAAAACAACATGCACTTCTGAACATGCATGGTGCTCTGCAAGGTCGCCCTTACGCATGGCCGCAACCATCAACCAATAGATCTGTTGGGGTCTTCAAAGAAAAGAAGTGGAGTTTGCTAATACAACTAACACCAAAGGTTGTACTCATTCAGCATGCCAACCATATATTGCAATCCATCAGAAGACACATGGGGTAGGTCTATAACTGTATCAAAAACCTGGCCTTTTCATAACAATCCCCAAATTTGTTAGACCTTTAGGTTCCGTTTTCGAGGTTCATTTGCTGCCTTTCATAACATGAAAATGGGCTATTCTCCATCAGAAATCAACTGATCATGCTCAATACATTCTCAACTACACCTGTCAAGGTTCAATATTCATCTCTAATCTTACAAAGGCAGTTCCCCAAAGTGCCTAAGTTCTTCAACAGGCAAGTGGCAAGACACTTTAGGCAAGAAAGTAAACTGCTTATTCAAGTATAGTTTCCTAAACCGCTGCTGCTGATTATTGTATCATCTTTGTTTGACGGGAACCCGGGGGACCGTATAAGCCTTCTACATTGTGGACCGTATCACCCATCCCTAGCAAAGCCTAAGGGCGAGAGTTAAGCTTCTAATTAGTGCATGAAAGCCGCATTTCTAAGATCTCAAAAAAATCTGTGCAAACATGGATCCCCACTAAAAATATTCAGGATCAATATTCATCACAAGAATCTCCGATGTATAGGACAGAATTGCATAAACTTGCAATTTAGGTTCGATATCGGGTGGGACCATCAATCAAGGATTAAAAATACAGTTTTGGGAAATGGATCGGTTCCAACCGAAACCTATACTTCTCGGTTTTGGACAATAGATATAATTTTTTTCTTTTTGGAGAAATTTTTTTATAAAAAAAACCAAATAAGTTATAAGAATCACATATAAAGTCATGAGAAACGACTCAAAAACAAAGTAGCAAACATAATTACACAATGAATTAAAACATAAATTACTAATAAATGATCCATATCGCTCGTTTCGTATCAGTATAAATATCGTATAAGGAACTACCGATACCTATACATATCGCTAGTTTTGTATTGGTTTTGGTGATTTTTATTTCCATGCCACCAATGAACCTTTTGATTTCTATCTCCACTAAGGGTCCTTTCTTTGGCTGAGACTTATAAAGCTTGAAACTTTGCACTTTGTGATGATAGTAGTAGGAAATTTCAAGATTTTTAACAAAATTAATTCTTACAATCACGAGATTTCAAGTCTTATTATATTTTTTTATGAGATTTGTAATCATTCATTTTGCTGCATTTGAAGTCTTCACGGGAATTGCAACCTAAGAGATGGAAAACATGATACATCTAGTTCTCAAAAGAAAATGCATATTGTCAAATGACAAAACTAGCAAAGTGCCGGACTTTATAAGTCTCAGCAAAAGAACGAACCTTAGGTGGCCTGTAAGCAGTTGCAGACAAGCGAGAAAGAGCATATTGTAGCTTGCAGTCTGTCCGCTACTAAATGTCATCCTAACCTAAACAGGATCAAAATTATTGCCAGGAGGAAACCACATGTGACCAAATCAATAACCAAGGCAGATCTGTACAGACACTAAATATTTCCCTTCTGCTAATTCCAGACTAACCAACTCAATCAATAGTTTGGGAGGAAAGATGTCAACTTCTAAACCCAACAAAGAAAATATGATCTGGATAGTGAATGTAAAAGGAAATAGTTGTCTTTCACTCAACTTAGGATTCACAAATTCAAACCTTTATGGCTGAAGTTAGAATCAACAGAAAACCTCTGATGATATCTTCAAACAACAGGAAGAACATGTTGCTAATCCAATACAGCCAAAAGAAACATTATAATTCGAAACTTACAATGAACAAAAACTTCGCAATCGGAGGACTCAAGCTCCACAAAGAGAAGAATAGTGCGAATGATCGTCAATATGGAAGATCTCCTGCGGGGAGTTCCCAATTATCTTCCGCTTCGTCCTTTTTCTTTGATTCTTCCTGCTTAGCATATGGTGGTGGTGTTGTTCTTGAAAAAGGGCGTCTGGAAATAGAGTAAAACAGTGATGAGAATGAGAATTATGAAACAATGGTCATCAAGAGAGGCTCAACAAATCAAGAGTCTTACTGTGTTCTCTCATGGTTTACAATTTCAGAAATAAGAGGCAATTGCTAGTTAAACATAGCAAAAATAGTTAGGATAATTTTAGCAACTCGGGAAGCAAACCCCAAAAGGCTCAGATACTAAGACAACTAGAATCAAGTGAAACCATAAAACCCAATTTCAATAATTCACAAATAAATCAAAAAAGAAAGCTGACAGAGATGAATCAAAACGATTTCCAACCAGAATACAAAGCTCAAACAAGGCTAAAAACTTACCTCCCAAATGCATAAATAAATAAATAAAATAAATAAAGATTAATGGGTTTGGCGTACTTTAGCAGATCAGGAAACAACCCAAAGCGCTCAAGGATCAAAACTCAAAGATTCAAGCAAAACCCACATCCCAAGCATCACCAAAAAAACACATAACAGAGACTAATCAAATCGATTTCCCACCCTGAAACAAAACCCCACCACACAAAAAATACAAAATAAAATAAAAAAAAGAAGAAGAAATTACTCCTCTCAGATTGAAACCCTAACCTTCTTCGATTCTTCTTAGCAGCCTCCCTGGTCTTTCTCTTCTTCTCGGCCTGCTTGTTCTCAAAAAACCTTCTCCTCTTGCACTCCTGAATCACTCCAGCTCTCATAACCTCCCTCCGAAACCTCCCAACCAACTTCTCTTCGGGCTCATTTTCATCCACAATGACCTGAACGTTGTACGCAGATTTGAAGAAAAGGGTATTCGCGTAAACGAGAGAAGGACAAATTACAGACAAGAAATCGCTAGAAGAAGAGCCCTCGCTTTCCATTAACGGAACCAACCCATTTTTGTTTCTTCCAGTCTGAAACGATGTAGAAGAAGTGGAAGAAGAAGAAGAGAGAGTGGGGAAGGAATCGCAAGAGAGAGAAGAAGGAGATATGAATTGGGGTGGTGGTGTTTTGGGGGGAGGTGGTTGGGATGGTAATAGTAAGGAGAGAAAGTTGGAGAGAGCAGATGCAGCCATGGATGGATAGAGATCAGGGATAGTGAATTGCAGAGGTTTTGATCCTCTCGTTAAGTTAAGATATATAGCACTGCTTCTTAGGTCCGTCCGGATTGACGTTAGACTGCCGTCCGTCCTACTTCTGACCTACACGTGACCCTTGGCTCGATAAATTGTGGTTTTGGACTGGCCCTATCCATGACTTAGGACTTAGGACTTAGGAGTATCAATGGGCCGGGCTTTGCTGAGTTTTTGTATTTTTGAATAGGCCCGCTTAAGTCCGTCCCATTTATAAAGGGTTTTAAGGTCCGAATTCAAAAGTCGGCAGCCTTATCCATGAGGGAAGGGGGAATGCTAGCCTAAGATTGCTTCTGTAGACGCTGGCTCTTTGTGACACGTGTATTGCATTTTCCGAATACCATTGCAGGTTAAATGAAAGTGAAAGGCAAAATTGTCAAATTATTGCTTTAACATGTTGCGGGATAAAAGACATGCTTATGCTGAGATTTGTCTAGAATTCTATTTTGTGTAAAACTATTATTATGGAGTTATCTGTTATGTTATGATTAGAATTTGAGAAAATCATAATTAGTTTATGATTTGATTTTATGTTTACTAGCGGGTGGCACGTGCAATGCATGTGAGAGCGAGGGGAAGGAGTTAACCACAGTTAATAGGTGTTAAAAGGGACACATGTTAACTCGTGGGTGCGATTGAACTCTCCCACAGTTCAATCACGATTGATTGTGATTCTATTATTTAAATAGATAGATGAGGGTAGTTTGGAATGAAAGTAAATCATTAAAGTTTTGTTTTATATAAGGATAGTTTAGGAATTTCGGAAAATTCAGGCTAAACCTGCCTCTCCCATTATAATAGTAAAGATAAATAGGCCTAAGTTTTAGGTTTATTAGGTATAAAGATGTGAATGTTTAGGGCTTTCAGGGAGAGCGGATTGCTCTTGGGAAGAGCCCTATTATTTCTCATGAAAAGTGGTAGCTCTTGGGAGAAGGAGAAACTCTTGAGAAGAAGAGCGGGCTCCCAGTAATTCCTTATGGCTCTCTTAGAGAACGGATTCTTAGTATTTGAGAATGAATGTCCTTGTACCATGCAACCTCTACATAGTTCTTGATTATCTTCAGTTATTGATGTAATCCTATTATAGGTGAACCCGTATCTCTTGTATTATGTATTTAAATATATTCAAATTTGTTTCTCATATTATCTTATAACTCCAAAATCGTCCCACAACAGCTTTGTTCATAGGTTAACAGTATCCATCCATGAGAGCATGCCCATATTCAAGCTAAACTCAAGCCTTGCCTGAACATGCTCGAGATTGGCACTAACTTGATTTAAGTTCAAATGTTGGTTTGAGCTCGGCTTAAATATGATTGATTGAGTTAGCTTGGTTTGATCTAGATTCAATATAAGTCAAATTCGAATTGGTTCAAGCTTGATTCATAGGGTTATTTTAGGCAATTTTACCTACTTTTAATAAAAAATATTATTATTAAATTATTATACAAAAAAAAATTACACAAAAATTAATTTACTCAAAAAAAAAATAGAGTAAAGAGTTAGGGTGGTTAATGCTATAATATATCTCTACTGTTATATAGTGGATGTCTCCGTTCAAAACGTTGACGAAAAATTTGCGATACCTAAAACACCCTTTATCTCTACTATTATAAAGTGGATGTCTCTGTTCAAAACGTTGATGAAAAATTTGTGATACCTAAAACACCCTTTAGTGTAATGAATATAAAATAAGGTGTTTGAAATTATTAGAAGGATGGTTATGTCATTTCATCATTCCCCTCCCTCTCCCACGTCCCTCTCAATCTCTTTACCCTCTTTACCGTTTCATCCCCACTCTCTCTCCTCTCTTTAACCTCCCTCTCTCTCACATGCAAAAGTGGGCCCACTAAGTCTTTTTTTTTTTTAGTCTTATTCTTCTCCAGTTGTAATCGGTTTTGTCAAAACCGGTTATGCCAATGAGGTGGCGACATGCCTCTTTTTACACCTCTTAACTATGGTTAAGATTCCCTCGCCCCTAAGGTTCACCTGCCTATTCTTGGTTTTTAGAAAAAAATAATAAAAAATTATGTTAACTGTGGTTAAATTTTACCAAATCTTAGGGTTAATTTTTTAAAAATATTTTTCTAAAAACCAAAAATAGGTGGGTGAACCCCAAGGGTAGGTGAATCTTAACCACAATTAAGAGATGTAAAAAGGGACATGTGGTGACCACATGGGCATAACCGATTTTGCCAAAAACCAGTTACAACTGGAGAAGATAAACAGTCTTTTTTTTGTTTTGTTAAGGTAACAACACTACAAGGCGAATTTACAGTCATAGGTCACTAAGTCTTCTTACTCTGCTCTTTTTTGAGATTGGATCACAGTCAAATGTGATTGAAATCTATCTAAGTTCAATCGCACCTATAAGTAAACATGTGTCCCTAACATTTATTTACTATAGTTAGAAGGTGAAAAAAAATTGTAAAAGGTTAGTGAATCTTAACCACATTTAACAGACTAACCGTTTCTAAAGAAGAACGTCTCGCCAATGCCCCGTCCGCTCCCTTTCTTTGCTATACCCAAAACGTCCCTAAATCTTTTTGAGTCTCAAAATATCCCTACGTCATATTTTTATAACCAACATGTCTTTCACAATTTTTTCATAGGGGAAATCCAAAATACCCCTCAAGTTTCTATACCCAAAATATTCCTTAATTTTTTTTTTCAAATGCCCTTATTAGGATCCTTCTTCCCAATCTCTCTCCCCTTCCCCTCTCTCTTTCACGTGCATCGCACGTGCTGCCCACTAGCATAAATATAATTGAATATAATATATAATATTTTGGAGATCGAATCACAGCCAATTGCGATTGGATTCGGGGAGAGTTCAATCACACCAACAAGTCACCATGTGTCCCTATTAATCCTAGTTAACCATAGTTAAGATTCACTTATCTTTAGGTTCAACAATCTAACCTTAGTTTTTAGAAAATAATATTAAAAAATATTAACCCTAAGGGTTACAAATTCTTAACTAAATTTAAAAGTTGTTTTAAAGATTTTTTATAAAAACCAAAGTTAGATTATTGAACCCTAAGGGTTAGTGAATCTTAACCATGGTTAACCGGGATTAACAGGGACACATGTTGACTTGTGGGTGCAATTGAACTCTCCCCGAATCCAATTGCAATTGGCTGTGATTCAATCTCAATATTTTGAGGCAAGCCGAACTTAAGCTAAACAAACCCTAAACGAGCCAAAATTTGAGCCAAGCCCACTTAAACGGATCTAACTCGAGCTCAGCTTCTTGGAATAGCCTAGCTCGAATTAGAACTTGACTTGATTCGAGCCTGAAAATTATTTGAGTGGCTCAAACGAGTTGAGTCAAGTCGAGTCGAGCGGATAAGTCAGCTTGGCTTGAGCGCAGTGCTACATGAGAGGACACTAATCAACGGCTCCTACAGATCCACTGATTAAGGCACAAAAACAGATGATCCTGCTTAAGGAGTAGCTTATATTTACCCGCAAAGGAAAACTTTTCTGGTAATGGCCAGGTCTCTCCGGAGAGCTCTGGAAACCAAAACCCAGACAAATCCCAAATCCCCCCAACCCCAACTTCTCATTCCAGAAATGTCCATAGCTTCCTATAAATCTCACTTCTACACCCAGTTCTTCATCTATCGTATGTTCTGTGTCTGTTCTTTTGATAATTCTCCACTATCTAGAAAAGAAAAATGTCTTCATCTGTCTCGAATCTCAATCTCTCTCTTCCCTTCTCATCTAAGAGAAGCCTTAGCTCTAAGTCTCCTTGCATTGGATTTCCACCCCTGTTGAAGCCAGTTGGTAGATGTTACTTTAACAGTATCAAAGCCATGGTAGGAGAGGAACGTAGAGACAACCTTGATGAATTGCAGAGAGTTCGCAAGCAGCAACCTCAACAAAAGCAGAGAGTCTCCCAAGTTGCTGCACCCATTGGTGTGTAATTAAATATTTTCTCAGTACAATATGATACCCCATATAGATTTCATTGCAGTTTATAGATGATGTTTGATAGGATTCATCATGCCAATTTTTATTTTTAAATTTTTATTTTTATTTGATACCCCGGATATATTTCATTGCAGCTTGTAGAAGTTGTTTGATAGTATTCATCATGCCAATTTTTTATTTTTTGATACCCCAGATAGATTTCATTGAAGTTTATAGAAGTTGTTTGATAGGATTCATCATGCCAATTTTTTATTTTATTTTTTTGATACCGCAGATTGATTTCATTGCAGTTTATAGAAGTTGTTTGATAGGATTCAACGTGCCAATCTTTTTATTTTTTTTTATTTTATACCCCATATAGATTTCATTTCAGTTTATATAAGTTTGATATGATTCATCATTTTTTTTTAAAATTTTTAAATTTCATGGTTGCAGGGCTGTGGGATAGGTTTCCAACTGCAAGGACTGTGCAACAGATGATGGAGACAATGGACAGAATGATGGAGGATCCTTATGCATACAGTAGTAGCTGGCCATCGGCTTCACAGGGGGAAGGAAGCGCATACGGCCGGACGGGGAAGGACACCATGGGAGATAAAAGAAGGGGAAGGGGAATACAAGTTGAGGTTTGATATGCCTGGTATGACTAAGAATGATGTGAAGATGTGGATTGAGGAGAAAATGTTGGTTGTGAAGGCTGAGAAGGTGCCCAAGAAGAAAAACCAAGATGGTCAAGAAGATGTTCATGAAGAAGAAGAGTGGTCTGCTAAGAGCTATGGAAGGTATAATAGCAGAATTGCTTTGCCTGAGAATGTTGAATTTGAGAAGATCAAGGCCGAGGTGCAAGATGGAGTATTGTATATAACCATTCCCAAGGCCAGCAACTCTAGCAAGATATTTGATATTGATGTCCAATGACTGCTATCTTTGCTTGATAGTGAGAGATTTTAAGATTTTGATGTTTGAAATGTTAAGGTGTGTTGAAAAACATGTTGTAACATGAAAACTTTTGAGAAAGCCAATGATGGTACTAGTATTGTTCCTTTTTGAGGTAAAGTTGTTGATTGTTAAAATCATGATTACCAGAGCTAGAAGCATAAGGCAGGAAACAAAGCGAGAAGTGAAAAATGAAATTTAGGCATTTCATTTATATTAATTAATTTTATATGAGGTATTTGTAGAGAAATAGGTACCTTAGGTCCTAATCAAGAAGTGAAAAATGAGATATAGGCATTTCGTTTATATTAATTTATTTTATATGAGATGTTTGTAGAGAAGTAGGTACCTAGGTCCTAATCCAATAATACTTGCTCAGGTCTGATTGTAAACTCGAGTCAGTCTAATTACCTTTAATATACATGCATATCCTCATTTGACCACTCACTTGGACGCTTGGACGTGGTGGTAGAAGATAGCTTCCTACGAAGCAAGCAGTTCAAGTTCACCTTGTATATAACTTCCCTTCAAGTATGCTTGCAACCATCTGCTAATTGAACCAGATCACACTTGTATCACATTGATGCTACCTGATTGGAGTTGTGCTTCTTTGAACTCTTATTATCAGTGTCTGCACGTACATAATCTCCTCAAATCTACCTGGAATTCCACAATTTAACTTCCTAATCATTGCATATTCTGCTAAAACTGATAATTGCATTTCGAAATTCCTCATGGGGATGAATCAATATAATTTTGAATCAGAGCTCTGGATTTTCTGGAAACATGGGAGAAGGTTCTTTTTGCTGATATACTTACCAAGGTTTACCAGCAGAGAGATCCTTCAAATTCAACATTACACTTCCAAGGGGATTTTGATTGTCCGCTTCCAAGACATCGGGTGGCAGACCTCTGGTTCTCTTTGCATTGGAAGACTTGTTTTCTGACTTGAGTACTCCGGAAGCTAGGAGAATCAGCTCAGCATGAAGTTGGAGACATGTCATAGCCATCTGAGACTTTGGAAACATTTTAATGATTCAGTGAGAGAGTAAAATCAAGCAGTGCAGGGGACCAAAATTTCACAACAGATACAAAATATAAAGGCTCCCTTTTATAAAGATCCAAATAACAGCTATAGACAATTTGAAAACTTCCTTATTGTTGATTACCCAGATATGCATACTTAATGCATCTATATTTGCTTTTCATAAGTGAGAAGGAATCTAAACAAGAAGGGGAGGGAGTTCGCTAGACAGACATTTCTTTCTATACTTCAATATTGATGTGAAATGGGCAGTATCCTCCAGCTGGTACTACCATAGACTACCAACAGGAAAATCTCTCATCCATGGACCATGAATGCTACCTTTCTTGAGGAAAATGATTCCATTTGTACCTATGAACACATCTAGACTCACGAGCGAGTTTGGCTAGTCAATGTCGGACAAAAAGTGTGGTTCAGAGATCTTCTCCAACTGATTAGTACAAAAACTAATTTAGTGATAGCAAGCGATATTTGTGGACTATCATTGCCTGGAGTGTCACACCCCTTCCAGTAGGGTAGACCCCACCGGCTGAAGTGGACCCCACAAGACGAGGCTCTGCTAGGAACCTGCCTAGTGGGTAACATAACTCTGATCGTGAACCTACTAAAACATATGCATTCATATAAGCTTTTGAAACGTGAAACATTCATGTAAAAATCCAAAAGCCCAAAAATCGTGGGCTAAACTACAACCATACACATGCTTAGGTGTATACATTTCAAATGAGTAAGTGTGTAGGCATCTACATACATACTAGTCCAAAATGCAAAAGTCTAATGATGGTGTTAGGTCTAGAACAAAATGAAACCTAGATTGAAGTTAAGGAAATGATGACTCCGCGGCACGATCTCTACTAACCTGGCAAAGGATTGCTCCCTATCAAAAACTGGTACTAATCTGAACTGAGGGAAGAATAAAAGAGTGAGACATGGCTCAGTGAATGAATAACTATAGATGCGTTGTAAACATGTTCTAATTCGCCAAATAAAAACATTTAATCATACTATATATATATATATATATATATATATATTAGAAAAATTTCGGCAATCTCCTCTAAAAATCGAGGATTTCAAAATTTTACCACATCACCTGTAATACCTGTTCATAAGCAGATTTCATCAACATAACATGAATAATCTTCAAACTATCCAAATTTCTCAAGTATACTACTTTACAATCGTCGATAATTTACCCACTACTATACAATGAGTTTATAGCATTTGCAATATTGTTGAGTAGAATCTATTTATCATATTTCATACATATGTATACTACCTACTTGTCTGCCTGCTTAAAATTCTCTTATCATACTTTCGTACATATTCGTACTACCGGCTTGTCTCTCTGTTTGGAATTCTCTTATCATATTTCATACATATGCATATCTACCTGCCTGCTTGTCTGGATTCTCATTAACATTTCATACTACTAGTTTGCCTGAATTCACTTATCATATTTCATACATATGCATATTTACCTACTTGCCTGCTTGCTTGTCTGGATTCCCCTTAACATTTCATACTACTTGTTTGCCTGAATTCACTTATCATATTTCATACATGTCCATACTTACTTGCTTAGAACTCCTTATCTTATTTCATGCATATTCATATTACCTGTTTGTCTGCCTGTCTAGATTCTCTTATCATATTTCATACATATCGATACTACCTACTTGCCTGCCTGCTTTGAATTTCCTTATCATATTTTCATACATATCCATACTTGCCTACTTAGAACTCCTTATCCTATTTCATGCATATTCATATTACCTGTTTGTCTGCCTGTCTAGGCGTCTACCCAATGGGTAGCCCTATTCCCAGTACTTGGTTCTCCTCCCTGGGTGCTTACCCCATGGGCAGCCCTATTCCCAAGAGAAAATCTTTTCATTTGTCCATCGGTCCATCTGGGCGCTTACCTTCTAGGCAGCCTTATTCCCAATGCATAGCCTCTTTCATCTGCGCTCTTACCTTACAGGTAGCCTTATTCCCAGTACATCATATTTCCATTTGGGCGCTTACTTTATAGGTAGCCTTATTCCCAATACATCATATTTTCATCTGGGCGCTTACCTTATAGGTAGCCCTATTCTCAATACATCATATTTCCCTCTAGGCGCTTACCTTATAGGTAACCTTATTCCCAGTACATCATATTTCCATATGGGCGCTTCGGTAGCCCTATTCCCAATGGCTTGAGTAATTATCAAGATACCTGACTTTTATCATAGCTTTCCTTACATAATTCTTAATTCATGGAAGTACTTACATACACTTATTCATATTACTAAACATTTCATAATCTTACTCATTTTCTTCGTATTCATAATGTCCATGATTCCATAAACATGAATTCATACTACTAATGTTTTCATAAACATAATCACGAGTTCAAAATCTTCATTTAAATAAAATTCTTATAGTAGGTATTCACTCACCTGATCTGAGTCCCAAGACAAGCTTAGCTAACACCGGAGCTCCTCGGGTCAAACTCTGGTAGTAAGCCCTAACCGATTAAATGCGAGTTTAGCTTCTAAATGACCCCCCCTAAAGTTTATCTTTGATTATGGTTGAAGAAGAACCAAGAAAAATGGGGTTTGTAGGGATTTGGAGTGGGGTTTTGGCCCCAAACTAAGGCTGGCCGGCGACGAGGCTGTGGCTGGCGGTGGTGCTGGCTGCTGCTAGTGGTGGTCGGGTCTTGGAGTGGAAGGAGAGAGATATGGGAGAGAGAAGAAAGGAAAAAGAAAATGAAAGAGAGGAAGAGGAGAGAAGAGAACGTGAGTTCTTTTCTTATTCCCTTCAAAAAGATATAAAGACATATTTGCCCTCTACTGATTAAAGTACTCTTTTATGGCCTAAGGGCATTCTTGAAAAATAAAGAGTTTAGGCTAATTCTCTTCCCCAATTTTTTTTTATAAAAACATACTCTTACCTTACTCTTTCATATTTAACCAAATAAATAAATAAAAATGACCAAAAATACAGAAAAGTCCAAATTAACCCCGATTTTCTAAAACCGGGTGTTACATGGAGTCTGGAGACTAACCTTCTTATGTATCATCAAGACCCATGTGGGTTTCTAAAAACATTGCTTTTATGACTGCATGGAATGTTTCCCATGCAAGGCTGTTGAGCTCATCATTTTGATGACTTCTATCTAGGATTGGTTGAGGGCCTTGACATTACAAAGTAAATGTCAGATGGGTTTGAACCAGGAGATCTCTATGTCGAAATTCGAATCAATCAGATTGGTTTGAAACCAGGAGATCACAACTTACCTACCACAAAGAAGAAGATGAAAAATAGAATAAGTATTTGTTGATAATGTTAGCACAAAATTTACATAGGGGTAAGGGATTTCTCTCTTGTAAGATAGAAATTCAAGGACCTTGCTCCCTGATCTCCGTGGCTAACTTCGTCAGTTCACTCAACTCCACCAATTTGCTATATATCTCCTCGGAACGTGGGTGAGAATTGTCCCCTGCAACAAATTCATGAACCACATTATTCACTTCAATCCAACTACAACCCGGTTTCTTCTGGACCCCCTTATCCTTCATCAATCTTCTCACCCCAGCAGCTTCTTCCCACCTTCCCTCGACAGCATACAAATTCGATTTCAATACTAACAACCCGCTATTTGTTGGATCTAACTTGGACATTTTCATTGCTAATTGCTCTCCCAATTCCACATTTCCGTGGATCCTACAAGCAAAAGCCAAGGTACCCAACACAACTAAATCTGCATTAATCGATTCAACCATATTCATTGCCTCATCAAATCGTCCTGCTTTTCCCAATAAATCCACCATGCATCCGTAGTGCTCCATCTTTGGCTCAATACCATAAATTTTCCTCATAGAATTGAAGAACCAACAACCTAAGCTGACTAAGCCTGAGTGGCTACAAGCGGTCAACACCCCAATCATGGTTACATCATCTATGCCAATTCCTGTTTTCTCAGCATCTTTGAACACCTCGATGGCTTCCTCGCCCAATCCGTGAACCGCAAGGCCAGAGATTATTGCATTGTAACATGAAACAGTTTTCAAATTTATCCCCTTGAAGATTTCTCGAGCATCTTGTATGCTTCCACACTTTGAATACATGTCTATCAGAGCAGTCCCCATAAAAGCATCAATTTCAATCCCATTCTTCTTCACGTAATCATGGACCCATTTACCGGTATCTAATGATCCCATATCTGCAATAGCAGAAAGAACAGTCACAACTGTCATCTTATCAGGTCTCACACCATCAATTTGCATAAGACGAAAGTATTCCAAAGCCTCCCTAGAATCTCCAACCTGAAGATACCCGCCAATCATTGTAGTCCAAGAAGAAGCATTTCGAATTGGCATATCCTCAAACAAGTCCTTCGCAACTTCCACAAGCCCACATCGTACATAGCTTGCAAGAATCGCATTCCAAGCCACGACATCTCTCTTGGGCATCCTGTCAAAAACCTGATGTGCAGCTACAATTTCATGACAAGAACCATAAAGATCCAACGACGACGTCTGAACATAAATGTCTGAACTGAAACCCAATTTCAAAGTCTGACCATGTAGAGCCTTGCCTTCTTCTAAGGCAAGAAGCTCCGAGCATGCTTTGAGCACAAAAGGGTAGGTGAAATTATTGGGTTGCAACCCATGATTCATCATATTGAAGTAAAATATCAAGGCATCTTCATGAGAATCCACATCAACGAATCCTTTGATCATATTGTTATATAAAAAGGAATTGGGGGTGGGAACTTGGTCGAATACCCGAGTGGCGTAGGAGGGATTATGAGAGGAGAAACAAAAGGCTACGAGCTTTGTGACGACGAAATTGTTTTGATGAATTGAGTTTCGGATGATGTGGGCATGGATTTGGGTCATTTGCTTGAAGGTTTTACAGGCCTGGATCAATGAGTAGGCTTGATTCTCTAATTGTTGTCTTGTATTGGTTTTGTGGTGAATAATCACAGGCGTTTGAATTGGAACAAATGCTAACGAAGAAGGCATACTTGGGAGCTCCTTACTTACATTACTGCTCAGAAATTCTATTGTCTTTCAAAATTACAAATGTTAGTTTATATAAATTAAAAGGAGGGAAAGAGTAGTTAATATCTAGCTTTTGTAAACTGACAGTCCAGGCTTCCATTTCCTACGTTAGCAGAATACAATCAATGATGACCGTCCAACTGTTTGACTGACACACTGGATGATCCACCGATTACAGAGGGGTCTTTAAGGCAATCCATATATTCGTAAGGTCAATTTCGTCAATGAAAAAATATTTCCTAAAAAGAACCTAGAGAAAGCTTAATGCTTGAAGCTTGAAGCTTGAAGTTGCAGTCTCTCTCTCTCTCTCTAATGGCGATGGTAGAAGTGGCCGAGTCGAGAAAGATGCCTCGGCCGGGTCGAGGCGGAGTGGTAGGACACGGACTCAGCGAAGAGGAAGCGCGAGTCCGAGCCATCGCCGAGATCGTGAACGGCATGGTGGAGCGGTCGCGAAGAGGCGAGAACGTCGACCTGAACGCCCTAAAATCCGCAGCTTGCCGGAAGTACGGTCTCGCTCGCGCTCCGAAACTGGTCGAGATGATCGCGGCGTTGCCTGAGTCGGAACGCGAGTCTCTGCTTCCTCGTCTTCGAGCCAAGCCCGTCCGTACAGCTTCTGGTATCGCCGTCGTCGCAGTCATGTCGAAGCCCCATCGTTGCCCCCACATTGCCACTACTGGGAACATCTGTGTATACTGCCCCGGAGGACCCGATTCCGATTTCGAGTACAGCACTCAATCCTACACTGGGTACGAACCCACCAGTATGCGAGCAATTCGTGCGAGGTAAGTTTTGTTTTTTGTTGATTGAACGATAAGTATTCTGATTTCTTTTGTGAGTTTTTGTTATTTGCTTGTTTGAAGTTTCGAGCTTGGATATGGTTTTGGTATTGAATTGTTGTAACTAAGTAGGGCTTGCATATTAATGAACAAAACGAGTGGCTTTAGTCAGAAAAGTCTGGGTTTTTGTCTAATTTTCATATTATTTAAATGATTTGTATTGATGTTGTTAAGAAAATATGATACTTCAATTTGCTGAGACTTAACAACCCAAACAAGAGAGCCTTATCACCACAAGGTGTTCAAACTGGTCTAGAATTACAGCTTGAAGATGGGTACTTCTAGTCTGATATACATCACAAGAAGGGAATATTGAATCTAATTCGAAAAGGTTGATTTGATTTGAATAACTGCCCATAGTTGGTCAATTGGTTATACATTTATGATTTTGAGGATTTGTGACAATTTTAGGTTCCCATGATTATTCATCAGATATAAATTTTTTTTTTTTTTTTTGATAAATGACTATTGCTCTTAAGATCCCGATTGTGGTAAGGTAGTTATTTTGGTGTGGAAACGATGTGATTTTGGTGTTCAAAGATAATATGACAAACAAAATAAAAGGACAACACAAGATATACGTGGTTCACCCACCATAGGGCTATGTCCACGATCAAAAGCAATCCGAAATCTTCACTATAGTGAAGACGATTACAAAAGAGAAGAGTAACCAAAAATACAACTGTAACAGCTCTCACACTACCCCTGAATAGCTCTCGCATAGCCCAAACATTCTTTTTCTCTCTCACAAACAAACCCTAAATTGAATATATTTCGGAAATCCTGAAATACATAACAAATTTCAAAACTCGCTGCAGTTAGCTCGAGCTGACACAATTTGGTTCGATCAAGATTCCTAGATTTAGAATCAAACAATCTGAACCCTTTAAGGTGTAAGGATACCCACTCAAACCCCGAATCCTTTTAAGGTGTAAGATACCCACTCTCAAATACTGAGTCTCAAGGTAAGCCATTGGCACGCTCTTTTTCCCAGGAGCTAAAACTAGGACTCTCCATGAGAGCAAACCCGCTCTCACTAGAAACCCTATAACCCACATCTCAACAGCTTATACTTAATAAGTCAACGCCCTAGGCCTATTTATAAACATAAATCAAATCCTAAAGCAATTAGGAATTTCCTAAATTCTAATTTTAACAAATAACTTCATAATAGAAATTTAAACAAAATAGAATTCTAGGCAAATCCCAACAGTTATATAAGTATATAACCTTCTCATATGATGGAGGCAAAAAATCTATTTATGATGCTGAGATAGCTATTTAAGCAGGCAATCTTCTTTTGTCTTGTGTTCAGTCTTTTGCCCATTTATGAGTGCTCATACACTTTAAAATTTTGTATATAAATATGAACACACTTGAATCAGTGTTATGGAATCTGAGCTGGGCCAAATAGTTGAACCGTTCAAACAGTTTACTGGTTCTTATACTAGTTAAGGTGAATGTCGAAACCTTCATCTCTCTAAAAACCACCCTAAATTTAAAGAACCATCCAACCCAGGCAATTGAACCGTTGACTTGTCTAAACTATAGTTGGGTCGTCAAAGCCCCAAGTCTGTCAAAAAAATAAAAATAGTTGAGTCATTTTACTTCTTCTCTTCCCTTAGTATCCTTCTTTAAGATCAAACTTGTGGTCCCAGAATTTGTTATCAAGGTGGCTCTCTTGTCAAAAGTAAAAACCCTAGTAATATTGTGAAACATAAATCTAATAAAAAAACAAAACAAATCTTAGTAAAAAGGAAACAATCAAATCTTCTCTTTCAGTGCTCTTTGATTCATAATTTCTCTTTGACAACTAGAATTTAGAAAGAGAAATCGATAGTGAAACCCTAGAAATCAAAAACTTAAACATAGGTAAACATACAATATAAAGCATGAAAACTCTCTCTCACACACACACACATAGATCAGAGATATAAAGGCTTGCACTTAAGCAAAAGCGAAAGAGAAGGCAACAGGAGTTTACAATTTCATATTCTTGTGACTTCAGCAATGGTCCGGGTTTTAGAAACATTGATTTAAATGTAGAAGAGGTTAAAGACTCTTCAGGCGTTGATTCAGCAGAACGCCAGAACCTTGATGAAAGGCTACGCAGGCAATCGACATTTTTATTTATCTTGCATTTTCTATAAAGAGAAAAGTAATTTCATATCTTATTCAGAATCAAGGTCCAAATCACAATATAACAAAGGAATAGAACAAGGAAGATTGGGAGAACGTAGAAAAATAAACAGAAAACCACATCTCAAGAAGGAGAGAGCATATCCCATGAAAAAAATGATCTGGTTCTAAATCAATGTTCAAGTGAAACAAACAAAACAAGAAACAATGAAGGGAGAGAGTAGAAATTCAATTTTGGGAAGAAACTATAGAAAAGAAAAAAAATAAAGCAAATGGTGTTCCTGAAGAGGGAAAGGACCAATCACTCGAAAGAAGGATCACAAAATTGCTGCTTGTCATTTGTCGTTTTTATCTTTCTGCATTGAAAGATTATAAGCATAATTATTCTGTTACTTAGCATTTCCTTAAAGAATCTTTGTGTCCATGCCGCCTGATTACCCATTTGCTTATTATAAATATGCTTTCAGATACAACCCATATGTCCAGGCTAGAAGCAGAATAGATCAACTGAAGAGGCTGGGCCACAGTGTAGACAAGGTTGGGCTTCTTTCTGTTTTAGTCTGAGTAATCACTATTGGTTGTGTGAAATGACATGATATATCCACAACAATGTGTTATTGTTACAACTGCTGAACATTTGCAGGTTGAGTTCATCTTAATGGGGGGTACTTTCATGTCATTGCCATCCGAATATCGTGATTATTTTACAAGGAATCTTCACGATGCTTTGTCAGGACATACTTCTGCCAATATTGAGGAGGCTGTTTGTTACTCCGAGCACAGTGCGATAAAGTGTATTGGCATGACTATTGAAACGTGAGTGACTAGAACTTTTTTAAGAATATTGGAGTTCCCATCTTCCTTACTGTGTGCTGAACATACAATTCCAGGACTTGTTCCTCATGCGTATTGCTTTTGAATTTTTTTTTCGATATTATCATATATTAGTTGATTACCGATTTAATATATATATGGGAGTTCTTGTTTTCCATAGTCCATACCCTGTGCTGAACATGCAATTCCAGGACTTTCCTTTTAATAAGGTCACACCTAAATAATCTCTTAGGTCAAAAACTTCATCCCAGTCCCACTCCCAGGAAGATAATTATAACCCTTTTATGTATCGAATTCTTTTGGATGTTACAGAAAGAAAAATGTTGCGGTTCAAAAAATTTGCCCATTGACCTAAGCTTCAAATCAGGATTTTTTAACCTTAGACATCTGCTATTGGGAATTATCATATGGTGTCTCCAGATCCTGTTGCACACAAAGCAGGTGTATACTGTATACCACAGGGGTAGGGAAGACAAAGTCACATCTTCTAGAGAATACTCGAGGTGTGAGAATACATTTTGTCCTATCCTTTTGGAGTGGTTGCTTGGACTGACCCTTATGGATTGGCACCTTAGCGGCTACCTTAGGTCTGGCTGTGTGTGTGTGTTAGTTACATGATATCATTTCAACTAAAAAAAGAATACATTTTGTCCTATCCTTTTCATTATGATTATGCAGTGTAAGTTCTAAAAAACTAAGTGGACTTGAAGCGTTTTTTATGATGTACTTCACTACATTACACCACCACAACGAGAAACTCTGATTTGAGCTGCAAATGTATTTCAGGGTAATGTTCAGGGTTCATGAATAACAAATAACTGATCTAGTCCCCTTCTGGTCTTTTTAATGTATTAGGAGGCCAGACTATTGCCTTGGACCTCATTTGCGGCAAATGCTTTCTTATGGGTGTACACGACTTGAGATCGGAGTTCAAAGCACGTATGAGGATGTTGCTCGTGACACTAATCGAGGTCACACGGTAGCTGCTGTAGCTGATTGCTTTTGTTTAGCAAAGGATGCTGGTTTTAAGGTGCACACCTGCTATATCTAATAAATTTAGTTGCCCTTAGTTCAGGAATCTAACTGTAAAGACTGTCATGGTAAGCATTCCTATTTTTCAGAGTAGAAGAGTCTTTCACTCTTTCTTTTTTATTCATCTGCTTCTGCACTGCCCCCTTACCACCGGTATGTGGAGAAAACTTTTTTTCTCAGTTGGGGATGTGTTAGGTCTTCCCTTCTTCCTTTCAGGACTTATCTTGTTGGTCATCTATGAGTTTGAAGCTTCTTCATGCAGTAATTTGGTCCCTTCTTCCAGTGCCTATTACATGGACCATTTGGAAAGAAAGAAACGAGAGGGTGTTTGATAATATCTCTACCTCTTTGACCCTCCTGTGTTGGAGGGTTAGACATCTCATTTTATTTTGGTTTTCTATTCTAAGGGAGGGTGAGGATATGGTTCATCCAGTACTGTGAGGCAACAGGCTGGGCTGGGTTCTATATTTGGTTACTGCTTAGGTTAAAATAGGTTTTTGGTTCACTTGTAGTCCACTTGAGTTCACTCTCTTGTGAACTCCATATGCATATTCTTCCTATCTTTGATTGCTTGTGTGTGCGCGCGCACGCGCGTGTGCCTAATTGATTACTGATTTGTGCCTAATTGATTATCGATAAAAAAAAATAGTCTTTCTTTTCTGTTTGATTTCCATGATGCTAATTTGCATACTTTTGCTGTAGGTTGTCGCTCATATGATGCCCGATCTTCCAAATGTTGGGGTTGAGAGGGACTTGGAAAGTTTTAAGGAGTTCTTTGAAAGCCCGTCATTTAGAGCTGACGGTCTTAAAATCTACCCCACACTTGTAATTCGTGGAACTGGGCTTTATGAGCTTTGGAAAACTGGCAGGTATAGTGGCAATTTTCCATTTTGGGAATCACTTATTCTTGTAGCATAAGCTGGTGAAGGCATGGCCATTGGTGATGAATTTCAATTTGTTGTATACATTTAATGGGAGAAAAAGTAATTGTCAGCTATCCTCACTTGCAGGTATAGAAATTACCCGCCGGAGCAACTTGTGGACATAATAGCAAGGATCCTAGCCATGGTACCTCCTTGGACACGTGTTTATAGAGTTCAGCGGGACATCCCTATGCCTCTAGTTACTTCTGGAGTTGAGAAGGGAAATCTTCGGGAGCTAGCTTTAGCTCGCATGGACGACTTGGGCTTGAAATGCCGCGATGTCCGAACACGTGAAGCTGGAATCCAGGTAAGCAGACACAGTAGTGCTCATTTGGACATATTGTACACAAGGGACTGTCAATTAAATTTTATTACACATTTCTATCGTGTTATTCTTTTTTTAAGGACATTCACCACAAAATAAAGCCTGAAGAAGTTGAGCTTGTTCGGCGTGATTATTCTGCAAATGAGGGTTGGGAGACTTTTCTCTCATATGAAGACACACGCCAGGTATTGGAACTCTCTCTCTCTCTATCTCTCTATGTATATAAATTTATAATTTGTAGTACTTCATGAGAACTGATTTTTTGTCTTGTCAGGAAAAAAAAAATAGAATATATATTTTTAAGTTTCTCTCTGTGCTGGAAGTGCTTTTTTTTAGGATTTGGCAAAGGATTATGCGCATAGTTGGTCAGAAATACCAGATGATGCTTAGGCATATAAGCCATGTGTAGCCTAATTGACCTTTTTTTTATGGGAAAAAAAAAGAATATATATTTTTTAAGTTTCTCTCTGTGCTGGAAGTGTTTTTTTTTAAGGATTTGGCAGAGGATTATGCGCATAGTTAGTCAGAAATACCAGATGATGCATAGGTATATAAGCCATGCGTAGCCTAATTGACCTTTTTTTTATGGTAATGATATTTTATCAACCAAGCAAAAGGGAGATACAACAGCAAAAAGCAATAAAGCGAAGACTTTAAAAAAAAGACAAAAAAATGAAACATGGAGCTTGGGAGGGGGAAAGGGGAGGATCACATTACCCAATTGACTATTTGACCTTGATAATTTAGACAGTCTCTATATTCTATAGTTCATATTAATTAGTGCTTAACTACTTATATGTAAATCTTTGTAATCTTTTTTTTCCTCTTTTTGGTATGAAGTTCTTAAAGTTTTCCCATCCTTTATAATGGGGGGTTCTGAATACATACCAACTGCCCCTAGTGGGGGATCCCTTGTGTAATTATTAGTAGGAAAACAGAGCAAAACAGCAGTATAGCACATCAAGAGAAGGGGGAAATATATATTGAGCATGCATTTCATGTGATTGACCTGATGGTAACAACTTAAGAATTTATCTATTGGAGCAATATCTGAGTGGACTTGATTTGAAATTATAACAGAAGTACATTGGGAATGATGTTTTACTGATTCTACGCCAAATATGGTCTTGTAACGCAGGGGCGGAGCCAAGGGGGGGCTTGGGCCCCCCCTAAACTTTTGAGAAAAAGATTTTTTTATGTATGTATTTATATGGCATAGCATGGAGGTGGATGGATTTCCAATCACGGCCAATTGCGATTGAACTCAGGGAGAGTTCAATCTCACCCATAGGCCAAATATGTGTCCCTTTTAACCCCTATTAACTGTGGTTAAGATTTAATAATCATTGGGGTTTAACAATTTAACTTAAGTTTTCTTTAAAAAAATATATTAAAAATATCAACCCTAAGGGTTAAAAACCCTTAACTTGAGTTTAATATTTTTTTTCCTAAAAACTAAGGTTATATTGTTGAACCTCAAGAGTTAATAAATTTTAACCACAGTTAATAGGGGTTGAAAGGGACACGTGTTAGCCTGTGGGTATGATTGAACCCTCCCCGAGTTCAATCGCGATGAGCTTTAGAGTTCTTTAAAGTTATAACCAGATTCCTTGGAGTCGGTTACAACCCACAAGTCAACACATGTTCCTTTTAATACCTCTTAATTGTGATTAAGATTCACTAGCCCTTAGGGTTCAACCACCTAACCTTGGTTTCTAGAAAAAAAAATTAACTCTTACGGTTAAAGTTGTTGAAAAAATTAACTCTAGTTAAAAAACTTTTGTGTTGTAACTGATCTCTAAGGAGTTTGGTTATAACCGAAGAGGATTAGTCACGGGGCAGCTATCCCATTCAATTTTCAAAAAATAATATCTATTAACTATTTTATGTAATTATTTAATAGGGCATAATCATTGGACAAGGGGCAACTGCTCCGTGAGCTTTTCAAAAAGAAATTATATTATATTATTTAATAGGGCATAGTCATAGGGCAAGAGAATAGCTGCTCTTGTAAATAAGGAGAAATAATACTTGTAGGATATACACAAAATGTATGGATGAAATGACCCACAAACTTAGTTGTCAAAAAAAAATAAAAATCGGGGATTCCACCCTCGAACCCCGGTTCCTTAAACCAAATGTGTCCCCCTTACAATAAATTCTTGGCTCTGCCCCAGTTGTAACGAGCATGAATGCTGGCCTCTAGAAACTGTGTTGCTTACTTGCTTTAGGTCTTCTAAATTGATGGATCCATGCCCCCAATACAACTGTGTGCCTGTAAATATCTTCGTTGATAGTCACTTCCATATGTCAAAGCACTGGAGTCTGAGGGCAGTGATAAACAACTTCATATTTTGATGTTGTGCTGGTCTCCTATATTGCTGCTTCTGGTTGGTGATAAACTGGAAAGCAAATACATTAGATTCCATCTCTTCTGGTTCACAATTTGCGTAATATATTGGTCATTTAAATTGTTGCATCATTAAATCCAAGATCGTTTGTTCTGATATATTTGTCCTCTCTATGGGGTTATTTGACACAAATTATAATGTTTCTCAACGTCTGCCATGAAAGAGTGAACTTGGGTTGGTGCTAGATGGGCTTAGGGCTCTAAGCCTCTAAAAGATTGCAAAAACCAGTGCCATGATCTGCAGGTTGGGTTCTTCATTTGTTGTATGTAGATAAGATGGACGACCAAATCACTCACAACTAAATACCTCTCTCGTGTTGTTTATTTTGCATTGCATTTCTCGATCTCTCAGGTCCTAGGAGAAGCAGCTTGGGCTTGCTGAAACCTATTCTGCCATAGTTTTAATTTTCTGTGTTTGCACAGGATATTCTTGTTGGGTTGTTGCGCTTACGAAAATGTGGCCAGAACACTACATGCCCGGAACTCATTGGAAGGTGTTCAATTGTTCGTGAACTCCATGTTTATGGAACTGCAGTTCCTGTGCATGGACGGGATGCTGACAAACAGCAGCATCAGGTAACATAGTCATGCTTTTGCATTCAATTACACAACAGAATTATGTGTGTTACTGTATTTGACTATTTACATGTGAATTCAATTAATGATGAAGAAAGAGTTCATGCTTAACTCTTCACCTTAAGAACAAGAAAATAAAAGGAAACAATGAAAAGAAAAGAGATGTTCAGTATTGAAGTTACCTGATTTTAGTATATAAATCGGTCTTAATATTCTTCAGTGGATTTGTCTTGGGCTCTATAATTCAGTGCCTAAAATATTCTGTAGACAGAGTTGTCTGAACTGATTCAATGAGCTTATGGACAATGGCCTTTTTTTTACAAAAAAAATAATGATTTTTCTATTTGTTTAATGGCTCACTGAACCATTTACCATTTCTTTATACTTTTTGGTCCACACAGGGTTATGGGACACTTCTGATGGAGGAGGCAGAGCGTATTGCTCATAAGGAGCATAGATCGTCAAAAATAGCTGTGATTTCAGGAGTAGGTACCCGCCATTATTATAGGAAATTGGGTTATGAGCTTGAGGGACCTTACATGGTAAAGTATCTCAAATAGGAAGAGTAATATGGTGATATAGTCACATTTTGTAATCTATATTGGAGTTAGGATTAGTTAATCTTATTATCAATTATCCTTTTGTTTGCAATTTGTTTCTTTTACTTCGTTAAATTTCATCTGCCTGGTCTTTCTGTTGGCCAAATTGCTGCAAGGGCAATTCAAAAGAAGAGAGAACGGAACAATAGAATTTTTGAAGAGAAGGAAGAGTCGATGCCCAAAGTCATCCTTAAGATTGGGTGGCTGCTTTATTCTTGGGTCTCTGTTTTAGATGATTTCAAGAAGGTGCATTGGTCAGATTTTCTTTATAGTTGGTCAAATATCTTAGCTTGACCTTGTTGTTGGGTTTCCTCTTGGCGCTTCTTTCTTGCACCGTTTGTATTTCCTTTCCTTTTTTATAAAATTTTCTCGTTACCTATCAAAAAAAAAAAAAAAAAAAAATAAAGAGAGAACTTTCTTTTTATAGAAGAAATCTGGGTATCCCAGTTAAATGGTTGGATCTACTCTAGGAGATCTCCGACAGGCATATATATTGACCTCAATGGATGAACTTGATTATCCAACTTAGACTCATTAATGACCACCTATTATGTCTTAATCTGATGGATTTGATGCGCCCTCAAGCAGCAGGTTTCATACTGCTCGACTGTCATCCACATACATAACAAAGGCGGGAGAATTTCTGAGTCCTGAGAAGCAGTCCTCTTCCTAGCTGATCAGTGTCCCTTTTAACCTCTTTTTAACTATGGTTAAGCTTAACTAAATTATGATTAATATAATTTTTTTAAAAAACCTAGGTTGGATGGATGAACCTTAGGGATGAATGAATCTTAACCACATTTAGTTGGTGTTAAAAATGAGGGGATGAATGAGATAGAGCAGTCCATTTCCCTTTATCAAATATCATTTGAAAAAGGGAAAAAAATTTATAGCTTTATCTATGAAGAGAACAGAAGTGTTATTTCACACACCAAATGGTCCTAAAAATTGGCATCTCATACAAAACAAAGTTTTCCCAATTTTTTATTTATTTTGGGGTTGAAGATGGCAATTTTCAGAAGTTTGAAGTCTTTATCCTCCAGAAGTACAAGCAAAATCACCTTTTCTTGTATGGGCATTGGTTTGCGGTCAGTTCATTAGTATAAAGAAGACCACCGCACTTTTAGCATAACCATCTAGTCCAAGCTCAGCTTACAGTCTACCTTTCCTTCTGTAGAAGACTTTGCTATATTTCTACTTCCCAATTGTGGCATTTGGAGGGATTTCTTCTTGATGAGATCACTGGCATTGTCAGCACTTGGTGGCAGGTAAGAATGAGCAAAGCCAACAAGCTCTTGTGGGGGAAGATTGGGCATTACACTAAGTTTCTGATAACATTATCAATTGGCATTAACAGTTTGGCCCTGTATCGCCAATGGGATTCTGGCTTTTTCTAAAAGTAAATATGGTTATCAACTCAGTTGGACACAGAGGATATTAGTAACAAAATTTTCAATAATTTGTCTATCAATTTTGTACAAAAATCCTGAAGTAAAAACACACCATTTCAGATGCATAGTCTGAACATGGATTAAAGGAAAATTGATATCATACATCTCTGATATTTTCGTTTGACTGGGGTAAGGAAATAAAATGTGTTGAAGGGAGGGGGTGTAAATGAGTTAAAAAAACACATTTTACATCCTCAACTACCTATCTTCAAGTTGAGATGTGCAACATCTTCGTAAAAGAATCAGACACTTGTGCTATTCCCCATCCTTTCTCCCGACTTGCACATGTTTGCAAGAGCCTGATCTGCAACATCAAAATGGAGCAAGGAAAATTTAATTCAGGTCGTAAGGAAAATTTACTCAAAGAATCTTGACAGCATGATAAACCCGATCCAACGAGAACATGCATAGAGGTCATTCTAGTCCCGCTTTGGTCACTGCACACCCAAGGCCAAACCCACCTCTGCATTTTGATAAACTTATCAACCTACTTAAGCTGTTGGTTCAAGCATCAAGGATACTAATATCATCGCTCTTAAAAGAAAAACATACCAACTAAGAGGGCTTTGATTTACGCCCACTTTGCGAGATCCGCTTCAGATCTTGGATGCCACTTCTCACTTGTCTACAACAAATACACACATACATCACAAAGCCATTCAAAAAGTTGCATGAAATGAAGCAGCGGATGAAGCTAGAGTCGGCACCTTTGCAACAAATAAACAATAACATAGAAAATTGTCAGCAACATCAAAGTCAATACGGAAATGGCAAGGTAGAATACACTCGTCTGCTTCTGCGTGGATTTGACAATGGACAACAAACATCAATCACAACCAAAAAGCATAGTCAACAAAAACTTCCTATATTAATTTCATGATACTGTGGATTTAGTAGACCAGACATGATCTTGGAGTCTATGGCACACTACTAATACAGGTAAATCCCTTCACTTGGCAACCAAAAGGCACATGTAAGAGGTAGGAAGATAATTATGAGAAAGTAGGTATCCTGATCTTCCATAACATTTTCAGGATGATTGGCACACATGCATGCGGTGGCCCCACCAAGGAGATAACCATCATCCTCCATAATAAAAATAAAATAAAATAAAAAATATTGGCTGACTGTAATCATTGGATTTTAGACTTCCCTGGACCTCTCTTAATACCTTCTTTTTGGACTGCGAAAAGAACGAGTCAGCTCAGATTGCAACACTCATTTAATCTGGAAGTGACACATCCTGACCCCCTTGCAGGGCTGTAACATCTATGCGGGTAGAGAATTGAACAGTATATTTTAGCTTACCCAAAGCATCCAAACTATCAAAGTAAGAAGTGAAGGTGAACTTTACCCTGCCCCCTCTAGAGAAGGGTTTTCGTCCTCCAGTGCAAGTATGTGCATCACAGAATTGGCGCAAGAACAATTCTGCCAATACAATAGAATCAGGAGGCAACCATAGTTGCATAACAATGAACATAATATATGCTTCAACAATGTGAAGAAAAGGAAAAGGAAACTGTACCATGAAGACGGCTTGCAGAAGGTCCCTCGTTGATGGGAAAACAATTATCAGCAAGGCTCTGCATAGAAATGGCGAAATATAGGCAAAGAAAAACACTGGAATCGTTAATGCAAGAGATATAGTGGTTGAGGCGACCTCACATATAAGGCGATTCCTTGCAGCAGCTGCAGGATTGCATTTAGTCTTGGGCAACTTGGAATCCATCACGAGGTCACAATGCAATGCCCCACATAAATCTGCCAAGCACTTGCTGTGGCTCTGGATTCAGTAAGAGTTTTTCATGTTAGAATAAACCATAAAAGATGTTCCAACAGTGAGAAGAACATGATTTCCAAATCAAAAAGAAAAGTTAGATTCAAAAGCAAAATTCAAAGAAAGGTTTTAAATTGAATGCAAAAGGCTGGGAGGATATAAGCTCAATCCTGAACACGTCAACAGAAGGCAGATGGTTGAGAGTAAAAACTACCACTCCATAGAAATGTTTCTACACAATATCAAAAATGGGAGAGCAATGATTTCCAAAGTAGATTGTCACTTCATGGGAGGAAAGTGACACGTGAACTACAAACATAGTCACTGAGTCAGAGTTCGGAAACAATTCAGCTAGGAAAAAAATTGGTAAAATTGGTAAACGATCAGGACAGGTAAAAAATGATTAATAGTTATGAAAAATAGAAACAAATAAATTTCATATATTAGATATTTATCCGTGACTTTTTCAAAATTTCGTGAATAATTCACGACTTAATGAAAAAGTTGTGAATACTTAGTCAATTAATTGTTCGACTAAAAGTCGCGAATTATTTTGGAAAAAAAATGGAACTTTGTTATTATGGTTACAAACAATTATGACAGAAGAAATCAAGATCAGGTAGCAGTTGTTTCAGGAGAAATTAAAGAAGATAGACTTTAGGTTTTGAATTCACAAGCTCGGGAATTGAAATGCTATTACTTGTCCAGCTTCAGTGAAAGTGCCTTGACACGTCTAAGAAAGGGTACAGAATAGTTCAGTTAGTTCTTAAGGTATACTGGTGATATTTTAAGTTTTCCATTTCATGCCAATTAACAAGAGGCATAAGATGGACAAAGATGACACCATAACAAATAAACAGAAGATATGCAACTAAATTTATTGCAAAAAATTCACAACATTCTTTATATGCAAAGGAATTTCTAGAAGTTTCTCAAAAAAAAAAAAAATCATGTATTTTTGGATTGCAATCACCGAACAGCCCGGCTTATTCTCATCAACAAGTATCTGGATCGCTTTTTCTTTAAATAGGGGTTAATCCGAACAAGTATCCAATTTTTTTTTAAATTTTAAATCATAGGCAATTAAATAAATTTGTAATTCAAACTCAACATGTGCAAACATCTGAATGACAATTGCAGTATGTGATGCTGAATCTTCAAAGTTTAAACAACTTCAGTGAGGAAATGGTGCAATATAAATCATTCCCACAAGTGACTCCTCAATATTATACTATATAGCATAGACTGCATAGTTACCGAGAAGCAAAGTGAAAGTGAGAAGTGGGAAATGAGGCTCAAAAAATTCTTAGGAAATGGGAAGTGAAAAATGAGATATATGTGCATCATTCCCATTATATTAGGATTTCTAGACATACATTTGATTTTATCTTACATGAAATATTTGTGGAGAACTAAGTACCTTAGGTTTCAATTCAATAATACTTGCTTAGGATCTACACCCTAGGCTTTAGACTCGGGTCTATTCAATCACTTCCTACATACATAGCCCCATTTATCACTAAATGAGACTTGATGAAAGCGAGCTTCCCACATTGTGCATAGCTTCCCTACAACTATGCTATATGGGCAAATTAGATAAGTTGGCATATATAAATATTATAAAAATTATATAAAACGATGAGAAAATATAAGCTAGGAGTGTTTAGATAAGTGTGCCATAAGTTTCTGACATGTATCTAATAAAGGTGGCTAATGTGGCAACATTTTTTAAAAGTGTCCTTTTTATACAACTACTTGGCCTGAACCAGAGGCAACTCTTTGAACGATAATTTCTGCAAGAGCTTCTAGCAATCAAAATGCTACTTGGGTCTTTCTAGAATTGAAAAACGATTTACGAATCTTCTCCAAGCAGAAAGAAGATCATGTCCAGATGTTGATTTTTGAGATGGGAGCACAACCACTTAAATAGTACTAACTTAAGCTGTGTGGCGATTGTATTCTTTCATTCCAACTTTTGTTTGGTAAAATATATATAAAATAAAGAATCAAGACAAATATGAGAAAATATGGGAAGTTCAAAAAATATTAAATGTATAAATAAATGAGCAGTGTAGACTAAACAACATAATGATATCAATTGCATACAATGACTAGTTACTTCAATGACAGAAACATACTAATTCATTGATAAATAATGAAGGATTTACATTCATTACAAATGATCAAAGTTCGGAACATGTATAACTGTGAACTCAAACAGTAAAACCTTCATTATTACATTGACAGTATGTTTCTGTCAATTATTACATTGACAGTTATGGATTTACAGACTTAAGGAGCTTTAGTCCTACATAAATTAAGTAGAAGCCTGAGAGTGGTGTCAATCCCCATATATCAATTGAAAGGGAGATTCATCATTCATGATATCTTCATCAAATTCATTTGACCCATATTTCTCAAATAAAAAAGACCATAGTAAAAGCTGTAAATGCTAGGAAAAAGAAATGGGGAACTAGAGTCCACATACAACATTCAGCAAATTGTAGTGTCTGTTGTCAAAATGCTGATCGATAAATTTCTCTGCAAGGAAGCTTTTCCTACAGTATCCACATCGCCATTCATCTATATCCACATGGATCTTGTGCTGCTCCTGATCTCTGAACAGGTCATTGTCAGGATGAAGTCTACACCTACTCAAAATCCGATACTGTTCTTGCTCCACAAAGGGCATCAGATACTACACCAAAAAAATTTAATTATAAATGAGTAGCATTGTCACTGACAAATCAAATTGAGTATGTCAATTGGTAGTGCTTAGTAGCATCTATGCATTGTCCTTGCCAATACCTCCTCAACAATTTTCCAGGCTGCCCTACTCCTTTCTCTAGAACAATGCACTTCATGAGCATGCTCCTGTTCTTGCTTAAGAGTTCTGAAGAAAAAATAAAGTATAAACATTAAATATGGGCATCCTTTGGAGAAAGGTATACAGCGCACAACATCATCATGCCACCAATTGCTGGTGGTAATGGATCCATTCTGAAGATCCTGGATAATATTTGGTAAGCTACCATGTTATTTAGGAATTCCTTTGGAACTGAATATTCAAATCCTACATATGTACAGATCTGGGTGATACTCTGTAATCAATAAATAAATAAAATTAAACTTGTTAGCCTAATATAACAATCAAAACCATATTACCTTGCAGCCACAGAATCTTTGAACTCCTGGAGCATAAAAAAATTGTAAATGGTCATGTTGGAGAGTATAATTAGCAATGTCACATTATTAGGGAATGTCAATGGAAACAGGGAAAAAAGAGAGAGATATAGTCAAGGGACAAAACAAGCACCATAGCAATGCATTTGAATGATACAACTACTATGCTCGAAAAAATAACAAAATAGGCGGGGGGAGAGGGAAGAATGCAAGGAGGAATTAGATATTGAAGGACTCCTTAATATCATATCCACAATTATCCAAATTGAGGAAAAAGGACCTTCTTTTGGTTCAAGATATCACAACTTATACATTTAAAAATAAACACTTAAGAGCCTCCTTTGAGCTCCAAAAACCATCTTTCACCTCAGATATTAGCTTGATTCAAACATTCCTTTAGACAAAAAAAGGCAGTTGTGTGGCTAATAATTTAATACTTTTGACAGGAATAATTATTCTTGAAGTTTGTATAGTAAACATAAAACTTACAGTAGTTAGAAAAAACACTTATAATCAACAAATAATTACATGGTTCTAATTTCTGCAAAAATTCCGTAGAAATTCATAGTTTTTGACGTGCAAAAATATCACTGGC
Source organism: Tetracentron sinense (assembly GCA_015143295.1). Classification (NCBI taxonomy): domain Eukaryota; kingdom Viridiplantae; phylum Streptophyta; class Magnoliopsida; order Trochodendrales; family Trochodendraceae; genus Tetracentron; species Tetracentron sinense. The sequence goes on along the minus strand of CM026568.1, from coordinate 33,819,139 downwards.
ATAATATAAAACTTACAATTTCCCCCAAGATTTTGAAGTAGATTTATGCAATTTGTCCAATTTTTTCGTGATATCAAAAGATATCAGCACAAAATTAGCTGTCCCGTCATGTTTTTTAGGTTATAGTCAGAATATTTCAACTGAACCTCATATTTTATGTGGAAATTTCTTACAAACTCTCTGCAACCTCCATTTCTTCTATAAAAAAAAAAGACTTTGAGCATGCTAATCCGGTAATCCCTAAACTTCCATATATTTTTAATCATGGAATTGAAATAAAAAAATTTTAATTACAATGTTACTTTTAAAAAAAGGGTATTATTAAAATTGAATTAAGACACTATTAGAAACAAATATATGTGCACTCTTACATGAGTTGTAGTCATATTACAAACTATATGCTTTTATTGAATTCAGTTTATTGAATTAAAAAATAATTTATAAGTAATTAAACAATTTGAAAAATAACTACATATAACAACTAAGCTAGTAAACCTTGTACAGTAATTAAACAAATTAAAAAAAGTTAAAAACTATAGATAAAATAGAAGACCTTTGTAGAATCATAAATACATGCACACCTCGTTTATTTGATCATCTATGAAGAATTATAGAAAACTTTAGGGTTAAAATAAATTGATTTAAAAAATACTTAGTAAAAAAAAATGAAAATCACATTCTTAAATAAACTTAACTCTATGTAGACATGAGTGTTTAGCATTTTTGCTACTTGTTGTTGTAATTGCTACTTAGGTTAATTACTTGTTTAGTATGACTACAGGGGTGTTTCAAACATTGTGCCAGTGCAATTTTGACTTTAAGAATATCATGTATGTCCTTCAGCTCATAGTTTGCCTCCACGTATCTCGCTCACTGCACATGATTGTTTATAGTAATATTAAGAGTTCTAACTGTGAAATCATGCATCCCTTTTTTTTTTGGTTGAAATGATATCATGTAACTAACACACACACACAGTCAGACCTAAGGTAGTTGTTAAGGTGCCATAAGGGTAAGTCCAAGCAACCACTCCAAAAGGGCATGTCTTAAGGAGGGTTGATGGCCCCTTATACACCCCTGCGAAGTCCACTTCCTAACCGATGTGGGACTAAACCCGGGATACACCCTAACGCACGCGGTAACAAAGCCAAATTGGTTTTATTTTGGTTGAAATGATATCATGTAACTAAGACACACACACTCTCTAAACACACACACACACACAGGAAATCATGCATCCTTTAATACTTCCTCAAATATCAAAGCAAATTTCCATATATCTAGTAAACTTTTGCTCTCTTTTTCTTTTTCAAAAAATGCGAAATATTACAACAAATAATACTTTCTCAAAAAATTCTCCATTAATTTCCTAGGGTGCAAACAGGAACAAAAAGTTAAAACCTTGACAAAAATACACCGTGTTATTTATCTTATACAACATATAGTTACCAGATCCTTCACAAAGGATATATAAACGTTTACTATACAGATTATTATCACCCATCACTTTCTCTACGGAATTGAAGAAAACTAACTGAAAGGGAAAAATACCGGGAATGACACGCGTCAGCCGCAGCTACTCACACTCTGGTTTGCCAGTAGAAGGTAGGAGTTGAAGGGTGTGAGTAGCTGCGGCTGACGCGTGTCCTTCCCGGTATTTTTACCTTTCAAAATTGGCGCCGTCTGTGGGAAATTATAAACGAACCTCCCTTAGCTCTTTGTGATCATGACTGATCAAACTTCTGTGCCCGGGCGTGAGAATTAAACCCCTCAGGCCACTCCATTCGCATCTTCTGTCGTGCAGACTTTCATTCCTGGGATCAGTCCATCGTCTATTGTCTGAGCAGCCAGAGAGAACCATGCCCCCCCCCCCCTTGTTGAGCCTTCTGTCTATGAGCGTATTTTGATGATGTTGCAAAGACAGCAGTCTGCTCTGGATCAGATCACCAGACACCAGCAGATGATGCAAGAAAGGCTTAATGCGTTCGAGCATAGCAGGCTCGAAGTAGATGATGGGCCAATTCAGAGACCATCAGTGAGACGTCAGCTTGACTTCTCCTCTTCCCCGTCGGCACAAGAGAACCGTGACACTAGGTTTGTGCTTCCTCCTAATGATAGGGATGCAAGACAACCTCAGGTTCGTGCGGAGCAGAGAACTCCCTCTGATCGTATTGATTTGCGAGAAGAAGCAGGACAAGAAGATTCGAGAGATGCTACCGAGGGAGCGGTCGCTCAGAAGACTTGGATGACTTCCAAGGAGGTGGAGGCTATGATCAGTGCTCGTGTCAAGAGCATGAAAGGAGGGATTCCTGATCACTTTGCTCAGTCAGCAAAGGACAACGTCGAGAACTCTCCTTTCACAGATGCCATCAATCAGTCATACACTTTATCCAAGTTTATGACCCCGATCTTTCCCATGTACAACGGAAGAATGGATCCGGAGGAGCACTTATTTGACTTTAAGCATGCGATGGTTGTTCGCAATCCAGATGATAATCTGTATTGCAAGGCTTTCCCCAATAGCCTGGCTGGAGCGGCATCAAGATGGTTTCGCAATCTGCCTCCTGGTTCAATCAACAACTTCTCAGAGCTCAGGTCGGCTTTTATTGATCAGTTCATTATCAATAAAAAGAAGAAAGCAGGTGCAGATACTCTCTTCTCTTTAAGGATGAAACCGGCAGAATCCTTAAGAGACTTCTTTTCGCGCTTCACTGACGAAGTCCACAGCATCGATAAAGTCGATGAAGGGAGTTGTATTGCTGCTTTTAAGAATGCTATCTCCAGGCATTCCGAGCTCTATAAATCCTTGGTTCTTGACTATCCTGTCAAGATGGACGAGATGATGGTTCGTGCAACCAAGTACGGAAGATACGAAGATGATGTTTCCGTTGTGCCGAAGCCAAGGACGAGAGGGGTGGATGTGATAGAGAAAGCACGCCGATCGTCTAAGAGGAAGGAGAAGAGGCAAAGGTATGAGATTTCATCATCTGAGGACTCACCACCTAGGAAGCAGAAGGAGAAGATAGTGTACGTGACTCAACGGGATCAGCCGGTTCGGCACCCGTATGAAGAAAATTACAATCAATCCCAGCAGCAGGGTAGGACCGAGAGACGTCCTAACCCGAATCTTCAGCAGCAAGTGAGGCAGCATTATCAGCCTCACCAGGAGCAACCACAAGTACAACGAGAGAGAGGTGTTTAGCCAAGTGAGGCAACCTTTTGCAGCTCGGACGGATCTCATCCATTTTACTGCAAGCCCAGCGACCATCATGAAGTCGATGGAGGGCCAAGCGTATTTCGAGTGGCCTACTAGAGCTGTGCAAGATGTTACGTCGGGACCACGGGCACATGAGTATTGCCATTATCATAAGTGCCGTGGTCATCTTACAAACCGATGTCGCATCTTGAGGGAGTATTTGGAGAGGCTAGTCTAGGAAGGGTACTTGGGAGAGTATCTCAGTTCCGGTAACGGTAGCACGATGCGCACCAGAGAACCGTTATCCCAACCTCGTACAGGAGAGTCTGCCAGTAATCCAAGTACCAGTGGAGGAGGACGAGGAGGAGCCCCTTTGGGCACTATCAACGTCATCTGTCGTGTGCGAGCACCGGAGGAGGATGTGGAGAGAGACTTCAGGGCAAAGACAAGGAAGATGTCTCATGAAGCTGAAGTATGTCAGGTGCAGGTGTCTGCAAGAAGCGTGGAGCAAGCGCTTACTTTCACCGATCATGATATGGCAACGGTAATCCGGCCTCATTATGATGCTCTTGTTCTCACCATGAGAATAGGAGATTTCGACATCAAGAGGGTGCTCGTAGATTCCAGGAGTGGGGCAGACATCTTGTATCTTCATGTTTTTACTCAGATGAAGTTGGATCCGTCCGTTCTCATCTCTGCTCAGACCCCGCTGTTCGGGTTTGATGGCAATTTGATGAAATCGTTAGGCGACGTCGTCTTACCCGTTGTGGCAGGACCCGTTGTCCTACAAATCAGATTCTCCGTTCTGGATGCGCCGTCACCTTACAACGCAATCTTGGGTCGATGGTGGACCCACGAGATGAAGGTTGTTCCCTCCTCGTATTATCAGGTGTTGAAATACCCGACACAGGACGGACCCCAGGAGATCAGAGGAGATCAATTGGCGTCGCAGAAATGTGATTTCCCTCCTTCCGTTGTGCCCAAATAGCAATTACAGGTCGACTCCATTATGGAAGAGAGCTCGGAGGCCACGTTGTGCAGACCTTCCGTTGAACCCACGAAGGTGGTCAATCTGGGAACGGAAGAAGAGCCAAAGGTGTTGCAGATCGGGACGAGCTTGACAACGGATGAGGAGGTCGAGTTGTTGGAATTTCTGAAGAAGAACCTTGATGTCTTTGCATGGTCGCACAAAGATATGACAGGCATCAATCCGAGCATTATCTGCCATCACCTCAACGTTGATCCTATTGTCCCTCCGTTGAAGCAGAAGCCTCGGAAACTTGCCCCAGCCTATCATGATGCAGTGAATGAAGAGATTGACAAGCTAAACCAGTTTGGGTTCATCCAAGAAGTGCAGTATCCTGATTGGATAGCTAATGCCGTAGCTGTACCCAAGAAGAATGGGAAAGTGAAAGTTTGTATTGACTTCACTTGTATCAATAGAACATGTCCCAAAGACTTTTTTCCTATGCCAAGGATTGATAGGCTCATTAATGCCACTGTTGGCCATGAAATGTTATCATTTATGGATGGTTATTCGGGCTATAACCAAATCCTTCTGGCGGAAGAAGATCAAGAGAAGACCACTTTCATTACAGAGCGTGGCTTGTTCTGTTATCGTGTTATGCCTTTTGGTCTGAAGAATGCAGGTGTCACGTATCAACGTTTAATGAATCTTATGTTTGGGCCAATCCTCGGCAAAACGGTTGAAGTTTACATTGATGACATCGTTGTGAAGAGCCGACTTCGGAATACCTTTGTGATGGACCTTGCTGAGCCTTTCTCTATTCTGAGAGCTTTCAATCTGAAGATAAACCCAGAGAAGTGCACCTTCGGTGTTACCTCTGGCAAATTCTTGGGTTATCTTGTGAGTCAGCGGGGTATTGAAGCTAATCCAGCTCAGATTCGTGCTCTATTGGACATACCGGAGCCAAAGTCGAAGAAGGAGATCCAGAAGTTAACAGGGCGTATTGCTGCACTCAATCGGTTTATCTCCAAGTCATCTGATCGTTGTAAACCCCTCTTTGAGCTTCTGAAGAAGGATTCTATTTTTGCGTGGACGCCAGAGTGTTCCCGAGCTTTCATTGCTTTGAAAGAGTATTTAGGCTCAGCCCCTATTCTTTCCGTCCCTGAACCAGGTGAAGTCTTGTATCTTTATCTTTCTGTCTCAGAGTAGGACATTGGCTCCGTCTTGGTCAGGTGTTGTGGCAGCGTTGAGAAGCCTGTATATTTCATCAGCAAAACATTTCTCAAGGCAGAGTGTAATTACAGCAAGCTCGAGAAGTTGTGTCTTGCTCTTGTCTTTTCTGCTGAAAAGCTTCGTCCTTACTTTTATGCTCATACTATCGTTGTCATCACAACGTATCCCTTGAAAGTCGTGTTGGGACGACCCGAGTTGGCAGAGAGGATGTCAAAGTGGGCTGTGGCTTTGAGTGAGTTCGATATCCAATATCGGGCAAGAAGTTCAGAGAAGGGGCAAGCGATGGCAAGATTCCTTTCTGACTTTCTTGTGGAGGAGGAGGCAGAAGAAGTGATTGCTGATCTCCGTGAGCTTCCTGATGAGGTTGACAACGAAGATATCGTTGTAGATGGAGATAAATCATCAAAGTGGGTTGATTGGCTGCTGTACGTAGATGGATCTTCTAACTCGAGTGGTTCAGGACTTGGTGTTGTGCTCATTAGTCCGGAGAACATAAAAGTGCAGAAGATGTCACGTCTTGGGTTTACTGCCTCCAACAACGAAGCTGAGTACGAAGCATTGCTGCTTGGCTTACAGAGTGCGCTTGAACTGCAGGTCTCGAGATTAAGAGTTTTTTGTGATTCATAACTCGTCGTAAATCAGGTGAATGGAGACTACGAATGCAAGGATGATCAAATGAAGCAGTATGTTGCACTCATTCGTTTGCAGTGTGAAGCGTTCACCGTTGTGGAAATCAAGCATACCCGAAGAGATGAGAATAGGCATGTTGATGCTTTGGCTTACCTTGCTTCCATGATGCAGTCTAATGAACCCAAGGTCATTCTTATGGAATACAAAGAATATCCTTCGATAGCATTCCAACCACAGCGGGAGGTATGTTTTGTTAATCCAGTGCCAAGTTGGATGACAGGGTTGATGGCCTACTTGAAAGATGGAGTTCTTCCTATCATTGCAAAGGAGTCTGAGGCGAATCCAGTTCAAGGCACCTCGTTATGTCCTGGTACAGGGAGAGTTATATAAAAAATCTTTTGAGGGACCTTTGCTGAAGTGCGTTCATCCTGTGGATGTGGAGAGGATTTTTGCTGAGCTTCATGAAGGTATTTGTGGCATACATTCAGGAGGGAGAACGATAGCTCATCGAGCTCTGGGGCAAGGTTACTTCTGGCCTTACATGCAAGCTGATACTCAGAAGTATGTGAAGAAGTGCAGCCAGGGTCAACGATATGCTCGTTTAATCCATGCTCCAGTTCAAGAGCTTAACACTATCTCCCAGCCTTGGACATTTGCACGATGGGGCCTTGATATTGTGGGACTTTCCCTAAGGCTCCAGAGAATCTAATCTTTCTCCTAGTGGCAACTGATTACTTCTCTCGTTGGATTGAAATCATTCCCCTTGCTCGTATCAGAGAACAAGAAGTGAAGAAGTTCATGTGGGAGCATATCATCTACAGATTCGGCATACCTCAGTCCATTATCACTGACAACGGGAAACAGTTTTCAGGACGTATCATTGCAGACTTTTGTAGCGAGCTAAAGATCAAACACATTTTCTCATCACCATATTATCCTCAGGGGAATGGATTGGCTGAAGCAGCTAATAAAAATATATTGAATGCCTTGAAGAGAAGATTAGAAGATTCGAAAGGGAAGTGGACTACCGAACTACACAACGTGCTGTGGGGGTATAAAACAACGCCAAGGAGTCCTACAAAAGAAACACCTTTCTCTTTAGCTTATGGCATGGAAGCTGTCATTCCTACTGAGATTATTTTGCCTACAATACGTTCTTGGCATAGCAAGAAGAAGGACGGAGAGAAAGACAAGAACGTTGAGCTCATGGCCATTCACCTCGACTTGTTAGAAGATAAGCGAGAAGATGCCAGCATTCAGATGAGAATATACAAGCAACAGTTGAGGAAGGCATACAACCGAAAGGTACAACGGAGGGTCCTTCAGGTTGGAGACCTCGTTTTCCGAAAAGTATTCTAGAATACAAGGGAGATTAACAGTGGCAAGTTGGGACCTAATTTGGAAGGGCCTTATATCGTAGAACGATTGGGGAGTCCTGGTGTTTCCTACTTGAAAGATCTACAAGGTAATCTCATCCCAAAATCCTGGAACATTATGAACCTAAGCTACTCACACTCTGGTTTGCCGGTAGAAGGTAGGAGTTGAAGGGTGTGATACCCTGACCTGCACTCCGATGATAAAGTAAGTAGGTGGAGAAGATGATGAACAGTAACACGCACAATAGCACTGAAATATATGTGTGTTTCAGATCCCTTCAACACTGATATTCTCGGGGTCTTTATAGGTTAACCTTGGTATGGCCATAGATGACCATGGATGCCCATACCACGTGCCCTGGCTCTCATTACAAAATATGTCAGTAAAATCTGCCACCTGTTGCATCACACGTGAGAGCCTACTATGAGTTCAGTCGGTTGGGTCTGACAGCACACAGAAGTGACCAGCATTAAATGCCAAGACAGTGCTTTCGGCCTTCTTGTCAGAATAACCGATCGCCTCCTGATCACTTCTTCTTGCGAGTCGGTCTCGTTGTTGACTCGAGCTCGGGTACGTTGTATATGTCTTAAAATATGACCTGGACATCTTTATCTGAATTACAACGGGCTCGTTGTTCATTTGACAACGGAAACGTTGTCGAGAATACAACGTTTACGTTGTGCATAAGACAACGAACACGTTGTCAAGCCACAACGAAAACATTGTTCACAAGACCACAGATACGTCGTAATTTATACAACGTGATAAGTGCTTAATTTTGCTTAATTATCCTCATTTAAATAAGCATTATCATAGGTCTTTGGTTTATATCTTCATTTTTACACGTAAAGTGGTATATTCTCTTCTCACCATTGCGTTGTCATTTTTCTCTTAATTTTCATGATACATTTGCATGTATTCATTCATGTCTTGGAAGGCCGCATGCAAAATATTTTTAAGAGAGACTTATTACGTGTATTTATTTTTTGTAGGAATCCTAACCCCAGACTACTCTCGGGATTCAAGAAGTCCAAAGTTTCAAATAGCCCATGTTCAACTCAAAGATCTAAAGGAGCTAGAGCCCAAAGAGCAAAGCCCAAGCCAAAAGTCCAAGAAGCCAAGTCTCAAGTCAAAGAGTCAAAGCCCAAGAGCAAAGCCCAAGACCAAGTATAGAAAGATTCTACAACATGGCTGGAGAATCTTAGGAAGATATGGATTAATATGATTTTGGCATAAAAAGGGTGGAACTCTCTTGAATTAGAAAGAAGAAGTGTGCTATATTGATGTTTCTATTTCAGAAAAAAGGAGAAAGCCTATTTTGGTCACAAGAACTCATTATTTTGGGTGGATTTTGGAATTCAAGCAAGGAGCTTAATGGAGGTCAACTAAATCTACAAGAAAAGCAAGAAATTTCGTGGATGGTTAGAGGAGTGCTATTATTTAGCAACCAATCCCAAACAAAGAATGAGGATTTCCCGGATTCCCGCCTAATCTGGACAGTACTTACTAATTTGGACATAACTTTTGACTCAAAATTTGGATTAAGGCAAGGTTTGATGTTTTGGAAAGAAGACTTAAAGGGGAACAAAATTGTATTCCACGAAGATCTCCTAATTCGGACGTTTAAGGAGTCAAAACATGTCGTCAAGTGGAGGAAAGTGCAATTTTGGTTGGAATTTTGGAATTAGAAGTTTCTCTTTTGTTTTTCTTTCCCTTCTCTTCTTCCCTTTAGTCTATATAAACCTAAAGGGAGAGACTTTTGGAACTCTCTGATCTTTTCTCATTCTCTTTTCTCTCTTCTTCTTTTAGCTTTTTTTGAGTTATTTTATTGTAGTGTTTGGAACACCATTAAGGAGGATGACAACTCCAATCATGGTGGGCTAAACACCTTTCTAAGGTTAGGGATTTGAAACATTTTTCCGATTTATGTGCATGATGTGGATGGTTTGATCATTAATTTTAATTGAATAGTTCTTATTTTGGTTAATTGTTCTTCTCTATATGCTCTTTGATTTCATATGATCTATTGATATATGGAATGCTTGGATCCCCTGTGAGTTAGATACAAAGTACTCTTCAAATTTCTCTAATTATTCAATTGAAGTTAATGGTCAGTGGTTTTATCGTATAATTTTCCATCTAGATTAAATCCTTATTTAATTCTAGATGTGTTTTCATCCAAATCTAAGCATAAGGAGGGATAGGTGGATTTTCCTGAAGCCTTAGACCTCTTTTTCATTGCTTTACAGTTATCAGTGATTTTTGCTCCATTCTCATTGAGTGTAAAACCGATTTTAAATCTCTCTTCTCTTTAGATTTCGTTTCCTTAATTCTTGTTGCACAATAGTCAATCCCTGTGGATTCGACCCTGTGCTCACCAGATACATCAACTGTGTCACTTGTGCACTTGCAAGTATATTATTTTTACTCTTGATTTTATGTCCATTAATTTGGATTAAATTAAGTTGTAACACAACGTGAACGCTGTGCATCAGACAGTGTTTATCCTTCTATTTTAAGCACGTGACCCAAACGCATGTCCACGTGTCACAACAAAAGCTAGCTCGTTCACTAACGCTCAATTATTTTTACGAATTTTATCCCTTACACTAACAAAACGCCTCAATCAATCAGAAGATTAAGAAAAAAAAAATCGTATTTCCATGGCCAGCCCATTTCCTTAAATCTCATATAACTGTCAAATTAGAATGAAAAAATATGATATGCTAACCGCCCTTTTCACCAGTTCTGTTTCTTTTATTGTTTTCTTTGCAATTCATGAGTATAACATATAGGCAGAGAAGCACATAAGTAAACACTCGAAAAGGGTACCCCAGAAGACAAAACAGATCAATCCAACGGGAAAAAAAAGGCTTCAAATGTATTTTTTTTTTAAGGAGGGTTTGGTCTTAAATACCTGATTTATTTGCAGAGGAGATGAGATCGAAGAAGCTCGTCCACTCTGTTGCATAGAAATGGAGATGCAGAGAAGGAGAAATGCGATCGCAATCGCTCTCCCCATCTCTCTCGCTCTCTCTCTCTCCCTCTCTAAATTATAAGATTTGGATTTTCAATGACGTGGGGATGATCTTGCTGAATCCGAAAACCAGCTCTAGAAGACTAGATCTGATATTCTGATTTGATGCCCTTTACATTTTATTGAGATGATCTTGTTCTAGTGTATTGCCGGAGTAGGTGATAGTCCAGCGACTAAAAATGTCAAACTTTTTGACTGGCCGCATTAAAATTGATCTGTTAAAATGGGCTTCCAAATCTCTCTGACTGATGCCAAAAGGTGATCTCGGGTTAACTCACATTAAGTACCACGTGGCATAAAAAAAGGGGGAGAAGTCATTTTATTTTCTCTCCTGATTTTGGCTTCTCCCCCGCTTAATAATTAATATCTATTTTCCTTTATCTCACCATTCCATCGTGTCAAATAATATACGGAGAAGTCAAAATCATAGACTCATGAAATGACTTCTTCAACCACATTTTGCTTAAAGTGTGGTGGCTTGAGACCACTTTTCTGGCATCAGCCAGAGAGAATCTAAAGCCGTTAAAATGCAAATTTAAAAAGCTTCGGATTCTCTCTAGCGAAGTCAAAATGGTTGTCTTGGACAACCACACATTGTGCACCATGTGGCATAAAAAGGAATACGTCATTTCAAATTCTCCCTTGATTTTTGACTTCTCCCTACTTGATATCTCTCCCCCTTTTTTCTCGCCACTTATCGTCATGTGTCGCAACATATGTGAAGTCAAAAATCAAATGGACAATTATTTGATTGCTCCTACCATATGATGCACAATGTGTGGATATCCGAGACAGTCATTTTGGCTTTGCCAGATAGACTCCGAGGCCAATATAAAAGACATGGGATCTTCTTCGATTGGTGCTGACGAGAAGACACTAGCATCCAATTCGAAGGCGTCACACACTCCCAATTACTAATAGCCTTATACGTGTGCAAAAGGAATTTGTGACGCCTTTGGATTGATTTTGGCAGTCTCCTCGCTTGAGAAGGTCCCAAGTCAATATCAATATCAAATTAAGAGGGGATTCATTTCGACTTTCCAATTCATGGGGGGTTTGAGAAGGTTGATACATCCACCAATTTTTCAACATAACTATCAACTTACTTGCATAAAACACATGCATGCTTGTACATTTTTTTGGTGAAGATTTTTTTAAACACACTACTCACACACACAGACCAAGTCCCAACCTAAGCTATAACCACACACACCTCTCAAAAAAGAGAGGCATGATGGGAGTACTTAAGGAGACAACCCTGCCATCGGGTAAACGATGTGGGATTAAAGGGTCTACACAAACACAAAGCTAGACACAAAGCTAGCTCGTTGGCTTTTTTTGGTGAAGATTTTTTTAAACACACATTATTCACACACATAGACCAAGTCTCAACCTAAGCTACAACCACACACTTCTCAAAAAAGAGAGGCATGGTGAGAGTACTTAAGGAGACAACCCTACCATTGGTAAACGATGTGAGACTAAAGGGTCTACACATGTACAAAACTAGCTCGTTGGCTTTTTTTGGTGAAGATTTTTTTAAACACACACACACACACCAAGTCTCAACCTACGCTACAACCACACACACCTCTCAAAAATAAGAGGCATGATGGGAGTACTTAAGGAGACAACCTATCATTGGTAAACGATGTGGGACTAAAGGGTCTACACATACACAAAGCTAGTTCGTTGACTTTTTTTGGTGAATATTTTTTTAAACACACACAGACCAAGTCTCAACCAACCTCTACTCTCACCATTCATCAATCACTTGTCCATTTTGTAATGATTAAAGCATTCTCTCATAAAAAAAGTGGACAGATGATTGATTGGTAGAGGGTGAGAGTATAGGTTTACTAAGAGTAGGGTAGCACTCCCCAATATGTTATGGTGGATAACTTCCAATACTAGAGTCTCCAACACACTAATCAATGAACAAATACTAATACAATAATACAATTGATTAGGGCGGCCTAATCATATTTTTCATACTAAAAAAAACTTACTTAGATAAATGATGAACTTGTACACACGGAAAAATTAATATATATATATAAATAGTTTAAATATAAAGAAGAGCTCCGCTTCACAATATTGTGTGGAGCTCCCCTTTTTACACTATCGGGTGGCAAATGTGTAATTATAGTGTGTTGCAAAATTACCCCAACCTCCATCAATAATTACAAACATGCCACACTTACAGCGTAAAAAAGAGAGCTCCACATCAACGCCGTGAAGCAGAGCTCCGGCTCAAAATTGTTATCATAAATAAAAGAAGAGGTCATGATTATCGTCCTGCATATTATCTAATTTTATTATAACTTCACTCTAATCATGTATTAACAAATTTTTCCAACTATTTCATTTGATATTTTTTTTTGTAGATCTTTGTTTTGCCTTTAACTTGAACAAATTTAGAGATATTATTGGGCCTCAATGAATTTTTCGACATGTTTGCCGATTCTTATTATCTTCCTATCATTTAATTAAAATTATTTTCATATTTTATTAAATACATTTCTGATTATATCTTTCATTGTCTTTGTATACATTCATCTCATCTCATCAATATCTTCATGTCCTCCACAATCATTCAGATGCTATAATCTTATAGACAACAGTCCAAGAATTGGGGGCCTTGGATCTCCTTTATTTTGAGGGATTGCCACTAAAGATACCGCTAATGAAAGAATAAGTCACTAGCGGCCATTCTGAGAAGAAAACGGTATCCAATTGGAGCCACTAATCCTTAGATCTGGTATTTTTTTTTGTGTGTAATACTCTTTCTTTTTAGGTAATTAAAATGTTACTCCTTTTTTCTTGTAAGAAAATTGTTACTCCTTGTTAGCCCTATAGTTTGCTCATCCATCAAATGTGTTGCAACATATGTGAGTTAATTTAAGGTATTATTTTCAAACATTCCTTACTCTCAGTCAAAAATTAACACATGAACTTCCAATGATTTAGAAACAAAACTCTCTCTAAATAAAATATAAATTGCTTTAACATGTTAGCAAAGCAGCTTATTAAAGGAAGCAAGGATATGTGTTGATTTTTGGGTGAAAGTAGAAAAATGCTCGAGTAGGGACTACAGGCCTCTTATACAAGTACTGTTAGGATAGGGATAGGCGACTGATACTAAAACAGAGCGGTAGCTTATTCATTTGATAGCGCCAGATATGGATTATTTGTTGCGTGCTTAGGGAGTCCAGATCCTGTCCAGTTGTGATTGAAGTCGCACTTCCTGACAACAATCGCACTCACAAAGTCCCTTCTTTTTCAACTCAGGTTAACAAGTTTTAAACCCTTTCATTCCTAAAAACCAATGATAGATTATTGAACCTAAGAGTTAGTAAATCTTAACCACTAAGTAATGAGTGTTAAAAAGGGACAGTGTTGACTTGTGGGTTCGACTCTCCGAGTTTCAATGGAGATTAAATATAAACTCAACTCGCGCATAGGAGACTTCCAAACATTAGCGTCATTGCTGAAGAAAAATATTTTCAAGCGGTTGTAAAGGTGTTGAACATGAAAAAGTGAAGGGTTAAGGTCATCTCGCCGTTCGTTTAAATTGGCTATTTCGACCGTTCGAACGATGATGTTATGAAAGAGGATGATAATCAAGAGTGTGGAGAGGAGAAAGAGAGAAGAAGTATGATCTCTTGGGAGAAACAAAATGTTGCAGAGTAAACTCAATCACTAGAGCTTCTTCCAAAATAAATACATAATGACCCATTAATAGGGCTAACCTTCTATTTATAGAGTTTCCCAGAGAGGGATCTCTTAGGCAGTTAGGACCGAATTTATTCGATTTGGATTTGATTGATTACTATTTTAACAATTCAGTAATTAAATTTTAACTGCCTTAAGATGTCATTACCAGACCCGTCCTAAACATCATCCGTCCGACAGTAGATCATAAGTTAAAGAAATGACCCATGGTGACTTTTTATTTGACAAGTCTAGTCATAACATCACAAACCTTAACATATTTTTCGGTACCTTCCAAACCACAAATTTCGGAGCACCTTCCGGTATGAGATAATAAATATCTATACGACGGGTCATACACCTTTAAAATACTCATTAAAACAGGACACCCTCAGGATTATGAGATAATAAACCACAAGTTTCAACTACTAAAGATAAGTTTGCCGTGTTTCAATACAATAGGACTCCAACCCTCTCTCATTTAGTCCCTCCCATTCTGATCTTCCATTCCCAAGAGTTCAATGAGAATACAAAATAATACAAGTCATTCTTTCACCCATCAAAGAACCAGCCGTTTAACAGTTCTCGTCACCGGTGACCCTGACTTTGTTGGGAGAGGAAGGCTTTTTAATTTATTTATTTTTTATGTCTTTTTATCTTTTAGTTTTATTTGTGATTTTTAAGTTTGGTGTGTTTCAGTAAAAAGTGGGGTGCGTGTAGCACCACCCTTATTTTAATCCTGTATATGTTGTTTTTCTTTGTTGGAAAGAATCCTGTATATGTTCACATCACCTTAATCCTATCAAAATGATTTGACCCAGAAACTTTACTTAATTTCCCCCTCTGTCCCAAAAAATGAAATTCACATATGAATTTTAGCAATGAAGTTGGCTTCAGTGGTGATATTTCTGGTTTTGGTGGTGTTCCTGGGTCTCAGCATTGGTGGGTTTGGATTAGAAGCAATCCAGGAAGCTCCATGGAGGATCCCCACCTTGTTTTCTGTGGAGTACTGCCAGAACTACTTCGACTGGCAGACGGTGGAGCCTCGTCCATAGCTTCAAGAAGACCCATTACGAGGTTCCTCAGCTGTACGGACGAGGACAAGAAACGTTACAGAGGGGATGAACCTGACTCCTACTCTCGAGGTGCCTTCCATGAGCAGACACCCCAAGTTTGGAGATTGGTATTTGATTTGATTAATATTTTGTTATTTCTCTTAAATTTTTAGAATCTGGTTTTTGTCTTTACTCTGTTTTGTTCTAAATTTGGTTTGCATTATTGGGTTGTAATTGTATTGCTCTTGTTCATCTGACTTTGTTATATGTCAATGGGCTATATTATTATTATAAGAGTATTATAATTTACTGATCAAGTTGTGATTTTTTTTTTTCTTGATCTCAAATGGGTTTTCGTTTGTTGGGTAGTTTTTTTTTTTATCTATGTATTTATGCTTTCTTGTTGATGATTTCCTATTCAGAGATATTTTTCAGTCATTTAATTTGCCCTAAAATGGGGTTTTATTGTTGGTCAGATCACCTACTTTTACCTAGCTATTTGGGTTCTTTCACTGAGGGAGTTGTTGGTCTGTTCTGACTTTCTAATAGGTTTCTGTTATTATTATTTTTTAATCTTTCTTTCTGTTATTGTTGTTGGTATTTACTGAGATTGGGTTAGGCTGTCCTTATAACACTTGAAGGAAAGCCAAGAGTAGTTGATAGTTTCTTGCCAGAGGAAGCAACCTCCTAAGTCCTAACAGAAGAATAGAGATACAAAAAACTAGTGAAGATGATTCTTTAAAAGCTTTAATATTTATTATTTTATTGCAAGAGATACCTTAACTATTCTTTGAAAAAAGAGGACCTAAAGTCCTGAAGGAGCAAGCCATCACTGACAACAATTTACCTTACCTTAACCAAAATGAAAACCCAAAATCATACTCATAACACGACCATAGCATTTCACCTTAGTTTGATTTTCATTTTATGAGTGGGATTTCCCTTGGCTTCCTTTCAATATTTGAGCGTAATTACTGATGCTCATTCTGATAATGTCTGTTAATGTTTTTCTTCTATTGCTTATTATTTTTCTTGTTCTCGTTCCAGATTCTTTTATTGTTTTGCTTTATAATGGGTTTCTTTTTGGTTGCATTGCTGCTATTCTCCTCTTAACGGATTCTCTATGATAAAATTGATGGTGGTTACCAACTCCCGAAAAAAAATGTGGAGGCTAACAATGTTTTTCTTTTTCCTATAATTCTGTACACATCAAAGTAAGATCTCTTTGCCTGTCTTTTCTCTTCTAGTTATCTTCTATTGATTTATATGTTTGTATAGAAGAAGATTTGCCAAGCTAACCACTGTTTTTCTTCTCATCTAAGTCCTACGGGGAAGATATTTCTGAGTTCCTAGTTAAAATGATTGTCATTACTTTCTTATATTTTGCAGGTACCCTGCAATCAATAAACCAGTGGGAATTTTCCACTGTCTCAAACATAATAAAATGGAGAGAACGTCGACTGGGTTGTGATTTTGGGTGCAGACATGATCATCCGAGGCCCGATAATACCTTGGGAACTTGGTGCAGAGAAAGGCAAACCTGTTGCTGCATACTATGGCTATAAAGAACTGCTTCTTTGATAGAGGTTATTGGGGTATCATAAATCGTAATTGATTATTCTTTGATCAACTTCTTGACTATTGCTTGCAACCATGAATTCATGTGGTTCTATCCCACCTACCCACCAAAATGACTTCTCAATTATTAGATTGTTTTTCCTTTTCATTACTTTCCGTTTCAGTTATTTTATTTTGTTGTATTGTCATACATTCTAAAAATTTTATAAATTTAAAATTCTGAAATTTTTTATGTTGTTTAAATGGAAACCAGATATTTATAGTTGGCCTTCTATGAAAAGTGATTAGAGTATGGAGAGATGTTCTTGGTTTGGCTATGCAAGATACACTTTGACCAGAAAAACCCGCACTTGATCAAATCAAAATATTTTATTGAGTGCGGGTTTTTTTCCGGTAAAAAGAAATCCAATGTATTCAAGTGAAGTTTGCTAGAACATATCAATAAGCTAGACCCATGGTGTGAGTTGTCTTATGCCATAAATAAACCCGGACACTCGAGAAATCTGTTGGACAAGCAGATTCACCAGTCTTTTGTTCTTGGAGCAGAAGCAATTTGCTTATATATATATATATGGTAACGGAGGGTGTCCCAACCCTATCAAGGAAGGACTAGCCCCTTCAGATGCACACAATCACCCGCAAACCATGTACATCGGGTGAACCTGGGAGGAGTTGAACTCGAGACCTTGGGGATCTCTCCCAATACCCGAACCAACTGAGCTACCCGTGCAGGTTTGTGATACATATATCATAATTCTTTACTGCATGTGACATTAAATCTATAAATTTTTGAACGTTTTGAATTTTTTATCTAGGTAAAGAAGTAAATGAATCATATATTTAAACACCAGACAAATCAATGATTTACCATAATATTTTTCTAATCAAACTACTTATAGATCTGCTCATGAGAGAGGGCCAAGATACTTTGATTTCTTACATTTTAGCAAATATGGTCATATGTGTCTCTCATACATGTTAATTCAAATTATTGAATGTTATTCTTTATTTATATGATTACTATTTTGCTGCAACCAAGGGCAAACCAACTTAGGCTTGCAACCAACTTATCGGGTGCCCTTGTTAAGTTATTAAGTAAACATATTACTTTTAAATAATTTTTTTCTGCCTTTAAAGAAGATCGTATCCCTCAATGGAAAATCGGAGACACTTCCAATGAGATTTTGCATTGGTCTTACCTTTTGAAAATTTCATGAAGCAAGTCATTATTGCTACAAAATTACTAATAATACTGTCTTTATTGCGACTGCCGAATCTTTCTTGCTTTAAAGCTTCAATTATTGCTTGTTGATGGCACTTATGGAACTTGTAGTCATCAATGTATGTTCATAATCCAGTAGGGGTGTCTAGTTTTGTTTGTGGCCTCTCTTGTTGTTTTGGCCCCTTCTGGCCTCTGCTTTTGTCTTTTTTTCCTCTCTTTTTGTGTGTTTTACACCCCTATCTTAGTGTATTCCATCTTTACTTATCAAACAGAAAATATGTTTATAATCTAAATCTCTTGTTCAGGTACTTGGTTGGATGTGATAATATTCTTGTCCAACTGCACACAAAGCACCCCCAACTTTGTGACAAGGTTGGGGGGCTCTTAGCCATGCATATTGACAACCTTTGGGCATTGGCACCTTTGTGGCTTTCAAAGACAGAAGAAGTACAGGAAGACAGAGCTCATTGGGCAACCAACATAACTGGTGACATTCATGGCAAGGGGTGGATCAGTGAGATGTATGGAATATGGATACTCATTTGGTGCTGCAGAAGTGAGTGGATTTTATATATCTTTGCTTTAGAAAGCTATGATTTTTTCTGCAGTGATTGAATTTTTTTGGTCATGTATCTGCTTGATCAGGTGGGAGTTGGGACTTCAACACAAGATTAATGATAACTTGATGATCTACCCAGGTTATAGCCCAAGGGATGCGTTGAGCCTATTCTTTTACACTACGGCCTGCCATTTAGGGTTGGAAATTGGTCTTTCAGTAAATTAGACCACCATGAATATGGTATTGTTTATGACTGTGGACGGCTCTTACCCGAACCTCCTTATCCTAGAGAGGTACATAAAGTGGATCAGAAAAAAGTAAATAAATGATACTTGCTAATAGAAGAAACCTGGTGTGTTTTGCAGAGAATACATCTCGCCATATGCTGGGATAACTGTTGCTCACATATTCTTATGGAAGTATACACGCAAATGTCGAGGGCAGCCATTGGATGGGTCATAGCTCAAAATGACTGACTGGAAAGCCCTAACCTTTGATTATGGACTAAAGCTTGGATGGCCAAAAGTAGTTAGGGATAGGAAAACAGTTCATACATTGACAGTTTGGATCTTCCAAACAGTGTATTGCATTTCTTTGTGATAGTTAGGATCTTTCAACAATTGCCACATTTACAGCTCACATCCTGGAGTATGGCTGAGGCATATTTGACCTAAACACTATGGTTTTTTTTTTTTACCAGTATATGGAAAGTATACACAACAGACTGCATCACTGTTGCAGTACAATAGTACTTAACATACTTCTAAGTTCTAACGTTGCACAGGTGAGATTGATGGAAGCTGAAACAAACAAAAGGAGGGCCCTACTCTGGAGCGTAGAATGTATTAACACTCTGAATGAGGGTCTTCTATTACACCACACATCAAGTGGGTGCTCTAAGCCGAAGTGGTTGAAGTACTTGAGCTTTCTAAAGAGCAAGACATTTGCTGAACTGACGGCCAAAATATTTAACTCATGACATGCGAAGTGAGGAAGCTGAGGAACAACAACAGGTCTTTGACGCAACAGAAAGGACATATCCAAAAATCCATACCACCTATTCCACCGAGTGTTCCCCATATTTCGATTGGCAAACTGTAGGACTAGTCCACAGCTTTCACTTGAGTGGGAAGCTTGGAAATATCACACGGCTTCTCAGCTGTACAGAGACAGACTTGAAGCAATATGTAAGCCATGATCTGGCTCCCACTCATTATGTTCCATCCATGAGCAGACATCCATTAACAGGCGATTAGTAATTCAATTTTATTCCTTTTTGTTGTTCTTTCTTTTCTTTTTCCTTTTCTTTTTTTATGTGGGCAGACAACCATAACATGCACATTAAGCATTTGGTCCATGTTACCACCATTATTTGAGTTTTGGAGTGTGATAATAAAAAGAAACAGGTCAACATACACACAATAGAAACATGTCAACAAAATTATTGTAATAAGAATGGAAGATAGAAAACAATAAAGCCTTGTTTTCTGTTTTGCTTTTCAGGTATCCAGCAATCAATAAACCAGCCGCAGTCCTTCATTGGCTTAATCATGCAAACATTGACGCAGAGTTCATAGTTATTCTGGATGCAGACATGATATTGAGAGGCCCAATTACACCATGGGAGTTCAAGGCAGCACGTGGCCGTCCAGTTTCAACTCCCTATGAGTAAGATGAAAACCATTTACTCTCTCTATTTCTGTGTGTATGTGTGTACACTTACTTGCCATGTTACTGCATATAAATGTATCTGCTAGTCTCTTACTTTTATTCTCCTGCATGATAGCTACCTTCTTGGTTGTGACAACGAGTTTGCGAAACTCCATACCCGCCATCCTGATGCTTGCGATAAGGTTGGTGGTGTAATCATCATGCACATAGATGATCTATGTAAGTTTGCTCTACTATGGTTGCATAAAACTGAGGAGGTCCGGCCGACAAAGCACACTATGCAAAAAATATCACTGGAGATATTTCTGAAGCTGGGTGGATAAGTGAGATGTATGGTTACTCCTTTGGCGCAGCGGAGGTATGTCATATATATAGTGAAGTTGCTGTTTCACCTTCCTAACTAAACCCATTTTCCGTCATCTAGTTTCTAGTCTTTAAGAAAGTGTTTGAATGCTGTCTTTCTGTGCAGATGAATTTGAGGCATCTCATAAACAATGAGATATTGATATATCCGGATTATGTTCCCGAACCTAAGGTCAAGTATAGGGTGTTCCACTACGGGTTAGAATTTAGTGTTGGGAAATGGAGTTTCGATAAGGCAAACTAGAGGAATGTTGACTTGGTTAACACATGCTGGGCTAAGTTCCCAGACCCACCTGATCCTTCAACACTCAATTCAATAGTCGAGAATATTCTACACCGGGACCAGCTGAGTATAGACTGTGCAAGGACACTGAATAAAGTTCTCCGTTTGCATCACAAGACGAGGAATTGCCCTGATCCTAGTACCTTTACCACCTCTAACAGGGAGATGGAAAGTGAAGCCACACTGTCATGAAAAGTTGGGAGGTTCGATGGAAGCTTGAATACTATAAGAAGCAATCCAGTGGCGATCACTGCTTCTAGTGAATCATTCTACCTGCTGATACTGACAAAATCTTCAGTTCATTAAGGTTTTGGGTGGTTGGTCTATGGGCTTTCTCTGTCTTGGGTTTCTTAGCAGTCATGTTGGTGGTGCTTTCTCGCAGTAAAGGAAAGGGAGTGAGTAAAGCTCAAAGGAACAAGAGAGGAGCTTCTTATTCTGGATTCATGGATGCAAATGGATATGATACGCATCTCTATAATTCTGAATTTTCTTCAAAACATTAAAATAAAGGAAAAAAAATCCGTTGTTCTCTAAAAAAGGTAGGACATGAAACTACAGCATAAAGGGTCCCACAAAATGTCATCCTTCCAGTGGAGAAAACGAATATGGTCGTTGTGAAACTCGTGGAACAAAATGTCTCAGTTTGCGTTTCTGTAATCCTGCAGTGAGTTGGGGTCGTTGCTCAACTGAAGCGATTCTTGGCTCAACTTAAGTTTCCATCCAAGAGTTTATTTGAAAAACTTTCTTGCTGAAATTTAATTACCCGTATGATGAAATTTCAATTTTGTTTATATAAAATGTGAAGTTTGAGGTCCCTTCAGTTTTAAGTTGGCTTGTCCCAGATATGCTGATGGATTTTAACATTGTACTATAGAAGAAATAATACAAGCTTCAAAAGAAATTTATAATGGCCAGGCTTTGCTCTCTTTGCTGCTCTATATCGTTGTACTCTGCAAGTTGCAATCTTGCCTTACTGATAATTCATTAATCCATGCCATTCAAACCGCGGACAACCTCTTGGATGAAATACACCCCGAAGATGATGCGACCATCAAATCTCAATGATGAACGAGGGGTTGGAAGGAGGAAGGACTTTGGGCTGTTACCTATCCATAGCGCAGTAAAAGGTCATGATCGGTGAATGTGTACTATTTGTTTATGCTGGTATGTAGGCCTTATGACGCAAATCCCGTATCTTATATATCCTGTTTTCACATCATAATTAGTCATTAAATTTGATGATTTCCTGAGTATCTCATGTCAAAAGAAAATATTTTGATTTAATCATTCTCCAGACAATGATCATGTGTATAATTCACTATAAAATATACACCTAAATGACGGACACAGATCATTCAACTCTATCGGGTCAACTTGAGCCCGTACTGGTAGTTAAAAGATTTTCAAGGATTAACAACCTGAAGCTCCCTGGCACTGAGCATCAGATTCGGCAAGATCAAGAACTAATATATATACAATGTGAGTTCCGTCTGTGCATGTATTATATATATGCCATTGTGCCTCTGAGAACTTGAAGAGAAATGCATGATATGCTTATCTGTTTATTAGCACAAGGATACATCTATTGACTATTGTACATGTTTCAACATCCACATCCAAATGGGGTGGAAAGATGACATATCCTATCTTCTGTAGAAGCATTCTACTTTCATATCGGTTACCTGGAAGAAAGAGCAAGATCCTTGTTTCACTATAGATCTCCAATAAGAAACAGCTACCAACTGAGAGAGGTCATGCTATGAATAAACTTGATCCATTATAGGATATTCCATTGAGTCGTAGAGATAATCGCAGTTAAAACTCAGTCCACCGTACAAGTGGGTTGGATCATTGTAGTCCGAAAATTCTATGTTCTGGAACCCAATATTCTCAATATAGTCATCACCTTGAAGTGAATAGAAGTGTAAATCCTCGTACGAAGATGCCAATGGTGATCCACTTCCCAGATTTGTGATTTTTTCGGCAGATTCCCGATTATTTATGAAATTCTGATTGAAGCAATGATTTTTCATGCGTGATGTACTGGTGGAAATGGCCTTCAAAGCCTGAAGATTCACAATGTGGTTCTCAGCTTGAGAAGATGAGTTGATTATGCGTCCTATTGGAGAAACAGTTCCGACATGGTTGCTTCTGTTTTCAGTACATAAAGGCTTGATCTTATCTCTTTCCATAATGGATGTTCTCGAACTAATGGATGCAGCAGGCTGTAGCCAATCGGCTTGGATGTCATGCTGTGGATCAAGCAGCAGCAAATGGGTGTACGGATCGTGCTCTTGTTTTGGTTGTTGTTTGAACTGCATCACTGGAACTTCTCCACTCCAAGAGTGCTGCGTCCGGGTAATAGACTCCAATGATGCAGAGTTCACATCTGGCCTCAGTGACTGGAGAGAATAACTAAGGTTCATTTGAGGACTACTGCTTGCCTTCTGATGATCAGGAACATCACCTGTCAAAGTTTTTTTGGGTTCTCTCAATGGCAAGAATGAAACAATGCCCTCCAAATCACCTTCATGGACTTTTGGGCTCCCATCTTGAACAAATATTTTATTGCTGGAACATTCGAAGTTGCTGTTGGCAAAATTGTTTTGGGGCATTTTGATAGACCTTTGAAGACCAAAACTTTCAAGGGGATCTTTGGAAGAGAAATCCGGCTGCTTTATCCCACCAAAAGAAGTTATTGAATCATTTTGCGTCTGCAGCCTACTCAGGTAGAGGCGGTACTTCTGCACAAGGAAGACATTCCCATGATCTGCAAGCCTATTGAAGTTTACATATGTAACTTCTATTGTCTCAATAAACTGAGGATTGCATTTTGCAGAAAATGTGTTTGCTATTATTGTATATACCAGTGAAGCAAAAAGGAAAATGAGATAAGATCATTTTATGTTACAGATAAATAATTTTTTCTTTACCGGTAAAAAAAAAATACTGCCACTCAAAGTACACTACTAATGCTGCTAAGGTATTCTACTTTTCTAGAGAGCCCAAAAACCCTAAAAACAATATACATAATTATTTTTTTCTTTGGTAGGTAAGAATCTTGCAAGCCGCTTTTTTACTCAAGTCTTGTTGGCCAAGGGTTTTGGAAGCTAGGTCTGCTGGTATTCCACAGTGAGACCTGACCAACTGGGCAAGCACCAGTTGGTTAAAATGCTGAGTGAAGTTTCAACTAGTTAAGGAATTATGTTTCCTGGTGTCATATTCCATATCTCATTTAAGCCAAATAAGAGTTCATGGTATCAAGAAGAAATGTACCAACAAGCCATTTGCTTTCTGAAGAGATATTAGCAGAACCTCTTATTAAACCAAAGGCACATGCATTTTAATAGATGCCTTGGTATTAAACCAACCACTGAAACTAAGGGACAAGTGTTGAAACTTCTCACCTAAAATAAGAAATACAATTTGTTTCTTCTGCTCCACAATCTGTTGGCCGGTAAAGGCCTGAATGTTGCTTATATTCTTAAAAACAGAGGGACGCTGTTTATCTATCCAGAGAACAAGTCATAAATTGATGATATGTGTCTGTCTGGTGTGTGCATTAGAGCTATCTATCACTTTGGTGTGACCCCCATGTCCTGAGGTAGGCATGTAGCCTAGCATCAAATCATAAGCATGTCTACTGAAACACTATGAACTTACTTAAATCCAGGGAATTTCAAATTTTCAATCCCTAGTCTAGAAGGAAAATGTCATAATCAACATGAACAAGCATGAGCATCTAAATATGGTAGCAGATCAATGGTTTTATTATTTTTAGTAATTCCTGAAGTACATAGAAGGATCTGGATAATATAAACTTGCACATGAAATTTCAGCATATTTCATTATGTCAAAAGTAGCTTTTAGAAGAAACTTCATGTTTGTTTGAAACAAATATGCAACAGTAGTTTTCCTAGCAGAAAATTCTCAACAATTTAATAACAATACTTAAAGCAGACCTATGGAAGAGTCAGAAATATTTTCTATAATCTCAGAGAATTAACTGATTATCATGGAATCATTGTTTTTTTTGGCAGCAAAATAGCAGACTGAAAAGTAACTTGTTCACCAGAGTCTACCAGGAAAAACTTTCAAGCTGATACATGAAGCAAGATTTAGAGAGATGTATCTACCTGAAGGTGGCTAGCAACATTTTCTCTAGTCAACCCAGGAATATTCATCAGATCGAGTATCTTCTTAGGACGAACTTCTGCCACAAGAAATTACATATCACGGGCTGTGTACAAGCATTATAGAGATGTTTGACAGCTAAAAAAATAGTAACCCTACATATATCACAAACAAATGTCACCTGTTTGATATAAAATAAAAGAACTTCCCATTCAATGATGAACATCCACAGACCAAACTATTGAAAAGGAAGTTGGCTTATACTCACTATCAAAGCCAATCTGATTAACAGCTTTGACAAATTTCTGATGAAGATCTACCGACCAAACTATTCTAGCCTTCTTCGCAGCACAATCATCATAGAAGTCTTGGTCATCATGATCTTTGTTTACCATATCTTTCCTTCTCTTTACTGAACTCAAATCACCTCCACTTAGCATGTTCCCATTATCAAATGTGCTTGATCCATATCTCATCATCTGATAATCTTCAATGCTTTCATGACCTTCATTGTCTTTCACCTCATGTATTTTCTTTCTTAAGACATGTTGCCATATGTTTTGAAGTTCTTTCATTCGTACAGGCTTAAGAAGATAATCACATGCTCCATGTTGAACACCTTTCATCACTCTGCTTGCTTCCCCATCAACAGACATCACTGTGCAAATTCATAGAAGACAACGCGTTAGAAATAAATTTTTAATTGGAAGTTTTTAAAAAAAAAATGACAAACAGAACTCAAGACAAAGTCTCAAAAGTTAATGACAGAGAACTGACTGATGACAGGAAGATCCATCTCAAGTCCAACATGTTCAAGAAGTTTGAAACCATCCATGTCGGGCATGTTAACATCGCTGATTATAATGTCAAATCCATTTTTGCTTTGACGAAGTGTGTTCAAAGCATCTCTTGCTAAACAGCATGTAGTCACTGCAAGAGGCAAAAGCAACAAAAAAAATCAGAGAAGTATAGATATTATCACCATGGCAGAGTGGAATGTGAAACCCAATATAGAAGTCTTTGAAGGAACGGCAACTATAGATGCTACTGATAGGGAATGAACCCTAAACAGGATCTGAGACACAAAATATAGACAGAAAAATAACAAAAACAAACACACAGAAAACATAGATTTACGTGGTTCCCTCAAGTTGAGGTACGTCCACAGAGTCGCCGAGATTTCACTATGATCTGGAGCAAAAGAGAATTACATAGTTGCGATCTAAAATAATAGTAGCCGCCCACCCCTATTCTTAATAGTATTAGGGCTACATAATAGAGGTTTGATGTTCAGTCGAGGAAGGCTCCACACTTCCTATCAGCTACCTAACCAGATACATTAACCAAAAAAAATGCCATGTAATGAGGACATATAAGGATGCAAATGCCATCAAAATTTCCAAGATTAACCACTGTCCTGCCATACCACCACCTTAGCTCCCGCCATTCTTATAACCATACGGAAGGAGAGATGAGGGATATCAGATATGTTTCCCATAGAATTAGAGCAGGGTCGCCGTGGAGATGTGCTTAGCAACTCAAATGAATTAGAATTAGCAAGAGTTTTATAAATCGGCAATAAGACCAAGATTGCTTTATAGAGTAGAATATTGAGCAATAAAAGAGGATCATGTGCAATAAAAGCCATTGACAACACCAACTAAAAAAACTGGTACAAGTTGAAGGCTCTAAAAGGTGTGAAAGCCAAAAAAGACGTTGATTGTGGAAATGAGCATAAATTTTAAGGCATATGCATCCCTTACAAAAAAAATTGCTTTAATGAAGGATATGGCCCTAAATAGAATGGAATCGTGACCCAACTTCCTGTGGTCAACCCCAAACTATTTTGTACGGATTCATTAAGACTACAAGTGTGTCCCGTGTCGAAATATGTGGACACAGACACACCTCAGATATGATTGTTATGACTCATATCAGAAGAATCTGAGCATTTTGGACATTAATATGAACATGGCTGATACCCTTAAACTTTTAGTGTTTATTATATAAAAAAGCATAGAACCGTATATAATTAGCATAAATTTCAAGAATTTCTTTCTAACTTTTATCATCATAAAAGATAAGCCGGTAGGGAAAGAGAGGAAAAACCATGATCCATTTGTTTTCAACAGGAAAAAATATATTAGAGAGAAAAGAAGAAATTACCAATTCCTATAACAAAAAAGAAAGGGGAAGAGAGAGTTGATGGCTAGGAATTTGGTAAGCCGTGTTGGGCCTTGACAGTTGACATCCTTCCGGATTAAAAGAAAGTCAAGTACCTGATTACTCCTCATATGACACTAGGGATTCTCATAGTGTGAGCATTCTTCTAATACATTACCACTTTAATTACCTCAATAAGAGGGCTTTACTAACATTTGACCTGTAGGGAAAAAGTGAGAAGGAGAAACGGAAAGGACAAAAGAACCATTAGTTACTCAAAAAGTTGAAATGCAGTCTTTAAACGGTAAATAACCCCAATATGAGTTTTATCATAACTGGATTCTAAAAAATCTGCCTCTAAGAACAACAAAACTTAGATGATGTTGTGTTGCACTGTACGTTGCAACATCAAAATGCAAGCCCATAAATATGTACATTTTGTACTCTCAACATATATCTCAGTCAAGTTAATAAAATAAAGCTCTGCTAGGAAAATGGGTATGGAGATTTAATGAAGAACGTGAGAACCTTTGGAGGAAGGTGATTGTCGCTAAATATGGGGAAAGCTCTTGTTGGTCACTGAAGGGGGTGAGAAGATCACATGGGGTGGTTCAATGGAAAGGTATAATGGCAGATACCTAGTGCGGTGACTCGAGGCTTAAGGATGATTTTGGAAACATTTGTATCATTGTCATCAACAAAGAGGTGATGGTAGCTAACTGCTACAACTACAAGCGAGTGGGGAGTGAGGTAATTTGGTGTCCTAGATTGCAGAGAACCTTAAACGATTGGGAAGTAGAGATTCTGCAATGTATATTGTCTTGCCTAAACTCATTTCTCTCATGTCCCCAGATTATTGATAGTAGGATTTGGTCTAAAATCAACAATGGTCGGTTTTTAGTGAAATCGTTACTACAATCCTTTGACCCTTCTTTCCCACACTCTTTTCCATATAAGATTGGCTGGTCCCTTTGAGTACCATCCAAGTATCTTTCTTCCTATGATGCGCAATTCTGAATAATATTTTTATGCCTGGTCATTTAAAGAGTAGAGGGTGGAGTATGACAAATCATTATTATATGTGCATATTAGAGGAAGAGACAGTTCACAGTAGATCATTTGCTATTGCATTGTCGGGTTGTCTTTGAGATTTGGGGTTTCTTCTTGTTTCGGTTAGGTGTGGATTGTGTCTTCCCTCTCTCCTTTTTGAACTTATTATCAGGTTGGCAATTGTCGACACTGGTGGGTGCTAAGAAATGTATATGGTCTATTTTGTCTAGATTTATCTTGTGGTCCATCTGGAAAGAGAGGAATTGTCGCATCTTTGATAACTCCTCTCCCAATCCTCATTCCTCGGATTATAGATCGAATCTGACAATCGATGTTGGATTGGTGTTCGAATTCTCAAAGGGGTGTGGAATTGGGTGACCCGTTATGAGCTTGTGTCTCACACCTTTGGCAAGCTTATCTTTTTGCTTAGTCTACTTTTGTCCAATGTTTAGTTTACATCCCTGTAAGATGCCTATACTTCTTTTGATCTATTAACATATTTGATAATTACCGATTTTAAGAAAATTATGTATCAGTAGAACGGAACACCACGACTAGACCTTTAGCACATACACATATAACCTCAATGAACACATAGGGTCGACCCTGCCATTGAGAAGACCCTTTAGAGGGCATGGGCCATCCATAATTGTTGGTTCAGCCCTTCTGAAGTTGCAACATCGAATTGCAAGCCCATAAATATGTATGTTTTGATACTAAATATATGTCATAGTTTCTACTTTGTGTATCAGTAGAACAGAAGACAGCGACTAGACCTTTCACCCATACACCTAGAACCACTGTTGTCAGAACTGGATTGGACCAGCCGGTCGAACTGGAAAAACCGGGAACTAGTCCCCTCACCGGTTCCCAAACACCCCAAAATCGGACCGTTTTAAAAACCGGCCATTTTCGTGAAAACCGAAAGAACCGGTCGGTTGAACCGGGAACCAGTGGTCATAACCGGTTGAGAACCGGTCATAAATGGGTAAAAATGGATTCTTAAAATAAATAAATAAATAAGGACAAGGTTGAACCGGACCGGTCGAACCGGGACCGGCCACTCAACCGGTTCGATGACCGGTTCGGTTCTGATAACATTGCCTAGAACCTCAATTAACATATTGGGTCGACTCTTGACTAGACCCTATAGAGGCATACGGCATACCTGATCCATAAACCCTAGTTAGACCATTTGTTTGTTCTGCCCTTCTAGTCTGTGTGAAAGAATCTTAATAAGGGTGCAAATTTGACACTTGGCCAGACCTTAAAAGGCATCACTCAGCCTTTAATTTAAACCTCTTATCTAAGATTGTTTGGTGTGTATTAATCAAAGTAAGACATCTTGGACAGTGACCAAATAATTGGCTAGGGCCTTCCGTGTGCACGTTTGCTTTAGAGTATCATTGACTATTTGTAACCTGACACTTTAATAATTTAAGATTCTACCCCTGTTCAGCGATCCTATTCAATGGTCACTAAACTGTTATTTTAAAATTGATTGCCACTCGATTCTTAATTCAAAAGCCTATCTTGCTAATCAACAATCCCACTCAATGGTCATATGAATTAAGGGAATAAGTGGTTGAGAGCTGGAACAGTTATCATTAAACCATTCACAAGCAACAACTCTGCACCCAGCTGCAAACATATATTTTGTGTTATTCACAAACCACCGGCACCAAATTCTAGAAGATCGTGGAATCTGCAACTGTCAAAACCTGGTAAAGACTCTCAACATATTTGCTAGTAAGCAATCCTACTCAGTGGTCAATTTGAATTGTATCAACAAGAGAAAAGGAACGCACTAGGAAGGGGTTGGACCTCTAGACTTGTGGTTAACACCCCACAAGCTCTAGCAAACTGAGTGTTCCTACAATTGAATACCTATACAAAAAAACATATCTTTAACTAAAATTCCATCTCAGGAAATATACTTACAGTTTATCTTAATCTTATAAAATCCGAGGTTGAATCTCTAGACTTGTGGGTAACATCCACAAATTCTGCAAACTGAGTGTTCCTACAATTGACTATCAATATATATATATCTATAACAAAAATTCCATCTCAGGAAATCTATTTACAAGTTTATCTTAATCTTATAAAATCACCTATAATATGTGATATACATCTTTGGCGTGTAATATATAACAAAAATTCCTTCTCAGGAAATCTATTTACAAGTTTATCTTAATCTTATAAAATCACTTATAATATGTGATATACATCTTTGGTGTGTAATGGTCAGACTCACTCAGATCTTTCATCTACAAAATCCATGCACTTAAATGAACCTTATTAAATGAGATTTTCAATGAAAAAGAAAAAATACACAAAGACAAACAACAACAATTCATATCCTTTACCATCCAAAATAAAAAATAAAAAATTCATATCCTTGTTTAGAACCAATTAAACACACTAATTGCTTGCTTTTATCCTCCTCATCACCATCACACATTCACACTAAACGACCTGTACATGAATTGGAAGTACAAACGGGTCCTTCATCTTGAGAAGCATTGCCACTCAACTGAAATCAATACCTTCTGTAGAAGACTAAAGACAAATTATGAACTTTCAAAACAGAAATGATGCATGCCTTTCGAATTACTATCAACTACTACAGCAATTTCAGTAAATCCCAAATCAATATCAACTACTACAGCAACAACAGCAAAAAACATATAATCTCCCCATTCAATCAATAACATGAAATAACTGCGTGTAAAACACAACTAAATCATACATAAGCAGAAATACAACTTACAGTCACTAATATCAAGAGACCATATTTAATTCTCCTCAACCAAGTAAATTGAATATAATCAATCCATTAACCTAGAACTTCCATTTAACAACATAACATATATGGGAAACAAGAACATCATCAAAAACTCAAAATACAAACCGAAAAAAAGAAAACAAAATGAGAATTATACGTTACATTACCTTCGTAGGAGCACTTCTTGAGCATCTTTTCAAGGATTTTCAGCCAAGTTGGATCATCATCAACAACAAGAACACGAAGACCGATCGGAAATGCATCGATTCGAGGTGAAGAAAAACCATTCTCCATGATCGAAACGATTCGATTATAGTAAAGTGGACACAATGAGATGAAAAAGAATGTGATTTTTCGCTTTTGAGGAGGAAGAGAGAGAGAGAGAGGACTGAGGAGTGGTGTGTTCAAGTGAGGTGGAAGAACAGATATTGGCGCTGGCCAGTGGCTAGTTAAAGGTTCCCACGGCACATGTTAGTTTACCAGGAACTTTGATAGTGGAATGAAGAATCTGAAGTGGATGAAAGTGATAGCATATGTAAGAATGCAAACATCATCACAACAGCATACAAAAAGGTTGTAGAATGCTAGGGAATGAACCCTAAATGGGATCTATGAGACACGAATTATATAGATAACACACGTAGAAAACATTGATTTATATGATTCCCTTAAGTTGAGGTATGACCATGGAGTCGTCGAAAATTTCACTATAATTTAGAGCAAAAGAGAATTACAAAATTACGATCTAAAAATAACCGTAGCTGCACACCACTATTCTTAATATTATTAGGACTACATAACAAAAGTAAAAAATATCAAAGTACCCCTCGAGAGTAGATGTAGGATGTTGAGTCGAGGCTGGCTCCACACTTCCTATCATAGAAGTGCCCTATGCCTTTTGGTGTCACTCCTTTCATTAGAGAAATTTCTTATAATAATCTAATATAAACATTAATTCACTATGCGACAACTTGATCGACAAATGTAAAGATGACCTCGCACCGACGACCCTCATTGGGGTATCCATAGTATACTTATGTCAAAAGATTGAAATTTTTATTATTTGCAAAACTATGGATATGTTACGCAACGTACTAAGAGCTATTGATTTGATTGTTATATTTTTAGCTCATAATAGAAATGGAGTACTTTGATGACATTTAGCATATGATTGTTATATTTTTAGCTCATTATAAAAATGAAATGCTTTGTTGGCATTTAGCATATGCTTCGATATAGTTGGGATAACGCCTTGATAATGATGATTTGAGAACTTTGATCTATATTGATGATTGAGGACTTTGATCTATATTTCATTGTGCCCTCCGATAGACCATCCTTCCACTATCCTAAAAAATCTATTTTAAGGCAATTGATCGCCATGTCAGGCATTGGAAAGTAATTAAAAGATGATCATTCCATAAATCAGAGAGCCTGTTTTGAACCAAATGAGCTTATAAGAGTATAATATTTGGAGGGTAGTATGAATTTTGGTTAGAAGATGTTATGTATAGGAATGCTATTTTAAAATATTAGAAGGTGGAAATATGAAAACCATGAGTTGTTGGATGCCCCATTCATGCGTATAAAATAAAGCATCTGATGTACTTGAGGGGGAAAGCTTTTGAATTTTTGAATGATAGTTTATGGTAACATTATATGTACCGCAGGCAGTCCAAAGAATCCAAAGACTCAATTCAGAGCCTTCTATATTTCTTTGCTACATGAATAGAATTAGAGGGAGATTCCTAATTATCTATTTTCACATTGGGTTTAACTTTTAATTAAGGGAAGGTTCTAAGTACTACATGGTCTCTGTACTTATGCTAATAAGTATGGGTTAAATACGCTGCATCTCTACATGATGATGATGATAGAACATGTGTCAGAAACCACGACATTTTAATTTTACTAGAAATATACCCCTGATGTTTGCCATCAATACGAATGGTAATCAATCTCAATGTGCGGTTGGGTGGTTGAATCGGCACCGGAATTCAATAGAGGATTAGCACCATTTATCGTGCATTCATTTGGTGTAATTCAGGGCTAAGTACATCTTGAGATTAATCAATGGGACTGATCCATTATTCCTCAATTATTAGAGTAATTCTAGATTTTTTTTTTAGGGATCTTAAACTTTCAAACATTAGGAGTCTAAAGGGTTATTTTTTTAGTGGTAAGAGAGAGTTTCAAAAGCAACTCAATGGTTCTAAAGGAAATTCCCACTACCTAATCCTTTATGTTTTAAAAATGATTCACTAAAAGAGAGGGGGAAGCATGATTGGGACAAACAAATTGAGAGGATGAATTCATGCAACTCATCTAAAGTGGAAAGTTACTTTTAATTTTAATTAACTAAAGATAAGAACGCAATTGTGTTTCTTATGCTCTCTTTGATGCTTCTCGAGGAAATGCCCTTTTTTAGAGTGGAAAAAGTACGTGATGGCACTGCATGAAGGAATGCCCCAGATGAATCAAATGGTTTAGATAGTACTAAAAGTATATAGCCTTTTTCCGAATGGTAAGCCTTCTTGTTGCCCATCAAGTGTAGAGTTTAAATATGAACAAGAGCTTTTGGTTCAAGAAATAACCTGAGCTATCCAAAAGAAAGGAGAAAAAAAGGCAATAAATAAGGCTGTATTCAAATATAAGCTAGGTTGTGAACTTGGCTCAGCTCCTTCGAACAAGGTCAAGCTGGCATCTCAAGCTCAAATGATCATTTGAGCTCGAATATTTAAACAAATCGAGTTCGAGCCAGACACTGTTTGACCCGGCTCGTTTAGGGTTGACCTCAACTCGGCTATATATATATATATATATATATATATATGAATAATATTACTTTATAATAATATTTTTAACTAATAATGAATAAGTATCAGAGTTAATAATAACAAAAGAAATGCTGAGAAGTTGGAAACAAAAACCCTAACTCTCTAGTTGACTAAACTGGGGACTATCCCCAAATCTGATTTGTATGTATGATTAAATTAATTTTGTATAATTTCCTGAATTTGTAATTCAGTAATAACTGGTTATTTGAAAATCATGTAATTAAAACTTAAATCAAGCTTGAGCCAGATCGAGCTTGGCTTGGCTTGAATCAAATTTGAACTCAAGCTCGATATCAAAGCTTGTTTAAGCCAAGTTCGAGCATGTTCCAAGTTCAAACCAAGCTCAAGTTTGTGGAATGCATGAAATCAAGTCTCATATCTATTTAGGATCGTAACATGCCACCACACTTGCTTCCACAGCCGAACTTTGGCGACAGGCAACCCTTAGGCCTTATCCGTTCTTGGGACGGCTCACACTTTGCTCCAGGTGGCGGTGGCTCTCATTTTGGCGGTGGCTCAGCTAGACTGAACACAGGTTTAGCAATAAGTACGTAAGTACGTAACAGATTGATTTGTGTTACCGGTGTTTGGTAGCAAGTTTCAAGTGGCATATCGACTGATAATGTAGGAGCAATTTTATTATGTGTTTGGATCGGGCTCTGAATTTAGCGAATGCAGAAAACATGTCCGCCTCCGATAGGCTGGGTTAATTGGCAACTAACTAACCCTGATTACTAGGCTTTAAAGCTTTATATTGATTGGGCTTTGTTGCATCTCACAAGGGGGTGGCAAACCTGTTATTGACCCGACCCTCAACCCGTCCATCCATGCCCACCAAGTTTTCCTGGTGGTTGGTTGTGAAACGGATCATTTAATCAAGAGTAGTGATAGGTGGACCCATGGATCCCATTAGCTAACCTAAGGCATCCACCAATGGGTGGATGCCTTAGGTTAGCTAATGGGATCCATGGGTCCGTTAACTATTTTCCTTTAATCAATTGAGGGTATATCCCAAAACTGAACAAAGTGGGGATTCAAAAATCTGATTTACAAGGAATTGTTACTGTAAGAGAACTAATCAATAATAGATTAGATTCTTATCATGTGATCTCTATATAAACCCTAGTTAGGGTCATTGTAAATCATCCAAAATTATCAATAGTCTCTTTTCTATCATGGTATCAGAGCGGGTCATCCACCGCTTATTTTTATTTTTTTATTTGATTATGTTTTTCGGTCGGGTGGCGGCGCCACCACCTGTCCGGCTTGAAGTTTCCGCTTGCAGATTCCTTTCCTTCACCTTAATCCCTCTCTCATCTCTATCTTACACATACAAGTTTTTGTTTCACTCACTTACAATAGAGAAGATATCTCTCCGATTCTTATACAGGAGTCCTTTTTCTTTTATCTTCTTTTATCCATTCACGATGCCAAGCGACTTGCTCACTTTCGCATATCACTATACTCTTTGATATCATGTCATACTTTCAAAGTTACATATCACATATTGCCTCTCCCGAATATTGTGTCATGTTTCTTTACATCTTGTGCCATTTTTCACCATGTCTCCACACATCCACAATCCAAAGTTACGATTGCCTTTGACAGTAAATGGGTTGTTTCGGATCTCATTCGCCCGGATCAAAGGTTTTTTTTTTTTTTTTTTTAACAAAAAAAAAGACTTCACCATGGTTGTCACTATTAGCCTCTACATCTATTGTCTCTTTAACCAATCGTTGTCAATTGCAAAGCCCCTACCCATTGCCTCCACAGGCAAGGGCCTTCACTGCCATCAAAAGTCGCTATGATAGCTAGCCAAATCCATGGCTACCATTATACTCATTGCTTCTATCTTTTAGGGTTTTGAATAAACTCTCCTTATTTGATAAAGAAGAAAAGCGTGAGTATTTGCCAAAAAAAACACCTCAGTCCGTCATCTTCTTTGCGCTCATAGAGGTCTTTATTTCATGCCCATTGGAGGCTCCCTTATTTTGGCCCATTAAAGGCTCCATCCTTGGCCCGTTGAGGCCACATATTTTGGCCCATTACTGACCCCATTTTTTACCCACGAAGTCC
The DNA here is from genome assembly GCA_015143295.1 of Tetracentron sinense. Lineage (NCBI taxonomy): Eukaryota > Viridiplantae > Streptophyta > Magnoliopsida > Trochodendrales > Trochodendraceae > Tetracentron > Tetracentron sinense. Next base: position 33,783,206 of record CM026568.1, on the reverse strand, counting down.
ATAGAGGTCATGTTCTTGGTTGAGACCAATATTTTAGGCCCATGGAGGCCCAATTCAAGCCCACCGAGGCTGATTTTCTTGACCATTGAGCCATGTTAGGCCCATTGGCAGTACTGTTTTTGAAGTTCATTTGAGACATTTCTTTTTAGTCCATGAAGACCTTTCTTTTGGCCCATTAGAGGTTCACTTGGTTCGACCACATTCATCAACAGGCAAGCAACTGGCTGACTCAAACAAGCATGAATGAAATTTAAAGGTGTCAAGCCGAGATAAAAATGTGTCAAACAGATTTCTACTAGTAGCAAACACAAGAAGATTTTTCAATCCTCATATGTTTGAGGGGGAGTATTGGAGAATATAGTAAGAACAAGTGGATGAGATACACTAAATCATTCTAAGTGTCTCATCACAATACGAGATTAACATTAATCAATAATAGATTAGATTTGATGATTTACTTTCCATAAAGCTTATCATGTGATCTCTATATAAACCCTAGTTAGGGTCATTGTTAATCATTCAAAATTATCAATATAATCTCCCAAAAAGCCCAACGGCCAATTTATGCACACACTCACGATGACAGACCCAAACATAAAGGCTGCACGATTGACGATCCATAAAGAGGCGCACGTGATATACCTAAGAATTAGGGCTGCACATGAAGGGGCGTATAAGAGAACCAATCCCACATCAACCAAATAGAGAAATAGTTGTGGCCTTATATACATGTAAGGCCTCTCCACTCATAGCCAATTGGTTTTGAGTTGGACGCTGTCACAGTTACATCAGGTTGGCATTTGTGTGTTGTGGCAATGAATCAACCCGACCCACCCAGTGACACAGCGTGAATGACAGACACAAACTATATCATGTACCAGCTCTGCAAGCCACCACAAATGGGAATCATCAGGAGCAGGGGCAGAAATGGACCTGGATGGTCTTGGTCAGTATTTTGGGCCTCGGGTAGGGTCTTGGCATGGATCATGAGCAATTCTACTCCTGGCGCTCCCATTTTCAGAACCACCGCTACCTTACGAGTCAATGCATCCATAGCTTCCAGTAAAAGATCAATCTCTACTGTTTATGCAAAAACTAAGGTGAGATTCTTGGTTAAAACTTCTACTAGTTATAGAATCACTCATGAATAAAGCTTGATTTCCTTCATTGTTTCTTGAACCTGTAATACTATTGCAAAGAAATGCTTCAATCAGATTTTAATGTTCTTAGAAGAAAAAAGAGTTCAATTCATGGTTTTTCTGTATTCTATAGTGTACAGATTCTATTCATGTTCACTGTATTGCTTTCAACTATCACCATTCATCCATTCCCACTTATTAATGCATCTGGGAAGCAAATATAAAAGTAATTCCATGTATAACAACAGTGATCTATTAAGAGACATCTTTCAACTTTTAGATAACATACACATAATGAGAATATGTGTTAATTAACACATAAGGATATCATATATGAATAAGGACTTCATACATTATAAGAAGCGTAGCTCATAGATTCGCAGCATCCTTCTAATTCTCAGGTCTTAAAAAAGCTGAGTACCATCACTAAGGCATACCTTATTCAATACATTGTTATATTATCTATCAGCTGAGGTGCTTCACCTTGCTTTTTTCTAGGCTGATCATGGAGGGAATTCATGAATCTTCTGATTTGCCTGCTTGATCTTGGACCTTCGATAAATTATACACCACCTAATTATATACAACTACCGTGGAATATAACTCCAATCTTTGGCACTCTCCCGTATTCCAATATAATTGAGGGAGCAGATAAGGATGAAAATACAGAGTTCTTCATAGCAGACACTATGTACAAGGGGTGGTCGGCATTTATGAGTCCTCTTCGCCATCCTTCTTCCTTTAATCAGATCATGTAATCGTATACATAGAAAACGGTGGTCTCAGGCATTTCAAGAGGCAGGTTATCGATATAAAGATAGAAACATCTCAAGTTCTCCTTTGCAAGAGTTGTTGTATCAACAATATCGCTGTTACTAGTAAGAACCCACAAGTCTCTAGATTTAACTCTCTTCAGGCTCCCTCGGCAAAAAGGGCAGGACTGAGATCGCATATTCCTGTTATTGAATTTATTTTTAACAGAAATAGTTTTGTCAGTAAACTGTGGAATGTTAATGGATAATTTGTAATGGGAAAATAGTTAAGGTGCCCATGAATTGTATTTGCAAACCTAAGGCTGAACCTCATTGGTCCAGCTCCCCCCTCTTAAATGCTCATTAACTATAATGAGCATTTAAGAGGGGGGAGCTGGACCAAATGAGGTCCAGCCTTAGGTTTGCAAATACAATTCATGGGTACGCCTATCAGTGCTCTTTGTAATAATGAGTACTGACAATTGAGATGTGGTTACCAGTCATGGAAGCAGCTGATGCACATGGAGTGGCTACAATTGGGCAAGACCATCTTGGTGCAAGATTCCATACATATCCCGCATTCGTCCTCTCTCTCTGGATCCTTATCGAAAAGCTTCCTCCTTTCTTCCACCCTCTTCCGACTCAATACCTCCATGCATCGACCTCTCTGGCTATTATCTTCCAATTCAATTAAGTCGCCTTCTAGTTGCGTAAGAGAAGGATATATAACAGCTACGAGAATTTTCAAATTTTTTTTTTTAAAAAAGACAATGAGATAGAAATATCAGAGGAAATTGGAGAAATCATGAACCAAGAGGGGTTTCAAACAGAAGTGCAGACCATAGAATTCCCTGAGGGTGGCTTTCCTTTCGTGTGAAGACATGGTTGACATCCCATCAACATATACCTGTATAGTATTATATATAAAGCTTAATTTGATTTTTCACTAAAACTGAAATTTAAAAAATGATAATTAATCCCCATAAAAATATCTCTCCCGATTTCTCTAAATTTCGATAAGATATGTAACAAATTAGCAGAAAGAAATGGCAACCCACCTTATATATAAGTATGTGGAGAAGGCCTAAATAACTTGGGAGGGTATCCATACAACTGCAGTCCATCCATTCCATCAAAAATAGAAAAAATGGTGCATATGGACTGTAAGACAATCTCATTTGAAGATATTCCCCACCATAATCTTTTGGGAGAGCAGCCGCCCTTGCAAACCCAAAATCCAAATTAAAATTAATCAACTTCATCTGGGCAAACGCCAAAACAATCTAACTATGCCACAAAGAAACTGAACCAACAATCCAATAGAAACTCAGCAGAAAAGGGGCACAACGAAAATCCATTTTTTTAATTTTTTTTTTTTTTTCACAATGTGGATAGTGAAAATCAAATGGGTTTTCCTTTTTCTGTATTTTAGAGGGCAGTAGTTGCAGAAAAAGATGAAATTGGGAGAAGAAGTGCTGTAAGGCACTTCCCATCATAAGCTCTTCGAAAAGCATCTGTCCTTCAAACCCAAATTCTATGATCAACTTAATTCATATGAGAAAACAGCAAAAACATCTACCTACCATAATGGAATTGTACCAATCATAAAAGAAAAAACAGCCCCCAGAAAAAAAAAAACAGAACCAGTTCTACACGTTTTTCACAATGTAATGTATAAAAAAAAAAAAATGGGTTCTTCAATTTCGAGTTCTACAGACAAGAAATTGCAGAAAAATGATGAAAAACTCACTTAACAGTAATAAGGATATTAAAAGAAAAGCCGAAATAAAATTGGGAAGAACTTACATACTATTGGCATGTTGTATATCAGCTTCAAGAGCTTTGATAGATTCTCTATAAGAAGGCTTATTGGGCTGCTTTTGCCACATCTCTTCTTCTTTTCGTTTCCTAGAGAGAGAAAGAGAGAAAGAAGGGAAGAAGAGAACAAACGGTGCAGGAAAAGAAGTCTTTTGGGGGATTTATTTGGAGAATATTGGATGAGAAGGGAGAGAGAGACTTTTAAAAGTGGGTGATAAGAGCCGTTTGCTTAGAATTGAAACCTTTCCCCACTCCAAGAAAAGGAAAGGGATGCCTTCTCTCTTTCATTTCCTTCCCCTTTTCTTATTTTCATTTCATTTTATATATATATTTTACATAACTTTCATTTTATATTTGAAGGTGACGAATTGATTGAATGCTAATAGATGGGGGCAGTTAAGGAATCAACGGTATAAATAAAGGTTTAGGTTCTATTAAAAATAATATAAATAAATAAATAAAATAAAGGTTTAGGTTTGGAATCTAGTGAATGATGAGGGTTATAATGTGACATATATTTGTAAGGGAAATGCATAATACACTTCAGGTCCATCATCCTCAATGGACCCTACTTTGTGGGCTTCTTCTGGAATGGGTGTCGTAGTCCAGATATCACAATGAATGGGATTTCTGGTCCTAGGATTAGGTATATAATACCTTACACTCTTAGCTGATTTTAGCTTGAAACCAATAAAGCTAAATTCATCAATTGATCTTTTGTTGCGGTCCTGTGGATTGATAGGGGTCATGTGGAGGTTGTGGGGGGTAAGGGTACAATTGAGAAATGATACATGGAATTAATTTGATTATGATTAGAGGAAATAAACGGCATCCGATAATAGATCTTAAGTATGGTGTTTAATGGAGGAAACTCCCAAGATTTACTTTTCCCTCTTAGTTCATATGGCGAGATATGCTCCCTCATGAGGATGGTCCTAAGATCAAGTTTTAAGAAGAGAGGAACGAAACAGAGTTTCTAACCCTAACTACCAACCATACATAAATGTGATGCCGAGTCAGAAGAAGAAAAAAAGGATAACAGAAGGGCTGTTTGTTTTGAAATCTTCTAGGTATCTTCCTCCTCAAACAAAACAACTCGCCCAAGGCCTAACCCATTTCGACATTAATGTTTCTTTTTTGAACTTTAGGAGGTGACGTCTCATGACTTGCAGGTATATTTCCTTTAGAGAGAGCTTGGGTTCGAGTATGAGGTCCGAGTATGAGCAGTGTGGCGGTTGAGAGGTCTAACAATGTGTATTAATCTAACACCTAACCTACGCTTACTAACCTTGGTAAATGATAATACCTTTTTTAAAAAAATGGGAGACGGTTCTTCCAAACGGGCCTTAAATCCTAAGTCTTTTTTGTTCCCAAATAGTGCTTCAAGCATGTCAGACTCGACCGACCATAGTGCTTACCCTATTGTCTACACTCTACACCTTTTGGAGCCTTTCTAATTCACATGGATTGGGTGGGATGAACCAATGTCCTCACCAACAAAAGTTCATTATTAGAGATTGACAATGGACCATACGATGACATGTGGCAACATTATCCAGTGACATATGGTACAAGGTACTACACACGATAATTTCATTATCCCTGTCATTAGTGCTTCATCTTTAAATTGGTCAGCAACACAAGTCCAATTTAAGAGAAATAATTAACAGACCAATGGATTTCATTTGCAAACTTAAGGCATCCATGAGTTTGCAAATGGAATCCATCAGTCTGTCTATCACTACTCTATTTTTAAGTCCACACTATTTAAGTCGCGAATTCATCGATTAATTGTGTATTATCATATATTTTTACACTATTTCCACCTAATTTGTAGCTGGTATATTTCTTAGATATAAATTTATGAGTATCATCCACAGTAAGCATATAAAACTTGAATTTGAATGCTTATACATTGATTCTGAATCTCCCCTAATTCAATCAACTCCGTGAATAAATTCATTGTGATTTGTGATTTATATTTTCTCTTCTTCGTCGGTAAGATGAGCTTAACTGCTTAAGTGAGAGATGTCTTTCGTTTCCACTGGATTAAAGTCAACTCAGTAGGTAAGTCATCCATTAATTGGAGTGACATTGGCTCATAGCCAACTTGTACGAGGGATTCCAACCCAAAATTATGTTCTCCTGAGCCAACTCAGCTCGGGCGAGTTGACCTAGTTGAAAATTTATGATGTCCAGGAAATTGCAAATCTGCAAGGACAATGAGAGAGAATTTTCCCACTATACCCTCGTGCATTAAATGGGCATACCTATCTACTACAATTTAGGTCTTGAGCTTTAATGGGATTCTCTTTCTTACCTTAGTTTCATGGATTAGGGGCACTGATGAGGTTTGGGTGCCCTTACTCTACGTGGCGTGCTAGCCACGACAAGCGCATTGTAGTCCATATTCCATCGTTGAAACCAAGGGCGTCAAGGGACCAAGTTCGGCCTGGGCCCACTCAGACAACTGCACAGGTTCAGTCCAGATAGAAGTATAGTATAACACGTCGGGCCTAAAGCTGTAATTCTAAGCCCGCCCAACTATTTAATTGGGATAGACCATGGTACAAATGAGCCCGACCCATGGACACCCCTAGCTTTGTTTGGGCCCACATGATATTATTTAACTAAGAAAAAAAGGTACATAAAGTGAAGATAGAAGAGGGATATCCCTTTCTATACAATAGAAAGGAGGATTTATAGGATTTATACACCCCGCCTTCTGCGCCAGTGGTGGGGTTTGACCTCTCTGTTGAGGGAAGTCTGGGAACCAATCCCTCCTTGTAGGAGTTGCAAGAGCTCCAATTCCCAAGCTAACTACTAACCCAACTAGCGTAGGTAAATGATATCCTAAGCAAAAAAAAAGGAGGGAGGGATGAAGGATTTATACTGCGGTTTGTCCGTCCCTTGCATCACCAAACAAAAGATGACTGACATTCCGATAATGTCCTTGGTGTAGGGAGCGATAAACTCTAAGAACCTTCTTGGCTTGGGTGTGAGCAGCTTTGAGTCACCAGAGCATGAGGGAAGAATGTCCATAGGTAGGGGTGGCAATGGACCGGATATGGGCTTAATTTTGATATTTTTTTAATAGGCCTATCCCGAAGCCCAACACATTTGTAAAGGATTTGAAGCTCCAATTCAATCCGATTGCCACCCATATCCATAGGTCCATTATGTAAGCCCAACACATTTGTAAAGGGTTTGAAGCCCAAACTCAGTCCGATTGCCACCCCTATCCATTGGGCCATGATGTCTGCCATGGGAATTGCTATCTCCCGAGTTATCGAGGTAGAAGGTTGAAGAAGACCCACAATTAGCTAGGTACCTGGCATCGCTAAGCTAAAAGTTGGAGCATTCAGAGAGGTACATGGGGGTTTGGAATCATCGGTCCGATGCTTAGAGTGTTCATGGTGGCACACTTAGAATATTTTGCATGAACATAGAAGGTGATCAGACCAGATAAAATGGCTTTGATTGTCTGGTTCTACTTCTTGTTATAGTTATTTCAGTTCCTCTATTGGCTAGTATTCCTCCATGGGCTATATAGCCTAAATATCCACTAGTTAATTGTTATGATATGATGATGAGGGTAGTGAAGGATATAGAGTGGGTGAAAGTTAAAGGAGAGAGTGCCCTTTTGTTTTCATGCTGCTCATGCCACTAGCAAAAGTAAGGACTGCTTCAAGATGTAGCCTCTATTGACATGGGATTGTCTCTGGTACAAGCCATAAAATTGGTCTCGGGCTTCCAAACATCATCCAACATGCGGTGATAAAATGGGGAGAAGTCATTTCATTTTCTCTCCTCTCCACCACTTGATGTCTCTCCCCCATTTTATGAGACAATCCCATGTCGCCTCCATTGCGTGTACATGGCATTTGCATGTCATTTCAACATTTTTTAAAACTTAAGAAGGGCAACATTAATATTAAGAAGTATTAGAGCGAAAAAATGGCCGTAACCCTAACCCTAACCCTAACCCTAACCCTAATGTGCAAATCATGGGACATGTCTCGCATTAACCCCGAGAGTTAATGTTTCATTTCCTTATTCCATATTCCATGTGTATATGCACCAGTATTGGCACAAACTGCCTCTTACAGCATATCCTTGTTGGGCAACGGCTTCTAGAAGAAGGATATGGGAAGTTTAGACGCAACTTCAAGACTTCCAAATAATAAATAAATAAAAACTGAAAAAGGATATGCTAAAGGAATGAGTTGGATCTTAAATAATGCTTCATATTTTATTTCATAAAATGAAGTAAATGTGATAGAATCAAACACTCACATCTCTCCCACAAGACACCAACCTTCATCTCCCTCTACCTGGTCCCACACAAACCCCACATCACAAAAGCTCATCCCATCATCATCGTGATCATCAGCTTCAACTGATCCTCCTGATCCAATCTCTTCCACCCAATTGGATTCCACCGCCACAACACCATCATGGAAAGCAGGTGACCGATCTTCCACGTCATCTTCCACCTCATCATCCCACTGATCATTAGACAAATGACTCAGAAACCCCGTCGCCGATAATCCGGCCGCGTAACTCAATCCCTGCCCCTTATCTACGACTCCCCAAGTGACCAACCTATGATCTGTTGCCACGTTGCTCGACCTGAGCTTCTGGGTCCCTTTGGCCTTGTCTTTGGACTTACAAGCAGGGCGAGTATGACACTCCCTGCATCTGGGGGTACCACATTTGCCTGTGAACTTTGAGTGATTGGTGGGCTTGGAGGACACCTTCGTGAATAATCCGGCGGTCGGAGGGGATTCAAATTTATTGATAACTCGGATATCGGGTCTCGGGTTCCCTGGTGATTGCCTGATCCAGTAGGTCCGAACCATCCCATGTTGATGACCCTCTCTCTTCATCTCTTCTTTTTCCTTTGAAGGTTAATGAAGTTGGTGATGGAGGCCTTTGAATCGATCTCTGCTCCTTTTATAGCCTTTCAATGTTCGATTGAGACAAGAATAGATGAAGAGATGAAAGCTTGGGAAGCAAGGCGTTTGCTTGGTCATTATCCGTGTGGGGCAAGTCACATGGTCATTTGTCAACTTATCTATACAATTCAGAGAAATGATAGCGTGTGAAACGCTCACTACTAAATATGGAGTTGAGTCATTTTCACAGCTCTCTCTCTCGTCTTGATTGAACAGCTAAATGGACAATAACAAAGTCTTGGCCACCAACTTGGTGAAAGGAGTGGTTAAGTGCAACTCCCACTAACATGCCCCACGCCCTTAGAGTTATGGTTGCAAACAATTAAGAGTTTGGATGTATTGTTATCCGTTTGTGTCTTAAAACATGAGGAGGTCACTCTTTGTTAATGTGTGATCCACCCTTGTTGAATTTGGGATCACCTCTTTTTAGGCACAAGCGCACAATAACGTATTTTTTGTAACGGGAAGTGAAACTCATGCAAGACATCCCGTTTCCACTACCTCTCATAGAGGAGAGGCCACACCCTACTATTGGAGCAAGCCACAGGGTGTGTGCTAGGTTTTTCAAACAGCATTGATTAGCTGACTCCACATTCCTTATCCAATTAACCATCGTGTCCTGTGTCCTATGCCCCTTTTAACCCCCTTCTAATTATGGTTAAGCTTAAATAAATTACGATTAATATTTTTTTATCTTTTTAAAACCAAGATTGGATGGATGAACTTTAAAGGTGAGTGAGTCTGAACCACAGTTAATGGGTGTTATAAAATGGGGCATAGACCAATGAGGACAGTGCAATCCGCGAAACATTTTCCTACATTTTCCTTTTTCAAATCCAAGAAAGGAAAATTCATAATGGATGGGTAAAAGATTGGGGACAGCTCCCTCAGTCCAGCTTAATGTGACAACCCCACTAAACCACAAACTACTGACCATGGGCAAGGTGAGTCCGAGGCAACGAGCTCTCTTTTTCTAATGATACAGTCCCAACTGTCTTTGAGCCAGCCCAGGGAATTACGTTCGGGCCTCAACTTGAAGCCCGAAACCAAGCTTCGAAATCTGCGTCTTTCTGTCTTTTTTTTGCTGTGGGACTTTGAAATCTTCAAATGCTGGATTCTCAAAACAAAAACACCCAAAAGTCTTTAAAACTTAAAAGCTAATCCAATTATGAGATGATTATCATTTTAACCATATACAGATATACTTGTCTATTATTAGAGAATATTGTAATAAGGCGAATGAAATGCACTATATTATTCAAGTATCTTTTTACAATATTAAATTAGCAACAATCAATGATAAAATATATTTGATTATGAATGATTAAATTCGGATGATTTACTTTGCATAAAGTCTATCTTGTAATTTCTACATAAACCCTATTTAGGGTCATTGTAATTCATTTAGGGGTGGAGCCAAGAATTTTTGCTCGGGAGGCAAACTACATATTTCAAGAAAATTAGTAAGATCAGGGAATGGGGACTAAGGGGTTCGGGGCGTAGCCCCTGGAAATTGTTTTTGAGTAAGGAGTCCACTGAGGTCATAAAATTCGTTAATTTGCATTCCAAGAAGGAGTTCAGTAATAAGAAAAAGTGAAAAACATGGGCCGGTCTTCATAAGTTCCTACCCACCTTTTTAATACCTACTAACTGTGATTAAGATTCACTGATCACCCTAAGGGTTCCTTCATTTAATCTTGGATTTTAGAAAATAATAATTTTAAGTTGGTTAAGCTTAATTAACAACGGTTAAAGGGGATGAAATAGGTAGGCATTTAACACATATCCCTTTTGACACTACTGTGGTTAAGATTCACTCACCCCTAAGGTTTATACATCTACCCTTAGTTTTTATTTTTAAAAAATAAATCCTAAGAAAATAAATCTTAACTAGGGTTAAAAGGGACACATAAGGAATTAATCCATTTATATATATATATATATATAATTACAATTTTTTGGGGGGCACTACTTACAAAATTTATATATTATGTAATTTTAAAAAATATTATCCATGTTTTATATTAAAATTTCAAAAAATTTGCCCCCGACTCTGCCGACTCATTCACCTTAGTACAACTTCTCTTACTATAATCTCTAATATTGTCTCTCTATTTTGCTTGTTGGATGTATGTATCTTTACTATTATAATAGGAGAGGCAGGCGTAGCCGAATTTTCTAAAATTCATAAACTACCCTTATATAAAACAAAACTTTAATTTAATGTTTTATTTTATTTCTCAAACTATCCTCATCTATTTATTTAAAGAATAGAATCACAATCAATCACAATTGAACTCGAAGAGAGTCCAATCGCACCCACGTGTTAAGATGTGTGCCTTTTAACTCCTATTAACTTTGGTTAACTCCTTCCCCTCGCTCTCACATGCATCACACGTACCACCCACTAGTATATATAATGGAATTGAATGAAATATCTCGTGTGCCTCTTTCAGATTTGGTTGAATGAAATATCTCTTAACAAAAAAACAAAAAAAAAGGGTTATAAATTGTATTTAAATTTGACAAGTAAATTTCCTGTTACAGACTCATGAGGTGCTGGCGCTCGTTGCTCTACATTTGTGCTATATGTACGAGATTCGACTCGACGATAAGTGACAACTGCACGATAAGTGACAACTGCACCACATTGTTTTTGTTTTATATGTACAATACTGGATTCAATTTCTTTTAAGACTCACCACATTGTTTATATCGCTCAAAATGTACAATTTTTTTTTCTTTAAATGGCCTGTTAATATGCATCTGCAAGCCTATAGCGACATTGATTTACAGTTTGCATAGCAACCATGAGGTCAAAAGGTGCAATTCCAATTTACCTGCCGAAAAAAATAAAATAAAGTTTCTATGCGCAGTTTCGATCATATTGGATATTGTTAAAGGCTTTCGCTTAAACAACCTGTCTTATAGTTATCTCTGAGTTCCATTGATTGGTACGCTCGTTTTGCATTAATTATTATTTTTTTATAAATTTGAAATCACCATTTCTTCAATTCTATTAGTTCATTAGAAGTCTTCAATTTGTAAAAATAAAATAAATGTTGCTTATCCTCTGATAATTGCATGTTCATTCAATTTCTATGTTTTTTTTTCCCCTTTTAATTTGCTCAAGTATATGAATTTTATCTGCTTCTAGATCAACTTTGGTAATCGGCACTCTCTATTGTTCTTATTTTTGTTCATTTCTTTCTCTTTTTCTTTTTTTTCTATTTCTCTTTCTTCTCTTTTTTTTTTTTTTTTAATGTTAAAATCATTTACCTATAGTTTGTACTTCTCTCTCGTGTGGAAAATGGAATGGCAGAAGTAAAGGATTAGGTTGACCAGATCCACTAGGCATTATCCGAATTGGATATAATACCTGTATAATATTTGATCATGTGTTTGATATTATAATGGTAAGCCCTACCGAATTTTATTATGATGACAGCTGTTGATAATATACTATTACTCAATTTCCTTGACTAAGCTTATATTAATCAACAGTATAATCTCATTTTTATATAGTACTCTAATAAATAAAAAGATTTATGTGTATTGAAATCTTTTAAAATGGAGTACCCAAAAAATAAAAATCTTTTAAAATGGGCCCACCAAGATAATGTTTTCTTCTTCTTTGGTACAACCTTACAATGCATCATTTATATTGTTGCCAGTTAGGGTTAGTGGGTAGGTAATTTATAAGTTTACCTACATCGTCGGATATTTTTTTTCTTGGGACTTGATGATAAAACCACTTTTAAATCTGACGCCTTTTTTTCTTTTCTTTTTTTATGTGTCAGTAGTTTTGGGCTATAACTAATATACTTCGAGTGAAACTTAGCAATAACAGTGAGTTTAGGGTTACAAAAGACCCGATAGCATGTTGCATACTATTAATCATTTGTAGCTTTGGGTACAAAAACTATTGTTACCAAATTTTACTTTTTACAACTCAATAAAAAATTCAAAAAGAGTAATTTTTGTTAGTGGGTGAGACCAACAACATGCCTGCTTTGGCCCTTTCGGCTCCAAGAGGGGCTGTTGCTAATCCACCCACCCCCAATCCAATATCTCAAGATTATATGAAAATTCTAAGGACTAGTTGGTATTAGAATAATCGAAGATGAAGCAATTAACCCTAAAGGGATGGACCAGTGGTTCTGGGCCTTTACCTAAGTGAAAGGTTCACGGTTTCATTTCTCACTCCCCTTTAGGGCCAGCCTCGCACGGGTTTAATCGGACTTACCTGGTGTGATGGGTTGCGGGCTCACGTCGCACCCTCGGGGATTAGTCCTGACCCAAAGGAGGGACACCCCGAGTTCCAAAAAAAAAAAAAGATGAAGCAAATAAAAGAAGGTTTACCCATATAAAAACGGAAGAAGCCAAATCCTACATATCCGGTTATCACCCCTTGAGGTAGCCACATGTCCCTTTTGACACGTCTTAATTGTGGTTAAGATTCACCCACCCCTAGGGTTCACCCACCAATTCTTGTTTTTTTTTAAAAAAATATTAATTCTTTTTAAAAATATTTTAATATTAAAAAACCTTGTAAACCTATTATTAATTTTTTTTTAAAAAAGAAATAATATTTTTTAAAAAAAACCAAGGAGGTGAGTGAACCCTAAGAATGGATGAATCTTAACCACATGTGGCTACCTCAAGAGGGTGATAACCGGACTGTAGAGGATTTGGCTTCAAAAAGGAAACCAAGATTCAAGAACAAAGCAACATGTTTTGGTGGAAAACAGATTAAATGATGGAATACCCAACAAACACAATCATAATAAAAAATAAAATCATATATTTTTCCTTTCTTTTTTGACCAAAACTAAAGTAATCCAAACCTAAACAGTGATTCTAATTCTAATAGCCGCCCAGCCAAGCTCTGTGAGGACATGAGAGAAGCAGTCTCTTTCTTTTTTCGCCTTTGTCTTGTCTTTGGTAGAGATTAGGTTCTGAAAACCAATCCCCAGTGGCTCCCACTGCTTCTTCCAGATTGCAAAGACCTTTCCGTCTGTGTTCTTTGTTCAAAACTTGTGAAACAAGGCTTTAGTATATATATATATATAAGGTCACCCACCTCGAGTTGGCTTCTTGACCAGCTCTTTTTGTTCCTCCTGTTCTTTCCTGGGGAGAAAAATCCAGCAAGAGAAAGAGATGGAGATGTTGTATTACCAGCTTGCCAGTTCTTCCTACCAGGAGTCGCTTAAACTCCTGGAGGCTGATATACAACATGCCAATGCTCTGTGAGTTTCCTTACCTTATTTTTCTGCCTTTTGGTTTCTCCTAATGGATTTTTCTGTTTTTCTGATTTTATCTATGTTTTTGGGCTCTACAGTTCATGTAATCTGAAAATTCGGAACAATAAATACGTATTTGGGATTTCAGCATGTACTGTTATGGATTTTCTGTTTTCCCTTTTCATTTAATTTGTGAGCCTTTTAGTCTTCTTTTTTCCCTCAATTCACGTTTCAGGTACTCTGAGAATTTTTAAGAAAAAAAACAGTTACTTTATCGGGGCTTCTGCATTTATCCCTTATGGGTTTTGCTGTGCTTCACTTTTATTTGTGGTTTGGTGGATTCTAATATGTTTTCTACAACTAATGCACTCTTTAAGAATTTAGAAAACAAAATACCCATCTGGGGATTCAAGCATGTAAGTCTAATGCTTGTCTGTTATTCCATTTCATGGGTGTTTCAGGGATTTTTTATCTTTCTTCTGCTGCTCATGTACTCTTTAACATCCATATTTGGTTTTAAGCATGCATATAAGAAATAATTTTCATGTATGATTGGTTCTGTTGAGGATTTTGATGGTAGAGACTGTTGTGGGTTTCTGGGAATGAATTTTTGGGTTCGCAGAAAATCTGCAATCCCAAGAGCTAAGGGTTTTAAGGTCCATACCCAATTGGTATTTTAGCTTGCGTGCTGTCAAATTAAGAGGAAATCTACAAACTTGAGATGGGATATAGGGCTCACTCCATGATTTAATCTTTTTTCTAGGAGTCTTATCATGCTTGATTTATAGTTTTGCACTATTAGATTGTCATGATAGATACACTTGTGGATGCCCAGCTGAAGTTTTTCTTTCTCGTAAATTTTGGTTTACAGGGCAACTGCAATCCCAAGAGCCAAGGGTGACGCATGTCTTCAAATGAAATTGGTTTATAATCACTTGGCACCCCTCTTTCTGTTTTTGCTCCAATGGATCGATTTCTCTTGTACATGTTTAATCCCGAGATATCTAGATCTCTTCCACATAATTGTATACAAGGTTGGTTTCTACCTCTCATGCAAATTCAGAAATTATAAGCGATTATAAAATGTGATTGATTGTGTTTTTTTTTTTTTCCATTGAATAATGAAACCAGAGTTCATGAAATTTGCTTCTCACATTTTTTACTCGTATATTATATAGGTTTATAACGACGGGAGACCGAACATCTCATCGAATGAAAGGAAGGCGACTATTAGGGAATTCTATGGTATGTAAACTATCTGTTCCTTTTCAATTATTCTAGTGGGTACGCTGAATTGTCTGGTTTCTGCATTCATTCTTACTTGTGCATGCTCCAACAAAATCATCATGCAGCTGTGATATTACCATCTCTTCAGCGGCTCCATGGTGACTCAGCAGAGCTATATAATGCTAAGGAGGGGGGTTGCGGCAAGGACACCTTCAGCAGGAAAAGAGTGGAAGAGAGGGGGAAATTATCCAATGTGGATTTGGAGAGAGAAGATGAATGTGGGATTTGCATGGAGCCTTGCACCAAAATGGTTTTGCCCAACTGCTGCCACACGATGTGCATCAATTGCTATCATGACTGGTAACTACAATCCTCATTCTTCCTTCTTATATTTACAATTTTTGTCACTATGAATATCTGGCACTCAAAAGAGGTCTTTTTTTCTTTATACGCATTCTGCTCTCCTTCCAAATTTGCAGGAACACAAAGTCTAAATCTTGCCCATTTTGCCGGGGTAGCCTAAAGAGAGTTAATTCAGAAGACTTGTGGGTTCTCACCAGTAGTGGTGATGTGGTTGACACAGAAACTGTGTCCGAAGAGGACTTGTTGCGCTTCTACCTCTATATCAACAGCCTACCTAAAGACATCCCAGACGCCCTTTTCTTAGTTTATTATGAATACCTAATCTGATCCAAGGTAGATGAGAAGAATGGTGTACAAAAAGAGAAAAATGCCGGCCGTCACATGTAAATAGAGTCTGGTAAGGAAAAATCTCTTAGGTTCTTACATGGATTAATCTAATCCCATTTTATATTTGTGCAGCAAAGTGTATAACTAGTGTAAGATATTGCAATAAATACTATCAAAATTCTTATTTCTGAAATTTGAAATTCCATTTATGTTGTTTTACTTGTTGAAACTATGTGAGAAAGCACATAGAGTTAATGTGAGGCTGTGATGCATTTTCTTACATTATTTCGTGAAGCTCACCCACATCGGTATACTGACTTATTGCACAAGCTGACTCCTTGTTACTCTTTATCTCCAAATTGACTCCCAGATACTTTCGGATTGTACTTAAAATTACAGTCCTAGTTTACCCACCTCATAAACATGAAAAAACTTGATTCAGTTTGATTGTGCTGTGCATATGATAGTTCATTCATTAGTCAATGTTCTGAGCCCCCCGTGAAGCATTTAACATTTTGGTATCCTTAACAGTTACCAGTAATTTGACTACAAAAAAAAGGAGAAATATATGAAAGAATTCACATGTATTAATTTTTCTGGTATGCTACATGTAGTGTTCATCCCGTTGTGATTATGTATGACAAGATTGAAGTTCATGTGTTGTCCAACCCTCTTTGCAAATCATACTCCCAAGGGGACTTTTTGATAAAATCAAGCAAGCAAAAGCATAGGTTTGGATGATCCTATTACTATGGTCTATGGGGCTCTGAAGCAGCATAACTAAGAACAATTTTATTTTATTCTTTCTTCATTCTTTTTGGCATTACTTTGAACAATTGGTTCATAAATCACTGCTTTGCGATGAGTCGATGAAGCAAACACCGATGTGTTTTCTTCAATCGAAAATGTATTCCTCGTTCATAACCTCATGTCATATGCTACCTTTAAGGAATTGCTTTGATAAACCATTGAGCTATTTTCTGGTTAAAGTTCCACCTTGTATTGTTAAGTAAACCTTTGGTGAGATGTTACCATATGCGGATTTCTCCTACATGATGGTCTTATGGGATTTACGAATTAGTAGAGGGGATGTAGATGTGATTTGAATAGGAAATATGTGGAAAGGATTGAGGCATGTAGGTTAAGAGGTTGTAATCATTCTACACAGATGCTTGTACAAGTACTGGAAATTGGTGTCTGCACAGGTATAGAGTGACACAACATGATACTTTGGTTCAGCAATTTTATTTATTTATTGAGGAATCTAAGTTTTTTTAGTGTATTAATAGGGTTTTGATGTGTTTAATGCTATATTTATTGATAAGAACACATGAAAATGTAGATGGACAGTCAATACTTGCATTTGCAGGTCTGGCTGCTACTGCTCATGCGAATAATGTGCTAAGGTTTTTTCTTAGTTTCCTCCATCTTTTTCTTATGTTGAAAGGTATCTCCTCTGTCATCCACTAGCTAAAAAATTAAATATCCTTTCCTCAGAACTTGGTTCTTCTTGGACCATTTTCAATGGATATGCTGCACGTGATATATGTTGGATGTTCCATATTCATAGATAAGGAAACTCCCAAGATGTTCTCCCAAAAAAAAAAATTACAAGATAAAATTTAGTTTAAACTCCAAGCCAGAAAGTTCGGCAAATCTGGTTTATTGTTATTATGCCTATGATTTGGGTTCATTTCTCCCCCTTCTCCCAAAGGTGTACAAATTAATAAGAGAAACAAAATTCAGATTAATTTGGTTAGGGAATTATCCAGGTAGGCTTGTGATCCCAAATTAAGTCACTCTAGGCTATATTAACAGCCTGGGATGAAAGTGCCAGGGGTCGTAATACTCTTTCAACCAGATAATAGTCATGTCTGAGTTTTATCAAGGCAAAACAGGGTGCATAGTAATAGCTTAAAGAAGACAGGGGCAGAGTATGCTCTGCTATACAATTGTAATGGGCAACTTCAATTGTGCTACGTTTGTGTTTTCAGTACATATATAGATGATGTGAATGGTGTGAATACAATAATAGGTTACAACTCACTGTCATTAGCTACAAGGAATGTACAGAATGTAAACAATATGTGAGATCTCTGAGAGATTGGATTGGTATAGGATACTTCTATTTTGGGAGTATCCTTCCTTAGAGAGGAGACTAATCCGGTGTGCCTTGTATAGGATATGGAGTATCCTCTAATACGCCCTCGCAAGTTGATGGTTGGTGAAGCATTAACTTGGACCGAAGAAGGCGAAAGCGAGGACCTGATAATGACTTGGTGAGAACATCAGCTGGTTGATCAGTGGTTGGAATGAAGATGATTCGCAGATCACCTTGAGCGACACATTCGCGAATGAAGTGGTAATCAATTTCGATATGCTTAGTGCGAGCATGCAATATGGGATTCAAGGCCATGTAGGTGGCACTAACATTGTCGCAAAAAGCTGAGTTGGAGAAGTGCTAGAAATACCAAGATCACGAAGCAGAAATCGGATCCAAATCGTTTCAGCTGCAGTGGTAGCGAGAGCACGATATTCAGCTTCTGCACTAGAGCGACTGACAGTAGGTTGCTTTTTGCTGGCCCAAGAGATGAGGTTTGGCCCAAGATATACACAGAAACCTGTAGTGGAACGTCGATTATCCGGACAACCTGCCCAATCTGAATCAAAATAGGCCCGGAGGTGAGAAGAAGAAGAGGACTGGAAGTAGAGGCCATATCCTAGAGATCCCTTGATGTAACAGAGAATACGTTTGACCCCCATGAGATGGAGATCAGTAGGCCGATGCATGAACTAAGAGGCCTGGTTAACTGCATACGTAATATCTGGTCGAGTCATTGTTAAGTACTGTAGAGCACCTACAATTTGTCGATATGGTGTAGGGTCTGGTAGAGGAATACCGACATGTAAGGACATTTTGGATCCAAGGGTAGAAGGTGTGGTGCAGGGCTTGGCACCAATCATATCCATGCGATCTAGAAGACCAAGGGAATACTTAGTTTGAGTGAGGCGAAGGCCGTGAGATGATCGAGAGACTTCCATCCCAAGAAAGAAATGTAGGTCACCAAGATCCTTCATATCAAATGTGGAATGAAGGACTGAAATGAAGGATTGAATCAATGTTTGGGATGTCCCTGTAAGGATTATATCATCGACATAAAGGAGCAAAATAAGAGTACCAGCAGAAGAGTGACGTACAAACATAGAGGAATCAGCTTTGCTGCAAAAGAACCCATTTTCCAAAAGCACATCGCTAATGCGCTGAAACCAAGCCCTAGGGGCTTGTTTGAGTCCATAGATGGCTTTGTGGAGTCGACAAACATGAGAGGGACAGTCAGCATCAACAAAACCAGGTGGTTGACTCATGAAAACTTCCTCATGTAGAGATCCATGCAGGAAGGCATTCCGAACATCGAACTGACGAATGGACCAGTTGCGAGCTAGAGCGACCGCGAGCACAGTGCGAATGGTTGTAAATTTGACAACGGGACTGAATGTTTCGGCATAGTCCAACCCAGGCTGTTGATGGAACCCTTTTGCAACTAGGCGTGCTTTGTACCGTTCCATAGTACCATCAGATTTGTGCTTGAGTCGAAAAACTCATTTGCATCTGACAACATTCATATGCTTTTGGTAGGGTACAAGTGACCAAGTTTGATTTCGCAAAAGAGCATTGAATTCCTCAGTCATGTCGTGGCGCCATTCAGGAATCTTGGTAGCCTGGGTGTAGCAAGTGGGCTCAAGAGGACCTGTGGATGTATGAGAGAGAAGAGCAGCTGATAGGGGATAGCGGGTAGCTGCCCATGCTCGAGGTTTTATAGTACCATCCCTGAGGCGTGTGGTCATTGGATGAAGTGAAGTGGTAGCCGGTGGGGACAGAGCAAAGATGGGAGTTGGTGGTGAGATGGTTCAACCACAAGCTGGATGGCAGATTGGTGAGCAGCAGATTGAAGTGTGGCAGTAGGGGAAGAGGATGTGGGAGAACTCGGGTGCTGCTTTGGAGTGCAGGTAGGGTGTAGGCGCTGAATTGAAGGAGAACATGGTGATTGTAGGGATGATGGAGGAACAACAACTGGAGGGGTAGACGAACATGTGGATCCGGTTGGCAAGGGGTTGGTAGCAGTAGCGGGAAGTAAAGGAGCAGCACTTGGAGCATTGATTTCAGAAGCAGGGGGCAAAGCATGTGTCTGTGGTTGCCAAAGGGATGATGCAATTGGTGGAGATGAGCCTGGTAAAGTTGTCCATGATGGAGAAGAAGGTTTGCTGTCCCTGCATAGAGTAGAAAAGAGAAAAGAATTCTCATTGAAGGTAACATGCCGAGAGATATGAATCTGGCCAGTGGAGGGATTTAGGCAGCGGTAACCCTTATGGGAGGAGGCATAGCCGAGAAAAATGCAAGGTACAGATTTAGGACTAAGCTTATCCTTGCGAGTGACGCCAAGGAAGGGATAGCAGGTGCACCCGAAAGTCCTTAGAAGAAGGTAGTCTGGTGTCTTGCCAAAGAGTACTTCATATGGGGAACGATTCTGCAGAATGGGTGTAGAAAACCGATTAATGAGGTAAATGGTTGTAGAGAAAGCTTCAAGCCAGTAAGTTTTTGGAAGCCCACAATGAGATAATAAGGTATTGCCGGTCTCTACAAGATGAAGGTGTTTGCGTTCAGCTACCCCATTTTGTTTGTGGTTATATAGGCAAGAACGACGATGAAAGATCCCATGAGAAGCAAGAAGGTTTGAAAATGAATGACTAACAAATTCACCACCCCCATCACTTTGAAAGAACTTAATTTTGTGTGAGAATAAATTCTCCACAAGTTTACGGAAGTGTTCAAAGCAAGCCATAGCCTCAGATTTAAGTTTCATGGGATAGAACCATGTGTACCGACTAAAGTTATCAATGAAGGTGATGTAATAGCGATAGCCCGAGATCGAGGGTGTAGGGGCCGGCCCCCAAACATCGTTATGTATCAAATAAAGGGGATGAGGGGAGCTGTGAAGCACTCGATTAAATGGAAGACGATGACTCTTACAAAGATTACAATTATGACAAAAAAAAATCTGCATTTTTATTGAAGCATCAATACAATTTTTGGAAGATAAAAACTGAATAATAGAAGTAGATGGATTACCGAGGCGACGATGCCATAGTGTAGAGGAGGAGACATCACTTGCAAGAGCTTGATTGAGAGGCTGGCGATGTAGAGGGATCGGGTACAGATTTCCATTAATAGGTCCGGTGAGAAGAGACTTCCCCGTTCGAAGATCCATGATAGCATAACCCCATGGATAAAAAATGAAGGCACGATTGTTATCACGAGTAAAAGAGGCGACGGATAACAGATTTTTAGTAATACGAGGGACAAGTAAAACAGAATTGAGATGAAAAGCATGATCTAGAGAATGGAAAGAGGAGGAGCCAGTGTGAGTAATGGGAATACCTGTGCCATTACCAACGAGAACATGGTCGTTACCATTGTAAACTTCAAGGTGCTGTAGGATGGATGAGTCATTCGTTATGTGACTCGTTGCACCGGTATCGGGGTACCAATTATCATCATAGGGCGTACTCATTGTCATTGCGGCAAAGGACGGGTAGATCATCTTGGTAGGTGTGATTGAAGCGATCGCGGTAGCGAAGAGCGGAGTGACCCGGGCGATTGCAAATCTGACAAGAAGCGATGAGGGGAGGTGCTCCTCCATGCGAGACAGAACCCGGAGGTTGCTGATGGGGCCGGGGGTGAGTAAAATTCTGATTGGGAAAGCTGTTGCCCCTATTACAATAGGCATTGGAGTCAGACAAGCCATTGCCTCTATTCTGATTTGGAAAATTGCGGGGACGCTGGTTGTGGTTGAAGCTATTGCTGCGGTTGCGTCCTCGCCCTCTCCCACGATTGGGCTGACGATCAGAATAAAGGGCTGTAGGCTGAACAGAAGGAGAGTGAAACTGAGATACTCGTTGTTTATGAGTAAGCAAGCGAGACCGAAGTTCAGCAAAGTGAATGGGTTCGACCCGGTTGGTGATTGTAGTAACAAAAGACCGGTAGTCATGGGGTAAGCCTCCAAGGGCATTCATTACCAAATCAAGATCAGTTACTGCATATTGAGCAGCAGCAAGGGCATCTGCTATGCCCTTTATTTGGTTGAGATACTCATCCATAGACATGGATTCTTTGCGAAGAGTCTGGAGGCGAAGCCGAAGTTGCATTACTCTTGCTTGAGAGTGTTGAGTGAAGGTTGAGGCAAGTAAATCCCAGATGTCCCGAAACGTGGCGAGACCTATGGTTTGGGAGAGTACACCTTCAGTAAAAGTGCTGTTTAGACAACTCATAACGAACATGTCGGATCTCTGCCACTGTAAAAACAGTGGATTTGATGTACCATCTTCAAGGAGGCGTGGAGGAGGTTTAGTAGACCCGTCTATGAATCCGAAAAGATCTTGAGAAACCAAGATGGGGTGAATTTGACTCTTCCATAGCAGATAATTATTTCCATCCAATTTGATTGAGACAAATTGGGTAATGTTAGAGATGTTGAGTTGAGGAAAAGAGGATTTGGATAGGATATGGAGTATCCTCTAATACATAGTGCACGGGGGATTGGATATAAGCTTTGCTGGCATTGGATATAAGCTTTGCTGGATTTGGATAGGATTTGGATAGGATATGATATTCCACCATAAGTTGCAAGTCTTGTTCTTATATTGATGGCACTATCACTTGACTGCTTCTGTAGAAATCCAACTTAACCCAACCAGGAGGAAGCCAACTGTGACTCAAGAGAGTTTTTTTTTTTTTTTGCAGAAGTCCAATTCAAATATAATTTTACTTCTTTTGATGCATTGCTGCCCCTAATTGTGTTATCCGTATTCCCGATGAATGCCCAGTTTAACAGGTTGCATCCCAGCCTCAGGTCAATTGCAGATAAAAGAGTAACCAAAGATCATGGTTCAAAATATCGGTTTCGGTTGTCGTATCGGTAAGTCCAAAATAGGATACGTATCGGTTGGATACGGTGTAAAAATTCAGGATACGCTAAAAAAAGCTTAGATACGCAAGGAAAAACTTGGATACCTTGCATAAAACCTCTTTTAATGCAAATATAAGTTAAAAACAAACTAAATAAAGGCCTCCAACTACATTTATAGTAATACATACGAAAGTTAAAACATTTATAAGTTAAAAAAGGCGTGCGCGCTGATAAATATGTATGAAAATTAATTATTGTTAAAAATTCTTAACCATAGGGTGTGTTTAATAGTCACTAAAAGGGACATATGTCTAAAATTGGTTTTTAGAAATAAATATCAAAAAAAATTAACTAGAGTTAAAAAAATTTAACCTTAGGGTGTGTTTAATAGTCACTAAAAAGGACACATGTCTAATCTTGGTTTTTAGAAATAAATATAAAAAAAATTAACTAGAGTTAAAAAAATTTAACCTTAGGGTGTGTTTAATAGTCACTGAAAGGTACACATGTCTAATATTGGCTTCTATAAATAAATATAAAAAAATTAATTATTGTTAAAAATTCTTAACCATAGGGTGTGTTTAATAGTCACTAAAAGGGACACATGTCTAATCTTGATTTTTAGAAAAAAAAATTAACCATAAGGGTTAAAACTTATTAACCATAGTTCAAGAACAGTTAAGGGAGGGGTCTAAAAAAAAAAAATGAAAACTATTTATAAATAAGTACATTTTAGTAATTAATGAATAATTAAGGTCTTGTTTCGTAAAAGACCATTATAACTTTGGCCTAACCATTCGTTACAGTAGATATCAGAAACAAAAACAAAAAACCAGAGGAGAAGAGAAGAGAAGAGGGGAAGAGGAGACTCACCGACAGTGCTCGGCAACGGCGATGGCAACGGAGACGGTGATGGCGACGGTGACATCAACGGCGACAGCGGCGGCTACAGGTTCTTCTCTTCCTCCTCTCTTCTTCTTCTTCCTCCTTTCTCCTCTCTTCTTCCTTCTTTCTCCTCTATTTTTTTTGTTTTTTTTCCTGTTTCAGACAAGTGAACCCTATAGGGTTTCACAAAAAAAATCACAGCAAAAACAAAGAACGAAAAAAATTAGGTTTTTTTTCCTTAGTCCTGTTTCCGTGCTTTTTTCAATAGCTCTCCCTCTTTTTTTTTTTTAATCTCTCCCTTAGAACAGTATCGGTCGATACTTTAAAATAAAAAAAACACACCGTAAAACAGCTGCATATCGCATGTATCGGTGCGTATCGGTACCGATACGCACCGATACGTCCGATACGGATGCGATACGCTGCATTTTTCTCTTTCCTGCGTATCTCTGTATCGGTAGACTGAAAAAACGGTACGTATCGGCCCGTATCGGCCGATACGTATCGATATTTTGAACTATGCCAAAGATATGTGAACTGAAACTGGGGAGAACTCCCTATTTATTAGAACTTTTTCTTGGTGCATTTTTTTGTTGAATAGTGTGGGACGAGTGTCTTTACACATTCTAGGGGTCTCTAAGCCTGGAAATTCATCAAAAGGGCTTCCAAGTAGTGTTACAAATCTCATTCTCGAATTATTACTGGCTGAAGTTTTTCTCGAGAGATTTTCAAATATGAAGTTTTTTCATGTATTTTTCACCTAAATCTTGGCAATAATTAAAATTACATAAAATAGTAATAAATATTACCAATTTATAAATTAATCAAACCAACAATATTTGGTATTTTTGTAATATTTTTTAAAATATTGGCTAAATCTCGCGATATTTACGTGATAAAAAGAGAATTGTATTTCTCGCAAGACTTTTAAAATACAACAATAAAAATTGAGTTTTAAACTTTAGATGTTTTTCGTGGTATATCTTGGGAGAATTGTAACAATGCTTCCAAGCATTGAGAGATCTCCTGCTTGGATTCCAATGCTCTCCAGCTGTAGTTTTAGTTTCGACTGTCCATGTAAATTTTGCTTCTCAGTTTTTCATTTTTTTGGCTACTATGTGCTTGGTGCCGAACCGTTCAGCGTGAAATACTAGTCCAAGGCCTGGTCCTCACTGCTGGACACTTGGTTTATATTGCCTGGAACTCGTATCTTTTACTGGAAGCCTAACTATTGAACTCATATCTTTTACTGGAAGCCAAACTATTGTTCTAATTGTGAATACTACATTGATTTGTTAGAATCTGTTGTTGACTCAATCAAACATTCTGAAGGGCATGATAGGTGGATTGTTTGTAAAGCCTGTTTTTTGTCTGAACTTTGTTTTTCACGTCATGAGGAAAGATTTCAACACAGTTCTGCTGATACTGGTAGTTTTAGATACTTCATGATTGGATAAACACGATTCTAGTTCAGATTTGAGACAGTGAGGTGGTCATCGAAATGTTCATACAAATACTAGTATATTTGAAAAAATGAGTTACCATTTGTTTGTTCAGACAGAGTATGGCATACCTGAATTTTTGTTCTATCAAATTCAGGTGTTTGCAGAGACTGCTAAATGCCATGTTATATGGGTGTACAAGAGAATAAAGTAGATTTCCTAGCATCCTTACAAAAACAATCACCCAGAATTACCTTGAGTCCAGATGGTACCCTTGCCTTTATCATTTAGATCACCAAGGTTTGCAACTGACAGATTCATTTCCTATTAATTCATGCTCTGGTTGCTATGAAGCATGCAATATGTAAAGAATCTCTTCCATTGGGAGAGTGATAGTTGGGAGTTACTCTCGCTTCATGCAAGAAAACAGGCAATTTTTAGTCTTGAGGCCTTTATTGCTGCAAATGGCTGTTCTTAGGGATATGAACTTTATGGAGAGACCATGCATCCTTTTTACTTGCTGCTACAGGATCAGCTTCATCTTCAACTAGATGCAGGGAATGCATTTTCTATGGTGGCCTTCAGTAAATCATGTAGATGACTCTTTCCAATTGATTCGAATTAGAAGAAACATAGCACTTAGTATGTTGCATCAAGAAAGCGCTTATGCGATGAACCAGGCACCAAGAGTGTGGATTGCTAAGCTTAGTCATGCTGCAAAATTAGCAAGCAGTGTCCTATTTACCCTGAAATGAAAGAGGGATTCCTTTTCTGCTAGTCTTTGCAAATAATAGGTCTGATGTGATTATAGAGGCAATAGGCATGTAGACCAAATTCATGATCTTATCTTTGTATATACTAAGTGAACTGTTATTATCGAGGAAATGGCATACTTAGAAGTAATTGGTTCTACTCTCAAACCCATGAAAGAGGTGATAATCTTCCATTGGATGTACACTTAGTCTCAGATTTTGGCTGGCACTGGTTGGCCCAGAACATTGGAAAAGATGGAAGGAGAAATCTCAAACAAAACATCAAGTATAATCATATCTCATAATAGTTCTAATATGTTCAGAATACTAATAACTGTCTGAGCAGTGGCAGACACATTAACATTACTATGACTAACTGGTGTGATGATGAGCAGGTCAACCGCCGCGACGTTTGCTGCTCAGCAAAAATTTGAAGGAAGGTTGACAATATCCATTGCGGAGGAACATGTCAGCAACCACCTTATACATGGCTTCGGTGAGGTGAACTCCGTCCCAGTTGATGAACTGGGCAGGGTTGGGACAGGCTCTAGAGGCAGGTGAGCCACACGTTGCGAACACATCAAAGTTGTAAGGGGCAGCACTAGAGCCACAGCAAGCATTGAAGGGCTCCTTGAAACCAAAATTGACTGCATATTTCATGATGACGTGATAGGCGTGCCAGTAATCGGCGTAAATGATGACGGCATGAGGATACTGTGTTCTGAGATCTTGCAGCTTGGCTTGGAGGATCAGGTTGTGGGAGTGGCTTTGGTTGTTTGCGCTTGCAACGCACCCAATATTGTCTCTGTCGTCTGTAGCGGCTAGTGTCATTGCTAGAGGGAGGCATCCTGTTAATGGCAATCCTTGGACCACCATGTACTTTGCACCCCTCTTCAGTAACGCCTGCCAAACATTACGAACATATCTTGTCACGCTTGCTTGAATGGCTGAAATGGTTTTTTTCTCATATGTTGTAGTCCCGACAAGTTTGGTTAGTATCTATTCTAGTTAGTTAGTGAAACCGGTTGGCTTGTGCAATCCCTTATGTTGGGGGCTATTCAGGGTTTCATTGGCTTGAGTGACGGTGTGGTAGCTAGGGTTGTGACTGCTTAACTGTATTCAACTACCCAAAAAAAATTAGTGAGTGGGGTTGTGGCTTAACTGTTTTCTACTATGTACCCAAAAAAATTAAATTAGTAGGGCTAGCACGGCTCATATATATTATGAGACTTACAAAACACCAAAAATGTTGCAGTCAACATTTCTTTATAAAAAAATTATAAATTATAAAGGAACGTGTATTGATTAGTCCAATCCAACAGGATATTTACCTGAACTAAATGCGTGTGACGCTAGCGTTCTAAGTGTCACTTTCACATCGTTAGCTTGAATCATCGGATCATAAAGAGGTGCCCCGAGGTGTCACCTCTGGCATCTGCCAGAGATTATACGTTGCCGATATTCAGAAAAGAAAACAGTGTGGGTAGATCTGATTCACCGTCCAAGATCATGAAATGAATGCTGGTGATTGGTGAATCAGATCTACCCCTACAGTAACACCTTGTGGTGGTGGTGTGTTCAACCAAAAAATAAAAATTCAGATCTACCCACACTGTTTTCGTTTCATGATCTTGGACGGTGAATCTACCCACCCACAATCTTTTCGTCTCTGAAATCATGGTTTCACAAACTCTTGAAGAGCATGTCATCATTGACATGTAAGAGAGTGTGTGTGCCTACTAGTAGTTACCACTTTTTCACCGTCTAATCTTAAATTTTGGATTTTCTTGGTGCTTCAGATCAGCCATACTGGACACACCTGAACCACTCCATCACCCGACAAAAAAAAAAAAATGGTGATGGGATCCCTTCATATGATCATGAGTCGAAATTCTCAATTTTTGTGTAATGTAAGTAGCTCTGTCAATGCATCGGATCCGATCCGTCTAAGATATTGAAACCGAATATAACTGAATCAGATCTATAACCATCCAATCCAATTAAAACCTAATTATTCGTTATCTCTTTATACCTTTATAAATATACTTAGTTGGCATGCAGACACGTGTGTAGATATAATAACAAAAATATATAGGATAAAATTTTGAGAACCATTTTAGAGAAATAGAACCTGAGAATATGTTAAGAACCAAAGAAAGGGCATTTTGGATAAGAAAATTGATGAAGGTGTTAGAAAAAAAAATAAGGACATTTGCTGTATAGAAAATTAAGAGAATTTTTGAAATAAATAAAACAATATAAGGATATTTTGGGAAATATAACTTCAGGGAAATGTTATGACCAAAAATATATATAAGGGCATTTTAGGTATAATAAAGTATGAGGTCTTGTTGGAAACAAAACAAAACAAAAATAATTAAAAGGTTATATACATTGGAATAAATAATGGGATCAGATTCGGATCCGGCCGGTCCGAATAGCAACTACCCGAGAAAGATGAGAGCAGCTAGCGTTACCTGTAAAACACCAGTAACGCTTTTAACAGCAAGACTCTGGATAGTACTGGAAGAGACAGAAGATCCAAGGGAATAAGCGTAATCGTTAACTCCGATCTCACCGACCCAAAAGAGCGCATCATCAAACACTTCTCTGCACCGCCCACTCGACCTCGCCGTCCCTCTACACCCACGACTCGCCAAGAACTTGTTGAACCAAATGAGCTGAGTCTGGATCGACTGTGGAGTTATATCAAGACTAAGGTTGTTCTTCACAAAGAAACTATGATTGAGCGCCGTCGACCCAGCAACCGCAAAGTTCACCCCATGTGACGTATCGGCCTTCTTGTTCAGGTATGGTGGTAAGTAGGGTAAGGATAGAGCTTCAGCTACGAAGTCTATTACTAGCCGCCCATCCGAGTACCGGTTGGTGGATCGACCAAAGAAGGTGCTTCCATAGGGAGGGTTCGATACGTAGGCGAAAGCGTTTGGGCCTGTAGATGACTTTGTGTTACCCGTATCGGTGTACGAGTCTCCGAATGCATAGATCTTCGTGAAATGACCCTCAAGGGTTCCATTTGCAGCAGTAGTAGAAGAAGAAGAAGCAGATGAGATTATGAGGATGGTGATGAACAGGGTAATGAGAGAAGCGTAGGACGCCATTGTTGGAGCTTAGAAGCTCTTGTCTTAGTCTTAGTGTTTGGTAGAATAGAGGTGAAAGTGTGTTATATACATGGAAAACTTTTTTACAATGACAAACATGTCCTTTTTCTTCATTCGTACTTCGTGAAATGACCCTCAAGGGTTCCAATTCACCAAATTTTACTCAACAGATAAGCTAAAACTCACATTTTCCCACCTCGCCAAATTAGCCAAAACTCACATTAATTAATTATTTTATTATCTCTTTAAGACCACAATAATACAAATGAAGAGACAAACCTTTATTTTATTATTTGTATGAGATCACAATAAAAGAAAGGGGAAAAATATTTAGCTTGGTAAGTGTACAACACTCACCAAACTTGGTAATGGTTATTGTTAAGAGATTGTGGAGACCTTTTTAAGCATTTTTTTAGTACTTTAGTTCACCAAAATAACTTTTTGGTTATTTTGGTGAGGTTGCTAGGAATGCTCTTATGCCACATGTGGTCGAAAGTCATTTCATTGTCGACATTGGATTACCTCTAGTGAAAACCGAGGCCTAGCCTCGGGAGTCCATGTCCATTCATCTACTGGCATTTGGCGCTAAAAAAGGGATAAGACATTTTATTTTCTCCCTTGTTTTTTGACTTCTCCCGCATTGTTATCTCTCCCTTTTTTTTATCATCGCATGATAATAGATGAATGGACCCCAGAAGCTCGGCCTCAAGCGTCCACCAGAGGTAATATGATGCCTTCATTGTCTCCCATGATTTTGACTTCCCTACATATTATTGACATGTGGTGATAAAGTGGTGAGAAAAATGAGGAGATATATCACGTGGGGAGAAGTCAAAATCATGGGAAGAAAATAAAATGACTTTTCTCCTTTTTATAGCTACATGACGCATAATGGGCGGAAGCCCCGAGACCACTATTCTGGCATCTCCATACAATCCTTTGCCCTGATGGATGGGTGGTCCACCTAATGAACGTACCTGATTGAGATTAGTTGGGTGGAGGCAACAGCTTGATTAATTATTCAAACAAGCGTTCGTTGGTACTGATGGAGGTGGTTGGATGGGTGTTATGAATTTGAAGGGGAAATTCATGAGATGGGTAGTTGAAGGAGTGTTGGTTTGGTATTTAACGCGTGTCTGTATGTATGAACAGTCGTACCGTCTGTTTTATCGGTGATTAAAGAGTGATATCGACGAGCCGGAGAGGTGGAAATAATTTCAAAATTCCTTAACCCCTGGGAAGCACGGACACTTCAAATAGGTAATCATATCCGTATCGGATACATATCGGATACCAATACGTCTCCAATATGGTTAGACATGTATGGGATACGGTTCAAACGTATCCTGTTAATTTAAAACAAAGTTTTTATTACGGATACGACAGGGATACGGCTCCAATATGGTCATGAATATTTTTTATTTTTGAGACCCGGGGGCGCGACCCTATCTCTTTTGTTTTTGCATGGACATGATTTTCTTTATATTTTGCTTAGTGGATGTTAGGATGACTTTCTTTTTTGCTTAGTGGACGATGAGATGACCTTATTTATTTTGCTTTTGCATTGACATGGTCTTTTTTATACATAAACATAACTGAACCAATGGTTATTTTATAATTATAATACAAATTATAGTAGTATTATTTTTTTTAAAAAAAAAATTATAGACATATCCTCATGTTTTTTTAGGTTTTACGTATCAGTATCGTATCGTACCCATATCCTGTATCCGTATCCATGCTTCCTAGACCCTACCTCAAGAAAATTCAAAATTAAAAGGCAAATACTAAGCCACGTCAAGTTTCTCTTTTCCCCACTTTCTCTGGTAGTACTACGCCACGACAATTTCTCTTTTTCCCACTTTCTCTGTTAGATCTGTCACCCATTTTTATTTTTATTTTTATTTTTCTAATATAGTTGAAAGAAGAGAATGACTAGCATTCTGTCTGTTATTAGGTAAGAATACAGAGGATTTTGGATGGAGACCACCTCGAGATCATTCATGGCCGTCAATTTGTTCCTCTTAGTGAGTGGTTACCTTGAAATGAGATTGGAAATTAAGATGGGTCTCCCCAGAGACATGACAACGAAATTGTTTAATGGGCCCTAATTTTTTTAATTTTTTTTTTGGGGGGAGGGAAAGATGGGGTAATGGGGCCCTAATTTGCTAGCATTAATCTCTTCAAGCTTATTAGACTGTGCTAAAGCTTTAAATCTCGAATATGTAAGTTGTTGTGGAAGTTGTCACAACTCCAAGTCAACTTTTCAATGGGCCGCTCGCTACAACTTGGTAAGCTTAGTCATGATCCAATTATAAGATTGGATTTTTATTTTTTTTTCATTTTGATATAGATTATAATATAGGATTGTATCCCACCAAATAAAAAAAATCAGATACACCGAAAAGTTTGATTAGTACCCTACAGTCAGGATACAACATACCATACAACAGCTACCAAAAGACCCATTTAGTATTGAAAAATAATCCCCTCCGTCTCGCCCCCTTTTTTGCCTCTCGACCCCCTTTTTTACTTTCCTTTAATTGTAGTTAAGATTCACTAACTCTTATAATTAAAGCATCTAACCTTAATTTTAAAAAAGAAAAAATTAATCATAAGGGTTAAAACTTATTAACCGTAGTTCAAAAGGCTTTGGGAGAGAGAAGTAGTCCCCTCTTACATTTTCTTTAAAATATGAGCAATAATCCATTCCTTGTGGGGGTGCGATGGGGGCGACTTGACTCTTGCCCCATAAACACTAACATGTGTCCCATTTAATTGTTATTAGCTCTCTTTCACTTAACTTTTTTTCTAAAAAATCTAATATTAAAAATATTAACCCGAAGGATTGGTAAATCTCAACCACAGTCAAAAGAGAGTTAAAAAGAGACGTTTTGGGCATGAGGGGGGAGAGCTCCTCGCGGAGCGGATTATCATTCATGCTTAATGGTTATTGCTCATTAAATCACCATTAATATATGGCCCTAAACCCTAGCCCAGACCCGTGAAAAGTGAGGTGGATTCGGGCGTGTTGACGTGTGTCAGAAATTGCCACCGCTACACCCTAGTGCACATAATAACACTTTTCTTCTTTTTAGAAAAAAATTCTACTAGAATTTAGAATTGATTACTAAGTCAGAGCAATTAAATATTGGTTAGGGATGCAGCGACTGGTTTCCTAGTGCACCGCATAGGCTGCATAAATTTCATTCTTAGTAGAGACGGAGACGGTCAGTCCAAGACAGGTATTGATATATCTAAATTCGTGTCCGATTATATATCTGGATATTCAAATCCGAATAAATATATGGTGGATAGTGAAATATGATATCCGTATTCAACTCCGATTAAAATATCTGGATTCAGATAGTATTCGAATTATCTAATTAATTTTTAAAAAACATAAAACATATAAATAAATATTTAAAAAATATAAATAAATATTTAAAAAATATAAAAACATATAAATTTTTATTAAAAAAATATATTTTAAAAGTAATATTAATTTTATGAATTTAAAATATATTATTTATATATAATATAATCGGACGAATATTTATCGGATCGGGTATAACAGTATCCGAATCCGTATCCGATTATAAACGGATAGTATTTTAAGGTGGCGTTTGGATTGGATTTTTTTGGCCAAAAATCAATTCTGATAAAATTGATTGTGTAGAAATTCGTGATCAAATAATTATTTTTTCAAATAATAGTGTTCGGAGAATATGAAGTTGAGACTCACCTACGTATTCTCCCAACACTATTATTTCAAAAAATGATTATTTAACCATTAATTTCTACACAATCAATTTTACCAAAATTGATTTTTGGCCAAAAAAATCCAATCCAAACGCCCCAACTATCCAAATTCATTCCGCCGGATACTTATCTGGATAATTATCCGACTAAACGGATTCGGATACGAATAATATCCGCATCCATTTACAACCTATACCAGTTAGCCTGGACAGTTGAGCTCTTGCTTACTCTTAAATTCCTTTCTTAATAGAGTCAGTGACGGTCAGTATAAGTTAGCTTGGGCAGTGGAGCTCTTGCTTACTCATTATCTCCTTTCCCACACCAAATGCAGTGTGACAATTCATCTATTTCTAAGGTAGATGTATGATGAAACAATACCCTCCAACTGTAACTGTTATGAACATATCACCTTTTCAGCCAAAAAAAAAAAAAAATTCTGTGCTATGGTATTTCAAAATCTTTGTAGTTATTGCTATTATTCTTTTTTTAGGGGTTTTTGCATGCATATAAGTTGTTGTGTTCTATTAGCTTTGCAAATACACTATTATGAGTAACAATTTTGCAAATTAATTCATGGTTTTGCCACTGTTAGACAAACAACCTCAATCCTTATTTTCGTTAGACTATCGTTTGTTTTTGTTGAGAAAATGATTATTATCACTTTAGGATATTTCATAACCTCACAAAGCTTTTAACTACCCTTAAACTATCTGAAAGGGAAAATCCCGTACATGCCACGCGTCTATAGCTGCTCAGCTGGTAGAGGAATGATAGCAAAACTCCACCTGTGAATGAGTCTGAGGGGGCGGGTGTACACCCTGAAATAAACTCCGATGATAAAGTCAGTATAAGGCACAAGCACATAAGGCACAAGCACATGAACATAAGGCATAAGCACATGAACATACTAGTATAGAGATACTTATCGTGAGGTCACTGGGCATATGCACTTGAGGTCGAGCTCTGGTGTTATGCTCTGGAGATTGTAGCTCAGGAGGCACAAAGAATATGGCTCAGACAACGTAGCTCGGACAAGGCACAGACAACGTAGCTCTGACAAAGTAGCTCGGACAAGGCACAGACAACGCAGCTCTGACAAGGCACCAACAACGTAGCTCTGACAAGGCACAGACAACGTAGCTCTGACAAGACACCGACAACGTAGCTCTGACAACGCAGCTCAGATAAGGCACAGACAACGTAGCTCTGACAACGCAGCTCGGATAAGGCACAGACAACGTAGCTCAGATAACGTAACTCGGATAACATAGCTCTGACAACGCAGCTCTAGCTCGGATAAGGCACCGACAACGTAGCTCAGATAACGCAGCTCGGATAAGGCACCGACAACGTAGCTCAGATAATGCAGCTCGGATAAGGCGCAGACAACGTAACTCTGACAACGTATACGTTGTGCATCAGACAACGGGTACGTTGCATCAGACAACGGGCAATGAGCTCGGCACTATTCACAACACAACGGACAACGGATTTGGCACTATTCACAGCAGACAACGCGACAACGGATTCGGCACCATTCACAGCAGACCACACGACAACGGATTCAGCACCATTCACAGCGTCAGACACAAGTTCAAGTGTGATTGCACTCAACAGCTAATCAATTGCAAGGCCCTGCAAGTGGCAGTGTAACTGTTCATGGAGAGCATCAGGCGGACATGGCCTATTTGAGAGAATCTGGTGGCCATAATCGATTGTGAGATCATAAAGAACATCAAGTAGCCGGATAACACCAAAGGGAGATGAGAGAATCAGGTGAGTGACCGCTTGCACAGCCCTTCGGGGTAGGGGTGTGAATGACTCAAGCTTCTCAGATCTCCCTCTTCCTCTTCTTCTTCTGCCCTTTCTCTCATCTCTTGCCTTTCGCACCCTCCATCTGTTCTTTCTGGTGATTCTTGCTTATTTATAGGCATTTGGAGTCATCATGACTTGTGTAGTCACGATGAGGTCACCTGTCAGACAACACTCAAGAGAGCCAGCACATAGCCCAAGTGGGCTTATGTCGGCTAAATTGTTAGAACTTGCTAGAGTGAGAAATTCCTATTTTACCCCTCCTTTTTACTCCTTTTTACGAATTTTATCCGTTACACTATCGTTAATAAATTTTAACCATTGTGATTAAGATTTACACATTTGTGGATAAAACATCTAACCATGGTTTTAAAAAAAAATTAACGGGTCCTCTTTTAACTCTTTTTAACTTAGGTTAAGATACACTAACCCTTAGAGTTAAAGCATCTAACATTGGTTTTAAAAGAAAAAAAAATTAACGTGTCACCTTTGAACTCACTTTAATTGTGGTTAAGATTCATTTACCCTTAGGGTTAAAGCATCTAACCTTGTTACTTAGAAAAAATTAATGTGTCCCTTTTTAACTCCCTTTAACTATGATTAAGATTCACTCACCCTAACCACAGTTAAAGGAAGTTCAAAGGAAATTCATTAACCCTTAGGGTTAACGCATTTAACCTTGGTCCTTAGTATTTAACCCTAACCACAGTTAAAGGGAGTTAAAAGATAGATTAAATTGTTTCAATTTTTTTTCTAAGAACCAAGGTTAGATGTTTTAACCCTAAGGGTTAGTTGATCTTAACCACAATAAAATGGAGTTAAAAGGGGACATCTTAAAATTTTAATATTTTTAAACCAAGGTTAGATACTTTAATCCTAAGGGTTAGTGAACCAAAACCACAATTAAAAGGAATTCAAAGACACGTTAAATTTTTTTATTTTTTTCCTGAAAACCATAGTTAGATGTTTTAACCCTAGGGACACATTAATTTTTTTTCTTCTAAAAATCAAGGTTAGATGCTTTAACCCTAAGGGTTAATGAATCTTAACCACAATTAAAGAGAGTTCAAAGGGACGCTAATTTTTTTTTAAACCAAGGTTAGATGCTTAACTCTAAGGGTTAGTAAATCTTAACCTAAGTTAAATGGAGTTAAAATGAGACACGCTAATTTTTTTTTCAAAACCTGGGTTAGATGCTTTATTCCTAAGGTATGATCTTAATCATAAGAGTTAAAACTTATTAACCATAATTCAAGGGTGGTTAAAGGTATTGTGAGATTATAAAGTATCTTAAGGGCATAATAATCATTTTCTTAACAATAACAAACAAAAGTCTCGCAAACTAAGGATTGAGGTTGTTTGTTGAACGGTTGCAAAACCATGAGTTAATTTGTAAAAATGTTACTCATAACAGTGTATTTACAAAGTTGGCAGAATGGACTGGTATGCAAAAATCCCTTCTTTTTAAAAGGGTTGGTTAGATGGTTAAACACAATGCAAATATAATATATGAATTTAGGAGACCATGTAAACCAGTAATGTTACTGAGAACTAAAAACATCCTACTTATCACAGTAATTCTTATGGTGAGTGAGTTTTCTTACATTTTTCTTGCATTTGTTTGCAAGAAATTGACTTTCATTTTCTTGCACTTTCTCAAGTGACAAAGGTGCTCCCAAAAACTCACACCAAACAAACGCACCGTAGGGAAAAAAAACTGGATGTAATATAGGTCATGCTTAAGATTCACAAAAACAAAGAAAAAGCTACTGTCTTTGGTGTTACAAAAACTTTTTCTTTTTTTGGGAAAATAGTTAGCGGACTTGGGATTTCTATTATGAAAGGGAATGACCGGTCCTCATTGGTCCACACCCTACTTTTAAACAAACACTAAACTGTGGTTAAGATTCACTCATCTGAGGGTTAAGTAATCCAACCTTGGTTTTTAAAAGAAAAAAAATGTTAATTCTAATTGTCTTAAGCTTAACCAGGGTTAAAAGGGGTGTTAATAGGGACACGAGGACTCGGGGTAAGATATGTAGGGTAAGATAAGTAGCGGACCCATGGGTCCACTAATCACGGCTCTTTTGGTTTTTTTAATAAAAGCCGCCTAGTAATAATGAGATGTTCGCAAAAGCATCCCCTGAGTAATATAATGGTACTTAGCCAATAAATAGCATAAATGTAGGGTAGCTGGAGCCGCCAATTGATGGTGGCACGTCCCACCTCAATCTCAACTTGATGCAGGGAATGCATTCTCAAATGGTGGCCTTCAGTAAGTCACGTAGATGACTCTTTCCAATTGATTTGAATTAGAAGAAACATAGCAGTTAGTATGTTGCATCAAGAAAGCGCTTATGCTATGAACCAGGCACCAAGAGCGTGGATTGCTAAGCTTAGTCATGCTGCAAAACTAGCAGGCAGTGTCCTATTTACCCTGAAATGAAAGAGGGATTCCTTTTCTGCTAGTCTTTGCAAATAATATGTCTGATGTGATTATAGAGGCAATAGGCATGTAGACCAAATTCATGATCTTATCAATCTAAAGTTCCTGTCTTTGTATATACTAAGTGAACTGTTATTATTGAGGAAATGGTATACTTAGAAGTAATTGGTTCTACTCTCAAACCCATGAAAGAGGTGATAATCTTCAATTGGATGTACACTTAGTCTCAGATTTTGGCTGGCACTGGTTGGCCCAGAACATTGGAAAAAGATGGAAGGAGAAATCTCAAACAAAACATCTAGTATAATCATATCTCATAATAGTTCTAATATGTTCAGAATACTAATAACTGTCTGAGCAGTGGCAGACACATTAACATTACTATGACTAACTGGTGTGATGATGAGCAGGTCAACCGCCGCGACTTTTGCTGCTCAGCAAAAATTTGAAGGAAGGTTGACAATATCCATTGCGGAGGAACATGTCAGCAACCACCTTATACATGGCTTCGGTGAGGTGAACTCCGTCCCAGTTGATGAACTGGGCAGGGTTGGGACAGGCTCTAGAGGCAGGTGAGCCACACGTCGCGAACACATCAAAGTTGTAAGGGGCAGCACTAGAGCCACAGCAAGCATTGAAGGGCTCCTTGAAACCAAAATTGACTGCATATTTCATGATGACGTGATAGGCGTGCCAGTAATCGGCGTAAATGATGACGGCATGAGGATACTGTGTTCTGAGATCTTGCAGCTTGGCTTGGAGGATCAGGTTGTGGGAGTGACTTTGGTTGTTCGCGCTTGCAACGCACCCAATATTGTCTCTGTCGTCTGTAGCGGCTAGTGTCATTGCTAGAGGGAGGCATCCTGTTAATGGCAATCCTTGGACCACCATGTACTTTGCGCCCTTCTTCAGTAACGCCTGCCAAAACATTACAAACATATCTTGTCACGCTTGCTTGAATGGCTGAAATGGTTTTTTTCTCATATGTTGTAGTCCCGACAAGTTTGGTTAGTATCTATTCTAGTTAGTTAGAAACCGGTTGGCTTGTGCAAGTAGCAGAGTATCCCTTATGTTGGGGGCTATTCAGGGTTTCATTGGCATGAGTGACGGTGGGGTAGCTAGGGTTGTGACTGCTTAACTGTATTCAACTACCCAAAAAAAATTGGTGAGTGGGGTTATGGCTTAACTGTTTTCAACTATGTACACAAAAAAATTAAATTAGTGAGTGCTCACACTCACACTCACACTCACACTCGTCTCATTTTAAGAGATGAGGACTGAATCTCTGGTCTCCTAGAGAATGTGAGGGGAGCTTCGGATTGTCGGGCGAAGCCAGAAAGGGCTTGTCTCGAGGTTCCATAAAATAGGGGACAAGTGGTGAAGTCAAAATCATGGGCCCATATTTTGACTTCTCCACACATAATAAGACATGTGGTGATAAGTGTGTGAGATGAAGAGGGAGAGATATCAAATCGGGAGAAGTCAAAATCCTCGGGAGATAATGGAATGACTTCTCCCCATTTTTATGCCAACTGTCGCACAATGTTCGGAACCCGAGAGCCCTTTCCGGCTTCGTCAGAGACAATCCCAGGCCTTCATAGCCTCGGATTGTCTCTGGCCAGGAAGGAATTGTCTCGGGTTTCATAAAATAGGTGACAAGTGGTGGAGAAGTCAAAATCATGGGTTCATGATTTTGACTTCTCCACACATATTAAGACATGTCACGATAAGTGTATGAAAATAAGTGGAAGAGATATCAAATGGGGAGAAGTCAAAATCATGGGAAGAAAATGGAATGATTTTTCCCCATTTTTTGGCCAACTGTCACACAATGTATGGAACCCCGAGACCAATTTCTGGCTTCGCCAAAGACAATCCAAGGCCCTTTTTCACCGTCTAATCTTAAATTTTTGATTTTATTGGTGGGTCAGATCAGCCTTACTGTGCACACCTGAACCACTCCATCACCCAAAAACAAAATGGTGATGGGATCCCTTCATTTGATCATGAGTCGAAATTCTCAATTTTGTGTAATGTAAGTAGCTCCGTCAATGCATCAGATCCGATCCGTCTTAGATATTAAATCCGAATATAATTGAATATGTATAACCATCCAATCCAATTAAAACCTAATTATTCATTATATGTATCTTTATGGGACGCAGGTGTAAGGTACGTCTGTAAATATAATAACAAAAATATATATGATAAAATTATGAGAACGATTTTAGAGAAATAGAACCTAAATATGTTAGGAACCAAAGAAAGGGCATTTTGGATAAAAAATTTGATGGACGTGCTATTAAAACAATGAGGGCATTTGGAATTTAGAAAATTAAGAGATTTTTTGAAATAAATAAAATAATATTTTGATATTTTGGGAAATATCATTTGAGGGAATTGAGGGAAATGTTATGAACAAAAATTATATATAAGGGCATTTTAGGTATAATAAAGTTTGAGGCACTGTTGGGAACAAAAAAAAAAAAAGTTTAAAAGGTATTATACATTATACTATTGGAAAAATATTAGCTCTAGTGGCTTCCCCAGCTAAGCGGGCATCCACAAACAATAGGGCGGCAGCTAGAGATAATTTAGGTAAGAAGTCATTTCATTCTCTCCCTTTGATTTTGACTTCTCTCTATTTGATATCTTTTTTGACCCTAGCTTGCCTCTGGCGAAGCCAGAAAGGGCTTATCTCGGGGTTCCATAAAATAGGTGACATGTGGTGGAAAAGTCAAAATCATGGGGCCCATGATTTTGACTTCTCCAC
The DNA here is from genome assembly GCA_015143295.1 of Tetracentron sinense. Lineage (NCBI taxonomy): Eukaryota > Viridiplantae > Streptophyta > Magnoliopsida > Trochodendrales > Trochodendraceae > Tetracentron > Tetracentron sinense. Next base: position 33,743,423 of record CM026568.1, on the reverse strand, counting down.
CTATAATAAGACATGTGGTGAATAGTGTGTGAGAATAAGGGTGTGAGATATCAAATGGGGAGAAGTCAAAATTGTGGGGAGAAAATGGAATGACTTCTCCACACTTTTTACGCCAAGTGTCGCACAATGTATGAAACCCCGAGAGCCCTTTCTGGCTTCGCCAAAGACAATCCGAGGCCATCTTTTTTTTCCCTTTAAAACGCCTAGGTGCCTTGTGGTTTATGCATGCCGGAGAGCTTAGCTCGGCAGCCACGAGAGCTAATCTTTTTCCTATACTATTAGTCTATTACCTACAAAACATTTTAAAATATTAATAATTTTTAGAGGTACTAATCTCTAATATTAATTGGAATAAATAATCGGATCCGGTCCAAATCGCAACTACCCGAGAAAGATGACAGCAGCTAGCGTTACCTGTAAAACACCAGTAACGCTTTTAACAGCAAGATTCTGGATAGTACTGGAAGAGACGGAAGATCCAATGGAATAAGCGTAATCGTTAGCTCCGATCTCACCAACCCAAAAAAGCGCATCATCAAACAATTCTCTGCACCGCCCACTCGACCTCGCAGTCCCTCTACACCCACGACTCGCCAAGAACTTGTTGAACCAAATGAGCTGAGTCTGGATCGACTGTGGAGTTATATCAAGACCAAGGTTGTTCCTCACAAAGAAATTATGGTTGATCGCCGTCGACCCAGCAACCGCAAAGTTCACCCCATGTGACGTATCGGCCTTCTTGTTCAGGTATGGTGGTGAGTAGGGTAAGGATAGAGCTTCAGCTACGAAGTCTATTACTAGCCGCCCATCCGAGTACCGGTTGGTGGATCGACCAAAGAAGGTGCTTCCATAGGGAGGGTTCGATACGTAGACGAAAGCGTTTGGGCCTGTAGATGACTTTGTGTTACCCGTATCGGTGTACGAGTCTCCGAATGCATAGATCTTCGTGAAATGACCCTCAAAGGTTCCATTTGCAGCAGTAGTAGAAGAAGAAGAAGAAGCAGATGAGATTATGAGGATGGTGATGAACAGGGTAATGAGAGAAGCGTAGGACGCCATTGTTGGAGCTTAGAAGCTCTGGTCTTAGTGTTTGGTGGAATAGAGGTGAGAGTGTGTTATATACGTGTAATACTTTTTTACAATGACAAACTTGTCTTTTTTCTTTGTTGAATTTTGGCACTAAGCCCATGCAGTGCAACAAATGTAGTCAGTACGAAATTGTCTCCTCATGGCATGGAGTACTTAATTCTTTGTTGTCGGTGGGCATATGGATCTGATTATTCATGAGGTTGGTTCTGGACCCTCTGACGGACGGCAAAGGATTGTCTCTTGCGATTCCAGAAAGGTTTCACACCTTAGAGCATTACTAAGCAGCTTTACCAGATTTTACTCACCAAAATAACTAAAATTTATATTATTTTATTATTATTCGTGTGGGATCATAATAATAAGAATTAATAGAAACTTTTAATTTATTATTTATGTGAGATCACAATAAAGGAAAGAGAAATAGTTAATGGACCCATAGATCTCATTTGAGTTGATGAGCATGTAAGAGGGAGGCATCCATCAATAGGTGGATGTCTTAGGCTTATAAATGGGATCCATGGGTCCGCCTATCACTGCCCTAAGGGAAAGGAGAAAAATATTTAGAGAGTGTACAGTACTTACCAAGTTTTGTTATTTTGGTGAGGCTGCTAAGAATGCTCTTATGCCATATGTGGTGGAAAGTCATTTCATTGTTGGCATTGGATTACCTCTACTGAAAACCCAAGGCCCAAGCTCAGGCATTCATGTCCATTCATCTACTGGCATTTGGTGCTAAAAAAGGGAAAAAGTCATTTCATTTTCTCCCCTATTTTTTTACTTCTCCTACATTGTTATCTCTCCCTTTTTTTTTTTATCATCGCATGGTAAGATGAATGGACCCCAAAAGCTCAACCACAGGCGTCCACCAGAGGTAATCTAAAGCCTTCATTGTCTCCCATGATTTTGACTTCTCTATATATTATTTGACATGTGGCGATAAAGTGGTGAGAAAAGAGGGGAGATATATCAATTAAGTGGGAGAAGTCAAAATCATGGGAAGAAAATAAAATGACTTTCCCCTTTTTATAGCCACATGACGTATAATGTGTGAAAGCCCGATGCCACTTTTCTGGCATGTCCAGACAATCCTTTGCCCTGATGGACGGGTGGTCCACCTAATGAACGTACCTGATTGAGATTAGTTGGGTATAGGCAACAGCTTGATTAATTATTGAAACAAGCGTTCATTGGTACTGATGGAGGTAGTTGGAAGGGTGTTATGAATTTGAAGGGGAAATTCACGAGATGGGTAGTTGAAGGAGTGATGGTTGGGTATTTAACGCGTGTCTGTACGTATGAACAGTGTACCATCTGTTTTCTCGGTGATTAAAGAGTGATATCGATGAGTGGGAGAGGTGGGAATAATTTCAAAGATCCTTAACCCACCTCAAGAAAATTAACAGGGACATACTAAGGTGGCGTTTGGATGGACTTCCCAAAGATGAAAAGTACTTCCTCAAAAGTTATTTCGCAGGAAATAACTCTTGAGGAAGTCTGACAAAGTCATTTGGTGGTTAAAATAGCGTTTGGTTTGCACATCTGAAAAATGACTTTTAAGAATTCAAAATTCAAAATTTATGTTTGGTTTACCCTTGCAAGAAGTAACTTTTGAATTTTTTTTTTTTTTTTTTAACATTTGACAAAGTAGAGAAGAAAGCCATGTTAATATCAAGACCTTGTGCAGCCACATGTTCGACAAATAGGTAAAGACCACCGGTTTCAGCACCCTTTTCACCTCTAATTACATAATAGATGGTGAAATTCAGCAAAAAAAAATTAAACGTCCACAACAAGTGTTTAGTAAATGCAGTATAATAAACGTCCACAACAAGTGTTATACATCAACATCAATCATAGACTTCATCACAGGCTTGTGCAAGTCTATCTCTATATGCACCCATCTCTTCGTCCTCATGTTGGAGGATAATATCTCCCGTGTTAGCTCCATTTTCTTCATCAGCTTCTTCATTAACCCAAGCATCATCTTCATATTCACAAAAGAGCTCATCATTTACGGCCTCCTGCTTGATGAAATTGTGGATAGTCATTGCAGCAACAACTATATCTCTTTGGGTGGTCAAGGAGTAAGGTGGCATTTGCTTCAAGATCGGAAAGCGGGCCTTTAGCACGCCGAAGCAACGTTCAATTACATTCCGAAGTGAGGAATGAATGTAATTGAATTTTTCTTTTACCGTTCTTCTCGCATTTCCACTACGAAAGTCTTGAAGATGATATCGAATACCGCGGTAGGGAGCAAGAAACCCAGCCATGTTAGGATAGCCGGCATCAACAATGTAATACTTACCTGCATCAACATTAAATTGCTTTAAGAAATATTTCATTTACATAAACTCAAACTACCATAAGTTTGTTCATATTACCAGGAGGTGCATGATGAAAGTTAAGCCATGGTGTTCTTATGGTTTCCAACAATATACGCGAGTCATTTGCTGATCCTTCCTAACCAGCATTGACATACGTAAAACGCATGTCAAAAGAACAAGCCGCCAATATATTCTGTGTACATGTCCCCTTTCTACCTCTATATGGAACTTGTTTGTCTATTGGTACCACAGCATCGATATGAGTACCGTCTATCGCACCAATACAGTTCTTTTACACAAAAGAAAAGAGGCATAATAATTACAAATATATCATAGAAAAAAATTCAAGAAAACAATAAAAATGATATAGCATAATGATTTACCTTAAAAATTTGGCGGTATTTTCGAGTACTTTGAATTTCTGGCTGAATTTCAAGATATGACATTGTAGGCTTGATAATCTCCATTGAATATGTTATCATGGCATTCAATACCTTATGAAATACTCGACTTATAGTTTCACCTGAATGCTGAAATCTCTCCTGCATAACTCTGTTCCTTTCATTATGACCTAACGTAAATAAGAAGATTGCCAATTGCTCTGTACTACTCATTCTACGAGAGTCAGATAACAATGACCTCTCTTGGAGTACAGAACAAAAACGCAAAAATATACTTCGTTGCATTCGGAGTAATTCAAAACACCTCCCACCATGTCCAGTCATTAGCTCCCAAACAAATTCAGTTCCTGTAAGTTTCGATGTCCGACATGGCTCTTTAACGAGGTGAAGCTCTCTATATGTCTCTAATGAATTTATTGTTGTTGCTATGAACATATCATCATCTGTGTCTGTGTCTGTGTCTGATGACATTTTTCTAAAATAAAGATCAATAGTTATTATTCATTCATAACAGACCAAAACAGTGGGATTATACGCTCTATAAAAATCAATAATTATAATTCATTTGTGAATACTTTATGGATATATATTATACGCTCTATAAAAATGTTCGAAGGACTAAATATTTGGTGTGTAAGTACCAAAATTTTCTTCTGTCCATAGCGTCCAGCCCACCCCCACCTTCTTTAAACTTCTAACCTCCATCCATTTAGGTCTTAGATTACACCCTAACCCCCGTGTAGCCTCCAACAACTCACCTCAGGCCACCACCCATCTACACAGTAAAGGGGAAGAGAAAAAAATCAAAAAAAAAATCTGTTTCTGCAAAAAAAAAAAGAATCCTCGTCCAGCCTTCTCCCCCTCAAGCCTCTCCCTCATCCCTTATTCAAACTCCCACCACAACCACTGTTGAGAGAGGGACTGATTTGTTTGGTGGTTGTAAGCTCTCTCTTCACCCTGTTTTATTTTTATTTTTTTTCTTTCCCCATAGTTTCCAGCAATATAGGACTTCCCTTTTTCCATTATTTCGGTCCTCATCCACTCATCCATGTCCTAACTCATACGGTTGAGAGCAGCAACTCTACTCACCTCCAGTCCAGTGGACACACCATTTTCCCCATTAAAAAAAAAAAAAAAAAGAACCTGCGAATAGCCTCCTGCCCAGCCTTTCTCTATGCCCAAAAATAAAACAGGGTGAAGAGAGAGATGAAAGAAAAAATGGCATTCAATACATATTCAGTACTAAAGAGAGAGATGAAAGAAAAAATGGCAACAGGGTCTTGATCATCCAATTACTAATGAACAGAGATGAAAAAAAAAATTGAAAAAACAAAACCAGATCTCCATTACTAACGAACAGAGATGAAAAAAAAAATCAGAGAGCAACAGGGTTTCAATCACCGGAGAAGACGACTTACCAGTGAGCTTCCTTTGGAGCGCCGGCGAGATCACAGGAGAGTACAGTGCCGGCGGAATCACAGACGAGCAGAGGCAATAGAGCAAAGAGAAACCCTAACCAAAGATGAAAAAAAAAAACCCGATCTCGATTACTAATGGACAGAGATGAAGAAAAAAAAAACCAGAGAGTAACAAGGGTTTCAATCTCTAAAAAAAAACAAAGAACAACAAGGGTTTTGATCTCTGAAACCGTAAAAAAAAAACGAGAGAAACAAGAGTTTCGATCACCGGAGAAGACGACTTACCGGTGAGCTTCCTTCAGAGCGCCGGCGAGATCACAGATGAACAGAGGCGGAGGAATCAGAGACGAGCAGAGGCGGAGGAATCAGAGAGAAACATGGGTTGGGTTTCGATCTCTGAAACCCTAAAAAAAAAAAAACCGTGTTTATCTTCAGTCTTTGGTACCCTTTGAGGTCTGTAGCCAAAAAAAAAAACCGTAAAAGCGGAGTTCCCGTCAACTTCCCGCGAAAGTTCGAAGTAGCTACTTCCGCGGGAAGCTACCTGCACCTGCTTTCTCGGGAAGCAGATATATCAACTTCCATGAATTTTTACTTCCACGGGAAGTTATTTCGAAAGTTGCTAACCAAACACATTTATCCTAGACTTTCCACTTCCTGAAGCCCAAAAGTCAGGAGGAAGTCTAACCAAACGCCACCTAAGCCACGTCAGTTTCCCTTTTTCCCACTTTCTCTATTATTACTGTCATCCTTTTTCTTTTTTTTCTTTTTTTTTTCTATTTTAGTCGAAAGAAGAGAATGACTAGCACTCTGTTATTGGGTAACAATACAAAGGATTTTGGATGGAGACACCTAAGTAATTGAAGGAGAAAAATACCGTCACGAACACGCGTCAGCTACAGCTCCACACACGCTCTGGTTTACCGGTAGAAGGCTGGAGTGGAGGGTGTGACACCCTGACCTGTACTCCGATAGTAAAGTAAGTAGATGTAGAAGATGATGAACCGTAAACTCTGAAATAGGCACTGAAAGTTACGCAAGATTCTGGGAAGCACTGAACAAGTATCCTCTGAAGTACGGCCAAAAACGTGATCCCAAGCACTAAAAATCACGGGGTATTTATAAGGTAAGGTTGGTATGGCCATCGATGACCATGGATGGCCATAGATGTCCATACCACGTGTCTTGCACTCATTGCCAAATATGTCAGACATATCTGTCACCTGTTGTATCACACGTGAGAGCCTACTATGAGTTCAGTCGGCCGGGATCTGACAGTACGCAGAAGTGACCAGCATTAAATGCCAAGACAGTGCTTTCGGCACAAAACAGTGCTTTCGGCACACATGTCAGAATTATGGATCACCTCCTGATCACTTTCTCCTACGAGTCGGTCTCGTTGTTGACTCGAGCTCGGTTACGGTATAGATGTCTTAAAATACAGCCAGGACATCGTTGTCGGTGAGACAACGGACTCGTTGTTCATGTAACGACAAAAACGTTGTCAAGAGTACAACGGTTACGTTGTGCTTCAGACAACGAGCACGTTGTCAAGCCACAACGGAAGCGTTGTTCTACAAGAAAACAAAGACATCGTAATGCGCACAACGTGAACGTTGTGCATCAGACAACGTGTGATCCCTCTATTTTAAGCACGTGACCCCAACTCGTGTCCACGTGTCACTTTCGTGAACAAAACAACAAAAAACGAGCTCGTTCTCCAACGTTAAGTTGATTTTACAAATTTTATCCGTTACAGTAATCATAGCATAAAGCGGGAGTGGGAGCGAGAGCAAGAGCGGGTGTGCGAGAGCGTCAAATTTCAATTTAAGATAGGTTTTGGGAGCGCCTCCGGAGCGCCGATATATATTGATGTTCTTGAAAAATACTTGTAGATGTAAATATATATTTTTTAGTTTTTTAAACTCTAAGAGAAAATTGAAAAAATTATTCATAATTCAAAATTCTCATCACAACAAACAAGATGACTATTAAATTATTAAATGTATCATTCTAAATTCAATTACAAGATCACTAATAATTAACAAATCTTATATGAATCTTGTACCCTACAAAGAAAATTGACAAAATATATTTCATTTCACATGAAAAATTAGGATAAAAATAAAATTTTATACAAAAACACACCTTTAGGTAAGAGCGAGGTTTACAACTGTTGAAATCGAGCTCCGTAGGTGAAAGCGAGGTTTGAGAGTGGGAGTGTGTAGCAGGTTAGGAGGTTTGGGTTACTGAGGTCAAAACGAGCCCTAAGTCACGGCGGTTTCTCTTTTTCCCACTTTCTCTGTTAGGGAAGCAAATTGTCTTGTGATATTTGGTGTGTGGTCATGGGTATTTAATGGTCATGATCTCTTATCTCGCCTTCAAACAGTCTTGCCACATGGAAGAACAAACCAAATATCACAAAGGATATGGTTCTCTCTGTATACGTATGTTCACTTTTCTTATTTTCAATAGTTGAAAGAATTATGTAACAAATGGTAACCATATTGAGGGGGGGAAATACCGTAAAGGACACGCGTCAGCTGCAACTGTTCACCTCTGGTTTACTGGTAGAAGGTAGAAGTTGAAGGGTGTGATACCCTGACCTGTACTCCGATGATAAAGTAAGTAGATGGAAAAGATGATGAACAGTAAAGCAAACAGTAGCACTGAAAAATATATGTGTCTTTCGATCCCTGTAACACTGAAATTCTCAGGGTATTTATAGGTTAACCTTGGTATGGTCATAGATGACCATAGATGCCCATACCACGTGACCTGCACTCATTACCAAATATGTCAGTAAAATCTACCACCTGTTGCATCACACTTGAAAGCCTACCATTAGTTCAGTCGGTTGGGTCTGACAACACACAGAAGTGACCTGCATTAAATGCCAAGGCAGTGCTTTCGGCCCACTTGTCAGAACAATCGATCGCCTCCTGATTACTCCCCCCTGCGAGTCGGTTTCGTTGTTGACCCGAGCTCGGGTTCGTTATATATGTCTTAAAATATGACATGGACATCCTTATCTGAATCACAACGGACTCGTTGTTCAATTAACACCGAAAACGTTGTCGAGAATACAACGTCTACGTTGTGCACAAGACAAAGAACCCGTTGTCAAACCCACAACGAGAACGTTGTTCGCAAGACCACGGATACGTCGTAATTTCTACAACGTGAACGCTATGCATCAGACAATGTTTATCCTTCTATTTTAAGCACGTGACTCAAACATATGTCCACGTGTCACTTTCGTGCACAAGACAACAAAAGCCAGCTCGTTCCCCAACGTTAATTAGTTTTTACGAATTTTAGCCCTTACACATATAAAGGATTTTGTTATTGATACTGTTCGGGTGGAGACCACTCACAACAGACGAGGATTCAATTTTTTTTTTGAAATCCGTGCATTTTTTCTTTCTTCCTACTGTATATGGTTTCGAGTGGTCTCCACTACTTAAACGGTCTTAATAGCAAAATCTCAATACAATTGTAAAGGTATAGTGTAATCGGCTAGGAAAATTTGACCAGGCTTGTTGATATTATAGAGTGATGAAGAAAAACTAGCACTAGCATTCTCCAAAGGAAAGTGATGGATAACTCTCCATAATAGGTACCATCCAGAGCACGTTCGATTTTCAAATGGTTACAATTTACACATTCTTTAAAGGGTGGCCCCACAATATTGTTTGCACCTTCATATTTTCAATCTTATGGCCTTGGCTCTCGATAATACTTATCGAGAGGTTTTCATCACTTTCCTTAATTAAATCACTTGCCTTCTCCAAACTAAAATGGCCGTCAGTTTGGTTCTTTTAGTGAGTGGTTACCTTAAAATGAGGTTGGATATTAAGATGAGTCTCCCTGAGACATGACAACGAAATTGTTTAATGGGCCCTAATTTTTTATTTTTTATTTTTTTGGGAGGGAGGGAAAGATTGGGGGGTAATGGGGCCCTAATTTGCTAGCAATAATCCCTTGAAGCTTATTAGACTGTACTAAAGCTTTAAATCTCCCGTATGTAAGTTGTTGTGTAAGTTGTCACAACTCCCAAGTCAACTTTTCAATGGGCCGCTCGCTACAAATTGGTAAGCTTAGTGCTTCGTCATGACCCAATTATAAGATTTGATTTTTTATTTATTTTTTTCATTTTGATATAGATTATAAGATGTTAACCCAAAAAAAAAGATATAGATTATAAGATAGGATTGTATCCCACCAAATAAAAAAAAATCAGATACACTGAAAAGTTTGATTAGTACCTACAGTCAGGATACAACATAACATACAACAGCTACCAAAAGACCCATTTAGTATTGAAAAATAATCCCCTCCGTCTCGCCCCCTTTTTTGCGTCTGCGGTCCCCTTTTTTGCGTGTCCTCGTTTTTTACTTCCTTTTAATTGTAGTTAAGATTCACTAACTCTTGTAATTAAAGCATTTAACCTTAATTTTTAAAAGAAAATAAATTAATAAAACTTATTACTCGTAGTTCCAAGGGCTTTGGGAGAGAGAAGTAGTCCCCTCTTACATTTTCTTTAAAATATGAGCGATAATCCACTCCTTGTGGGGTGTTATAGGGGCGTCTTGACTCTTGCCCCATAAACACTAACATGTGTCCCATTTAATTGTTATTAGCTCTCTTTCACTTCCCTTTTTATAAAATCCAATATTAAAAATATTAACCTGAAGGATTGGTAAATCTCAACCACAGTCAAAAGAGAGTTAAAAAGAGACGTATTGGGCATGAGGGGGGAGACGCTCCTCGCGGAGCGGATTATCATTCATGCTTAATGGTTATTGCTCATTAAATCACCATTAATATATGGTCCTAAACCCTGGCCCAGACCCGTGAAAAGTGAGGTGGATTCGGGCGTGCTGACGTTTGTCAGAAATTGCCACCGCTGCACCCAAGTACACGTATTAACACTTTTCTTCTTTTTGGAACAAAAATCTACTAGAATTTAGAATTGATTACTAAGTCAGAGCTGTTAAATATTGGCCGGTATGCAGCGACTGGTTTCCTTGTGCACCGCATAGGCTGCATAAATTCCATTCTCAGTAGATACAGAAACGGTCAATACAAGTTGGGCGGTAAACGGAACAGATATTAGTATATCCGAATCCGAATAAATATCTGATGGATTGTGAAATATCAGGGAGCACGGATACTTTGAAAATTGAAACGTACATGTATCATCATACCCGTATCGCCATATCAAATACAGCACTCTAAGGTAAAACTTAATTGTTTTTCATAATTTCTGTATCGACGTACACGTATCGTATCGCCATATCTAAGTATCGACGTACCTGTGCTTCCAAGGTGAAATATGATATCCGTATCCGACTCTGATTAAAATATCCGGATTCGGATAGTATCCGAATTATCCGATTAATTTTTAAAAAATATAAATTAATATTTAAAAAATATAAAAACATATAAATTTTTATTTAAATAATATATATTAAAAGTTATATTAATTTTATGAATTTAAAATATATTATTTATATATAATATAATCGGACGGATATTTATTGGATCGGATATAACAGTATCTGAATCTGTATCTATATCCGATTATAAACGGATAGTATTTTACTATCTGAATCAGTTCTGCCGGATACTTATTCGGATAATTATCCGACTAAACATATTCGGATACGAATCAGATATGGATAATATCCACATCCGTTTACAACCTAAAGTTAGCTTGGGCAGTGGAGCTCTTGCTTACTCTTAAATTCCTTTCTTAGTAGAGTCGGTGACGGTCAGTATAAGTTAGCTTAGGCAGTAGAACTCTTGCATACTCTTAAATTCCTTTCCCACAGCAAATGCAGTGTGACAATTCACCTATTTCTAAGGTAGATGTATGATGAAACAATACCCTCCAACTGTAACTGTTATGAACGTATCATCTTTTCACCCAAAAAAAACCCGTGTTAATGTATTTCAAAATCTTTATAGTTATTGCTAATATTCTTTTTAGGGGTTTTTGCATATAAGTTGTTGTGTTCTACCAGCTTTGCAAATACACTATTATAAGTAACGATATTTACAAATTAATTCATGGTTTTGCCATTGTTAGATAAACAACCTCAATCCTTATTTTCGTTGGACTATCGTTAGTTTTTGATGAGAAAATGACTATTACACCTTTAGGATATTTCATAACCTCACAAAGCTTTTAACTACCCTTAAACTATCGTTAATAAGTTTTAACCATTGTGGTTAAGATTTACACCCTTGTGGATAAAGCATCTAATCATGGTTTAAAAAAAATTTAACGGGTCCTCTTTTAACTCTTTTTAACTTAGGTTAAGAAACACTAATCCTTAAAGTTAAAGCATCTAACATTGGTTTTAAAAGAAAAAAAAATAACGTGTCACCTTTGAACTCACTTTAATTGTGGTTAAAATTCATTAACCCTTAAAGCATCTAACCTTGTTTCTTAGAAAAAATTAATGTGTCCCTTTTTAACTCTCTTTAACTATGGTTAAGATTCACTCACCCTAACCAGTTAAAGGGAGTTCAAAGGAAATTCATTAACCCTTAGGGTTAAGGCATTTAACCTTGGTCCTTGGTATTTAAACCTAACCACGATTAAAGGGAATTAAAAGATAGGTTAAATTGTTTTAATTTTTTTTTCTAAGAACCAAGGTTAGATGCTTTAATCCTGAGGGTTAGTTGATCTTAACCACAGTTAAATGGAGTTAAAAGGGGACATCTTAAAATTTTAATAATTTTAAACCAAGGTTAGATGCTTTAATCCTAAGGGTTAATGAAACATAACCACAATTAAAAGGAATTAAAAATACACGTTAATTTTTATTTATTTTTTTTCTGAAAACCAAAGTGATGTTTTAACCCTAGGTACACATTAATTTTTTCTAATTTTCTTTTTTTCTAAAAATCAAGGTTAAATGCTTTAACCTTAAGGGTTGATTAATCTTAACCACAATTAAAGAGAGTTCAAAGGGACGCTAATTTTTTTTTTTAAAACCATGGTTAGATGCTTAACTCTAAGGGTTAGTGTATCTTAACCTAAGTTAAATGGAGTTAAAATGGGACACGCTAATTTTTTTTTTTCAAAACCTGGGTTAAATGCTTTATTCCTAAGGTGTGATCTTAATCACAAGGGTTAAAACTTATTAACCATAATTCATGGGTGTTCAAAGGCATTGTGAGGTTAGAAAGTATCTTAAGGGCATAATAGTCATTTTCCTAATAATAACAAACGAAAGTCTTCACAAAACTAAGGATTGAGGTTTTTCGAACGGTTGCAAAACCATGAGTTAATTTGCAAAAATATTACTCATAACAGTGGATTTGTAAAGTTGGTAGAATGCAGCAGCTGATATGCAAAATTCCCTTCTTTTTAAAAGGGTTGGTTAGAGGGGTAAACACAATGCATATATAATATATAAATTTAGGAGACCATGTAAACCAGTAATGTTACTGAGAACTAAAAACATCCTACTTATCACAGTAATTCTTATGGAAACATCCTACTTATCACAGTAATTCTTATGGTGCGTTTATTTGGCGAGAAAGTGAGAGAGAGAGTAAAAGAAAAGTGAAATTTTTTACACTTTTCTTGCGTTTGGTTCGCAAGAAATTGAATTTCCTTTTCTTGCACTTTCTCAAGTGACAAACTTTCTTCCAAAAACTCACACCAAACAAACGCACCCCTAGGGAAAAAACTGGATGTAATATATGTCATGCTTAAGATTCACAAAAACACAGAAAAAGCTAATCTTTAGTGTTACATTAACATATGGTGTTCGCAAAAACTTTTTCTTTTTTTTGGGAAAATAGTTAGCGGACTTAGGGTTTCCATTATGTAACGGAATGGCCGGTCCTCATTGGTCCACACTCCACTTTTAAACAAACACTAACTGTGGTTAAGATTCACTCATCTAAGGGTTAAGTAATCCAACCTTTGTTTTTAGAAAGGAAAAAAAAAAAAAAAATCTTAACTTGAATTGTCTTAAGCTTAACCAGGGTTAAAGAGGTGTTAAAAGGACACGGGTAAGATAAGTAGCAGACCCATGGGTCAACTAATCACTGCTCTTTTGTTTTTTTTTAATAAAAGCCGCCTAGTAATAATGAGATGTTCCCAAAAGCATCCCTTGAGCAATATAATGGTACTTAGCCAATAAATAGCATAAATGCAGGGTAACTGGAGCCGACAATTGATGGTGGCACGTCCCACCTCAATCTCCTGCACCAAAGATGTCAATATTGGATTATAACTAACTATTGTGTAGAATTGCATTTGGATCATTCACCATACTTTTTCCATATGTACAGAGGAGGATGCAATGCAAATATATTGGATGGTACAAACAAAGAGTTATAACCCCTACTATAAAGCAATGGACTCTGAATGTTTCTAGCTACTTCAAATGCTTCTGTATGAGTGCCTGCATTTATACAATGTGTGAAGAAAAGAAAATTAAACACCTAATTATACTGTTGAATTACAATACATACTTACGCATTTTAATTGTTCAGCCAGGTCAGGCCTCACACATTTTCCGACTGGGTGGGGCCGGATGACTTTATAAGCCGTTCCGTGTCTTCTCCACCCTCCTTAGAAGAAGTCTTCTCTTTCTTGGAAGGATACAGCACATAATGTTGGAACATGAAGAGAAGGTCGAAGAAGATAGAAACCTACAAAAGAATTCAGTTTAAGAATTAAAAAAGAGAAAATTATGGAAGCCTTCTCCCAATATATCTATCAATATGGATAAGATGAACCCTTTTCCACCACAATGCACTTTCTATGAAAAATGTCAGTTCAGAACAAAGCTTTTTCTTCCAACATTTATTTGATCAAAATAGTAAGACTTATAGGTGATATTGAGCTTGGTAAATCAAAAACCTCAATAAGCAGCAATGTATGGTTTCTTCAGTTTGTATGAAAAAAGTGCAGGTTTAACAAACCAAAAATAGTTAAATAGGTCCCACAATCACTTCCCCAGGAAAACTAGCACAATGTGCTGATCATGGTTTTTATGCTAGGCGCTAATGATTGGGTGCCCAGCAAGTGAATTCTGGTTAACCTGGAAATAAATTATGCATAAAAAGCTACAGAAACATAATATTAACATACACTATAATTCTCTACTTTTAGCAATCAATGGTTAGTACTAAAACACAATCTTAACAACGAAAGCTCTCGTGGAATATGCATGGTCGCTTGTCCTTGGATAGTTCTGCATGAATTCAATACCCTTACAAAATGGAGAGTTTATCCATCCTCTTTCAATTTTTCTAACCTTAATTTCAAATTGAGATTCCTGATATATGTTTATTAGGCATTTCTATTTTTTCACCTTTTGCAAGGCTGGTCATACCAAATTTGTGAACTCGAGGTGTCCATGTACAAGGTCCAGAACAAAAAATAAGTCAAAAAGATGAGAATCGGCAAAACAAAAGTCAGCAAATAACAACTTCTAATATTGCAGCGATACAAAGACTGTCGGAAGATCAATCATATAGCCAGCACTTAATTAAATTAGCATAAATGAGCAAAAGGAAAACAAGTTTCATACCAAGGAAAGAAGGGTCTTCCCTATATTCCCATAGAAGTTTACCCAAGAACCTGCATAAAACGAAACATTATACTTAAACATTTGAGTATGAATAGGTAACTCTTTGCTGATGGAAGTGTAGAAGAGGTAGCGCACCCTGGTCTATAGACTGCACAGCCATCTGTGCATAATTTGTCACACCTCCAAGTAAATCAAGTAAAATGTTGCCAATGCTCCATCCCTCGGTGCTCTTTCTCCCAAAGTTCATGAAGGCCTGTATTTCAAGACAGTTCATTTTCTTATTAGCCTTCTAGTTAAAACATAATTTGAAAAGTGGAGGCCTGTTCAACCATCTTGTCAAGTGAAATATAAAGCATTATCAAGAGTAAGAGTATCTCTTTCAATATCTTTTGAGGAGCATAAAAAAAGATTAGGCAAAAGATTCTTGTTTTTCTCTCACCTACGGGATGCACTTAAGAAAGCTATTGTGGAGGGCATAAAAAGAAACATCACTTAACAATCTTATTTAACAGATTGTGGGAAAACGTCATATTCATACAAGGCTTCAATTTGCACAACATTATGAACTCAGTTTGGAAGACCAATTTCATGAAAGAATGAATGATTCTAAGAATTCCATCTCCTAATAGATCAAAAATGAACTCTAAAAATATAACATACAGAGTCAAGTATCTGCTTTTACATATCATTTTTTGTAAAATAAACCCTGTAAAAAAATTGAATTTCATGGCAGATACATCAGACAAGAGACCTGTTTGAAACCCTATGTTTTATATTATTCTACTTGGTTGTTTGTATCATTGACCATAGTTACCAAGTACAGGTACGGGTATAATACAACAATGATCCGTTTGGGAAGTACGGGTGTTATATGGCAAAAACACGGTAAAAGCACGGAAAATTAAAAAATAATTAATAGATATTAACTAATAGCGATCATTTAATACATGATATGTGTTTAACATGGTAAAAGTATGGCAAAAATACGTGTATTGCACGTGTTTAATACGTAATTCGCATATTACACGAGTATTATACGGTGATACGAGTACAATACGTAACACGGCAAAAGTACACAGTTTTAAACAGCGACTCCCCCTAAAAGTATTATACTAGTACTATACGGGTATAATACGGGTGTTTGGTAACTATGTCATTGGCTCATTACTCAACCAAGCATTTTGGTTGTGGTTGGATGATAAGCAACTATATTCAAATTATAGTAAGCCAAATTTTAAGCCAGTTTCAGCAACTGGGAACAAGTAGAAACTATTCCTTTTTGAGCAATCCTATTAGGGTCAGAGATATTTAATAGCAGGATATATTGAAGTTCAACAATCTCCAACAGTGGGTGAGGCATTCTGTTTTCGTGTGAATAAAGTTTTTAATATTATTAAACCAAGCATGTCTGCTGAGTTTCTATAACTAGGAATAGCAATCATCTCATCGATTAATTAATCCAAACAATCAAACATCATACTCAACAATAGTCTCAACATCCAATTGAAATGCAACAATGCACACACCTTAAAAAGCCTGCGCCAATCTAGCCTTCCATATTTTAGCTCTATATGAACCACTTTTAAAAAAAATAAACATTTGAAAGGAATAATTTATTCAACCTTTTCCAAGGTCAAATGTAAATCTAGGTCATGGTAATGAACACAAAGCATGCACAAACATGTGACAGAGATGACAATAAATTGAAAAAAGATAACAGTTGCATAAAATATATCAAATGATTCAAGAGGAAACAGGAGGTAATTCAAACCTGGGGGATGTATTTGATGACTGTCATAATAACTTGTATTGTGCTGCAACAGGGATGCAATTGCGAGAAGTTAGACTTGTTCTTATTACATGTCATATAATTAGATGAAACCATATAAAAGAGGTCCAAACAGCATTTAATGAAAATTAAACCAAAAAAATGAAAAAAACTCATCACCAAGAACAGAATAAAGATGTTCCAACTGCAATAGGCATAACATAGCAGTGGAAGTCTAGATTGCCATAAAGATACTACACCGTAATGTCTCACTGATGTTTCAAAAATGATCCTGAGATTTATTGAGAGCAACCACAGGATACATTTAAGAACAACTGTATATACTTCAAACAATGAAAATTCCATGTGGCTCTTAATGTATCAAAAGGAGGTAGAGGGGAAGACATATCTTGTTGCTAACCTATGCTTTCCATGAAATATGAGCCCCATAGATCTCCATACCTTGTGGAAGTGTAACTAAGAAAAATAGTAGGCAGTAGCTTAGATTGATTGATCAACATATAACTAAGAAATATATAGCAGCATAGAACTTGCAGATATATATATTTTTTATTGGTAACTTACAAATATGTTTTACAAAATGAAATTGGTGTATCTCTTGTTTTAATTTCAAAAACACTGTTTCCTGTGTCAAAAGTAATTCGAGCAAGTTCACCACCTTCTTCCTTTGAACAAATCTCTCAACAGTGAAACATTTGTCACTGTATGGTATACTCGTATAAGTTAAACAAAGCTCAAAATTGGAGCTCTAGCAAGAAGGAACTTACTTAAAGATAGAGATTAGCCAAAGCCAAGAATGGCTTGGCCAAGCTATGAACACACAAACTGCAGCAGAGATCCACACAGCAGAAGTAATTCCAAGACTAGCCTTTGAGACCTTCTGATTTCCACGCTGTACAGAACATTATGTCATGAGTCAAAGTTCAAGAAATGTCATATTATTAAATATAAAAAGGAGATTGCCAGTTATTGATGAAGGGTAGAATCAATCACTTACTTCATAGATGAGAACTTGGTACAAGGTAAATGCTGTCAATAGAACAGCATGTATTGAAAAAGCTACATCATTTGCTGCTACAGGGATCATCTGCAATAAAGAAAGCAACCGACAAAAAATTATTTTCTTAAAAATGCTCCCTTCATCATATTAACACTAAATAGTAAGCTAAACACAGGTACGCTGCTATTTAAAGAATGATCAATAAGGTGCCAATCATATATAGTTAAACTATATTGATGTTTACCCTAGAACATGTCAACATCAAGAAACTCACAGGCATGCGTCAACCTCCAACTTTAAGAACACATTGTCATGATTCCAGTTACTGGGGACCGGGGTTTCAAAATGCGACGGCGTGAGGCAACGTGTTAGGATCTCCAAATGCATGAGGGTGTAAGCCTCAACGCGTGAGGCTTAAGCTCCCTCATTTTTAAATAAAATGAGAAAAACTGCAAAAAGATTTTTTAAAAAAACTGTTGATATATATGTGTGTGTGTGTGTGTGCGCGCACGTGTGTGTGTGTCATATACTAAATTAATATGATTCAAGCATCATATAGAAGAAAAATAAATTTACGAGAGATAAGCAACACTACAATTTAGATGTGTTTTTTTTCCATATACTTATTGGTCGGATGATGTTTAGCCATCAATTCATCTGGTGGTTTTAAATTCAAATTTCGAATAAACAGAAACAAAGAAGTCATAAAAAATAAAAATAAAAAAGCTGAAAAGATAAAAAGAAGAAAACAATTGTAATTCTAAGTTATGCAGCTATTTTTGGTTCATGTATGCGGTGCATCATGCATGTGTTAGTGATAAAGCGAGCCTTAAGGCATCAGGCATGGAGCCTCACACTTTTAAAGCGTACGCCTCTGGGGATTTGAGTCTCAAGGATGAGCCTTGAGGCATACGCCTCACATGCCTTTTAAAACACTGATGGGCATATCAACAATTAATCTTTGAAACCAATTTCCATAAACCATTTTTGCGTGTTAAGTGTGCCATCCATGACCCAACTTCAACGAAACCCACACAAGTCCAGGAACACCAAAACAAATTCTATGCATGGCCATGAACACCGCCATAAGTTGCGAACACACTTGGAATTGTGTTCAGTCAAACTGTGCTATATTTAATTATTTAACATAGTTCCACATAAAATTTGGTGGATTGTACAAATCAGATAGACCAGTGTGGCCGTTAGTGGGTTAACAATTGTGGTCAGAACGAGTTTCAATTCTAACTAAAGGTTGTGGTTTTAAACCTCTGCTACTTTACCAAGTTAGCAAGATGTATGCTTGAAATATGATTCCCACTTCCAACTTCAAAATATTATGATCGTTTTAATCATCACAAGCATCATCATCATCATGATCCCATAAATTGACAAAAATAACAATAACCATATTCAATAGAGAATAAGAAAATTAAAAAAAGCTATTAAAGACAAACCTCTGAATAGCCATACTTCTCGTGGTATTGCCTCTGAACAACAGGGCTAAAGAAGAGAGACACGTTGTAGATGAGATAAGACGAGTGCTTCGTCAAATTCAGAACCAAGAAATCGAAATTTAACCCCACAACACTTCAGGGAAAAAAAAAACAAGATTTTAACAATACCCAGATGAGGAAATTACAGCAGAAACCAGATTCGTACCATGAAAACATGAAAAACAACAGAAATTGAACGAGAGGGTAGAGAGAGAACCTTTTCCTTCTGAAATTCAGGATAACCTGAGGGTAAAAACTAAAAGACCAAGAAAAGAAAGCAATCCAACCCAAAACTTGGTAAGCGATTTCGAGAGGAAGAGAATTCCACGACCCCATTTTCTCTCCCACTCGATGGGGAACAAATAAACAAGGAAAGGAAAGAAGAAAAAAAATGAAGCGAAATCGCTCGAAGAGAAGAAATGAGAACTGAGACCCTTCTTCGGAGATAATTATATATTTTCCTTTTCCGAAAGAGACCCTCGATCTGTCTCAGTCACTATTCACTGACTCGCTGCCTCGAAGACAAAGTTACTGAGTCGCAGACTTGCACTTGCTAATATTTCATAGTTGAGGGGTTCCAAGATAAATTCCTCTAATTTAAAGGGTTTAACTTGAATTAATTTCTCCTCGATTCCTTGTTTCCGGCTTTGTCTTTAACCAGACCCCAATGAATTTAGGCGAGATTCCGGGCACGTTCATGTAACCGCACCATTTGAAGGGTCCTACGAGACCGTTATATTCGAGTGGTCATGGGACAATGGTGATCCTCAGCTCAACACCGTCGGATCCTAAATCCTTGAGATGAGTTTTCCATTTTGAAATCTTTCAGGATCACTTCACAGCTCATGTATCATGGTACTTTGGATGGTCAAAATGGATGATGAATAGCTGAACTAAAAGTCAACTAATTAAGTGGTTCTGATTACCCTGTAAGCTGATTTGATCATGTGAATCTCATACCTATGAGCTCAATGATTCCCCCCTCTTCCTAAGGAAAGGCTCATATTTAGGATAATTCTTAATAAATTGAAATTTGACATAAGTCTCGGTTAATTACTAACACTCACCCAAAATACTAACACTGAAGCTACCGCTTCAAACATTACTGCTATTTAATATTTTCCGGTTGTTCCAAAGCCATGTAGGAGCATCCCTTTGTCATCATAAACAAAGGTGGCAAGAGGGAGAGAGAGGTTGGGCTGAGAAGGGAAGAGATGTGTAGAGAGACGACTGCGAGTGACCCATCTGATACATGCCTCAACTGACTTTCACATGTCTTATATTCTGTTCATAGAATATCGCAACTTTTAATCCTAACATTCAACATTAATCTCTCTTAAACATAATGGAGATTAGGACTCTTTATCATCTAATATACATGAAAGTTTCACCATGATGAAGAACATGTGCTGTATCACCTTACCTTGATTAAATGTCATAATACTAGTCCGAATTTGGCAATATGTAAAGTATAAAACGTTGAGTATGCACGTCTTCAACCCTCTTCTCTGTTGGATTCCTTACCACATAATGGGTATGCATATTCTTTATGAGAAGAAAATTTAGAGAGAGAGTTGAAACCTTTACTCCAATTTATATATAGACATTGGGAAAATCTTTCCTATTAAGGATTCTTCAAATATTAGAGCTCCCTATAATTGAAATCATGTCTTGATTATAAAGGGGTAATATCTTCTTGCTAATTACATCACCTAGCAAAAGCAAAAGATACATAGAATATACCATATTCGGTTTAAGGGATTGACCACAAAACCCAAGAAAAAAACTAGATTCCAACTTGTGCTTGATTAGAAGCTACAAGTCTACAACAACAAATCTACCAATGTCAGTTATTTCATTAAATGATGCCAATTACTGAATACCACTACCATTTGGTTGTGCTCGCGACTCTAATGACAGCCTTACAGTAGAGTGGATGAGGGAAGGTTCAGCCATGGCACCATTCCCGTAGTCCCCGCATGCCAACCTCTTTGTAATAGGGGGAATCAGAGAAATACCGAGTTTGCTGATCGCATCAAGATGCCATTCAGTGAAAGGATTGTTCCACATAAAGGTGTTCATGGCAGGTGCAACAAAGAGCGGCTTTCCAAAGTCCCATGCTCGCACAATGCATGTCAGCAGGTTGTCACATAACCCCCCAGCAATCTAGGGAAAAAAACACAAGATTCAAGATTATGCAGAACTATATAAACAATTGAAGGCCATCAACAACCATTGAAACACGTCAAAATATCCTGATGAATTCTTGAGTAAATTATTACAAGAATCAGCTACACATGGTTACTCGGCTAGTCCACTCAATTTCAGCCTTGTATAGACATTGATTTGTTCCGAATTCAACCCACCACGAAGAAAGCCTGACAAATGACATAAATACTATTTCTTTCTTCACAAGTGTCAATTGGCATGGATATGGATATATCAAGACACTGTATGTGGTTGGACAGGGAAAAAACGTAAAAAGGCCTTAAATAATTGGCAGAGAGCACCTATTTTGAATGATAGGACACTGATTTCACTTAGTTTAGGAGTGAACCAAATTCTATATAACTGTTGATTCATCATGCTCCTGGAAATTACTTGGACGAATCAAGAATGAAACCTTAAAAAGAAAACTCACAAACCAGGAATTACGATTATCAAGTTGTATTGCATTTAGAAACTTGAATCAGATAAGTTTTCCTTTTTCTCCCCTTTTTTTTTTTACTTTTGCTGACTAGACTCCTAAATCTAAATTAGGCCATTGAATTGCAATCCAAAATTATATTCTCCAAACAAGGTCCGGAGCCTTTGTCTTTTATTTTTTATATTTAAGACGAGTTCAAGAACCACACAGCAGATATTTCAAGAAATGCAGAAAGATATTACCTTGCCAAGTGTATTTGCTGACAATGGTGCAATAACCATGACATCAGCCCATCTACGAAGCTCAATATGAAGCACACTGTCACCTATCTTTTTCCAACTGGACCATTCTTCCTCATCGGTGTAAAGAACTACATCCTTAGGAAGTGATGCTCTATCGACAAAGTGCAAAGATGCTTTTGTGGCAACTGCTCTAACTTCTGCCCACTCAGAAAAACTATGGCAGAGATTCCCAAATTTTATAGAGGCTACACTACCACTAGCGGCTAAGAGAATCCGAGGTTTCCTGGGCACTGTATTACTATTATGTTGCATTGGCTCCATTTCTGAATGAACAGATTCAGCGTACGCTATCAACAAGTGCCCACAGCACACTTAAAGACCTGGATAGACACAAGAGTGAGATATGTATATCCATAGTAGCAAATTAAACCCGTGTGTTAAGAAGACTATAACCTACAAGGCAATTTATACCATACTCTACATTACTTTTGTCAGTAAAGTAAAAAATAAATTTTAAAAATATATATATAAAATATATATATATAGAGAGAGAGAGAGAGAGAGAGAGAGAGAGAGTAGCATTCTAATGAGCCATGCTCATTGAAGCTTGTAATGAGCGGTCCCTAATAATGTGACACGTGACAAGTTATTTCAGAATCTAACCATTGGATGTCAAGCCGGGTTGCTCGATAGACGCGTGACAAAAAATTAGCTCGAACAGACATTTATAGACTCTCCGATCAAAGAAAGGAAGATCATACATTTCTATATCCTAGGTAGGGTCTAGTGAACCCTAAGGAGTTAATGCTGCAAACTAGGGTCTAATTGGATGGTCTAAACATGTCCGATCGGACTGATTTTTTTGACTTTTTTGACACGTGTCTCCAATGGACCCAACTTAACATCCAACGGTCGGATTCAAAAAAAGAAAGATGACACGTGCCATCTTTCTAAAGGGATCACTACAAGCTTCAATGAGCATGGCTCATTAGTACCTCTCCCTATATATATATAGAAGACAGGAACGGGTTACCATACTGTACTCTAAAATACAAATGAGAATCTCTTCCACCTACCAGTGAGATTTTCAAAAGTAAAGGACAATAAAATTAACAGAAACTGAAACCTATTCAAAAAGAGTGTCTGGAGTGAACTTGATCAGTGAGGAAAAAAGAGAAGACGTATTTTCAACAAGCTAACAGTAAAACCAAAAACTTGAAAGAGGCAAAATAAGCGTAAAAGGTATCACTTAGAACACTAATGATTGCGGAACTGAACCATGGGCTTGATCCAGCTATACATGTACTAATTATGCAGACAACTGCTTACATTGTTCTTGAGAGCATGTAAACTTCAACAGATGTGATTGTGCAATCAGAATTAAGTTTTTGGCAACTACTAAAACTTGTTGTCTGTCAGTCAAGTATAATTTCATGAAGCGACGATTATTTGTATTGCAGAGTGTTTCTTTTTGAACTTTTTTCATCTTGGCATTCTTTAGATTTTCTTTTGCTTCAATAACTGTCAATTTCATTGGGTTGAATTTCGTTTTCCTGGTTCTGAATCTGACGAAACACTCATCCTATCTCATCTACAACGTGGCCATCTTCTTCAGCTCTGTTGTTCAGAGGCAATACTGCAAGAAGTATGAATGTAGAGAGCTTTTCTAATTATAGCTTTTCTAATTTATTATTATTTGCAAAACATTTTTTAATTTTGGTTAATTTATCTGGTGATTTTTTTCTAAGGGTAAATCGGATAATATATATATATATATATATATAAACAAGTCAATACCTGGAAGTAAACGGATGAGTTCACAAAAGAGTGAACTCAAAAGAAAAAAGATGATTACCAAAAAAAAAAAAGACAAAAAGAAAAAGAACTATGTAGTCCATAGTTCTTAGGTGGAACTAAGAGATAAATAGCACAATTTGGCCAAACAAAAAGCTAAGGTGGCTTACTATCTGATGGGGACAAATACAATGGAGAAACAGTCTAGGGGTACTCCCTATTTTTACATCCCATCTAAACCATTAAAAAAACAATCAATGGTCCAAAAAATGCATAGGTGGCATCCTTTGCCAAAGTAGTATAATTCCAAAATTATCCTTTCTTTTTGAAAAAAAAAAAATCAACGCACAAGTTCCCTTCTCCTCAACTCGTTTCCGTTCTCTCTCTCTTTAAAAAAAAACCCAACCTTTCTCATGGAAAGAACCTCACAATCACTAATTGTACAGAGATCGGTTGAATTTTTTTTTTGATCGATAATCCAAGTAATAAAATAAATAAAGGAAGTAGAACAAGTACAAAGGAGCAAATAGCGCATAGTTCATGAGTTCGTGAACCAATACGAGGTACAAAAAAGTGCAGAGTACACCATGCTAGCCCCCAAATAGATGCCCTCCATGACAATACAAATCAGGTAAACATCATGCATAAGCTCACCCCCCTCATACCTTACTGAACGCCACTCCAACACCAAAGACATGGTTCTAGCACAAATGCGAGGTAGAGGGGAGGGAGAGTTCTCGAAGACTCTCCTATTCCTCTCTCGGTTGAAATTAAACCGGTCTTGATGTAGTTGAGAGAGAGAATGATATTTGTATTGTTTCGTGCAAGAGCCCATGAAAGATTGCGTTTTTTTTAAGCCAGAGAATGATATTTGTATTGTTTCAGAGGTAAAGAAACATGGAACTGGGGCCAACCTAATTAGAGCATTAAAATTCTTTTTTTTTCCTCCTCATCCCCTAGCCTACTACTATCTCATGTGATCGTGTAATTTACTTATTGGTTTTTTCATTTTTTATTTTGGATTTAGGTCTCTACACAGTAAACATTACTGATGCAGAACAGCAAAAGGTCATAGTTTCAGGAAGTGTAGATTCTGCAACTTTGATCAAAAAGTTGGTCAGATCTGGTAAATATGCAGAGCTTTGGTCATCAAAATCTAATAAAAACCAGAAACAACAGTCCAATTGCATCAAAGATGGAAAGAACGAGAAAGGTAAAAAAAAAAAAGGTCTGATCAAGGACCTCAAAGCCTTCAAAAAATCAGCACAAGATCCCCACATTCTACCATGCATTGGCTTCACTTACATTCTCAACTAGATTGAAACTGGAATCACATATGGATGATTGAATAAAATCCCTTCCCGGATAGAAATTATCAAGATCTAATAGAAGATAAAGACCCAACAATTCTGTGAAATGAGTAGTGGACCTTGCACGAAAAGTATCCGGATGAGAGAATGAGACCTGATTAATTTCAACCAATCTTTGTGATTGCAAGGTTCTTTCCATGGAGAAGGGTTGTGTTTTTTTAAAGAGAGAGAGAGAGAATGGGGTTAGAGTCGAGATAAGAATGTGTTTGTTTTTTGTTTTTTTATTTTAAAATGAATGGTTAATTCTAGAATTATAGTATTTTGACAAAGGATGCCACTTATGCATTTTTTAGACCATTTATTGTTTTTTTAAATGGTTTTGATGGGGTGTAAAACAGGGAGTAAGAATAGGGAGTATCCCTAGAATGGCTCATATATATTGGTTTCTTCTTATTTTAGATGATCCCTGTAGCAGAAAATGATGTAAATTTCCCAACCCATGATGTTTTATTAAACAACATTTAGTCATTTACCCATTGTTCAAAATATCGTCGATATTTCAGAAATATTGACGATATATATCAATTTCGACCCCTCTCGATATATCTATACAGGGTAATAAAAATTTTACACTATATCAAAAATATCGATCGCTATATTCAAAATATTGCATGATATTTCGACATTTCGTATATATCGTGCGATATTTGTTTTCAACACTGTTTTTTTTTTTTTTTTTTTTTTCTACCAAACTTTGGGTATGAGAGTGAAGCTCATTGTCTCACTCTATCTTATTTACATATAATATCATTTAAGTATATGATACTTAAGATATTTATATGTAAATAAAGTTATACCCCCATTTGAGTTCAATAAAAATTATCATAGTTCCAAATTCCTGAAGAATAAAAAGTTAACTCTCCAATTCAAGAACAAAATTCGTTGTTAGTGTATTTTTCAAATTTTTAACTTTCAAATTCTAAAGTATTTCTCAAATCTTAAAATTTCATAAATTCTATCATATCAAAACATTATTAAAAGCCAAAATTCCAATGATAAAATGTCTCATTTTTTGTCTTAAAAATCAACTAACAGTTCAGAAGAAAAAAGACTTGCATTCAAGATACTTGGAGATACCATTATTGATGTATTAGCTATTATGTATGAAACTGATTGTATTTAAGTTAATTGTTATGTTTGATTGAGAAATGAAAGAAACTTTTTATATAAGTTACATCAGTATCAGTGAATCATACATTATCATCAGAATCAGCGCACATCTTTGGCCCCCTTCTTATTGCATCTCTTATATACATTATTGCTTTTTGAATTTTTTATATCCGCATATGTGTATTAACATCTATTTTAACATTTCCTAAAGTTTCATTGAAAAATTATATGTTCACTATTTTTTTTAATTTTTTCTTCCCCGTGTGATATTGTTCCCACGATATCGACATATCCTTGATATATCTTTTTTCCACATCTCGACATGACATGCGATATCAACATTCAGAACCTTGCATTTACCTTGTACTAAATTCCATCTATCAAATAAGACGTTTGACACCCTTCATCAAAAAGTGTCGTTCTCCCTTTGATTTAATGATTTGGTGTTTCTAGGACGATGAAGTTCTAAACTTATGTTATGATGTCCTGACTTCCTTTTGGAGCTTCTTATCCTACTGGCTTTCAATGGCGTTTCCTGCGCCGGCGAGCATCGTTTGGCCTTTCCTTCCAGGGGCGATAGCTTGGACCATCTGGAAAGAAAGGAATAGGAGGGTTTTTAAGGACACCTCATGGACCATTCCAAAGATCCAGTCGCGAGTTTGCTAGCTAGTGTTAGTGTGGTGTTTGGTAGGGGGGAACAATGGTGACCCTTGGAGGGATTTCTTGCCAACTTAGTGTTATGATGTCTCTTGTGTTTTATCTTTTGTTGTTGCTTTGTTGTTTCTTTTAGGTTCACTTTTTGTGAACTTTCTTTGTTCTCCCTTTGCTTTTATATAGAGATATCTTGATTACCGATCAAGAAAAAAATGATGTCCTGGCTTCCTGTAGAGCATGAAAATCAGAAGGTTTCAAAGACCTGTCTTGCAATCACTTCTGCTGTGTGGGCTACTGCAACGGTTTGTGTATTCATAGCTTGGCCAAGCCATTCTTGGATTTGGCTAATCCCAGTCTTTAATTGAGTTCTCCTCTTGCTAGTGTACCAGTTTTGAGCTTAACTTATATATGGTACAGTGGAAAACGTTCACTGAAGTGAGATTTGTTCAAAATTCAAACTTGCTCAAATGACATAATACAAGAAACAGACTTTTAATGAGAGTAAAATGAGCAATATACCACTATCATCTTGTAAAGTTCTATGAATTGCGGATTTATATTTCTTATTTGTGTGTTGGTTTATTGAATTAAGCATCTTCTATTTTCTTGTTTGGGTCTAGCTATCCACAAATATACATACTTCCAGAAGTTGTGGAGATCATTGAGGCTCATATTTCACCATAGTTTTAAAAAACACCGAAACCATTACATAATGGTTTCGCAAAGAGCCCAGATGTTCTGTACTTCTGTTACGTGATATGTAAAATGGATGAGGGGATTTACATAACAGCCGAGTCAATCGGCCGACGCTTTTGAGGATTTAATCTCTTTTTCCCTTTTCTTTCATTTCCCCCCTTCTCCCTCTATCTACATCAGATTTCGGTCACTCCGTTGTTTTCTTGTGAATCAAAAACACGAAATCTAACTCAAATTCGAAAATCAAGCCTTAAAACACTAGGTTTCAACTTGAGCAAGTAGAGGCTTTATTTTGGTAAGTTTTTTTTTAATCTTTAAGCTTGTCAAATTTGTTAGAATATGTTAAATAATCGCGGATCGAACCCTTCGCCTCAAATGAAAACGATCCTATTTTTTAGGAGATTAGCAAGGAGGTCGACTTCCACACATTTATTGAACAAAGTATGGAGATATTTCAGATGGAAGAAGAATTCTGCACATTTCTATACTCCTATTGGAGAGGTAGCGCAATACATCTCTTCAGATGAAAGGATAGAAGAAGAGTCTCAATTGCAGACAACTCTTAAGACGGGGCATGAAAACTTTGGGGAGTGACGAAGAAGCCCTGCGTATACTAGGATAAGGTTTGAGACAGGAGGTTCTTCATCTTAAAACCTCGCAGGAGATAGATACTCAGAGCATAAGATGAGACCCGAAGATTAAGAATGAGTTATGAGAGATGAGATTATAATATATGTAATAACTGTTTGTGAAGCTTTAACTTGTATCAGTGTATGAGCCTCATACTATGAATCTGATTTGTATAATGTATGTGTTTGTGACTCCTATAACTATGTTTGTAATTTTGTGACCTTTTGAGTTGTGACTGTGTATATACGTATTTTGTTACTCATGGTTGTTTAATAGCCTTGATTAGACATTTAATTACAAAATATTGTAATTATTTACTAAAGTTTTCAAAGTTTAATTTTTTCAAAAAAAATCTAAAAGGGGGGAGGGACCACTGTTATGTAACATTTTTGGCATTACATAATGGTTTCAGCAAGAACCATTACGTAACCTGAAACCATTTATCAAAACCATGTATTTCACAGGAAGCATAGGTTAGAAACAAGATAAAAAAATTCCTCGTCTACTTCTTTTTTATGCCTTAAGAGACTCCACACGGGGTTTTCCATTGTATGGAGTATCTATGTTTGTCTTTACACATGATACTATGGTAGCTCTCGAAAAATCTGACAGCAACAATACATTATGGTTTAAAATCAAGTTTGACTTTCTAGTGCAACGTTATGGCTATTGCAGTAATAATCTGCAATAATAAAACCTATCAAAATAAGTATATCATTACTTAATTTTTAATAAAAAGTTGTTGGACAACAGACACTCTCCTGCGGTTTCGCCTAATAATTTGACAAGCAATGAAAACGAGTATAACTTTTCGCAATTGCATCCATGTTGGAGCATAATACAAGTTATTAGGAAATGCTGGATATTTTTGCAGAGACTATCATTGGGTATGATGTTTGATTCTTCATTTAAATTAACCAACCCATGATTGCTACATTTTCTTATACAAAGAAATCCATTACACATGCTTGGAAATCAATAAAAATTAACCTATCCAATTATTATCTATCTCATCTGATCCCAATAAAATTGTTCACACATAAATGAAAGGTATATTAAATAAACTTAATGGCCAATCCAACCACAAAGGAATTGAAGAAACCACTGGCTATTATCATGTAAAACGGAAGCTACTAAGCTAGGTTTCCTGTGTCTACCATGAATCAAAGTTATACATGCATCAAACATTGCTTTCTACCCAGAATTTCGGAACTTACCAGAAATGAAGATTAGGTCGCCGTATCAATAGCCGTCTCTGTCGCTATCCCTGGTAAAACCCCACCAGAGAAGAAGGTGATGAAAGCGGGTGAGAAAGCAGAGGCTGAGAGGATGTTTGAATCGAAAGAGTTTCAAGTGAAAGGTTTTGAATTTTGAATTTTGATTTGAAAGGGTAAAGCGTCTTCAAAAGAAGGAAGATTGAGATCAGAATATGGCCTATTGGGTCCGTATGTGTGTGTTGGCCTACCGAGCTTAACCTTTAAATAAAATATTTGATCACAGTCAATAGCAATTGAACTCGGGGAAATTTCAATCGCACCCACGGGTCAACACGTGTCCCTTAGGTTATAACCTTTATTAACGATGGTTAAGATTCTCTAGCCCTTAGGGTTATGGTTCAACAATCTAACCTTGATTTTTAAAAAAACTAACCTTGGGCTTAAGATATTTTAACCCTAGGTTAATTTTTTTGAAAAAATTAAAACTGATCCCACTTATCTATATGGAAGAAGATGCAATCCAAGCATTCCTAGCTAGCTGACCGCAATGACTCCCCGTGTCATCTTTAACCCTTTTTTAACTATGGTTAAGCTTAACTAAAATAAGATTAATAGGTTTTTTTTTTCTAAAAACCAAGGTTGGATGGATGAACCCTAGGGGTGAATGAATCTTAACCAAAATTAATGAGTGTTAAAAAGTAGGGGATGGACACAAGAGATCGCGCGGTCAGTACAGTCCGTTTCTCAATTCCCAATCATTTACCTATGGTTATATGTTAGAATTGGGAATTGGAGCTCTTGCAACTCATCACCGGGTCAAGACCTCTCTATTAAACAATGCCACACCCCACCATTGGAGCAAGAGGAAGGGTGTCTAACCAGGGGCAGAGTCGGGAATTTTTCTTTGGGGGGGCCAAAGTATATGTATCAAGAAAATTATGTAGCCTGGGGTTCGGAGGCGTAGCCCCCGACAAAAAAAAAATTAGTAATAGGTCCATCGTGGTCATAAAATTCCTTAACATTACATTTCAATAATGTTTTTTTAAAATGCCCTTTTTTTGGAACAATCATTTTATATAAATAAAATAACCATATTTTTAATTTTTTATTATCCACAAAAAAAAATTACAAAATTTTAAGGGGCTAAACTTCTAATATAATCAACAATTACATCCTAATTTAGGAGGCCAATAGACACTAGTTATAAATATTAGATAAAAAAAAATTATACCAATTACATCCTAATTTAGGAGGCTTATAAATATTATATATTATTTAATAAATTATACCAAATTTATAGGAAAATTTTCAAATTTTTGGGAGGGGGATGGCCCTTCCCTGCCCCCTGGCTCCACCCACCTCCCGGACCACGATTAAATCAAGGTGCAAATAAAATCCATATTTTGGTATTATACTATTATTATATACAACAGAACAGAAATACATAGTTTTTGTTTCAAGAATTTAACCAAATCTCAAAAAATTTCACAAGGTGAAGATAGAATAGAAAAATTCCAAATAAAACCTACTTTGATAATGAGATCGAGTGGAAGAGACCAAGCAACTGAAGCAAGCAAATTATGCTTCGAGCCCAAGCAACTGAACAAGCAATTTCTACTTCTGTAGACTGCAGAAATAGTAGAGGATCAGGCGGGACCTTGTGTTGAGTATGTGAGAGGGAAAAGCCCAAGAGGAATGAACATTACCTGAGGTTGGAGTCTTGGAGTCGATTGATTTCCTAGGGTTAAAGACGCCAACTCCTCTTCGTATCCTTTCCCTTCTTTATTTTTATTTTTTTTTGGTAATAGTTGGAAGTTCGGATGAGGGGTCACTCAAGGAAAATAGTCACCTCCTCGGGCTGAGGAGGTGAGTTACCGTCTCGTCCCCATTTTTGGGGCCACGTGTCCCCTTTTTACTCTCATTAATTGTGGTTAAGATTCAGTCACCCTAGGGTTCACACATCTACCCTTGGTTTTTAGAAAAAAATATTTAAAAATAAATTAACCACAGGAGGTGGTTAATTTTTTAACCATAGTTTAGAGGGTTTGTGAGAGCAAGGAGGAATAGTCCCCTCCTCGGCAAGAGGAGGTGACTATTGCTCGTCACTCAATATATATATAGCTAAAAAAAATTGTTTTCGTTTTTTTATACTATCTAATAAACTAATTTCAAAAAATTTGGGGTCTAACAAAAAAACAATCACTTCCATTTTATTTCTTTTGGATAAAGCTTCTGAGACCCCCTTAGGGCCAAGACCACCATGACCGTGCTCTGAGAGCACGGGATTTCAGATGGGGCCTACCATGTGAAAGGGGCCCCACCTGAAATCCCATGCTCTTAGAGCATGGTCTCGGTGGTCTCGGCCCTAATGGGGTCTCAGTAGCAAAGTCCATTTCTTTTAGATTTAGATTAGATATACAAGCGAGATGGTTAGTGAGTTAAGAGGTAATGACCCGTTTTGAAACCCATGTAAGTTGTTTGAATCCGATTTTTACCTAAAATTCAGACATTTTTCTCCAAAAGACCATTCTTTTTTATGTGTTACCAAACTGACTTTTTGAACTCTGAAAATTGGATATAATAAAAATGCTCTCGAGATACCAATGGATGTCAATCCATCAACTTCTTTTCTTGGTTAGCTACACAAGAAACAATCCCAAGGATAGAAATATTCCAAGTAGTCTCCATGGCTAGATGATGATATGAGCATGCCAATCAATCTGCCTCTCGGTTAGATTCACAAAACACCGCTAAACGTCGTGGTACAGAAATGCCGAATATCCTAATTCAAAACACCAGTCTCTAGGGTGTGGTAGTGTTCTCTAATACAATATGGGTGACTGTGAGAAGTGGGAATCCCTTGGGGCATGCGCAAGCACAGTTAGCGGTACAGCTTGAACTCGTCACAAATTGCATCCAAGCGCTCCTTTATTACCTGTTTTTGGTTGAAAACAGTTGTCTAGACTAGTCTTGAGCATGGTTCAAAATATCGGTATTGATCGATGTATCAGTAAGTCCAAAATAAGATACGTATCGGCGTATAAGTTGGATACAGCGGAAAAAAACACGATACGCTAAAAAAAGCTTAGATCCGCAAAGAAAAACTTGGATATCTTGCATAAAACCTCTTTTAATGCAAATATAAGCAAAAAATAAACTAAATGAAAGCCTACAACTACATTTATAACCATACAAATGAGAGTTAAAAATTTTATAAAATAAAAAAGGCATGCGCACTGATAAATATGTATGAAAATACAAGTCATAGTTACTTAAGCAAGTATAGGAAATACAATCTTGATATTAAAATCTTACATTTAATAAATTACATAAGATGATAGAAGCTCAATACCACATTGAGCTTTGTGTCAACTCGTACTCCGTCACTCTGGGATCAGGAATTGAGTTGAGTGATACATTATAGGTGCCCCAGACATGACACCACTGTGGCCAACTCATCTATTCATTTTGGGCTGATTAAAACCTATTTTCATTAATTTAAGGAAGTAAAATGAATAATTAATTTTTACATACCTTCAAAGTTTTGGATAAGGTTTTTAAAATCCAAAATCAAATGCCGAGATCTTTGTTTTTCAACAATGGAGTTGTTGTTTTTAGCTTAGAATTTGATTATGAAAGAAATTTGAGAGAGAATAGGGTTTAGAGGTGTTTTGAAACACCTTACAATGAAAAGGTTCAATTTTAAGGCCCATATCGGTCTGTATCGGCTTGTATCAGTCCATATCGGGCCGATACATGAACCGTATCGATCGACACCCCAAAAAAATTTACATTGTTCAAAGTACGTGTATCGGTCTGTATCGAGAGTATCGGTCCATATCAGTACCGATACGCCCGATACTACCAATGTAGTTGCGATACGCAGGTTGTTTATTATTCTAGCATATCTACGTCTCGAGTACCTAAAAAACCGATATGTACACCACGTGTGTTTGTCTATATATTTCTCTCAAAATCCATGCAACTTATCAATAATTTGGCTAAATTATTGTTAATTCATAGGTCAGCAGAGTATCAACTTAGGAGAGTATTACTTTTCAGTAATTCGTCAATCTTTCACAATACTCAACAATATTTAATTAGCTCTCTTAAAATTTGCAAAATATCACAAGAAATTTGGATTGTTCTAGTTATTAATATGTCAAAGTTTCAACGAAACGTTGAGACTTCAACGATTCGCCGCAACACTTTGAAATTTTTGGGTTTTAGTTGGTTTTTTAATTTCTTTGCCCACCTTTCACTCTATTTGAGCCAATATGATGAAAATCAACCTAAATGATGTAAGAATAAAGATCGATGCGAGGACTCCGTGGAAAAGATTTTTTCTTGAAAAAACATTTTGAGAGGTAACTCTTTAGTGTTTTTTGTTAATATATAGGCTTAACTTAAACCCCGCCAGTGCGTCTTTTCTCCATTGCACTAGTTGAAGCTGCACGTGCAAGGCATTTAAAATATAATTTTAAAAAAGTATACTATAAAAACATTTGTATTTATTAAAATTATCATACGGTAATAGAGATATTATATTTTAATTAAAAATAACCAATAGTTTTATATCCAAACTAAGGGCTCGAAAAAAATATCTCTAATAGAAAAATAAACTGAATACTCATAGAATGCCAGCTATATATGCTATAAAAATTAACCTAACGAGTATGGAATAATTATCAACAATAAACTCTTAAAGCTAATAACTAAACCCTAAAGAAATACTGAAAATACAAAACCAAACATGCAATTACATATCACTAAATGAGGCAATGTTCTGCAAAAAAATTTCAAATTATTATTTAAAAGTAAGAAACACTACATAATCCATAAACTCAGTCCTTAATCAAGAAGTGTAGGAAAAAAATTAGAAATAACAAATAAACAATAGCCATTTAGAAATACATAACAAATTAAAATTACCTCAAATACAGATTTTGCATAGTACCAAAACACTAAGTATTTTTGTAACCTTAAATAAGGTTACATATACATTTGTAGAGAACTGAACAATAGTCTTACAATTTCGGTAAGAGAGGCAATAATTTCGTTAGTTAGATAAGTTACAGGCAAATCCAAAATAGTTGCCCAAATTTTCATCTAGGCATTGTAACAAACACATAAAGGAAACAAATATATGAGAAAACCCAAGGAATGAATAAACCCAAACCCATAGGAAGTATTTGAGAAAAGGAGATAGCATACCAGAATCTCTAAATATGTCTAGATTGTGCTCATTCCTGAATTTGCAGAATCCCTGCAAATCTATTATGGTTAACAACCTTTGTAGTTCTTGAAAGGATCTGCAACAAAAACCTACCATGATTAATTCTCTAGTGATAGCACTCCTCTTTAAATAATGATTATGATATCGTAAATATTAGAGACATGTTAAAACAGTATAAACAAAAAAATGGGAGAAAGTAAGATGAACAAATATATTTTACGGAACAAGTTCGATGAAAAAACTATCAATGATGTTCATCCCAAAAATGATGCATGGGTGAAGTATGGAACCCATTGTGTGATCTAACCATCCAACTATTATCTTTGTGACAGTATAAATAAGGATGTCAAAAAAGCCCACGTAGAAGGGTACCCAGCCCTGCCCTATCCTCCAAAGCCTTCTGAAGCGCTGCCCTTCCCAACCCTTGGGCCGAGCAGGGTTCAAAATCCGGAAGCCCTGCTTCTACAGGGCAGGGCCAGGGCCATTCTCCTTAGTTGTTGCACGGTAGCTAAGGTCTATAAACCATAAAAGTATAATATATATATATATATATTATACATATGAAATTACTCATTTCACCCTTTCAAACGGTTTAATAGTAGGGTTAAACGAGTAATTTCACATGACCATCATTATAAAACCCCTCGAGGCCTCGACACTCGTTACAAACCCTAACCCTAATCTCGTATGCGAAATCGCCTCCTAGTCTCCTCCTGCTTAGAGGATTTTGATGTATAAATTTTGTTCTATATAGTTTTACTTTGTTTTATTCTATCATGTATACTTGTCACTGACAAGGAATAAAAAATTAACTTTGTCATTGCTCTTTTTGTTGCAATGTCAGTCCCAAGCCTGGATAAAAGAGGAGGGTATCAATTTCCATGTCAGATTGACAATTGGTGGAGAAAAAAAATCTCGACATCGCAAATCACAAAAAAAATCCCGCTCTTTCTTCCGACCCTTCCGGCCCTTTGGCCTTGCCCTGGCCCTCGAGGGCTGGGCTAGGGCCCTACTCTTATAGGGAAGGGTAGGGCTAGGGCTAGGGTTGACCCCGGCCCAGCCCTGACCCTGCCCTTTGACAACCCTAAGTATAAAGTATAAACATAAGGGGAAGCTAAGCTTACCCCATTGGTTGTGGTGCTAGTCACCACACACTTGGCCCGGGATCCGTTCCTGAGAGAGTGGGAGTGTTGTATACTCTCCACCCACCCACTAACTCAGAACAAATACTAACTTCTAACCGGGGTGACGGCCTAACCGCATTTGGTCAGCAAAAAAGTATAAACATAAGAGAAACAATAAACCAGAATTTTGTTTTTTTTTTTTAAAGCCATTAGCCAAATGGTTGCATTCATTTGGTCAATTACTGATACTCTACCAAAGAAATGGCTGCAATTTGGGGCAACAAAATCCAAGTAATCAAAACCCAACCAAGGGGTCAATCTAAAACCCAAGTCATTGCCATACCAACAAAGTTATTCTCCCATTACCCCAACAGCACTTTGCATTCCATTCTGAAATGAGTATCAATCTTCTACTACAACAAATAGTTCTAGAATAGACCTGTTACTAACAAAGACGGTGAAATCACAATCCCTCTGAGTTTATAAACTCTTCCACTTTCATCTTCCAAAATAAGTTGGTCATAGGATGCATTAAATTTTTAGGTTTCACAAGCAAAACTGCAGATCATTGCAAATTACAAAATCATATTATGATTCATATTTGGGGAAAATAACTTTCTCAAGATCCCAACCTCAATCTTGGAAAAAACATTTTTTTTTTAAAAGACATCATTCAATCATAAACCTAAATAACTCCTCAGAGTACTCAAGAATAGAAGGTTTGAGTTTAACGTGCTTCTACTGTTCTACAGGTTCCAATAAAATTCATTATTTGCCTTCTATTGGTCCCAAAACCATAAAAACTGCAACAAATTAAAATCCAATGCATGAAATTCTACTCAAACGGGCGCAAACCTAAACAATTTACCATCTTTCTTAAAACCTAAACCCTATGTCTTAATAATCACCCTGTGAATGAAGAATTTCGTTATAAATACCCAGGAATCAACCAGAAAACTAAAACCCATCAAAACCCAGATGCAATCTCCATGAAAATTCAACCATCAGCCTCTAAAATCACACCTTCGACTGGAAATCTATAAATCGAATATATCGGAAATTCTGAACTAATAGATCAAGAGTAGAAGCAGCTTTGCGAAAAAAAAAATTGTAAAAAGAAAAAAAAAGTCTCTTCTTTTTTCGAAACACAATCAAGAAGAACAGATTTTGCCAATATCTTAGTTCAAAGAGTAAAAGCTACTTTGCAAAAAGAAGAAATAAAATCAATAATAATAAATTAAAGTTCTTCTTTTAAAACCGAATCAAGAAGAAGAGATTTGCCAATATATTCTCTAAAAATTTATGTGAAAAAATTAAAATGAAAATCTGACTGTGTATGGAAATGAGAAGCATCCATAAAAGCATATTAATAGAAATCAATACTCATCAAAACCCTAGAAATGACTTAAAATGTTCTGATTAGAAGATAATTAGTCCCCATTGAGATGATTTCATATTAAAAATACAGAATAAAAGTAATGGAAGAAACCCTAGAGACTTGGAGAGAGGGAGAAAGAACCAGTTATGAGAACTTGAGATCCGAAATGGTTGCAAGGACGCGTTCTCTTTGGCATCCCCTCTTGATTCCTTTGTCAGCAAATCAAAGGGAAATCAGCAAAGGGAAGCCGATGAAAGGCGATTGATTCAGGCTGAGAGAGACAAAAGAAGCTCTCTCGATTCCGAGAACTCCATTGAAACCAGAGGTTCCCTTCGAGAATCGATCCCTATGATTTGGTTGTGGCGATCACAAAATCCGATCCAAAGGGCTCAACAAATGCGGTGGGATAACATAAGTGTTGTAACAATGAGGTGGTGAGAGAGGAACGGAAAGTGGCAAGAGGAGTTGGAGAAAGAAAAGGTGAATGAGAGATGGGTTTTTAGTAGCAGGTGTCAAACGAGAAAGAATGACGAAAGAAAGGGGAAATTTCAGATTTTAAGGAGGGTATTTTAGGGAAAAAATATTGGTCAACTTAGGTCCCGTTTATCATACTTTTTTGTTTTTTGGTCGGAGATAAACAGAACCATTAGGGACTAACAGAAAAAACATAGGGGTTCTAGCTGCCAGTATTGCTCTACATTGCCAAGGAGTTAACAACTGAGGATGGAAACTTCTTATCTTAGTAACCCAAACCTCCTAACCTGCTCCCGCTCTCAAACCTCGCTTTCACCTCGGGAGCTCGATTTCAACTTTTGTAAACCTCGCTCTCACCTTAAGGTGCGATTTTTGTGTAAAGTTTTATTTTTATCCTAATTTTTCATGTGAAATGAAATGTATTTTGTCATTTTTCTTTGTAGGGTACAAGATTCATATAAGATTTGTTAATTATTAGTGATCTTGTAATTGAATTTAGAATGATATATTTAATAATTCAATAGTCATCTTGTTTGTTGTGATGAAAATTTTGAATTATGGATGATTTTATCAATTTTCTCGTAGAGTTTAAAAAACTAAAAAAGATATATTTACATCTACAAGTAATTTTCAAGAACATCAATATATATTTTATGTATATATATCGGCGCTCTAGAGGCGCTCCCGACCCTATCCTAAATTGAAATTTGACGCTCTCGCTCCCGCACCCGGTCTCACTCCCGCTCTACGCTCTAGTTACTTAGCTTCTGATTCTACTAGAGCCCAAACTGTAGTAGACCAACTTGTGCGCCCGTGAGTTGGCTTGTCTAGGAAGATGAAAAACACGATGATGAGGTATGCTTTGAAGGTTGGTGTGGATATCTCCCATTGTGGCCGAGATTTCAGCAGACTCCTTTGCTCTAGGATGACGGATGAGGCTCACAATAGTTGCACAATCTGATGCAAACTCCACCTTCCCCCATCCTTGAGCTACCACAAGAGATGTCGCAATACGAAGAGCTATAGCTTCGGCAATTAAGGTTGATCCTCCGGGGAGTCCTTGAGTGATACCCTGAATGATAGAGCCCTTATGGTTTCTGGCTATGACACCTGCACCCACTAGGTAGCCTGAGGGAATAAAAGCTCTATCAGAGAAAAGCCTCGTCCGGCCATGATGTGGAGGGGACCAAAAATGATGTTGGTCCAAGGGAGTGTTAATGCCAAACAAGGGATTGTTGGCTGAGTTCCCATGCTCCTAAAGACATTCCCCGGCAAGCCTTTCCGC
This sequence comes from Tetracentron sinense, assembly GCA_015143295.1. Taxonomy (NCBI): domain Eukaryota; kingdom Viridiplantae; phylum Streptophyta; class Magnoliopsida; order Trochodendrales; family Trochodendraceae; genus Tetracentron; species Tetracentron sinense. The sequence continues at coordinate 33,704,489 of CM026568.1, read as the reverse complement.
TACTTGGATGATCATATGGTAAGGTGGTAATAGACATACATCTCTTATATAATTTGGTTGTCTTTATATTTTTTAATCTTTAACTGTACATTTATTTGTACTTTGTCATTTCATTCAACAAAAAATAACATGTTTCCCTAATCTCCCCAATTTTTTTTGAATTTCCAAAGTTTAACACGAAAAATTATTAAGCTTCTTGCAAATAATCAAATTTCACAAATTAATTCCCATATTTGTTCTACAAAATTTTCATGAAGTCAAATTTAAAATTTGATCCTCTTTGCTTTCCGATTGCAACTTAGTTTCCTCATGGCATATGAGATCTCCCACATGAGCCCTTAAGGTCCAGTCACTGACACTTGAGATCGAGACAAGTACATTAGGTCTAGGTTCCTATCTTGGTTTTGATTAGACATAATACGGAGGAGGAGGAGGAGGAGGAGGAAGAAGAACACTTACCAACGACGGCAGCAAGCAGTGCCGGTGGGTGACATCGGCGAGCAAGGATGCTGAGCAACAATAACTTGTAAAAAAAATATATCGGTAATCAAATATATATATATATATAGAGAGAGAGAGAGAGAGAAAAGAAAATCAACAAGTAGTACAAGTGGGAAACTCGAGAACCAGAAGGGAACAACAAGTAAACAAAGAGAGCACCCTAGGTGGAATTAGATTTTTTATTTTGTTTGGTTAAAGGTGGAGTTAGATTAGGTCCCACAAAATCTCACCCACATCCTAGCCTTCCGCCGAACGGAACACCATTCTAAAACAAGCACACAAGTGCAATAACATATGCAGGAGAGAGAGAATTGAGAATTCTCGAACACCAATGTGAAGAGTTTGAAAATTATGCGGAAATTACTATTGGCCTTAGTTTTTTTTTTTTTTTTTGCGAAACTAGGAACTATTACTGGATTAGCTTGATCTAAATGTTGAAGCATATTTTTGGAGGTGGAGATGTACACAAATCAATCTTAATGGAATTTTGTTAAGATTATATATGTATTATATGGGGTTTAAATTCCGCATGTGGCATGTGTCACGAGCTGAAAGGTAGAAGGATGAGTTGAGTTTTTGTTGTTAAGTGGTCGTCCATCTTGAAAAGGCATTATGAGCTTGTTAAAGCACTTTGAGCGCATTGTCAATGCATTACGAGCTATTTGTCAATGCATTTCAAGCTCTTTATCAAGGCATTTCGAGTTCCTTGTCTGGATACCCCAAGCACTCTAAGCTCTTTCTCCTCTAGATGTGGCGATATCCGACATGTGACGATATCCGACATGCAAGACACATCTTGATCTAGTTACAATCGGATCACATTAGTCAGAGAATAACCAAAGATTCATAAATTCTACTAAGATGTTTTAGATAGTTTTTCAAAAGACCCCCCATTAATTTCAAAAGACCACTCATTGTAGGCAAATAAATGTCCAACTGTCAATGCATGCATAAGACAATTATGCATGCCATTCAAGATGTTGACAACTTCTGGAATTGTCCTTGAAATTTATTTCATGCCTCGAGTTCTCAACTTGTAGTGGATAGTGAAATTTGGATTTTTCCGTCATTTAGAATCACCCTACTATCAAAACTTTAAAAGTGTACCCGGTTATTTAAATAATCAGATTTTTTTTAAACGATTTGGGGAGAGGTATTAAGACCTACTAAATAAAATAAATACGAAAATAAAATAGGAAAATGAAGCATGAATCAATAGATAAATGAACTTTATTTAAATTAATTATAACTTACAAGATTAACTAACTCATTACATCTGAATCAAAAGAGGAAAATAAATCTGCACTAGGCGTAGTTGCAAGCTTTCCCTAGATCACACCAATAATTTTGAGAGAAGATAAGGGGTTGAGAGAAAGTTTAGATGAGAAAGAAGGTGTAGATTCGAGAGGATCTCACTCTAGTAGAGCAACCGGCTCATATCTTGGATCGTAGAGATTAGTCTTACGCACCAAGACGATTCCACTAGTCCTCACTGTGAACAAGGATTTCGGTGCCCGCCCACATGCGTTGTTGTTTAGCGATGTGGTTAGTTGATTTTATGTTTAGAGTCGCCACTTATTTATTCGATAGGGATAAGTCTTATACAATGGATAAGGTATTGGTCTGCTTAGAGTTCTAGGTAAGAGGTTCGGTTAAGTCTGGGGAAGGTGTTAGACACCCCGGTACTTCCGTTTTGCAACGGATCCCTACTTACTAGGTTTAAGCCAATTTAAGTCAAGTTTTAGTCAAATGTCGTAGATTTAGTTTATACTGACCCAAGAAGGGAAAAGCTAAATTGGGGTCGGTCCCGAGTTGCGCTGCCTACATACTCACGTTGGGGTGAGATCAGACCGAGCGTAGTTCTGGTACATGAGCCCGTGTCGAGACTAAGGAGAGTGTTTTGTGTGCACCAAGGGTGGCTTATGGTCTAATCCGGTAGACTAGGGTTGAGTTGACCGGGTTGGTCAAGTGCTTAGTTTGATTGGGCCCGTTAAGCCAAGGTTGAAGCCCGGTAGGCTTAGGCCCGGTAGGCCGAGAGGAAGTCCAGTAAACTAGGGTTTGGCCCAGCAAGCCGAGATTGGGCCCAATAGGCCAAGAGTAAGCTCGGTAGGCTTAGGGTTTAGTCCGGTAGACTATGGTCGGGCCCGGTAAGCCAATGGTAAGCCCGGTAGGCTAAGTTCGGCCCGATGGGCTAAAAGGTAAGTCCATATTTATATTATGGCCCTTAAATGTTGATTCGATGATTTTAGGACTTTTTTCCCAAATTTCTCAAGTTAATGGGGCTAACCATGGTTTAGTCATGGGTTTTAACCATGGTTAGTTCGGATAACCGAGGTTAGGCAATGTGGAACTTGTTTTGAACAATTTATTGTCTTTTACATTTTTCATGATTTTTGGAAAACTAACCAAAGTTTAAACAGGCTTAACTATGGTTAAACCTAGGTTAAGCTCATCTAACTATGGTTAGGCATGAGCACGATCCAAAAATGATGTTTTCTATCATTTTAGAATTTTTTGGATTTCTGGAATTTTTCCAAGTTGGTCAATTTAGCTAACCAAGGTTAACTCCTACTCATGGTTAAGTTAACCATGGTTAAGGCAAAAAAGGTATGGTCAGGCTTGGGATGGATCCCAGGGGTCAAGGAAAGTCCAGTGGAGGGCCCTCCTGGGCTGTGGGCCTACTGTAAGGGCCCAAAAACTCATAAATCCAAGCTGTCGGTAAAAGGATTACCGACAGACACAATGATTTTTTCCAAACTTTGAACCTCTGTAACTTGGGTTATGGGGTGAGTTAGGGGGGCTACAACCTATGGTTTTGAAGCCCTAGATGAGGGGAACAAAATGGGTCTGGGGTGGACCCCAGGGGTGGCCTGGTGTGGGCCCCACAATGTCTGTCACCCTATTACATAAAATCATAGGTGTCGGTAATGAGATCATCGACACCTTTGACATGTTCTGGTTTTCGGCATTTTAACCCTAGTTAAGCTTAACTATGGTTCACAGGTTCTTCAGTTAAAAGGAAGGGAAGACCCAGGGGGTCCTAACCCTGGCCTCAGATTAGCCCAAAAGGTATCTAGGTGGGGCCCACATGCCCTGAAACAGAGAAGAAAATGGGTGTCGGTACTGAGTTTACCGACACCCTGGTTTTTTCAGAAAACAAAAAATCAGCCCTGTGGGCTGTTATGGGGAGTGAACCAGGGATTCCCTCATGGCTTGAGGGACCCCCAGACCCTACTGGAACCCTTGGAACACTGCTATACCCGTGGGGGGGCTCCCCACACCTAAGAAGCTGGGAGAGACCTCCCTATTGGGAGTGTACTTGCAAAAACGAGAATAAGGTCCCCTAAAATTAACCAGGGGCTCATATATGATTCATAATCGAAGAAAATGAGGGTATGGAGAAGCCCTACCCTGCTGATCTGCTACCGAAGGTGGTGGTGGCCGGTGGTGGGCTGCAACACACGGTGTTAATGCCTGGTGGCACTGCTGCAGGTGATGGGGGGCTGCTATAGCTCCAAGGGGATGCTGGGAGGTCTTGGAGGCATGAGGGATGGCTTGGACTCGAGCAAGGGTTCTGGGTGGAGTTTTTGGAGCGGTTTTCAAGCTTGGGGGTGGTCTTCCATTTATAGGGGAGAACCTTGGGGACACCCCTGGCATTAGGACGAAGGTAGGGGGCATCATGGCATGGAGAGGCCCCTTGCAACCGGAGAGGGGCAGTGCAGGTGTGCACTGTGCTCACAGGGGGGTGGCATGCTGCAAAAGGTGAAAATCAGTGGTGTCGGTAATTCGATTATCGACACCCCCAAGCCTTTGAAAAATAAGTGTGTCGGTAATCCCATTACCGACACCCAACGGTTTTTGCCCACAGGGCCTGGCCTAGGCGTGCACGTGGTACTGTGGCTTCCTATTTTGAATTTTTGGGCTTGGGCTTGGGCCCAAGCCGAGATGCTTGATACCCAAGGGGTTTTTAGGGGTTGTGGACTTAGGGTTTGTGCGTTAAGGGCCTAGGGCCTACTAGGGCTTGGACCTAGGGTTTGATCCTAGACTAAGGCTAGGGCTAGGCGAGGGTTTACCTATGGTTAGGGCTAGGCTAGGCTAGGGTTAGGATAGGGATAGGCTAGGGTTCACCTATGGTTAGGGCTAGGCTAGGCTAGGGTTTGCTAGGGTTACATTAAGGGTTAAGGGACTTAGCAGGGATTTAACCAACGTTAAGGAACTTAACCATAGTTAACTAGGAGTGTAACAATTGGGTGCTTACACTGGTGAAGTTGCAACACCATTCTGTGGAGGAAGCTACTTGTGAACGCGAGGTTGAAGTAAGGGAAAAATATACTCACCTGTTTTTGTCGCGTCCCAAAATACCCCCTAGGAGTTTAGAGATACTTTAGGCGTGACTATACGTACCTGCCAAACCATCCTGTCATCAACAAGATAATTATAGTACTAAAACAATGATAATCAGAGCGCGGAAGCTAAACATAATGCGGAAGCGTAAACTAACTTTTCATTTATTCTATAGTTCTCAAAATGGTATTCCAAGTGATCATAAATATACAAACATGCCTAAGACTAAGGTGGACAGACTCGCCTATCAAAATGTCAAACTACATAAAACCCTCTCATACTCTCCCCTCAACAGTAGTCGAGGTACGGCCACACGCCGAGGTCTCGGTCCGCCTAAGACTGCAGTGGGATAGACCGGCTCTCTCTCCTCTATATACTCTTCCTCGACCCAAGGCTCTGGGTCGAGGGCTTCTTCAGTACCTGCCGACATGAAAGTACGACTTAGCATGGAATACTCAGCGAGTACAAGCTACTAGCTAACCATAACAATAAGAACACACAACAACAATAGTACAATGCAAAGCAGAAATAGGAGCATCACAAAAGAAATAGCATAAGACACGGTTCAATGCAATCATCTTGACGTGCGTGCATGAATGTGAAAACTCCGATAAAACTCGTGCTTGAAAACCCGTTTCATATCTCGGTATGCGTTGTAGAAATCATGTATGCGTGCATGCATGAATGTCTTGTCATCATCTTGTAAACTTCCATCTTGTAACTTGTGAGCCAGAGGCTAGCACCCGAATCTCCCTAGGCTGCCAACCTCCTTGATATATGGTTTTCTTGAGCTAGAGGCTAGTACCCGAATGTCCCTGGGCTACCAACCTCCTTGACAATATGTGATTTTTATTACTTGTTTAGTTTTCTTTTGAGCCAAAGGCTAGTACCTGAATGTCCCTGGGCTACCAACCTCCTTGACAATATGTGTTTTGGGTTTTCTTGTGAGCCAGAGGCTAGTACCCGAATGTCCCTGGGCTACCAACCTCCTTGACATGCAATATTTTCTTATTGGTTATTATATGCATACGCTCTTGAAATCTCGGTTCATACAACATGCGTGCTCGTGTACGTGTCAATAGTACAGTCATGAAAATGAGGATAACAAGAGAGATAGGACATCACAATTCAATCAATTCATAGTACATGCATATGGCCATTTGAGTAATTAACATGGTATTTAAATCAATTCACCATTCATAAGAATACATGCATATAACCTATTTCCATTTCTAAATTTAAGTCATTTATTCATGGTTTAGGCAATTTGTCGAACACATAACATGCAAGGTTCCTCCATAGTTAATCTTCTTCCTTTTTTGTGCATATTTTCCATCCAAAGTGAGTTCATTATTTATACAATGCCCATCCTCCATTTTTTTTCCTTTCACACACAACACACATTCATACACATCGGCATCCATTCGCCTCAATCAACATCCTATCCATGCCTCCATACCATTTTCCTTATCTTGTTTATATTTGATGAATATGATACATTTCATAAGGGAGAATACATAGTAGCAAGACTCATATATCACATAGAAAAATTAGATTATTGCTAGGGCAAGTTAGTAGGGTGTACTAACCTTGAAATCAAGGCTTGACCTTGTAGAAATCTTGAAATAGAACCCCAAATGGTAAGGAAGAACCCTTGCTTGAAAAATGCTTGATTTGGGGAAGAAAGCTCTTGCAAAACGTCGTAGGATCGCTGCCCTAGCTTGGAATGAGAACACTACACGAGCTTGAGGTTGGATTTGATGAACCCAAGCTCTTTTGGGATGATCGTGGGTGTTTAAACCCTTGATTCACTCTTAAGTTGAAACCCTAGGTTAGAACTCTCTTTCTCCTCTCTCTAACTCCCAAAATCCTCTAAGTATGTGAATGAAACCCTAAAGGCTCGGGCAAGCCCTTATGGGTAAGGGTTTAACACCCAAAAGACGAAAACGCCCTTACTGAAATTCTGAAAAATACGATACACCGATCAATCGGTGTTTAATACCGAGCGATCGGTTGCCTACCGATCGATCGGTTTCCTAACCGAGCGATCGGTCAAAAACCTGCTCTCTGGAAAATTTCTCCATCCAAAATTTTTGACCAATCGTCAGCTACCGATCGATCGGTTTTGGACCGATTGATCGCTAAATGGATCGAGCGATCGGTGCTTTGCAGGTCAGAACTGTTTTGGCCATATATTTTGACTCGTTCGTCCGATTTCGATGATTCAACTTGCGTTGGATTCGTCTTTCAAAAACGAACATTTAGAACATTTCAGAATTTCTAATTTCTCCTTTATTTATTAATTAGACTACGATAAAGACCAATTAGGTACGAAAGTGCTATTCATTAAGTATGGAAAGTCCGGGGTGCTACATTCTCCCCCCCTTACAAAAATTTCGTCTCCGAAATTTGGACGATACATACATGTACAAAACCATAACAAAATATATAAGGGAATGTCAAAGCTTTAAACAAACAGTTGGGGATATTTTTCCTTTACTTCGGCCTCAGGCTTCCAAGTAGCTTCTTCCTTCGAATGGTGTTGTCATCTTAGAAGGACTAACGAGATTATTTTGTTACGCAAGACTTGGTCTCTTCTTTCCAAGATCTGCATCGGTTGTTCAACTAGGGTGAGGTCCTCTCGAATCTCTATCGGATCAAACTCGATGACATGAGAAGGATCCGGGATATACTTCTGAAGCATAGAGACATGGAATATATTGTGGACCGCCGCCATATAAGCGGGCAAAGCAGCACGGTAAGCCACTTCACCGACTCTCATAATGATCTCGAACGGACCCACATATCTCAGGCTAAGCTTACCTCTCTTTCCGAATCTCATAACACCCTTGGTTAGTGAAACCCGAACAAATACAAAATCCCCAACTCGAAACTCAAGGTCCTGCCTACGGGTGTCGGCATAGCTTTTCTATCGATCATGTGCAGTCTTCAACCTCTCCCGGATAAGCTTGACCCTATTTGCGGTTTGTCCAATTAATTCGGGGCCCAACACCTTTCTTTCCCCAACTTCATCCCAATACAACGGGAATCTACAACTCCTCCCATACAAAGCCTCAAAATGCGCCGTTTGTATGTTTACCTAATAACGATTGTTGTAGGCCAATTCCACCAAAGGTAGGTGATCTTCCCAACTTCCCTTGAAGTCTAGCATACATGCATGGAGCATATCTTCAATAACCTGATTCACTCGCTCGGTTTGCCCATCCGTCTGTGGATGGAAAGCCATGTTAAAGTCCAACCAGGAACCCATGGCACTCTGAAAGCTTTTCCAAAACCTTGAGGTAAATCTAGGGTCCCGATCCGTGACAATGCTCACTGGCACCCCGTGCAACCGAACTATTTCTTTGATATACAATGCAGCCAACTATTGGAATTGAAGGTAGTCCGGTATGACAAGAAATGAGTGGACTTCGTGAGTCTGTCGACTACTACCCATATAGCATCAGTCTTTCTAACCGTCTTCGGCAACCCCACAATGAAGTCCACGGGAATAGTGTTGTGGTGAATAGTGACCATGTAATGTAATTTTCTGAATTTTGAGATTAAAAATCTCAGAAATTGTTGTTTATAGGTTAACTAAGTCTAGGTAATTTTATGAGATTTTATTCATATGTTTAAAATGGTTTCCCAGGCAATGAAAAAAGTTACAACGAACCGGAATTATCGGGTTTTGCCTAAAATTGGAAATTTAGATTTTGAGTTATAAGGAATTGGATTTTCTAAGTATTTTTATTGGATTCAAATGGAGGGTACTTTCTTATTTTAATTTAAAACGTTTTAAATTAAAATAAGTATAAGAGTAAGTAAAAGAAGGGAAAACAGAAAAACACGGGAAAAATAGGCAAAATCGGTTGACCGATTTTGCTACAGTCGACTGATAGTCCCTACCAGTCGACCGAACAAGCTTAATTTTGTATGGGTTTTTCAGGCAAAAAGGGGTCTTTTGACCGGTCGATCGAACCTCTTTACCGATCGACCGATCATGCTAATTTTGCCTTTGGAAGACCTCTTGAGATCTTTTAAGGGTGTTATGGGGTTTTGGCTCACCCCAAACCCCTATAAACCCATATTTCGTGGGTTAGGGTGAGAGAAATTTGAAGAGAAGAAAGAGGAAGAAGAAAGAAGCTTGGGTGCCTTGGTTTTTTGATATTCTTTAGTTGATTTCTAAACATCAAAGGCGTTCCTTCTCGCTTCTCAACCTTTCTAAAGCGTTTTAGATCAAATGGTTGATCTAGAAAGGTAGATACACTCTACTACCTACCTTGTGCTATTATTTTTAAGAAAAACTATGTTTTAATGTATGTTCTTGGATTGGTTGGATGATGATTTGTATAAGGTGTGTAAATTATCACTACTATTGATGTTCTATGAATATGACTCCATGTTTACAAGTTTTCTATGTTCACTATGATGTTCATAAGTATTATATGCACCTTATGTTCATTAGTCTAACATGATGTTAACAAGTCTCGCATGATTCGATGATTTGTCACAATAAAATGTGTTTCTAAAAGTTCACAAGCACTTTTTTTGTAAAAGAATTCTCACAAGTTCATAAGAATTGATAAGGCCAAACTATGGGTTGGTAAGTGACAAGGCCAAACTTTGGGTTGGTGTTCTAAGATCGTTTCAAAGCTCACAAGGAATCCCACTATACATGGACTTACAAGAAGTCATGTCTCACAAGCTCACAAGTTCGCAAGTTTACAAGAAAATCATGCTTACTCAGATCTCGCATGCTCACAAGGAATCTCAACTTTCGCAAGAATTCACAAGAACTCACAAGACTATGAATATCATAAGACTTCACAAGATTTATATGGTTTTGATTTTGCACGAAAACTGTTAAGGAAAGGGTTTTGGGGAAACTACTTGCAAGGATTACATACTCTAAGCTTTTGCATGTTCATGATATTATTCATTGTTAGCTAGTAGTTTGTAGGTGACTGAGTATTACATGCTCAGTTGAATTATTGACTTCGGCAGGTGCACGTGTTTCCTTTGACGTATGTGGTTCGAAGCCTTAGATAGAGGAAGAGTACTACGAGCCGGAACCTACTATGGATCATTATTAGGACGAGGGAGCACTAGATAGGCGGCCCAAATTTGACTTTTGCTGACCGAGCTAGGAAGAGATACTTTGTATGTTGAGAGTGGGACTTGTCCACTCCATCCTTTTTTGATATGTTTTGTTGGTTCAGAATTAAACCTGACGATATGAGTATTTTATTATAAATTGTTTCCGCTTTATTTCTGCTATGTATATAACTTGTGTACTCTGACAGGATGGTATGTATGCCTTAAGTGTCATACAGGATTGTATGATACGACAGTCACGGGCTAAAGTATCCCTAACTCCTATGAGGTATTTTGGGTCGCGACAAAGTTGTTATCAGAGCCTAGGGATTAGTTTCCCTTGGGTTAAGTCATTTTCTAAGCGGAAACATGTTCTTGGAGTTGAACTTAAAACTCGGATGAACTTTTTAACTTAAGTTTGATACCGTGACATAACGTGTATCAAGCAAGTCCTTAGGTCAATCTAGAAGTTAGGTTCCAAGTATGGACTAGTCATCTAGTCTTAACAGGTAACCAGTTAACTCATTAGCCGAGTTGAGAACGTAGCATTGCTAGGATTTTCTTGGTATGGTTATACTATTATGTTTATACTCCGATGTATATGATGCTTACATAAATCACTAAGTGCTCATTGAACTATAATATTCAAGAGCTTGACGTTTCGCTATTGTCCTCAGGATTGTTATCATGAGGCGTGGCGCTCGAAGTAGTTGTTACCAGACCAGAAGGTCTGAGGGAGAGATTCCGGCTGACTATGAGCAACTCGACTTTGCTCAAGCCTTTAGTTCAATCGCCAAGACCTTAGCTATACTAGTAGGTAGGCCTGCTTCTGCTATCCCTGTACCTCCCCCGGTGCATCACACCTCAGGACTAAAGGCTTTACGAAGACTGCGGCCTCCTACTTTTTATGGGACTCTGGATCCCTGGTTTCAGAGACATGAATCATGCAGCCGAAGAAGATCTTCAGGGCACTCCACTGTACAAATGAGCAACGAATCGAGTGGGCTTCCTTCACGATGGAAGGTGAAGCCAAACATTGGTGGAGAGCTGCCCAGAGGTAGAGGGATGTCAGAAAGGCAGGGGTACCCTGGACATGGGGAGAGTTCTTAGATGTATTCTACGAGCAGTACTTCCCCAGATTTATTTGGGAGTTGAAGGTGAGAGAGTTTGTGCTCCTTGAGCAGGGAGAGACGAGCGTAGTTGAGTATGAGGCGAAGTCGTCGGACTTTTGAGATTTGCTCCACATCTGATCGCTACTGAAAGTATGTGAGTCAGGAAGTTTGAGGATGGGTTACGGTTTTTTATCCGAGACCAGGTTTCTATGTTCCAAGTAGACCTAGAAGGATATTGTGGAGAAGGCGAAGATTGCCGAGAGAAATTCTGCGGAGTTTCTCACAAGGAGGGACAGTAGCTTCGACAGAGGCGTATCCAGAGGACAGGTCAGTGGCTCAGCACCGCCTAAGAAGAGGGCTAGGACTGCTCCATTCCAAACTTCTCAGCCTATGTAGGTTCAGAGGTCTCCTTTTGCCCCACAAGCACCGCGCTCTATCGTTTCACAAACCTCTAGGTATGCGCCGCCAGCTTCCTCGACGTCATTCTCTTTTGATGAGTGTACCACATGTGGCAAGAGGCATAGGGCAGGAGAGTGCCGTAAACTCTCGGATGGTTGCTTCCATTGTGGCGAGCAGGGCCACGTGATCAGGGATTGCCCGAAGAGGCAGTTGCAGGCCATGCCTCCAGGTGTCCGACCTCCAATTAGGCAGACTGCACAACAAGGGTCTTCGCAGGCTTCCAGGCCTCCACGGCCCACTCAACCGCCTCGCCAAGTGAACCAGGGTCGAGTTTTCACCATAACCGAGCAGGATGCACATGCATCAGATGATATTGTGCAAGGTATGCTCAAATCAAGTTGTTTAAGTTTATGAGATGTTGACTGTATATATATGCTTGTACAAACATGTTACCTATATAATATGTGTGACTTGTGAAATTTATTGACGTGAGTTAGTTTAAATACTAAGCCGCCTTGCTCACTAGCGAGTGTTTAGCACGGGTGTTGATTGACACTAGATCAACACATTCATTTGTCTCGCCTAGCTTCACCAAGGGCTTTACTTCATAGCCGAGTCGACTACCCTAGGAGTTATCGATTTTGACTCTACTCGGCAAGTTGGTTGATGCAGACAAAGTGTATCGGGGTTGTGTCGTGCAAGTTGAGCAGCATGAGTTGCTAGTCGATCTAATCATCCTTAGGTTCCAAGATTTCGACTTTAATGTCATCCTCGGGATGGATTGACTTTCGACTCACCATGGGCTTTGAGAAGATGGTGAACTTTAGGCCAGTAGTGTGAAGCCGTTTTATTTCCGAGGGATATGGAGGAGAGACATTGCTCGCTTTGCTGCCCTCAGTCTCTCGAGTTTGGAGGTGCGAGACTCCTCAGCCATTCCAATAGTGAGTGAGTTCCTGAACGTGTTTTCAGAGGTGTTACCAGGATTTCCTCATGATCGAGTGATAGAGTTCGCTATCGAGCTTACTCCTAGCACTACTCTGATTTCTAGGGCTCCATACAAGATGACCTTTCTTGAGCTTAAGGAGTTACAGGAGCAGTTGGAGGAATTACAAGGCATTGACTTCATCCAACCGAGTGTTTCACCGTGTGGAGCTCTGGTACTCTTCGTGAAGAAGAATGATGAGTTGATACAGATGTTCATTGACTACAAACAGCTAAACAAGGGGCGATCGATCGCCCAACACGGGAATTGTCCAAAAATTCGTGATTTTCGACTTTGTACCTTCCTTAGGGTTCCCAAATTCTATAAATACCTCATTAACTCGTGAATTAGGTTTCCTAGAGCCTCATAAACATCAAAAAGTGAGATAATAGAGTATTTTGAGAGATCCAAAGAGGGAAAAACTTACAGATTTCAAAGATTTAACTACAAAAGAAGGAGGGAGACGTGAGGATCTAGATCGAGCCTCATTCGCAAGCGTAAAATTATATGGAAGCGACCAAGTGAGGTAAATAACTTTCCCTAGTTCTCAATTTTATAACTATTTATCTAAAGTATGAATCCAATGATAAGATCTATGTAAATAACGTAAACAATAATCCTTAATTCTCAGTTTTCATTAATATTAATGTAAAGTAAGATTTAAAAAGGTAAATCTAAGTAAGAACTTGAATACAAATGAGATCTATGAATTTCTATCATCCCTTATGTGTGTTTTCTTAAGAATTGTTAAAGTAGGATGTGAATAACCATATTGATATTATATTTTATGTAATAATAAAGGGAAAGAAAATGATGGCGATATGTGAATGTATATAGTAGAAGGGATGTATGCCGGAGATTGGGTTGAATGATGGTATGTAGAAAGGATAATTTTTATATTTTTGTATAAGTAAGTATTTTATGATCACTACTTTATATATGAATTACTTGAAACCAATGTATGATGAATGACCCATTTTGAGTTTTAACGACTGAAGAACCATGATGATGTATGATCTATGGAAGTAAGATTCATGAACATATGTTATTATTGTTATTGTAAGAACCCTGATTTATTGATGTTTAAATTATAATCTATAGAATTTATATGCACGATGATCAATAATGGATTTGAGATATGAATTGCTGCATAGGTAATATGCATTCGGGTAACTAAGCTTTGGTTAGGGTTTTGGTGGCTTTAGGATTTTATCGTGGTGATGTAAATTGCTATGATGGATTCTCGATCCCTCGACCTATGATCGAGTGTGAAATTTAACCGAGGGTTATTAGTATTTTCAATCACAACAATATGATATACATACGCACGATGTGATAATAAATACAAGAAAGTAAGAGTCGCATAAATAAGATTGCATGAACAAGTTTTCTCATAAATAATGAATACCAATAAAGTAAGTAACCAATGGTACATTGCACCTTGCTTCAAGTATAAATTAACCAAGGGTTCATGATACCCAGCTTTAAGTCTAAGCTCATCGATGACATATTATGTCCGGCTTCAAGTACAAGTTATGCAAGGGCATGTTATACCTGGCTTTAAGTCTAAGTGACAAGGATGCTAATGCATGACTTCAAGATAAGTTTCCAAGGGTACTAGTTATCTGGCTTCAAGGAATATATAAAAAAATAAAAAATAAGAAAAACAAGGATGCTAGTGCCTGACTTCAAGATAAGTTTCAACGGGTACTAGTTATTTGGCTTCAAGGAAGATATCAAAGAAAAATAAAATAAAATTAAAAAAAAGTAAGAAAAATAAGGATGCTAGTGTCTAACTTCAAGATAAGTTTCTAAGGGTACTAGTTATCTGGCTTAAAGAAATATCTCAAAGAAAAGTAAGAAAACAAGAAAAGTAAGACAAGTCAGAAAAGTAAGATAAGTCAAGAAAAATAAGATAAGAAATAAAAGTCAAGTAATAAGACAAGCAAGATAAGTAAGATATGTACAATTGAACACATGAAATTATTGAAAATGAAAGATGTTTCCGCACCTTGACTTATGTATGTGAATTGTAATTGAACTGTCACTTTTATGCATATTATCGTTATAATATTGTTTACTATGGATTGTTATATATGTAGAGTAACTTATTACTTAGTCGATAACTTTTGTTGTCGGTAGATTCGAGATTTGATAAGTGTAACCAGGAGTCTTAAGTTGAAGAGGAGTACGTAAGGAAGATTTTGTATGTGATTATCTCAAAGAGGAACGGGATTTCGAGGAATGGTTTTACTATTATTAGAAATTGTTTAAATTTCAGAGAGATTGTAATTAGTTTATTATGTTTAGTTTTAAATTGAGATAATTAGATTTGATTAATTAAAAAGTTGAGAATCACGAGGATGATTCAGATTATGTAAGTTCGGTTTAATTGCAAATTTTAATTGATGTTCAGTTGAGGTATTAAAGGTTATTTTATTGAAGAAAATTTTAAGTTCAGATTTTGATATGCCTTTAAAGCTCATTAAATGGATTAAGTCAAGAAAGCCACGTGCCAAAGTTCTCATTTTTCCTAAGGGGGATTTGGGGCGTGACAAAAGACGTTCCCAAGACCGCCTTCATGACTCGGTATGAGCATTACGAGTTCCTGGTCATGCCTTTTGGTCTGACGAATGCGCAGGTTGCTTTCATGGACTTGATGAACTGGGTATTCAGATCATCTCTCGATCGATATGTGATCGTGTTCGTCGACGATATCCTTGTGTATTCCAAGACACAGGATGATCATGCGAGGGATCCCCGCCTTACGTTGTAGACTCTTCAAGAGCATAGCCTGTATTCTAAGTTGAGCAAGTGCAAATTCTGCTTGGAGAATGTGGCGTTCCTTAGCCATATGGTATCTGTCGAGGGTATCTCAATCGATTATGCGAAAATAGATGCAGTGATGAACTGGGAGAGGTCGAAGAGTGTTACCGAGATTCACAGTTTTCTCGGCCTGACAGGGTACTACAGGAGGTTTGTGGAAGGGTTCTCCAGCTTAACGGCTCCACTTACCTATCTTACGAGGAAGAACACTAAGTTTACATTGAGTGAGAAGTGTGAGGCAAGCTTCATAAATTGAAGAAGAGGCTTACTACCGCCCCTGTTCTTACAGTTTCATCTGGGAGCGGTGGTTTAGATAGTCTACAGTGATGCGTCACTTATTGGGCTAGGATGTGTCCTAATACAGTGCGGGAAAGTCATTGCCTATGTTTCCCGGTAGTTGAAAGACCACGAGAATAACTATCCTACACATGATCTCGAGCTTGCTGCAGTTGTCTTTGCGCTAAAGATTTGGTGTCACTACCTTTATGGGGAACAGTTCAATATGTTCACGGATCACAATAGCTTAAAGTATCTGTTTTTCCAAAATGAGCTAAATCTGAGGTAGCGTCGATTGGTGGAGTTCATAAAGGACTACTAGTGCTCTATCCAATAATCCCCGGGTAAAACCAACGTGGTGGCAAACGCTTTGAGTTGGAAGCCTCCTGGACACTTAGCTCACATGATGGTTCACGAGTGGAAGATGTTGGAGGTAATGGCGAAACCTCGATACTAGCTTCAACATTCCTACCTCTTTCCCAGTTATGGCTAATCTTATGGTTAGGCCTTATATCCAGGTACAAATTAAGGAATTGCAGAGTTCGGATGTAGAGTTGCTTGCTTACTGAGACAAGTCGGTTAGCAGTGGTAGTCAAGAGTTTTCTTTGAATGGTGATGGTGCAATCACATTCAAATGCAGGTTGTGTGTTCCCACCGACACGGAGTCGAGGAGTGAGATATTGGACGAAGCCCACCAGTCCAAGTATACTGTGCATTTTGGGGGTACAAAAATGTACCGGAACCTCAAATGGTACTATTGCTGACGGAACATGAAGAGGGAAGTTGTAGAGTATGTTTCTAGATGTTTGGTGTGCCAGCAGGTGAAGGTCGAGCATCAGAGGCTAGTAGGTCTTTTACAGTCCCTCCCTATTCCCGAATGGAAATGGGAGAGTATCTCAATGAATTTCATAGTTGGTTTGCCAAGGATGGCAAGGGGCTCCGATGCTATCTGGGTTGTAGTTGATCGGTTGACAAAGTCTGCGTATTTCCTATCTTATAGGACTACGTACAGTATGAGTCAGCCGGTAGCCTTGTACATCAAGGAGGTGGTTCGACTGCATAGGGTGCTAGTTTCTATTATAACTGATCGAGACCTGAAGTTTACTTATAGGTTTTGGAAGGGCTTTCAGAGTGCTTTGGGTTATCGGTTAGATTTCAGCACCGTCTTTCATCCTTAGATTGATGGGCAGACTGGGAGGATGAACCAGGTGATTGAGGATATGTTAAGATCTTCCATGTTATATTTACAGGGCAGTTGGGAGGATCATTTGTCATTGGTTGAGTTCGCCTACAACAACAGTTACCAGGCGAGCATCCAGATGGCACCCTTCGAGGCCTTGTATGGGAAAAGTTGCAGAGCTCTTCTTTACTGGGACGAAGTTGGTGAGAGAAAGATATTGGGTACTGAGTTGATTGAGCGGACCGTACATAGGGTCAAGATTATTCGGGAGAGGTTGAAGATAACCTAGGATCGACAGAAGAGTTATGCCGACACTCGCCGCAGAGACTTGGAATTCCAGGTCGGGGATCGAGTCTTTCTGAAGATTTATTCGAGTCGGGGAATCATGAGGTTCGGCAAGAGGGGAAAGCTTAGCTCGAGGTATGTGGGACCTTTTGAGGTGATCACACGCGTCGGAGAGGTAGCTTACAGAGTGGCTTTCCCCCTCACACGAGGGCACTCCACAATGTCTTTCATGTTTCCATGCTTCGGAAATATGTGTCGGACCCTTCGCATGTCATTGATCTTGATCCGGTGGAGATTCGAGAGAATCGCACTCTAGTAGAACAACCGGCTCATATCTCAGATCGTAGAGATCAAGTCTTACACACCAAGACGATTCCACTAGTCCTTGGGAAGTGACAACACCATTATGCGGAGGAAGCTACCTATGAACGCGAGTCTGAAGTGAGGGAAAAATATCCTCACTTGTTTGAGTAGTATTTTGATGGTGTATGTAAAGTTAGTTGTTTTGTGTTTTTCCATGTATATAGGATTGTCTTAATTTCGATGACGAAATTTCTGTAAGGGGGGGAAGATGTAGAACCCCGGATCTCACTTTCATAACCTGTGAATAGTGACCATGTAACGTAATTTTCCGAATTTTGAGATAAAAAGTCTCAGAAATGGTTGTTTACAGGTTAACTAAGCGTAAGTAATTTTATGAGATTTTATTCATATGTTTATAATGGTTTTCTGGGCAATGAAAAAAGTCACGATGAACCGGAATTATCGAGTTTTGTCTAAAACTAGAAATTTAGATTTTGAGTTATAAGGAATTGGATTTTCTAAGTATTTTTATTGGATTCAAATGGGGGGTACTTTCTTATTTTAATTTAAAACTTAGTAAAACCGGTCGACCGAGCAAGCTTAATTTTGTATGGGTTTTTTTCAGGCAAATAGGGGTCTTTTAAGGGCGTTATGGGGTTTTGGCTCACCCCAAACCCTTATATAAACCCACATTTCATGGGTTAGGGTTACAACAACCCTTAGAGAAATTTTTTGGGAGAAAGTTGAAGAGAAGAAAGAGGAAGAAGAAAGAAGCTTGGGTGCTTTGATTTTTGGATGTTCTTTAGTTGATTTCTCAACATCAAAGGTGTTCCTTCTCGCTTCTCAACATTTCTAAACGTTTTAGATCAAAGGGTTGATCTAGAAAGGTAGATACACTCTACTACCTACCTTGTGCTATTATTTGTAAGAAAAACTATGTTTTAAGGTATGTTCTTGGATTGGTTGGATGATGATTTGTACATAGTGTGTAAACTATCACTACTATTGATGTTCTATGAATATGACTCCATGTTTACAAGTTTTCTAAGTTTACTATGATATTCACAAGTATTATATGCATTTTATGTTCACAAGTCTAGCATGATGTTCATAAGTCTCGTATGATTCGATGATTTCTCACAAAAAAATGTGTTTTAAAAGTTCTTAAGAAAGTTTTTTGTAAAAGAATTCTCACAAGTTCACAATAATGGATAAGGCCGAACTATAGGTTGGTAAGTGACAAGGCCAAACTTTTGATTGGTGTTCTCAGATCGTTTCAAAGCTCACAAGGAATCCCACTATACATGGACTCACAAGAAGTCATGTCTCACAAGCTCAAAGTTCTCAAGGTCACAAGAAAATCATGCTTACTCATATCTCGCATGCTCACAAGGAATCCCAACTTTCGCAATAATTCACAAGATTATGATTATCAGAAGACTTCACAAGATTTATATGGTTTTGATTTCGCACGAGAACTGTTAAGGAAAAAGTTTTGGGGAAACTACTTGCAAGGATTACATACTCTAAGCTTTTGCATGTTCATGATATTATTCATTGTTAACTAGTAGTTTGTATGTGACTGAGTATTCTATGCTCCGCCGAATTATTGACTTCGGCAGGTGCACGTGTTTCCTTTGACGCCTGTGGTTCGGAGTCTTGGATAGAGGAAGAGTACTACGAGTTGGATCCTACTATGGATCATTATCAGGACGAGAGAGTACTAGATAGGCAGCCCGATTTTGACTTTTGCTGACCAAGCTAGGAAGAGAGACTTTTGTATGTTGAGAGTGCGACTTGTCCACTCCATCATTTTTTGATATGTTTTGTTGGTTTAGGCTTGAACCTAACGATATGAGTATTTTATTATAAACTGTTTTCGTTTTGTTTCCGCTATGTTTATAACTTGTGTACTTTGACATGATGGTATGTATGCCTTAAGTGTCATACGGGATGGTATGATACGATCGTCACGGGCTACAGTATCCATAACTCCTAGGGGGTATTTTGAGTCGTGACAGAATATGACACCGAAATCATGGGGCTACAACAAGTGACCTAGATACCTTTCACAAAATCATACATTAGAGCCATGGGTTGCAGAGTAACAAGAGAAGGCTTGGCATCCAGGGGCGGAGCCAAGATTCTCTTGTAGAGGGCTAACAATGGGGGTTCAGGGGCTTAGTCCATAATTTTTTTTTTATTAAAGTTCATGGGCCATCGCGTCTGTTTGTAAATAATACTTTTTTTCTCAAAATTTAAGGGAGGCTAGATCTACTCGTCTTCTCGGCTGCACCCCTTTCCCAGGCTACCGCCCTATTACAGCTATAGGAAAATTTTGAAGCTCCCCAGGCCCCATGTGGCTCTGCTCCTATTGGCATCACCTACTGGATCGTTACAACCCATGACTCAGTGTCCATTGCTGCCAAGGTCAAGTTAAATCATTTGACTGCCTCGTTAATCAAAAATATATTAAGATATTGTTATAGCACAATGCCTAGGCCACCTGTCACACCCCAAATTTTGTAGTAGGCTTTGTAAATATACTAGTAGGGTATCTAGTATATTCATAGGGAAAATTATGTAGAAGCTTCCTAAAAAGGAGGTGGGGAGCTTCCTAGAGTTATTCTAGAATAATCCTATAGAGAAGGTGATAGAAGTTCTAGAATTCTCTTAACGAGGAGGTGGGAGAAGATTCTATAGTGAAGGGGATTCTAGAAGTCTAGAATCATCTCTTGAGTCCTATAAAAGGGGAAGACCTCCTTCATTTGTAATCATCAAATCCAAGGTATCCAATTCATCTAAGTGTAAACCTTATTGAGTAATTAGAGTATGAGTATTCTTCCATAGAAGTGTTCCTACTTCTCTCATACTAGCTTTAGGGTAAGGTTGACTTGTCTAGAATGGACTCTAGCACAGGTGCCGCACGATAAAGGTTGAAGAAATAACTAAGGCCGTGACAAGTGGTATCAGAGCGGGTTACGAAAGGGTCGTAACGTGTGAGATTGAGGAGGTTACAACAACATGGATTGTGGTGGAACAATTTGGGATCATGGAAGGCAAAGCTATGGTTTTCAACCTGGGAGCAGAGGAGCCAAGGTGGAGCAAGTCCAGGGATGCTCAAGGTGCCTTGGGGACATGACTTGCTGGGGGAGCGCTTGTCGTGGCGAGCAAGGGAGATTGCGCGAGGGAGCTGGGTTCATGCATGACGAGACTCGAGAGGGGAATCGAGCAACCCAAAGGGGAGATGCCGAACACTAGGAGTGGGATGCTCGTTACTCAATGACAATTGGGAGAAACCATCAAGGAGTGGAAGGAGTTGATGGAAAAACGACAAGCCGAGAGAGAGCTTGTTGCGGAAAGGAGGATACATAGAATCAACTCCTGGTGCTTCATCTGAGATGGGACTCATAATGCTAGGGATTGCGAAGTGCGCAAGGCCCGACTAGCAAAGTTGTTGAGCGGAAAATGGTCAGATGAAGACTCGGATGAGGAGGATGAGGATAATGGTGGTGATGAGGAGCCGAGCATAGGGATAGTGCAGCTTCTCAACCTGACGAAGGAGGTGGATACGACCAAGCCCGAGGGTGAAGGGCTTAGGATCATAGAGGAACACTTCAATGGGGATACCTCGCGTGCACAGGGGGCACAGAGGCTAAAAATGACTTTATCTCAGGGGAAGAGACAAAGAGGTAGGCACTGATGACAGTCAAGGGATCAGGGATGATCCAGGCTGTCGAAATGGAATCTTAACCCATTCATGGTGTGGTCCAGGGAGCGAGGCTGCACAACGGAGAATGGATGGGGAAGGCGAAGTTGTCGGTAGTCGGGCTGGATGACTACCAACTCAACTTGAAGGTGAAGTTTGGGGGCATGGTGAAAAGGGCACCTATGCCCCGTGCTAACTCCTTGAGGAAGGAGGAACCAGGCATGGTCCCATTGGTGTTAGGGACCAAAATAGTTACAAAATGGTTCGGGGACCTTCACTTCGCAAAGGGAATTGAATGAAAAACCCTGAAGTGGAGAAAGCGCAGGAAATGGAGAAGGTGGCACAAAAATAAGTCGCGACGAGGGCGTCGCGAATTTAGGTGGGGAAGTGTGTCACACCTCAAATTTTGTAATAGGCTTTGTAAATATACTAGTAGGGTATCTAGTATATTCATAGAGAAAATTATGTAGAAGCTTCCTAGAAAGGAGGTGGGGAGCTTCCTAGAGAGTTATTCTAGAATAATCCTATAGAGGAGGTGATAAAAGTTAGAATTCTCCTAAAGAGGAGGTGGGAGAAGATTTTAGAGTAAAAGTGATTCTAGAAGTCTAGAATCATCCCTTGAGTCCTATAAAAGAGGAAGACCTCCATCATTTGTAATCATCCAATCCAAGGTATCCAATCCATCCAAGTGTAAACCTTCTTGAGTAATAAGAGTGTGAGTATTATTCCATAAAAGTGTTCCTACTTCTCTCCTACTAGTTTCAGGGTAAGGTTGATTCGTCTAGGACGGACATTAGCACGAGTGTCGCACGGTCAAGATTGAGGAAATAACTAAGGCCGTGACACACCGCC
The DNA here is from genome assembly GCA_015143295.1 of Tetracentron sinense. Classification (NCBI taxonomy): domain Eukaryota; kingdom Viridiplantae; phylum Streptophyta; class Magnoliopsida; order Trochodendrales; family Trochodendraceae; genus Tetracentron; species Tetracentron sinense. The sequence continues at coordinate 33,682,623 of CM026568.1, read as the reverse complement.
TCTCATTGTTTTAATTGTGATCTAAGAGGACACTCACTAAATTTTGATATAATATATTATAAAGAGGAAAAAAGCCGCCTAAGCATCGCCTCGCCTCGCCTAAGGAAAGATGATTCATCCAACTCTTATACAATTCAATTTTCAGTATCATCTCTTTCATAAAAATAAATAAATAATTTATGTTATATGCATTGCTTTGTATAATCCAGGGGTCGCAAATAAGTCATTTCCTTTTCCACATGTTTTGAAGAAAATAGTGTGTCACGAGGTAAAGTCATGTTGGCATAACTTAGGCTGTTGGGGGTAAAAAGACGCTTTGTTCCGATTTATATATCACTAAGACTGCTTTCATTTAAAAAAATATATATATCACTAAGACACCTTTCCGGACCATTCAACCCAACAACATCATGAAGGGTGGTTAAAGGCATCCATTGGGGCTTGCAAATTCTCAGGTTCCACAAAGAAAAAGGGTGAGTGGGCCATGAACCTTTATGTGTGTGTTGGGTAGGGTTAGTATGGGTTTTAGCACACCATCAGCTGGATGTTGCCTATTTTGCAAAGGGGCTAATGTGAAAACCTGGTTTGCACATAATTAGCTAATAGTTTTATGCATAAATTTGCATGTACGGTAGTTTGAATAAAAATTGCTGGTAAAATGATCGAACTAACTCTATTACCTTATATGATATTAGCAGACACCCCATGAGTAATGCATATTATAATTCCTTCAAATCCGTCTCATGGATTAATACGCCTCTACGTTCTCTTTCTATCCCTCTTATTACATTCCGTAAAATCCCTCAAACGGATCAATCCGTTTCTACATTTTCTCTCTCTATCCCTTTTATCATACTTCCGTAAAATCCCTTCAATAAATCAATACATCTCTACATTATCTCTCTATCCCTCATATCACAATCCTGAAAATTACAGAGACCAGAGTTTGAGGTCAAAGAGGAAAGCCTCATTTCATTATATTATAGTAGTAGATTTGCGTTTGGTAATTTTGCACACAATTTTGATTTAAACTCGAATGAAGCACTCAGTGAGGTTGTATGTGAGATTGTGCGTAAATACAAGCATTCATGTAAACTGGATTTCTACAACAACCACTTTGCGAAATAGGCTAAATACAGTAGGTAGCATGCCAAATCCCTATTAGTATTTTGAGTGGGACAGAGGGCTCAACCGCTAGATCACCCGGGAGAACTTTGGAGTTTTCCTCTCCTACCTCGAGGGGGCGTGGAGAGGCTATTATTATTATTATTATTGATATAATACATTTTTATATAAGGTTAGTCAATTGGTGGACATATTGATCACCTCAAGTCCACCTTTACGGGGGATAAGAAATGCTACTAAGACTATACTGGCATAGAACAACTTGAAACAGTTGCTCAGGTGACACAATACCGAAGCGTAAAAAATCGCGCGATGCCCTAAAATCTGTACACTTTGTTTATCCGGTGAAAGACTTTTCATTCCTCAAGTAAAATAACTTGCTTTAAATAATATCACTTCAATGTAGGCGTGTATTTAAGCCGAGCCAAGCTCAAATAATCAAGGCTTAAAGCTCGACTTGAAAAAAATAGGTAAGCTCGAGCCTGATGCATTAAAAAAAGTTAGTAAGTAATAATAATAAAAATGATATAAGAAATACTTATTATTATCATTTTTTTTGGAAGGTAAGTTGGGTTAGGCGGACCCGACCAGATAAATAGAACAAGAAAGCAATTACATCATCAGGTATACCATTCTAGCCCTATCCCTATCCCCAGATAAAGGACAAGGTCTGAATATGTTATAATATTCAAGTCGAATCATAATGAGGCGTGGATAAACAATTAGATATTAACTATGAACAAGGGCTCTGGTTGAAGAGATAGTTGGAGCAATCTCTAAAATGCCTCATGTCAGGGATAATTTGGTAATTATAAATACAAAAATATGGTATTTCTATCAGCTTATTTGTTTGCCGTAATTCAAAAAATACCCATATTAAAGCAATATTTTGGTTGCTCTGATTATCTCTGAAACCAAAACTTATGTCGATAGTTAATCCCAAACAAGCAGCAAACTCTCCGATCAAATACACCCATGAGTCATTAGAATTGTATGGTTAATAAAAATAGCTTTACGCAGTGTAAAATATACCGAAAAAATCTTTTACTGGAAAAACAAGCAACACACTATTGGATTTTCCTTGGAAATAGTTTTGAATTGCCCTATAAACCATACGGCAATAGCATATATCATTGGATACACACACCACTCCGAGCAACAGGGAGGCATAAAGGAGAGTTGTAATTGTGAATATCAATTGAGGAATATTAAGTTTAAAGGAGTGTCGATATTTTTGAATTAGATCAAATTAGCCATTAGACGTTAAGATCCATTGGGCATCCTAACAAATTTGGTCTGATCTAAACCTGCTCATAATCTGTATACGATTCCGGAGGTTAGGATTCGAATGACTTTCCAGGGGCCATTAAAAGGGGGGAGACGGTAAATCAGCTCGCGGATGGGGTTATTAGTTTCATAAGAAAAAGCAGCGGCACATGTGAATTTTGAAATTTATTTCTCTATTCTATAATGATAGTAACTGGACGAAGTAACGAGCAAAAAAAAAAACTGGACGAGTAGCTAGACCGTCATTGAGATCTATCAAGAACTAGTCATAAATAACATGAAAAATAAATCACCTCCTCGGTCCATGACGCGAGGAGGGGCTTCTCGGCTCATTTTTCCTTACCATGTGTCCCCCCTTAACTGTGATTAAGATTCATTCACCTAGGGTTTCACCCATCTACTTTGGTTTTTAGAAAAATAATAAAAATATTTAAACCATAAGTTTAAAATTTTTTAACCCGAGTTAATGGGGGTTGAAGGGGCGGCTTTGTGAGAGCGAGGAGAAATAGTTCCGCTGAGAGCTAGTGGAGCGAACCATTGCTCACTAAAGTAATAAACATTTACTCTTTATTTTTAGTTTTCTGATTTTCCTTTATTCGCGATCTCGTTTCAGCGCGTTCCTTGCAAAACGTCAATGCCGCGTTTCGTCTCCTCGGCATTATTATTGGAAGCCCTAGAAACCATGCTGCTCTTCGAAAACCTTGAAACTTGCTTGAGAAAACCGCTATTTTCCCGCGTAGATCTGTTTCTGCTACCGTTTCAGAGCTCCATTTCCGATTGAATCAGGGTTCTGGAACAGTAGTCGATTGTAAAATTAGCGTATTGATTATATATATATATATTCCAGTGGTTTATGGTCTTGAAGTTGAAGAAATGGCGAGGGTTCTTGACAACTGGGAGCGACTGGTTCGAGCGGCGTTGCAGCGTCGGGGTACCGGGCAAGGTCACGAAAGAACTTCCAGCGGGCTTGCTGGCGCTGTCCCTCCTTCACTCGAGAGGAAGACGAATATCGACGCTATCTTACAGGCGGCTGATGAAATTCAAGCTGAGGATCCTAATGTTGCCAGGATCCGTAAGTTTTCTTCTCATCTATCGCTCCCTATTTTTTCTTCCAAGCATTGTTTAATCGAGAATAGGAGGCGATGCTTTTAATTTTTCACTAATACTTTTCTTGGTAGAATTTAGTTGTTCTATTTGCTAGCTATTATAATTATAATTTTTTTATAAAAATTTTCCCCAATTATACACATTTTATTGTTAGTTGGTCGTTCTCAAATTTCAAAGAAAATTAGGTAGTCAAATATGGGATTGATACGGACTAAAATTCCTTTAAATAATTGTTCATGTATCTATTAAATGCCTCCACCTTTCAAAAAAAAAATAAAAAAACTTCTCAGCTTAAATGAGCTCAGAATTACGATCGAAGACCTTTATTACGTGCCTTTATCTTCCTCTACAAATTGAAGGAAAACAAGTTCTCTCGAAGGGGAACTGGCCTCCAATAGCTACTCTTCGTGGGTTAGCCAACCTTCACAGATAATCCTTTTAGGATAAAAGACTTCCACATTACTTTTTTTATTAATTGCAGTTACTTAGTTAATGGACAAACCCAAGCATCTTCTCTAAGAGCCATACTAATTACTAACTACCCACTTCTATCCTCCAATAACTACCAACTACTATCCTATAATAACTACCCAGGATTCAGGAAGAAGAAAACTAACACGATAACTCACCCATGTTGGCCCAGTTAGGTTCGTATCAACCTGAATCTAAGATTGGCGGACAGCTGCAGAAGATTTTAGTATATATACATGGAATTTGAATACGGGATTAGATTTTCATTTAATTGGTATTGAAAGTATTTGATTAATGTGGTCTAAAAATATACATCTGGGGGAGCAATCCCCAAAAAAGAAAACAAAAGATAAAAGTTTGAAGTCACTATGAACAATTGAGTTCCATCTCTTGTTTCTCATAATGTAATTTCCCCTCACACGAACTATATCATGTTGGAAACCATCCACCTATAGCCAGATAATGTCGTTGCAGACCCTCATCAATGTACTATTGTATCCTCAAACATCCTTTTGCTCTTTATAAATGGCACAACAAATGGCATAAGGGTGCACATCTTAATGATTCTGCCTCTTCTCCCAAAAGGGTCACTAAGTCGATCAAATGATACCCCCTCAGCACGCTAGGAGGGGCCCTTGAGGGCACACATCATTCCCCTACATAGATGATAGATCTCTTTTTGTTCAGAGAAATCTCTAAACTAGATCCGGGCCATTGGATGGAGCATTGGTTGTACTCTTGTACTGGTCATGCAATATAACAATGGATGAATAATTATTTTCACTGTGTTTCCTTTCTTTCACATAGTGTACCGATTCAAATCGTCATACAAATTGATTAGATGATCAGTCGTCAAAATGATCAGTCGTCAAAAATTTGTCAAGTTCTGAAGTCTAGATGAGGGCTTCATCCCCTGTAGAATCGGCACTTTTCAAAATTTTTAAGCGGGGAAGGCTATCAAATACGTCTGGTAAAATGAATTGATGGAGAAAGGATTCCCTGTCCACACCCTACTATCCACCCTATCCATAGAAACATGCAACTCTTCCAACAACTTGAGAAGATAAATGTATTCGTCAATCTCCTATGTCTCAAGTTCCTTACAAAAGTTGGGCACCATACAAGCACTCTGTTTGTTTTGTCAAAGAAATTACCCACCAGAAGACCATGGGATTAGAATGCTTGCTTAAAAGTAATTCCATAACTACATTGCCGGTTGCCCTTACTCGTGCTGCCCAAACAACATCGTTAAAAGAAACTTGGTAGTTGAGTGATGATGTTCAAATGATGCCGTTAGAGAAAATATGTCATATTACAATTTACAAGGCTTGCCAAAAATGATGTTTCATTTGATGTGTGGATATGTATATGAGAAATTAGCTTACTAAGTTGTTTAATAAGCCTCTACATTGTAACTCTCTTACTCAAAGAGCACAAACCATAGTTAGACAATAAGATTTGAAACCTCGGACTCTATATAGTCGTCTCGGATTGAGACCCAATCTAATAGGAGTTTCCGAGTCCTTTTTTAAACTATCTTTGAGGAATTGGAGGAATCCTAAAAAATGCACCTATTTCTCTCTTTCTAGATGGACCAAGACATAGCTTATGGAAATTGGAAGGAGAGCCTAGAGAATATGATATCCAACTTGGACCCCAACGAGCCCGAGTGCTATCAAGATAAGAAGCCTTGGAAGGAATATGGAAAGACTTAGACAACTCCAAGTTGGACTCAAAAATAGTTTTAGAGGTTGATTGCAAAAGGACAGTGTAAGATCAAATAATTAACTGTTTCCTTCGTTGTGAAGCACAACAAACAATGATTTGAAGAATTCTATCATCTGCCTTGAATATGGTTACAAGTCAGGATTTTATCCAGAAAATTGCCCATAGAAAAAAAAGGATATCTGGGAGGGCTTACTAGAATGCACACCACATGACCGGGAAATAGAATGTTGGTACTAAGGCACCCCACCTCCAAGAAGGATCTCACAATAAACTGACCTTTGTTGTCCCTAGTACAAACTCTAACCCTAGATGAGGGGTTAGGAAGGATAGACTCTAGATGAGACATAAACCTAATAAAGGTGCTCACTTTCCAATCCTTCAAAGGGCACCTAAATCTAGGAACCCAAACTACTGACTCACCTCTCTTCTCAAACATAGATGCCACAAATGCTCAATGGTCTATCAAGATCGAATGGAAGGGTTTGAACTCTGTTATGCAAAGTGACCAGACCAGACCAGAAATTCGACCATAATTTTAACTTCCTCTACATTCCCAATAACAAACCTGATATGTTTGTCAAATTCGGCCATGACCTTCATAATTGTTTTTCACAGACCTACCCCATGAGGTTTCATAGTTTCTTTTGGTATCCATCTATTACACTCCCCATGACGAGCTACAATAACCTCTCCACAAACTATTATGTTCCTCTCCAAATTGCTTTAACCATTTGCCCAACAGAGCCTTGTTTAGATCCCTTACTAACCACAAGTTGATGCCGCCACTCTCTTTTGGATAGCAGATTGACCTTCACTTCACTAAAGGATAATTCTTAGTGAACACATTTTCATTCCAAAGGAAGTTGCGTTGAATCCAATGTAGCCGCCATCGAAGTTGGTATACAAAAGAGAGAGGTAATAGGTTGGATGGCTACATAGTGTGCTTTTCAAGAGAGTCAACCTCCTTCCTTTCGATAGGTAATTTGATTTACAACTTTCTAATATCTTGTTGAATCTCTTTATCACTAAATGACTATCATACTGATTTAGCTTTGAAACGAGCCCCTAGAGGTGGGCTTAAAGGTTTGGAAGGGAGCGACCTAGTTTTACATTCTTGACAAAGGGCCAACTCCTCTAGGTTAGAAATCTCACAACCGCAACAATCACACTTTAGAGAAAGTTATTCTTAACTCGAAAATCGCCTTAAAACATCTAAACATACACCTAATATGAATCAACTACCTATTGGAAGCCCCACAAAACAAGAGTGTCATCAACAAATTGAAGATGTTCAGGTAGATGGATGGGCTACCAATGGAGAAACCGTCCTAGATCGACTTCGAAGCTTTGCCAATTGTCTGGCTTAGGGCCTACGTGATTGTGATGAACAATAGGAGGATAAGGGGTCAACGGTCAACCTACTGCAAACCTCTAGAGCTTCAAAAGAAACCTTGGGGTGGACCATTGATGAGCACCGAGAAGGAGGGGGTAGAGTAGCAACACCTCATCCAAGATCGCCACTTAGTTCCAAACCCCATATACCTAAGGATATAGTCTAAGAACTCACAATTCACGTGATCCTAGGCTTTTTTCATATGTTCTTACCCCTTTATATATGTTCTTACCCCAAAGTGATAATTTTCAGTATCCGACTCCATTATTTATAAGGTTAAGATATTGAGGTGGATGTCGCCCATTTAATTAGAATTGGTTGGCTAAATTGGAGATGTTCTTTTTTTTGAAAGAAAAAGAGGAACTACAAGTGGAACCTTGAGGTTACTGAGAAGTAACCATTAGAGCTGAAAACAGACTACTATAAGGCTACAAAAAGAAAAGACAGGAAAACTGCTAAAAAGATACTACATATCTAATAGTTGGGATCCCAAATTCATAGACCTGTGACAACTTGACAACCATTCCGAAACTGAATGTCTTATGCGCGCACATATGTGAGGAATTGAAGAAGGGGAATTCTTGAAGGCTCTAGAATTCCGCTCCTTCCAAATGGCCCATGTTATATTCCTAGGCAACATATACCAAATTGCCGCAAGATCACCCACCACACTAGCTCTAGACCAACAAGATAAAAAATTCCAGAATGAGAATGAGTTAGGGAAGACCCAGTCTACCTCGACCTGGTTGAGAAAATATCCTCAAATCTCATAAGCAATGGGACAATGTAACAACAAATGATCCACTGACTTTTCCGCAAATAGGCACATATAGCATTGGTTGGCCATCCTTGGAGTCTTATGCGGCCAACACATTCTTATCAAACTAAAATGAAAGTTTATACGTCAACGATAAGATCAACTATGCTTTATGGAGCAGAGTGTTGGGCTACTTAGAAGTAACACATTAATATAATTAGTGTAGCTAAGATGAGAACCGTTAGTTAGGCGTCGCTGAGCTGAAATGAAAACCGTTACTGTAGCTGAGATGGAAAGTTTATATGTCAATGATAAGGCGTCACTTAAGAATTAACAAGAAACAAAGAAAACAATCGTCTGATAATACTAGTAAATAGCTCGTGCGATGCATGGGTAATGACAAAAGGAAAGCAGGAATAAAATATTACTGAGAAAATATGATAAATAATAATGTGAAATAGTGCTAAGAACCTGTGCATCTTTAATTAGACTATTTTTTGCCACATTTTACATGTGGGACACACACATTAATAGTCTTGTGATCTCAAGCAAGTGCCAAATGACACTCAAACATGTAATGCGTCATGTGTGTGTATGTATATTAATATTATTTAAAAAAATAAATCATTTATTTATGGTTGGTAAAAATCAGTGGATATATCAATTAAGACCGAATAAGTAATAATTGTGTGTCGAGAATGAGAAAAGGAAGAAAACCTAGACAATAATACAAAATGATATAAGCTTAAGCTAAAAATCTACTAACAATAGGAAATAAAAGTCACTTTAAAGGTAATGTAAGATGACTGTGCTTCCCATGTATGATGTAACCACCTTCTAGGAGCATCGAGAGGCTTCATGAGCAGCCTCTTAGCCATCACAGGATCCTGCCGAAAAAGAAATTTGCAGCCATTGGTCATCCATTAAATTGGCATCCTATAAAAAGTGTATTGTGTACACGGTTAGCATATTCTTGATTTGTATATAGCATGTTGGTACACACATAAACCATTTTGCTTTCCAGTTTTCTTAGTTGGGGCACAGAGTAGGCAAAGTTGGATTGAACCTCAGTTGAGAAGTCCAGTCCATTTAATGATATGAGTTCAACCATAGTTGCAGAGAAGAGAAACAATTACTTGGATTTTTTGGCTAAGCATATTCCAATCGTTCCAAGCATAGTTCGAAAACTAAGCGAGTCACCCGAGTAACTTGGCCGAGTTACTTGACTCGGCTGAATTTCGAGTCGAGTCGCCTCAAAACTCGAAGGAGACACTATTTACCGAGTTACTCAGGTGACTCGATCGAGTCTAGCCGAGTTTTTCGACTCTCCATACTAGGTCGAGTCATAGAAGGGTATTTTTATCATTTTTTAAAACCTAAACTAAAATGTCACACTATTTTTGCATCATATTTTTTAGGGTCTACAAAAACAACTTACTATGGGTTTTGTTAAACCTAATTTTGTTGTTTGAAGCTGGAAAACCAACGTACTTTGAGTTCTTTTAACCCAAAATTTTTAAGTTATTACATATATATTCCGAGTTGGACCGAGTCGATTTTTTTTTGAGTTTTCCGACTTACTCGACCCGGCTAACTTTCGGGTCGAGTCGAGTTTTCGGGTTTCCATAGATGCTCAAATTTTTGCTTTGATGATGGAAAGTAACAAAGTGTAATTCAATGAGAAATGAGATGATCTATCTTAAATCGCCAATTGCAAAGGCATTTAAATTGATTGCTATATTACAAATTAATTAAGATTTATCTTTCTAAAGTTTAATGCCAGAATGAATTTTTTTCAAAATAGAAAATTGATTACCATAACTAAAAAGTTCATCTTAACCACTAAATAGTCCCTCAATATATTCTTTTTGGCTGCAACATATCCGCCAATGGAAAACAAATAGTTTTGTAACCACTATCTCAAATATCTTTAAAAACACTCACTGTGTTTAAAACTGATTGTTATATTGCAAATTAATTAAGATTTATATTCCTAAACTTTATTGGCATAACAGAAAATTGATTACCGTAATTAAAAGTTGATGATAACCACTAAATACCCCTCCCTATCTTCTCTCCGGCTGCTGGTCCATGTGTCCCCTCAAATCTCTTAAAAATTGGACACTGGTATGAAGGCCACAGGTGAAGCTACTGATAGCTGCAGTGGACTGGATAAGGGGAAATTGGAAAGGCTTTTGATTCTCCATCAGATGCGAGGAATCTACAATGGCTGGATAAGAGATTGGAAAAAGAAACCAACTTTACAAACAATTTGAAATCTTCAAAAAAACTAAAGAAGAAGCAAACTAACCTGGTTGATTCATCTCCTCTGTCAACAAATTTGTCCACTCGCCCGTATCTCCTCCCTATCCCTCAGTACATTCGCTTCGATCTGATTCTCTTTATTCACCGAGGTACTCTTCTCGTTGTTGAATTTCTATATCTATATGGTTTGGTCACTTGCTTTGAAAGGGAGGTGGGGAGAAGAGATTTATGGAGAGGTAGGGAGACGTGAGGGGGTAAAATAGAGTAGATTGAAAGAAACCCACACACGTACATGGAGGAATTTCTAGTTTTGAAGATAAAAAGAGTGTAAAAATCATCCTGTAACTGCCAAAGGATTATGACCAATAATACTGCCAAAGATGATTCAAAGAGTGGTGTCCATTAAAAATCACCATGTAAAGCCTGTAAAATCACTTTTTAACTGTCAATTAACTTACTATTCTCTAAACCATGAATCCAAAAATACTGGCCCATTAAAATTTTGTGGAGAGAGAGGCGGTTTAATGGGTCCCAATCCTTTAAATGTTGGAAACGTGAATGAGAGATGAATGTGATGGATTGAGAAAGAAAGGGGTGGGAATCTCTTAAATGTTGGAAACGTAAATGGGAGATGAATGTGATGGAATGAGAAAGAAAAGGGTGGGTCCCATTGTGTTGCTCAAGTGGCATTAGAAATGAAGAATACGCTTAGGTGGCTTCACATATGAAGAGCAGGCTTAGTTGGCATTAGGAGGAGAGCTTTTATTCTAGCTTATAATAGTAGAATAGATATGGATCCTATGGGCTCATTTCTTTGTCTAAAGGGGCTATATATATTTATGTATATATAAATAACGAGAATTGTATTAAGAGGGGAAAAATTCACAATAAATTGGTGAAAATAAAATAATTTCCAAAGGGAAAAAAATTCCTGAAGGGATTAGGAATCATAAATAAGTATCTGATTCCATCAATATACAAAGTCAAAACTGTTGAAGCTTGAGTACTCCTGCTGGGAGGTAACCCCAAATAATTTGAATACCAAGTTTGCAGTGACTTTGAGATATGAAGCCAAAATTTCCTCTTATGGAGTCCGGACACTACAGAATCGCACCGGGGAGCATCCCCCATACAATACTCAAAGGAGGGCCCACGTTTCTCAAGATTCAGTTGGAAATTGAGTCTCTGAAATGCCAAATCCATCTAAAAAAGAGGGCAATGAATCAATAAGTGGTGAACTGTTTCCTACTCAACCAAGCACAAGAAACATCTGTTTGTCATGCTCTATTTTTAAATTATCAGTCGAAGGATTTTGTCCATGGCTACTATCCACAGGAAGAAAGGAATCCTAAATGGAATTACTGAATTCCATACACCTCAGTAAGGAAAAGGGGGCAGGATCTAGCAGACAAAGACTGATAAAATATTATTGTTGTAAAGTGGCCCTTATTTTCCCTCCCAAAGACTGCTGTCTCTCACTAGAATGTTAGGCTTGTGCCATTAGACATACGAGGTCATCCACCTCCCAATCATTTAACCCCCTTTTAGGTTTGGTGTACATTACAAAATGTTATTTCTAATCTCAAAGTAAGAAGCAATTGTCCGGTTTCTATATGATGCCAGCAAGTATAATTACCATAATCCCTTTTTAGTGCCTTTTGACGATACCATATGTCCTCCCTTGACTCTGATGTGATTGCCAAATCCTCTTTAACCTTTATGATTGCTATCCACAAATCTATCCCATAGCTGCCCTTGATTTTTTTGGATCCTTCCTTGAATTTTCGCCAAATTTAGCAATAGTAACATTCATCCACAAGCTCATCCTTCATTCCCCAAATCTTCACAACCATTGACTGGACAAAGCTTTCTTCGACTTTCGCAAGGTTCTCACCAAGGTTTTAGAATTCGATTTGGTGGGAAGTTTCGCATGTCAGAGAAAAATGAATTTTGGGCCGAATTATTGAAGTTTCACACAGAAGTGTGGGACATTCATTTAAAATTCTATAAATTCAAAAAACAACCTTTTTAAAAGGAAAACGTGGAATTTTTCAGTAAAACTTCAAGAAATGTTTAAACCAACATCAATTCGTCGTACCCGGAGTGGATCCACCAAGTCCAAGCTTTCCGGATACCGACCCATTCAATTTTTCACACTTGGGATAAAAAATGCTAAAATAATACAATTTTCTTAAAATTTAAAAACAAATAGTAAAAAACTTATAAAAAAATATAAAATTTTGAGAAAATGATTTTATGTGTTATATAAACACAATTCAATCATTAAATACATAAAATAACATAGCATTGTTCCAAGGTTTGAAGTCATCTCTACCCCGATCTAACACTAAAATGTTACATTTCAACTATCAAGATGTTTTCCTGGAAAAACGCTTTTTGCTCAGAGTCCTTGCTTTGATCTTTACCTTCTTCTCTGGGTTTATTTTCACCAAAGGGACTCGAATTGAATGAAAGGTGGGAGGAATAAATCAAAAGCCCCAAGAGAACCCAAAAAACTGAAGTGGTTTGGCGAAATGTTGAAGATAATTGTCAAAACATTGACATATTTATAACTAAACAAAATTCAATTTCTCGTGATATTTTGTGAATATACGTTAATTCGGGAATATTAAGAATTTTAATGAAATATTGAATGAATTTTTGTAAAATAAATAATACTCTCTACACTAATATTTCACAGGCCGGCTTGCGAGTTAGTGATAATTTGGCTGAATAACCGATAATTCATACGAATATTCAAACACTTGTTCTCACTGCTAAACCTCCGTTCTTGATTGGGTGACACACCTTCTTACATTCTACTCAATGGTATTTCCTTTTTTCTACTCCATAATTCCTGATGAAATCTCTTTGAATTCTCTCCAAAATATCAGCCATGGAAGCTGGGTGGTTAATAAAGACATGAATAGGTGAGTATACTTGCCAAGTGCTCTTGAGGGTCACTCTACCCCCTTTTTGAGAGATACAGGGTTTTCTTGGAAGCCAACATTATGTTAATCCTTTTCACCACCGGGACCCAAACTGATTTAGCTTTATAACCAGCACCATGATGCCGAATAGGATGCAGGGATGATTCCTATTTTGTTCCCAAAATGCCCACTAGCTCTCCAAGTTGGACATCTCCCTTAGTCGAAACATATTGCTTGTGGAGAGATTTATTCTAAGCCCACACACCACCTCAACACATCTTAGAAGGTATCTCAGATAATGAATTTGCTGATTGTGACTACATTTCTCCACATTGTACTTCAAGTACTTGATCATTACTTGTGAAAATAAACTAGTTACTTATAAAAGAGTAATAGCTGTCATGGTAGTTCTGGCTTGCTTTCTTTCTGTTTAATGACTGAGCAATGTGGAGATACTGACAACTCTCCCCAATCTTGCTGTTCTCTGAGTTGCTAAGCATATTGTCATAGCTTTGGTTCTCCCTTTTAGTGGGTGAATTCAAGTTGTATTTGATCTCTGTTATGGTTATACTATATTACCAAAAATATAATGGTAGGAGACTTGTTTCTGTTATTGAATGTTGTAGCATATTGGAGTTTTTATGCTCTTCTAAGCTGGTGTCAGTGTCATAATGATTCTTTTTTCTCCCATGTGATAAACTCATGGTTATATCATACATGTTACACAAGTTCTTTCATTTGATGTTCAGTGTGCGAGCAAGCATATTCAATGGCACAAAACCTGGACCCCAATAGTGATGGTAGGGGTGTACTACAGTTCAAGACTGGTTTGATGTCTGTAATTAAGGTATTACCACAACTTTGACATTTGAATGGTTATATCAAAACTGGATAGAAGTTCATGTTAGTATCAATTAGAATATGTTGTTATGTTTTACTTCCGATTGGCTTGCTCGTAATGTATTTTTCATTGCATATGTTTTTGGATATCTTAACTTTGAGTTGTGCCGGTTTTAACTATTTTCTGCAGCAAAAACTCTCCAAAAGGGATGGAGCAAAAATTGATCGTAATCGTGATATTGAGCGCCTGTGGGAATTTTACCAACTCTATAAGAGACGACATAGAGTGGATGACATTCAAAGAGAGGAACAAAAATGGCGGGAATCTGGAACTTTCAGTGCTAATTTGGGAGAGTACGTCCAGCTTTTTAATGTTCTTCGTATAGTTTTCTTAAATAGCATTTTGTGCATCATTCTTCCATATACAAATTACATGAATCAGGAAAAGCTACATGTTCATCCCTATAAGAAACTGAATTTTGCATGTTGGAACCTTGCCTTTTTATGTAGTAAGTAAATTGGTTATACACTTATACTAGCTAGATCTTGATACTGATATGACTGATAATTTTTCAGGAAAAGTTGAGATATATTTGCTTTTTAAGAAGATGAGGGTTTTACATTCTGTTAGTTTAAGTCAAAGTGTTTATTTATTCTTCCATACTGATAAATCAGTCATCATAATTGATATTTATCGGGTAAAAATTTATATCAGCCAATGTACACAAATGTACACACCTACACACAGATATGTAGATAGACACACACGCATACATATAGCCGATATAATTGAAGATATGATATCAGCTAGGACTGAACAATATTCACTGATAAATCGGCTGATAAGAGTGATAATTTGTAACTGCATTGGATGATAATTATGATCTGCTTTGGTTTGATCTTATATTGTTTGAACTTTGAAGTCCCTTGTCTACAGGTCAGACGCATTGAGGTGAGTATCTTGCTCACTCCTATGCCTTCAAACCTTCGACACTTCTCTCTCTCTTCTAACTCTGATTTAAGAGACATGTAGGCGGCGAATTGTATTGTAGCTCGAGAGTAGGGTGCACCAACCTCAGGTGTATCTACATCATCCTAAATGGCTAAATCATTTAGTAGGATGTAAGAAAATCATAGTATACCCACATCTTTCTCATGCTAAAGTGATATAGGTGTATTTGTTTTCCTAACTCGTTTTATACCCAAATAAAATGGGTTGGGGGTGCACTAACTTCGATGCATGTGCTTCACACCCTAGTCAGTGGGTGTACCACCGCACCGCTACCCCCTCCTCTCTTTCTCGGGTGATGGTCTCTCCCTACTACCTTCTCCACTCAACCACTCTATACCCTCTCATCTCTCCACGCATCTCTCACCCCATTTTCTCTCCAACCACCCTCTCTCTCACCTATTGAAAACCAGCAACCACCCCACTCTCAGGTTTCTTTTAGTTACCTCTCTCCCCCATTTTCACCATCTTTCTCTCTCCACGTCCTTCTCTCATGTCACCACGTATCACACACCAACTCCCTACTGCCACAACCTCTCCTCCCATGGTTCTCTCTCTCCTCTCAACTACCTTACCTCCCCTCACTTCTCTTCCTATCTTTCTGTCAAGTCCCCATGTGTGCCTCTGATCATCTCCATTCTCTAATCACTTTCTCCTATATAAAAAAGAGGATGGAAACAATGCTTATAGGAGATGGGAAGAACAAACGTGTGAGGGGAGAGATTACAGAATGGTCAGGCAAGTGGAAGACTTCTCTTTCTCATCTCTTGTCCCTTTCTCCCGTAATATACAACAGCTAATCTGTCTCCACATACATCAAGAAGGGAGACAACAAAGAAGCAGGGAGAGAGATAAAAAACGACGAGGGGCTCACAGTCTAAAAAAGGGAGTCCTCTTCCTAAAACTCTCCTCTCAGTTTTCTCTATTGAGAACCGACCCCTCAAAGAGAATCATAAAAAACCAGAGGGGTCTCTCACAACTCTTTCTGTCTATATTTCTCACTGGAGTGCTGTCCAGGAGCTCTCTGTTGGTGTTGAGAGGGGTATGCAGTAAGGGCCCTTGTTTCCCATGGAAGAAGACAGAGATAGGTGTCAAAGGTCTTAGGTCTCTTTACTAGGTTTATGTGATTAAGGTTAGGAAGGAGAAGAAGAAAAGAGAAGAGAAGAGAAGAGGGAAGATGAGAAGAGGGTGAGAGAGTGTCGTATCTATACTCTACACACCAAGACAATATAAATTATGCCTAATAATTAGGGCCCAAGGCCCATACAAGAGAAAAACCAAAGAGGAGGGAAAGTGGGCCCTTTATAATAAGGGCCCAGTAAACTATACAACTCAACACTGCCCCTCAAGCTTGTGCATAAATGTCACACATGCCCAGCTTGCCCAGAACACCATGGAATGGAGAACTATGAACTCCCTTGGTAAAAATATCAGCAAGTTGGTCACTGGTCTTCACATAAGGAGTGCAATATTGCCGGGAAGTGATTTTCTCTTTTATAAAATGTCTATCCACCTCAATATGCTTAGTTCTGTCATGCTGGACTAGATTATGAACAATATTGATGGTGGCTTTATTGTCACAATATAAGCTCATTGGTTCTTGCATTGGAAACCCAATTCCTGTAGAAGCATCTTCATCCATAGAAGTTCACATATACCATGGCTCTGAATTCAGCTTCTGCACTTGATCTAGCAACCACAACTTGTTTCTTGCTCTTCTAGCTGATAAGGTTTCCACCCACAAATACACAGTAACTAGAGGTGGATCCTTTATCTGTCACAGATCCTGCATCAAGATCTATCAAACCATGTAGCAAACTAAGCCTTATCTAGGTTTAGCCGTATGCTGTCAGCTGGACGACTGATGATGCCAACGACTCTCAAGCTCCTCTCTTGGTCCTCTGAGGTTTGTAGATAAGTAGATTTAGAAAAACCTTTGAGAATCTGAACTATGCTCTGAAACCAACTAGGTTTATGTGATTAGTGATAGGAAGGAGAAGACGAAAAGAGAAGAGAAGAGGGAAGATGAGAAGAGGGTGAGAGAGTGTCGTATCTACACTCTACACACCAAGACAATATATATTATGCCTAATAACTAAGGCCCAAGGCTCATACAAGAGAAAAACCAAAGAGAAGGGAAAGAGGGCCCTTTATAATAAGGGCCCAGGAAACTATACAACTCAACATCTTTCACAAAACACTTCTATATCTTCTCTAGTTCAAGGTCTCTACATGTGTATGGTTCAGGAGGAAAACGTTTACTATAGAATAATTTTTTTTTTGTCATTATCGAAGACAATGGGATGCCGGGAATGGCCTTCAACCTGATCGAGAAAGTAGAGGGAGGATATCAGAACTCTAGATAGAAGGTAAGGGCTTATGGTGGCTCTTGGATTTTCCGGATGACAGCATCCGTCTACAAGGAGACATACAAATGAAACGTCTAATATGCAATAACAATACTCTTCTGACTGAAAGGTTGTCTAACGATAGAGGAGTCTTCAGTGTGTTAACAATTTTCCCAAGCACCGGCGGTCCAATGTGGGTGCTGTTCTTCGCATAAGGGGTAAGGAGAAAGGGTTGGCATATGTTGGGGGAGGCTTTGAGGTTCTTAATCCCATGTAAAACCCACACTGACTACCAAAAAACATTGGGAACAACTAGTGCCTCAATGGAATTTCATCTGAAATCGCGGCATCTCCCACCCTCTACATGGTTTAAAGGTTTTAAGGAGTGTTTTTCCTCTGGAAATTTCCCATAGTCACAACAAGCGCAGAACCACAAAAAACTATAGAGGCATTAATTTCGAATGCCACCCCTGGAGCTGGATACCACTCTCTACTCATTACAGAGGCAAAATCAAAGACTTCTATTAGAGTGCCCGTCCATTCCAAAATGGATCCGGAAGAAAACTGGAGTAGAGCGTTAATTTGTGTTATTCATAACTTGGAGGGAAACTGGGCTTTGCGGACAAAGATAGTGAACCAGATACTCCCAACCAATTAACAAAGTACTCTCATCCCGTTTGATGAGCACAAAGCAATCATTCTAGTGAAAAAGATGTCGACTCACGTCCCCTTGATAGCCTCCAAACCTTGGTTATTATCCATGGGGAGTTGCCTATCCTTTAACCAAGGGTTCTCCACCATTAACAGGATCCTACTCGACGATTACCATGATAGTGTTTAGGTGGGGATATCTAGATTCCCTTTCCACCTATAGTCTTTTGAATCAATGATCAAGATCGGTGATAAGTGGGACGATTTCCTTGAGGCAGATCCTTTAATAATTGTGCTGGCCGATCTCAAGGAGGCTCGCATCTGAATCAAGCATAAAGGGTTAGGCGCTATACCTTGTACCCTCGTGGTCTAAGATGAAGCTTCAAGGGCCATTTGATTGTTGAAGGTGATTCTGATAACTCCTTGCTTGGGCATCAGTAACCCATGAGAGCCCTTGGAGGTTTGCGAACATTGAGGATAACAAGCACTGTTTTAAAACTCGCCGAGTCGACTAGACTCGGCTAGGTTTCGAGTCGAGTTTCACGAAAAACTCGGTTTTGACAGAAACTCGCCCCGACTCGCTCCGACTTGCCCGAGTTTTTGCACTTTTAAAAAAAAACTAAAAATCAAGTAAACTGCCTACCTGATTGACTAAATTATGTTTTTTTTTCTTTTTTTAACACACCCCACTCACTTTTAAGTATAAATACAAAGCAAAAGAGGGATGTTTAGTATATATTGAATTATATATCTTATTTTAGGCATGGTTTATCATTAATTTTGAATCTATACCATATATATCATTAGAAAAATATTATATATGCTCGAGTTTTAGGTGTCATTACTCGGACGAGTTTTGCCCGAGTTGACTCTACTCGGCAAGTTTCCGAGTCGAGTCAAGTTTTCGGGTTTTAAAACACTGATAACAAGAGAGTCTTATCGTCTGGCACTCTGGCCGGACAATTTTGTTTATAATCTAAAACTGCAGTTGATGATGTTGACTCATTGGCTAAAGCTGGCGTACGTTGGCATTCTTGTACATTGGGAGAGATCTTGAGCTTCCTTTTATTTCTTTCAAAATAATTTCTTATTGCCAAGAAAGAGTAGGAAAAGCCTTGGCTCTCAGATGCTTAAGCTCTTGGTTTAATGATGCTATTGCTAGAAGCAATGTTTTAAAACGTTAAGGCGTGAGGCGAGGCGTTAGGACCTCAAGATGCGTGAGACGTAAGCCTCACAAGAAAGCTTCATGCTTTCTAATATTAACAAATAAATATAATATAAGAAAAATGGCAAAAAGATTCAAGAAGTTGATGAAAAATTATAGTATATATACATATAGAGAGAGAAAGAGAGAGACATATATATATATATATATATTTGTATTTGTATTCAATATTCATTGTATGTGTTCATGTGGGCGCACACGTACACATAAGAAATACTATATAAATTAGTTGAAACAAATAACAAATTTTAGAAAAAAAACGACATTTAAGTCTCAATTCCTAATTTTAGTTAATGTATAAGACGTACATAGACATAAAGCAAGCTTCAAGACATGAGGCGTGTGCCTCATGTGAGCCTCATGGTTAAGCCTCAAGGCGTTTTCCTTAAGCCTCGCCCCAAGGCGAGCCTCAAGGTGTAAGCCTCACACGCTTTTTAAAACACTAGCTAGAAGTTGCAAATTATCTGGTCATCAAGAATTCTGTTTTGCTCTCTCTCTCTCTATGTCATACTTTGGTTCGTTTTAACCTTGGGACAATTTATGAACCATCGCCAATGATCTTATGATGATTCAAAGATTCTAAGTTTTTGATACAATCATGCTTTTAATGTATTGGGTCATCATCTGCTGCAGAGATAATAAAGGTCAATTACTCTTTACTTGTTAGCTAAACTAGTAGCTTGTCAATTTAAGTTTGTTTTGTTGTTTCAGGTTGGAATTAAGATCCTTAGAAATGAAAAGGGTGTTTGCCACCCTGAGAGCCCTGGTTGAGGTCATGGAGGCACTTAGCAGAGATGCAGATCCTGATGGAGTGGGCAGGCAAGTTATGGAAGAGGTACTGTTCATATTTCTACTTCTGGATTTGGGGCTTGAAGAAGCAGATTTAACATCTAAGAGTAAATTTTGTCTTCAACAATTTTGCACTTTGGGCGTCATTTAGTATAGGGTGCAAGTTACAGGCTGTATAATACATACAACTGATATCTCACCAAATTGAACTTTGAGGTGTACCTCCCGGCTTTTAATGAACTTTAGATCTCAGTTAACACTTAATACGGGCCAATGAGAAGTTACTCCGGGCAAATCTGTTCTATACTTATATAAGCCATTCTCTTTCTGCTCACATGGCCTTTAGAATGTTCTGGTTTTTTCAAAATTCTGAAGCATCAAAAGATTTCCACTGTGTCACAGGTTGTCTTTGTAATAGTTAAGTGGCACTTTTGATGTAGATTATTGATTGACTACTACCATTTTCTCTATGATCTCTTTCAGTTAAGAAGGATCAAGAATTCAGATGGAGCACTGACCGGACAACTCTTGCCATACAATATTGTACCTTTGGAATCACGATCCTTAACCAATGCTATTGGAATTTTTCCAGAAGTAAGTCCAATTTCTAGTCAGATATATGCTACATTTTAGTGCACATCATTAGTCAAATCAATTATATCACTCCCATCGATAATTTTCACCTCCATTTAATGTTCTTTACATTTTATGATGGATTAATTTAGTGTTTGACTGTAAAGCATTTCCTTAGTTGTCTTAAATAGTTATCAGTACATCATGCACGTGCCATGGTCCCATTATAGTTTTCATGAATCACATTTTTTCAAAGGCTAAATCATGTCTGTATGTTCTCTCTTGAAATGAATATTTATACCCATCTATCAATAGTTTTTTTTTTTTTTTTCCGGTTGTTAATATTGATTTTTTTGGTGATGATAATATCTCCAGGTTAGGGCTGCAGTATCTGCAATAAGGTACACAGAACATTTTACAAGGCTTCCTGCTGATTTTGATATTTCTGGATCTCGAAATGCAGATATGTTTGATCTCCTGGAATACGTGTTTGGTTTTCAGGTTTGTGTACATGTGCATTATCCCATCAGTTATCTGATGTTATATTGATGAAATTTTAACACTGCTTTGGTACATATCTATATATGAATGGATTTTAATATCGAATGATTAGTGTTTATCGATTATGATATCTACATCAATCTGTGTATATATATATATATATATATATAGGTTTCATTTTTGTTGCATGCGGATACGGTACACTGCCTAGCGTCTTGGCAGATACATGCTGATGCAGTGTCAGACGGCACAATATCAAAGGCCAATACAATTCCTATTGTATCAATATACCCTTGTGTGATTCCTGTTGAAGAATATACCTAGGGTTCAGAGAATGGCTCTTCTGCTCAGAAACGAAATGTTTCAAATTTTTTTGGAAATTCTTGACCCCATTGGACCATTTGTATCTATATGCATCAGGATCCCGATTCATGTATCTCTTGGTTCGAGATATAAGAGGATCAAACCCTTTCTTCTGACCCCCTGCTCATGGTTTTTAATCGTTGTGATTTATGATTCAAATCTTACGATTTGAATCGAATCTTAGGTAAAACGATTCAATTCGTAGCTGAAAATCTTAAATGGGTTAAATCCCATTTGATTTGCGATTTAAATTGCGATTCAAATCGTACTATTCATGCAATTCGAGCACAAAACCCCTGCTACGAACCAATACTTAAAAAATACATTTTAATGTTTTTTAATTCTTTCAATTTTCTAAAGGTACTTTATGTCTTTTAAACATAGTTAGTAAATACGCGATTAATTTGCGTATTATTTGCGAATTAGACGTGATGTTCGGTAAACGATGCATTCGGTCGTTCAATTGAATGATTCAGATTTATTCGCGTTCCAGTGAGCCAAAATGACTAATCCGTGACTCTTTCACGACTTATTTCCGAATAAAAGACATTATAAAAATCATACGAAATTATAAACTTGCAAAGAGAAGTACAGACTGTACATACTGTGTTTACCAAAAAAAAACATACAAAAGTAACTGCTACAAAAAGACAAAAGTACAAAAATAAAAAGTTTTCTTTACAAGAAATAATAAAAAAAAAAATACAAATTACACAAAAGGTCACTTGTACCAAATAAAAATAAAAGGCCACTTGTACCAAATAAAAATGAAAGTGAATAGGTATTACAAAACTCCACGAGATCGGATCACAGTTAATGGAACTTGGGTAGAGTTCAATCGCGCCCTTTAAATCTCTATTAACTGTAGTTAAAATTTATTAATCTTTAGGGTTCAACAATCTAACCTTCATTTTTCAAAAAAATACTAACCCTAAGAATTAATAGTTTTTAACAAGAGTTACAAACTTTTTTAAATATTTTTTTTCTAAAACCCAAGGTTAAATTATTGAACCCCAAGGGTTAGTAAATCTTACCCCAAGTTAATAAGGGATAAAAGGGACACATGTTGGTCTAAACTCGCCCCGAGTTCAATCGCAATTGGCTATGATCTAATCTCATTACCCACCCATCGACCACCACGCACTCCTTCTACTCCCTTTTTTTCTCAGAACTTATTGATTTATGTCTTTCTTTCTTCGAACTCATTCTCTCTCACTCATGGCCTGAGCATCATCCGATCAGAGGTTAGTGTCTCTCTAATTCATATCTCTCATACTCTACTGTGGTCTCACGGACTCACAGTGTGCATGCGTGACCGTCTCATCGGATGAAAGGTAACTTTATGCATGTATTTTATATCTATTTCATATTTTATTTATACACTGTTTTTTTGGTAAGAATTTTATTTATACACTTAGGTCACATCTTTATATATTCAATTACATAAAAGTCTAGATGAAAGGTAAATTATACATGCATTTTATATGTTTACCCGAATTTTTGAACGAATATTTTAATCTTAATCTGAATTATACTTGAATTATTCTCGTACTGTACTTTTGACGTTATGCATTTTTTTCGCCGAATTTTTGAATGAATTATTAAATGATTATTCCGAATACGCGAATAATTCCTGTACCGAATTTGTTGCCGTACACCGAATTACTAACTATGCCTTTAAGAAGAGAGAAAAAATGGGAATACCCCTGTTACAAACATGCCAAAGCCTTGTTAAGGTTTTCTCTCTATTGTTGTGAAACAGAAAAAAAAAAGGAGAATGAAGAAAAGTGGAAGAAGAAAGAGGATGAAGTTGGATTCTTAGAGCACTTGATAGTTTATTTTAATACTCTTTTTAATTATACAAGTCTTTTTGATACTTAATCTTATACAACATTATTATATGGATATACTTTTGTTGATTTATCTTTGATGATATTTAGGGTTATGTTTCGTTTTATGATGTTTATTCGCGTTTTGATTAGTATATGGCTATATGCAATGAATGTTCATTACTTACTTTTAGCATTTGACATGAATGAAATCTTTTGGATAATGAATTATTCTATTTTTCTGATTTATTAAGTATTTTTTGGACAATTAAAAAAAATATTTCGGATTGAATCTTACGATTTACGATTTGAATCTCAATTTGAGTTGAACCAGTCCTATTACGACTTTACAATTCAATTATGATTTAACAACCTTGCGGCCCAACTACTTATGCACATTCTGATACTAGTATTTGTATATGATCTGTGATCTGTCCTTCGCTCAGTATGCTATTTAGTAATAAGACATTCAAAACCATTAAGAATAAGAAAGTCTCTTGACTATTGGTATTAAACAGATTTCTTGCCTGATGAAAATTATAAAATTAATAGCTATCTATCCTTCTACTCATGGAAATGTAATTATTCGTTTACACATTAAAAGGATACTTTGGTCCTGTTTGGATGCATATTATCATGAAACAGTGGGACCTTTTCTTTTGGATTTAAATAATCAGAAGAAAAAACAAATTCAGTCTTTTCTTCTTCTTTTAGTTCAAAAATAGTGCATTTTCTATAAAATGGCATTTGATTTCCAAAACTGATTGCATCAATAAGTGATATTTGTTAATTTGTTATGAAGCTCGTATGACCTCAATTTTTGACAAAAATGAGGCAAACCCATCGCATCCAAATAGGGCGTTCAGTTATAATCACAGATTAAAAATACGGTTTTAGGGGATGTATTAGTCCCAACCAAAACCTATACATAGTGGTTTCGGACGATGTATGTAATTTTTTATTTTTTAAGAAAAAAAAAAGATATTTAAAAAGTCAAATGAGTTATAGGAACCAAATATAAAGTCATGAGAAGCAATTAAAAAACAAAGTAGTAAACACAATTACAATTACTGAATTACACAATGAATTAAAACATAAATAACAAATAAACGGTACTTATTGTCCGTTCTGTATTCGGTATAAATATTGTACAGAGGACTACCGATACCTATACGTATAGCCCGTTTAGTATCCGTTTCGGCGATTTTTATTTGCATGGTTATAATATATCTACTTACAATGAATCTTCAAATATTATCTCATTTACTAGATTCTGTTCTTGGTTTGTCACACATGAATTTTGTATTTCTTATGTGCAGAAAGACAGTATCAGGAACCAGCGTGAAAATGTAGTTCTTTCTATAGCAAATGCACAGTCTCGTCTTGGCACACTTGTTGATGCTGATCCAGTGAGTGATGCAGATTATATTACTAGATATTGAACCTATATTTGTGTTCAGTTTAAATTTTTTTGTATCATTATTTGATTTAACTATCAAAAAATATATATATTGTCCAAATTAAATACTTGAAGAGAGTTTGCTGAAGTTTGGTTGAAAATGGTTTTTTATGATTTGGCGTGATATACCGATAGAAATATGATTTCGTTTTTTTATATGATGCTTCTCAACTTTGTGGATGCTTTCATGATGTTCTTATTTAGTTCTTTAGCTGACCTTTCTTGTACTTCGATCCAGTTGTGCATGAGGTGGTTTAGTATGCTAATTGGTGCTTTAGTAGCTTTTTGTAACTTAGGTGTAAGGTGATAATTTTTTGTCATTTTGGATATGTTTTATAAAATAATATCTGCAATTTGTTGGTCAATATCAGGATTGGATGTATTCTCATAATTTTACTTTAGGTGGATCATGAGTGATCGTCATTATGCATCATTTCACAAAGCTGTGATAGAGATCAACAGCATGCGCAGTGCTGTTTGGATTTTACCTTGTATTCGTTAAATGTAAGGTTTAACGGCACATTGATTAGTTCTTTATGGTGATAGGCTAATGTTACCCAGACACTTTGTCTCTGTGTTTTATCCATTCCACACCTTGGGTAAAGTAGGTGGTGGATTGTGGATGGCGCATGGCGTTACTGTCACAGACTCACAATAGATGATTTGCTACAGGGAGGGCATGAGGCCTGTATTTTGTTTTAATTGATTAAAACAATGACAGAGCATCGTGCGGATGTCGTGGTAAGCAGAGCACCTTATTCGGATTTAGAAAACTGGCGCCAATAATTTCTCATGTTGTGAAATATCATTATCTTTTATTACGTTACTTGAAGTTATAACTATCTTGCATCATTCTCTAATGTTTATGTTTCGGTTAAAAAGCAGTGTTTAAAAATACATGAGGTTTACGCCTCGTTGCAAGGCTCAAGGAGAAGGCCCTAAGGCATAAGGCCTATGTACTAATAAAATTACATTATATTGACCGAGTATCATGCGTATCGTGTTGCACTGATGCGATACTCACTGATATGCTGATACTCAGATACATCACAAATTACTATCTTTAGGTAGAGTCTATTGTTTTTGTACAATGTTGGTGTGATACGTAATCTCGTTGAAACACTACAATATGGTCAAAATGTTACATAGGTCCGGATAAAAGTCGGAAAACCAATTTTATTTCTTCATTTTTTATGACATGTTCTTCCCTCTTCCAGCTCGAAACAGCAATCCAATTGATTTTCCTAGCAAAAGATGACACTTGGTGAAATTGAAATGGAAAAACAACTTAGTTGGTCAGTGGTCACTGGATCTGAATCAAAGCATGTCCTTCCCAAAATTTCAAGATATGTATTTTATTTATTATTTTACTAATTGGTATGTATTTTATTTATTAATTGTTTTACTACCTTTTCTAATAGAGCACCTAAATTACAGCAAAGAGTGTATGCCTATGAATTTTACGTTCAATCACTAGATCTACAATGAATGGGTTCTTTGGATTTTTTTTCCTGATTTGCATAGAACGAAAAGACTGGAAAAGTGTTTTTTTCTTGTGTGGTGTTGAATAACTACTAAGCATCTAACATCCATTGAAAATATTGTTTTTGATGGTTTTTTATTCTTTGTATCATAGTTCAAATACTCGAAAACTCGACTTGACTCAAAAGTTAGTCTGGTCAAGTAACTATGAAAACTTGACTTGGCCGACTCGGAAATCTATATATATACATATATATATATATCATCTAATCTCTAGGTAGATTTGAATATGAAAAAGATTAGGATCAATTAGTTTGATTTGATTAGGATTAGATTTGATAGAGTTTATATCTTAACTCTTAAGATGATATAATATCTATATGAACCCTCTATGGGGTCACTATAAATCATCCAGGAATTCTCAATAAATCCCTTTTCTATCATGGTATCAGAGCGGGTCAATCGGACCTTATTTTGAGTTTTTTTTTCAATCATGTTTTTCTGGTGGCGGCAATGCCGTCTGTCCAGCCCAAACCTCTCTTTTTCTACTTTACAGCTATAACAATCACCAAACTCTTGTTGAAATTTCTTTATCATTGATACCTTCAAGTTTTTTTTTCCCTCTCGAATAGCTGGCTTTTCTTTATGTGCTATTGGGAGAGATCATGACGGTTTGCTCTAGTGACAAACTCTAAGTTGAGCGGGATGCGGCAATGATGGACTTCATAGACTGACGGTGACCACCAATATGCACGATTGGATGTTCCGGCGACTTTTTAACAAACTCATATGATTATGAGCTACTTTTTTTTGTAACAATTGCACGATCCTTCTTCTAAGGATCATGCAATTGCGGGAGGGTATTAGGGATAGTTTAGAGAATGCAAAGTGGTTTAATAAGGTGAGATGAGATACACTGTATCTTATCTCATATCTGGGTAGATTTGAATTTGAAAAAGATTAAGATCAATTAGTTTGATTTGATTAGGATTAGATTTGATAGAGTTTCTATCTTAAGATGATATAATATCTATATAAACCCTCTATGGGGTCATTGTAAATCATCCACGAATTCTCAATAAATCCCTTTTCTATCACTATATATATTATCTAACATTGATAAAAAAATTCTACTGTAAAATAGTTTCTACTTTCTACATTTCTTCTGCAAACTTACGAATTAAAAAAATCCTAAAGTTATTGTAATGCTAAAAGTTTAAAATCAATCTTTTACACCTTCTCCTTCTTTTCCTCGGTTTAGGGCTTAAATGAGACCTCGATATGTTTTGAATAGGGTTTTATAATAATATAAAAACGACAACTATGTTCTCAAGTTATTCAACCGAGTCTTTTGAGTTGAGTCACTCGGCTTGACTCAACCGATTCAATTCGAGTTACTCGGGTAAAATAGACAAATCGAGTTTTTTAGGCGAGTTGACCTGAAACTCAGTCAAGTTGAGTCGACTCGGCCGAGTTTCGAGTTGACTCGCTTAGTTTTTGTGCAGTGCTTTGTATTCAAAAGAATGAATTTAAATATAATAAATATATAATAAATTTTATATTAAAATATAATTTTTATGATTCATTTTATATGATATATCTATGATATATCTGTAGACTAACTGTAGTTTTTGTATATATAAAAATATATATGATTTTAAAAATTTAAAATTAATTTACACAAAAATAAAATATCTCGATTGAAATATATATGATTAGTCTGTGGATGATTTATCATCTCAATGGATTAATTGTAATCAATTACTTTATTTTTATTGTAATTAAGTGTAACTGATTAAAATTAAGAAAAATAATAAATCTATAGATAATCTATCACATCCATAGAATAATATGTAATTTAAAATGAATATATTTTGTTATTTAAAATGCCGAAGATAGAATAATTTCGGTAAGTTACTGAAAAGTTAAGGATGGTTTTTGTTAATAAGTTTGTAAACTCAAGAGTTTTGAGACATTTAAACCTGTGCAAAACCTATTTTTGCATGATTTCTAATTTTATAGAATCTTCTTTCATGCGAAAATCTAGATATACCTGAACTTTGTGGTCCAGTTTGTTGTGACTCTGAGAGGAGTCTTTACAAAGTTTAGGGCTTGGTTGGTGATGATAATTCTCCTAGGTCCTAAGCACATAATGTGTTTTTTAGAGAATTATGCTTGTAGTTATTTAGGCTAGTGCGATTTTGTATATCAGTGCATATACTCGAATTGTATTCTTGCTATTATGACATAGTATTGTTGTATTTTATTTGGATGGATAATGATTGTGTACATATAATATTGCTCATCTTAAGTTGTAACACTAAAAAATTTCATTGAAAAGCCATCTTGCATTTCCTTCATATCTCAAAACTTTTTTACTGCATTTCTGTGTTTTAGTGTGTATTCACAGAATATTTTTGAAGTCGACTTATATAGATCTTGATACACAGAACATTTTTAAAGTCAGACTTATATAGATCTTGATACTGATACCATAAACTATGCTCGCCCTTCAAGGTTCGCCTCATGTAGAAGTCGTGTACATCATAGACTAAGGTTGTGTTTTGATAAATTTCTAAATTGACTTCTTTGACTTTTGGCACCAAAAAAGTCAAAAATGTCAAAAATTGATAGGAATCACGTTTGGTTAACCGCATAACTTTTGTCTTCCTTCGAAAATTAGAAGTCAGTAAGAGTCAGAAATATAAATTTTATTGGAAGCTAGCCCAAGGAAGCTTTCCGCAGAAAGTCAACATTTTAACTTGTTTCGAAAGTTACTTTTCTTGAAAGTTCTCCGAGAGAAGTAAGTTTATCCAAACAGGCCCTAATTGATAACAGGGTTAATAATCACATGAGCGAAATTAAAAAAAATCGTTTATTCACTTGCTCCCTCAATAAATGCCTAATCCACTTGATAAAGGATATTTGAGAAGATGGATTGACGCAGTCATGTTTGAGACAATAATTAGGTTCTGAAAAGTTTTTGTATCTTTCTGTTGCAAAATATGTGCTGAGATTTTATTATTAACAAAAGGATGAAACATTGGAAAACAGTAAGAAATAGAATTGTTTGCAGTCTATTCTCTTTCATTCTTGATATGAATGATTAAAATCATCCTATCTTCATAGAGCATCCCCAACAGTTGCCACTCTTCGAACTGCGTTTGATGGGTTGCCCTCAATCACCAAAGGCGATGAAAACTGATTAGTAAAGGCATGGTTGCCAAGGTGACTTGAGGCTACAAATCCCATGGACGCCTGAAGCGGTAGCCTGAGGCACCTAGGCGTCGCTGATGAACTCTTTCCAATAGAAATGCTTCCTAATATGAGATCTATGCATGTTGCATTTCCTTGAATAAGAGGTCCTACAATTCATATAAATTGGTAGGATGCACTTTGATAGAATCATCATTGGAGATAGTTCTTAGAAGGATTTTAAGCATTGAGAATATGACTGTTGAAAGGGAGGGGGGAAAGAGAGGGATGTGGAAGATAAAAACAGAAAAGAAAACAGTACAGTGACATACGAACATGAGAAAGAGAGATGAAGGAGGGAGAGAGTGCGAGGAGAGTGTAAGACCGAATAAAAAATAGAAAAATAGCCAAACAGTCAATGTGAGTGTTGAGAAGAGTGAAGGGGGGAGAGAGGAAGAGGGGAAGAGGGGGGAAGAGGGAGAGGCTATATCTCTTACTCTCCTTTCTTCTCGATTATACCAAAGAAATGTAATAAAAAATCGTATATTAAGTAAAATATATATTATTATGGAACATATACTTATTTAAATTATTGAAGAACTCTTTAAGGATGAGTTTATGAGAGCTTTGGGGGGCCTAGAGAGAATTTGGGGCATCTAAAGACTTTTTTTTTTGTTATTGGACCGCCTAAGTGTAGTTGTATGCCTAGTCGCCTATGCGACGCTTTGAAAAACCATACAAAAAATAGATGGGACCATTTGGTCCACCTACAAATAAAGGGAGAGAGAGAGACTAATTGGTCCACCCATTTAGCGAGAGAGATGGCAAGTTGACATGAGAAAAATATAGTTGAAACTGTTCATCTCTTCTTTCTTCTTCCATTTGTTGTAAAAGACACGAGAATCATATAAAATAACATGTTTTTGTTGACCAAACTATCGTATTCCAATAAAATAAATTGTTATACCCTCAAACAGTAATATTGTTACATATATAAGATTTTTAATAATAACCACTTAGGCGGCCAATTGCTTGAACCTAGCAGAGCGCCTGGTCTACTAGGCGTCCGTCTGAGGCGATGCCTTTAACAACTATGATTAATAGTTTGAATCCTTGAAGAAAGGGCTTCATATCTTCTTTATCAGCACCTGTGGAGTCAGTGGGACATAAATACTCTTGAAGGACCTATATACTCTTGATTTCCCTGAATTAATTTGTAAAATTTTCCCACTAGGATGGCGAGACTCCTGGTACCTTGGGCACTTTCATAGAACCACTTCCCAGCTTCCTCCATGTTGTTTCACTGAAAAATTTGAATCTTACAATACCCACTGTTCGGGTTTTAACATTACAAAGTTAAGAGGAAAAGGAATAAATGAGTTATTGCTCTATCATCTCCAAGGCACAGCTAATTAGTTGGAGGTGCTAATAGATCACCCAATTGAGGATTCCAATTGTGTGGCCTATCCTTGTATCTGAAATTTGACCTCGTGTCACAATGGTGATTATTGAGATTAATATACATATCGGATTAGTGTGTTTCTACTTGTTCTGATCAGTTGAAATTTCACGTTAAGCTTCTCTGCTTACCATTTGTATTAAAGGGAATCTGTTTTGGATTCTAACAAACTGATCAAATCTTTCTGTTTTTCTTGTGTACAGAAGATAGATGAGAAAGCTATCACTGAGGTTTTCCTGAAGGTACTGGACAACTACATCAAATGGTGCAAATACTTGCGGATACGCCTTGCGTGGGACAGGTAGTTCCGATTACTTCTTGCTGTTTGGAAATCCTTTATTCTCCACTCCAATACACTGACAAATTGATATCATGATATTATGTCCACAGTTTAGAAGCAATCAACAGGGACAGGAAGCTTTTTTTGCTTTCTTTGTACTTTCTCATCTGGGGTGAGGCGGCAAATGTTCGGTTTCTTCCTGAATGCATTTGCTATATATTCCACCATGTAAGTATCTTTTGTGCTGGTTAATTAATTTCAGTCTTTGATATCCATGAAATTACTTTTCATTCTCATGCTCGAATTTTAAATTGCTTTTACAGAATCAAAGATATTATGTTAAAATGTACTGTTTGTCATAGAAAGTTGGTAATCTGCCAATCAGAACCTGTCTTTATGTAGTCGTCATCTAATCTCTTTTGAAGTCTATCACTCTATCTCTCTTCATGTTCATTAGTTACTGTAGTGCTTCTTTTTCATGAACATGCTTCACTATGTAACAACGCTGTATCTTATTGACTGCGTTATTACTACTATCTCTTTAGTTTTATAGGGACGATTGTTTCTAGCTTTGATGTGACATGCATTGCATTATGAATTTACGATGGGAGTCAAGTGGTGGATCTGGGAATCATGACATCATTGACCATTTTGGACACAATGGTTCTACTTTCCGATGGCATGGACCCACATTATCATCAGAGCCATATCACAGCTATCCGGGGTTAGCTACCTCACTCATTTTCTACTAATTTTTTCCACAAAGGGTTTGGTTAAGCCTGTGTTATTAAATGTTTATTCACGTCCTTTTCGATCTTCAATTTGTCCATTTAGAACCTTCAACCCGCACTAGAACACTCATTCTCATTAGTGCTGCCACAGGTCCCTCTTGCACATGACCAATCCTTCGATATTTGTGTTTCTGATTTGTCTTTTCTAGGTTTGCCACTCATCATTCTCGGTATCTTCATCTCATCTAAATCCATTCTTTGATCCTATTCCTTAGGAGCCGCATCATAATCTAAAGTGATTATTCTAAGGTTAGCAGATCATACTTCATTGGCCTTCTCGTTAGGGCTGTCGAAGGGCCAGGGCAGGGTTTAGGTCCTACCAGGCCCGACCCTCACCTACAAGGGTTTGGCCCTAGGCTCATAGCCCTCAGAGGGAATGGATTGTTTAGACTCAAGGCACTCAAGGGCTTGGGCCGGGCCAAGGTTGGGTCAGGGCCTGATAGAAGAGTGAATCTTTTTTATACACTGCACCAGCTGCCAACCTGACGTCGACCTTCTTCCCATTTAATTCAAACTAGCAAGGAACTCATGTGATGACTAGCAAGGAACTTGTGCGATGCGCAGAAAATAATAAAGATGATTAATAAAATAGTTTTTAGTGATAAAAAATACAGGAATACTAATATAATTCTAATGATAAAATAATTTAAAATCCTGCTATATAGGAATCAGGTTTTATCCATATATTAGTGCATTAGCAATGGATCTTCTAGCAATGCACGAAAATAAGGAGATTTGCAATGGATCTTTTTTTGTTCTAATAATAGCCCGTGCGATGCACGGTATCGATTAAAAAGGCATAAATGAAATTTGACTAAAATAATAATAAAAAAAGAGACATAAATGATAAACAAAATTACAATGGCAGTGCCCTCCCTATCATATTAGAATATTCTTAGGCAGACCCCTCAAACACAAAAAAAAACTACTGGTAACCTTGGTTACCTCTCCTACTTGAAATGGAAAAAAATTGTCAGTGCCATCCAGTGTTTAAAAAAGCGTGTGAGACGCCTCGAGGCTCTCCTTGGGGCGAGGCTTAAGGAAAACGCTTGAGGTTTAACCATAAGACTTAAATCCCAACCGAGACGTAAATGTCATTTTTGTAAACTTTTTATTTGATTTAACTAGTTTATATAATATTTCCAATGTGTATGCATGCGCCTACATGAACAAACAATGTACACAACTACAAATATATACATATATATATATCTTTCATTAACTTTTTGAATCTTTTTACTTTTTTTTATATTTTATTTATTTGTTAAAATGAGAGAGCATGAAACTTTCCTGTGAGGCTTACGCCTCATGGCCAGAGGCTTATGCATCACGCATCTTGAGATCCTGACGCCTCGAGTTATAGTATAGGTAAAGACCAAATTGAAACCAAGATGTTGAATTTGCATGTCTTGAATCAAAATTGGCAATCTAAGCAAGTAAGGTACATAGTATTGCCATAATCATCAGAGTAAATGGCGGCCTTTATCCGCCCAAACGTTCCAAACATCCTTTGTAATTACCCCGATCTGATTTGGTCAAGTGTTAACCTTTTTCTATGTAGGTTAATATATACAATAAACCTGAACTCCAAGTATTCCACATTCATATCATTGAGGCGTTGAATTGGGGTTTGGGGAGTGGGGAAGAGAAACACATGGGAAATTAGTGGTTGACTGAATGGGCTGAAAATGGTAGGCTTGCAATTGATAGAATCAAGTGTGTGGGCAAGAGTATATAGGGCTCTAACTTGTGACCTCATAAACGTGAGATAGTTTGCAGCCTCATCAAGCATTGATGCAGTGTCCATATTGGTCCCACCAGGGATCAGACTTTGCCTTGCAGTGAGAGGATCCTCTCACTTATCCTCTCCCTCCTTTGCCTTGCAGTCACAGTTTGTGGATCACTTGACATCCTCATATTCTTCCTCTTGGGAATCTCAATCACAGCCTAGACTAAATTCACTGGCCTGAAAGCCGCAACTTGATAAATCATGGCTTTCATGTGTGCAATGGCCTCAGTATCGGAATCATCAACCAAAGATACGGAAGTATTCAGTTGTTGGAAGTTGATGCTCGACGACAATTTGTGCTTGTCCCATCTGTGGTTTTTGGAGATGAGCACAAAACTGCATTACGTACTAGAAGAATCTGATTGAAAAATATTGAAATGATGAGAAGTTGCAATACCCAAATAAACATGTTTTCCACAATCCTTGCTTCATGAAGAAATAAAGAGAACCTCGTGTTTAATTAATTAATCGTACTATGGAATATAAGATATGTTGCTTATTCGTGAGAACTATACTTGTTTTGCTGAAAAAATGAATATAATGATTTGAGTTTTGAATTATTGTGGAACTCTATTTACTAAGAAATAGAAGTCATAATAATATCTAGATATAATCTACACTTTCCATTCAACATTCTCAAAGGAAATGATATAAGGGAGCAGTGTAGATGAAGCCCCGTCCTTCGTCCTCTGTACACCTAGTAACAAAGTTCTCGAATAATTTCCGAATTATTTGCAAACGATTCATTTTTCAAGGTAAAAAGTTTAAAATGCTGTTTTTTTTAACAAATCGACGAATAATTCGTTAGTTCGCGAATTATTCCGAACTTATCCTGAATGGGGATTTCTCACAAATTATTCGTTCATATTTATTTGGAATTCTGAAATAAGAATGACAACAAAATAAACTTTCTATTAGCAATAGGGTTATTACCATTAATCGGATACTTATTTCGCATTGAGAAATCCCCATTTGATTGAAACTACCAATTGAGATTAGAAGGATAATCCTCAATTCGAGTTTTTTTAGGGTTTTGATATTCATTCGACTAAAATAAGATAAAAAGATGATTTTGTACACGCTAATGAGTCTGCTGAATTTTGACTGAACTAAGAGAAAAAGATGATTTATGTTATTTATTTGAGCTATTTTTATATAGTGCTAAATAATTATGTTATGCCAAATAAATACACCCAGATATTTATTCTCTAATTTTCTCTATTTAGATTTATTTGAGTTATTTTTTTCTCGATTCTATAAATCTCTGAATTGTTTATGTAATTTGTATTGCATATACAGACATGTAATCTAGATTCTTCCTCTTTCTTAAGTTACGCAAGGCTTGCTTAAGTCATATGTAATTTTTCCTTGAGTTTGCTTGTTTACATAGTGCTTGTTTATTTAGTAATTAGGATAAGTGTCTAACATAGTAAGAGATGCCAATCCATCTATTTGTAGTTGGATTAAGTATTACGTTCATATGTTTTTTATAATAATAATTATTTTCCCGAACTTATCTTAATTTTGCTGATTTTTTCTGAATGTAATCCCTGTCGAATAATTCCCGTACCCAAACTTTGTTACTATGTCTGTACATGCTTTTGAGTTGTAACTATTTTTTGGATGGGTAGGCTAACAATGGTTGCTGACCTAACATTCTTCCCAACAAAGCTCTTCATGTTAGTATGCTTTCAACTATATAATTTTTGATGGAAAAAAATGAGATGCAAGAAACAAAAAGTGTGGCAAGACTCATCAAATGAACT
Source organism: Tetracentron sinense (assembly GCA_015143295.1). Lineage (NCBI taxonomy): Eukaryota > Viridiplantae > Streptophyta > Magnoliopsida > Trochodendrales > Trochodendraceae > Tetracentron > Tetracentron sinense. Next base: position 33,647,211 of record CM026568.1, on the reverse strand, counting down.
TGGTGGGTAGTCTAGTAATGTTTGCTCCCTTAACATTCTTCCGAACAAGCTCTTCACGTTAGTCTGCTTCCTATTGTAGAATTTTCGAGGGATAATGAAGTATTTTCTCGGAATAATGAGGTACAAGAAACTGAAAGTGTTGCAAGACTCTCTCATCAAATCAACGTGCATGAGCAGCTCTTACTTTTAGAAATTACCAAAATAAATCGATAATGTAAGTTAATTACATTGCTACAACCAAGATTGAGGACCGTAGAGAATATGACCACATTGGCCATGTTCCCCTAACTAAATATATGCATCCATCCCTTGCAGTTGCATCCTTATATCCTCCAAAAATTTTACTCATAGGGTGTGTATCTTGCGTTTGCTTTCAAACACATGATCTATACATTAAAATTTATGTAAATGTATGTATTACATATATTATATATGGAATACAAGTAGTAAAAGCAACCTTCAGGCTTTTGGAAGGAAAAAAAAGCCCTCTTTAGTCTTTATTGCAGGGTTTGGATGGCCGGGTACCATCGCTGGAGGACCGGATTGACAGCCTTACTTCTCGTATATTTGGGTTATCTTTGCTCGAGACTATTCGGAGCTGCTTTCCATATTTTTAGGGCAGTGATTAGCCCAACACGCATTTGACTATGTAGTCAAATGCCATGTCCATGTGTAACTTTTAACACCCCTTTAACTATGGTCAAGGTTAAGAAAATTAAGGTTAATTTTTTTTTTCCCTTTCTAAAATCCATGGTTAGATTGCATAGCCCTAGGAGTGAGTGAATCTTAACCACAATTGATGAATGTTAAAAAGGGGGGCATGGACCAATGAGGAGTGCACATTCCACTACATTGTGGAATGTGGCAGTAAGTTAAACATTTCCCCGTATTTTTATGATGCTAAACATTTCCCCTTGAGGTTGTTAGCCTATTCTTTGACATAGCTGTGTCGATCTGACTGTTAATGGTGTTGTGTAGGTGTATACGTCTTATGCACTCAATAGTATGTCGGTGATGGTGAACATAGATGTATATACATATGCATCATAAACGTACAGACATATATTTGAATAAATGTATCATTTCCTTTTCTGAAATAAAACTCAGCATGGCATTGGTCTTCTTGTTAGTATGATTATATACATAACATCTCTATTACTGTAATATTAAATCTATTTATGTACGTATATATAAGTTTTTCTGCGTGTATATATATCATTATCTTTTCCGAAGCAGAATTTCCATAGTGCTGAGATATCAAATGTTTAGATAAGTTTGACTATTCTAGAACAGATTATATTGAATCTCTAAGGCTAGTTCTATATGTTGAGGGCCCACCCTCCATGTATTATGTTTAATACGTTAATATACAAAGGTATTTGTATGCAATATTTCTTTATATTATAGATAGAGGAATAAAATATGTAATTTGCAGATGGCAAAGGAGTTGGACGCAATATTAGACCACGGTGAAGCTAAACCAGCTGCTAGCTGTATGAGTGAAAACGGTTCAGTGTCCTTCCTCGATCAAATTGTTTGTCCTATATATGAGACAATGGCAGCGGTTAGTTCATCACTGTTTCACTTTCCTTTAAATGTAATTTGAAGAGGTCTTGCATGTAAGCCGTGTAAGTAAATTGAATCTTTTGGGGATCATGTATCTCCACAATTTTATATTGGACTTTTGAAAACCATATATGGGGTATTTGTAGCATCTGCCTTCTGTATACATTTTTTACTTGTTTTTGTTAGCAGTTGTCATTCCATCCCTTTATTATATATACAGGAGGCTGCTGGAAATAACAATGGGAAAGCTGCACACTCGGCATGGCGAAATTATGATGACTTCAATGAGTATTTCTGGTTTGTCTTTCTCTACTTGTGCTATTTTATGTTCAGGTACTCTACTTAAAAATAATGTATCATATATGTGTGGTCTCATTAGCAATGTATATGTAGGTCGCCTGCTTGCTTTGAGTTGAGCTGGCCACTGAAGAAGGATTCTTCATTTCTGTTGAAGCCTAAGAAGAGAAGGAGAAGGGTTAGTTTGAAGATGATATGTGACCATATATTCTCAATGTTATGTAAATTTTATTTGGTATTACATATTTCAAAGTTCATCTACTTTATAGTTTAATTTTGGAGACTATTTATCTGATGTCAAATGGTATCTGTCCTTGCAGTTTTGGGAAATTACGTATTCCTTAATTATGGATCATATGTAGATTTAATCCTTGCTTTTAAGTTGCTAATGAAATTCTTTGAATGAGAATTATACTGAATTTACTATACTTTTGATATTTCTATGTCGTGTGAAGCAATTAGATAAGAGCAATGAAAAATCAGCTCAATGTTGATCTTTTACTGTATAGGTTAGGTTAAGGGGGCAGTAATTAAATGATAATGCACTCTCTGCAGGTAGCGATAATCACATGTTTCTTGGTTTCTACACTATAGACAGATGTTTTATATAGTTTGAACTTGCTGAAAAAAATATTTTTGAAAAAATTACAATACAGAAGATATTCTACTATGAGTACTTCCAAAGTTTAGGTTTACTGCAATTGAAAGGCCATCAGAATTAGACCTTACTTCCAGCATTAAATGTGATTGTTTCATGGCAAGATAGTTTGGGACTTATTTACCTGAATTCTTTGTGATTAACACATTCTTATATATGCATGTCTATATATATATATATATAGTGCGACATTCTAGTGGGTGCTGCTCCCTAGAACCTCTATTGAATGCCTCCTAAAACTCGGCATGTTGTCACGGTCAACTTTTTGATTTTGCGGAACAACCGTGTGGCGCCTCGATCATCCCGTGATCTCGGGCAGTCTTACACTATCCATTCATTGAGCCGACCCAACGTCTCGTGCTACGATGCTACGACAAGGTACAACCCACTACCGAGTCCTATCCGCTAAGCTACACTTAGCTGGCTTACGCATTACTTCATCGTGTCGCGCCTGACACTCGTCCAAAACATAAGATTCCCGCGTCACCGAGGTCCCGTCTCACGCATCTTGCATTCCACTGAGGTTCCCCGATCAAGCTGAACATCCAACACGACCCGATAGTCTCGAACACAACTATCGGTCATCCCCACGCATCACGGATAGCTTAGGAGCATCACTGCCCCGTTCACCGAGCATTGAGGACATGGCGCCCACAACGCGATCCTCGGTCCATGACTGAGTATCCCAACCATACTTCGCATCACTCTTAGACGACCATGATGCATAGGGCACACTTAAGGTTGAACTAGGTTGGAACCTCTTGCTGGGAGGCTCTGCCCAGTGCTAGGATGTCCATCTCCTTTACACCGTCCTTGGATGCTCCAACAACCATCCAAGGAGACTTCAAGATCCCCTTTAGGATCCTAGAGCCCGCCCCCAACTCCTTTGGGGTTGCTTTTTAAGTGGTCCCAGATGTGGCACATGGGAAGGTAGAGCTACGCCATTCTCCTCAAGGTGAATGCTAAACCTTTAACCTATTTCCAGAAGGAAACATTCTATGCGCTGGTGGAGTCATACTGGCCTTTTTTGGAGCAATACATTGAATCTCCACAAACCGTCTGTACCGTTGAACTCGTATCAACTTTCTCTTCGAATGAAGGTACGATTGGTCCTACTTCCAGCATGCCATGTGGGTCCCACAACACTCGCCCACATGTGTCCGATAAAACCCCAAGCTCAAGCTACACCCCACAAATCTTTATGTGCACTTCACCCAAACTACAGTATCTCGTACACAACATCAAGACACCTTTGTGTCCCTTCAGTACAGGACCCCAACACCAAGACACAACCTTGCACCACACTACACTATCGCTTGCATAGTGCATCGCCTATCTCTTAGGCGCGGCATTGGCATAACTTGCCCATGCTCGGGCCATCCCGACCCATTATCACGGTTAGTGCACTACTTAACCACTTTGACTGTGACAAAGTGGCAGGTTGTTTTGAATTCTGTGCGTTGGATGTCAATGTGGGTCCCTTAGGATATACACGACGAAAAAGATACACGACAAAAAAAACCCGATCAGATGTTTTAGACCATCTGATTGAAGGTTAGAAATCAGAGATGTCTATAGCTTAGGTAGGGGTCTTGTGCATAGCTGTACAGAAGCTATGAACAGGGTGGGATGCTCGCTTCTCAGAAAGCTCGCTTGCTTGACGTCTTATTTAGTGGTGAAAGAGAGCTATGTATGTGGCCATGTGGGACATTATGGGATATACCCGAGTCTACAAAACTTGGGTGTAGACGTTGAGCAAGTATCGTCCGATTGGAACCTAAGGAACCCTAACTTCCACGCATATTCCATGCGAGACAAAATTTAAGGTATGGTTGCCCATGCTAATATTATGGGAATGAGGTGCCCATATCTCATTAATTGCTTCTCGATTAATAATATTATATTTTGAACCTCATTACATGCTTCTCCTTTTCGCTTTGCTTCTCGTTTTTCCTTCTTGATCTGGTAACTATGGTCTCGTGAATCCTAGGGGGTTGCTGACCAATTAGAATTTAACCAGATGCTAAAAATGTTTGATTGGGCTGATTTTTTGCCATGTGTCTCCAAAGGACCGGACCAACCTTGATTTGATTAGACATTAATTGATTAACAATAATTCCCTAGGGTTCACTAGACCCTACCTAAGCTATATAAATATCTGATTTTCGACCTTTAATCGGACGGTCTAAAATTACCGATTGGGCTGATTTTGTTCCACATGTCTTCAAAGGGACCCACCTTGACATCCAACAGTTAGTTTCTCAAAAAGCTTGCAACGTGCCAATTTCCCAGAGGAGGGCACTAGTGAGTGCTGCCTAGTGGAACTCTACCATATATATATACACATTTATAATTATATATCCAATTTCAGAAGCAATTTATTGATGATAATCCTTTACTCTTAATTTCGTCGGTTGTTTGTTGTGTGAATGTGACTGCTTTCTGTAGTACTTCTGTATACAAGCAAAGGAAATCTCTCCTTTCTTAGTTTCTTCCTTCATCAAATATTTGTACCTTATGATTCAATTTTCATTTAATTCATGTTTTGTTTTCCACTTGAAAATTGGCAGACGGGGAAAAGCACTTTTGTTGAACATCGGACGTTTCTTCACTTATATCGTAGTTTTCATCGTCTGTGGATCTTTTTGGTGTTGATGTTCCAGGTTTATTTCAAGTATATTCATAATATTATTGCTATTTCATGCTTAAATATAAGGTTTTCATTGGTAAAGTTGATAAATGTGTGTTGTTTTGTTTACTACAGGGTTTGACAATTATAGCTTTTAATCATGGAAGTATTAATCTCAATACTTTTAAGACAGTACTTAGCATTGGACCAACATTTGCTATCATGAACCTTGTAGAGAGTATGTTGCTCTTCTTTTCCAATTTTCCATGTAGTGCGCAATCGTCTCACATTTGTTTTTTGCTTCTGTTTTTGTTTTTTGTTTTTCATTGGGATATATCATTGGATTTGTAGGTTGTTTAGATGTCCTGCTTATGTTTGGGGCCTACACAACAGCAAGAGGCATGGCTATCTCAAGGATTGTTATTAGGTTTTTTTGGTTTGGCATCAGCTCAGTCTCTGTATCATATATCTACCTGTGAGTGTATGACCCCCTATTCTTACTATGCTTTGATGTGATTTTAGCAATAGTTTGCTACTGCTCTCTGTTTGATGTGTTTATATTGTGATTATTTAATAATGAATGCTGTTCATACTAAATTGCAGGAAGGTTCTTGAGGAGAGAAACCACCAAAATTCAGATTCATTCTATTTTCGGATCTATATAATTGTATTGGGTGGTTACGCTGCTTTACGCTTATTCCTTGCAATGTTACTCAAATTTCCAGCTTGTCATGCTCTGTCAGAAATGTCTGATCAATCCTTCTGTCAATTTTTTAAGTGGATCTACCAGGTAATTTCTGTTAAATATTTCATTTTTAGACAACTCAATCTCCAATAATGATTTTCGGCTTGAGCTTGTGTCTTGGGTAGTATCTTCCATGGTCTTCTCTAATAATATGTATGGTATACTTTCAGGAACGATACTATGTAGGGCGCGGTCTTTTTGAAAGGGCAAACGATTATTTCAGGTTTGCTGTTATGCTTGTTGAATCCAGTAATTTGTTATATTTGTTTTTCTGCCTGGTTGAACATCATTGCTGAAACCTTCGGTCTCAAAAGCTTAGCTGCATATTATCTACGAATGATGTTCCCTCATTGCCTCGTCATGATGTTATTGTCCATATGAAATTTTGGTCTAATAGTAGAGAAGTCCTACTTTGAGACTATCAGTAGAGTTCGGCAGCACCGCGAGTCCGTGACGTTCTTTTTTTTTTTTGGATGTTAAGCTGGGGCTAGGCAGACGTTCTTCTTTAATGGTGTCTGATGTAATGTTTTAAAACCCGGACTGGACACTGACCCGATCAAGGGGGTGGGTCGGTCCAAACCGGTCGGACCGTCGGGTCAATCCATGTTGATCCAATGATGTCAAGTGATGCCATAAAAATATTTAATATTGACATAATATAAAAAAAACCAGTAATTTGGGTCTCTTACCCGCTAATTTTTTTTCCTAATTAAAATGTTTGATTCAAAATAAACTCGCTTATCACCAAAATAATATAAAAAGACAGATTATATTAAGAACGGAAACTATCAAAAATTGGAATTACTATTCAAATCAAAGTAGAAAAAATATATAAATCAATAGAATTTTTTTTTTTCCTCAACTTGGCTTGAACTCCCTCTCCATCTCTAATATCCTCTATACTTTCCTACGTAGGTCTTTTCTTTTCTCTAGGGTTTTGTTTCAAAATTCAATTTTTTAAAAAATATATATTGTGTTTAGTTATTAATTTTTAAGTTGGGACAATAGACCCCATAAATTTTAGAATGGATAAATGAAAAATGAGATTTTTCCATATCCCGGACTGTTCAAAGGAAACCGCCCGGGTTGACTGGGTCACTCTAGGTGAAGCGGTTTTAACTGGGTCAGTCCGGGTTAGACAATCAATCTATGATTGGCTTAACCCAACCCGTGGAGGGTTCGGGTTAACTGGTCCGATCGGGCCGGTCGGTCTGTGTTTTTAAACTCTGGTCTGATGTTCTTCTGTAATGGCGCTCTTCAGTTTAACAGCTTGGTCGGTCCGGGTAATGGCATTCTTCAGTTTAACAGTTTAAGATTCACTGGCGTTGTTCTGGTGATGGCGACTTTCTTTTGTAACTGTGATTTCTGTAATGGCGTTTTTCATGGCGACGTGCATTTGTAACATTTTGTCGCTATCGCAAAACTTGGTTAAGATGAGGAAATTGCTATATATAGAACTAAAGTCATACAAGTTTGTAGACAAAGATGAGAGGGTTGGGAGTTTTCTGCTTATAGCTGAGAGAGGAAGGGGTTTTGTTTCAGACATTCGGATAGAAGAGGAGGCTTTGTGGGGTGTGCTGAAATTTGTGGTTCAAAGTGCGAGGGTACGTCGGAAAAATTAACATGCAACTGTGTAAGGTGTCAATCCTTCTGTTAGAAAGAAGGCATAATAGGGAGGGAGCTTTTATTTCCATTAATCTTCTTCAATCTCAGCGAAGGGGGAGGTGGGTGCGATTCGCCTTTTAATTCTCCGAGGAACCGTCTCCTCATCGTCTAGGTACATGAAACAACCATTGGTCATCAGTCACACTCTATTCATAAGAAGATTGCGTGTTAGTATCTTGTCCAAGGCTGAAGACCAAAGGGAGAAGGAGGCGTTGGGAGGCAAACCCGCCTTCAATACCGATTTATAGAGAACGGATGACCGATGTTGGGGAGAAGAGCCTGGTAGAGGGATCTCACTCAGAACTTACCTTTGTTATCTCTAGACCATAGACGGACATCACTGAGGGTGGGGACGTGGGGACTTGGTAAATTCTAGCAAGGAGGTTTAGGAGGCTAACGAGGTCCCAATCGTTAAGATTGCGCCTCAGGCGAGGTCCCCAGACTCTTTTGTTCGGGAGAAAATCAATGTAGGATTCTACTGAAGCGGATCTTTTTGTAACTAAGAGACAAATCGAATTGAAGTCATGGCTAAGGGTGGTGGGAGCACACCATTTGTGTGTCCAAAATCGTACCCCATTGCTGCTTCCTACTCAAAAACTAATATTGCTAGAGAAGAAGTCCCACCATTCATAATGCTTTTCCACAAACCTATGCTATGGGGTCTGTGGACTGCAGGGGGTCCCAATTGGAAAGAGTCTAATACTTGGAAGAGATTACCTTTCTCCAGAGGCTTTTACGTTCGGAACCAAATCTCCAAAGCCATTTCCCTAGAAGAGCCTTGTTGAATAGTGGGTGTTTGTTCAGGCCACCCAGTTCAAGTCTTCAAGAGAGAGACAGACTCTTTTCCAATCAACAATGTGGTATTTACAATTCACCACTTTCTAATTCCAGAGAAAATTCTTTTGGATGCTTTCTAGTTTGTGTGCTACTGACACGTGAATGGTGAAAAGAGGAAGGAATTAGGTTGGGAGATTGTTCAATACACTTTTGAGAAGAGTGAACCGACCCTCATTAGATGGATATGATGTTTTCCATCCTTGTAGGCGCTTTTGCACAGTGGCAGGGTCCCGAAATAATTTGGGTTTTATAGGGGCCCCAAAATAATTTGGGTTTTAAAGGGGCCCCAAGAGGGAGATCGAGACTTCTTATCTTGTAGATTCTTGATGTTTTTGGGGGAAAAGGGTTTAGATGGAGGTTCATTACTAATTTCATTGGTAGCTTGGTCCCTTAGGTCATAACTCCTAATGGAATTCAGGATTCGCCCTCATCTCATGACAACACCCACTTAAGGGTTGGCCATCTCTTGAAGCATTGGTGTTCCATCCTGCAAAATTTTGATTTGGCATGGTTAAATTTTATGTTGCAATTATATCCTGGACAATTTTGATTTGGCATGGTTAAATTTTATGTTGCAATTATTTTTCACTCTTTTTACTTTGCTTTCTTTGTTAGTCTTTTGGGCTTGGGTTCACTCCTTTGTGACCCCTTGCCCCCCCTTGTACATTCTTACATTCCAATATATATATATATATATATATATAATATCCTATTATTACCAATGAAAAAAAAAATTGTCGAAACTGATACGTATTGGTTTAGATTTGGTCATGTACGATTTCTATGCATGGGTTGTAGGACTCATCCGAAACTGATACGTATCAGAGGGGTCTTACTGATACATATTGGTTTCGAGAGTAAGATTTATTCATAGCTATTCTTTTATACGTGTTACCCTATAACCCTAAATACTTATCTTTTTCATATTTCTCTCATTCACTTCCTAACACCCTAAAACTCAAATTCCTTTTAACTTTTTGTGATTGAAAACTTGATTTGGGGGTTGAATCAATGAATTAAAGAATGCAACCCCAAGTTCTTCATTTCCTTAAAACCTCATTTGTTAATTGTTTTCTTTATTTACTTGTTTGATTTATTAGTTATTTATATTTTCATTTATTGTGCTTGCCACTTTGTCTTTGAGTTGCGTCCCAATACCCACGACTATTTGTTAATTATTATTGGCTATTTGATAATAAATTTGGCTGCTCTACTCATCTACTGCCTACATTTCTACAATTTTACTTGGGACCAATGCAGTCCCCAAAACAATATTTTGAATCATTGCATAGGATTGAGTTTTGATGGCTAAGAAGTCACCTTTGCCATCTCTTCAAATTATCCATTAGTCTTTGGGAAGACCCAATGAACCCGAAAGGATTTGATGCCTTCTAAATCCTTCTTTAGAAATTAGAATGCAATGGTTAATGTCGTATCACTAAAATACCCCTAGAGAAGGAGAGGGCTAAGCGGAGCGAAAAAAAAGGGTTTTCCATGAGATGGGAAATGAAAACTATTAGCCCCATACGAGATTTGTGTAGTGGTCAGACTCTATTATAAATTTCTGACCGTTGTGGAAGAAGGAACCGAGAAGAAGGTATCAGGTCCACTGATTCCCCATTTGTTCTGCAAAAGGAGTATTTGTTTTGTTAGATACTTAGATTCCACCCCGGCTCATTAAATTACCTATAGGATTTTAGAAGCATGCTGGCCATAAGAAAAATGATAGCTTAGAGGGAATGCCCACCTTCCAGCTAGCTCAGTAAGGAAATGCCGGAGCTGACATGACAGATATTTGACTGACATTGACCATTCCCGTCCTTATCCCAAAGCCTTCTATTGTTTTGAATTTACCTGAACACCCTAGACGCTGATGGAGTCCAGAATAGAAACTATTTTCCACTCATTAACATTTCTTCTTAAGATTGACTTCCACACCCACTCTTTGAGCCCTCTTTAATAGTAGCTTGCAATTGATGGCCTACTGCTGCTAGCCAAAACATAAATTTCCCTAAAGTCAAGCTTAAGAGGTGCTCAGCTACACCAAGCATCGTTGCCAAAACAAACCTTCATCCTCTTTCCTATTCGGTGTCAAACATGCTTTGAGAATTCCGAGGTTCTTAATTATTTGACCGGGGGTTATATTATTGATTAAATTTCGAAGTGATTGGAGGAAGATGCCTTCATGGTACCAAATACTTCCTCTTGCTTTCGGGTGCCCGTTTTGACATTATAAAATGGAGAGTTTGGATCTGCATAAATATTTGTGGAGGGTTGTCCTATTGTGTTGCTGATTATTATTTTTAATTCCCCATGATTTCTTATCTGCTTCATCGATTAAAAATATTATAGATAATGCATTATTTAGAATCTCATGGTGAAGATTTCTTAAGCTAACTTGTGTTGAACAACAGTTTATTGGTTGTGTCTTTACTAAGTGGTAAGTATCTCCATCTTCTTCATTGACACTGTGTTTTTTATTGACCCGAAATGCAGATATGTGTTCTTCTGGTTGGTGATCTTTACATGTAAATTCACATTTGCGTACTTTCTCCAGGCAAGCAAAATGGCCTTAACCTTCATTATTTCCTTGGATGGGTTTTTATTTTATCAGTAGTTGTATCATATATATACACGTCTATGGGCCATCACTTATGACTAACATGTAACATATTCTGTCATGTTACAGATTAAACCTCTAGTCAAACCTACAAATATTATTGTGAACCTCCCACCTTTAGAATACTCATGGCATGATCTTGTCTCAAAAAGTAAGTTATTAACTTAATTTTACCAGTTGTTAATTCATTATCTCATTTTATTGATTGTTTGGGAGCAGAATATATAAACCTAGCCATGGTGAAATTCCCGATTCTATCGATTATTATTATTTGGTGCAAAGTGAACAACAGCAATCTTTAAGTTGAAGTAACTCTGTGGCCAATTACAAGTAAATTAACCATGGTATTTTATTGATATTCAACATGATTGGAGTGCACTCAATGAAGTACATATTCAGGAAAAGGGAAGCGAATTTCCTATTTAGGATGAATTACTTTTTGCACAATCCTAAGCTAGTAGATCTGCCAATTCATTAGCCACTGCAAGCGTGTGAAATGATGTGCAAATAATAATACCGCAAGTACACGACCGTCTATAGAAGAGATAGTGGCAAATACGGGTCAAACCACATAGAAATGAACAAATATAATTTTAAAAGTTGAAATCTAACTAATAAACCAGTGATAAAATAGATTTTGAATTGATTTAAGATATCTGGTCTAACTAAAGCAAATAAATCAAAGCAACTAATGAGAGCAATAAAAAAGAGTAAATCAAATAGAGAAAGAGATCAGAGCATCCGGATTCTACTAAGCATTAACTAATCAATCTACAAAAGATCTCCAACTTTTCCCAATTAAAACACAAACCAAATAACAAATCAATGTTTTAATTCGGAATATTTATCTTTAAAATCCGTTTCAAAATAAAAATTAAAAGCCTAAGATTTCCTTCACTTCAAAAATCTTAGAAAATACTTAAGAACTATTTATAAAAAATAAGCATAAACCATCAAAAGAATTTATTCCTAAGCATTACCTATCAAATCTAAGCATAAAAAATCAGAAATATTTATTTAAGCAATAAACATCGAAGCTTGCCTAGAGCAATGAAGACAAACCTATTCTAGAAAGAACATAGATAATATGGAAAAAAAAGGAATGAATTGTAAATTGAAAGGAGATGAACTTAGCTTCGTCTTTTGCTCTAATCAGAGAGTTTAGCCGAACATTTCAATGAAACATAAAATCAACTTCGAAATCAATCTTCATTGATAATAAAATTTCTCACAAAGTATATGCTTTACACCACTCTATGTCCGATAAAACCAGTATAAAGAATAAGGAAGATGAGAGAAAAGGGAAAGAAAAGCGTCCAAAATCCTAATTTCTTCTTATCTATATTTAAGCCCTCAACGTGACAGGCTGTTTTGACCCCCGAAACGTCAAAATTAGGAGATCTTCATGAAATATGAATTTGTTCCCCTTTGAATCCTTTTTCCAACGCATCCAACCTCGACTTAATCAGATATTTGAGTCAAAAGTTACGAGTAAAATGGTAAGTCATGCACAGACTAGTCTCGAATCCTGGAAATCCTTTTTTTTTTTTTTAGGATTAGTTGCTAAAAAATAGCACTCTTGCAGCTATTCACAAAATTGCTAGCTTTTCTTGTAGATTTGGTTGCCAAATATCAGCAACCCTTATCCTCTCCTTGATATAATCGACTTAGAATTGTGGGCCCTTTATACCGTTTCTCTCTAATGGGCTTTTAGCTTTAAATCTCTCCTATTTGGTCTCAAATCTGCTAAACTCCCTCTACTCCTATATAAAAGTGAAAATGTTACAATTAGAACAATTAAGACAAAATAAAGAACTAACAAATTTTAATAAAGAGGTAATTATTAACATAATGACATGCATATCATGAAACAAAATAATAGTCAGACCCCTTACTATTCCATTTATGTGATTGATGGTATAGGAGGCTTTCAAATTGTCTTCCACACCTTTTGCCCATATACTAGGCATTGAATGAGCCACTTCCTTTAGCAAGGGATGCGAAAAAGGTTGCGTGTAAATCACAAGACTTGGAGAAGAGTTTGATTCTACCTCTCGGAATTAACCCCAACTAATCCAGAAAACATTTTGCTAATTTCCCCATCTTTGCTATGATATTATGATAATGTCTGCCAGTTGTTTAAATAAATGAATGGTACACCATTTAGCTTATAGGGAAATGATGGAACCATAGAATACCATAAGCTCAAATTAATAACCTCGGAAATCTCCAGAGGGCATTAGATATTTTAAAATGATCAAATAGAAAAGAAACAAGTTGGATGCCAATTTTACCAATTTCAGATTTTACATCTAGAATATTAATTCTACAAAATGATGACCATCATTTGTCTTTCTTGGTGACATTACCTGTAGTTGTTGCAGATTCTTTCCATTTTTTAGTAGGCCATCCCTCCTTCCCAATTGGAGTTTCTGATGCTCAACTATCTTTGTTCTGGTCTTGATTAACATATCACACTAGCCCTATTGTTGCGTGTAAATTTGTGAAACTTTAGAACTTCATTGACATTACCTGGCATTTACTTTCGAGGTAATGATGCCGAGTTTCTTGATAGTGATATATATTTTTTTCCGACTAACGAGGATGCTATATTTCCATGTGAAAAAATTGAAAGAAACAAGAAAGAACATTTTCTAGATACAAAATATTTCTATTTACTCCTTTGGCTAGAGAAATCAGCTTGCTTGAGAGAGTTATCTTGTACTGACTTGTGCTTGTGATATTTTGGGCAGACAACAGTAATTTCTTGACCATCGCTAGCTTGTGGGCTCCTGTTGTAGCTGTGAGTTTTTTTTTCTTTAGCTCTGTGAATTGTAGGAGGATTTAGGTGTTGATCTGCTAATAAAATAGCTGGTACCATAAATCGTAAGTTTTGCAAATTTAGTTTAATCAGGGTTTAGAATCTCGGCCAAGACTGGTGCATCTCTGCTGAGACTCATGAAGGTATATGTTAATTTTGAAACCAAAACCTTGTTACCATTTTAAGGCCATCTTCAAACCAAATGGATTACCTTTTCATTCACCAGTGGAAGCAAGAGCAATGCATATAAAAGAACACATACTACAACTTTAATATTAATAATAATTTAATCAAACTGAAGAATTTCAAACCATGTACAACAATTCAGACAAACAATGAGAGCAGAACCAATAAAAATGTAATGAACAGGAAACTGAAGCTAAAAGAAGGCATGCCCTTGCTGTCTAGATCTGCCAACACATGAAATGCCAAGAACAATCACAAAAGAAAGCAAACATTTCTGAATCAACAAATAAACTAAAGAATCCAGAAATCAATAAAACCGAGGGGCCTACTTCTTGAAATGCCCCACTCTAGGAACTGCTCGAGTTGGTACCTTGACAGAGATTTGGAACCTTGGGCCAAATTTAAATCTTAAAACTTGTGGAGATTCAGATATTGTTTAAATTTTAACAATTCAACATTTTGTGTGTGTTCCAGATCTATATTATGGACATTCACATATGGTACACACTCTTATCTGCTCTTGTTGGTGGCTTGATGGGTGCACGAGCTCGGTTAGGAGAGGTGGTGATATGCTACTTAACAATCTTATCATTTTGGTTGTTCTTAACAGTTGAACTTTTTCAATATTTCTAGCAATTATGTATTGCAGAATATAGTTTTGTCTTCTAATGCTTGATTAAATGCTTTACCCATCTATTAGTAGTTATAGTCTGAAATGATTAAATGTTGAATATTTGGCAGATACGTTCAATTGAAATGGTGCATAAACGTTTCGAGAGCTTCCCAGAAGCGTTTGTTAAGAATCTTGCATCTCCCCATACAAAAAGGTGGATGTTCGTTTACTTATTTATAAATGGGAAATTTACCATATGAGGCTCAGTGTTGCTTTACGTTATTATCTGAAAGATTGAGATTACCAAATAAGAATGTCAGCACATCTGAAACTACTGTCCAAGTAAAGTTTGCACTTTTTGGAATTTTAAATCAAGTAAAATCATGTCAAATATTGCCTTTTAAAAATAAAATAAAATTTACCTATAGGTAAAACGACATATATTTATTTTGATGTAATTTGAGAACTTTACCCTCTTTCTCTCCCCAACACGTTATTGTCCTCTCTCTCTCTCTCTCTCTCTCTCTCTCACACACACACACATGCACACGCACACGCACACGCACACGCACACGCACACGCACACGCACACGCACACGCACACGCACACGCACAATCTGGTGTGAGACAAAAATATTTAAATTTCGTAGGCATGCGACCAGTACCATCTGATACAGAATTGGACAGTGTCAAAATGTTAGGGAGTGTCCCATCAGGGAGTGGTACTTTCTTATTCCTAACCATTTGATTAGATACTAGGAAAATGATACAACCAAATGCTGGAATCATAGATGTGTTCCACCTATTCAACGATATGGACAGTAAATTTTTTGGACATTTCAGAATTGGCTATATCCCCAAAAGTATTTTCAAATTCAGATTATGATTACAATCTCTTGATAAATATGATTTTTCGGCCATGGCATCAAAATCAACCTAATTGAAGTAGGCTCAATTTTTCTGTGTAGGAAATGGTCAGTACAAATTTTGGTCTATGGCCTCAAAGTCAACCTAAATGAAGTGCCCAGTATTTTAATAAGAAATCTTTCGAGCGCGGTTCATTTTTCCATAGGAAATCTCTTAAGTTGGCCAATAGAGTGTAGGTCTCTTCCTCTGCTTGTTTACCTTGTATATTTTGAACAAGGATATAACATATGGCGAAGTCTTATATACATAACCTACTAATACGGTAGGATATGAACCATTGGATCAATGATTTGAACCTTGATACATAGCAGCTTATTGATGGAGGGAGAGAAAAGATTGAACATATGGACATTTGATGATGTGTAGGAGCTAGATGTCCTTAAATTGAGGTTCGTTAATGAACATAGAAAATCGGTGGCATTTTAGTTTGTTTTTATCCTTAATTTAGATTGGGAAAACACACTTGTTCCGGAATTTCATACTTGTTAATATTCTATTTGGTGATTCCAGATAACTTGAGACTTCTGAGGTTAATCTCAGCAATCGTGAATCCATATGAATATTTCTCTGTATAAGTTCTATTTCTACTTTTTTTCTTGTCTTCTAGTTTATTCGGATGACAGCCTTGTTATTTTTCTCTTACAGGATACCTTTTGACAGACAGCTTTCTCAGGTAATGATTTTATTTGATTTTGTTGGACTTCTATGATTTCCTCTCACTTTTGTTGTAATTATACGAGGCATATAAGATAAGGGTTTCATTTGATATAATGATTTTATTTGATTTTGTTGGACTTCTATGATTTCCTCTCACTTTGGTTGTAATTATGCAAAGCATATACGATAAGGGTTTCTTCACCTCTCATAATTGTATTTATGTTTATTTCCTTTGTCACATGTAAAATTGTGCATTATTTGTATTAGTCTATTTATCTTGCCAAAATTAATGTACATAAAATTTTGCGCACCTCGCCATCAAAGTTTAGGATCTCGAAATACAACAGAGACATTAAGGGGTCCTTGTATTATTTAACTAAAAACATTTTCGAGTATTCAGTTTGGTCAGTCAAGTTTCCGAGTTACTCTCGTTTAATTTGAGTTTTGAATTTTATTAAGTCAAGAAACCTGAATGAGTTTTGTATAGTACTTCATCAAGTCTTTATTCTAGAAAAAGGTACTGCAAACTCCTTGATTTTTTATTATGTTGTGAGTCTTGTGATTGATTCCAGCTTATTCAGTGAGTTTAACTTTTGCTCAAGGTGATGATCCGGGACATCTATTTTAATTTCCAGCCTGATAAGGATGGCCTTAATTTGTATGAAATTCATTTGCTTACCGTTCAGATTGGTAGTCTGAGTTTTACATAGACTATAGTATGGTAATATGATTGATTTTTACACCTTTTCTAATTCTTTCATTTTTCTATTTACTTGTACGGTCATTTGATAATGATATGTATAGATTTGCTAACGATGAAGAACTAACTGACAGAGCTCTTGCTGGTTTAGCTGTAGAATAATTCGTGACATGGAGCTTCCTTCTAGGTCTTATTGTTGTGAATCTGTGATGTAATCTTGCTTCAGCTTGATGTCCTGCTTCTGTTTTGGAGATTTTGCTCCTGACAATGACTGACATAATAAGAAAATATAGACTAGTAAAGGGAGTTCCCTTTATGGAAAATATTTTATTTATACAACTTCTGCTCGGGAATCCATCAAGTCATTCACTTCGCTTAGTGTCCGAGGAAAAAAATAATAATCCACCCTCCTGCCATTCTGGAGGGACTGAAACATATTCCATCTTCATCCTTGAGTGAGAGTCTAATGGGAGTTTTTACTCTTATCTGCTCTTGTTGGTGCCTTGTACGTTGAGATGTGGGGGGGTTGGAGCCGCCCTCAATTACTGCTGCAACTGTGATTATGTTATGAGTTCTGACATCTTTCTGTTGCCAGCAGATGTCTACCCTGCTCTTTGGAGCAATTTTTCTTTTTTGTAAATTCTTTTTTAGGATTTGGTCCACTAGATTCCCAGTATATTTATGTAATTTTGACAGATTTTAGGGGCAGTTTTAGCTGTTTCTAGGAAAACGCATAATAAATACTACAGTATTTCTAGGAAGTCGCACAAGTTAAAAATGTCAATGAGTAATCATGGGGAAGGTCAAGCCTTGGTAAATTCTTTGTATGATCCACGTTTTCATAAATCCTTTGATTTAACGATATCAAGTTAGTCTTTTTTTCATTAATGGTATGCATTGAATCTTCAAAACTTACCATCGAAGTAATGCTCTCCAATTTGGAGATTGATGTTGCAACTAGGTTTTGTTGTGTAACTTACAAAACCTGTTCCATTACCACAGTATACTCGCACAATACTGTCATTGTACTTGCGTCATTTGGCATTTATGGTTTCCCCATTTAACTTTTGGAATTCTTTTGAAGGAGTAATCCATTCTTATTGCATTTGTTTCTTGGTCCGATTGAATCTTGTTTTCTATGGGCGCATCCTTCTTATTTTGATTTAAATAGTTGATATACGTATGCTATAATCTGTTTAGGGTGAACACTTGTTTGGTTTTAGGATTCTCAGGAGATGAACAAGACATATGCAGCTATATTCTCCCCATTTTGGAATGAGATCATCAAAAGCTTGCGCGAGGAAGATTTTATTAGTAATCGGTAATCTCGCATTGAAGCATGTTTTTATCTAGAAGAAATAGGAATTCATAATCCCTATTATATTTTGTAGGTCTTCTTTGTTCTATGCTTGATATATGTTGATCTCTCTTCTGTTTTTATGCTTCCAGGGAGATGGACTTGCTTTCCATTCCGAGTAATACTGGAAGTCTGAGATTAGTTCAATGGCCTTTGTTTCTTCTAAGCAGTAAGGTGCACATTGTTAAGTTGTTACCGTGCTCTTGTGCGAAAGGCCCCAGGGGTGTGTTCCTGTTCTTGGTATTTATTATCCTTTGTTGATTTTTCCAGATTTTGTTGGCTATGGATTTAGCTTTGGACTGCAAAGATACCCAGGCGGATCTCTGGAACCGAATCTCTAGGGATGAATACATGGCATACGCTGTTCAGGAGTGCTACTACAGTGTAGAAAAGATTTTACATGCTTTGGTTGATGGAGAAGAAGGGAGACTTTGGTATGGGATCTTTTTGCACTGTCTCTTTTCGTATAATCCGATGTAATTGTATTTCCCTCAAAAGAATTTGATAAAATAATTTATTTTGTTTTTCATGTAATAGTGGGCTTCTGTATATATGATTTTGTAAATACTGCACTTTACGTGTTACCTCCTTGATTATAGGGTTGAAAGGATCTTCCGCGAGATTAATAGTAGTGTATTGGAGGGTTCACTTGTTATAACCTTAAAGCTTAAGAAGCTTCCGCTGGTTCTGTCAAGGTTTACGGCACTCACTGGTCTCTTGGTAATTTTTTTAGCTTGTTGGAATCTAGACAGAGATGCTTATTACTCTAATGGGAATTGTTTCTGGCCTATGTTGGGTTTTTGTTTCATACAGTATTTTGAGCTTGAAGTTAATGTCTATTTCTTTCCCTTCTAGCAGTCTTTTAAGTAAATTTCTTGAAGTTTTCGAACGAGTTTGTGCTACCATTTTAAATGTATTTCACTACAGGCCCTTATTAATAGATAATGATAGAATGCAATTCTGATAGTTGGCGAAATCTGTTTCATTTTTATTTTGAACCAATTTTATTGTCTTGATTACAAACCTTCGAAAATGCATGGGTGTTGCTTTAGTTGCTCATTTTTTCCCTTCAGATTAAGACTCTCTTAACTTGTGCCAGTGGATCTCTCTTGTTTGAATTTTTATCTGGTTCTGTTACTGATGTGGACCAGGGTTTTCTTTTTGATGAAATTTTAAGACTTTGTTTCATTTTCTAGACTCTTGAAATTTGTCATTCTGAAATGTTGACCATTTTTGCTTTTTCCTACACAATTTCCAGTATTTCGACAAAATTCTGAGACTGAAATTTCGGGTCCTCAATTCGATCTCGACCAACTTCAAAATTGAAGTCTAAAACGAAATATAAAACTTAGATATAGACATGACTGGCGAGTACGTAAATTCTGCATATATCAATACGAAACCGTGATTTAGGTGAGGATCAAAGCATAGTGCTATCTCTGGGTTCACTCAGGCAAAACATATCCAAAAGTTCTGCCTATCTTGGTTTCAACTCATATAAAACTTGTATCAATGAATATCTAATGCTTATTCTCAGCTCCCATTATATTTGATCTTAACCCTCTATTTCCTAGCCTAACAGTGCCCTTAACAAACATATAACACTTAAGATGGAAATTGGTGTTGAATAAGGCTTTATGCGCTTTATTCTTACGGGCCTTGTCTTAATGTTATCTCTTATATACTGTGTTGTGGGTCTACTATTAGTAGCTCTTATATACTAATAGTAGACTATTAGTGGAATTTAAATAATAAAATGTGTGAGAGATCATTAATCTTCCTCACTATTTTTCCTTAAACCTAATCTCCTTTTTCTTTTTCCTTCTCTCAAACCTTTATTCTAATCCTAATAACCTCACAAACTAAACCAACTTGGTATCAGAGCCAAAGAGAAGACCTAGGGAGTACAACTCAGCAGGAAGAACTCAGAGGATTTCTGATGCTAGTATGACGTCACTTGTACGGAACCGTACGGATGGACACGACAAATTTTTTCTTTTCCCCTCAGAATTTTATTTTCATTTTGTGTGATAGATCGTGATTTTATGAGAATTGTGGTTATTTTTTTGAGATTCAAAGATATCATTTTTTTGAGTTTTCGTCAAAAAAAATAAAAAAAATTCAGATCTGGTTTTTTGGATTGTGTGATTGATTTAGGATTTTTTTGGGGAGTGAAAATTATTGTGTTTGATCCATTTAATTTAGTTTCGTGAAGATTGGAGAAGTATTGAGTGCCCGACGAAGGTTTTTCACCCCCATAATTGCCATTTTTTTTTTTTACTGTGCATGAATTTCTATTATCCCAAACACTGTTAGGTTGCTAATTTTTTGCTATTTTTGACTATTCTACCTATTATGGAGGTACTTTTGCGTGTTTTTTGGGTTGTGGGACCATAGTTTGTTGATTTGTGTAAAATAGCCTTATGACATTCATGATGGATGAATCTGAAGTTAGCCAGTCCTCTAGTGTCCTTGTACAGGATGGAGGGAGTATTAGGGTTAGTGCTAGTGATGCACCAAACCTTTAGATTACTACAGTGAAATTAAATGAGACAAATTTCGTGTTGGGTCCATAGTTCAAAATATCGGTACGTATCGGCCGATACGTACCGGTTTTTCAGCCTACCGATATAGAGATACGCAGAAAAGAAAAAAATGCTGCGTATCGTAGCCGTATCATACGTATCGGACTGATACAGCTCGATATGGCTACGATACGCCTATTTCAACCTTGTAAAACCAAAACAAAATTGCAAATGGAGTGATTCAGAAAAAAAAACAAATAAGAAAAGGAGATTCGTACGGATTGCATAAGAGCAGAGATTCGCACATTCGCACATGGTATAGCCGTATAGCCTACTGTCTATAAGGGTTCCTGTTTACACAGAAACCCCGTGAATCCGAATTTTTGAGAACCTTATCTTGAGATTTCTCTATAAAAATGAAAGATTTGAAAGCCTAAAACAACCTAAACACTCTAAGAAAGTGAGAAGAAGAAAAAAAGAAATAAATTGGGTACATACCTGCCACTGGGCTGCTGGAAAGCGGTGAGCGTTTTGGAGCTTGCTGTCGTCCATTGCAAAAAAGAGGAGGTGGAGTGCAGTCAGGAGCTCGCAGTCGCTGTCGTCGTCCTCGCCCTCGCCCTTTCCCTCTTTCGTCCAAGGTATGTGAAACCCTTTTTTTTTTGGTTCGTTTACTGTTTCTGTTTGAGAGACAGAATGCTGGAAGAAGACTTAAGAGTTAAGTCTTAAATGAGGATTGCTAACCTCACTCACCTATTTTATTAAGTTTAAAATTGAGGATTGCTACCCTCACTCACTCTCAACCATATATTCTGTTAAGAATTTTTAACTCTAATTTTTTTAAAAAAATCAAGGTTAGTAACTCCTATTAATTGTGGTTAAAATTCACTAACCGTTAGGGTTCAATAATCTAACCTTGGATTCTAAAAAAAATAATATATATATATATATATATATATATATATATTAAATATTAACCTTATGGTTAAGAATTTTTAACTCAAAAATTATTTTTTTTAAAAATTCAAGCTAAGAAATGTGTCCCTTTTAATTTCTATTAACTGTAGTTAAGATTCACTAACCCTTAGGGGGCGTTTGGCAAAACTAATATAAACTAATACATATGTTTTTGTTAAATAAATTTTAAGGGTTAAATTTTTTTTAACCAGAGTTATCATGTGTCCCTTTTAACCCCCACTAATTGTAATTATATAAAAGGGATTGTTACTGTTCACGCAAGGACGTGAACCGTATGAAATTCACGCAGACAAATGTTGAGGGTGGTTTGGATATTATGATAAGCATAAGGGTAATTTTGTAAATCTAAAAAAAATTGGTTTTGCATAAGTATTCAACAGAAGCTAATTATTTACGGGAATACCATCAAGTTTACTCTACGTGAACGTTATCAGCCCCCTTATATAAATTAATAATTATAACTTATAATAGTAATTAAATTTTAATAAATATATTATTTATATAAGAAATAAAATGTTAAACTTAAAATAATAATTCATTACATAAAATAATTATTGTACATTATAATTTTAATAAATAAATTACTTATATAATTATATATCCTTATTATTATATTCAAATTAGACTTCGAAACTTTCATTTAATATTTACTAAATATCTTATGTAAATAATATTTTAATGCATATAATAATAAATAATAACAATATTTATAATAATATTTAAATTTAATAAATAATATCTTAGTGTATTAAATACCAATTATTATAAATCAATAAATAAAATTATAAATAATATTAATAGGAATAATTATATTTAATAAATAATAATTTAATTCATTAAATAATTATTATAATTTTAATAAATAAATTACTTATATAATTATATATCCTTATTATTATATTCAAATTAGACTTTCAAACTTTCATTTAATATTTACTAAATATCTTATGTAAATAATATTTTAAATGCATAAAATAATAACTAATAACAATATTTATAATAATATTTAAATTTAATAAATAATATCTTAGTATATTAAATACTAATTATTATAAATCAATAGGTAAAATTGTAAATAATACTAATAGGAATAATTATATTTAATAAATAATAATTTAATACATTAAATAATTATTATAATTTTGTAACTAGAGTTAAATATATATATTTTTTCTAAAAAACCAAGGTTATATTGTAAATTGTAATATGTATATTGGCATTGTGGTCCTGCTTGTTTACATTAAAATGGTAGTCACCTAAAACTTTACATTTTTAACCATGATTTTTATAATATAAAAAAGCATGGTTAAAAATATAAATCACAAGGTCAATAAATCTTGACTATAATTAAAGAAATTTTAACCATAGTTGAAAAATTAAATTCTTTTAGTTGTCATTAAGACACCTTTAATCTTGGGTTTTTTTTTTCTTTATGTTAGATTTTAATTAATGAAAATAAAGAGCTAGCAAACTACAGATCCAAAGATATTTCACTATCCCTCTTGCGGATGATTTCATATAATATTGGGCAAGGCAGGTGAGTTGCATAGAGACAAGCTTTGACATGCAATATATAGAATATGCCTTGGGAGGCAAATCTGCCTAGGGTCGAATAATACCAAAATCAATCATTCCTTGGTTTACATAAAAGAGTTTAAAGAATTTATTGAGAAAGAAAAAAGATAAAAAGGTTACAATTAGGGCATGAGACATAGAGGTCCTGCTTGTTTACATAAAAAAAATAATTTATATTTGCATTATTACATCCGAATAAAATTACAATTATCTTCTTTTTCTCTTGATAGTTGATGCAGGGTCTCCGATAATTCAACAATCTTCTTCTCTTCATTATCCTGTAAAAACATGATCTCATCAAAATACAATGTAAAAAAAAAATTGATGAAGACATCTAAAACAAGTTAATAAGAACCAAGGTTAAAATTAGACATGTGTCTATTAAACACACCCTAAGGTTAAGAATGGTTAACTCTAGTTATTTTTTTAATATTTATTTCTAAAAACCAAGATGAGACATGTGTCCCTTTTAGTGACTATTAATGATACATATTAATCTTTATAAATTATTTTTACATAGATTTCACTTTGACAGTTTGACATGGCCCCAAAGAAAAACAAAGGTAAAGCAACTGCTGCGACTCAACCCAAAGAGCGTCTCAGAGATATAGGGTGGCAATATGGGGAGTCTGTAGATGGATCAAGACATCTTATACGATGTAACCAAAAGCACATGATCCATTTGGTGTGGAAAGGTGTGGTTGACCAAGTCAACCACTTTGACTAGTTTGACCAGTTTGACTGGATTTTCCCATTTTTCATGCATATATCCTTTGAAACCCTATTATATAACGCCTGATAGTGATGAAACTTCAGGTGACCGAACTTGGGACAGCTCGAGACCTACTGTAAAAATTTCGGGGAAAAATACTGAGTTTTGACAGCTACACTTTAGTCCGGAAGAAAATTGCAAAACCCACTAATTTCCTGATTTCGAACACAAAACAGGCCGCCGTTTCTTCGTTTGAGATAACTAACTGCCGTGACGACAGACATTAGTCCCCACGGCCGACCGACACGCATTAGTGCTAACCGCACGGATTTCTATTAGGATCTCCAACAGATATTGGGTCCCACTTAATTTCTGGAAATATGGAAATTTCCCGTTTCTCTCAATTTTATTACACATAATGGCCCCGCGGTCCCGCGAAATGATACTTGACGGAACCGATACGGTAGGGGTGTGTCCCGGCAGTCGACCGGCACACTGTGTGCGAATTTTTGCCAAATGATACTGAGATTTCCTCGGTGCACTTCAACCCTGAGCAAAATCCCCTTCTTATTAATTTAACAATTAATTAACTAATTAACCTTCATTAAGGACCCATTAACACATAATTTTATTATATTAAAATTCCGGGTCGTTACA
This sequence comes from Tetracentron sinense, assembly GCA_015143295.1. NCBI lineage: Eukaryota > Viridiplantae > Streptophyta > Magnoliopsida > Trochodendrales > Trochodendraceae > Tetracentron > Tetracentron sinense. Next base: position 33,622,489 of record CM026568.1, on the reverse strand, counting down.
GGGAGCATCAGTGAAGAGATACCTTCTTATCTTCTTATTCCTATTTTCTCCTTTTATAGTGATTGTGGATAGGGGGCGTATGAACCCGTGGTCAAAGAATTGTAGATATACAAAAGAAGGTTGAAAGAACCTAATGAGCCCCACCAAGAGACCTCTTCTGATCCTGGTAACATTGTTGTTCATTCTAGTCCTGACATTATTGAATCTGAAATTCCTATCGTCCTAAGGAGATGCATTAGAACATGTACTCAACATCCCATCTCTAATGTTGTATCTTACCATGCATTGTCTTCTTCGCATCGCTTGTTTGTTTTGGCTTTGTCTTCTGTGTCTGTCCCTCGCAGTTTAGCTGATGCACTCTCTCAACCAGAATGAAAACATGCTATTGAAGAAGAGATGTGTGCACTCAAAAAAAATAGTCATTAGTATATGGTTAACCTATCATGAGGGAAGAGGCCGGATTGATGTAGGTGAGTGTTTACATAAAACACTGCTTGGATGACTCATTTGAGAGATACAAAGCTCGCTTGGTTGCAAAGGGATATACTTAGACGTACGGCATAGACTATCAGGTGACATTTGCTCCAGTTACAAAAATGAAATCAGTGAGAGTCCTCATTTCTCTTGTAGTATGGATTGACCCTTGTTTTAGCCTAATGTGAAAAATGCATTTCTTCACGGTGATTTAGAGGAAGATGTGTATATGGTACCTCCTCCTGGGTTCAAATGTCACTTAGATGAAGGGAAGGTGTGTAAGCTAAAGAAGGCTCTATATAGTTTGAGCATTTTTGCAATGCTATGGTGAAGAATGATTTCAAACAAAATCAAGCAGACCACCACACATTGTCTCTCAAGCGGTCGTGCCAGAAAATGACTGTCTTGATTGTTTATGAGGATGTCATTGTTGTAACAAGTGATGGTTTGGATGAGATGAAATCTTTGAAGGGCAAGTTAGCAAAGGAATTTGAGATCAAAGATCTGAGTCTTCTAAAGAATTTCCTCGGAATTGAAGTTGCCTGATCTAAAATGGGCATATTTGTCTCTCAGCGCAAGTATGTACTTGACCTACTGGAGGAGACAAACATGATGAGTTGTAAGTTATGTGATACACCTATAGATCCGAATCATAAACTCAGTGAATCTAGTGGGGAACATCTGCCAAATGCCGGAAGGTACCAAAGACTTGTTAGCAGGCTTCTTTATCTATCCCTTATCGGGCCAAACATTGCTTATGCTATCAGTGTATTTAGTCAATTCATGCATTGACCAACAACTGGGCACCTGGAGGCAGTGGATCGAATCCTCCACTACTTAAAGTCATCTCTTGAGAAGGGTTTGTTGTATACCTATAATGAGAATTTAAGGGTAGAAGCCTACATTGACGCAGATAGGGCTGACTCAGTTTCTGATAGACGCTCTACTTCCGGCTTCTCTGTAATAAAAAACTCCATTTTTTCAAAAATTTGCAAATTATTTGCGCATTTTTGCTTTGCCGAATTAATTTCCGAATTATTTGCAAATCATCGGATTCTCGAATTATTAGCAAATTTTCCGAATTATTTGCAAATTTTCCGGCTTATTCCTGAATTTTCTGAATTATTTCCAAATAATTTTCTCAAACTTGGCAAAAAAACTTACTAATTTTGTATATTTTTTAATCAAATTGTTCAGTATATTTTTTATATTTATTTTTTATTTGTTCCGATTTTTTCCCGAATTGTTTCCTAATTTTCCCAAAATTTTCCGAACTTGACCTTTATTGAATTATTCCCGTACCCCGACTTTGCCACTATAGTTTCGGGTATTGTACCATGATTGGAGGTAATCTTGTCACATGGAGAAGTAAGAAGCAAAATGTAGGTGCTAGATCTAGTACATGGTGTGTGTGAATTGCTTTGACTCCGATTACTCCTGAGTGAGATGGGGCTTCCTATTGAAGGCCCTATGAGCTTATATTATGATAATAAAGCCACTATTAATATTGCTCATAATCCGGTGCAACATAACAGAACCAAACATATTGAGGCAGATCACCATTTCATTAAGGAGAAGTTGAAGGCAAGGTATATTTGCACTCCGTTTGTGAAGTCAGAAGATCAACTAGCTGATGTGTTGATTAAGGGTCATAGTGGTACTCAGTTCCGAAATATTGTTGGCAAGTTAGGCATGAGTGATATCTATCCACGAACTTTAGGGGGAGGTTTGAATAAGGCTTTATGCACTTTATTCTTATGGGTCTTGTCTTAATGTTATCTCTTATATATTGTATTGTGGGTCTACTATTAGTAGCTGTTATATACTAATAGTAGACCATTAGTGAAATATAAATATTAAAGTGTGTGAGAGATTATTAATCTTTCACTATTTTTCCCTAAACCTAATCTCCTTCTCTTTCTTCTTCTTCCTCTGTCTTTCAAACCCTAACTTCTAATCCTAATAACCTCACAAACTAAACTGACTATTGGAATGAACAGTAACATGTTAATAGTGATGCTCGAATAGTTGGCCTAGGCTGTTGCCTCTTTGATGCCATACAATCCCCCTTTTCTATTTAAAAGCTTGTGCTTGTCCTTTACCTTTCCCAAGATTGAACTAGAATATTAGTCATCAATTTCTGGAATACCTGTCCCCGGTAGAGCTACATTTTTTTGATGTTATAAGTTCTAGTAGTTTGACCGTCTCGTTTACGGTCCTTTATGGTTCTCCTTGTAAAATAGATACTGCAAATATTTTGCTGCAATTTAGAATGGAAATTGTTGGTGTCAAAATTGGAGGTGCAGTGTTAAACACAACCTTGAGATTCTACGAAATAACAACATTTTATACTATTTTTAAATTGTTGGAATGGGTATATCAAAGTTATATATTCTCCTAAAATATTCTTAGATGTTTTTATTTTTAGTATTTTCAATGTTATTTTGTTCCACTTCCAATCTAAGTGGCTATTTTTATAAATGATCCGCATAGTTCATAAAATTTACCTAGGATCGAATATTGTGGTTTTGTTATCCATTTTCAATGGCCACTGTGATACACTTACATATCAACACTAAGAAATAACATATGTGCAGACACATAATGAGACTCCTGATCGTGCAAGAGGTGCTGCAAAAGCTATGTATGAGCTATATGTAGTTGTTACACATGACCTGCTGTCGTCTGATTTAAGGTACTCAGGGAGACAAGATTGCTTGATACAGGGAACATTCGAAAATTGTAAGTAACATTTATTCCTCCACAGGGAGCAGCTTGATACATGGAACATTTTGGCGAGAGCAAGAAATGAGGGGCGCCTATTTTCTAGGATAGAATGGCCTAAGGATCCAGAAATTGTAAGTCTCTTCTTAGGTCATCTTCTGCGCTTTAATGTGTTGATTGAATCTGACAGGTGTGGCTTCTTGTATTCCTTATCACAGATGGAGCAGGTGAAGCGATTGCATCTACTTCTCACTGTGAAGGATTCTGCAGCCAATATTCCAAAGAATCTTGAAGCAAGAAGAAGATTAGAGTTTTTTACAAATTCATTATTTATGGACATGCCTTCAGCAAAGCCAGTTTGTGAAATGATTCCCTTCAGGTACATACTCAGAATCAGTTTATCCAAGGCTGTGGCCTTTTGTTTATTGTTTTTTAAAATATCCTTCTGATTTATTGCTTTGTTTGAGGACAGTGTCTTCACCCCATACTACAGTGAGACTGTACTCTATAGTTCCTCTGAATTGCGGAATGAAAATGAGGATGGAATCTCCACTCTTTTCTATCTTCAGAAAATATTTCCAGGTAATTCTTGTCCTTGCTTGATTTTATCTGCTGACCTTCTTCATTTGCTAAGGATTATTGATGCAGGACAATGCAAACTAACCTAGATGATTGCTTTAGAGATCTGAATTTGAAATTGCAGCATTAATAAGACTCGTAAACGTGAGCGTGATTCACATTTTTTTTAACCAACGAGGGGTTGGGCTAGTGGCCAAGGCCACGCCTCATGAAGCGGAGGTCTTGAGTTCGAGTCCCTTCCCCTTGTTGGCCACCCTTCAGGATTTATCCTGGCTTAACCAGTTGTGTGGTATAAGGGGATCTGCACAACCCGGGGGACTTGGTTGGGTGCTCTAAGAGGCCCGAATACCCTCGTTCCAAAAAAATTGACACACATTTTTACTCAAAAGAAAATCAAATAAGAATGACTAAACAACTTATGTCAATCACAATCCCGCAATAGTGAACTTTTAAAACTTAATCAGGTGATCGTAATGGAAGTGGGAACTTCCACTACCTTAGGGATTTTAGGTCAATAACCAAGAAGATTTCCATGTTCGATTGAGGATGTCAAGAGACTAAGTTAGGTTCAACAATGGTTATAGGTTAAAACGTGCATGTGAGATATGTGTTTAAATAGTAACGTGGATAAGCAACACAAACCAGCAACAATATTAAAAAAAAATCAGAGTCAAATTAAGACTAGGGTTTTCGGGATGGGGCTGTTTTTAGGGTTTTGGGACAATGGAAAGGACATGGCTACAATATGGGTGAGATGTGGGGGCTGTAATAGCACTAATGCAATTCCAAAATTGCTGGAACAGCAGTAAAGCTTATGAACAGGGCTGGGACAGCAGAGTTGGGGTTGTAGAATGGTTTAACATCCAAAAGGGAGCCAGGGACAGGGTTGCAGCTAGGGCTGTAAACGGATGCGGATATTATCCGTATCCGAATCCGTTTAGTTGGATAATTATCTGAATAGGTATCCGGTGGAGCAAATTCGGTTAGTAATTTTACTATCCGTTTATAATCGGTTAGGAATTCGGATACCGGTATATTCGATCCGATAAATTTCCGACCGATTATATATATATATATAATATTTTAAATTTATAAAACTAATATAACCTTAAAAATATATTTTTTAAATAAAAATTTATATATATTTTCATTTTTTTAATATTAATTTATATTTTTAAAAACTTTTTAAAAAGTAATCGGATAATTCGGATGCTATCTGATTTCAAATATTTTAATCGGAGTCAGATACAAATATCATATTATACTATCCGTCGGATATTTATTTGGATATTCAAATATATAATCAAATAAGAATTCGGATATACCACTATCCGCTCCATTTACAGCCCTAGTTGCGGCGGCACAATGGGGGTGTAGGTGAAGTGCGGCTGCAATGGGATCAGGTAGGAGGGCTGTAACAGCTATACGGGAAAGCTGTTGGGGTGCTATAACAGTCACAAGAGGCCGTAGGACATATTAGGGAAAGAGGAATAGGGCTGTAGAGTTGGTATAGTTTGTGAGGTTATTAGGGTTGGAAGTTAGGGTGAGAGAGAGAGAGAGAGAGAGGAAAGAAGAAGAAGGAGAAGGATATTAGGTTTAGAGAAAAATTGTGAGAGATTAATGATCTCTCACACACACTTTATTATTTATATTCCACTAATGGTCTACTATTAGTATATAGGAGCTACTAATAGTAGACCTACAATATAATATATAAGAGATAACATTAAGACAAAGCCCATAAGAATAAAGCGCATAAACCCTTATTCAAAACTCCCCCTCAATTTGGTGGATAGATATCACTCGTGCCTAACTTGCTAACAATATTTCGGAACTGAGTACCACCAAGACCCTTAGTCAAGACATCAGCTAGTTGATCTTCTGACTTTACAAACGGGGGCAAATATATCCCGCCTTCAACTTCTCCTTGATCAAATGATGATCTACCTTAATATGCTTGGTTCTGTCACGTTGCACTGGATTATGAGCAATACTAATAGTGACTTTATAATAACAATATAAGCTCATTAAGCCTTTAGTTGGAAGCCCAATCTCACTCAGGAGTAATCGGAGCCAAAACAGTTCACACACACCGTGTGCCATGACTCTAAATTCTGCATTTACATTGGATCTAGCAACTACATTATGCTTCTTACTTCTCCATGTGACAAGTTTACCACCAATCATGGTGCAATACTCGAAGTAGAGCGTCTATCAGAAATCGAGCTTGCCTAATCTGCGTCAGTGTAGGCTTCAACCTTTATGTTCCCATTACAGGTATACAACAAACCCTTCCCAGGAAATGACTTTAAGTAGTTGAGGATCCGATTCACTACCTCTAGGTGGCCAGTAGTTGGTGAATGCATGAATTGGTTGCTTACATTAACAACATAGGCAATGTCTAGCCTGACAAGGGACAGATAAATAAGCTTGCCAACAAGTCTTTGGTACCTTCCATCATCTAGGAGATGTTCCCCATTAGATTCACTGAGTTTATTATTAGGGTCTATAAGTGTATCACATGGCTTACAACCCCTCATATTTGTCTCCTCCAGTAGCTCAAGTACATACATGCGCTGAGAGGCAAATATGCCCTTTTTAGATCTGACAACTTAAATTCCAAGGAAATACTTTAGGTGGCACAAATCTTTGATATCAAATTCCTTTGCTAACTTACCCTTTAGAGATTCTATCTCATCCAAATCATCACCTGTTACAACAATGCCATCTACATAAACAATCAAGACGATCATTTTCTAGCACGATCGCTTGAGAAACAATATGTGGTCTGCTTGACTTTGTTTGAACGAAAGACTTTAATTGAGGCGTTAAACTAAGTGACAATCATTGTTTGAAAAGAAGGAAAAATGGTGCCGACTTCACTCTTAGATTTCAACATATACACCTATGTAGCATGAGAAAAGTCATCCTCAAAAGTAACAAAATACTTAAAACTACACGGTGAAGTAACAGGGGATGATCCCCACACATCAGAATGAACAAGAGAAAATGGTAAATTGCATTTATCATCACTATAGGGGTATAAAGTATGACAATGTTTTGAAAATTCGTAAGTTTCATACTGAAAAGAAGAAAACACACTAGAAACAAATAAATGCGGAACCAGACACTTAAGAAGGGAAATGGAGGGGTGGCCGAGATGTCTGTGCCTCCGGTATAACTCCTCCATACTGCTAATACTCCGAACACCATGAGGTATTTGCTGGATTGATAAAGCAATACGAGGTAAATGGTCGAGTTGATATAGTCCTCGCTTGTCATGACCCGTACCAATTGTCATTTTCGTTTCTAAGTCCTGAAACACACAATGAGAAGGAAAGAAAGTGACGCTACAATTCAATGATTTGATAAAATGACAAACAGATAAAAGATTCAAAATGAACTTAGGAACATTAAGAACAGAGGAAAGAGACATAGAGGGTGTAACATCAACCAGTGTTTTAAAACTCAAAAACTCGACTCGACTCGGAAACTTGCCGATTAGAGTCAACTCGGAAACTCGGGCAAAACTCGTCCGAGTAATGACACCTAAAACTCGGACATATATAATATTTTTCTAATATTATATATATGCTATAAATTCAAAATTAATGATAAATCATGCCTAAAATGAGATATATAATTCAGTACAATTTATCAATTATCATCCATAAATTAGAATAACCATCCAAATCATTCATAATTTCATATAACTAGTTAAACCTTAAAAGGAATCATGGATTAATAGAGCATAGACAAAAAAACTAAATATGATATCATTATTATCTACTAAAAGTTTTAAATTTCGTTAACCATTGACATTAACAATTCGGTGATTACAAAAAACAAGTGTACTAGAAGTTCAAATTAAAATATTAAGTATTAGAATCGGCATCAGAGTCCGGCAAAGTCCCACTCCCATGGGTAGCACTCTCTCCTCTTGGGCAAGCGTCCAACCAACTTATGTCATTGAGATCATTTGCTTCAGCCCCACTACGATCAACATGTGTGCTACTATCACTAGGTTCACAACCAACCCACTCATCATCACCTTCCTCTAGCATAATGTGGTCTACGAGAGTTGGATCATAATCTGAGGCATGCCTCCTTAGTTGTTGCTCCCTTAGCCTTAAATTGTAATGGACGAACACCAATTTATTCACCTTCTCTTGCCTTAAACGATTTCTCTTTTTAGTATGGATTTGGTCAAAAGTACTCCAATTTCGTTCACATCCAGTTGAAGAACAAACTTGACTCAAAACGCGAATGGCAATGCGTTGGAGAATCGGAGTACCCAAGCCATAATTTTCCCACCATGAAACTGTAGCACAAAAAAAAAATTATTATTTTTATATAGATGATTATTAATATCAATTTAAAAGCAAAGTCACTTACTTGGAGAAACCCTACTTCGACATTTTATTGCCATGTCCGTCCCAAAGTCTTCTTGAGCCTTTTCATATAGAGAAATCTGAAAACAAGAATTTGAGTGTGACTTACTAATAATTTATTTTTAAAGTTTGAAAGTTCTAATAAATTAAAATACCTCCTCAATGACATCAATTCGGTTGTCCTCAGTAGGTTCCAAAAGACTAATCACTTTTCACTTTTTGCAGTCCACGACGAACTTCTGGATGTGATGAAAACTCAGAATGATATCGTAGAGCTAGATTAAGGTAGTATCCTGCTGCATGGAGTGGACAGTGAAGGGTGGACTCCCATCTCTCATCAATAACTTTCCAAAATTTCATGTACTTCTCCCTCTTATTGTCGTTAACTTCTTTAATGGCTAGCTTTGCTTTATCAATTGCATCATATATCAAACCCATAGCCGGTTGTTTATCACCATCAACAATGCGCAACAACTGAAGAAGCGGAGTGATTGAATTTTGAAGCTTCTCAAGTTTTCTCCAAAAATCATTGTCCAACAAAATCTTTTCTACTTCCCTCCCATCCACCATGCTTGCATATCTTGATTTTACACACTCTTCAGACAACATCATAAATTTTAACCCAGCTCTCTATATGAAAAAAATAAGAGCATTTAGATATAAATTCATAACAAAACAATTAAATAAACATAAATTTTAAATATATAAAAGTTAGTAACCGAGTATTTTAAAAAATAATGATTTACCTGCTTAAGAAGACTGCTTGTGAGAATGAAATTGGTTGCAAAACGAGTTGCCCCTGGCTTCACAATTTCTCTGCCCTTAGTATGAGTCCTCATCAAACTTAATACTTGGCCATGATTGTATATAAATTTGGCCGCCTTATCCATTTCAATTAATTTACTCACGCTTTTTAATTTTCCAATTTTCTCTAACATGAGGTCCACATTATGGGCAACGCATGAAGTCCAAAAGAGATGCTTCCTTTTGCTCATTAGTAATTTTCCAGCAGCCACATAATTAGCCGCATTATCAGTGATCACTTGTACAATATTGGCTTCTCCAACCTCTTCGACAATGCCATCAAGAAGGTTTAAAATATTGGATGCATCCTTAACAATGCTTGATACATCCACTGATTTAATGAACATTGTTCCCCTTGTGCATGACACCAAAAAATTAATTATAGATCTTCCTCTTTGGTCTGTCCAACCATCTGATATTATGGAACATCCAGTTGAAGCCCAAGATTCTCTTAATTCTTTGAAATAACATTCTATGGTAGAGACCTCTTTTTCTAAAAGTGGGCCCGATATTTCATGAGGAGTTGGAGCTTTCATTCCCGGTCCGTAACTCCCCATGGCTTCAATCACTCTAGGGAAAAAAATTGAATCAGCTGCATTAAAAGGAATTGCAGCATGAAAAAACCATCTCGAAATCATTTCTACAACCTTTGTTCGTGCATTCATATCCATGACTGTTGGCAACTTTAACTGGACTGTATTTGGATGAAAGACCTCTTTTCCCTTCATTCTTTTCAGTTGCTCTGATGCATTACTATCATCTTCATCTTCATCATCATAATTTCCCTCTCCAAAATCTCCCCAACTCCGTTTTCTATTTGCTTGAATTTTTTTACTTTCCTTTTTCTTGTTCAAAATCTCTTCATTTGCTTAGCTACATCATTCGGAACTTTGGGACACACAATAGCATCTCCAGGGATTCTAGCAATATGATGTTTCAATCTGTTAATCCCTCCAACCATTTCTTTCCCACAATGATTGCATCGGACCTTTTTCTTATCATTTGTCAATGCCGTGCAATGAGCCCAACCAGGATCTATTAAGTGAGATGTATTGATCACCGATTGATTCATTTCAACAGTCTGGCTTGATGCAACAGGCGTGGATGTTGGGGTGGGATCATTTCACCCCTTCCCGATGAAGCCATCAAAAACTTCTAAAAAATTAGAACTTTTTTTAATTCAACTGAAAAAAATAGAACTGAAATTGAAAAACAAATTCATAATAAATTCATAACAATTTACAATTCAAGATTTTCAATTTACAAATTCAAGAGAATAATGAAGACATTAACTATGCATTATGATTTAGTTTACAATAGTAATTTATCAGATTACAGGTCTATTAAACAAAATTCATACAAAGTACTGAACTACTGATAACAAATTCATACAAATTACAGAATATAAAATTATAAATTATGATTTTCTATGAATTATGTTTTTCAATCTGTTAAACAAAATTCATAACTAATTATTTTCAATCTGTTTTCTATTTGCAGGTATATACTGATAAATAAAAATGTAGGTTTCTATGAAGATTCGAAAAATTCCAAAAACATGCGTTTGAAAAAATTTACAAAACCTGACGCAAGGTGGTGGTGGTAACGAGTATCAAACCATGGCAAGTTAGTTTGAAAAAAAAAAAAACCACTGCGTCTGGAAAAAAAACCACCACTTCTCCGAACACCACTGCGTTTGCAATATTGTGCTACTGAAAAAAAAAATGATTTTTTTCAGAGAAGTGGTAATGTTGCACTCCTCTCCGAAAAGAGGAAGAGAGAAAGAGGGAAGAGAGAAGAGATAGAGATTTCAGTTTTACCTCTTAGTGTGCTAGCACTCCTCTCCGAAATAAAAGGGTCGCTTATTTTACTCTACTGTAATTATACTGGAAAAAATGGAAAGAAAAAAAGATGATGAGAATGTGAATGAAAGGAAAAGAACAGAGGAGAACAGAGAAGTTCTCAGAAAGGGAAGAAAGAATAGAGAGAGAGGAGAGAGAGGAAAGAGAGGAGAGGGAGAGAGAGAAAAGAGACTCATCGGCACTGTAGATCGTCGGCTACTGTAGATCGCCGGTGGGAACTTTTTGCATGAGAGGGTGGGGCTGTGGGGTTTGGGAGATTTCTGTGCCCTATCCCCACCCCCTTTTCGTTTTGCTTTATATACTAATAGTCGTAAGGGTTAAAAAAAAAAAAAAAAAAAAAATTACCTGGTCACTCAGGCATGTCACCGGGTCGGGTCCCCGCACTCGAGTAGACCGTGTAACTCGTCATTTTTTAATATACACGTGATCGCTACTACTCGGGCGAGTCGAACGGGTCAGGCGAGTCGATTTAACTCGGGCGAGTCAAACGAGTAACTCGTTAAAAATTGGTATTTTTGAGTTTTAAGCCAAACTCGACCCGAAACTTGGCCGAGCCGAGTCGACTCGGCTGAGTTTCGAGTCGACCCGGCGAGTTTTAGAACAGAGACATAAACACTCCCCTTATATGCAATGGATGATAAAGTACCATCCGCAACTTTAACTTTGTGTCTATCAGAATCAATGAAGTAAAATGAAAAAGGGAAGACATACTAGTCATTTGATCAAATGCTCCTGAATCAATGATTTAGGAACGACAATGATTAAAAAAAGATGCACTGAGAGCCGAGGCTGAGGTACATGAGTAAGGGACTGAGGTGGCATTGGCGATTCTTGGTGTTTCCAACTGGGACATAAAACGATGGAAGATATCGATCTTATCTCGAGACAGGTGAGTGCTATCAGATGGAGGTACAATAGTATATACTAGGGTTATGGATGTAACAGTGTTTGCACTTGAACCTCCTCCAGGTCTTCTGTCTGTGTCTCCTCGTCCACCACCAGGACCTTGTGGGGGTGGATGACCTTGTAGATCCCAACAAGTGTCTTTTGTATGACGTGTGCGTCCACAATGGTCACATTTAAGTTTGTCCCGATCATCAGTAGAAAGTCCAGAAATTTAAAACGACCACCTCTGTCACGACCACCACTCCTGCCTCCTCGCTGGAATGAGGAGGCTAGTGCAGATTTATCAATAATGGGAGGAGGGAGTATAGCACTCCGACGACGCTCTCACGGTGTAAGTATGCATAGACCTCATTAGCAGGTGGGACCGGATCTTTGCCAAGTATTTGAAACCTGACTTATTCATAGTCCATATTCATCCTTGCAAGTAGCTCTAACACCTGTTTCTTTTCAACCAATTTTGTATAAGCAGATGTATCCTCAGGGCACTTAGTTTGGAAGGTCTGATAGTGGTCTAGCTCTTCCTAGAGACAACAAAGAGTAGATTAGTAGGTGAAAATAGACATATCCCCTTGCTTGAGTTGTCAGATACTCTGACGCTACTCATAAACACTGGATGTACCCTCTATCTTAGAATTGGTTTGGGTCACGGCATCCCATATAACTTTTTCGGAATGAAGCAACATGTATGCACTACTGATGTCTAGCTGCATAGAGTGGAGAGGCCATGACATTGAAACTGCATTCTTAGCCTCCCACTTGACATAGGCTGGATCTGTAGACTTGGGAGTGGAGATAGTACCTTTTAAGTTTCCCATCTTCCCCTTGCCTTTAACAAACAGCATTGCAGATTGAGACCATGTAAGAAATTTTATCCATCTAATTTCACTGTAGTAATCTGGAGGCTTGGTGCATCACATCACTAGCACTAACTTCAATACTCCCTCCACCCTGTACAGGGACACTAGAGGATTGACTAACTTCAGATTCATCCATCATGAATGTTACAAGACTATTTTACACAAATCAACCCGAAGAGAGTACTAATCTTCAAAAATAGCAACAAACTAGGGTTTCACAACCCAAATAACATTTAAAAGTACATCCACAATAGGTAGAATAGTCAAAAACACCAAAAACAGCAAACCAACAGTGTTAGGGATAATAAAAATCTATGGAATAGCCCCTACCAGCCATATACCTATTTTCAAGTAACCAAAAAGGGCCTAAACAGTAAAAAAAAAAAGAAAAAAAAGAAAAAAAAGAAAAAAAAAGGGCAATTATGGGGGTGAAAAACCTTTGCTAGACATTTAATACTTCTCCGATCTTGACGAAACTTGTTTGAATCTGTCAATATTTTTCATATGGATCAAATACAATATATTTGAGTCCCCCAAAAACTCCTAAATCAATCGCACAATCGAAAAAATGGATTTTTTTTCTCCTAATTTTTGACGAATAACTCATAAAAGTACATCTCCGAATCTCAGAAAATTCTCAAAAAATAACTACAATTCTCAGAAAATTTTGATCTATCGCAAGGAACGATAAAAAAATTCTGACGCAATTTTGATGGTTCCTTTTGTATGGCTGACATTTGCACGACATTGGCTCTACCCATTGACTTTGATACCAAGTTGGTTTAGTTTGTGAGCTTATTAGGGTTGGAAGTTAGGTTTTGAGAGAGAAAGGAAAGAAGAAGAAAGTGATTTGGTTTAGGGAAAAATAGTGAGAGAGATTAATGATTTCTCTCACACTTTATTATTTATGTTCCACTAATGGTCTCGTATTAGTATATAAGAGTTACTAATAGTAGACCCACAATACAATATATAAGAGATAACATAAATACAAGGCCTATAGGAATAAAGCCCATAAATCCTTATTCAACATCTAGATCAAGGTTGCAGCAAGGAGAAAGGGTTCTAGGGTTTTGGGACTTGGGGTTTACTTGAGAGATTAGAGAAAAAATAAAATAGAGAGAAGAAATGATGGAGAATAGTTGTTGTGAATAGTAACTCGTGAATAGTACCCATGAACAGTCGCTCGTGAATAGTGTCAATGAATTGTAATTCATGAATAGTGATTTGAGAGAGATAAAGAAGAAAATTGAGAAGATTACCTTGAAATCACTCCAAGATTGACATCACATCATGACATCAAGCTATTCCCATCATAGGAGATTTTAAAAGCCAAAAAGCCCTCATATTTTTTTCATAAAATTCTGTAAAATTCTAATCTTCAAAAAGTGTATTTATAAGCAACAGAATAAAATCATATTTAAAAGAAAAATATGAAACTACCTTTATTGTGTTCTTTCATATAAACTAACTATAAGAGACAAACTAAAGTAAAAACAAACTAGATAAAATAAACAACTAAATAGCTAAAGGGGTGAGCAAGCCACTATGGTTGCCCATGCCTATCTATGGCCTGATCTCAGCCCTCCGATCGCCATCTCTTGATTTGACGGTCGATCGTCCTCCAAGTCGTGATCCAACGATGGATCTCCATCATAAACAAAATCCAACGGTCCGTTGTCCGTATCAATTATTAGTGTCATAAATAAGTATATTCTATACCTGATTAGTTCCAAATACATGATTTCTGATAGGCCCTCGACATACAACTATAATTTGTTACACATATTGTATGACAATGTGGTCTTATATGTTGTCCCAGATGTTATCATCCCCGTATAATTTACTTATGTATCTATAACATTAATATGATCCCAATTATGGCACCCAAGTATCCGAACAAATATATTATATACATTAGGTCCAAACCTTTTCATAAATCTGCAATCAAGCAAAGCCATGAATGCTTTCAACTTCACATCCTTATAATATCTCCATTCTGAGTTTCAACTTTGATGGTCTTGTGCCAGAAATTGTGATTTAATTTCCTTGATTGTAAGAATGCCATGGTGGCTTTACAGTTTGTGGAGACTGAAGTTATAATCGTGGACGTCACTGCTATGATACTTAAGGACTGTCGTTAGAAATTTTGAATGTGACTGCTACGATACTATGATGACTGTAGTAATAAATCTGGAGTTTATATATATATATATATATATTATCACCAAACATTACAGATAACCTTGAACTCACTATCTTTGTTTTTGTTGTTTGCTTTTTATCGACCAACTACATGGTTATGCGATTCTCTAATTTTAGGTGATAAGAGTATCTAAATTGACTATATATGCTTCTGTTTCATAAAAAAATTTGGCGAATCACAAACCACATCGAACCAAACTTAAATGTAAGTATGATCCATTTGTTCATATTTTTTCATTGCTGTTAGTTGTGATAATGAAATGTTGTGGTTTCGCTATCTTTTAACTTGGCTTACCTACTTGTTGAGAAATAAATTATTTAATATCAGGACTTTACGTGTATCCCATGAAAACTTGCGAATCTATTGTTTTCTTAAGACACACAACGCAACCTACCAGACGGAAGACAAGAGGGAAATAAAGTATTTAGTATCCTGATTTTGAATGTAACGACAAGAGGGAAATTAATTATTTAATATCAGGACTTTAACTTATCCTGTGAAAATTTTCCAATCTATTGTTATTTTAAGACCCACAACCTACCTGTTGAAAGAAAAGAGGGAAATAAAGTATTTAATTCCTGATTTTGCATGTACCATGTGAAAACTGCCAATTTATTGTTATCTTAAGACACACATAGGTGTACGTTGTTTGACACAAATATGAGAAATTAGACATGATCACTGGCCAACATGCCCATACGGCCAAAGCATAAAAATACAATGTTTAAAAAATTAGATTTATAAATACTAGTGAGCGGCACGTGCGATGCACGTGAGAGAGAGGGGAAGGGGAGAGAGACTGGGAAGAGGGACCTTAGTGAGGGCATTTGAAAAAAAGAAGAAGAGTATTTTGGGTATAAAAACTTGAGGGACATTTTGGATATCCCCTATGTAAAAAATTGTGAGGGACACCTTGGTTATAGAAATATGACGTAGGGACTCATAAAGCTTTAAGGTCATTTTGGGTATAGCAAAGAAAGGGGGGCGGGCCCTTAGCAAGACATTCTCTTCTTTTGGAGCGTTTTTACCAAGAGAGCGAAGAGTCTGATTATGTCACTAAGGTCGCCATGTGTTCCTTTTAACACTCCTTAACTGTGGTTAAGATTCACCCACCCTTAAAGTTCACCCACTTATCCTTGATTTTTAGAAAAAATATATGAAAAAATTTAACCCTAAGAATTATTGAATTTTAATGAGGGTTTAAAAAAAATTAATATTTTTTCCTAAGAACCAAGGATAAGTGAGTGAACTCTAGGGGTAGGTGAATCTTAACCACAATTGTAGTCAGGTTACACCCTTGAGGTTGCCATGTGTCTCTTTTGACACCCCTTAACTATGGTTAAGATTCACCCACCTATCCTTGGTTTTTAGAAAAAAAAAGAGAATAATTTAACCCCTTAACTGTAGGTAAGATTCACCTGCCCCTAGAGTTCACCCACCTCTATGGTTCACTCGCTTATCCTTGGTTTTTAGAAAAAAAAAATTAATTTTTTTAAACCTTAGTTAAATTCACTTACTCATAGGGATAATTTCCCCCCCTAAAAACTAAGGATAAGTGGGTGAACCCTAGGAGTGGCTGAATCTTAACCACAGTTAAGAAGTATATAACTGTAGAAAATTTCAAGTCTATTATAGATGAGTAAGGGGTGGCATGGGAATTAAGTTAACATTCAATGAAAATTTTGTTTTATATACATGATTATTGATACGGGTACTTTAGGAATTTTGAAAAAAATTAGTCTCCGTTTTTTAGGGGATTATTCTCTTTAATAGTGTAATAGATAGATAGAAGTAAGGGCATTTTTGGAATTAACACAATTATCATTCAACGTTTTGAATAGAGGAATCTCTTTATATTAGTAGAGACAATTCATAAAATCATAATGTAAACAAGTAGACCAAGAGTAATTGAAATCATATGTGCACTCTATATATTATACAGAAGGCAAAAAAAAAAAAAACAATAAAATGGGGATAATTTCCTTAGAGCTGTGTCCATGTGTGTCCAACATGGAACCTTTTAAGGAGAATGAAGTTTATTTTGTTGATTCTTACAGAGTTTCTGCATTGACTTTATGTTTCAATTTACTCTTGCGTCTATTTGTGGGATATTTATTGGAATAGTGCTTGAGATACCAATACTGAATGGTCCATACTGTACTATCTTTTCTTGACCGTAGGGGTACTTCTAGTAGTGTATGGTTTTGATGCCCATACTACCTCTCGTGCTACTGAATTTTTAATGTCGTATTGCTGACAACTTTTTCATTATAGATGAATGGGTGAATTTTTTGCAACGAATTGGTCGAGCTGAGTCTACTGGGGATATGGATCTTCAGGATAGTGATCTTTTGGAGCTTCGTTTTTGGGTATCTTATCGAGGCCAGACTTTAGCTAGGACAGGTTAGAATCATTTGATAGTACTATCACATTCTTTTGTGCCTTTGAAAGCTTTGGGTAATCACATAACTTTCATACTTCCCATATTTACTAGATTACTATGGGAGCTTATTTTATGGTCACTTAGCATTTCCTCTACATGATTAATACTCTTTATTATCTGCCTCCAAGTACAGTGCGTGGTATGATGTATTATAGAAGAGCTCTAATGCTACAGAGTTATTTAGAGAGGAGAGCATTAGGAGGTAATTTTGTTATTGAAAGTTTTCTGATCTCCTCTGCCTTCTATTTTGAATGAAGGGTCTCTGAAAGCTCACATGTTCCATTTCTTCTTGTATAAATAGAGGGTGGTTATTCAGGTGCCAGTTTCTCCACAACACAAGGTTTTGAGTTTTCTCGTGAATCTCGGGCACAAGCTGATCTGAAATTTACTTATGTGGTGTCATGCCAAATTTATGGGCAACAGAAACAAAAGAAATCTCCAGAGGCGGCAGATATTGCTCTTTTGCTGCAGAGGTTAATTAAATTTCTTTTATTCTCTTCCTTCCCTTCTTATCTAATTGATGGATTGTTAGGGTCTTTTGAATTTCAAATTTTCAATATGTTGATCTTGTTTGTTTTGTTAGAATGGAAATGAAACCCTATATATTTTTAGTAATAAATACGTAAATTTCAAGGTCAAATACCCCAGCCTAGTAATAGGGCCCTCTACAACTGTACTTCTTGGTTTACAACCACAGCATCTTTTGACAAGTAAAAAATTCTTTTATGGAATCTTTTTGCATAACTGTAATTATAGGCATCACTTGGGGTGTCTTTTAGTGTTTCTTTTATTTGTTTTTTACCAGGAATGAGGCACTTCGAGTTGCTTTCATACACGTGGAGGAGAGTGGTACAACTGATGGAAATATTTCAAAGGAATTTTATTCGAAGCTTGTTAAGGCTGATGTACATGGAAAGGATCAGGTAGAGAAGTGTTTCCTAATAATGAAATAATTATCCCTAGTTTTGCAGTTGCTTGTCTGCAATCGGCTTCTGATCATGCATGGTTCTTTTTATAAGAGAGTTAGTGATATGCAGTATCCTTTCTATTGTTATTGTTAATGAGATGAAATATCAATTATAAAGGGAAAGAGAATAAAAATATATGTTTGACCTTGTTAACAAAAGTGGACTGTGATTGGATTTTTTTGTAATTGTTGTGCTCAATCAATGGAATGTAATAGAGCAAATCTGAATGCGATAACTGGAAAACTAGGATTTTGAATAGGGTTATTTGATCCAGAGTAAAGATTTAAGAAGGATGGAGATTAAAAAAATCAAGGAACTTTGGTGATCTGAAATTTTTTGGTTTTGAATCTAGGATTTTGAAATTTAAAAGGCATTCAATATTCTAATCTACAGGCTAATCCAAAACTATCATGAAAATCAATTGTTAAGATAGCGATGATGATCTTAAAATATAGATGGATGAAAAGGATAAATACCTTGAATGATTGGAAGTAGTGTGGGCAGAGTTCTGGCCCTTGGATTGATCAAATAGAGCTCTCCAGAATTTAAGAAGGAATCTATGCCCTCAATTAGATTCAGCATCAGCAAGGTAATAAGACAATTTGTTGTATTTTATTCAATATAATAATCTCCGTTCCAAAAAAAGATTAACACTTACATTTGGGAAAAAGGAAGGGGGGGGGGGGGGGGGGAGCCCTAATTCTATCCAAATACAAGAAAATAACGAGGACTTGTAAAGTAACTAAGATTCATATTCCGATTCTAAATACTCAACTGCGAACTTGCTATTAATAGTAATCCAAAAATATGAATAGCACATTCTTAGTCCTGATCCCCAAGTTAGAAGGTGATCACACATGCATTCACAAATGTTTAGCATCTAATCAGGATCTCCTGGTGTGGTTAAGACCGGGATCTTCTTGTATGTTATACAAAATTGATATGGAAAATGCCTATGACAATATTAATTGGGAGTTTCTTGATTACATCATGGGGAGAATGTTTTTTTGGCTCGCAGTGGAGAAAGTGGATGGATTTTTTTTCCTGTTCGTCTCTTTCTCCATCCAAATCAACGGCTCTCCAGAATGTTGTTCTAAGCAACAAAATCAGTAATTGAGGGGTTTACAATTAATAGAAGTGCTTTATCCATCTCTCATCTTCAATTTGTTGACGACTCCCTAATCTTGTGTGACACATCTTGTAGTCAGCTAGTGCATCTGTGATGCCTATTTAGATGCTTTGAAGCAATGTCGGGTTTGGGAATGAAGTTCTCCAAGAGTCAAATCTTAGGAGTTGGGGATGTACCTCACATTCGGGAGTTGGCAGCTGTGTTGGATTGTGAGGCTGGATCCCTTCCAGCCAAATATTTGGGTATACATTTGGGATCGGGTTTCAAGGCCACATCAGTATGGGATGATGTAATCGAGGGATTCCCTTGGAGGTTAGAGGGGTGGAAATCTTCATATCTTTCCAAACGATGTAGGTTAACCCTCGTCAAAAGCATTCTAAGTAGTCTTCCAACTAATTTCTTATCCCTTTTCTCCATCCCCATTTCAATTGCTAAACGATTGTAGAAAATCTAAAGGGACTTCCTTTGGAATGAGAGAGTGGTCATCCATAAGTATCATCTTGTTGAGTGGAGCAATGCCACCCTCTCTTTTGTGACCAAGGGCTTGAACATTTGCTCCTTGCTCTTGGTCAACAAAGCCCTATAGGTAAGTGGAAGGTATAATGGTTGGGTGGAAGGATTTCTTTAAGCTAACTCGTTTTTTAGTGGGGAGGAGGATTGAGATGTGTTTTTGGCTAGATAGTTGGTGTGGGAATACCAAGGTTAGGACGACTATAGGTTTTTGTTATCCTTAGTGGAGGATAGGAAAGTCTCTGTGGAGTCGTGTGTTGAATCTATTGTAAACTTTAGGATCTGGTGCCCTAGAATTAGCCGGAGCCTTAATGACTGAGCTTTTGTGTAGACTTATTTCAGTTTCTACTTATCCCGTTTGCCGAGATTTTAGATTTTGGTTTGGAGACAACCAAAATCGGTTCTTACTTCTCAGTGAAATCCTATTATCATCCTTTACTTTGTAGTCCGTGCCTCCCGTTTTCTTATAAATTGGTTTGGAAAGCGGTATTGCCTACCAAGGTATTGTTCTTTCTTTGGACGATGTCCTTGAACACGATATTCACCTGTGATCTCTTAATGAGTAGAGGGTAGAGGATGACCAATGGCTGCTTCTATTTCCTCTCCCACTTGGAGATTTGCTAGGTCTCCCCTCGTTCTTTCTGAGACTTCTTATCTTGTTGCCACTCGGTTCGTTTGGGAAGTGGGGGAGACAATGTTGGGGCTTTTCTTGTGGCAACAATTTCCTGATTTTTATGGAAGGAAAAGAACTCTAGGGTTTTCGAGGGAGTTTCCTCTTCCATCCCTTCTATTTGTTCCAGGATTGGCCTTGTTGCAATGGTGCTCAATCCGAGAAGGATTTGATATAACTGGTTTAGATACCCAACTGTAATCTTTTGGGTCTTCTATTTTTTTACTTTTAGCGTTCATTCTGTAGTAGTTGTATGCTCTTGGGCTCACTTGGGACCCTGTTTTATTCTCAATCGATTCTCCTCTTTTATATCATTTCTATTTACTGATATAAAAAATTCGGAAATTATTATTGGTAGTAAGTTGAAAGGATTTTCTAATCATAAGGGAAGAAACTTGTATTTAGTAATGACCAAGACTTAATTAATGACTTAAGACTCAAGTCAAACTCTGCTAATAATGAAATAATAATTAAAACAAAACCCTATGTGGACTTCTAAGAGAAATAACCCCAAATTAGGGAATAAACCAAAACTATCAGTAATACAGATTTGCCATGCGGCTGTTGATTTTTTCCAGGTGGGGCCCACACTAGAAAATTTCTATTTCTGAGTTTTAAAATATCTTAACAGAAGATATAGTGCATAGCTATGCAAAAAAAATATATTACAATATATGAAATTGGGTGAAGTCCTGCAATAGTGTTTGATTCACTTGTCATATACTTGCATTTGACATGCATAGCTTCACAAGGTACTAGGCTACTAGTTGTTTTCATTATTGTAGTAGAAAATATGAAATCACACCTCACAGAAGTGTAGTGTAAAGTTTAAATAGTTACAGCCACAAGTCCAAACTTCAAATGTTTAATTTTTGTGGTCTCACTAGGCATTCTCTTGGAAATTGCAATTGATTAATAGGGTGTTTTGGCAGTGGGAGTTTAAAGCATGAGGCTAGAACATCCAATCTCTATTTTACCCATCCCCCCAACAACCATTTGCATGTGTCGGCGTGGAATTGGAGTTCTGCATGTTGATGTTCCCATATATGTTTTTGTAGGCATATTAAAAGAAAGACAGTCGTGGGAAACAAACCTTTCTCAGCAATTTATTTTGCAATAAATTGGACTCAGTTACTCATGCATCTAATTAGGTTATGTGGAGCTTACCACTGAAAATTGTTTTTCTATAGCTTTCCATGAGCAGTCTGCATAATAAAAGGAAGGTGAAGATATCTCAATATTTTGAATTTTATACAAACAATGCATGAGTATCTTTATATCTTTCCTCCTTGTATGTTTGATGTGTGTCAAACTCCAATGCTTGTACATGAAAAGAATACAATTGGAGATTTTTTTTGTACCTAATAATTACTAATAAAACTAAGGTTCCCCTAGCTAGGTTTGAATGCGGGTTCGCAATCTTTTGGTCGCAAGCTGCTCTAGCATGAGGGGGGTGGATGAGTCGGAAGTATCCTGTGTGCTGTCCGAATAGTGGGGGAGTGCTGGTTCTATCTTTATAGTCATGGCCCATACTTTTGGTGCTTTATCTTGTTTTCTGTACAGCTTTTTGCTTTGGTTCACTCTTTGTGATCTTCTTGACCGTTTGTGTACTTATCATTTTGTTTCTAATATATACTTGTTTACTGATAAAAAAAACTAATTTGAGCACCAATTTAATCTGTTGAGTCATAGGGACTACCTTTACAATATATATATATATACCCTGATATGTTTTTGTGGTTATAAGCTTTCTAGGTCCGTTAGGACCGTCCAAGGATCAAAAAATTGAGAATATCAGCGATATATCGCTGATTGTTGTCAGTATCGTCCATTGCCGACACATCTACACGGTGTAAGAACTGTTATAGATGATATCGCTTCCTGAAACCAGAAGGATTTCTGAAAAAAAACTTTTCCCGAGAAAATATAAGATTCTTGGTAATTCCAACGCCTGCGAATTATTTCCTAGAAAAGGGACCAATGGGAATTTATAGTTCAAAAAGGAGGGTATTTTCTCCTCCCTATACGACGAGGGCGGCATTAATAGACCAAAAGACGAACGTTCAAAACGGTGCCTGTCCCTTAGAAATTTTTAAAAAAGGTTGAAAAAAACAAATGGTTGTCGACAAAGTGGGGCCTGGAGTGTAGCCGTTGAACCCAAGATTAGGATTGCCTACGTATTCACTTTTAGTGGAATCAAGCCATGTAGTTTCAGGGAATGCTAAGTTGATTGAATGAGGATTCGATAGTTTTAACTCGTATAGCTGAACCCAATAATATCCATTTTAGGGATTGGTGACTTACCCATTCAGTTACTTTGGCACTGGATGTTCCCAAAATGGGTACTATCGGGTCGGGTGAATTCAATAATAGATACATGTTGGCATTCCAGCCTTCCTTCTCCTTTCAGGGCCTATCCGAAAGAGAATCAGTACCTCTTGGTCGTGAATATCTGAATTGGGCGAACCGCTCCCCATGGATATCTTTGCTTTGGAACAAAACAATTAGAATGAGGCTCGGTCAACTGGAATGTGTACTATCCATACAGGAGATCTTCCAATTTAGAAGATCCATGTTTAAGCAGTAGCATATTGTTCCATGAAGCTAAGGTCAAAAATATGGAAGAAATAAGTGTTTCCATGAAACTCTACCACCTAGTCAATTCTGTTCCTAAAACTATCGAATCGTTATCCATTCTACTTATGATTCCCCCGAACTACGTGTGACTTGGTTCCCTTGAAAGTGGATACATAAGCAGCCCTATCTTGGGTTTAGTTCCCATATACGAGCAGAAACTATCGAATCCTTATTCGATCAACTTATCATTCCCCGAAACTACTAACACGCTTTTAGGTATGAGCTTAACCTATCGCAATCCTCTTACGCTCTTCGACAACTTTCCAATGGCACCATATAGGAGCTAAAACTATCGAATCGTCATCCAATCTACTTATGAATCATCAGAATTACGTTTAACTTGATTCTACTAAAAGTGGATACGCAGGCAGCTCTATTCTTGGTTTCAGTTTCCATATTAGAGTAGAAAGTATTGAATCCTTATTCAATCAACTTATGATTCCCCGAAACTATTAACACGCTATTAGGCATGAGCTTAAACTATCACAATCCTATCAGTAATGAGCTTAAACTTCCCAAACGCTCTTCAACAGGAGCCGAAAACTGTCCAAAGGCACCATATAGGAGCTAAAATTATCGGATCGTCATCCAATCTACTTATGATTCCCTAGAATGTACAAACTATCACGCTTGAAAAACATGATGAGACTTAGATTGGCGGTACATTACGGAGAAAACTAGGTCCAAGCTACAGTGAAAATTTGATTATTACACAAACTGCAAAACATCAGAGCATTGTTAGAGATAGATGCAGTTCGGTTTTAGTCCTGCTAAATGATTTCTGCTAAAAAAACCACGTGTTTCTGCATGCAATACACTCCACCTGAGGCCAAGAGAAGGATAGAGGTTTGGGACAATGTCTACACAAAGAACAAGAATACCTTGAAAAATGTCAAACTACTGGCAGAAACAATCTAGCATAACAATGTCCTCTGTCTTTTTTACCAGACGGTGGGGCTGGGTTAGTGCACTTATGCTCCATCAGGGAGCAAGCTGAAATTTTAATGAAATTTGCATAAAGTAGATAGATATTAGAGTTTTGTGATATGAAACTCTCATTGATCTCTCTCAATTGCTCAATGAGTTCGATGCCATTTTAACATCTTCAAGCTCAGTCTCACAAAGGCATCCAAATGTGACATTCTGTAGATCTTTATAGAGAAGTTCCTGGTCATTTTTAGAAGCCAGGACTAATTAAATGAATCAATTAATGGGCGATTTTATCTATATCAACCTACACATGCCAATTGAGAGATGGAAAAAAAGGAAGAACATAAGTAAAGGTGCAAAGAGAAAATGTAACCTTGTAGTTCTCTCGTCCTGCTTGGATGATGTCTGTTAAATCAATTTTTTTCTCCTTGCATCTTGAGCATCGAGCATCCTTCATTTGTTTCACATGGCTATGTAACATATTGAGAACCTACCTAATGCATAATGAAAATATAGCAAACAAACACACAAAACTAGATAAATAAATAAATGAAACTTGTGACCTGCATGCGCTCTGATTCTTCAGGCTCCTTCGATGCTGTCTCCTCTACCATTAGACCATCTTGTAATGCAAAGCAATCAACTTGAAAGGTTTTTTCTATAGATATTTATATTGCTATTTAAATAAATAAAGCAAATATGATTTTTTATTTTAGTTCCAAAGAATTGAAAGAAATCAGAGACCATACAGATCCAACTGGCTTTTTAGATCCTGATCTAATCCTCTTTCTCCTCTTCCCTTCCAACAATATAGTACCCCTTCTCACCAGTGTAGTTGTTGGGCTGTTCCAAACAGGAATCTCGGTAGTTGTTGCTGGATGCCTCTTGGGACTGTTGGATTTTAATTCTGACATGGGTAACAGGTTGAAAGAGATTACCTCCTCCATCTTCTTATTAATCTCCGCCGTGCTCTTGGGATTTTAAGGGTTTTAACCTACAAAGGGTAATGCTAGTTTCATTGTCTTTATAAATTATAAAAGAGGGTAATGCTATAGGTAATAAGATTATGCTCATAATAGTGTATTCAAGGCGTCGCCTAGGCGGTCGCCTAGGCATTTTTGGACCAGAACCGCCTAGGCGCCCCTCTAGGTGGGCGAAATTCACGCGACGCCTAGGCATCTAGGAGCTAGGCGGTCGCCTAGGCGGTCCATACAATTTTTTTTCTAAAAACCTATATTAAAACCGTCTTCTCAACCCTTCTTTAAAATCCTATTTTAAAATTTCATTTAAAAACCTCTTTTAAACCATTGTAGTGATTAGCCCACCACGCATTTGACTATGTAGTCAAATATTGTGTCCACGTGTCCCTTTTAATACCCCTTTAACTATGATTAAGCTTAAGAAAATTAAGGTTATTATATTTTGTTTTCAAAAACTAAGGTTAGATTGCTTAACCTAGGGGTGAATGAATCTTAACTGCAACTGATGGGTGTTAAAAAGGGGGACATGGATCAATGAGGACCACACATTCCTCTACAGTGGAATGCGGCGGCATTAACTTAAACAATTCATATTTTAAACCCTATTTTAAAACAATCATTTAAATTCTTAAACCCTATTTTAAAGTCTAAAAACACTATCTTAGATATAGGTGGTGCATTTAAACTTTAAAAGCAACATCCAAAGTCAACACTCAAAATCACCTTAAAAGTTAGAAAACTTCAAACTAATTATATATCTATTATTTATATAATGTGTATATATTAATTTTACATATAAATATATTATATTTATGAATATAAGTTAATTATTTTTATTGCCTAGGCATCGCCTAGGCCGCTCCTCACCTAGCCAGGCCTAATCACCTAGGTATCGTTTAGATGCCTTGACTACTCTGGCTCAGAAGGGTTTTTAAAAAATATCCTAACACTTTGACTAATCCCTTAGCTATAATTCATAAGTTGGCATAATATTTTTACTACAAAAATTTTCTAAAAATGATGTATCATGTAAAAAAAGTATAATATATGACAAAAATTGATATGTTAAAAACTAATATTTATATATATTATACACCCATTTCAAAAAAAAAGTATCAAAATTTTAATACTTTTTTCTAACTCTTTAAAAAAATATAGATAGAAAAAAAAAATATTTGTATTTGTAATTTTGGCAATTGGCATAGAGGTCTTGTTCGATTACATTAAACTAGTAATCACCTAAACAACACTCGATAGAACTAGAGGTCCTCTAGGTCTATTAGTGAGGATAGTGCTTGGAAGGCAGTTTGGGCAGTCGTTCCTGGGGCCATCTCTTGGGTAATGTGGAAAGAGCGAAATAAGAGAGTTTTCGAGAACTCTCATCTTCCATACATCGCATTTGCTCTCGCATTCGCTTATTGGTTGTAGCATAGGCAAGCATTTGACAAGAGGAAGCATATCTAAGAACCATTCTGAGTTGATAGAATGCCTCCCTTTTTTGAAAGGACTTTATGTTGCGATTTTGATTATATTTTGTTATGTATTTTGTTTCATCGTGGGTTTACAACCTTGTAAACTCTTTTGTAGTTCTCCTTGCTTAATATATGGTTGACCTTACCGATAAAAAAATAGACTTCGAGGTCCTGCTTGTTTACATCAAATAAAAAATATATATATTAAAAACTTGAACATGGGTCCTACACATTTAAATAAAATTACTATGGGTTGAATTATAATCTATGTTTAAATTGTTATGAATCTTATGAATGTAACATGAATCAATCATACATTATCGCCACTCGTCTGCGCACATCTTCGCTCTCTTCTCATTGTATCTTTTATGTATATTGTTATTTTTTTAAATGTTTTTATTCTCAAAGTTGTATTAATTTCTATTTTAACTTTTCTTGAAGTTTCACTTCAAAATTTCATGTTTTGCCCAATTTTTTGCCATTTTCCCAAAAATCACCGATAAACGATATATCTCCGATATATCTTTTTTCCGCAGCTTGATATGTCGAGCGATATCGACATTAGAACCTTAGGACCGTCACATTAAACTGCTTCATCAGCTTAGGGGCAAATGCTAATTGACCCCAAAGGCATGGATTTGAAAAAGTACAAAAGTAACTTGTCATTATGGAATTGGGCTTTAATTTTTGGTACAGAAGTATACAATTTCACTAAAATGCATTTATATTTCTAGACACAATTGAGACCCGACTAACACTTGGGGTACACAAAATGGTATTTTGCTTATAGGTGGAAATATGCAGAGCTGCAATCACAGTTTGCAATCTGCTCGAGTTTTAAGAACAGTTTCAAAATCGTAGGCCAAATTTTATTGATTAGGGCTTGTTGTAATTGTTAATATTAGTTAGTATGATGCCTTCAGGGAGTTCTTGCCCACATATAAGAAAGTTAGCTTCTGCTCTTTCATTTATTCTCTTAATCTTATGATGCCACACCATGGCAAGATTTGTAAGTGCTAGAATTTTGAATTTGCCTTGTTCTATTTATTTCCCAGTATACAACATTTATGGACAGTGACGTTTTTTGTTGCTGCTTTACTTGTTTTCCCTGATATCACATTCTTGTATGCATTGCAGTTATCACATTTGACTTTTTTTGGATTAAGTACCTGCCTTGTGCTTAGAAGGCAGTGTTGGATATGCCCATTCGCTAACTAGAACATATACAAACTAAATTAACTAGGGTTGCGGCCTATAAAAAAGGATTAAGTGGTTGTTTCTTCTTTGTTAAATGTGTAATTCACGAGTTTCTTATCTATGTAGGAAATATATTCCATCAAGCTGCCTGGCGATCCGAAGCTTGGAGAGGGGAAGCCTGAAAATCAAAACCATGCTATAATCTTCACACGCGGGGAAGCTATTCAAACTATTGACATGAATCAGGTGCACATATACCTATATATGTTTCAGTACATTTTTTGTTGTTCATAACCGAAATGTATTTTCTTAGTTATAGAAATACAATATTCGGTTTAGGGTAGTCATTCTGAAAAAAGATGATGGAGGTTGGCTAAATGAATTACCTATATCATTTGTTGATGCACTGCCCTGTGTGCTTGAGATTTGGGGACATATCCAAACCAGGCTATGTGTGAATTGAGTTTTTCCTTTGTCCCTCCAGAACTTTTTATCCTTTTGGTCTTTTCGAGATTGTGGATAGTGCATGGGGCTTGGGGGGCAATCTGTTCTATTTTACCAGGGGCTATTTCATGGATGATCTGGAAAGAAAGGAATTCTAGAGTGTTTAAGGGCACTTCTTGTTCATCTCCTCGGATATGCATCCGTATTAGACATTTGATCTTAGAATGATGATCTGTACTTTGTATCAATTTAGACTTGAGGGATCTCCTGGGGTGAGAGGAGCTGTCCTCGAAGGCTATTTGGGTTCCATGGCCCCTTTTGGGGTCGTTAGTGTGTGTTATTTTTCGTTTGTTTCCTTTTATTGTTCAGATTCCTTAACGGCACTACGCAGTATCCTCTCGGTATTATGGCGCATGTACCTGTACTCCTTTTTCATTCATATCTATATGATCTCATTTTTACCGATAAATAAATAAATATAATATTCGGTTGATATGTATGAAAATATTGACCGGACAATGACATATTGACATATCAATACCCAAGTGTGAAACTATTGAGATTCTCCAACTTTTCATCTTTGAACTTATTTTTAGTTTTTATGGTGAAAACCGACCATTCCTTTTTGGTAATTTTACTTAAATGTGTTATAAAATATGAAAAATTATGCATAGTGATTTAATTTTAGGTAAATTGAAAATGTAATGGGTAAATCATTATATGTAATTACCAATAATTAATGACTAGGGACTCCAAATTAGAGTAATTAAATTCTCTTTTTTATGAGTGACAAGAAATTGTATTGAGGATAAAATTCCCCTTATTATGATATCATATCACAAGACCTAGAGAGGGGGTGAATCGGTTTACTAAGGTCTATTTACCAATTTTTAAATTAAGTTAAAATAGACACAATGATCACTAAGAGAAAAATAAAAGTACAAATTCAAATCTTATCCAATCGGACTCAACACTATCACACTACGATTAGAGCTGTAAATGGAGCGGATAGTGGTATATCTGAATTCGTATCCGATTGTATTTTCGACTATCCGAATCCAAATAAATATATGTCGGATAGTGAAATTTGATATTTGTATCCGACTTCGATTAAAATATTCGAATTCGGATAATATTCGAATTATCTGACTACTTTTAAAAATTTTATATCAATATCTAAAAAAATGTTTAAAAAATATTTAATTTTTTTAAAAAATAGTAAATTAATATTTTATCTCTATCTATATTAAAAATAATGATTTAATGTATTAAAATATGTAAAAAGTAAATATTTTAAAGTTTATTCTAGTTTTATGAACATAAAATATATTATTTACATATATATATATATATATTATATAATCGGTCGGATACTTATCAAATCGGATATTCCAATATCTGAATTCTTATCCGATTATAAACGGATAGTAAAACTTCTATTTGAATCCGCTCCGGCGGATACGTATTCAGATAATTATTCGAGTACACTGATTCAAATACGAATCTGATACGGGTATTATCCGTATCCATTTACACCCCTAATCTACAATACTCCATGCTTGCACAACCACGAACTATTAAGTTCAATCTCCACTGCAACGACTCCAGCTCCTCACTGGCCAAGCTTTCTCTAAGGTTTCACAAGTCCACGATCCAACACGATCGATCTCCGTCTACGATGGCTTTGGG
Source organism: Tetracentron sinense (assembly GCA_015143295.1). Lineage (NCBI taxonomy): Eukaryota > Viridiplantae > Streptophyta > Magnoliopsida > Trochodendrales > Trochodendraceae > Tetracentron > Tetracentron sinense. The sequence continues at coordinate 33,592,617 of CM026568.1, read as the reverse complement.
TCTCGCCATCCAACAAACCACGATCTTTCTCCTTCCACAACTGCTTTGGCTCACGAGTCACGCCAACCAATTACTCAAAGATATGAGCTTTATAGTGTTTGAAATGTTTAAAAACACTCTAGTGGGATTTTTAACCATTTGGAAATCACAGCAAACAAGGATAAGGATAATTGAACTAAGCTTGCAACTCTAGAGCTCTATAACAAAAAACTCTATTTTTTTCAAAAATTTGCGAATTATTCGCGCTTTTTTGCTTTGCTGAATTATTCTTTGAATTATTCGTGAATTATTGGATTCCCGAATTATTGGCGAATTATTCGTGAATTTTCTGTATTGTTCCCAAATTTTCCGAATTATTCCCGAATTATTTTCTCAAACCTGGCAAAAAACTACTTATTATATATATTTTTTAATGAAATTGTTCGGTATATTTTTATATTTATTTTTTATTTGTTCCGAATATTTCCCGATTTTTTCCCGAATTTTACTGAATTTCCCGAAATTTTCCGAACTTGACCTCTGCTGAATTATTCCCGAACCCTAACTTTGTCACTATGCTCTAGAGGACAAGAGGAGAATCACCGGGTCTCAACCAAGAGGTGTGGGAAAGCATAGCAACATTGCCAAAGCTCATGGAGGTGTATCTGTATTTGGCGGAGTAGGCGAACATACTCGTGAAGGAAATGACCTTTTCATCGAAATGAAAGATTTAGCCTCCTCTCTAGGAGAACAGACTTATCTACAATGGCTACTCACGAGAGTCTCTGAGTGCTTAGGCATTCAATCAATATTAGATTGGAGTTTGGATGGGGGGATGTCATATGTCGGCAAGACCTACCGGTCCCCAATCATTCCGAGATCTATTAGGGCACATTTGTCGATTGTTTCCCAGAATTCCGTCATGCTTATGAGATCGCGACCATTTCCCCCAAGCTTTTCCTCCGGCAAACGCTAACCGAGAGGGGAGAATGAATGAATCAGGAATCTCTAAAAGCAATCTTTAACTCTCTCAAAAATATTGTCTCTAATCTCTAATTCGTTAAAATGAACAATTAAAATATATAGTCAATTTTTTTTGGAAGTTTCTAAATAACTGACTCTGCTCTACTCGCTCGAGCCAACCAGAGCTAGTTCGAGCGAGGTGGTTTTTGGAGTTATAATGCAATTGCACTGTCTCAACCTGAGAGCAGTTCGCTTGAGCAAGCCCAAGTTCGTTTGAGCGAATTGGCTATTGGAATTGCATAATTGCTCAGACATTGCAGAGAGACATTTCTGAGAGAATTTTGCTCAAGCCAGACATTATACACTCGACCCAGACATGGGTTGCTCAAGCAGACTTGTCCGCAAATCATGCACTACTGGCATTGATGTCTGTAATTCCATATATATTGTCAAGTCACTAGTCACCTAAGATAAATGCAAAATATCCAAGTCAAATCACCTAAGGTATGGACTAGGTATCTAGGTCACTTATCATCCTAAATGGTGAGAGCGAAACTTCACAGACTATTTTAAACATGGAAGGAAATGACTCAAGATTATAACTTGACTCAATTTGGTCAACAGAATTTAGCCAATCACAAATATGGACTTTATTGATGGAGAAGAATGTGCAAAAGAAGAAAAGAGTTTATTCCTTTGTATGAATTTACAGAAGAGAAAAAACAAAGACTTGGAAAAGAGATGAAAGGTCCAAATACTCCAAGACACCGGTCAATTACGTCTTCCTTTGCTTTTTGACACATTTAGCACTTATTAGGCAAATGAAACTCTTGCTTTTTCTTGGAATTTCTTTGCCCGGGGGGGGGGGGGGGGGGGGGGGAATCTATGACTTCCTAATCTTTATGTCTCACTAAATTCACACCCTCTTTTAGGAGGACGAAGCTATAGAATCTCTTGCTGTGATAGTCCCTTCTGAATTTCCGATCTAAAGTCAACTATCCTTCCTCTTTATCCTGAGAAATTTGAACCCTATTAAGATTCTCAAGCAGCATAAGTGCTAGCTAGTTTAGTTGGTAAAGTCTCTTGGCGTTGTACCAGAGGGGTTTATGAGAGGGGGAGGGCTACTCCTCATTGTGTAGCCCATGTGGCCTCCAATGAACAAAAAAAAAAACGTGTTTTAAAATGATTTAAAAAAAGATTCTTAAGCATATTTTACACGAATTTAATCCCTGTCCCAAAATTCAAATAATTTTCTTCCCTCTGTAAAAATGTGAATTTATTACACGAATTTTTGAAAAAGTCGTGAGTTAATTTATGGGTGTTTGGGCATGCGCGTGTGTGTATTTTGTTTCCCTTACTTTTCAAAGTTTGTTGGTTTTTTCGAATTTTTCTCTAGCATAATAATTCCCCGACTCCGACTTGGTGAGTTTGTTTTCACGTATTATTTCTCTCACTCTTGCTATCCCAAATGGGTGTTTTTGTTACACAACGAGTTTGAGATTATATTGGCACTTATTATCCTGTTTCCTAAAATATAAATGCATGTTTATGTAGTTTCCACAATGTTTTCATGGTTTCCAAATTTTTTACAGTATTTCCATCAACTTCGATAAATTTCCACGAAATGTAACAAATGTTTCCATTTTCTATGTGACTGAAGTTTTTACATAACTGAAAGTGTAAAACCTTGGTCTAGTCTGCATTATAGGCGATTACATGGGAAGCCAATAAACTTGATTATTTCAATTTTTTGTGACTAAGCAATCATCTTGCATGCTTATTTATTGTTAATGATGATCATAAAAGCATTAATTTCTTAATCTATGACATAAAATCAGTAATGAGTAAAATTTCAACAGTCTAAATCCTGTTTAGCACTTCGTTACAATTAAATTAATCTTTAGAAATCTAGCTGTAAGATGAGTAATTGTGTCATCTATCCATCAACCAACATTGGCTAAACGTTTGACAGTTTTTTCAGTTGAGTCATTATAACTATTTTTGTTTGCCAATGAGTTATTGATCTATACTTATTAAAAAAAATGAATGAAAAAGGGCCCTTGTTTCTTTGCTATGATATTTCGTTCAAGTTTTCCTTTCCTTTAAAATGGGATCAGTTTTTTATGAAAAAACTTGGAGTATATCTAATTATCTACCTAAAAAATTAAGAAAATACCTTTAAAGGGTAAAGAGAGAAAGATATGATAGAAGAGAAGAAAAGGATGAATGTGGATGAATTTTTAACTTCATCTCAATTTTTTTCCAACATGAGATGGCTCAAGTTGGCTGATTACATTATTTTCTTGAGGGATTTGTATGTTTTGTTGTGACCTTAAGGAACTTGAAGGATCGGGAATAATAATTTCAAGAGTTTAGAATATGACTTATGTCTTTGGTCATGGTTGGGATTAATGAAATTTGCCTTGCAGTTTTAGCAGTATTCACACTTTCATGAGATTGGAGGGCAGTAGCTCGGTCTTGCCCAATGCTCATCTTTCCAAGATGAGCGCCATCTAAGGATGAGTGGCTCAAATTGGAGGATGATGACTTTCTCTTGGCAATCTGGTTCCACTGGAATTATTGGTTTCTTGAGATAAACAGGGGAAAACCATTAAATTTTTTTGGGTCCTATTAGGGAGAATTTTAAACTAGGCTGAAGTCTTTGAATTTGAGGAGCATTGTCATGGAAGGAAGCTCAAGCATAGTTGTGCTTCGGGGAGAAAAAGAAGGAAGGATTTTGAAGATCTTTATTTTGTCTAGCAAATTCGGGATTGACCTCAGGTATGAACTCCTTCGTTCTCTTATATCTTGAGTTCCGTTTATGATAATGTGGACCTCATAATTAAGGGCCATGTCTTTAGGATGTGCTTGTATAGTGATGAGATGATGTGGTCTGGCCTTTTCTGCTGTCCCCCTTTTGGGCTTCTATTTTTCCCAAGGGTATGTACAAGACCAACAGGGCATCTGCTATTGACACATTCTGCAGGAACTCTAGGATCATGTTAATTTCCTATAACCGTTAAGATAACGACTGGTACGTAAATGTTTTCGTAATACCTGTACCAATTTGAGTCATGTTACTTTACTTAATGGCCTTTACATGACTGATTCTATTGCACACTGTGGGTTTAGAAAACCGATCCTAACTTGTTCATTTCAAAGTTTTCACTTTCTTTCCTCCTTGAGAGGCAAAAACGACAATTTCATTTCATTTTTTATTGGATAAAAAATAGATCTATGCTGCACATCGATGGATAAAAGCTTTGAAATCACTTTCCAAAACAAAACAAAAAAATTGTTTGGGGTTTTGATGAGTAAATTTCTCAACTTTTTCCAATTAATGTTTTTTTTGTGATGGATCGATAAATATGATTTTATATATTAGATCAAAGATGATTTCAGTGACATAAAAAGAGAAATAGGGAAGTTATTGAGTAGTAGCTTCCAAGAATCCAAAAATGAAAAGATACGAACAACTGCTTAAAACAAATGTTCCCTAAAAGGAAAAGGCAAAGATCCTATGGGGGATGATAGGTCCATCGATGCTACAACTCTCCCCGAAGGATTTTCCTAGGTCTGAGTCAATACGTCATATAGAACACCATTCTAAAATCTGATGTCTAATACACCTAGGCATCCGAGGTGAAGAAGAAGTCGAGTCGTTGAAAACTCTCGAATTCCTCTCTTTCCAGATAATCTAGGAAATGGCCTCTGGCAAAACGGTTTGTATCGCCCCATGGGCTTTATCCAAGCACTCTAGTTGCCAACATGATAAAATGCTCTGCCTTAATATTTGTTAATGCACATTAGCAAGTTTAGAGCATAGATTCATTGATTTCAAGTGAAATTTGTATATCTACCATGATTGGGACATGTGTTTTCATTTTATCTCATTATGTGTTAACTAAACTTGATAAAATATCTTCTTCATGCATAATATGCATTTAATGTCAATATTTTTTTTTTGTTCATCAATTTTTTATATTTTTTCTCAATTTATATTTTTTTAGAATCTTCTTAAATTTATATATATAAAAGCGGTATGTGCATAATGGATGAAACCTTCTTAAAGGTTTTGGCAAAACCAGTTACGTACACCACAACCGTTATTTAAAACCTTGTCTAGGATGCCCATGTGAGGAGCGCACCAGTCTCTTTAGATGCTACATTCTGCTTGCAGCCTCAGATGAGACAATTCATGCCAAAATTTCTCAAGTTCTTTCACATAGTGGCGAAACTTGGTTACATGAATGGACTACCGAGGCAAAGCGCACATAAAGCAACTAAGGGAAGAATAAGCAAAAAATAGCCTGGATGGGTCTATCTGGACTCTGGAGGTAATTTATCATATGTTATATCCATTATCCTAGGCATCTAGAGCTTTTATAGGCCCTTGGATGTTAGAAAACATTACAAATCATATTTTGTATCTTCTTTAGGGGAGAGGCCTTTCACGTGTAGTTATGTACCTTCTATTATAGAGCATACTGACCTTTTTACCGGAAACAATTTAAATGGGCTTGTCCTAAGAACCATGAAATAAATCGAGGAAATTTTCAGTAATCTTTTATAGTGTTACCTGGGGCTGTATCCTAAAACATTCAGTGATTCTATTATGATTAAGACTTTCGCATGAATGTTGTGAAGTAGATATGCGTTTATGTATCACTGATTAGCAGATTCAGATTGTAAATCCTCTACTTTTTGATGGTCGATTAGCTGAAAGTTGTGGCATTGACTTCATTTCCTGCAGTATATAATCTTTCAATTTTCCTTGATCTTATATGCTTATCATCTTTTTGTCAGCATGACCTTGGCTTCTAAATTTCCTTCTTTATTTTCTTCTTTATATGTGTTCATATAATCATATGGAACAATGAATTACTTTTCATCAGTATTTTATCTCCAGCTCTCTTTGTTTAATATTGACAAATGATAATCTGGATCCCAACTCTAAAAGGAAAATGTGCATATTGTTATCCAGGATAACTACCTTGAGGAGGCTATGAAAATGAGAAATCTTCTCGAGGAATTTCGAGAAAAGCATGGTCTTCGACCTCCAACTATTCTTGGTGTAAGAGAGCACGTCTTTACGGGAAGGTTAGAAATACATTTCTTAATTCGTGTTAGCATCTGATTCCTCTGAGTTGGTTGTGATGACTCTTTCTCTAAGCCATAGCTTATTGGATGTATCCATGCAGTGTGTCATCATTGGCCTGGTTTATGTCCAATCAAGAGACTAGCTTTGTGACCTTGGGTCAACGTGTTTTAGCAAATCCTCTGAAGTAAGTAGTAAGACTTCAACTTGTTATATTTAACAGGGACTCAGTTATATTTACCTTAAATCAAGTTCATAAAAACTGTTATATTCATTTTTTGATAAAAAGAAGAAATGATTTTGGGAGGAGTGAAAAGACAAGAGCTAGACTGTATTCTTGTAGACACGGGTGGAGCTAGGGAGCCATGCCCCCCTCCCCCGTCACACACACACACATATTTTTGAATTTTACATATTCTGTAGTATTAAATAAATATTTTTTAAAATTTTTACTCTTATCTATATATAGTGGCCCCCCCAAACTAACTCTAGTTATTTGACTATGTGGGAAGTTAGGCCATCCAAAATTTGTAAATTTTTTTAAAGTCAAAAATAAAAAATGGAATAAATTCTATTTGAAACTGTAATTAATTTTATATAGAGCAGTGATTAGACCGCACATTCGGTAGATAGTTGAATGCCGGTCTATGCCTTCCTTTTAACACTCCTTAAGGTTAATTAAATTAAGGTTAATAATTTAAAAAAAAAACCAAGGTTGGATGGATGAACTCTAGGGTAAGTGAATCATAACCACAGTTGGTGGGTGTTAAGAAGGGGTTGTGGACCAATGAGGACGGACATTCAGCTACATAGCTGCAGTCCGTTATTTATTTATATAATGGCTCTAAAAAGGGCATGTTACTGGACCTTTATTGGAATGTAACATTAACAAATTTTATGATCACGATAGACCCATTACTTAAAAAAAAAAATCTCGGGGACTACACCCCCCGAACCACCAGGCCTCAAACCCATTAATTTTCTTAATGCATGTATTTCGGCCCCCCAAAGAAAAATTCCTGGCTCCGCCTCCGCCCCCTGCTTGTAGAATGTGTTGGAAATAATGAACTGATGATCACAACATAATTTTTATTTGTAGGAGTTTAGTTCTGAATGATGTTTTTTTCCCTGATATAATCTTAACATGTTCTATCCATACTTTGGATTCTAAAGTACTGAGTGGGTGGGTGGATTTTCCATAGTGGCAGGGAAGTTTTGTATAGGGTGAGTGCTTGCTTCCCAAGAAGCTAGTTTCTCAATCTTGCTTCCATACGTCCCATTTAGTGGTCAGAGTGGGCTATGAATGTGGGAGGTGATGGGAATGGGATAGACCTAAGTCTACATTATGGATGCCTATACTAATTTAATGACCTGTACCAATATACTGAGAGTGAGGCACCCATATCGCATTTTTTTTTGTGCCTCACTTCCTGTTTATTGTTTTCGCTTCTCGCTCTACCAACTATGGGATGTTCTATCCAAGGTATTTCAATAACCATTGTTGGATAATCTCAGTTAATATGTTAAAGCTGGAGGGCATCACCTTGTTAAAGCATTGCCATCATAAGTTGCTGATCCTTGGCAAAACTGGCCAATCTGCAGCTTTAACACATTTGTTCTTGGTCTTAGAATGTCATGGTTTTGCTTCTATTGAAGTGGTTGATCAGGACATACAAAAAGTATTCTCTTATTATGAAGAAACTTTGTTAAGATAAAAGAGATGGATACATTGGAAGAGAGGAGAAAAAGAAAAAAAATTACATGGCCAATATACCCCAATAAAAGCTTGTTCTAGAGACAACTCCCTTAGGTAGGGAGTTTGCCTTGTGGTTAGTTGACTCAACATGAGCGAGAACCAGATAAGAATTACTACTTAATTTATTTTCCCTCTCAAGGTTAATGGAAAATTTGGCATTGCCTAAGGTATTGGTTAGGCACCTCCTATCTGAGGTGTTCTCAGATGGTCTGGAGTGGCTCCTGAACTGCTCTTTTCTGAGGATGTATTGGACTTAGATTGCTTTGCAAGAGTCTCGGAAGTCGGAAATGTACTTATAAAAAAAAGGTCTCTGAAATGTCTCTAGTATCCTTGGAATTCCTATCAAAATAAAGACCTTGTATGACTTGGTTAAATATGACATTATTTTAATGGCCATGTGCATGGTTTTTCATTTTACTCATGTTTTCTTTTCATGAACAGAATTTGGATTAGCTAGTTTTGGGGCTTTATCTGAACTTGCCTTGCCAAAGAATGAGTCAGAAAATGAAATGATCTTAGTATAGGGAAACCAATTTAGGTTTTTCTGTCTGAGTCACTTTTTAATGAATGTACAGATATCTAGGTTACTCTATGAAATTATGCTTACCCCCAACCTGCAATACCCAGCGCACACAACCAAAAAAAGATTTTGCTTTCCATTAAATTAATTGATCAACCATATTAGTTGAACCCTCATCACATTCCGTTGAGATTGTCATCTTATCTGTTATGGTGCAAGAGACTTTTCTCTTTTATTCCTAAAGAAATTTAGTGGATGAAAGTACTTATTCATATATTTGCATCTTGCAGAATCCGTATGCACTATGGACATCCAGATGTTTTCGACAGGATATTTCATATAACTCGAGGTGGCATTAGTAAGGCATCCCGTGTTATTAATATTAGTGAAGATATATATGCAGGTATGCATGAAGAATGTCAGCACTTTCTTGTCTTTTCTTTATAATCTCACTACCAGAGATCTGTCGTTCCTGATTTTAGTTTGAGTTTTCCAGTGTTGAGATTATGGTATATGGGGTGCATTCAAGTTTTTTAAAAGTGCGCGATTTTACATTTTTATTCACTCATGAAGGACTATTGCATGCAAGGTTTTAAAATTCGAGTTCAGGGAAAATGAAATTTTGGCTGGATTATCGAAGTTTTGCAGGAAATTTATACCGAATTAGTAATTAATACTATTTCACAAATAATGATGATCAACAAGTAAACTAACCTGCAAAAATAGAGTAGTTTTTTTTTTTTTTTTTGTAATTTAATTGTTTATTGGTTCTATATTAAATATTAAGTTTTTAATGATTAATGCTAATTAAGTCTTTATCCAAATTTCTGAAAAGAACTCAAAACTAAACTATTTAAAAAATTAAAAGAAAATTTCAGCCACATAACGTACCAAAATTACAAACATCATTTTGTAATAAAAAGGTTCAGATTAAATTTTGAATTATTTTTTATTCATTAAAAAATAGTGTAATGGTAGAAAATTTATTGTTTAAGGCTTATCAATAGATTGGCTGGAGACATTGAAAATACTATGATTTCACAAAAAATGAACTTCAATTAAGCCTAAAAATTAAAAAAGATAGAGCAAATTAAAAAGTTACTTTTCAAGTTGTTTTCCCAGAAAAGATTTCCCAGGATTCCCCATTTCGTTCTTCACCTCCTTTTGGTTGATTTTTACCTAAGAAACTCAAGTTGAGTGAAGGTAAGGAAATAAATCAAAAATGCAAAAATAAATAAAAAAAAAATCTTTTGACGAATTGTTGAAGTTTTGACAGTTTGTCGAAACTTTGTTCTATTTATAAAGGGGAGGGGCCATCCCCCCGCCCCCCAATTTTTTTAAAACCAACTGTAAGATAGGTATATTAAAAAAAAAAAATACATAATAAGAAAATAGTGGCCCCCCCAAAATAGTTCGAGTAATCGACTTAAAAAGATTATACATAAGGATGATACATATCATGAAAGCCAAACTCAAATTTGACAAAAAAATAGAATATAGTAGGAAAAGACGAAAAATGAAGAACAATTAATAACTTAAGATTTAAAGTTATTAAGATGAGAAAAAAACGTACAATAGTTCATATTTCTACAATTGGTCGGCTCTCTAAAAGTGAGGTAAGAAGAGCTCTGGGATTTGTTCTTAGAAGGAGAATAAGTTTTTAGAATAGGGTTTAGGGGTATGGGTGCTCCTAGACAAGACATTCTTTTCAAAAAAGAAAATTATTTCTTTTAAATGGTGTCCAATCAGTAAATATTGGTGTGCTCGAAGCAGCACCCTTTTTTATTATTATTATTATATGTATAATATAAAGGGATTGATTCTTTGTGTGTCCGTGTGTCATTTTTAACCCTAATTAAGATTTAGTGACTCGAGATTATTTTCTAAAAACCAAGGGTAGATGTATAAATTCTAAGAGTGAGTGAATCTTAACCACATTTAATGAGTGTTAAAAGGGACGCATGTCAAGCAGGGGAGGTGGACATGTTCCACCCAGTGGAATGCACATGAAAAATATTAATCTCCATAATTTAAAAATATAGTTAATTTTTTTTCTAATAAAATGCGTAATATACTGGCGGTTTCCATTATGTAACGAAATTGTCGGTGTTCATTGGTCCACGCCCCACTTTTTAACACTCACCAATTGTGGTTAAGATTCATTCACCCCTAGGGTTAAGCGATTCAACTTTGGCTTTTAGAAAAAAATAGAAAAATCTTAACTTTAAATTAGTTAAGGTTAACCAGGGTTAAAGGAGTGTTAAAAGGGACATGAGGACATGGAGGTACGTTGGATAATGTATGGGGGGTATGCTAAGTTGGAGAAAGGATTTAGGGATTAGAGAAGAGAAAAGAGAGAAAAAAAAACGAGATTATGGTAAATTGCATAGTTAGGGATTAGAGAACCATACTAGCATATTATATAAAGTGAGAACATTACATAAATGCCCTTTTACAAGTATACCCCCGATATTACATATATCAATACTCCCCCTCAAGCTAGAACATAAACATTAAGCGTGCCCAACTTGACAGTAATATCCTGAAGAATAGCAAGGTCAACTGGCTTGGTGAAGATATCAAGAAGTTGTTGAGAAGACGAAACATGTTGAAGAGATAAAGAACAATTCCGGACTTTCTCATGGAGAAAGTAAATATTAACCTCAAATGTGCTTAGTCCGCTCATGAAGCACAAAATTTGAGGCAATCTTTGCAGCAGTCTCGTTATCATAATATAAGGACACAGTGCCTTTAATAGGAAACTCTAACTCAGAGAGGTGAGAACGAAGCCAGAAGAGTTCACAAGTGCTATGAGCAAGTGCACGATATTCTGCTTCGACACTAGATAGAGAAACCGTGGGTTGTTTTTTGCTCTTCTACGCAAACAAGTTGCCTTCAAGGAAAGCACAATAGCTCAAGGTGAAACGACAGTAAGTAGTAGATCCAGCTCAATCAACATCAGTATAGCCGGAGATATCGATGTGACCATGTGAGTGATATACAAGTCCAAAACTGGTTCTAGCCTTGATATATCGGATAATACAATGAACAGCAGCAAGGTGTGAAGCACGAGGAGCATGCATGAACTGGTTAACCATGTTGAAAGCAAATGTAGTATCAGGTTGTGTGAATGTGAGATATATCAAGCAACTCACAAGACGCTGATAGACATGAGGATCCGAAAGAAGATCACCCTCAATATCATGCAAAGAGAGTTTCGGATCCATAGGAGAAGTAGCGGGTTTACATCCACTCATACTAGTATCGCTGAGTAGGTCAAGAGCATACTTCCGTTGTGATAGAAAAATTCTCTTCTTAGATCGAGCAATCTTCAGACCAAGAAAGTACTTTAGATGGCCTAGATCTTTGACATCAAAGTACGCCCCAGCTCATGCTTAGCATGAGAGATGAATGAGGAGTCATCGCCGGTCAAGATGATATCATCAACATATACCAGGAGAATAGTGCGGCTTGAGGTGTCAAAATGGATGAAAACAATATGATCAAAGTGACATCGTTGAAAGCCCATGCTAATGACCACTTCACTGAAGCGATGCAACCAAACATGGGGTGACTGCTTCAAATCATATATAGACTTCCGAAATCTATAAACCTTTCCAAACTCCCCCTGAAGTAGGAAACCAGGAGGGGGATCCATAAACACCTCCTCGGTGAGATGCCCATTAAGAAAAACATTCTTGATGTCTAACTGATAGAGAGGCCAACTCTAATTTTCCACAAGAGAGAGGAGAACACGAACAAAAGTCAATTTGGCCACAGGCGCAAAAGTAGCTTCATAGTCAAGCCCATAAGTTTGAGTAAAGCCGTGGGCGACAAGATGAGCCTTATACCGAGCAACACTGCCATCAAAGTTATATTTGACGGTGAAGACCCAACGACATCCCACAGGTTTCTTCTCAACTGGAAGGGGAACCTTATCCCAAGTCTGATTAGACTGAAGAGCATTCATTTCATCAACCATAGTAACCTTCCACTCAGGATGGAGAAGAGCATCACGCACGGACCAAGGAATAGTCACAAAGTCAATTGTTGAAAGGAAGGCCTGGTACGATGAAGATACAGCTTGATAAGAAACATACTTGGCAAGGGGGTAAGGAGTAACACAGGAGGGAACACCTTTGCGATGAGCAATAGGTATCTCAAGATCAGAAGCAGCAGGAGTAACAATAGCAGAAGAAAGTACAAGAATAACAGAGGAAAGTACCTCGAGGAGTGGCCTGCAGGGAAGACTGTGGTAGAGGTGCATCAAAGGGTTTAGGTGGCTGGTAGTGAGAGTACGTGAGAAAATCCTTTTGCTGTGGGAGGTCCCCTGCAATAGGTAAAGGCATAGAGACAGGAGAAACAGTAGGTGAAGGCACAGAGACAGGTGGCTCCTACAGAGACAGGTGGCACCGTAGGAGCAGGAGAGAAATAAGAGACTGTCTTGGAAAAAGTAACATCCAGAGAGACAAAGAAACGACGAGACTGAGGGTCATAACACCGATAGCCTTTAAAGGTGCTAAAGTAACCAACAAAGATACATCGAATGGCTTTATCATCCAATTTCTAATGACTGGGGCGAAGATCCTAGACAAAGTTAGTACAACCAAATGCCCATGGCTCAATGGTAAAAATAGGAACCTGATGGCAAAGAAGCTGATATGGTGAGAGGCCATCAAGAATGCTAGAATGAGCTCGATTGACGAGAAAACATACAGTGAGAAGAGCCATGGACCAATAAGGCTTATGCATCTGCATGCCTCGCAACAAAGAATGAGTGACACCAACTAAATAATGAATCTTGCGCTCAGTAACGTTATTTTGTTGAGGCGTGTCAGGACAGGTAAGCTGATGGGCAATCCCATGAGTTTGAAGAAACTGGACAAAAGGTGTAGAGAGATACTCACCACCATTATCAGAACGAAGGGCCTTAATAAGACCACCAAACTAGGTGACAATGATAGTATGAAATTCCTAAAATTTAGAGAACACCTTATCCTTGTACTTAAAAAAAGTACACTCAAGTAGCTCGAGTGTAATCATCAATAAAAGTAACATAACAACGAAAGTCATCACTTGAGGAAATAGGAGATGGTCCCCAAACATCCGAGTGAACTAACTGAAAAATAGAACGATATCTATGCATTCGAGAAGGATAAACAATACAAACATGTTTAGTAAGCTCACAAGTATCACATTGAAAAGTAGATGAAGAACAAAGTTTACTAAAGGCAGGAATCAAAGAACATAAAGTCTTAGATCTAATATGCCCAAGTTTGGCACGCCATAAACGATAAGTATCAAGAGTAGCATCAATAGAAAAAGGAAAAACAGAAATAGTAGTAGCAGTAGGGAGACTCGATCAGGAACATAATCAGTGTCAAAGTAGTAAAGTCCGCTTCTTTCCACTCCTCTACCAACTATCTTCCTCGTAGTCGGGTCCTGAAAGAGACAATGAGAAGATAAAACATAGCATAATAGTCAAGTTTGGTAGTAAGACTACTTACTGAAAGAATGTTAGAAGATAAATGAGGAACATGTAACACATGAGATAAAGAGAGAGATGGAGACACAGACATGTGTCCCACTCCTGAGATCAGAGTAAAAGAACCATCAGCCAAGCGAACCTTGGCAGTAAGCAATGAAGGTGAATAAATGGAATAATCCTGTGACTCACTAGTCATATTATCAGTAGCTCCGGTATTCATAACCCAGCTAGGAGAAGAAGACGATGTAGTGGCGGCATAGGTCGAGGGAGCATGAATACCTGTGGCAGATGAAGCAGCAGTATCAGGAGAATCACTCTGCAGATGGAACTTAGCTCGGATCATCTCAGCAACTTGTGCTCTCATGGACTCCAGAAGATCACTGACAACAACTGAGGACTAAGGATCAACTGCAGGAGTCGTAGTAAAGTGAGCAGAAGGACGAGGCTGGTAACCCTTGGGATAGCCATGCAAACGGTAACAATGATCACGATCGTATCCCACTATACCACAGTGACTACAAGGAGTAGTAGGTCTACCACGACCGCCACGTCCACGATGACCCCTATCAGCCTCCCTACCATGGTCAGCAGTATGACGAAAATCAGAAACAAAGGCGGTATGATCCGGAAGGGGCATATGAGTAGTGCTCGAAGATATAACAGCTTGCGGTGTTCCTCACCAAACACAGTGGAGTACAAAGATCGAAGAGATGTCAAAGGAGATGTGGCAAGAATTTGAATGCACAACTGCTTGAATTCAGCCCAATGACCTCCCAAGAAATCATAGATGAAGTGACGCTTAATTCGTTTCGTCATAATCTTGGTAGAAGTAGCAGATAATTAAGAAAGAAGTTCATAATGACTCAATTCTTCACAACAACGCTGAAGAGCCCCAAAATAATCTGAAATAGACATATTCCCTTATTGAAAGTGAGCAATCTCATGAGTAAGTTGATAAATCCGAGCATCATTCTCTACTATGGCATAAGTCTGAATAAGAGCTTCCCAAAGTTCATGACAATCTTTATAAAAATATAATTCCTGACAATCTGAGGCTCCATGGAATTGAACAACTAGCCCAAAATAATGCAATTCTCTGTGTTCCATTTAGTAATTTCAGTCATACCTGTCTCCTACTGTGTGGTCTTACAATCAAGATAGCCCATCTTATAGCGACCCCCAATATAAAGCTCAATCGAGCATCGCCATGCAAAAAAAATTATCAGCATTAAATTTAATATTGGTGATAGAGTGGACAACAGAGTCAGAAAGAGTCGGCAGAGTAAGAATTTTAGCATCCTTGGAAGAAACTCAAGGAGCAAACAACCAATCAATCAAAAATATCAACAACAAAAGATTTGATGATATTAAGAATACCAAAGAGATGACTTAAGTTGTTATAAACAAATATGGTGTAAAAAAACCCTTTTTCAGCAAAAAAGGGTAGTGAAGTGGGGCTGTAAAATCATCACAACTAATTCAAATCTCATCCAAATGAAGAAAAAATAGGTTCAAGATGTTCTTATAAAAAAAAATGGTCCAATCATGACCAATAAATAGCGGAAGCAACAATCCATTCAAGCGATAAAAAATCTGAACCAAAACTGTATTTTTCTTCGATTTTTTCTTCAAATCATCGTAATTTCATCAATATTTAACCAAATTTCATGAAATAGGATTAATAAATCCTCTAAAATCAAGATCTTTGAAAAATATACATTTGAAGAACCCCAAAACCCAAAAATAAGGCCTAGGCCATACGGCTTTAAACTACGATTTTTCCTTTTGTTGTTGTTACGACTTTAACCTATGATCTTCTTCTTTTGATGTAGCTTTGATATCAAGTTGGAGAAAGAGTTTGGAGGATTTAGGGTTTAGGAAAGAGAAGAGAGGAAAAAGAGAGATTAAGGTAAATTGCTTAGTTAGGGATTAGAGAACCCTACTAGCATATTATATAAAGAGAGAACATTACATAAATGCCCTTTTACAAGTATACCCCCGATATTACATATATCAACACGCTAAACACTTATCTTTGATTTATATAATGGCTCTATCCAAAGGGAGGACCCTTATTTTTCTTATTACTGGACCTTTATTAGAATGCAATATTAACGAATTTTATGGCCACGATGGACCCATTACTCAAAAAAAAAAAAAAAAAAAAAACGGGGGCTAAGCCCCCGAATCCCCACTGCCCCTACCCTAAGCCTGTTAATTTTCTTGATATATATATTTCGTGCCCCCAAAGAATATAGGGGCTCCGCCCCTATATTTATATGTTCAAGTCCATTTATCTTGCTGTTTTGCAATTATACTATAATTCGCTAAATATTACAAATTTTGACAAAAATATTGATGATTTTCTGATGGATTATTGTAAAATAAGTAATAGCCTAAGTCGCTACTTTATTGACCTAGAAATTAGTGACCCGATTTTTCAAGTATTGAGTGCATGTCAGTAGCAGTTGACAAACATCTAGTAATTGCAAGCTTCTAAACATTTTGTTACCAACTTTATGTCTTTAAATGTGATGCTTGTCAGGAATTAAATAATACTAAACTGCATAGACCTTTTGTACATACCCGCAAACTACTTTATGTTGAATGAAATTTAAGCAACTGATTGTTAACATGGTATTTGCATTTTGTTGGTAATTTGGCAATTTTTACCAATTTAGCTACCTGTGTCTTCTGTTGTGGCTCATTGGTTGTCTGTGGCTGTAATGAACTGTTTTTTAATTTGTGTCTTCTCACATGCATGGGAAGGCTTCCTGCATGGAATTGTGGCCCAAGTACTGATAATTTATCAAGTTCATACATTATTTGTGGTTACTATGGGCAGTGTTTTCATAGCGAATTTGATGTTTTTTTATTTTTCACAATTCAATAATAGAAGCTAACACACCTGTGGTAAATTATAACATGGATCTTGCTTGGACTGATTGCATCTGGTTTGACTGCTTCAGCATATGACAACATAATGCTGCTCAGAAATTATCAAAGCTATTAGTTTTTGTGGTACTACACTCTGGTTCTTGTGCATAAATATGTTTCTTCTTATCTGAGTTAGTGAGATATGCACTTGATATTATAGGTTCCCATCAGTCACTATTATAGAACTGAAAGCATGAAATTTCTTGTGATTGAAACCTTGATGATTGGAATTTCTTCATTAAGAGATTAGTTCCAAAGTATGATTTCCCCTAAAAATGGCAACTCTTTTGATGGGATAATGGTTTTTAATTTGATTCATTTAATTAAGTTCCTTATTTGTCCCTGATGTTCACAAACTAAATAATGCTGCAGGCTTCAATTCTACGTTGCGGCAGGGTAACATTACACACCATGAATACATTCAGGTTTCATTTAATAAGTCATCTTGTATTGTATCTGTTGAAAGCTTTTATCCTTCCATTAGTTTCTTGATATCATGTCTTTCTACACAGGTTGGAAAGGGAAGAGATGTTGGGTTGAACCAAATTGCACTATTTGAAGGTAAAGTAGCTGGTGGAAATGGAGAGCAAGTCTTAAGCAGAGATGTGTACAGGCTTGGGCAACTTCTTGACTTCTTTAGAATGCTATCTTTCTTCTTCACTACTGTGGGATTTTATGTCTGCACAATGGTATGCATGTCTTTATCTCTTATTCTTTTTTTTCGTGTGGGGGTTTAGGGGAGGGGGGGTTTCAAGCTAATTTGATGTCTGGCTACGGGAGCTAGTCTCCAGAAGGTTTTTTTTTTTGACAAGAATTGGTTATTAATGCAGATGACCGTTCTTACTGTGTACGTTTTCTTATATGGAAGGGCTTATCTGGTAACTTACATACTCTACAAGTTTGGCTTTCCACTTTTGTTACCATGATGTTTCCAAGGAACATTTAGTGGATTAAACTCTATTTTCTCTCTACTGTTTAGCATAATAATTGCAAATATTAATATGATTTTGTATTCCTAGGATTGTGTTCCTTGTTCACTAATATTTAAACGTGGTTTATCTTTTAAATTGTAACATTATATCATGGGAATACCGCATGTTCCAGGCTTTCTCCGGACTGGATCGTGGAATTACAAAGGTAGCTGAAGTTTTGGGTAACACTGCACTGGATGCGGCTCTTAATGCTCAATTCTTAGTCCAGATAGGAATTTTTACTGCGGTTCCTATGATTGTGGGTTTTATACTAGAACTGGGATTACTGAAGGTCAGTGCACCTAATTTCCTTCAATGAACTGAGTGGTTTTCTTTTCCCAAATGATGAATTAGTTCATCTAACATTCCATTAATGACTTCTTCTCCTACATGTCATTTAAATTATATGATTTTCTAAGGCTTATGCAGGCTATATTTCCATATCATCATAATATGAATTATAAACTCCATTTTTGTCATCTTCCAATTGTATTTTTTGGTTGAAGAGCTGTTGAATTGAATTCTTCAAAATTCTTACTTTAGTGCACAATTTTTTTTCTATTTAATTGCCTTTTATGTTAATATTTGCAGGCTGTTTTCAGTTTTATTACGATGCAGCTCCAGTTGTGTTCTGTTTTCTTCACATTCTCACTAGGAACTAGAACTCATTATTTTGGACGTACTATCCTCCACGGAGGTGCAAAAGTATGTATATCTTTTCTGATCTACTTTATTGAGAAGTATGTGTTTTCTGTTTGGACAAAAGAATGCTTTAATGACATTGCAAAATTCACCAACAGTACAAAGCAACTGGTCGTGGCTTCGTTGTCCGCCACATCAAGTTCGCTGAAAATTATAGGCTTTACTCACGAAGTCATTTCGTCAAGGCGTAAGTTTTGTTTGCTATGATTAGTCAAGGTTCTACATATAGTTTCTAAGTGCCATGTCTTTTCCATCTCCCCTCCCAACTTCTTGTACACAGGCTTGAAGTGGCACTGCTCCTTATTGTTTACATAGCGTATGGTTACGCCAAGGGAGGTGCATTGTCGTTTGTCCTGATAACTATCAGTAGTTGGTTCCTCGTCATATCTTGGCTCTTCGCTCCTTATATCTTTAACCCCTCAGGATTTGAGTGGCAGAAGTAAGTTTTATGACATATTGATTATTTCTTGCAATTATTCTTGTGTGAATGTGTTGTGTTTGAGTATTGTATGTATTATGCCTTTGTGCCTGCATGTTGTGAGTCTTGTGACCTTTCTCAACGAGTTCTTAGTTTTGCTTTCATATATGTGCTTCTTAGTGTAGTAACAAAGTTCTCCGATGTTTTCAAAAAGTCTTGAATAATATGCGATTTGTTTGTCGAACGATTAATTTCCGTACTATTCACGACTTTTTGAAAAACTCACGAATTAAACATGAATTATTCACTACTTTTTGAAGAATTTCAGAATAATTATCCAATACATAAAATATATTTGTTTATAATTTTCAGAATTAGTAATCATGTATAATATTTGTTCATATCTTGCCCGATTTATTTTCGAATTTTCTAAATTTTGCCAAATTTTTTCCTAGATGAATAATTCTCGAACTCCGACTTGGTAACTATGGTTGGTATCATTCGTACTATCTTTATTATTATTAAATTTATTTTTTTATTGTTTCCATTTTTTCCTTGAAGTGATCTCGACTTTGCCATTTTTTTTCGAACTAGATCCCACCGAATTATTCCCGAACCTTGACTTTGTTACTATGTTTCTTACAACACTGAAACTATGCTGCATGTGAAAGCAGTATATTATGTCTTGTCATTGAGATGATGTGCCCATGCAATAAACAGGACTGTGGAGGATTTTGATGATTGGACCAGTTGGCTTCTATATAAAGGTGGAGTTGGGGTGAAGGGAGACAATAGCTGGGAATCTTGGTGGGATGAAGAACAGGTTATTTATTATGACATAACTGTGTTCTTATAAGTTATATCTATTGAAAAATAAAACCTGGTTGTACATAGCTTTTCTAGTTCATGTGAATGTGTAATCTATTTTAGTACACGTCCGTGTTATTCACTATTTATTTTCCTTGTAGTCTTATTATCTTTTCTCAGTGTTATCTTTTAGGTAGTGTTGTTTCTCTATGCTATGCTTTAGAGCTAGACCCTTCTTTATTACTTTTAACAATTATGTTATACAAGCTTCATGATGATAAGTAAATGGGGTGTTACATGAAACATGTTCCAATGTAGGAATCTTGCTTATTCAGTTCTAATTTTTAGAATTTTGCTGCTGCAGATTATTTTTAGAAACACTGCTTAATTAGATGATAACCAGTATCTTTACATGTCCCTGTTATCCATTATTTATTTTTCATATTCCTATTTTGTCTTTTCTCTCATTGTTTTACTTTTAGGTGTTGTAGTTTCTTCGCGATATGGTAGAGCTTCTTTGTTAGTTGTAACTTGTGTTATATGAGCTTGCATCATGATAAGAAGATTGGAATGTTCAACTGAAACATGTTCTGAGGCTGGAATCCTTCTTATTCAGTTTGAAATTGAAGTTGTTGCCACTGCAGCTTGGAGTGTATCTTTAGAAACTTCGCTTAATTAGATGTAACCTTGCTCATCGCAAAACTTTAACCTGTTGTTCTTTTGTTAACCTTTTCGAACTAAATACTTCTTATATTCTTTCTTTATACATTTTTGTAAGATATTAATTATGTTTTAGCTGTCAATATTATCCAGCTAAGATTTCTGACATATCTGTAATCCTAACAAAATCCAAGCCCTTCAGTTCTTGTCGTCGGAGTTGACATGAACATGTTTTATTAATTACTGTATTGTTTTTGCAGATGCATATCCAAACATTGAGAGGCCGTATCTTGGAAACAATATTAAGTTTGAGGTTTTTCATATTTCAGTATGGCATTGTATACAAACTCCATCTCACAGGAAAGGATACTTCACTGGCGGTATACTTCTTCTCCCCCACTTCGTTGACAATGGCCACGTATGCTGCCTACTTTATTCTGGACCAGAACATATATATATATATGTGTGTGTGTGTGTGTGTGTTTGGGGGGTGTGAGTTTGTGTGGTATTGGTGTTTTCAGTGATCTCAATTATGAAACTGGACATTCATGGATGTCTGGCATTTGGAGTAATGCAGCAATTGCTTTATAGTTTATACTTTATACTTTTATGTGATCTTTTGCCCGACTAAGTCATGATATGCTGGAAAAATCATTTTACTGCTGTTGTACATACTTATAGCACAGTTGCACATATATAATCTACATTACAGGATTTAGAAAAAGCTGGTTTAGTTTGTGAGGTTATTAGGGTTGGAAGTTAGGGTTTGAGAGAGAGAGAGAGAGGAAGAAGGAGATGGAGATTAGGTTTATGGAAAAATAGTGACAGAGATTGATGATCTCTCTCACACACTTATTTATATTCCACTAATGGTCTATTATTAGTATTTAAGAGCTACTAATAGTAGACCTACAATACAGTACATAAGAGATAACATAAAGACAAGGCCCATAAGAATAAAGCCCATAAATTCTTATTCAATACTCCCCCTCAAATTGGTGCGTAGATATCACTCATGCCTAACTTGCCAATAATACTTTGGAACTGAGTACCACCAAGACCCTTAGTCAACACATCAGTCAGTTGATCTTCTGACTTCACAAACGAGGTGCAAATATACTCCGCCTTCAACTTCTCATTGATGAAATGACGATCTACCTTAATATGCTTGGGTTCTGTCATGTTGCAACGGATTATGAGCAATATTAATAGCGGCTTCATTATCACAATATAAACTCATGGGGACTTCTGTAGGAAGCCCAATCTCACTCAAGAGTAATCATAGCTAAAGCAATTCACACACACCGTGTGCCATGACTCTAAACTTTGCCTCTGCACATTCTACTTCTTACTTCTTAATGTGACAAGGTTACCTCTAACCATAGTGCAATACCCAGAAGTAGAGCGTCTATCAGAAACCGAACCAACCCAATCTACGTCAGTGTAGGCTTCAACCTTTAAGTTCCCATTACAGGTATACAAAAAACCCTTCCTAAGATATGACTTAGTAGTGGAGGATCCGATTCACTGTCTCCAGGTGGTCAGTAGTTGGTGAATGCATGAATTGACTGACTACACTAATAGCAGAAGCAGTGTCTGGCCTAGTAAGGGACAGATATATAAGCCAGCCAACAAGTCTTTGGCACCTTCCAGCATTTGACAGATGTCCCCACTATTTTCACTGAGTTTATGATTAGGGTTTATAGGTGTATCACATGGCTTACAGCCCATCATGCATGTCTCCTCCAGTAGATCAAGTACATATTTGCGCTGAGAAACAAATATTTCATTTTTAGATCTGACAACTTTAATTCCAAGGAAATACTTTAGATTACTTAATTCTTTGATCTCAAATTCCTTTGCTAACTTGCTCTTCAGAGATTATATCTCATTCAAATCAATACCTTTTATAACAATGTCATCCACATAAACAATCAAGTCACTTTTGGCACGACCGCTTGAGAAACAATGTATGTTCAATTTGAATTTGTTTCTATAACCATTCTTCACTATAGCATTGCGAAAATACTCAAACCATGCTCTAGAGGACCGCTTTAGCTTACACACCTTCCCTTCATCTGTGGGGCATTTGAACCTAGGAAGAAGTACCATATACACCTCTTCCTATAAATCATCCTGAAGAAATGCATTCTTCACATCAAGCTGAAACAAGGGCCAATTTTGATTGACTGCAAGAGAAAGGAGTGCTCTCATTGAGTTCATTTTTGCAACTGGAGCAAAGGTCTTCTGATAGTCTATCTCGTACGTCTGAGTATACCCTTTTGCAACCGAGCGAGCTTTGTATCTCTCAATTCAACCATCCGAGCGGTGTTTTATTGTAAAACCCACCTACATCCAACCGGCCTCTTCCTTCTTGGTAGGTTGACCATATCCCATGTATTGTTTTTTTTTTCGTGTGCAAACATCTCTTCTTCCATAGCATGTTTCCATTCTGGTTGAAACAGCGATACGAAGAAGACAAGCATTGGTAAGATACCATATTAGAGATAGGATGTTGAGTATATGTTCTAATGCCTTTTCTAAGGGCAATAGGAATTTCAAACTCAACAATGTCAGGATTAGAATAAACAACAATGTTACCTGGATTAGAAGAGGTCTCTTGGTGGGGGCTCATGAGGTTCTTTCTACCTTCTCTTGTATACCTGTAATTCTTTGACCACAGGTTTACATCCCTTATTTACAATCACTGTCATAGAAAATAGGAATGTGAATAGAGGAAGATATCTCTTCATTGTGCTCTCCTTCTAAAGAGATGTCTGATTGGAAGAGAAATACGGAGTAGACTCAAAAAATGTGACATCAATAGATTCGAATGGCCGACGAGAAGGAAGATGATAACATTTATACCCCTTCATGAGGAACATACCTAAGAAAGATAGATCGAAGAGCCTTACGATCAACCTTTATGCAAGCAGAACGAGCAATATGCACAAAGCAAATGCGTCCAAAAATCCGTGGGGCCACTGGAAACAAAGGAGTGAAAGGGGATAACAGGGAAACATGATATTGGAACTCCAAAATCCGGGAAGACATCCGACTGATTAAGAAAGCAGCAGTCAAAACAATTCCAAACCAGAAAAATTTAGGCGCATTCATAGCAAGCATAAGCAAGCGACTTTCAAAAGACTGTTACAAAAATCTCCGTTTTTTTTTCCAAAATTTGCAAATTATTCGTGCATTTTTGGGTGGTTGAATTATTCTCCAAATTATTCGCGAATTATTGGAATCCTGAATTATTTGCGAAATTTTCGAATTATTTTGTACTTTTTTTATTCGAATTTTTCTGAATTTTCACAAATTTTTCCGAACTTGACCCTTGCCGAATTATTCCCGAACCCCGACTTTGTCACTATACCAACAAATGTCTGTTTTTTCGCTCAGCCACACCATTTTATTCGAGGGTGAGGTACTTGAGTAAGGGGCTGAGGCAGCACTGGTGATACTCGGTGTCTCCAACTAGTACATAAAACGACGGAAGACATCGATCTCATCTCGAGACAGGTGAGGGCTATCAAATGGAGGTACAGTAGTTGATTTTGGATTTGTGGATGTAACATAGTTTGCACTTGAACCCTCTCCAGGTCTTCTGTCCCTATCTCCTCGTCCACCACTAAGACCCCATGGGGGTGGACGGTCATGTAGATCCCAACAAGTGTTTTTTGTATGACATGGGGGCCTACAGTGGTCACATTTAAGTTTGTCCCGATCATCAGTAAAAAGTCCAGTAGATCCAAAACGATCACCTCTGCCATGACCACCACTCCTGCTGGAATGAGGAGACTAGTGCAAATCTATCAATAATGGCAGGAGGGAGGATAACATTCCGACAACGCTCTTCACAGTGTAAGTATGCATAGACCTTATTAGGAGGTGGGATCGAGTCTTTCCAAGTATTTGAACACTGGCTTATTCATAGTCCATATTCAGCCCTACAAGTAGCTCAAACACCCGATTCTGTTTAACCAATTTTGTATAAGCAGCCGCATCCTCAGGGCACTTAGCTTGGAAGGTTTGATAGTGATCTAGCTCTTCCTAGAGACGGCGAAGATAGAGTAGTAGGTGGGAATAGACATATCCTCCTGCTTGAGTTGTGAGATACTTTGACGCATCTCATAAACACGGGTTGTACCCCCTATCTCAGAATAGGTCTGTCACGACATCTCATGTAGCTTTTGCGGAAGGAAGGAACAGGTAGGCACTACTGTTGTCTGACTGCATAGAGTGGAGAAGTCGTGACATTACAACTGCATTCTTAGCCTCCCACTTGGTTTAGGCTGGATCTATAGACTTGGGAGTGGAGATAGTATCTTTTAAGTATCTCATCTTTCTCTTGCCTTTAACAAACATCGCAGATTGAGACCAAACAAGAAAATTTATCCCTTCTAACTTCACTGTAGTAATTTAGAGGTTTGGTGCATCACTAGCACTAACCCCAATACTTCCTCCACCCTGTACAGGGACATTAGAGGACTAGCTAACCTCAAATTCATCCATCATGAATGTCACAAGGCTGTTTTACACAAATCAACCCGAAGAGAGTACTAATCTTTAAGAAATAGCAACAAGGTAGGGTTCCACAACCCAAAAAACACTTGAAAGTACCTCCACAATAGGTAAAATAGTCAAAAACAGCAACCTGATAACAACTTAACAGTGTTCGGGATAATAGAAATCCATGGAATAGGCCCACCAGTCATATACCAATTTTTAAGTAGCAAAAAAGGGCCACAACAATATAAAAGAAACGGTAATTATGGGTCTGAAAAACCTTCGCCGAGTATTCAATACTTCTCCGATCTTCACGAAACTTGTTTCAATCCGTCAATATTTATCATATGGATTAAACACAATAGGTTTGACTCCCCAAAAAACTCCTTAAATCAATCGCACAATCCAAAAATCATATCTGAATATTTTTCTTATTTTTGACGAAAATTTAGAAAAAGTTCATCTTCAGATCTCAGAAAACTCTCAAAAAAATAACTACAATTCTTAGAAAATTACGATCTATCACATGGAACGAAAAAAAATTCTAACACAATTCTGATAGTCTGTACCGTACGGTTGACATCAGCACTCCTCTGAGTTCGTTCCTTGGGTCTTCCCTTTCGCTTTGATACCAAGTTGGTTTAGTTTGTGAGGTTATTTGGATTGGAAGTTAAGGTTTGAGAGAGAGAAAGAAGGAGGAGATTAGGTTTAGGGAAAAATAGTGAAAGAGATTAATGATCTATCTCACACACTTTATTATTTATATTCCACTAATGTTCTACTATTAGTATATAAGAGGTACTAATAGTAGACCCACAATACAATATATAAGAGATAACATAAATATAAGGCCCATAGGAATAAAGCCCATAAAACTTTATTCAACAGAAAATCATGAATTTTAGGCTATTCTAAGATTCTTGTGGGAGCAATAGAATCAGATGTGTCTTATCTCAAATTCACCTTCAAAATAACTGTTTAAAAGTATTATAATACTGATTCAACAATAAACAACATGTTTTTTTCCTGTAACTCCTTAAGTTCATTCTGGAGGAGGCTCATCTCTACAACTTCTGAGGAGTCATACATCGATCCAACATTATTCAGCTGCACGTTTTGTACAGACCCATTTCCGACTTACTGTTTCTACAGGAAAAACTGACCCAGCATGTTTTAGACTAATACTATTAAGAACTTACCAAGCTATTATAATCCAGCATTTACACTCAACTCTGATAGCTGAACCTTTGAAACCGACTCTTAAGGATGGCTTCTTAGGAGCAAAACATAAGGGAAGAACCATATAAGAACTATATTGATCCAAGAAAAGATGATCGAGAGGTGGTTTCCTCCGTCAACCGTGGGAGCAATGTTGTCATCATTCCTGCTAGTAGCAATGGAAATGAGCAGTAGAAAATGGAATGATTCATTCGTTCCAAGTGCTTAAATTTCAATTTCCCCAGTAACCAATCCTCAACGCCTCAGTAAGCAATCACGTGCTCTCAAACCAACATGATCTACCATCAACAGATTGTGCTTCTCAATCGATCTCTGCCAGGGCGGCTCCGAATTTCTCCAACCACAATCACCACGATCCGCTATAGGGACCGATCTTCTTTTGTAAAGACTTTAGCACGTGCCAACCAAGTTTAAACTCACATGGAGTTTGAGGGGTTTATTCAACTGTAAACACTGACCTAGAGTGATGTCATGAACAGTAAGAATCAACAAAGCAAGTCGAAAGGAATTTTCGATGGAAACTTGCACTCTGGTCTAGAACATGAGAGAGAACTCAAGTAGATAAATCATCCACAATGGGAAAACCCTATAACAATTTTGGGAGCCTCTCTTCTCAGTCCCAAAGGCCCTAAATCGTATTAGGGAACATTAATATATCTATGCAAACCAAATTTGGGGAGAAAAACCTTTCAAAATAGTCATTTCTGCAGGGTGGTTCGAACCACCACTTAGGCGTTCGAACGCCCATTTGAACCCCCACACAACCTCAGTTGCTGGGATTTTTCCCCATACATTTTTGGCTCCATGGTTCTAACCCCCAATTTGTGGTTCGAACTGCCAGCATTGAAATTGCCCAAAAACTGATTTTTAACTACCATGACTTGTTTCTAACCACCTAGGGTATATTGGACATTGTCTAGGTCAATTCTTAATAGGGTAGATATCATATAAGTCACTTACCTTTCCTAGACACGTTTGCAGAACATGATCAACAACTTTCCTTTGTCTTCACATGACTTTTAGTACTTGAAGCTTCTTGGATTGAGACACCCTTTAACCATGGTTTGTCTTATGAAATTAGTCAATCCAAAACTAGACTTTATAATCTCCGGCTTTGGCAATTCTGTGACAAAACAACACTGGTGAACATGACAAAAACCATACTCTTCTAAACTGAATAACAAAACAAAGACTATGACTTTTACATGACCCAGGCTAAGAAACAGTCAAAAATTACAACACTTGGATCTTACATGACCGACAGTTTTACAATTCGACTATGAAGAAACTGATAAGGCACTGTCTGCTTCCTGAAAATCTGCACATGCTAAACAAAACACCAGTGAAGCATGAAGAACATACAAGATCATAAGCCAGACAACAAGCGTATTACCACACTAAGACAAGTGAAGTGAGGGCTAGAAGTCATAAGATGTGCTCTCCCCCTATGTGAGTAATGAGATAGTGAGATAAGGATGATGATGCTAAAAATTCATTTGTTCTCCCCCTATGCGAGTAACCCATATACATCTTCTCCTATGTGAGTTACCTCTCTCTCCCTTTTTGGCACGAATAGCCAAAGGAATATGAGAAATATACGATCAGAGCAAAATCAAACATCCAAGTATCAACAAACATCGACAATCCATAGTAGGCTGATGAGAATAAAATGAGCAGGGAATAGATAAGCAATCAAATATCAACTAACAAGTATCAGATATCCCTAACTGCAACAAGGTGTACTAACCCATCTATCAGAAATCATGAAGCATCTCAAATAAAATTATCCAGAATGAACACACAGATCAAAAAGATGCAACAACATGATTTAATCAGAAGTGGCAATATGGAATGACAAAATATCCATCAACCTATCTGGATACATACCCAGAGCACAAAAAAAATTCCTCAACCAAGCAAGAACTCCTCCTGAGTTCATGAATGTCTATATTTTTCTCATAAATGCAAAAGGAGCATTCCAAGCTACAAACAATTATGACATGCTCAAATAGATATCACAATATTAGATTAGACCAAATGAGGATGAATTTACTTAATTTTAATCAGATAGGGCAGTCAAGTTGAGACTTAATCACTTGGTCACATTTAGTGCACAAATTTTCAGAAAGCCAAAGTATGTAGTGGGGATCTAACTGGACTCCAATTTCAAGTTTCTATCCCTAGTGAAGATTTGACATTATACCACTAGGTAAACTCCAAGAATCACAATACTAGAAGTCAAACCTAGTTAGATCCAAGAAATGTAGTATTTTGAATTTACGTGCATCAATCTCCATTGTTTGTCTTTATGCAATTTTTCTTCGCTTTTCTTTTTCTGACAAACATAGCCATATTGTAAGATTTTTTTTATTGACATTCTTTTTCGTCTTTTTCTTATAATGGTGGCTTTCACACTATTTGGGTAGGTGGTCCTCTCTACTGGCAGTAAGGGCTTTCACACTAGCAACCCAGATAGATACCTACTGTCTCCATAGGTAGCCATTACTTACTGTTTGCATCCAATAGTGACTTTCACACTATCCCAAAAGGTAGCCCTTCACATTGCCTCATTCTTTTCTTTTTCATGAAGGACTAAGTAAATGGGAACATAACCAATGGTCAATCCAGAATTTGTCAACCAAAGGGGCCATAGAAGGATAACACAATTTCTTACGACATAGAAATGTAAACCTTTAACCAAAGTCCTGTCAGAGTGCATGTGCATAAAATACAAGGCATATTATGAATTATTGAACTCTAACTGTGATAAGTGAGATAGCCTAAATTTAACATCCAAATGACATAAACAGGTGCATTATCCTTAAAAGTTCAATCCTAAATTGTGAATTTCCTTGAACACATGATAGATCAATTATGGAATACAAGGAATGTAAGTTATGCACACTATGCTAGGAGAGATATAACAATGTAATTTGGAATTTTCAATTTTCTAATGTTTTTGGATTTTCTCATTTTTATTGTTTTTGAATTTTTCAATAACTCAAACAAAAACAACTAATCTAAAGCATAAGAAAAATATTCTAATTAAAAATAAAGAGAAAATATTTTTGGGATTTTGGATGCAAGCAATACATGTGCAAATCAACAGAAGCAAAATAAAATCCTAATAATATACACAACTAAACAATGCACTGGGTGAAGATATAACAATTAAAGCACAACCTAGGCTATGACACACAAATGAGACTTACTCAAGAACACAAACCCCGATAGATTTCCTAAGGAACTCAAACCTAAGAGAATCAAGGGCTTTAGTGAGGATATCAGCAAACTCATGCTCAGTTGGAACATACTCCACACTCACAATTTTCTACTCAACAAGGTCACGAATGAAGTGGTGATGAATGTTTATGTGTTTGGTTCGAGAATGCTGGATAGGGTTCTTTTAGATATTTATGGCACTAGTGTTATCACTGTATATGGACATGGTGCCCTGATTAATTCCGTAGTCAAACAACATTTGCTTCATCCAAATAAGTTGGGTGAAACAACTACCTGCAACAATATACTCGGTCTTTGCTGTAGACAAGGGTATGGAGTTTTGCTTTTTCCTTTGCCAAACTACCAGACAACTCCCAATGTAGAAACACATAGCAGAGGTACTTTTTCTATCATCAGCATTTCCTGCCCAATCGGCATCAGAATACCCGACAATCTCAAAATTTGATTCAAATTAGTAACAAAGCTCAAATGATAAAGTCTCACTCAAATATCTAATGATTCGTTTTACAGCTTGTAAATGTGACTCTTTGAGACTGACTTGATACCGGGCATAGGTACCAACACTAGAAGCTATGTCAGGACGGTTGGCTGTGAGGTATAGCAGACTTCCAATCATACTCCTTTACAAAGTTTGGTCAACATATTTTCCTGAAGAGTCTTGCTAAGTTTGGTTGTTGTGCTCATGGGGGTGTGAGCATGCTTAGCAAAATTCATGCCAAACTTCTTGACTAGGTCTCTGGCATACTTTGATTGCGATATAAAGATCCCTTTAGCCATTTTTTTAAACTTGAAGACCCAAAAACAAGTGGAGATCACCAACCATACTCATCTCGAATTCTTTCTTCATCTGATCAGCAAATAAGTGAGCATTAGTATCTAAAGTAGAACCAAAGACAATGTCATCAACATATATCTAAGCAATAACAATTTCATTCATGACAATTTTGATAAATAAAGTTCTATCAACTCCTCTCGAGAATCCTCTTTTCAAGAGATATGTAGTCAATCTCTCATACCAATCCCAAGGGGCTTGTTTCAATCCATAGAAGGCCCTTTTTAGGTGATAGACCCGATCAGGGTGATGAGGGTCTTTAAAACCCTTTGGTTGTTCCACAGTCACTTCCTCCATGCCATTAAGAAAGGCCCTCTTAACATCCATTTGATATAATTTAAAGCTTAGATGACATGCAACAGCTAGAAGGATACGAATTGACTCTAATCGGGCTACAGGAGCTAATGTTTCATCAAAAGTGTATCCCTTCTATTTGAGTGTACCCTTGAGCAACTAACCTAGCCTTGTTGCAAATGATTGTACTATGTTCATCAGATTTGTTTTTGAAAATCCATTTATTTCCAATCACATTTATGTCCTTAGGTCTACGAACAAGGAACCACACATCATTTAAAGTGAACTGATTTAGCTCTTCTTGTATTGCTTCAATCCAGTTCTCATTAGTAAGAGCTTCAGCCACATTCTTAGGTTCAAAGGAAGAGGTGTAGCAAAAATGACTAACCTCATTCTCGATTTCTCCACTAGTCCTTACTCCACTTTCAGGATTTCCAATGATATCAGTGGTGGAGTAAGGTTTTCTGATTGTAGGAAAATTTATTTTCTCATAGGATGGTTCTTCAATTGTTTGATTAGGAGCATCTTCAACTTGCTTATCCTGAACATCCTCGCATTACTCCACTTTCAGGATTTCCAATGATATCAGTGGTGGAATAAGGTTTTCTGATTCTAGGAAAATTTATTTTCTCAGAGGAGGATGGTTCTTCAATTGTTTGATCAGGAGCATCTTCAACTTGCTCATCTTGAACATCCATATGATTCTCAACCTTTGACCCTGAATCATCTATGACCACATTGTAGGATTCCATGACAGTAGAAGTTCTTAAGTTATAAACTCGATATGCTCTACTGTTTGTGGAATACCCAAGAAAGATCCTTTTGTCACTTCTGGCATCAAATTTACCAAGTTGCTTTCTATCCCTGAGGATATAGCAATTGCTTCCAAATACCCTGAAGTACTTGACATTTGGTTTTTTTCCATTCCACAACTCATATGGGGTCTGCTTTGTTCCAAGTCTGTTCTAAACTCTGTATATGATGTAGCACGTTGTGCTAATCGCCTCAACCCAAAGAGGTTAGCCAATTTGTTGATGTGTATCATGACCATGGCCGTTTCTTGAAGAACCTTGTTTTTTCTTTCAACAACCCCATTTTGTTGTGAAGTTGTCGGAGTAGAGAACTCATGCTAGATGCCCTTCTCATTGCAATATTCCATGATCACTCCTGATCCTGATGATGGAGTATCTCTTCTCATTCTGCACTTTTTGACAAATGTTCTTGAATTGTTCAAAGGCATCTTACTTTTCTCTCAAAAAAGCAATCCATTAGAATCTGAAGAAATCATCAACCATAACAAGAATGTATTTTTTACCACCTATACTTTCTTTTTTAGAAGGACCCATGACATCCATGTGAATTAACTCAAGAGGTTTTGAGGTAGCAATATCTAGAGTTTTCTTGTGATGACTTCTAATCTATTTGCCTATTTGACACGGACCACACACATCAAACCCAATCTTTCCTAGTTTAAGCACACCTCTTATCAGTTCATGCTTGGTGATTTTGGTTAAGTCTTTGACATTCAAGTAGCCTAACCATTGGTGCCATAGATTGACATCATCAAGATTTGCTCTATTACAGACATTTGAGGTATTCGTAGTTAGAACTAGTCCATAGCAATGTATGTAGTCCTAAACCCTTTCATAATGTTTTTACCCTTTTATTTAGTACAGAAGAAACTTTTTGGGTAAAATACACTGCATGATGATTGTCACATAGCTGGCTTATGCTAATGAGATTAGCTTTCAACCCTTCAACAAACAAGGCATTTTCTAGCTTAGGAATTCCTGGGGCTTCTATGGTTCTTTTGCCTTTTACCAAAGATTTGCTACCATCTCCGAATGTGACAACCCCTTCAGAACATTCCTCAAGATGAGTGAATAGGAATTTGTCACCTGTCATGTGTACCGCATCCACTGTCGAAATACCACATGTTAGTATCTTGAGCTTTCAAGGCCCTATGAATAACTAGGCACTTCAGAATTTCCTTTCTCTTACTTTCGTCCTGATGATGATCATCAGAAGACTTACTTCCAACAATGGTTTGGAGAAAATCTCGCACTCCAACCGATGTGGTAGTGAAAGTCGCATAGTTTCCAGTTTCCTCGCTCGATGAGGAATTGTCCGATTTTTCCGACTCGGTTTCGCTGTCATCCCTCATGGCATTCATCACTTTTCCCTTTTATTTCATTTTGTTAGGGCATTCTTGTGACATATGGCCAAAGCCTTGACATTCATAGCATTAAATGCCGAGGGACTTCCTCTCAGCAATGTTTGGGTATCCTTTCTTTTCCCAATGCTTAGGTTTGGGCTTTTAAAAGATTTTTCTTCTTAGCATTTGACTCCGACCCTTTGTTTGTTTTAAGAAATTTACGGAATCTCTTTACGAATAAAGCCACATCCTCTTCACATAGTCCAAATTCGCTGTCAAACTCATCCAATGATTCCTCAATAGATTTCAAGGCAATAAATTTATTTTTCTTGG
The DNA here is from genome assembly GCA_015143295.1 of Tetracentron sinense. Classification (NCBI taxonomy): domain Eukaryota; kingdom Viridiplantae; phylum Streptophyta; class Magnoliopsida; order Trochodendrales; family Trochodendraceae; genus Tetracentron; species Tetracentron sinense. The sequence continues at coordinate 33,559,713 of CM026568.1, read as the reverse complement.
AAGGTCTGAGATTGAGTTCATAGGTTTGCAAGGATCCTGCCAATTCCTCAATCTGAAGAGCATCAACATTCTTGCTCTCTTCAATAACAGTGGCTTTAGATTCAAACCTCTCAGGGAGAGATCTAAGGACTTTTCTAACAATTATGGATTCTACAATTTGTTCACCAAGATTAAAGCTTGATGGCTATATTGCTCAAGTTAGAATTGAATTCATCAAACTTTTCATCATCTTCCATCCTTAGGTTTTCAAACCTAGTGGTGAACATTTGCAGTTTAGAGATTTTAACTATTGTGGCCCCCTCATGGGTGATCTCTAAGTTGACCCAAGCCTCTTTCGATGTGCCACACTTTGATATTCTCCGAAATTCTTCGTGTGTGACATCATTGAATATGGCATTAAGACCTTTGGTATTCCAACTAGTGGTCTCCATCTCCTCTTTACTCCTTTGTTTGGAGCTTTTAATCATTGTCAGTTCCTCGACAGTTTTGACTAGATTTTTCTAACCCTTCTCTATGGTAAACCAAACTCACTCATCTATCAATTTGAGAAAGGCTCTCATTTGAGCTTTCCAATAAGCATAATTATTCTCATCAAACAGGGGAGGACGAGCGATGAAACTACCATCTTTCATCGAAGACATTTATAGATATATGAATAAGATCACACTAAAGTTAACTTTATTAGTGAACCCGCTCTGATGTCAATTGAAATTACCCCTTTATCTATCAATCAAGACCTAGAGGAGGGGTGACTAGGTTTTCCTAATGTCTGTCTACCAATTTTAATTTTATCAATTAAAGTTGCGGAAACGGTAAGCAACCAAACAAGCACGCAAACCACAACACCAAGATTTTTACGTGAGAAACCCTATCGAGAAAAACAACGGGACCTCGTCCAGATGAAAGAGATTTAACTAAGATTAAAAGTAACAAATACTTACAAACTCGGACTGTACCCCAACCGGACTCGACACAACGATTCTCAGTAACTAATCCTCAACCATAGTAACAAACACAACGATCCCCAGTAACCAATCCTCAACCATAGTGACAAAGTCGGGGTTCGGGAATAATTCGGTAGAGATCAAGTTCATAAAAATTCGGGAAAAAAAATTAATAATTAAATTAATAATTTTAAAAATATACGGAGCAATTTGATTAAAATTTATACAAAATAAGTAATATTTTTTGAATAATTTGGGAAATTCAAGAATAATTTGTAAAAAAAATGCGAATAATTCGTAAAAACGACATTTTTTAAAAGCGAATTAAACGCCGAATGCTTCGGCAACCCAAAAATTCGCGAATAAAACGCGAAATTTTGATAAAAACACAGTTTTTTGTTACTTGGTCCCCAATGCCTCAGTAAGCAATCACACGCTTGCAAGCCAACGTGATCTACCAGCAACAGATTGTGCTCCTTTCAGAACTCAGCAACCACGATCTCTCAACGATCTCTGTCAAGGCGGCTCTGGATTTCTCCGTCCACAATAACCACGATCCGCTAGGACCAATCTCCTTTTGCAAAGGATTTGGCTCGTGCCAACTAGGTTTATACTCACAAGGAGTTTGAGAGGTTTAATTTACTTTAAACACTGACTTAGAGTGATCTCATGAACAATGAGAATCAACAAAGCAAGTCAAAAAGAATTTCGATGGAAACTTGCACTCTGGTCTAGAACATGAGAAAGAGCTCAAGGGGATAAATGATCCACAATGTCAACCTCTTTTCTCAATCTCAAAAGCCCTAAATCGTATTAGGGAACAATAATATATAATGCAAACTAAATTTGGGGAGAAAAAAACCTTCTAAAACAGTCATTCCTGCAGGGTGGTTCGAAAAAGTTTCCAGTTATCCAGCAACTCCTTTGCTGGATAACTTGGATTGGGCTGTTGGAAGGCCTCGATCAACTAGATTTACAGTTTGTGGAGTTGTTTTCCCAAAAACACAATCATTGATCAATAATCATCAAACAGTTTCAATAAATAGTGAAATAATCACGGCCCACTCTAACACCCACACGGCACAGTCCACTCGGGAACGGCCCACACAGCGTACCTTAGGTTTCCCCCTCCGTAAGTCGCCCTTTACGAGACTCGAACCCGAGACCTGGTGTTTGGCTCTGATACCAATTGATACGTACCTAGACGCAACCATTGATCCCAAAAGCCCGGACTAATGGGAAGGGCGCAATCTAGGTATTTATCGCTTAGGATCGTAAATAATTCCTATAAAATCAAGCTCTCTCAATAAGCAAATTTTCAAGAGCTTGGGGATGACCCCATGCCGACGTCAGCAATTTGATGGTGACGCAGTGAAGGGAAGAGGAAGGTGATCAAGCTATGATACCAAGAAGAAGTTTAGGTTTAGGGCTTAAGGTTTGGAAAGTTAGGTTTTAGGTTTAGGGTTTGCTGGAGAAGAGAAAGGAGGGAAAGAAGAGAGATTAGAGGTAAATGGCTTAGTTAGGGTTTGGGCGCCCTACTATCGTTTTATATTTAGAAGGAAAAGTAAATTACCTAACTACCCATTACACATCTAATGATCCATATGTCATATACCAACACAAACTAGGATCCAAATACTTGCATATGCTTATGATTGTGGTTACTGATCTGATACGAAGTGATACAGGTATATGGATACTTGGAACTTGTAGGATAGTTTAACCATGCTTTGATTAATAGGTATTGTTTCTTCTTGATATTGATGACTGCCTCATCTTCTTTCCAGCTTTATGGCTTCTCGTGGGTTGTACTGGTTGGCATTGTGATGATATTCAAGGTCTGCACCTGCTCTACTTTTAATACTCACTCTTTCCTTAGTCATATCTTAGCTGCAATTATGTTTTCCTGGTTTCCCTGGCAAACTCATTTTTTATGTGGTTATATATTCTATGGCTTGCAGATTTTCACCTTTAGCCCAAAAAAGTCCAATTTCCAGCTAGTGATGCGGTTTTTACAGGGAGTCACATCCTTGGGGCTTGTTGCAGCCCTTTGCCTTGTTGTTGCCTTCACTAAACTTTCGATTGCGGACTTGTTCGCTAGCATCCTAGCATTCATTCCAACTGGCTGGGGCATTCTCTGTGTAAGTTAATAAGAGGTCCACGGGCCTCTGAATGAATTCCTGCATGAGTTGCAAAAGATTGAGATATTTTTAGGGAAAGAAAACAAAATGAAATATAATGAATAATTATTTCTGGGTGAGAATGGGAAGGTGCTACTCTCCCTGCCTCTCCAATAAATATAGTAGCTGGGGCAGATGGAACCCTGCATTTGATTGATCCCACCTAGGAGATATCTTTTCGCTAATTATACCCAGGTGGGTAATCTAACTATTCAATCCATCTGTTTTCTTGACAGCTGGCCATCGCATGGAAGAGGATTGTGAAGAGCTTGGGACTATGGGATTCAGTGCGTGAGTTTGCTCGCTTGTACGATGCGGGAATGGGTATGATTATATTTGCACCAGTGGCAGTGTTGTCATGGTTTCCATTTGTATCCACTTTCCAGTCTCGTCTTCTCTATAACCAAGCATTCAGCCGGGGGTTGGAGATCTCCATCATACTTGCCGGAAACAAAGCCAACGTTCAAACTTGATGATCCAATGGTGCCAGGAAAAGTATACAGATGCCAGTAATCTGACAAGATTTTAATTAAAGATCTCTATATTATTTCGCCCTTGGATCTCACTTACAAGGACTCACTATATGTAGAGAGATGGGAGATGGTAGACAACAATGACATGAGTAACAGCGGAAGCAACTCTTGTTAATTTTTATCATTGAGAAGATTATTGGGCTTTTTGTGCGGTTTTTTCCATTTATTTCTGGTCGACTAGGTTTCTGATGGGTCTTGGAAGCCATCTTTTGTTTGGTGAACTCTTAGTTTACAGTTCCATATTACGATGTCCCCTAGTGAATGAAAAGCAATTTCCTAAAGCAAATGAATTTAAAAAAAAAAGGGATTTGGGAAAATGGTTGCGAAAGAATTAGGATAATGCTAGGTTCACTTTCCTTCTCAATCGCTTCTCTTTCGAATCCAAAAAAAAAAAAAAAAATTGGCCCACAAGAATTGCCCTCATTTTTGAAATTTTAATTCCTAGGAAACATGTCTGGACAAATGCGATAGGCGTGTAGGTGAGTGGTGACCAAACCTACATTAGATTGTAAGAGAATTACTAGAGACAGGACTCCGTTTTTTTTTTTTTTTTTTTTAAATGTTTATTAAGGATTAAAATTAATCAATAGGCAGAAACTGAAGTTTTGGCTGAAAGTATCCATCTTTTTATGCATAAGATGATGATTTCTAATAGTTAATGTTGGATATCTAAAGAGTTCATTGAGGCTTGCCTTCCTAAAGGATGATTATACTGTATCTTTTAATTTTCATGCACAATCCTTGCGAGGCCAATAGAATTCCCAATTTGTGGCACAACGGAAGTGGCTAGAGATCTCTTTTGTGTTGAGAGATTTTCTTTCCCTTCCATATAATTTCATTGATTTCATTTCACATTTTTTTCCTTAGGGTCCCGGAAACCTTTTTTTACATTTATTGGGTATCTTTTCTCTATTTTTTTTATCCACTATAGATTGTTGCTTATAAAAGAAAGGGTCATGGAAAAAAAAAAGAGAACAATATAAACTTAATCCATTCATCAAACACCACTTTTCTTTTCCCCACTTGAACACCAAGAAACTTTATTAATGTCATTATATGTTAAAGTAATCGAAGTACCATAACCCTGGTGTGAAAGCTTAAGATTAACTATGGGCGTGTTGGCTTGCAACTTCAGGCATCTCCTTAATCCAAACCAAACCATTTCCAAAAATATTTGTTTAGGAAGGTAATACATTTCCCCCAAAAATTTTCCTGCAAGTAAAAAATAAATAAGTCATATGATGCTATAAGTCTATTTTAAATAAATTTCAAGATGATACCAAACACTCCTAAGATGTCAAAATTTCATTCATACTTGGAATGATTAGTCTTTGTAAGAATTTTAAAAATAGATGAGCAATATCAGATCATCACATATTAGTCACCAATGATGAAAAACAAATCAGTCTCTCTGATTATCAAAGAAAAATAAATACAATAGGGAGCACAAGAAATTAGAAAAAGACAAATTTAGTAAGAAATAATCTTTAAAAATTATAACTAAAGATGACATTACTAACAAAAAATATCAATAATACCATTAATCAAAGCAATTAGATTCTTTTTTCCTTTGTCTCATCAAAGCATTACTTTTATTTTTTTTTAAATTACCTTTTGCTGTAAACATTTTGTCATTTGTTTATGAGTTAAATTTTGTGGGCTGTTTATCTTCAATTTTAAAATAGGTCTCCTTTCTAACTACACTACTCATCAAAACCAATGTTGATCTTATATTTCCTAGAATCATGTTTAATTTGTTTTTGAGGTGAAGGTTGAGATGAGATATAGAAATCAATCATTCCCAATGGGCATGTGTATCAGGTTTCCATATCTCGGTAACAACCCCCAAAAAAGATATGTTAAAAGAGAGAATTAATTATCACAGGACTATTACTGACCTCTTTTATTTGTTTTTTTTTACCATACCTGTTTATGCATTTCATTGTTTTGATTTATACATATATAAGAAAAATAAGAAAACTTTGATCCAACTTTGCCTTACAATTTGTGATGGGCTTCAATTTTATTTTAATGATATCATACCCTCTCTGTTCTCCAATTTAATTTTTTAGTCTGATTTAATTTTGCAGTTTCTATATAATGGACTAAGCAATACAATAAAGGATATAAAATTCAGGTATCGTTATTGTCATTAATAACAGCCGTTACACACGAATTAAGCATTAGTATCTTAAAAAAATTAATGTTATACATTATTATATCAATATGTTCATTTTTCATTGTATAGCTTTGTAATAGCAAATTTCGACCGCCTCACTTTTGTGTGAGGCGATTGAACTCCGCTGTCCAATCATCCGTTAACTGGAGTTTGTTATTTTATGTTCGAGAACTCCATTTCCGGCATGATTCCAGAGAGTCCAGGTAAAGCTGGGGATAAGTTAGCTTCATATCTTTCCCGATTGGATGTGTGTCATCTCTTTTCGGTCTCGTCCTGACTTCGAGTCGTGACCATGTGGACCGAGACATACCGTACTTTGTCTCCTCTGGTGCTTTGTAGAGGGCAAGATGCAACCGGCAAGATGTAACCGAGGAAATGGATGACTGGGCTGAGGGTTGCCTTTGGTTTCGTCTTAAAGGCAGACGATGAATATGTGACCTTCTCCGGTGGGTTCAGATATAGCATGGCAAGAGGACCTTGCTGCCCTTAGAGTGGTTTAAATCCAAGGCGGTAAATACGCACATGTGCATTTGCACATGTGAAGTGATCACAACCCTTCTCAGGGTTATGATATGATGAAAGTAGTGCACACCACCTTTTATGTGGGGTGTGAAATAAATGGTGAGATTTCGTCACTTACAAGCTTTCAATATGTTTAGACAAATGGAAGACAAGTTTCTTTCCATGATTTTGGATCTAGCCACATTGGCCCCATCGTATCGAGGTTCACTTTATTTCCCTATGTTCTTAATTGAGAATTACTTTTCTCCTCTTTTCATTATTTAGATATTATGCATATGATACACATCATACATCCAGGAGGTTGAGAATGAGCTGTGACACCGTGCTCAACCCAAGCCAATAGCTTAGATTTCTACTACAATGGTAATTTGAGAATGGTTGGATCATCACCATCTCTCTCTTCGTCCACTTTTTCATTCACTCTCTATGTGTCCTTCCCTTTCCATTCCTTATCCATCTTTTAATTGTAATTTCCAAATCTCTTAGGCTTCGTTCTTTTGGTGGAACTTTTAAAAGTCCGAAACATTAGTATTTTGGAACAAGAGGCAAATGTTTGGGAGGAGAGGGGAGATGATTTCTTACTCTTTTACACAATGGTATCTCAGATTTATTGGGTTCAACTTAATTAGAAGTTCCACATGGATGAAACTTAAAACATCCAAAATTTTGGGTAGAACTTAAAAGTTCCATATTTGTACAACTTTTGCACTCTATGGAATAATATAGTTCTAGACATTAAGTAAAATTAGGCATGAAACTATGAAAGCTCTAGATTTTAAAAGTTTCACCAAAGAACGAACCCTTAATGAGCCCAGTTTTATCAGGCTCACATTTTGCCTTCTAAAAGATAACACATATGTGATGGGAATTTGAGCCTTTGACATGTTGGGATTTTGGCTCAAATAGGGCAAACCCACTTATGGGCAATCGATTTCCACTATGGGTGATCGATCGCCGGTCGACGTTGAGTTGCGTTTGAAGACTCCTATTTTGAAATAGGAAGTTGCCTCTTTCATGGAGATGAGTTTTAGGAAAGTCCTAATTAGAGTGAGATTGTTTTGTGGCTATAAATAAGCCTAGGGTGGAGGCTTATAGAGACAACCTAAAGAGGAAGAACCTTAAGAGGAAGAGAGAAGGCCACGGATATGTGAGGTGTAGGTTGGGCTTCCATGGAGAATGAGAGATCTCCCATGGAAAACCCTTGTTAGCTCTCAAGAGAGGAGAGTATTCTCACGGCTTTATCTCGGTGTGCTCTCATGGTAGAGAGTATTGGTTCGGTTTTAAAGGGTGCAGATTTTGTGTTTCTTTTGTCCTAAAAGGATTCAAGTTTAGGTCAGATTTGAGTTGAGAGAGTGAACAAAGAATTGTGGGTTGTGTCAGAGCCTTTCAAGGGTTGTGGTAGAGTCCTTGAGTGTGTGTATTCTTGTTTACCTTCTCTATTTAATTAGTAAAAGTATATCTGAACCGTTTGTAGTGTGGACGTAACCCTAGAAGGGTGAATCACGATATATCTTGTGTATTGTGTGTTTGTCGTATTTTCTCGTGAATACCCCTTAATAGCAATCGCTTCCATGCACACTTTTCTCCAACATGACATTCATGACCAACCAACCCGAACCTCTCACATTTGGAAAGGTTAGTGATGTCAGACATAATGTTTTCAGTGGAACTTGACCTATACTGAATCTCTGGGTCTACAGAAAGTTTTTAAAAAAAAACCCAACTACTGGGGCAAATAAAAGGTCCCTATAATTGACAACCCATGTTCTCTTCCATCCTACTCACTTTTTTGATTGTGTTTTTTCCTATGTGTTTTGAATGCCACAATTTCTGAGGAATTATAAACTTTCGTTATTGGGTCAAATGATCAGGTCTTTCTATCAGATTTCAAAGTTGATCCAAATCTGTCTTCCCCAACTTGAATTATGTTGAAACTGAGTTGTGGTGGGAAAAATTTTGTAATATCACTAAGAAGCCTGGTGAGGAGAGGTTGGGGCTTTGACTGATTTGCATTTAAAGCCAAGCACCCAGAGGAACATGTGGCAGCCCCATAATCATTTTTGCACACAACTCTTCAATTTTATTTTTTTTTGGATTTTGGGTAGTGATGCAACTATTAGATTTTTTTTGGGGTTTGGGCGGGGATGCAACTTTTCATTTTTATTGGAGGCTACGTAACTCTTCGCATCTAATTGTAATTGAATGGTTAAATGTAACAGAAAATAGTAACGTTTTGAGCAATTCTATATTTTTTAAACGTGTATCAAGACTTACAAAATTAAGGAAAAATAAAACCCAGTTACAGCATTGAGACTGTCTCTTCACCATTACCCATTGAGCAGTTTTCCACCCCCATTCCTCTGCCCGTTCTATTTTTCTGGAATACGACGGTACCAGATCAAGCTTTCATGTCGGAAACGGTTCATTAGGTCCGCGCTGTTCTTGCTGTCCTTTGTTTTATCCAACAAGTGTTTAATATTGGAATTTAAAACTTTTTCTTGTTTCTCTTAGCTCTAAATAGATGTTTAGTATGACATGGCACCTAAATCAGAAGTTGTTGTCATTTGTTTTATGCAACAAGTTTAGTATTGAAATTTAAGCTTATTCTTCCTTCTCTTAGCTCTAAATAGATGATTAGTGTGACATGACACCTAAATCAGAAGAAATACGGAGTTTTGGTATGTAGACGTAGACCCTCATACATTCCACCAAGACATTCAAGTCGGCTACATACTTCTGGATTCCAAGCTTACTGCTAAAATCGCTTGATTTTGGACTTTCCCGATGGAGATTATGAAGGGATTGTGCCCCCCATTGAAATGGAGTTGGGATCATATTCAATTATAATTGAACTCCCTCTAAGTTCAATCGCACCCATGGGTCAATATGTGACCCTTTTAACCATCATTAACTATGGTTAAGATTTATTAATCCTTAGGGTTTAACAATTTAACCTTTATTTTTTAGAAAAAAATTAAATATATTAATCCTTGGGAGTTAATTTTTTTTAACCAAAGTTAAAAGAGGGCTCAACGAATGCCACAGAACTCTCCCGATTCATTGATGATTAAACAATAATAATTTTATGTATTTTTTCCTTTGTCCATGTCTATGATACCACATGTGCATCGCATGGGGGTGTTTGCTAAAATTAGCTCCCCCCCCCCACTAATAATATAATAAATATTATCCTATTCAGATAATATACCGTATTTATCGTTTATAATCAATACTGAAGGACAGAATCGGGCCGGGCTCTACAATTTGTTGATCAAGGTTAGGCTCTTAGGTAAGAAGAGCTTGGTATTTTGGGCCCGTATTGGCCCTCGGGCTTTAAAGGAAAAAACTCCATTTTATTTTTAGGCCTGACCCTTTGCCATTACACACCATCAAAAGGTGGAGCCTGCTAATCACACACTTTACGATGGTCCATCTATAGACTCTAAGGATCGGTCTATAAAATGACAGAGGGGTGCGTATTACGCACGATACATACATAGTATAGCAAAAGTAGAAAATTAAAACGGTCAGTACGCGTAGGGCGACGTGTATCCCTCAAAACGCTCATCGATTTCTTTTCCCGTATTTTCTTCTGCCTTAAGACCCGTTCCCACTCTCTCTCTCTCTCTCTACATTTTTCTCATCTCTCTCTCTCTCTCTTATCTCCCAAATTTCGATCTCTGCAACTCGAAGCTCCTGCGATCTTCCATTCATGTCGTCGGTAATATTTTCTCTTTTTGAGTATAATTATTTCTCATTTTTTCAAATTTGGATTTGGAATGTAGCTGTTGATTCGATTGTAACCATACAATTAGATGAATAATTGTTGGAGATTTAGGGATCTAATTTGTTTTAGGCTAGAAAACAATTGTGGAGTTATTATTTTTTAAGGTGCGAGCTGGAGAAATCTTACTTGAATGTTTTCAGAATTTAGACTGATTCTTTTATTCTTCTAGGTCAAGGGCTGATTCACTTTTCTCTTTTTATTGTTATTGACAAAAAAGAAAAGAGAAATTCCTCTTAGAAATTGAATTGGAAATGTGGAAGTGCTCGTTATGATCAGGACTTCAGAAGAGGAAACAAAGATTTGGTTTTTTCTATTGTTGTTCTTAAAATTTGTTTTGTTTTTAATGACAAATTCGAATTCGAGAGTTGATTTTTGGAGTGATTTGGGGTTTCGGAGTTTAACTTGGTGACGAAGGATTTGCACCCATTCAGGAGTCTTGTTATTTTGCTGTTGTAAAAGTTCTTGGCTACCCTTGTTTCGGACAATGACTTTTCAGTTTGTAATTGAGTTTTTGATTACCCTTAATTTACATTGATCTAACATTTGTGCAGATATGTCGGGTTTTCTTGTCTGTAATTGAGAGAGAGAACTATAGAATCTATTACGAAGAGGTCCTTGGTTGGTTAGAATTTTCTGTCACCCCCATTGGTCTCTGCGTGAACATGGTGTAGATAATAAAACTCATTATCCTGTATTAATCCTCTGGGGTATTTTAGTGTAAATATGTGGAAACGTAACAACCCTAAAGAGTTGTTTGATACTTTTATTAAGGTACAATAGTATCTAAAAACTGTGAAACACATTTAGATACTCAAATTTTAATTAGCGATAGATGAATAGGAATCATACCAGACAAATTTCAGATAGATGCATTGTCTCTGGGCTTTTATCCTGTTTTAGACTCTAGTCCAGATCAGTTCCTAATGATGGGAATTCCCTCGATGTGCGTCAGGCACTGATATGATTAAAGTTTTGCACTCTAAGGCATGGATGCTCGTACCTCACTTTTTCCTATACAATTTTCTTACCCAAGTGAAGAATAGTTTATGAAAGTAAAACTTTGAAATAAAATTTCATGTTTACTAGGTATTTACACCATTTCTCTCCAATGAGTTGGCATGCTCCTTGTCAAATGAAATAATGCTTGTACAAAATTTTCTCTGAAAAACATTACCACACAAATTCTTTATGTTTTTTTAAAACGGTTTTTAAAGGGAGAGTTCAATCGCGATTGACTTTGATCCACTTTGTTTTAACGGATCTCCGAAGAGATAAAAAAAAATCTTTATGTTACCATGTTTGTTCTTTTGCAGTGTCCTATAATAAACTTTTGAGAATTAGTATCCAATATCAAGTACTATACCTCATTAGTCTCTGGGCATAGATGAATGTAATAGTGTTATATTCACCACATAAAAATAATAAACTAGAACAACTATCTATAGTGCATTTCAATATTTGTTGTGTAAGTAATGAATAGAAGAAAAGAAAATTCGAAAGTGTCCATCAAGAATCCGACACATGTTGGGGTCCAGCACGGACACGTCACCCGTTTAGAAGAGTCCATGCAACATAGAATGGGTGTAGAAAAGAAAAAAATTGTTTTAGTATCCTGGTATCTATAGGCAGGAATCAGACTAACCCTACTTATAGTTGACTTAATTCCATTTGCAGCAGGATAAGGGTCGACCGTTACCCAAATTTGGCGAGTGGGATGTGAACAATCCTGCCTCAGCCGAAGGATTTACAGTCATATTTAACAAGGCTAGAGATGAGAAGAAGACCAGCGGGACTGCTGGGAGTGTGGCTTCTCCACAGAGAAATGAGGATGCATATAAACAAAATGACAACTATCAATATCCCGCAAAGGTACGTGTAATATGGAATTGTTAGATTCCAAAGAGGAAGTTCTTAGTTTTTTTTCTAAAAATATTTCTAGCCCAACTAATTTTGTATTTTGGGTGCAGAGAAAGTGGTTTTGCTGTGGTTGAATCCATACTACCTTTGGAACCTGAGACAATGAACATCTTTGTGGTGGTAATACTTTTGAGTACTTTCCAAAGGCCCCTTCACATGTGCCTGGCAGACTGGAGTGGGGAATGTCTGGTGTTTATTATTTTTTCTTTGTTTAAATAATATTTTTCTGCTTATTTGTTCATCACCTCCTATGTGTTCCCTTTTTCATGTATTCTATAGGAGGGGGAAAAATGTAATGAATTAAAAACATAACATGTTTCTTGATGTTTTCTTACTGGATAAGAATCTCTCAATGGTTCTGTTCTTTATTTCTTGGTGTGAGCAGTGACATTCTTGACTAATATAAGTAAAGATATTATATATTTTTTTGGCCAAATGTGAATTTCAGTGCGAGAAATAGGTTAGCTAATGTATTTTCCCATTTCCAGAATCAGAGAATCGCCATGAACGATGCTGCAAAAAGACCCTTTGGGAAACTTTCTATGAACTTCCAAACCCTTGGAACACAACTTTCAGGGTACAGGTTGTGGACAATATATCAGTTGGAAAAAGCCCACGAATGGAATTAATGAATTTCCTGCTGCTCCTGCTTGTCCTTCAGGGAACAAAACCTATTAGTACCGAGTAGTAACCACTGGCATTCAACATCCCATCCAGGAGTGGTGGCAATTTCCGATCCTACCCGTCAACCCACAAGAACCTGCCTGACCTTCCACGGATACTGGTGGGGTTTCAATCACATAAGTAGGGTTTGTGTTTGGTTTCCTTGGTTCATTGTGAAATTAGGTAGGGTTCAGGTTTGGTTGGTCACCCTGGACTTCTCGTGTCATAATACGTAATTAGTTTATTAATATCATGTATTACTATCTAAATATTTAGTAGATATTAATCTTAATTACCTTCCAAAAAAAGATATTAATCTTAATTTATTAAGATATTATAATCTAAAATATAAATTTTACAAATATATATATTTTATTAATTAAGTTATGTGTGTTGTTCCAGGTTGAAGAATCCCTAACGGGGTTCGGATTTGCCCTTTCATCCGTTTATACAGATTGGTGCGGTTTGAGGTTTCCATCCAACCTAACCCTTGGACACCATATGAATTATGAATAGCTAGTAGCTAAAGACTGAAGAGTTAATAGCTAAGAAACCACACAATTAATCAAATCAAGCACACAAATAAGATTTGATAATAGTCTTTTAGTCCATAGTATAGAATTAGGGCAACAATTTCCGTACTTTCTTTTGTTATTATTATCTCCTAAATTTATTTAATATAAGTGTATATATATAGCCGAACTGAGCTGAAGCCAAACCAAACCCTAAATGAGCCGAGTAAATCAAACAAGGTCTAGTTCAAACTTGGCTTGTTTACAGTCAATCTCAAATAAAAGCATTGCTTGGTCGAACCTGAAATGCAGTTCATGTTGACCCATCCTTTGTTACTATCTTTTTTCTTTACATATAGTCAGAGAATGTTCTTGTTCAGCCATCCTTATTGCTGTCCTTTTTTCTTCACATATAATCAGAATGCTTTTGGCTTGGAAAAGTTAATAAGCTGTTGTTGAAGTGGTAAAGGATGACAGATCAAAGAGAAATCAAACTACTGAAACTTCAATAGACTCATCCTTTTTTTTTCCATATTTTTGTATCCAGCTCTACTTTATCTTGTAGACTGACTTGGATCCACCTAGGGTTGGAAAAATCTCAAGATGGATGGCTTGTCAAGAAGTACCCTGGAGTCCTAAATACCTTCATACTATTTAGAGGCTCATCAATGATAGACCAACCTGGCTACAAAAGGCAAAAAATTGTACCAAATGATAGCTATGGCCTTTACATATTCTAAACCCAATAATCCTGGCAAGCCAAATATTGGTGAGCTCTTTAGATAAAAATACCCCATCTAGAACACAGTTACCACTACAACTAGACACACCCAAGTGAAATCTCTGCTAATTCGCATGCTAAGGTTAGTAGCTATGTTCAAAGTTGACAATATAATTAAGGAAAATACACATTTATTTTGTACTACCAAACATTCCAAGTCCACTCATATATATAGGTGGAAAAACAAAGACCAAATAAGGGATAAAATACATAACCTGAGTTCCTCCTGTGATTTGTTTTAAATGAGGTATTTAATCCCTTTCTCAAAGGAAAACAATCTACATCCTGTACCATATTTGTTATGGTTATTCAACAGACAACAACGAGATGCCCCGGATGCAAGATTTTTACACAGATTTCTGCATTAGATCCTCACTTCCATTTCCACATCCAGCCATTCTAGCCTCTTCTAAAGTTGCAAAGTTGTCGTAGAATGTCGGTTGATCTGGTGTGGGCACAACTGGAGAAGCTGTAAAGCCATAACTTATTGGATGGTTAAATTTACAGGTGGACCCGAACTTGCAAATGCCGTAGCGGTTGTATTGTGTGCAGATGTTTTGGCCCTAGATGGCACGGGCAGGGACAAGGGTTTAGAGAGTAAACATACTACAATGCACAGTTTATATTAATAGAGAAAAAAACAGAAGCACGGAAACACTAAGGCCCATTTGGCATCACCAGGATTTAGAGGCTCGAAAAGTCCTTGCATTATATAAAATTTCTTCAAATTTTTCCCTTAGGGTCCGTTCTTTTGTTGACTTAAAAAGTTCGGCACTTAGCATGTTTTATCATTTGACAAGATACATTTTCTTTTGAGAACTAGATGTATTGTGTTTTTCACCTCTTGGGTTGCAAACTTGCAATTCCTGTAAGACTTCAAATGCAGCCAAATGAATGATTTCAATTCTCATTTTTAAAAAAATGATAGACTTCAAATCTCATGATGGTAAGGATTAATATTGTTAGAAATCTTTGACAAAGTGACTCAAATTTCCTAACTACCCTGGGGAAGTCTCAGCAAAAAACCGGACCATTAATGAACACATGTAAAAGAGGCAGAGATTGTTTACAAGCACGGGGTAAACCCACAATTTATTGGGATCTACTTATGAGATCTGGAACAAAAATTGTTTTACTGCCAAATCAATTGATTTACAGACTTCTTATCAGACTGGTAGGCCTAATTTAGCCCAGTGTTCACAATGTAGCAATGGATCCAAGGTGGTGCATTTGAATGGTGGATCACGATGGCCCGACAGCCATGGCCACAATGGGGGAATCAAATCTTAATTTCCCTTTGCAAGACAGCAGTCAAGGGAAAATTGGATGCGGCAAATGGAAAGGCTCTAGGAGACTCTAATTTACGAATACGGGTGATAAATATAAATCCTAGTTCATGCAGTCATCAAGGAAGTGAGAGATCTTAGTGAACGTGATCAAACTAAATGAAAGAATAAACTCACGGGTCTTAAAGGCAGGCCCTTGTTATTGAGAGCACACACAGATGACCTTGGGACTCGGCTCTTTGGATGGTGGAACCTACGGTCTGATCTAAACCTACGGTCCCCAGTTCTTATGAAGTTACCACAATCAGGTTGTCCCGGTCTTTCTGGAAATTCTTCAGCCAACATCTGCTGTTGATGATGTGTAGAGATATCTGCTTTATTCATTGAATTGTTCAGGACTACAGCTGACGGTGGATGTGTACTTTTTTCTGGTGGATATCCTGGATCCTAAAACAAGCCAAAAACAGATAATCTGATTGAGAAAATGCCAAGAAGTAGTAGTTATAACTTATATGGTTGGTAAATTAACTATAAGTGACCTAAATAAATAATTATAACCCGTTTGTTTGTCCCCCTAAATAATAAGCACCTACTGCACAACAGAACAAGCCCCATCAGTTTCGATAACACGAGAGAGAACACAAGTTGAACTAACTCATCATAATGCGTGACGCCGTGATTAGTAAATACAATTATATTTTAACTTCAACACTTGTGTTCCGAGATACATTTACATTTTTCTCATTTTCATATACAAAAAAAAAAATACAATTTCTAAATTTTCCTACTTATGTTTGATAATAAAAGAGAGAGAGAGAGTGTTAATGATAAAACACGAATTCCACAACACGATTGTTAAAGGCATCGCCTCAGACGCCTCAAGTTGTTGCCTAGGCAACCAGGCACTCTACTTGGCCCAGGCGACTAGCTGCATAGGCGGTCATTATTAAAATTTTGATATGTATAATATTATTATTGTATACGGGTATAAAAAAATCATTTTGTTAGAAGATGGCAGTTTGTTCAGCAAAAAGCTTGCGACTTTATATGATTCTCGTGTCTTTTACCATATAATATGTTAGGGTTTGTCTATGGTGTCAAGTATATTTCCCTTATGTTAAAATGCCCTTTTTTCTCGCTCAATGGGTGTGGTCTCTCTCTCTCTCTCTCTGGGTGGGTCAAACATATGGTCTTCCTCAGTTTTTTTACATAGTTGTTAAAGGCACCTCCTAGGCATACAAACATAAAGCTATGCCCAGTGAGTCAATAATAATAATAAAGGCCTTTAAACGCCCTAAATTCCTTTTAGGTCCCTCAAAGCTCTCATAAATCACTCTCTAAAAGAGTCAACTATAATTTAAGTAAGTGCAGACCCCATATTATATATTCCAATTATTATATATATTTTTATTACTTTTCACAGGCAGAATCGCGAAGAATGATAATAAATGGTACGACTTCTTTCTCTCTCTCTCTCTCCCTCTCCTTCTGTCTTTCTCTCTCCCTGGTTAGGCAGTCACATTGACGGTCGGGCTATTTTCTTACTTTTGTATTCAGAACTACACTCTACCTTCTCTCCCTTACCTTCCTCTCTCTTTTTCTAGTTTGATTGTCACTATAGACTATTATTACTTTTTGTTTTATCCCCATAGTCCCCCTTTAAGGCATTGTAGAGTGCTTTTTTTTTACTCTCAACACTTGAAATCCCCCCATTAATATTCCTAGAACTCTCTACTATGATGGTTCTATCAAAGTGAATCTTGACAATAGAGATTACGCAATTTATATGAATTGCAAGTCACTTGATTTGGGAAATGCAGTATATATAGATATCAAGTGACGCCTCCTGTGCCTCAGGCTATTGCCCAGGCGTCCATGGGGTTTTGTCACCTCAAGTCGCCTTGACAATCATGTTCCACAACATGATATCAGATTGGAACAATTTTTTAAAATTAGTTGGTGCTAATCAGGCTTCAAGAGGTCATTCAAGAAGATGCAATATTTCTTTTATGGTATAAAGATAAAGGAATGAAAAATGGAACTTTCATGTAACCACCCAAACATTTTTTTTTTCCAGAAGTCTTAGGGTGCCATCTATAAGAGGATCTTAGGGTACCATTTGTGAGAATAGAGATACAGCATAGTATGAGAGATTACAGCATTATGAGTGTGCAAGATACCTGATATTCATTCCATTCTGAATTTGGATGCACCCCTCGAGGAGGTGAAGATATCATTGACACATAGCATGAGGAGATATCAAAGTAAGGAACAGTTTCATCCAAGGTTCCCTGCGGAGAACATGATGCTACAGAAGGTTGTGATATGCCAGTTGAATGAAATGGAACAGATCCACCATTCTCAAATTCTGAAGAAGGGTCACACTCTCCCACAACAGTAGGATCAGGATGGTGAAACCTGCAGTCAGACGCGTACTTGCAGGAACCAGTACGCATGTAGAATGGGCACTCTCTCTCTCCCTGTATATAAAAAAAAAACTTATCACAGAATTTCAGAAAAATTACTCTGCCTGGCCTTCATAAATGAGAACACATCAATTATAACATGTCTGCCTTCAGAATGAAATATTCAGTAACAATGACATTTTGAGAAGGAAACATAGCAGCATTACCGGCCGAATTGGCAAGCCCAAGAAGTTATGCTCTAGAGGTGGTTCAACCACATGTTTTCCTCTTGGGTGAGTGTTTCTACAAGCTTTTCCAAACTTACACCATCCTGTACTTTGGTAATGCTGCAAAATTCATGGGAGAACCATTATAAATACCCTAATATCAATTATTAACCCAACAAGATCATGGGACATTGTATTTAGATAACTGTTAATGACAAAATGAGCAAAAAAATATTTAAGAATGTCATCTCAGAAATAATCAAGGAACAACTACCTAGAATAGCCTCAATGAAGGCCAGCAACATCAAAAGGCCATTAGTCATTACCATGACTCACACAACTGTCTTCGGTTAAAAAAAAAACAGAAAATTTTAGAAAATATGATTCAAAAGTAAAGAAAATTACGAGCAGTTTTAAAACTTTTAACATTTTAGAATGGTTAAACCATATTCAACAAAGATCGGCACGTTGCATCACAGGGGTACTCTGGCAGATCCTGAAGGATCTGAATTAGGTCCAAAGCACAGCCACATTCCTCGCCCTCTGCAATTCCTCAAGCGATAAATCCTAGTCGGTTCCTAGTTTCAACATTATTTGGAAACTCCTCATAATTTCCTTCAAGAGTTAAGTTAATCGTTTTTTTTATCGATGATAAAGATCGTGAGTTAAAAAGGAATAGGAAAATACAAACACAAGAGTTAATTTTATTCCTGTAGTTATAATGAAATTATATCTAATTTTTAATGGACATGATCATAGATAGTTAACAGAAGTGTAGTCAAAATGCCTAGGCAAGCCCAGGCATTTGACCTTTTTTTTTTTTTTGATCAGTAATCAAGCAATATTATAAAAAAAGGAACCAAAGCAAGAACATAACGCATAAATACATAGTTCACACGAACGTGAACCAAAGCTAGAAACTAAAATCAAACAAAAGCACCAAGCTGGCCCCAAGAAACCCCTAAGCCACAACATTTCAAGCTAACATCAAAACTATTATCTCCCTCTCTTGCCTTATTGAACCCCACTCCAACGTCAAAGACCTAGATCTATCACATAAGTGAGAGGGAGAGGATGAAGAGTTCTTGAAAACTCTCCTGTTCCTCTCTCTCCAAATAGATCTTGCTATGACTCCCGGTAAAATCCTCTACACCGACAACCAAGATCCTTCCCCCCGACCAAATCCCAGCAAGATAAGGAGTTTTGAAAGGAAGAGGAAAAGACTCTAGAAACGCCCATGCGAGAAAGAAAGAAACTCCAAACCTCACGAGCTACAGGGCAGTGCAAGAGAAGGTGATCTACTGTCTCTTCCGCTTGGAGGCACATAAAACAACAATTCGCCATCCTCCACTCTCTATCTTTCAAGTGATCACAAGTGAGAATTTTATTCAAGACCGTATTCCAAAGAAAGAATGATACCTTAGATGGAATGCCTGGATTTTACATAGCCCTATGAGGAAAATGAGCAGATGGACCAGCTTCGAGCAACTGCCCTAGAGATCTCGCTGACAAACGACCCTTGTTGTCTCGAGACCAAATTCTGCAATACCGACCCTAAGTAATCAAGGGGAAAGACCCCAACCACTCAAGTAACCTGCCAAACTCAACAATTTCCCAATCATTTAATCTCCTTCTCAGATTGGGGCACCAAGCAGCCCCCTCGGGCACGCTACCTCTGACAATATAATCCCCGATTGATGCATTTTTATTCAAAGCTAGACGGAAAATGGAGGCAAAGTCATCCTACAACTTCGTGGACCCACTCCACACATCCTTCCAGAAACTGATCTCAGTTCTATCACCCACTTTGAACACAAAATAAGGAGTAACCAAACGGGCTGAAGACATAATCCCCTTCCACAACCCCACCCCATGGGGTCTCGACACATCCTTGGGGAAACCCCATTGATGATCACCCAGGCGTTGGACTTTGCTGGTCAGCCAAGAGAAACCTAGACCTAGGCCAAGGCTTAAAAAAGCAGTTTCGAACACCGTATCAGACACGATCGAAACCGTTACATAACACTGTTACGTAAAGGTTTCGGCCGTCTTTTTATTTTTGATTTTAAAAAATCCAAAAAATCACAATAAATATAATTTTTTTTTTTTTAAAAATATGTAATAAAGAACGAGTTCTACGACCGAAACCGTTATGCATCAGGCGATACGTAACGGTTTCGGGCGATACGTATTTTTTTCAAGAGAATAAATTGGTGTGACAAACAAGTCCTATGACTGAAATTGTTACGTAACGGTTTCGGCGAGTTTTTAAACCATGCTAGGCACTCTTGGTGAACGGATGAAAATTAAGAATACAATGAATTAACTTGTAATTTCTCTAACTATAGAGTGTCATGTTATAATGCTTGTCTTGTATATGAAACATATAGCTCAATGAAAATTCTAAATTACTAGTTTTAAGCAATAAAGATATAAGAATTTAATTGGCCACTAATGTAACTGTCCATGTTATTAATGTGTGTGTGTGCACGCGTGTGAGAGAGAGAGAGAGAGAGGCTCACCTTGGTATTGAATCTATTATTTTTTCCCTGCTTCCATAAACAAAAGAAAAACAAGGCATAAACCATATGCCCCTCACCTGATGGTTGCTAGATTGGATCTAATTGGTCAATAAATGGGCAAGAGGAAAAATCTTCTATAATGTCTTGGAGACTGTTATGCTCATAGGATGGTCGTACTGGCCAAATTCATTTGATAATAAATGTTTTGAAAGTTAAAAACTTTAATAAAACATTTTATCCACCAGGTCCTAGACTCCTAGGTGTGTTCCTGGTTAGTTTTCTCCTCTAAGCAGGAGGCTAGCCTAGGTACACCTGGACACCCTATCACCTAGACAAGCGCCTTGAAAATGAATTATCTAATCAAAATATACATAAAATTTGATCAACTAATATATAAAATATGTTGTTGAAACAAGGGATATTATTTTTGTTTGATATGAGTATATGTTGTAGGTGTTACATTTTCCCGAATAAGAAAAAATGTTAGGTTTAGATAGAAAACCAACAACAGTAATCCAAATAGTTGCTTTTTGTGTATCTGCTCCTGTTTGTTTTACCTACTAAAAAGTCGAATCAACCATAAAGTGCGATTAACTTGAGTCTATCAATGAGGTTGCATATTTATGGTACTATAAAACAAATTAAATAAGGTTGCTGGTCTCTCAGGGGATTAAAACCATAGAGTAATGATGCTATGGTCCCAAGAGAATGTTCTGCAAAAGATGTGCGTGATGGGAAGAGTCTTGATCCTGTTCAATTGCAATTGAACTCGAGAGTTCAACTGCACTCACAAGATCTCTTTACCTGCCCTTTTAACTCTGGTTAAGAAGTTTTAACCCTTGGGATTAATATTCTTTTCTAAAAATCAAGGTTAGATTGTTTAACTCTGAGGGTTAATGAATCTTAACCACAGTTAATGGGTTAAAATGGACACGTGTTGACCTATGGGTGCGATTGAAATCTTGCACGATTGAACTCGGGAGATTTCAATCATGATTGAATATGATCCCATCTCGATGAGAACTTGTCTATTTGTCAGTGACTCAGTATCATGGAAACTAAGTACTGTGATTCATGAAGAACTCGGCACAATAAATTCCAGTAAAAACTAAAACATGTTTAGATTCTCAAACTGTAATCATACTCTTTCTTGTCCTTTTCAGCAAAGATTACACATTATCAAAAACATATATAAAAATGCTTCAGGTACGGCCAAACATTTACATAGAACCATGTAATGAAAACTTCAAAGCCCCCAACAATTAGAGAAGGAAAATCGAATGAACCCAGGAAAGCAAATCCACCAAACAGAAACAAAAACTAACAGGCTGAGCGATCAGCGAAGTAATCACCTTGCATACATGCTGCCCCGCTTTTTCTGGAGCTTCTTCCTTTTCCCTATTATTTTCTTTAACAGCCTTTATATAAGCAAAATCAAGGCAAGTAAAAGTGAGCATAACAGAGAGAATGGAAAAATCTCTACCACAGGGACAAGACAATTGGTTCATATGGAACAAAAAACATCAAGCCTGGATTGAATGAACTATGAAGATGAGTACCTGGTTTTTCCGTCTAACGGGATGTTTGAACTTGCAATTCGAACCGAACTTACATGTCCCGGTCCGACGATAATACGAGCAATCTCCCGCGTCGGATCTCTGCGGATGTTGTGATCTTCTGATTTTGTCCTCCTTCACCACAAAATCGGCTTTGGCGTTATCGTTCCCCTTCCCCTTCTCATTCTCGTCGCTGTTATCGTTCTCCTCTTCTTTCCCGCTCTCTTCTAACTCTAGCTTCTGAAGTTCTTCATCTAGGGTTTCTTCAATAGCAGGAGCAAGTTGAGAAGCAGGACCAGGATTAGGATTAGGATTAGGATTAGGATTAGGATTAGGTTTAGGATTAGGATCAGAAGCCGGATGAGGATCGATGACAGGGAAACGTGAAGGAGAAGAACCCATTCTTCCTCCACATTTCAAACCCTAATTAGCCAGAAAAGGGGAAGTGAGTAAAAAGCTTCCCTATGATCGAGAAAAACTAAAGAACATAGCAAAAGGAAACGAAAAGGTTTTTTCCTTTCTTTTCAATTTTGGCTTAAGGATATCATTTTACCTTCCCATGGTTAGCAGTTAGCACTGATGATCGGAGTTCTTGCTTGCTACTCTTCACTTTTATATATTGAGACTCACACCTACCATTGGTGGCTTGGTGCATGCGCAAGATGCTGGGTGTGGATTGTGGAACAAAAAGCAAAATAGTTAACGTACACATGAAATCTATTTCCAAACCTAACCTAAGGCACCACCTCATTCACGTCACTTGTTGGATGCCTCTCTTAAATACTTCAATTGTGATACATTATTTAAGAGGCACAGGATTCTCTTGAGTTCAACTCGAGAGAATTCTCTCGAGTTGAACCCCTAGAGGTCGCCACGTGTCTCCTTTGACATCTCTTAACCATGGGTAAGGTTCACCCACCCCTAGGGTTCACTAACCCATCCTTGGTTTTTTTTTTAATTATTAATTATTATTTTTTAAATTAAAAAAACTGTTTTTAGAGTTTTTTAATATTAAAAATATTTTTTTAATTTAAAAAATAATAATTAATAAAAAATAAAAAAAAACCAAGGATGGGTTAGTGAACCCTAGGGGTGGGTGAACTTTACCCATGGTTAAGGGGTGTCAAATGAGACACGTGGCGACCTCTAGGGGTTCAACTCGAGAGAATCCTGAGCCTATTTAAGAGGGCATCCACCATGAGGTAGTCCCTTAGGTTTGAAATAGATTTCATCGGTATGCGGTATGCCTATCACTATTCGAAAAGGGAAATAGTTATTTCCTATTACTTTTTTTTTTTTGTTTTTTGGGTGGTACTACGCACACCCCCCAACATATGATGAGTATGCACCATAAGTACCAAAAAATATATATATATAACTTTACTATTAGAGGAATGTTAGTCCTATTCTCAATCAAACTCTACTCCTTGTCTCTACCAACCACTTGTGCATTCTTGATGAGAGATACTGCTTTAACTACCATAACTGATTTGATAATGGATAGGTGGTTGGTGGAGGCTGAGAGTAGAGTTTGACCGAGAGTAGGACTAGCATGCCTCTTACTATTATAATGCGAGAGACAGGTGTAGCCTGATTTTTCCAAAATTCCCAAACTACCCCCATATAACACAAAACTTGATTGAATGTTTTATTTTTATTCCCAAACTACCCCTTCCTCATCTATCTATTTAAAGAATAGAATCACATCCAATCGTGATTGAACTCGAGTAGAGTTCAATTTAGTCACACCTACGGGTTAACATGTGTCCCTTTTAACTCCTATTAACTATGGTTAACTCATTCCCCTCGCTCTCAAGTGCAACGCACATGCCACCCGCTAGTATATATAATGCTCAGATTACGGTTGGAAGGCTCTCTCCTCTCGTAGGAGTTTTCTCTCGGTGCAGCGAGTCTCTCTCTCTCCGGTGGGAGCTATCAGATTATTTTTGTGGCTTTATTAATCAAAGAGTGTATAAAAAATGGGAGATGACGATTTGGTTGATGGTTTGTTGAATATGCGACTTACAAATGAAGAAGAAGAAATTATTGTGGTGACAAAACCAGATAGAAAAGAAGCTATTGAGGCATGTTCTCTGAGTCTCCTAGGCTGTTTTTTGACTACAAAAAGGATCAATTTCAAAGTGGCAAAAAACACTATGAGGATGGCATGGAGAATGGGTGAAGATCTGGTGATTAGTGAAGTCGGAAATGGGATCCTTCAGTTTAAGTTCTTGATAGAGTTCTAGATGAGATGGGTCGAAGATCATGGGCCATGGAATTTTGATAACCATTTGCTTCTGCTGAGACGCTGGGAACCGGGTTTATCGGCAAACACGACAAGTTTTAAGAAAGCTTCCTTCTGGTTACAGGTGTGGGGGCTACCATTTGAATTAATGACTGAGGATGTAGGAGAAGATGTGGGTCGAAATGTGGGTCGATTTATCAAGGCCGATGACAGAACCAATGCTATGGAGGTTGCGAGTATCCTTCGCATAAGAGTGGAGATATCAATTGACAGACCTATCAGGAGATGAGGTTTTCTAAAAACACTTGATGGAAATAGAGTTTGGGTTGATTATCGCTGCGAGAGGTTACCAACATTATGCTATAGGTGTGGGCACCTTGGACATCAAGTGGCTCAATGCTCAATCAAACCACTAGAACACAGAGTTGAGGAAGAGTTTCAATATGGAGACTGGTTAGGAGGGAAGGTGAATAATAGGGATATGCCTCGCCGTCCTCGGAGCAGTCAGAACTGGTCCAAATCGACAACATGTGATCTGGAGAAGGAAACACCCATACAAGATGTGGCTGTACCTACTGCTTTGTTGGAGATAAGAAAGGAGATACCATTAAACACAATACAAGCAACTCTTAGGTCATCGAGGCTGAGATCGGAGACGCCATCAAAGCCACTGCAATCTGCAAATTACCCTCTCAAGCCACCGACAAGTGCGAATCCACCGGTTACAGATTGGATGGGAGAGAATACCGGAAGTTTTGGAAATCCAGTAGCAGTTACAAGAGATCACGTTTCTTTGCTAGCTGGAAAATCTGAAATTTCCGTAAAGGACTCCGTTGTGGATGCTCATAAGGAACTAGATAAGGCAAGTTTATCCCATAAGGTTCCACTTCCTTTGGTGGATAAAGAGGATAATGTGTCAAAGAAGCAGGATCCCGATTTTAACAATTTGAATTCGGGCTCAAAAGAGGAAGTGGGTAAAACCCATTTCAACAACCCAGATTTGATTAAAGAGAGGGATTATCTAAGTCACAAAGATTTCCAGCAGAGATATACCCTCAATCTCAGGCCCCTTATGCCCATCAAATAGCAAATATCAAGGAAAAGAACATTGAGATGGCGAGGTGGAAGAAGTTAGAAAGACCGGAGATGATGCTTTGGGAGAAGGAAAAAGAGTACAAGATACAAGCTGGAGTGAAAAGGGGGTTTCAACGAAGTCCTAATGGGAATGAGGAAGAAGAACCAAAACAAAAAAATGAGAAAATTAATGAGAATGTGTTGCAATTGTTGGAAATTCAGATGTGGCGGGAGTTGCAGAGCAACCCCGCCAATCCCAATGAAACTTGTAAGTTGGAATTGCCGGGGGCTTGGGAACCCTTGTGCAATTCGTGAACTTCATCAATTGGTGAAGGAAAAAGATCCCTCCATTTTGTTTCTTATGGAAACAAAATTGGATTATAGGAAAATGACAGAAATAAAGATGAGATTGGGGTTTCATTGTGCTATGGTGGTACCTAGTATTGGTAGGAGTGGTGGGCTCTCTCTTTTGTGGAAGGACAAGGTGGAGTTGACAATTCAAAATTATTCCCAATTTCATATTGATGCTCAAATTTTGTTAAGGCATGATAGAGAATGGAGACTCACGGGATTCTATGGAAACCCGGAATCAAATAAAAAGAATGAGTCTTGGAAGTTGTTGAAAATGTTGGGACGTATGAACAATAATCCATGGATTTGTATGGGAGATTTTAATGAAATCCTATCTAATAAGGAAAAGCAAGGGGGGCAGATTAAGAACCAGCAGAAAATGGAGGACTTTCAGGAGGCTGTTATTGAATGTCAATTGGTTGACCTGGGTTATAATGGAGTTGATTTTACTTGGAATAATATGAGGAAGGGCGGAGCAAATATCCAAAAGAGACTAGATAGAGTCATGGTCTCGACGAGCTGGCTAGACTGGTATAAGGGATCAGTTGTGTATCATATCCCTTCTACTACCTCAGATCATGTTTTCCTACTTATTGAGGTGGTTGATCAATTAATTTCAAAAAAGAACCGAAACGAGATTCATCGTTTTGAGGAGATATGGGCTACTAAACCGGAGTGTGAAGAGATTATTCGGCGGGTTTGGGAAGATGTAGATCCAGATGGAAGTCCTATGTTTCAGGTAACCGAAAAAATAAAGAAGTGTCGACACCAGCTTGTAACTTGGAGTCGGATTGCTTTTGGGAAAGACAGGGAGGTGCTTAAAAATAGAAGAAAAACGCTGGAAGATCTTATGCAGGGAAATAAGGAGGGTAGGCATCAAGAATCGATTCTTCAGATTAATGGGGAAATTAATGGTCTTCTTTTAAAAGAGGAGGTATATTGGAGACAAAGATCAAGAGCTATTTGGTTATCATCAGGGGATAAAAATACAAAAAAATTTCATCAAATGGCGATGCAGCGGAAGAGAAAAAATACTATTATGAGGTTAATGGATGAGAATGGAAGTTGGAGGGAGGGCGAAGTTGAGGTAGGGAATATTGCTGTTAATTATTTTCAGAATATCTTTAAGTCAAGCAATCCGACGCTCATGGAAAGAACAACTTCAATTATGGAAAAGGTAGTAGATCCTGATCAAAATAGGAAGCTTCTGTGCCCTTTTACATCGGAAGAGGTAAAGAGAGCAGTCTTTCAAATGCATCCTTCAAAAGCCCCTGGACCAGACGGTATGTCCTGTTTCTTTTATCAGCATTACTGGGATATTGTGGGTAGTCAAGTTTCTTCAGCAATCTTATCTTTCCTAAATTCTGGCTACATGCTTAAGAAGATAAATTTCACTCACCTTGCATTGATTCCAAAGGTTAAAAGCCCTTCTCGCATGTCAGATTATAGACCCATCAGTCTATGTAATGTTCTTTACAAAATAGTATCGAAGGTTTTAGCAAATCGTATGAAAGGTGTGTTAGCGAATGTTATTTCCGATACCCAGAGTGCTTTTCTTCCCGGAAGGCTTATATCGGACAATGTGGCAATCGCTTATGAATTAATGCATTCTTTGAAACAAAAGAGGAGCGGTAAAGTGGGATGGATGGCTATGAAGTTGGACATGAGCAAGGCTTATGACAGGGTGGAATGGAATTGTTTGAAGGAGGCTATGTGCAAGATGGGGTTTGAAGATAGATGGGTTGATCTTATCATGAGTTGTGTTACTACTGCAACATGTTCAGTCCTAGTAAATGGGTCACCCCAGGGGTACATAAAACCTACCCGAGGCCTACGACAAGGAGACCCTCTCTCCCCGTATCTGTTCCTAATCTGTGCAGAGGGGCTTTCGGCTTTATTGAGGGAGTCGGAAAATAAAGGATTCCTCCATGGATTTTCGGCAAGCAGGTATGGCCCAAAGATCTCCCATCTTTTATTTGCTGATGATAGTCTACTTTTATCCCAGGCCAATGTTAGTGAATGCAGTAATATTCTCAAAGTTTTGGAATTTTATGAACAAGCTTCGGGCCAAAAGATAAATCGGGAAAAAACATCAATTCTCTTTAGTCCAAGCACGCCCATGGTGGTCCAACAGGAGATTCGAGATTTGGTTGGGGTTCAAACCTCAAACCTGAGCGAGCGATATTTGGGACTCCCGGTTATGGTTGGAAAGTCGAAAACCAATACTTTTAGAAGCTTGAAGGAAAGAGTTTTGAAGAAAATTAGTGGCTGGAAGGAAAAAACATTGTCAAAAGGAGGCCGGGAAATCTTAATCAAGGCAGTGGCACAAGCCATTCCTGCTTACACCATGTCTTGCTTCAACCTTCCTAAGACCTGGTGTATGGATCTTCAATCGGCCTTTTCAAATTTTTGGTGGGGACAGAATGACTCAAAACATAAAATACATTGGGTAAGTTGGCCGAAGATGTGCAAGAAGAAGGTTGATGGAGGAATAGGGTTTCGAGATCTAAAAGCTTTCAATTTAGCTTTGTTAGCTAAGCAAGGATGGAGACTACTTCAGAACACGCAGTCTATTTTTTATCAAGTCTTCAAAGCCAAATATTTTCCTTAAGGGTCATTTCTTAATGCTAACATGGTGTGAACACCCCATTTTTACACCCCTAAAATTCCTCTTTTTAATTTAATTTAATTAATTATTTTTATTTATTTGGAGAGAGGTCCAAATCCATTGCTCAAAACCCATTTCTCCTAAACCCCAAGCTCAAGCCCATTTTATCTTCTGTAACCTTAAAATCCATACACATTGCTAAGCCCAACACTTCATAACCTGAATCCTTTGAATCCAAACCAAAACCCAAGCCCTTGAAATCAAGCCCAAAGCCCATTGCTGTAGCTTTTATAAACCAAGACAATAGGGTTACAAAAAAAAAATCTCTTTATCTAAGAGGCCAGCCACACAGCTCTCGGGAGCTCTCCCTCTCTTCCCTTTTTTCCTTTTCTTTTCCCCGATTCTTCTGTTTCCCTTTCTTCTTCTTTTTTCTGTGATAACAGTGAAGCACCATGGATTTTTGCCCTTCCATCTCACCTCCGTTACCGGCACTATAAAGCTTCGACGAGCTTCATCAGTTGCAGCGCCCAGCAGCAGCCTACCGCCTTCACCATCGTCGTCTCCAATGCCTACAACTCCCATTGCTGCTGGAACCCTCTCCTCTGTTCTTTAGTTCTCATCTAAACTCAGTCCCGACCAAGTAATTAGCGCAGATCCAGCACCTTCGGCCAGCATTGTCTCCGGCGAGCTTCATTTCTCCTCCGATCAGCAGCTCCACCATCATCGCCGGATCCCTTGCTTCTTCCCTTATTTCAGCTAGATCTGATTTATTGTCATACTCACCCCAAATCTCTTCAGATCTAGATCTCTGGATCCAAAATTCTAGATCTAGAATTCCGGATCTCCACTGTTGATTCCTCCATCACCTATCACCACACTTCGACCAGCTCGTCGTCAGCCACAACCACGGTGGTAACTCCCATCTCTTGGTCTGTAGAAGATCAGCCCGCACCATCAGCTCGCAGCTCCGATCACCATTGTCTCCAGCGAAGCCGGCTAACTTCGAATCCGATCATCTCCATCTTCTCCGATTGTCTTCCCCAGTGAGCTTTGATCCTTCCAAGTCCTCTCTCACCATGCCATCAGCTCCAAACAAGCAATCAGCGGCAGTTTCTCATCTATGGTGGTTGCAACCCAACACCGGTGACAGTAGCTCCACCATCACCTCGGCTCACACCAACCGTAGCTCCGGTGAACTTCAGCATTAGCTTCGGCCAGCAGCTCTCCATCGTCAGTTCTTGATCTCTCCAGAAGCAAGAGGATCTCACCACTGATCATCCCCTCAGGCTAGATTTGATCCACCACCAGTGCTCTCTCCGGTCAGTTGCTCATTTCGTCAAATCCAATCCATTTCCAGCCCAATAGCTCATCATTTCTCAGGTAATCTCTTCCCTATGCTCACTGTTATCATTTTATTTTTATTGATTCCTATATGGTTAATTTCTTCTTGTGGTTTGTTTCCGTCCATGTTTGGTAGAGCTTAAAATCAAGTTTATGAATGGGGTTTAACTGGTTCAAATCTGGGGAGTAGTGTGGCTGTAATGAAGTCTGGTTTTATATAAAACCAGAATTTTCAATGTGATTTGAAGTCTGGTTTTATATAAAACCATAATTTTAATGGAGATTTGAAATTTGTTTTTATTTCTAAACCATAATGATGATGCCCCTTCCTGCTTTCGTTTGGTCTGAGAGAAATCATTGGGAAGGGAGGTATAGTCCATAAACAGAGGAATGTTATGGCCGAACCAGGCCTATCCTAAGTCAAGTTCTACCATAACAATCCTTGGTTTATTTTTTATACATTTGTTGTAGTGTGGCCCCTTTAGTCTCTTTGAATCTTGTGAATTTGCCATATCTAAAACCATAGGTTCGGATATTGAGCTAAAGCCAATTGATCAATTTGTCAGATCAATTCATCAATGGTCAATGGGCCTTAGCACAATAGCTTTACCTTGGCCCTCTACGATCTCACTCTTTTAGCCAATTACTTTTTGTAATTTAATTCATGAGTATTATTTATTGAAATATACAAATTGTAGATGCATGTGTATGTACAATTACAACTTATAGGATTACGCCATAGTTTATTTTTCCTTTTTGCCTACCTTGGGCGCTTAGGTGGATTCTTACCCTAATTGACTTGCCTACCCCGCTAGATAGTCCTCCGAAATGAGGTTATAAACTACTATTAAAAAAAAATACAAAAAAATCAAAAAAAAAAAATGCAAAACAACAAAAACATTCAAAAAACCCATAAAATTCAAAAAGGACTTACCCTAATAAATGAACACCCCCTAGCGCTCCCCCATGAGCACCTAGCTGCGTTACCAAATCCCGGAATGAGATTCATAAATCTCAACTCCGCTTCCCCCAACTCAAGCACGAGTTGGAAGTGACCACACTCCGAAACGAGTATAAAAAGTCACCGCCCCGAACTACTATTAGGGTCTGATTCCGACTAACCGGATAAGTAGGCAGCCCAAACCAGGGTTCGACCCCAACCAAAGATAAAATTTTTACACCCCATATTGATTTGTGTTTGATTAGTAAAATTAATAATTGTTTAGAAAATTTTTAGGGATTTTAAATGTTTGGCTTAGACCTAATGAGTAGGTTACCATCAGTGGATGGAGGTCCTGGGGTGCCTAACCCCTTCCCCAGGACCTAAATGGATCTCTTACCTAGACTACTCTGGACCGTAGACCCCCTATTTTGGATTTTATCTCGGGATCCTACTTCCCCTAAGTAGGTGGCGACTCTTAGAATAAATTTAGCGTTATTCCTCTACTCTCGGACCTTATCTCGACACTTAGAGATGAGAGGGGAGGAAAGGCGGTAAATTTATGTGCTTACACATGAGATCAAATCCGAGTTACATTTGGCGGAGTTTTATGGCAGCCCAAAGTATATTACAACGGGGAACTATTTGGAAGGTGGGCAATGGAAATAGTATAAATATATGGCGAGACAAATAGCCTCCTCGACCTCTTTCTAGTTACCGGGAAGCTGACGATCCAATAAAAGTTGGGGATTTGGTTGATCCAGTGAGTAAACAGTGGGATGCACATGTTCTTGATAGGGTTTTTAATAACCATGATGCAGAAATGATTAAGGCGATTCAATTGAGTGGCATTGATGCTTCAGATAAAATAATTTGGTCCCCTGGTAAGTCCAGAAGGTTCTCAGTTCGGTCGGTATATCTTTTATCTACTCAAGGAGGGGATGATACTAATAATGTAAATGAATCCGAGGGATCAAATACGGCGGAAACTAGAAGATTGTGGAAACGGATTTGGAGTCTTGGAATCCCGAGCAAGTGCAAGCACTTTATGTGGAGAGCATGTACAAATTCCTTACCAACAATGGGGAATTTATTTAAGCGAGGAGTTCCTACTGATCAATCTTGCCATATATGTTTCTATAATTCGGAATCGGTGACTCATGCTTTATGAGCTTGTCCTTTGGCTCGCAATGTTTGGGCACTTACGAAAGGAAGATTTCAGAAGATGATTACAATAGAGGAGTTAGATTTCCGAAAAATTGTTCTTGATTTAGAATCTCGAGCTTCAAAAGAGGAGTTGGAAATGGGGTCAATGGTAGCATGGGCTATTTGGGATGCGCGTAACAAAATAATTTTTGATAACTTCCAACTTCATCCCAATTTGATCATTCAAAGAGCTAGGAGATTACTAGATGATTTCCAAAGATTAGCGTTGCTTAGGCATTGTCTTGTTTGAGTACAGTCCCAATCGGAACAGTGGCTGTTTAAAGAAGAGCTCTACTTGTTATAAGGCTCACTGGTGTTGCTATTCAGTTTGTGTAAATCTATGATTACTTTCAAGTAATAAAATTTCTATCTTTTATAAAAAAAAAAAAGTATATATAATGCTCGGGGTGGCCGAAGGACAAAACGTATACCAAGAGGTCTCAAGATCAATTCCTAATCTCCTCTTAATATCAGTTGTATGGGTGGGGGTATTCCCTATGGCACGTGGGACTAGTCTAAGTCTTTAAGGCTCAGGCCCCTCTCTCTGAAGTCTGATTAGAGGCATCAACAATTCTGTTACTTTCTCACTCGTTCTGGTCCAGCAATGACTGGAGCAATCCTTCCCGACCATATATTGATTATGGGGTCATTGATCTCACCGACTCCAGTATTATATACATGGTCGGCGGCGTCGCTAGGCTGTAGGGAGCCTTAATCGAAGGCCCGCACACTAGAAACTCAGGCTGATCCATAACCTTGTGCAACCAGAGTTCATCATTGGTAGTTCTGGCATCTGGGTACATTCTTCTTGTTGTTTGGCTTGTTGTTGGGGTGCTGGGTTCTCATTGATCCTAAAAAAACTAATTAAAAAAACAAAACAAAGAAAATCAAATTTGAAGAGAAGATGAGTCTGAGAGGGAGCTATCGAGATTTGGTAGGAGACGAGAAGAAAGAGAATAATAAGAAAGGTATTATGGTCTTATATGATTTTATTTTATTTTTACTTAGGGTGTATACTCATCAAATGTTGAGGTGCCCAAAGCACCACCTTTTTTTTAGGTCATATATTTTATGTTACTTACAATGGAAGAGGAGTGCAAGCTAAATCTCCCCTTTAATATGAAAGGAAAAAAGATGTATGATGGTCCCAGTCCGATCCTTTCTAGCATATAGAATTTTGGGCTGTAAATGAGCTAGGCCGGGTCCGTCCAAGCCTAGCTCTCACTTATACTTGTTTAGCCCAAGCCCTCGAAAGCGTTGAATTAACTAGGCCCAAGCCCTATCCTCAGGGACATGGTTGAGCTTGGGGATTGAAACATAGCCAAAAAAATAATTAAATGCTATATGAGGTGGGAGGAAGTGGGAGGGTGGTTTGATTAATAGATATTGCGGTCCAGGTAGCATATACTTAATTGTTGCATTAATTTTGTGCAATGGGCTGATATCACATTAGATTTTATGTCTATCTCATTAATTTTAATTTTTAATTACATAATTTACACACAAAAATATGATGTGGCACCAGGTGTTTGCAACCTGGCGACAACATACATTGTTGCCATGATTTGCTCTATTAATATGAGCGCAATGTTATCAATAGAGCTGTCAACGAAGCGATTTTAGACCGGATTGTGGTTGGTATATTTGAATTCGTATCAATTATTCAAATTTAAATAAATATTCGAATGATAGTGAAATATAGTATTTGTATCCATCTATGATTAAAATACTTGAATTCAAATAATATTCGAATTATCTGACTTCAATTAAAAACAAGTGTTGTTTTGTCGCTAAATTAAGGTGTGTTGGTTTTCGGCTGAGATACTAGCACGACTCTAATAATTTTGTAGATACCTTTATGCCCCTATTTTATTTTATTTTTTATTTTTGCAAAGGTCTACTACATTCCTCCCAATACAAATACTCATAAAATACTTATTTATATGTTTTATCAAATAAGATATAAGAAATAAGAGTTTTTTTTAAAATGATTTTACCAATGACCTAATATAGACTCTTATTTTCATATCTAATCTCTGCTTCAAATAAGAATTCTTGCATGAGTGGTAGGGGTGTGACCTTTAGTGGAGGAAGGTCTAGGGATCCAATCCCCTGCAGTACGAGTTGCAAGAGCTCCACTACCCAAGCTAACTTCTGACCGACCTAACCTACTAATGTAGTTAGATGATAACCGTAACAAAAAAAAAAAAAGGGATAAAAAAGAAATTAAAATTGTAAATTGGGAGTTCTGCTAACAATGCTCTCACCCAGTACTAGGCTGGCAATATTTGAGCAGACAAATAAACCCGCTAGACCTTTCAGGGGTTAGACATTTCCTCAAATAGTTTATAATTGGATCTAGTTTAGGTTGGGCTCATGAGGTCGATGGACATCATACATAGTTTATTTACAAATAATTATGTGTCATATACATTTTTCTAATGGGTAACACAAATAATATTATACCTTTTTCTAATGGGTAACACAAATAATATTTAAGTGATGCGAAAGCAGGATAACAAAGGTTCACAAGCTAGAGAACTCAAAATTACAACAACAAAATAATAAAAAAAAGGGAATCACACCGAGTAATTTTAAAAAATATACATGAGTTTAAAATATCAAAATCTTTTTGAGAGGTGCACTACTATCTATTTTGAACCCCCCAAAAAAAAACTACTATCTATTTGTCTGATCATATCCGGAAAAGGAGATGTAATTTCAATTATCTGTGTTTTATTATTTATCCTAAATATTAAGCAGTGAGGTAAGAGTTTGTTAATACAAAATTCAGACCGTTTGATTTTGGATGAATCAAACCAAAATTTAGGATGAGATATACAATGTAAGCTAACCTAAATCAGCAAATCTGACAGTATTGACTTAGATCTTGTTGTAGAAGAAATTAGGATAAATGATGAAAAATGAGAGATGATCTAAGCCATGAAGAGGAAGAAGGAAGAACAAGAATTTCATCTCAGATAATTGATGTTTGCAGAGAAACTAAAATGCTAAAGGACCTTGGTTCTCTCCAAGTGACAGTCCTGACTTCACTCGTAGGGGAGGTCCTCTATTTATAGATTTTCAAAGTGAGATCTACGATTTCGATAGAGGTATGATAGCTCATACGCTCTTGACAGCTCATAGCCAGCTATTAAAAAATATGATCCTGACAGCTCAACAAGTTAGTTATATTTGTCTTAGAGTGTAATGACCAAAATACCCTCTAAGCACAATTTATCATAGAATAAGTCATGAGTTAAGGAAATGAGTCATGATAATCCAAGATTGTTATGTGATTTATTCACCACAGTGTTTGAGTTCTTAACACGTTCTTCGGCACCCTCCAAACCACAAATCCTAGAACACTCCCCAAAAAGAAAGAGAGTTTAATGCATAGAAGGTGGGTCACACACCTTCCAAGCATTACTCTAGGCGGCATATGGAGAAACATCACCAAATCTTCTAATCCTCATGGCTAATGCAATGTGGCAGAAATTCATTTATTTGTTGGGCGGATAATTCTCTCCGATCTTAGACCTGTGGTACGTATGTCACAAAGATGAGTATGATACGTAAGTCATAACTCATAGGGATTATGGAGATTTGACGACGTCCCAAAATGTCCTCCTGACCATCAGCCCGGGGTAGCAGTATCGTCGGGTTAGGATATGGGGGCACCCTTACCGTCATACTTACATGATAGATGGTGGTCATTACCCACACACCAATCCCCTGATGAAGCACTCGGGGTTATGCATGCTATTGAGATAGGATGTGGGGTATGCATGCCGTCATTCCTATGAGGATATGATAGACATTTCCATTCATAGTCCCTCCAGAGAGCCTATGTGGAATGCACAGGCTGCATGGCAGAAATGTCCCTCGCCGAATGCTTGTCTTGACGTTAAACAATTCGTCGAATAAATAGAGAGTGCTCATTTAAAGGCCCGAGCAAGGGTTTTAACATGTTCATCAGACATGTATTCGTCACTTGTTGTCATGACGTGTGACTATTTGTACACATGACAGTCATTCCTATAAGGATATGATAGACCTTTCCATTCATAGTCCCTCCAGAGAGCCTATGTAGAGTGCACAGGCTGCATGACGGAAATGTTCCTCGCCGAATGCTTGTCTTGACGTTAAACAATTCGCTGAATAAATGGAGAGTGCTCATTTAAAAGCCCGAGCAAGGGTTTTGACATGTTCATCAGGCATGTATTCGTCACGTGTTGTCATCACGTGTCGTCACGTGTTGTCATCACGTGTCATCACGTGTGACTATTTGTACACATGACAGTCATCCTAAATATCATCATGAACATGGTTGAGTGACACCTCGCTGCTTGCACCAATGGTAGGGATGACTTATCTTATGAGTGAAATCTTGGGATCCATTCCCATTGGGGTGACGCCTTACAAGAGCACCACTCCCTGCCACTAATCACTAACTAATACTACTAACAATGATATCCACCCAAAAATAAATTGTAAACGGATTGAGTGATTTCTTATTGGTTGGTTCACCGTTTTTTACTCATTTGTAAATTTGACCATAAAATTTATAAGATCAAAACCGTTCAATTCGAATGGACCCGAGTTACAGAATAGGCAATTAGGGGTGGCAGCTCCAAGCCCGACACATTTACAAGAGCTTTGAATCCCGAATTTGGCCCGATTGCGAGCCCTAATACACAACCCGAACCATGAACCAGAGGTTTTCGTTACAAAGATGCGCCACAGTGCGTAATACCCACATATGCATTTGTGGCGCGTTGGAGGATAAGTTGGGATGTAAAGACGTTAGAAGTGCAAATAAGAGAGAGAGAGAGAGTTTTGATTTCTGAATTGGGTCTCTAATGGCTTCGACAATCGTTTACCCTGCTTCGACGGCGCTTCTTCCGTCGAGAAGCTCTTCTTCTTCTTCGACTGCTTTCATCTCTCATACTAAGATTTCCATTTCTAACCTTGGACGCCATGGCCATGGAAGGAGCTTCTCGTCTTCTCTGAGAGGGACAAGAATAACTATAAATAGAACAACACCTCTGTGCAGTCGTGGTGGCGTGACTTGTTTGGCCTTTTCTGCTCTTCCATCGGCTCTCCTATTCGATTGTGATGGCGTGCTCGTTGACACTGAGAAGGACGGCCACAGGATTTCCTTCAATGACACTTTCTCTGAAGTAGGTTCTTTTCTTTTTTTTTTTTTTTGCACTTTAGGAATTTTTTATTTTTATTTTTTGCTTGAATCTGATCCTCGATTTCATTTTATGATTTTAAAGTTTTTTTTTCTTCTCTCAATTATTTGGTTGAGTTGGGTTTTGAGTTTTCTTCATAAGATACTGATACTCTATCATGAAGGGTTGAAGGGTTTTTCTTCCTTACTGGAAATTGTGTAAATTTTGCTCAATCTGTTTGTATATTTGATGTCTCCTAAGATGGGTTTTGGATACTTTTTGCAAAATTGTGTTGCTTTTTCTTTGAAATCCATGGGAATGGACTGTTTTCTTGTTGTTATTCAAATGCTTATTAAGAATGTTTTGTTCCTCCCTTTTTTTTTTTTTTGAGACCTTTGTTTTTTAGTTGGGCATGATTCTACCTAGCAGAGACTAATCCGTTTTGTTCCTTTTTATTTTATTTATATGGATACTTATGTTATTTCCCCAAATGATTTTCATGAATTAATCACTTCAAAATGATCACCTAGAGAGGACTGGGTGTTACCTGGGATGTGGATTTGTATGGCGAGTTGCTGAAAATCGGGGGTGGAAAAGAGAGGTACTATACTCTTGGCAGAGTCCAGATTTTTTTCAATACTATTAGTTTCATCAAATTCTCCCAAATTGATTTCATAAACTCTAGAGTGGACTTGGGAATTTGAATTCCTTCATTAAGTTAAATTCTTGAAGTTATTTAATTTAAAGAAGTCTGACATTTCTTAGTTAAGTGGTTTCTGTGTGCGTTATATATTCTGCATCTGGGTAAACACTTTGAGATAATTTTGTTATTGATTCATTCTGGTCTTTTAGGATGACAGCTTACTTTAACAAGACAGGATGGCCAGCAAAAGCTCCGAAGAGTGAAGAAGAAAGAAAGAAATTTGTAGCTTCACTTCACAAGCGGAAGACGGAACTGTTTATGGCCCTCATTGAGAAGAAGTTGCTTCCTCTTCGGCCTGGTGTTGCCAAGTCGGTTACTGCTTGAGCTTATACATCCTTATGCTGCTGTTAAAACTTGGTAGTTGGATAATTAACTACAAATTGATTTGGTAGTCTTGAAAATTGAAATCCAATTCTATGCATTACATTAATAATGTCAATATTTTAGTTCGAGCTCTCTGTGAATCCTGAACTCAAAAAGGAGGGGAAATTCATGTAAGATACAATCGTGCATTCTAGATATAGATAATTCTTCCAAATCCAAAATAATTTTAGAGTCCTCATAAGTGCTTTAGCCTTCAGATAAGGATGTACCTGTGTGGTTCAGTTCCTTATATATCAAATCCTGAATACTTCAAAAGTGAAATATTGAGTTGGGATGCCATATCTTTGATTCAGTTCCAATCACTAGATAGTCAGTAACTTTTATGGTTCATCAACAAGCTATTGCTTCACATAATATTTTAATATCCCAAATGGTCCAAAACCTAACCTCCAATATAGCAGTAAATAAAGGATGAGTTAACAGATTTCTTAAGATGCAATCAGTGAAACAAATATAGTAAATAATTTCAATAAATACTTGTTCATGACAGGGTACATTTTAGTAGCTGGAACACCTTAAGCTCTTAACTAATTAAAGTCCAATTACTTTGGGGATTTTGAAATTTAGAAACTAGGATAGGAATGCCCTTTTGGATTTGATATTTTGGTATCTTAAAGTTCTTGGTTTGGGATGTTGCCAGATGCTCTTTTGTTAATATCCCCCAAAGTTTATTGTTACTACCTAGGCAACCCTCATGATATCAAAAAAAATAAATAATACAAGGACCTTTTATTTTCCTATGTTTATGTGTTCCATCTTATGGGCATGACTGTGGTCTGAATTTGCACAAATTTTATCTTTAAGATTGGAACTGCTAAAATTTTACTGAGATCATTTCCACAATCCTAGCTGTTTGATTAAGTGAAATTTGCTCATTGAATTGGTACAGGTTGATTGATCAGGCTTTGGCAAAAGGAGTCAATGTTGCAGTATGCAGTACCTCAAATGAGAAGGCGGTATGCATAACTAGGTCCTACAATTTTAATTGCTTGCAGTAGTAGTATATTGTACATAAATAATGCGTGCCTGAGGTGCTGCCAATATCAAACTTGTGTCCCAGGAAAGACTGTTTGAAACAGAGAACATATGGTATAATCGAGTTTATCATCTTCAGTGAGCCACATATCCTATACTTAAATTGATAGTTGTGGGCCTTAATTTTAAGCCATTGAGTAACACGGATGAAGAGTTGCGCAAGAAAGCAACAAGTGAAATAATGGGGTCTGAATAAAATGGATGAAGAGTTGGTAGATATTTCTGGTATTTGGGTACAGACTTCAGAGTGGAAGAGTGGCTGATCTAATATATTTTGCTCCCTCTTGAGTCTAATTCTAAGTCATAAGGATTTTTGGGATCCGGTTACTGAAGATTTTAGGAGAAGGCTTTCCATATGGAAGAGGAAATTTTATTCCATAGGCTGGAAGAATTACGCCTCATCAAATTGAGCCTTTTAAACTAGCATATTTACTACATTTCACTACTCAAAATCACTGTGGAAAAGCGGATAATTTGGCAAGACTTTGAAGGGATCTTTTGTGGAAAGTGAATAGTTGAAGAAAATTCATTAGTTATCTTTAAGAAAGTGTTCGAATTTGAGGATGAAGGCGGGCTGAGAATTGGTAACTTAAGAGAGTGGAATTTGGGGCTAATGGGCAAATGGCTTTGAAAAATTTACCTCTGTGATAAATAGCCTATGGATTTCTTCACAGCATATTTTGTTTGGATCCAAATGGTTGGGATTGCAGATTTAATCCTAGGAACCACTCCCATAGTCCCTGGAGATTCATATCTGATCTCCATCCTACATTCGTTAGGATGTTGGTTCTGGAAAGAAAATTCGGTTAACAAAAGATCTTTGGTGGAGTGAAAGCCCTCTGTCTTACCTTTCCCTGTACTTTTAGGATTGTCCGGTCGAAGAACGATCTTGTTATCAATTTCATTTCTTTTCCTTCCCCTTATTATCCCTGGAATCTCAGTTTTGCTACATAGCTTGGGGACTTTGAAACTTCGGGGTTCAGTTCTCCTGTGGATTATATGAAAATATGCTAATGCTTCTCCTCTTGTCAATGACACTAGAGTCTAAAAGCCTTCAATTAAATGGTTATATCTCATCCAAATCATTTTCTTATAGTCTGCTTTGAGCTGAGCCTTTCTTTCTCAACCAAGATAATTTGGAAGCCTATTGCTTTGCCTAAGAACAAAACATCCCTATGGCGGAATCCATCAATAATTAACATATGCAATATGCTTTAGTAGAGAAGGGAAAACAAGGCTCTCTTCTCCTATATTTGCATGATGTGCAAGAGAGATGGGTAAACAACTGATTGTCCTTTAATCCATACAGTGGTGACCAGGGAGGTTAGTGCCATTTCCCAAACCTGGCTAATTGCTCTTTGATGTTCCCCTAAGATATTGGTGATTTGATTGCCTGATGAAGCTGAAACCATCTTGGTAGTCGTGGGCATTTTTGGAAGTATTCCCTTTGTGCTGTCATGTGGGTTATATGGGAAAAAAGAAGTAGCAGGATTTTTATGACAACTACATTACCCCTAGTTTGATCGAAAAGATTAATCCATCAAGGTCAGATCGCTCATTGGGTGCTCACATCCTAAGAGTTTAGAGATATTTCTTGCAACGAATTACTTAGGCATTGGAGTTTGGTGCCTTTTTTGAGGTGGTTGTTCAGTGGTGCCATCCTACGGGGGATGCTTTAGAATTTAACTTTCACAGCTTAGTCTTTGGTGTATCTTTACTCTTTAGGTTTTCCCAAGGGAGGCCAATCCAAGTGTTTTCGGGTCCTTCGAGAGAATGCAACTCATAACAAAATAGAAGCTTGTGCTTTACTCCATGGTCTTAAAAGTGATGCTGTTTGTTGGGCTATGGGGAAAAAAGAAAGGTCTGTGGCGAATATCACATGTATCAACCATAGTTGCAGGAAAGCTATGTACAGAGTGGGAAGCTCGCTTCCCCGGAAGCTCGTTTCCCAGACTCGCTTCCTCAGACAAATTCGCTTCCTAGGAAGCTTGCTTCCTCGGATGGACTCGCTTCTTAGGAAGCTTGTTTCCATCACGTCTCATTTAAGATCAAAGGGAGCTATATGTGTGAAGTGATGGGGTAGACCATAGTCTATAGCCTAGGGGTATAGACTCTAAGCAAGTATCGTCGGTTTGGAACTTAAGGTATCTATTTTTTCACAAAAATCTCATGTAAGATTAAATCAAATATATAGCTACTCATAATAACATAATGGGAATGAGGAGAATATATCTCATTTCTCGTTTCACGTTTCCCAAGGTTTTTTTTAGCTACGCTTCCCGCTTCTCGTTTTCGCTTTGCTTCTCGTTTTCGCTTCTCGCTCTAGTAACTATGGTATCAACTATATTAGGGAGCTGACCTCAATATCTTGTTCTCCCTTATTTCGAGGTCGACGATGAATGAACTTGCTACAGAAGGAAGTGATCGACCTTTCTTGTTTTGTGATGTAGCTTTGGGGATTAGTTCCAGTTGTATGCTTTATAATGTTTTTGTTATAGTGATGAAAACATCAAGAATTTAGAGGTATGGCTGAGTGGCTTAGTACAATTGAATACCATGCACATTCTTATATGTCCACTTGTATCTTATTCATTTATGATATACTATAATCTGTTGATCTTTGTGGTCATCTTCTGAAAAAGGTTAATTCATTGGAGAATATTTGGAATTGATTTTGCAATCTACTTCTAATTTTGACAACTACGATCTACATGTTTTTTTCAGGTCTCTGCTATAGTGTCCTGCTTGTTGGGACCTGAGCGAGCAGAGAAAATCAAGATATTTGCAGGAGATGTGGTTCCTCGTAAAAAACCTGATCCAGTAAATTATTTTCCTCATTTTGGTCGAGTTATACAATTTTTACTTAGTTCAAGTTTTTCCACACACAGAAAAAATAATCTTTGATGGTCGGAAAGTATATAACTGGCTCTGTTTGTGGTTTTTTGTTCGCAATATTTGGAAGCTTAAGATAAACAATTCTTCTTTGCCAGGCCATCTACCTATTAGCAGCCAGCACTCTGGGTGTTGAACCATCAAGGTATTCCTCGATGATGCGCCGAATCAAATCCATGTGTTTGTGTGTATATAATATGTATATATGCATCATCATGTTCCTTGGCTCTTTTGAAGTTGTACCTATTTTAATTCCTTTTTAGCTGAACTTCTCTGAGGGACTTGTAGTTGGAGTTTAATTCGCTTTGATGAAACAAATACCTAGTATATTTCGGGTGGTGTTTTTTAAATTTTAACAAAACATAAAAGTTAACAAAAAGACAGAAATAACCTTGTCTTCTTTTTTCTCCGATCAAGGACTCCACAACCCTTCCAAAATCTCTGTCTCTCTCTTTTCCATTCTATCGAGGGAAGGAAGAAAGTGGAAAACTCGGTCTGAAATGGAGTTTCAGATTAATTTTGAAAGATACGAGTAGGAATATATAGTTAGGCTGAGGC
This sequence comes from Tetracentron sinense, assembly GCA_015143295.1. Taxonomy (NCBI): domain Eukaryota; kingdom Viridiplantae; phylum Streptophyta; class Magnoliopsida; order Trochodendrales; family Trochodendraceae; genus Tetracentron; species Tetracentron sinense. The sequence goes on along the minus strand of CM026568.1, from coordinate 33,517,185 downwards.
TTGAGAGGTTAAGTTCAAAAAAGTGAGAGATTCCTCGTCTTCTGTGCTAGTAGAACAGAAGCCTATCCTCCTTCAAATGCAAGATCAGCAGCAGATTTTTTTCCAATGATTATTTTTAATGAATTATATGACTTGAATGGATGATCCGTTTTCAATACCTTCTTCCTCACGATCTATAGAAGTTTGATACCAATCAAAGATAAAAGAAAAGAGAAAGATTATGGAAGTTCTGAGGAGAAAGAGAGATAGAGAGGGTTTGAGTTTTTGCCGAAGACAACAAGAACAAAGAAGATGACCGCAGTCTGCAGGGTTTTTTTTTGTCATTATGTTGGGTGATTTTTGTTAAAAAATTATTTTTTATAGTTTGGTGTGTCATCATCAAATAGTGGGGTGCCAGTAACCTCACCCTATATTTCTTCGTTCTCTACAGTTGTGTTGTGATTGAAGACAGCGCCATAGGTCTTGCGGCTGCCAAAGATGCTGGAATGAAGTGCATAGTAACAAAAAGCGGGTTAGTTAATTCTCCTTCTCTAGGAAGTGTATCTGTGTATACGTATACTCTGTCCCTATAAGTGATTGCTCCCATCTATAAATGGCATATCAAAGCATTCATAAGGTCGAAACTAGGTGATCTGTGTCGGAAATCAACCTGTGATTGGGATGATTATTAGCAAAAATAATATATAGGAAGTGATACGCGTAGATAGTGGATAATCCTATTTACATAGATCACCTTGAATTTCCAATACTTGTTGGCTTTGCAATCTATGTTCACAACTTTGCATCTCAATCCTTTATCGTTGGTTGCAGTTACACAGCCGATGAAGACTTTTTGAATGCAGATGCAGTCTTCGACTGTATAGGAGATCCCCCTGAGGAGTGCTTTGATTTGGCATTCTGCGGCAGCCTTCTAGAGAAGCAGTTTGTGAGTTAGGAGATAATACATTTTTGTAGTAAAAAAAAATCTTCTACCTATAATCCATATGATTTGTTTTGGTGATTGTACTCATGCTCAAGTCATATTATAGAGATTCATCGGATATTAAATGCTCAACACATTTGAAAAATGTAATCACAAAATGCTGTTAATTTTCAAGCATGGTTTGAAGATGCCAGCTTACTAAGCTGATAAATTTACGGAAATTTTATATGTGCATTATAGGTGTAAAATTGGAGACTCACACTATGAATACAGATTCCCTGGCGTGTCACAAAAAAATGGTATATGGAAAATGGTTTAGATAACGGATCTTCAATCCTTATACTATCAGTGTGGATGATTATGCTCATGCTGCTTCACGCTGGATAAGTTATGAAGCTCAATGGACACCGTATGGAGCCCATTCACTTCAGTGGTGCTTCCCCTACTTGTTACCGGTATATTAAAAATGAGCTCATTTTGAGAGAAGTATTATGAGAAATGCTATCCAGTTGCAGACTTTCAAGCTTTCACGGTGACATGATGACATTTCACCAAAAAAACTGTAAATACCTAAGAAGGTTGATATGCACGTAGGATTGTCCTCTCTTGCTGTAATGCCATGATGCCAAGTGTTCAAATAGCTATAGCACTACCTGTTTTCCCTCTTTCCTTCCACTCTGTTACTTACCAAATTTTAAGGACAGGATAGTTATGGGACACATGGCATCATGACATTACAGCCACAGAGGATCCTAAGTCGTTAATATGTGGGGTTGGGGTGGGGTTATTTAATATATAATGTTGGCTAGAGTCGCGAGACTCACGGTTTTATGGTAACTGTAAGGGTAAATTTTTGGGCTAACGGTACCTGTCGCGGGCTGCATGGTTTAGGTCTTGTACATTCGACTGCAGGCATACGTTATCTATAATCTTGTCGTACAGCACGCTCTTCAAAGGATTTGACGTTCAGCATGGGTTCGCTCATGGTTCAGCTCGAGTTCGTCCTCAGCTCATCACGGGTTCGTCCTCCGCAAAGTCGTCGGTCATCCGACCTGTCATAGACACTCCGACGGAAAAATCAGTATAGGGCATAAGCATATGAGCATTAGAGTCTAGAGATACTTATCGTGGAGTCGTTGATCGTTCGATGGAGCATAGTCGGATGCTGGAGGTCTATACAGGTGGGAGCCTCGTGCATGGTTATCAGGGGACGTAGCTTTGAGGATGTGTTCATTTCAAAGACGGGGCCGTGGTCATTTAAAGGACGGGCTCTGGAGTCGTGCTCAGGAATCGTGCTCTGGGGACGAGCTCAGGAATCATGCTCATCAGGATGATGACGTAGCTTTGAGGACGTAGCTCTAAGGATGTAGCTTTGGGGACGTAGCTCTGAGGATGTAGCTTTGAGGACGTAGCTTTGGGGACTTAGCTCTGAGGACGTAGTTCTAAGGACGTGGCTTTGGGGACGTAGCTTTGAAGATATAACTCTGAGGACATAGTTTTGGGGACGTAGCTTTGAGGACGTAGCTTTGGCGACTTAGTTGTGAGGACGTAACTTTGAGGACTTAGCTTTGGGGACTTAGCTACGAGGACGTAGCTTTGACAACATAGCTATGATGGCGTAGTTTTGGGGATGTGTTAGTCCTTATTTGGGCATTGGCCATCAACGATAGGCACGGGCTCGGTCAACGGCAGGCACAGATTCGGTCAACGGCAGGCACGGGCTTGATCAATTACGGGCACGGGCACGGGCTCGGGCACGAACTCGGGCAAGGGTGTACTCAGCATGTGATCAAATACGTGGTCGTACAAGTGGTAGTGTGATTGACATCTTACCAATTAGATAAACATGAAGTATTAGGTATTGACAGAGTGTAAGGGTACCTATTATAGAGAACATCAGGCGGACATGGTAGATATGAAAGAGCATCAGGTAGCCGTGATCGATCGTGAGGTCGTGGAGAGCATCATGCAGTCTGAGAACATCAGGTGATGTGGAGAGTATCAGGAGGGTGGCTATGCCCTCCAGGGATGGGGTTCATCAGTGAACGGCTCAAGCCCCCCAATCGCTCTTCCTCTTCTCCTTCTTCTGATTTCCTTTTCTTTCTCTCTTGCCTTACGCATCATCCTCTTCTCCTCTAGTGATCCTTGCTTATTTATAAGCAATTGGAGTCATCATGACTTGTGTGGTCATGATGATGTCACTTGTTAGATAACACTCATAAGAGCCAACACATAGCTCAAGTGGGCTATGTCGGTTTGTTTTGAATGGTTTTTCACTTTGCCCCTTGCTTTTACGAATTTTACTCATTACAGCTAGTCTGCTATGATTTTCAATGCTCGAAGAGTTTTTTTTTCCATTTTCTTTTACTCCATTAAAACTCTTTTTCTCCCAACTTTTTTGATGGCATCTTACTCTATCATCTCTTCCATGCTCAAATGGAGGAATGGCTGGCCTACTTCTAAAATAATTCTCTAATTTTATAATTATTTAGTTAATCTATTAGTTAAAAAATGAAGAAATAAGACCCCAAACACCAACTCAAAAGGATTTGCAACTACTCTTAAGTTAGGGGTTGTGTTCTTTCTTTTCTGTTTCTCCAAAGTAGATACTTGGAAGACCAGGGCATTTTTGCCCACGAGAAGCCTTCACATATTAAGAAGTTTGAAAATATAAAGCGTCTTTAAGAAAAACCACCATTCCCTATGTGTAGTTGTGGCTGGTGGGGATGTTGAAAATAATTTAAAGCATACTCTCATTTCCATACTCCCACCCATTTTTTAAAAATATACTTCCACCCCTTCTTGATAATTTTTTTAAAAAAAGACTTTTTGAAGCTTTGACACAATATTTTTTAATAATCAAAAGATGAATATGGAATTGTTTTGCACTGTGAAAGTATGCATAGCATTCCACAATTCACCCGTCCTCGGCACACAGAAAGCTATCGAGATTGGATCACAGTCAATTGCGATTGAACTCTCCCCGAGTACAATTGCACCCACAGGTCAACACATGTTGCTTTTAACTCTTATTAACTCTAGTTAAGATTTACTGACCCTTATGCTATATTTGGTTGCCGAGAAAATAGGTGAAAATATGGAGAAGAAAAGAAAATTTTAGATTTCTAATACAATTTTAATTGTGTTTTATCTAATTTTTTTTTCTTTTCCATCATTTTACTTATTTTCTCAGCAACCAAACATAGGGTTAGAGTTCAACAATATAACCTTGATTTTTAAAAAATATTTATCTATGGTTATTTTTAACAGAAGAAAAGAAAATTTTAGATTTCTAATACAATTTTAATTGTGTTTTATCTAATTTTTTTTTCTTTTCCATCATTTTACTTATTTTCTCAGCAACCAAACATAGGGTTAGAGTTCAACAATATAACCTTGATTTTTAAAAAATATTTATCTATGGTTATTTTTAACTCTTAGGTTAATATTTTTTAAGAACTATTTCTTTTTTATAGAAGCCCCTCAGTAGGAGAGCGGGGTTTAGCAGACCCCTACCAGTTTTATTAATAAAAGAAAGAAAAAATGAGGGGGGGGAATAAACCTTACCACTACAAACACATAAGGAAAAACCAAAGAACAACATCTAAATCAAAACATTTCAGAGGCTCCCAATATCCAATTTATCCAAGTGAAGAAGACTTTTAATCTTGCTTGAGATGTTGCTGAAAGATGCAAAAGATTCAGAAGTCATATGGTCACAACTAATATATATTAGTCAATTGTTACAACATTAGCTTCACGATAAATATGAGTGATGGAAATACTACCTTGTAAAAACTGCTTCATTTTTTTTATCCCAGTATCAAGACTTCCACGACATTGAAACCAACTCATTCTACATATCAATTAACTAAGTATTTACAATCAGATTCGATAACCAGGTTTTGAATATTCAGGCTATGGGACAACATTAAGCCATCAAGGAGAGCACGGGTTTCAACAATATAATTGTTACAGATACCATAATGGGAAAAGAAGCAAGCTATGAAGTCACTATTATGATCCCGAATAATTCCACCACCTCCGGCATTTTCCCGATTACCTCTAGAAGCTCCATCAACATTCAGTTTCATTCTGTCACAAGGAGGACAAAACCATGTAACAAAGAAGGACCTGAATCGATTAGGCATAGGAGACCTCATGGGAAAAAGAAGGGACAAAAGGGACACGTGTTGATCTATGGATGGATTAAACTTTTCTGAGTTCAATCTCAATTGGCTGTGAACTATTTTCAAAGCTACCACATCGATGAACCACCCATAGTTGGCAAAGAAAGATTTTTATTTTTTTACCTTGAGTGAAAATCCTCCGATCGGCACCTAATATCAGAATTGGTATTGGGCCACATGCTCAATTCTCAATTAAGATGTTTAACATCTCACACAAATTCCATAAAACATCTCACATGTCTATGTTTCAAGAGAATTTGTTTAAATAAAGGGAAAATAAGTAATTGAGTATTACTAAATAAGAGTTGTGTCTCTAAAGGCCGCCATGTGTCTCATTCATCCCCTTAATTAACTTAACGTTAATTTTTTTTCTAAAATACAAGTTAAGATGGATGAGACCTAGGGGCGGAGCCAGGAATTTTTCATTGGGGGCCCCAAAATACATGTATATAAAAAATTTTGATTTGAGGGTATGAAATTTTGGGGTTCCCCGAGATATTTTTTTTGGGGGTAGTTTTTTATTTTGAGAAATTTTTTTCCCGGTAATGCCTTTGAGGTTGCCACGTGTCCCTATTAATACCCCTTAATTATGGTTAAGATTCACCCACTTATCCTTGGTTTTGAAAAAAATATATCAAATTTCTTTTCGAACCCTAGTTTAAAATTCACTAACTCCTAAGGTTAAAATTATTTAAATATTTTTTTCTAAAAACCAAGGATAAGTAGGTGAATCCTGAGATTGGGTGAATTTTAACCATAGTTAAGGGGTGTCAATAGAGACATGTGGCAACCTCAAGGGCATAAGAGGACTCCATTTGGGGGCCCACTATATATATGACAAAAAAAAATTGGGGGGGAGTGGGGGCATGTACACTAAAAATAAATAAATTAATTGAGGGCTCACTATTCATACCATAGTTCAAAAACCCGAAAACTCGACTCAACTCAAAAGTTAGCCGGGTCGGATAACTCGGAAAACTTGAAAAGAACTCGACTCAGTCCAACTCAGAATCTATATGTAATAATTTGAAAATTTTGGGTTAAAAGAACTAAGAGTACGTTGGTTTTATAGCCTCAAACCTAAAAACTAGGTTTAACAAAACTCAAAGTAGGTTGTTTTTCCAGACCCAAAAAAATATGATACAAAAACAATGTGACATTTGAGTTTAGGTTTAAAAAAATGAAAAAAATAATCATTCTGTGAATCGACCTAGTCTGACGAATCGAAAAACTCGACTTGACTTGATCGAGTCACCCGAGTAACTCGATAAATAGTGTCTCATTCGAGTTTTGAGGTGATTCGACTCGAAATTCAGCCGAGTTCAGTAACTCAACTGAGTTACTCGGGTGACTCACTGAGTTTTCAAACTACGATTCATACCACACCAATAAGGTTTTACATTGGCTCCGCCCCTGATGAGACCTAGGGTGAGTGAATTTAACCATAGTTAGTGGGTGTTAAAATGGACACGTGGTGGCTTATAAAACCTTCCTTAAATGTGGTTAAGCATAATCAACTTAAGATTAATATTTTTTTTTAGTGAGTGAATCATAACCACTCACTTTAATCGTGGTTAAACATAATCAATTTAAGGTTAAAAACCAAAGTGAGTGAATCTTAACCACTCAACCTATTTTTTTAGTTTGGTTTTAGAATATTTTTTTTAAAAAAATTAACCGTAGGTTGATTATACTTAACCATGTTAAAGTGAGTAGTTAAGATTCACTCACTTTAGAAAAACAAATTAAAAAAATATTAACCTTAGGTTGGTTATGATTGACCACAGTTAAAGTGAGTGGTTAAGATTCACTCACTTTAGAAAAAAATATTAACTTTAGGTTGATTATGCTTAACCATAGTTAAAGGGTTTTAAAAGCCACCATGTGTCGCTTTTAACACCCACCTAACTATGGTTAAGATTCAGTAATCCCTAGGGTTCATCCATCTAACCTTGGCTTTAGAAAAAAATTTTAAAAAAATATTAACCTTAGGTTGATTATGCTTAACCATAGTTAAAGGGGGTTTAACAAGCCGCCACATGTCCCTTTTAACACCCACTAACTGTGGTTAAGATTCACTCACCCCTAAGGGTTCATCCATCTAACCTTTTTAGAAAAAATAAATACCTTAACCTTAATTTGATTAGCTTAATCACAATTAAAAGAGGGACGAATGAGACACATGACGGTCTATAGAGGTGCATGAAACGGGCACGGAAAAGGATCGGGACCCTTATATTATTTACCCTTTATTTGAAAAAATCGTCTTATGTTTTTTTGTTGGGTAACTCGAGGTGTCCCCAATCCTTTGGGTCAGGACTAATCCCCGTCGGTGCAACGAGAGCCCGCAACCCGCCACACCAAGTAAGTCTGGGAAAATCCTGTGCGCGGCTGGCCCATAGGGGACCAAGACCTTATTTACTTTTTATTTAAACATTTCAAAAGACACGAGAAACGCTGTGAGGTGTTAACATCAAATTGATTGAGAATGTGAGCCCCTAATACTAATTATGGTATTAGGTGCTGACTTGAGGATTTGCACTTTGTATTGTTAGGGAAAAATTGGTGCGGAAGTGATTGCTATGAAGGGGTATTCAAGAGAAAATACGACAAACACACAACACACAAGATATATCGTGGTTCACCCATTTAGGATTACGTCCACACTAGAAACGGTCCAAAAAACCTTTACTATTAAATAGAGAGATTACAAGAGAATAGATAAACAAAGAATACACACTCAAAGACTCTACCACAACCTTTGAAAGACTCTCACATAGCCCACATCTTTGTTCACTTTCTCCAATTCAAATCTGACCGAATGCCAATACTTCTTTTAGGACAAATGAGACACAAAACCCGAACCCTTCAACACCGAACCAGTACCCTCCACCATTAAGAGCACATCGAGATACATCCGTGAGAACACTCTTCTTCACCCAAGAGCTTCACTAGGGCTTTCCATGGAAGCCCTACCACACCTCACATATCCATGACTTTCTTTCTTCCTCTTAAGGTTCTTCATTTCTAGGTTATTTCTATAAGCCTCCACCCTAGGCTTATTTATAGGCAATGAATGAGTCCTAATCCTTTTAGAATTTCCTCAATATATAAATTCCAACACAAGACAACTTCCCAACGAAATAGGAGTTTCCAAAACCATTCAAAAGTCTAAACTCGTCGATCGGCGATCGATCCTCCTCTCCAGATTCGAGCCAAAATCTCTACATGTATGTACAGTTTCACAATTCAGCTCTAAAACCAGGGATCAAAGTACATGCCAATTGCGATTGACATGTTCCTTTTGACCTTATTAACTGTGGTTAAGATTTATTAACCCTTACGATTCAACAATACAATCTTGATTTCGTTTACATGGTAAACGAAATTTCAAACCTTGGTGTCATCCGATTGATATGTATCATCAATAAAATGGATGTTTGTATCCTATTTAAGTGAGCAGTGATAGGCGTACCTGGGAAAACTATTTACAAACCTAAGGCTGGACCTTATTGGTCCAGCAATTTGTGAGTATTTAAGAAGGGGGTTGGTGAGTATTTAAGAGAGGAGGGGGGGGCGTTGGAAAAATGAGGTCCAGCGTTAGGTTTGGAAATAGTTTTCCAGGTACGTTAACTATTTGTCTATTTAGTTTTGCAATTTCAATGTACTAATAAGAACTTTTCCTCCAATGATGTGAAGAGTGTGCCTTTTAATTATGAGAGAAATGCATGTACCGTTTCTACATAGGATAATATTGACAAAATACTTAGTGACCAAATCCTCTACGGTGATAACCGGATTTGGCAAATCCGGTTATCACCCTTGAGGTCGTACATTTCCCTTTTTACACTTGTTTACTGTGGTTAAGATTCACCTACCCCTAGGGTTCACCCACTCACCCAACCACGGTTAAATTCTGCGGGCTCTTCCTTGCTTCTTGATGGCTTTGACAATCTTTTGGGGATCAACTCACCCAACCACGGTTAAATTCAGCTAGAGGAAATCAATGTAGAAATCATATACACCACATAGAGCTAAAATTTTGTAACTTTTCTTGGAAGGTGAGTTGCTGTTAGGCGGACCCCTACAAGAGAAACTTAGGTGGGATTCGATCCCAAATCTTTGGTCCGACGCCAAGAGATTAAGGTGTTAATGTAAGAGAACCGGAAAGTAAAGAAATAATATTGATACTTGTTAGTGATAGATATTACTTACCATCGATGCTATGTAAAGCTTTTTTGATATTCTGATGGGGGCTAAGGGATGATAAATAGAGTGAAGGTTTTGAATGAGAGATAGAGAAACGTTGTAAATTGGGAAGAGAGAGAGAGAGAGAGAGAGAGAGAGAGTTGAATCGCGAAGAGAGGATTTGATTGAGGATATTAAAGGGAAGAGAGGGTGGTCCTACCGTCTTTATAGCATAGGTGATGGGAATAGAAGAGGGAAGGGTTGGGAATTTGATTGAGGATATTAAAGGGAAGAGAGGGTGGTCCTACCGTCTTTATAGCATAGGTGATGGGAATAGAAGAGGGAAGGGTTGGGAATCCCTACCGAGTGAGTCTATGGGTACGAGTCTATGGGTACTCCCAATTATACTCCCTAATCCTAACCTTTTATAACCAATCACTAAAGGCCAAGATTTCAGTTGGCTTATTTTATCTTTTCTATTGCCATATCAGCTGGAATCCTAACCGTTTAATAATTGACATAAACGGTTAGGATTAGGGAGTATATATGGGAATACACTTTAGGAGTATCTCTAGACTAATTCATCTCTACAACCCACTCAATAAGGGGTTCATTAAGATTTAAGAAGGTGGGTGAGTACACTTAATAAGTGGCTTCGTGAGTAGGTCCAAGCTTGAAGCATAAGGTGACGTGGGATGAAAACTAATAAGAAAGTGACATGTGAGATAATAAAGATACAATAGGTGACACATGACAAAAACTTGAAACCTAAATGGAAGCCTTTGAGATATGCGACGTGATTCATATTATAAATCAGAACCATAGAACCAAATTTCTGCATAAACCAATAGGCTTCAATACTCATAGAAGATCCGAAGGTGAGGATAAAGCTTCGGAGAACCTTAAAAGACTGAGACCACCGAGACTAGGCTCAAAGAGAGTATGATTTCATGTGGAGCTCACCGTATGAAATGGTCCCACATGAAATCATGCTCTCTTAGAGCATGGTCCCAATTCCTAAGAGAGTCCCAGTAACAAAGTCCCACTACAAAATTTTAGAGACGGGAACATTTTCCGTCGCTAATATAGAGACAGAATTCTGAATTCTATCGATAGTTAATCCCTTTTGGCAATTAATTAATTGCAAGCACCACTAGTAAGAAGACACGTTTTATCCTCGGACAGAATTCGAATAGATGGAATCTCTGCTACACAGTCGTGTGAATTGGTTGAAGAGAAAGAAAATTGCAATCACAAATAATAGGAAGACACGTGGCATGTAAATCTTTGCAGGAAGAGGACAAAGATTGCAATCAGCAATAGCCTGTGAACGGTTGCGTATGTAACCAAAAAAAAAAAACTCAAAAAGCGTGAAATATGAAGAAATCGAGAGGGATGATAGGACTGCAATGACCTTCGCCTTTTTTTTTTTTCTTCTTTTTTTTTTTTTTTTTTTTTTTTGGGATAATCAATAACTTTATACCCATAAGACACACACATACGCCCTACAATCTCAACTTCAAGCCTACAATCGAGAGGGTGACTGTGTTTGGTTAGTTCAAATATCAAAAGAAAATAAAAAATAAAAACCTTATACGAAAAAATAAAATAACGAGACAGTATCATTGCAGTCAAGCCAATGCAATTGCGTATGTGGCTGATGTTGATTGGAAGATAATTTTTTTTACAAAATTTAAATCTCTCATTTTTTCTCATCAAATCAACACCAACCACATATGCAATTGCATTGGATTGAATGCAATTGCAATTGACTTTGATGCTATCTCTCTTTAACTGTGACGATCCAAACATCCCACCTCTTGCGCCAGTGGTGCTTTGTGGCCTCTGTTGAGGTAGGTTTGGGGATCCAATCCCCCATAGATGAGTCCGCAAAAGCTCCAATCCCCACACTAACCACTAATGTAATTAAATGATATCCGAAGTAAAAAAGGTAGCGACAAGCCCATGAATTCCATCTCCAAAACTGTAACAATCCATCACCTAAAAATGCTCTCCAACTGTGACGTAACCCACTCACTGCTTCCATTTAATTAGGTATAATGTACATCTTTGAAGGAAGAGAAGAAAGATTGCAATTACCGATCTCTCTGAACGGTTGCATTTGTAACAGGAAAAAAAAAAAAAAAAAACTAAAAAAGTGTGGAATATAAAGAAATCAAGAGGGATGATAGGACTCTTTAACCATAACAATCCAGCACCTAAAAATGCTGTCCAACAGCCACGTAACCTACTCACTCCTCCAGTTTAATTAGATATAATGTACATCTTCGAAGGATGAAAAGAAAGATTGCAATCACCAATAACCTGTGAACGGTTGCGTTTGTAACCCAAAAAAAGGCTACAAAAATGTGAAATATAAAGTAATCTTTTTTTGGTTAAAAAAAAAATGGGACTCCGGAGTGTCGTTATAGCCCCTTAGGCAATGGCCTTGGGTTGACGGGTTGGCGTCCAGATTTAAGCCTGCCCATAACAGACACCTACCACCCGAATACTAATGGCCCCCACCTTCAATCCCACATTGCTAGGTTTCAAGACGTGCGGTCAGAGGGCAAGCCGGCAAAAAAATGTCACTTACAACACCCCCACAGGGTCGAATTCGAGATGCCTATAGCGTGGCAAAGAAGGCGTGAAGCAACTAAACCACCCCCTCTGGTGGTTATAAAGTAATCAAGAGAGATGATAGGAGGAAGACTCTTTAACCGTAACAATCCATCACCTAAAAATGCTCTCTGACTGCCACGTAACCCACTCATTGGTTGGTTTAATTAGGTACTAGTGGGCGCACCTGATAGAGGGAAGGGGGAAAGAGAGTGGAAAGAGGACCTTATGCTATGTTTGGTTGCCGAGAGAATAAGTAAAAACATGAAAAATAAAATAATAATAAAAAAAATATACTAAAAATTGTATTAAAAATCCAAAATTTTCTTTTCCATGTTTTCACCTATTTTATTTTCTTAACAGTTTTAAGTATAAAGAGGAGCTTTGCATCACCACGTTGTGCGGAGCTCCTCTTTTTATGCTATCCGATGGCAAATGTGTAATTATGATGCAATGATTAGAATGTGTGAATTTAATTTCTAGATATTTTAATTTGATCTTATGAAAATATTAGTTGAAATATGAGCCGCATTAGAAACAAATTTAATGTGAAAATGTTTTAATTCAGATTTTCTTATCGTAGTAATATTCTGAAATTTTCTGGGTCAGTGATAAAAGAATATTTATCAAATACTACTATTTGCTCAGAAAATTATGAAATTTTGTGTGTAAGTACTAGACTGGTGGGAGAATCATCCTGTAAAACTTGAGATAAAAATAATAACATTTACTATTAATAAATGTATTTCTGAACATGATATTTCAGTAGATAGATTTAGTTTGGGAGATGAGTTGAATTATAAATTATTATTCACCTTAATCTGTAGATGATTTTAATAATATATTTTTCTTTTAAACAAGTATGATCAGTTATATTTAAAGAACAATTAGTTTTGGGATGTTTTGATTTACATTTTATTTATGATGAATTTTTTTTGTGTAAGGTGTCGAGTTCACCGGATGTTTCTATTGCAAGAGAGTTGGTTTCAGGTTAATATATTTTGAGTGACGCAATCAATTCTTAATCATAATTTATTTTAATTAAACTATTGTTAAGCAAGCTTTCTAGGAATATAAAATTTGTCATTATAGGAATTGTATCCGGTTATAAATGCATTTTTGGAATACAAAGAGGTACATTGTGAGAAAATTAAAGCTAAAAAAATCTATCAATAAATAATAGCAATTTGATATGTTTTATTGGTTTTATTATTCAATTATTATTTTTCTTGTTTTTTCTTTTTCTTCACGTTCCAAAGTCTTGGCGTTCAAGATGGGCACAAATCATGGAATAGGATCTAGATCATAGACTCCGGATTTTGGAATGTGACAGTTGTGAACAAGGATTTCGGTCCCCACCCACAAGGAGTGTTGTCCTGGCGATGTGATCAGTTGATTTTATATTTAGAGTCGCCATTTATTTATTCGGTAGAGATAAGTCTCATACAATGGATAAGGTCTAGGTCTACTCAGAGTTCTAGGTAAGCGGTTCGATTAAGTCCAGGGAAGGTGTTAGGCACTCCGACACTTCTGTTTTACAACGGTTCCCTACTTACTAGGTTTAAGCCAATTAAGATCAAGTTGTTAATCAAATATCGTTGATTTAGTTTATACTAACCCAAGAAGGGAAAAGCTGAACTAGGGTCGGGCCCGAGTTGCGCTGCCTACGTACTCACATTGGGGTGAGATTAGACTGAGTGTAGTTCTAGCATATGAGCCTGTGTCGAGGCTAAGGGGCGTGTTGTGTGTGCACCAAGGGTGGCTTAGGGTCTAGTCCGGTAGAGTTGGGTTGAGTTAATCAGGTGGGTCAAGTGCATGGCTATGGTTGGTCTAGCCCGATAGGCCAAAGTTGGAGCCCAGTAGGCTTAAGCCCGGTAGGCCGAGAGGGAGTCCAGTAGACTAGGGTTTGGCCCGGTAGGCTATAGTTGGGCCCGGTAGGCCAAGGGTAAGTCCGGTAGACTTAGGGTTCGGCCCGGTAGGCCTAGTATTTGGTCCGGTAGGCCGAGATTGGGTCCGGTAGGCCAAGGGTAAAAGCCCGGTAGGCTTCGGCCTGGGAGGCCAAGGGTGAAGCCCGGTAGGCTAAGGGTTAAGCCCAGTAGGCTTTGGTTCGGCCCGGTAGGCCTAGGGTAGAGTCCGGTAAGCTTGGATCGGCCTGATAGGCCTAAGGTTAAGGTCCAAGTTTGGTTTATGGATTTTAGGGGTTGTTCCCAAAATTGCCCAAGTTAAATGGGCTAACTATGGTTAAACATGAGTTTAACTATGGTTAGTCTGGATAACCAAGGTAGGGGCATGTTTTGCATATTTTCTTACCCTCTTGTAATTTTCATGATTTTTTAGGAATTAACCAAGGTTTAAATAGGCTTAACCATGGTTAAACCAAATGTGAACTATGGTTAGACTCATTTTAACCATGATTAGGCATGAGTATGACCCAAAAATGATATTTTCTGTCACTTTAGAATTTTTGGGATTGCATTTTCTCAAGTTGGTCAATTTAACTAACCATGGTTAAGGTTTTACCATAGTCAAATTTAACCATGGTTAAGGCCAAGGAAGGCATGAGCAGGCTTAGGCTGGGTCCCAGGGGGTAGGTAAGGTGCAAATGAGAGCCCCCATGGGCTATGGGCCCACTGTATGGACCCAAAAAGTCAAAATAGCATACTGTCGGCAATGAGATTGCCAACAGTCAGAGAGATTTTTTTTCCATTTTTGGAAGCTTGCAACTTTGATTAGACAGGGAGTTGTGGGGCCCACAATATATGGATTTGAAGCCTGGGATGAGGGGAAGACCATGGGCCTATTTTGGGCCTCAGGGGTAGCCTGGTGCGGGTTCCACAGTATGCCAAAGTGGCCTACTTAGTATCCACATAAAATCACAGATGTCGGCAGTTGGACTGCCGACATTTTGACAGTTTTTAGTTTTAGTGAATTTAACTCTAGTTAAGCTTGACTATAGGTCTTGGGCCCTTCAAGTAAGTTGTAGGGAACACCCAAAGGGTCCTAACCCTGCGTTGGTTTGGCCTAAAAGGGATTCAAGTGGGGCCCACGAGTCCTCAAACAGAAATGATCAGGGGTGTCAGTACTGAGATTACCGACACCTTGGATTTTTCTAAAAATACTGAAATTGCCCTACGAGGCTACAAAGGGGGTGGAACCAGGGGTTCCCTCATGGCATGAGGGACCCCTAGAACCCTTAGGGGTTAGTCCAAACATGTTATACCCGTAGGGGGTTCCCCACACCACGAACAAGGTGGGAGAGACCCCCATTGTGGGTGAACCTGCAAAGAAACGAGGAGAAGGTCCTCTGGAAAGGACCAGAGGCTCACAAGTGATCAAAGAGGAAGAGAAAGGGGGGTAGGGGGAAGCCCTACCCTAGTGCTTCACTCCGGGTGTGCTAGGGTCTTTGAGACAGGCGGTGGAGCACGCTGGCTCGCGGTGGCGCTGCACAGAGGCTGGGGCTGCTGCTGAGGAAGCTACTGGAGCTTCGTGGAAGGGTTGAAAGGGGACTAAATGCTCAGGGGTTCGATCCTCAAGGTTTTTTAGATGGTTTAAAGCTTGAGGGGAGTGTCCCATTTATAGGGGAGTCCCATGAGGACATCCTTGGCAATAGGACATGGGTTGGTGGGCTACAGGAGGTCAGAGTGGGGTGTGCAGGCCGAAGAGGGGTGTAGGCAGGTGTGCACTGAGCTATAGGGGGGTGGCGTGCTGCTAAAAGAGAAAACCGATGATGTCGGTAATGTGATTACCAACATCCCAGAACCAGTGCAAATCGGGGTTGTCGGTAATCCCATTAGCGACACCCAAGGTTTTTGCCCAGAGGGCCTGGCCCAGGTTGAGCATGTGGTACGAGAGCTTCCCATTTGAATTTTACTGGGCCTGGGCACGGGCCCAGGCTGAGAGTTGATATCCTATGGGGTTTGTGGACTGGAGGTTAAGTCCTAAGGGCTTAAGCTAGGGCTAGGTAGGGTTAGACTTGGGCTAGATTAGGGCTAGGCTCGGGTTCACCTATGGTTAGGGCTAGGCTCGGGTTCACCTATGGTTAGAGCTAGGCTAGGCTAAGGTTCGCCTGGGGTTTACCTTGGGTTAAGGGGACTTTGACTGGGGATTGCCATGGTTAAGGGATTTAATCATGGTTAACTAGGGATGTAAAAATTGGTTGCTTACAATAGTCCCTCTTTCAGAGAAATTTCTGGAATATTTGCAACATAAATAGAAACATATATTGTCAAGGAAAATGGTGGTGTTTGATATTTAACTTGATTTGAATCTTCTTATGTGCCATCAAATAGTCTCTTACTCAGTGTCTAGTCTATTTGTTGATGGGCAAGACATTATGAATTTGTCTCCATTTTGGTGCATAGGAGACCACACCCAAACGTGATTCTTAAGGGTACCGTACCCGTGGTGGAGTCATGGTGGTGGGGTGATAATGGTGATGGCCTATAATGGTGAAAGAGTAGTGGTGGGCGGAGCTAGGATTTTCTAGTAGTGGGGGCACACGGTTGTTAATTGAAAATGATAGTAATTACTGACAGATTTGTCGATAATTATTAGGTGGGTATGGAATATTTTGGGTCTAGGGGTCCCAAATTTTTTTTGATGACTAAGTTCTTGGCCATTCCATCCTTCCATATCTTACGGGTATTGTATCTCCTTGTTTATGAGACAACTGTCTCCTTGCTCTATAGCTATACCATGTTAAATAATTAAATAATATGATATAAAAAACATATTTTGTTTTCAAAAGTTCAGGAGATAGTTGTTCCCTTGCCTCATGGTTATGCCATATTAAATAATATAATATAATCTTTTAAGGGCAAGCTCCTTGTCCATAATTATGCACAAAACTAATTAAATCAACTTAGTATAAAGATACTTTTTAGTTCAGGATTTGGGATCATAATCAATTGCGTTAAGCTCAAGACAGTTTAGTTGCACCCACAGGTTAACACATGTCCATTTTAACTCTGGTTAACCGTGGTTAAGATTCATTAACCCTTAGGGTTCAACAATCTAACCTAGGTTTTAGAAAATATTAACCCTCCCACTTCGATTCCCTCCCCGTTGTGAGTGCAATCCAAAGTTCAATCGCAATTGGACAGACTCGAACTCAAAGCTCAAGTAGCACTGGCCTCCATTCCCAGAGATCGAATCACAGTCAATTGCGATTGAACTCGGGGAGAGTTCAATCACACCCACAACTAATGCATATCCCTTTTAACCCTTATTAATTGTGGTTAAGATTCACTAACCCTTGGGATCCGATAATATAACTTTGGTTTATAGAAAAAGATACTAAAAAAATATTTAATTCTAATTAAGAATTTTTAACATGTAGGATTAATATTTCATTAAACAAACCAAGGTTATATTATTGAATCCCAAGTGTTGGTGAATTTTAACCACAATTAATATAGGTTAAAAAGGGCACGTGTTAGCCTGTGGGTGTGATTGAACTCTCTTTGAGTTCAATTGCAATTGGTTGTGATTCGATGACCCATTTCCAAGGTTATATATATATATATTTTACAAAAGTTTAGTGGCTCCGCCCCTGGTGGTGGTGGTTGGGTGGTGGTGGTGGTGGGGTGACGGTGATGACCCATGATGATTCTTGAAAAAATGACACCTCTTACCCCTGTAATAAGCTCTAAAAATTTGAGGATAAGAGGTTTTACCAAATAGAGAATTTTTTTAAAAAAGATTTATCAAACAATCAAACTCTAAAAAATTATTAGAGCTTAATTTAATTTTATTTATTTTATTTGATAAAGCTTATTTATTAGAGCTTATTTAATTTGAGTAGAGTTTTCAAACGGACCCTAAAATAATAAAAGCTCGGTGTAGCTTTTTTTACTAGGTGGTTGGTTGATTGAGTCTTGAGACTTTGAATCTTGAACAAATTGATGACTGTGGGCCTTTTACATTAATCTCTACTAATATAAAGTAGATTCTTCTGTTCAAAACGTTGATTGATATTTGTGTTAATTCCAAAAATGTTATTTAACTTCTATCTATCTAATACTCTATTAATGAGAATGCACCTTTTTAAGAACTTACATTATTTTTTTCTAAATTCACTAATTACCCTTATCATAATCATATATATAAGACTAAAGTTTCATTAAATATTTTCCTAATTCCCACACTACCCCTTACTCATTTATACTAGACTTGAAATTCTCTACGGTTATATACTCCTTAATTATGGTTAAAATTTATCCACCCCTAGGTCTCACCCACTTATCCTTGGTTTTTAGGAAAAATTAATGAGAATGCTCCCTTTTTAAGAAGTTAAATTAATTTTTTCTAAATTCTCAAATTACCCTTATAATAATCATGTATATAAGACTTTCATTTCATTGAATGTTTGCTTGATTCTCATACTACCTCATGCTCATCTATAGTAGACTTGAAATTCTTTATGGTTATATATTCTTTAACTGTGGTTAAAATTTACCCACTCCTATGGTTCACTCACTTATCCTTGGTTTTTGGAAAAATAAATTAACCCTAAAAGTTAGGGAATTTAAACCAGCATTTTAAAAAAAATTTGTGGTTAATATTTACCCACCCCTTGGGTTCACACACTTATCCTTGGTTTTTGAAAAAATAAATAACCCTAAAAGTCAGTGAATTTTAACCAGAGTTCTAAAAGATTAATATTTTGTTCCTAAAAATCAAGGATAAGTGGGTGAATCCTATGAGTGGGTGAACTCTAGGGGTAGGGGAATTTTACGGTTAATTTTTTTTTTCTTATTTAAAAAAAAAAACCAAGGATAGGTGGGTGCACCCTAGGGGTGGGTGAACTTAACCATTGTTAAAGGGTGTCAAAAGAGACACATGGCAATCTCAAGGGTGTAACCGGACTCCAATTGTGGTTAAGATTCATTCATCCCTAAAGTTCACCCACTTATCCTTGGTTTTTTTTTTTTTAAAAAAATTGATTTTTTATAAACCTTGATTAAAGTTTAATAACTCCTAGGGTTAAAAAAATTTCATATCTTTTTCTAAAAATCAACGATAAGTGGATGAACTTTAGGGGTAGGTGAATCTTAACCGCAATTAAAGAGTGTTAAAAAGAACACATGATGACCTTAGTGACCTTAGTGGTGTAATCAGACTCCTCGCTCTCTTGACAAAACGTTCCGAAAGAAGAACGTCTCACCAAGGTCCAGGCCGCCTCCTTTTTTTGTTATACCCAAAATGCTCCTCAAGCTCTTTGAGTCTTAAAATGTCCCTAAATCATATTTCTATTACCAACGTGCCCCTCACAATTTTTTTAATAGGGGATATTCAAAATTTCCCTCACGCTCACTAGGGTCACTATTCCCACTTTTTCTCCCCTTTCCATATCTCACACGTGTGTGACACGTGCCACCCACTAGTGGATATAATGTGACAATTCGGCAATTTCATTTGATTTCATAAACTACTATTCCTTATTATTTTAATGGCATCTAACTCTACTGTCTCTCAGAAACAACGCGTGCCCCATTGGTTGAGTGTGCGATATAATGTGACAATTCGGCAATTTCATTTGATTTCATAAACTACTATTCCTTATTATTTTAATGGCATCTAACTCTACTGTCTCTCAGAAACAACGCGTGCCCCATTGGTTGAGTGTGCTTGGCGCCATTGGGGTTGCAGCATAGCCAAAAATGGATCCCAAAAAAAACACTCTACATCCTCAAATGGAGAAACGGCTCTCCACTTTTGGTGTAATTCTCTAATTTTATAATTTGTTTACAACTAATTTATTGAAATAAGACGAGAAACTCTGAATACAAATCCTCTAGTCGGTCCCTAATAGGCCTTACTTGCTCAATAATGTATTGACAATTCACAAACCTTCATTTAATGCGTACGATTTAAAAGTTTTGTTTTACCAAAGGATAAATAGGTAAATGGCCATTAAATCTCATATGACCTTTGGTCTTCATGATTCAACGGGTTATGTCATGTGTCCGAGGGGACTCTACAAGTCATCACGTGTTCCTTTTAATATATATTAATTGTGGTTAAGATTCACTCACACTTAGGGTTCATCCATCTACCTTAGTTTTTAGAATAAAAACATCAAAAAAATATTATCCTTAAGTTGATTACGCTTAACCAAAGTTAAAGAGGCCTTTATAAGTCGTCACATATCCCTTTCAACACCCATTAACTGTGGTTAAGGTTCACTCACCCTTAGGGTTCATCCATCTGATCATCTTTGTCTTTAGAAAAAAAAGTAAAAAAATATTAACCTTAGGTTGATTATGCTTAACCACAATTAAATGAGGTTTTACAAGTTGTCACGTATCCATTTTAACACCTACTAAATATGGTTAAGATTCACTTACCCGTAGGGTTCATCCATCTAACCTTAGTTTTTAGAAGAAAAAAAAATCTTAAAAAAATATTAACCTTAAATTGATTATGTTTAACCATAATTAAGGTTTTACAAGCCGTCACGTGTCCCTTTTAATACACACTAATTGTGAATAAGATTTACTCACTTCTAAGGTTCATCCATCTAATCTTGGTTTTAGAAAAAAATATTAACTTTAAGTTAATTATACTTAACCACATTTAAAAGGGACAAATAGCACACATGGCCGATTGAATTGTGAAGTCCAAACCCCCCAAACCAAATTACTTACTTACCCTTTATATGAATAATCCCATTGAAACGGATGCATAAGGGAGATTTTGTGTATTAAATGAAAGTTTGTGAGCTGTCAACATCCCATTGAAACTGGTTGTAACCATTTTGGTCTGGTGAGTGTAGAGTATTTTTGATGAGTACTCTGCACTCACCAAATCAAATATTTCTCTTACTTCCTTTTGTTGTCCCACATAAATAATAAAATAATGTTTCCCTCATTTCTTTTTTTTGTTTTCTCACACAAATGATAAAATAATATTTCTTTCATTTCTTGTTTTGTTAAATAGGTGAGGCTGATGTTGGATAGTTAAAATCGAAAAAAAAAAAAAAAATTGGCTATTTTAATGAGTAAAATTTGGTGAGACTACTAGGAATGCTACGAGGGAGAGAGTAGAAACGGCTTGAGAATAAGGCAAACACCCGTTTTTTCATATTTACTAGGCCATAACTCCTGTAAGTTAATACAGGTGGTCAGCTTCATGTCGCCATTACTCGTACCTCCATCCTCTGTCATAGGTTACGGAGCAAACGAGGAGGCATCAGTTAACAGGTGGTCAGCTTCATATCGCCATTACTCGTACGTCGTACCTGCATCCTCCGCCATAAGTTACGGAGCAAACGAGGAGGCATCAGCGGTCACAGGATTGGATTTGGTCTTGCTCTCGCAAGACCAAAACCGTCTTGCCAATCTTCAACACAGACATGTGGTTATATAAAAGGGAAAAGTCTTTCTTTTTTTGACTTCTCTCCATTTGATATCTCTTTCTCTTTTTCTCGCCACATGTGGAAAGCCCACCCGAGAGCAAGACCAAATCCGATCCAGCCTGTTGGGCGACAGAAAGCAGCTAAATTGATATCTCCCCACCACCAAACAAAAGGAGTATTAGCCTTCGCTGGGATTTTGCTACACTGAACAATTTTCGCTATGTGTCAAATAAGGCCTTGGATTGTCTCTGGCGAAACCAGAAAGGGCTTGTCTCGAGGTTTCATAGAATAGGTGACAAGTGATGGAGAAGTCAAAATCATGGGACTCATGATTTTAATTTCTCTGCCCATTATAAGACATGTGGTGATAAATGAATGAGAACAAGGGGAAGAGATATCATATGGGGAGAAGTCAAAATTATGGAGAGAAAATAGAATGACTTCTCTCCACTTTTTTGCCAACTGTCGCACAATGTTTGGAATCCGAGAGGGTATTCTGGCTTTGCCAGATACAATCCGACGCCGTCAAATAATAAAAGTCAGGACCATGAAACGATTTCTCCGTACACCCGAGAGGAGCCCTTCTGGCTTCGCCAGAGAGAATCGGAGGCCTTTATATACAGTCACGAGTCTTTGACAATCCAGCTTTCTGACTTTTCTGATCAATGAGACAGGTGGACAGCAGCAGGAGCTTCTCATAATAAATGTATTTCTTTGGATGGTTAAGAGTTAAGATCATCTAAGTCACCACAAATATTGGTTTCTAACTGAACCAAACAAGGCCCACAACTGCAGGAAATTTCCTTAGACCCACCCCTCCAGCAGTTCGTTCACATCCAGGAATGGAGTTGCAAGCTTTTGTATTGATAGCAATAAGCAGTTTAGGATTGATCTCCCTCTGCAAGACCCTTTTCACACTCTCGAGATGGGTTTGGGTTACATTCTTCAGAGCACCCAAGAATCTCAAAGACTACGGCTCTTGGGCTGTTATCACTGGCTCTACTGATGGAATCGGCAAGGCCCTCGCATTCGAATTGGCTGCCAAGGGTCTCAACTTAGTCTTGATCGGTCGAGACGCTTCAAAACTTGAAACTACTTCGAAAGAGATACGTGAAATATATGGCAGATCACAAGCTGATCATGAAGTGAAGAAGGTTGTAATTGATTTCTCGGAGGTTAGTGGAGAAGAGATGGGTAGGAGAATAGAGGAAGAGATAGAAGGGTTAGACGTCGGAATCTTGATTAACAACGCGGGGATAGCGAATCGATACGCCATGTTCTTTCACGAGGTTGAGTCGGTGATGGTGGAGAGAATTATGAAGGTGAACGTGGATGGTGCGACTTGGGTTACCAAAGCAGTGCTTCCTGGAATGCTGAAGAAGAAGAAAGGGGCCATTGTCTACATCGGCTCCGGGTATTCCACTCTCGTTCCATCAAGCCCTCTCTACACCGTATATGCTGCTACCAAGGCGTAAGTTCCTTCTATCTTCGGTTTTCAATTTATAAAATTATTTTCATTCAAGTTAATCATCCGAGATTTCATCTTGATTCACACAATAGACAAACCCCAACAGAGCTCTATACCATTGTTGGAAAATCACGCTTTCCCTTTTATGTATGCAAACCATGGATAAGAATACTAATTAAATAGAATAATTTTGAGCCGGAGCTCTGCTTCACGGCGTTGATGCGGAGCTGGATCCCTGCTTTACATTGTAAGTGTGGCATGTTTGTAATTATTGATGGAGGCTTAGGTAATTTTGCAACACACCATAATTACACATTTGCCACCTAGTAGTGTAAAAAGTGGAGCTTCCCACAATGCGGTGAAGCAAAGCTCCTCTTTATATTTAAACTGATAAAATAAAGCATAAATACACAAGATTTTAATGCACAAAAACCTCCGAGTTGAAGGGAAAACTACAGGACATAGCAGGGGCGGAGCTACATGGGGCTGGGGGCTGCAGCCCCTTAATTTAAGAAAAATTACTTAGTATTAATAGGGGTGTAGCTTAGGAGCAGAGTGGAGCCAGGGGTCGGGGAGCTCTAGCCCTCCAAAACTTGTGAGAAAAAAAAAATTTAACCTTTACAAACGGACACAGACAAACAAGAGATAACCCATGAACTTGTCCATAAAAAAAATTGAGGCCTACACCACCGAACCCCATTATTAGCCCCAATAAAAAAAATCCTGGCTCTGCCCCTAAGCACTGGTACAGGAAAATTCTCCACTAAATTAATAATAAGATTACAATTCCTCTCTAGTAAAGCTAGAGGCTATCTTGAGTAAAGAAAATAAACAAGCTCTCTTGAGCAATATAACTCACCCAAAATGGTGGATTACCAAAATACAAAATGTGTATTCTTACCTTTGAATAGTAGGGGCTGATAACAATCTTCTTTAATGAAGAACTCTTGAGCTTAGAAAAAGGCTTTTATCCTTTTCTTCTTCCTGATCAGTGCTCACACTTATACTTGACTTTGAGAAAATTAGAGAAGGGATTTAAAAAAATGGGAGAGGAGAGGTCTCTCACACTCAATTGTACATAGGGGGTCAACGGAGTTGATTTGGAGGGGATAGTGCTATATTCCTATTCGATTAACCCTACCTATTATTCGAATCCACTCTAATATCTGAATTCCACTATTCAAAATATTTCTAATTTACAGAAAACAGATGTCATGGTTGTGAACCACACATTAATAAACAACAATAAACGAATCAAGAACATTCTAACCCAACTAAACCGAGATCTAACTAAATGAAGACCTCATATGAAGTAAATGTTTAGGAAAAACTCTAACTTAAAAGAAGCAGAATCAAGGTACCCAAATTTAACATCGACAATACTAATATGTAGAAGCAAGAACAAATCAAGAACCCCTAGCAAAGAAATTTCAACAAAGTCCATAGTCACAAAAGATATACAAGAACAAGAAAAAAATCCTAGACTAATATCAAACCAAACCCATCTTCTTGCTTTGATGAAAGCCTGAAACTCCTATCGTGGTGTCGCCTGTTGGCTCTCGACTGTCTCTATTATTGTTGAACGACTAAAGGAAAGCAGAGGAGAGGAAACCTTAACTGTTTTCTCTTAGCTGAAGGAAACTAGAGGAGATGAGAGGAGAGGAGAGGTGAATGACTGTATTTGGTGAAGCTCTTCAGGGGCGGAGCCAAGGGGGGCACCTGCCCCCCTAAACTTTTGAAAAATAAAGTTTTTATGTATGTGTATATTACTTAGCATGGGCATGGAAGTGGATGAAGATCCAAACACAGCCAATTACAATTGAACTCAGGGAGAGTTCAATCGGACTCACATGCCAACACGTGTCCCTTTTGGCCCTATTAACTATGGTTAAGATTCACTAATCTTTGGGGTTCAACAATATAACTTTACCTTTTTTAAAAATATATTAAAAAATATTAACCCTAAGGTTAAAAATCCTTAACTAGAGTTTAAAATATTTTTCTAAAAACTAAGGTTATATTTTTGAACCCCAAGGATTAGTAAATCTTAACCACAATTAATAGGGGTTAAAGGGACATGTGTTGGCCTATGGGTGTGTTTGAACTCTCCCCGAATTCAATCGTGATTGGCTGTGATTCGATCTCTGGTGGGTGCCCCTCAACTTTTGGTTTTTGATTTTTTTTTTTTTTTTAATATAGTTTACTAAGGATTTAGAATCCTTATAACTGGACTCCTTGAGTCGGTTACAATCCACAGGCCAACACATGTCCCTTTTAATACATCTTGATTGTGATTAAGATTTACTAACCCTTAGGATTCTACCACCTAACCTTGGTTTCTAGAAGAAAAAAAATTAACTCTAAAATTTAAAATTGTTAACGAGAATTAAAAGATTTTGTTATTGTAAACACACTCTTACTAGTTTGGTTATAACAGTAAATGATCATCAGTATATGGGGCAGTTGTCCCATGAAATTATTTATATAAAAAAAAAACTTTTAATTATTTTATTTAATTATCATTAGGGCATAGTCATTGGAAAAGGGGGCAACTGCTCCCTTGACTTTTCAAAAAAAAAAATTATCGGGCAAGGGAACAATTGTTCCCGTAAACAAGGAGAAACAATACATGAATATGTACAAAATGAATAGATGAAATGACCCATAAACTTAGTTGTCAAAAAACAATTTCGGGGCTGGAGCTCCCGAATCTCCTTAAACTAAATGTGCCCCCCCCCCCCCCCCCCACACACACACACAACAAATTCCTGGCTCCTCCCTTGGAGAAGACATGGGAAAATCTCGGCCGACGGAAAGTATAGGAGAGGAGAGGAAATCTCAATTCTTTTGTGAATGGTGGGTGCTAAATGGGATAGGACTTTTTAAAGGTATTTATACGTTACGTATTATAATATTATCCTCATTAAGGTCGGAGAATTACACGGAGAGCGTTTGAAAACTTAATTTAAGAGCTTATAGTTATAGGCTTAGGTGGCGTTTGTTAACACTAGTCTAAAAAGAAGTACTTATTTGAATATTATGCTTAGTTAGACTTTAGATTTTAAAGTTGAAGGTTAATTGCATGTCTACATTTTAGAGAGTTTAGGAGTAAAAACCTCAACCATAAAAAGTAGCTATGGAACTACTTTTTAAAGTAGAGGTTTTTACCCCTAAAAGCTCTAAAATGTAGACATGCAATTAACCTTCAACTTAAAAATCTAAAGTCCAACTAAGCATAATTTTCAAATAAGCAGTTCTTTTATACTAGTGTTAACAAACGCTACGTTATTCTATAAAAAATAAGTCAATAAGAGTGCATTTTTTTTTTTGCTGAAGGAAAATATAGGAGCGGAGAGGAAATCTTGATTCTTTTGTGAATGGTGTGTGCTAAATGGGATAGGACTTTGTTAAGGTATTTATACGTTATGTATTATAATATTATCCTCATTAAGGTAAGAGAATTACACGGAGAGTGTTTGAAAACTTACTTTAAGAGCTTATAGTTATAGGCTTATTCTATAAAAATTAAGTCAATAAGTGTGTATTTTTTTTTTGTTAAACACAATAAAACACACTCTAGTGTTTGATAACTCAATGTGTAAAAGATCTAAAAAATATATTTTTGTCTTTAAAAAGAAAGTAACTTAAAGGTTACTTTTATAAAGCATTTTTTCACTGTTGCATGAAGGCATTTTGACGAAGATTTATGATATTTTTGGACTATAATATCCTTGTTATAAAAATATTTAAAAGATATAACACCCCTTTATATTCTCTCTCCCAAAACTTTTTCCCGACGAGAACCACCTCTTTGCATGCGAAGAAACAAGGAAACAAGAACTTCATTGTATGAATTTATTGTCATTGCCTCTTTGTTCTTCTTTTGTCTTTTTTTTTTTTTAATGTTTTCTTTTTCTATTTTCTTTTTCTTCTTTTTAGGGGTTCTCTGTGTGCATGAAAAAATAGAAAGACATTGACCTGAATTAAATGTATGAAGCTCTCTCTCTCTCTCTTGAATTTATTGGCTTTGTGTTTCTTTTGAAGTGGAGAAGGATAGGAGAAAGAGCCAAAAATGGGGTCAATTGGGTATAATTTTATAAGAGCCCTATAATAGTATAGGGGTATTTAGCTTTATAAAAACTACGTATTTGCCAAGATATTTAGTGGAGCGAATAGTAGACTATTTGTAGGGCTGTTAAAGGATAGGATTAGGGCAGGGCCTAAGTATTACCCGGCCCGACCCTCACTTATAAAAGTGATGCCCTAGCCCTCGAAGGACTTAAACTAGCTAGGCCCAAGCCCTACCCTCAAGGGTCAGGGCCTTAAGAGGAGCTAATGAAATTTTCAAGTCGTAGGGCTTGGGATCGACAATACACTGCAAAGAGTTTGGCGAAGTTAAAAAAAATAAAAAAACTACTTGTGGTAATAGGACATAATACAAAAAAAAAATCTTGAGTAAAATATAGAATGTAACTATTATTCTTTCATAATTAATTTTTATTAAATGAAACTCTATATACCTTATGTTTAACAATCCAAATCATCTTTCATTATATCTTTAACATATCTAGTAAATCATTATCCTTCAAACCAATCTAATCCTGACTAAAACTTTTACAGTATCCAGTTTTAAGAAACTCTTAAATTGATCAAGGTTAAGTAACCCTTCTTCTGTGCTAAATTTGATAAATTTGAGAGTTTGAGACATGAGAGGAGAGCCAAGATCTTTAACCCGTGCCTTGAGAAAAAGAGAGGGAAGGAACCATAAGTATGCAGAGTAAATAGGTTAGGGTAGTAGGCAAGGATTAAAAATACGGTTTCGGGGATGTATCGGTCCCAATTGAAACCTATACGTATTAGTTTCGGTATCGGTTTCAAACGATACGTATAATTTTTTCTTTAAAAAAAACAAAAAGAAATCAAATCAAATTTTAAAAAACTTAGACGAGTTATAAGAACTAAATTTACCAAATATAAAGTCATGGGAAGCGACTCAAAGACAAAGTAGCAAATACAATTACAATTCTACATTGAAACAAAACATTCATAACTAGTAAATGATACATTTCGTATCAGTATAAATATCGTACAGGGGACTACCAATAACTATACGTATTACCCATTTCGTATCGGTTTCGGTGATTTTTATTACCATGGTAGTAGGGAGCTTGAAGATGGTTTATAAAGAGGTTAGTAGAAATTACCACCATACCCTCACTTTTGCACCATTGAACACCTTGCAGACTTTACGAAGGGACATCCCCTACTACACTTATATATATATATATATATATATATATTATACAATATAATAGATGGGTAAGGGCCGAGGAGGTCAAGGCTTAGGTTTTACTAAACTTGGCCCTCAACTTTGGAGGGCCTTTCAAAATCAAGCCTGACTCTCAAGTCCCTAATAGGGAAAAAAGCCCTCTATTTTGCAGGCTTTGAAGGGCAGGGGCGGATTGACAACCCAAACTATCTGTATCTGCTCCGTTTATGAATGAATTCATTGATAAATATCCTATAAAAGCCTTAACAGTATAGAGGTATATTTAGCACTATAAAAATATGTATTTAGTAGGATATTTAGTGGAGTTGATAGTTGACTATATGTATCCGCTCTGTTTAAAAACAAATTCATTGATGGATATTCCATTAGACAAATACTTATTCGAACAAATATCTACTTATTCGAATTTAGATACGGAGCAGATATGGATGGTATTTGGATTTGTTGATATCCCTAACTCTACCAACCACAAATAGAAGGAAATTTAAGTGATTGCATACGACCGACTCTTGGATTGTGGGCCATCTGATCGAGAATCCATCGGCACAAAGTGTGGCCCATCGTTTAATGCATGTCAGACCATCAATTTTGGCGCCGATGGATTCTCAATTGGACAACCCATAGGCTGAGAGTCGTATATAATAACTTTCCCAAATAGAATAAATAGAATGGGGGACAAGGCATTAAATGCCCTCTATTTCCAAAATGGGTTGACACTTCCCAAGCAAAATTTGTCCACCTCGACAAGGAAGGAAACTCAACAAGATTAACTATGAACAGGATCGCGGGTTGAAGAGATAACAGATAGGAAGTGTGGAGCCAGCCTCGATTGAACATCCTACCTTGATCTGTTCTCACGGATCCAATTTTGCACTTTCGCATTTTGTTTTATATCCCTAATACTATTAAGAATAGGGGTGGGCGGCTACTGTTGTTCAGGTCGCAACTCTATAATTCTCTCTTGCTCTAGATGATAGTGAAATCTCACGACTCCGTGGAAGTACCTTAACTTGAGGGAACCATGCATGTAAATATGTGTTTCTATATGTTTGTTCTTGTTCTTTTTCTGTCTATTTTTCTCGTATCTCACATATCCTTGTTCAGGGTTCATTCCCAAAGTAAGTCTTGATAAGGGGTATTTTGAGAATTATAGATAAAGATTTAACTGGCATAAATACCCTTATTTTGTATTTGTAACTTCCAAAATACTCATGCCATAAGACATATTTTGGTTTGCACCGGTTATCTCTTCAACGAGAGCACCTGATCATAGTTAATCTCAATCTGAAATATGTGCCGTTTTGGCAGGTACATTGCAATGTTCTCAAGATGCATCAGTTTGGAGTATAAGCAACATGGGATCGATATCCAATGCCAGGTTATATTTTCTTATAACAATATATTCTCTTATTTCATATCTTTGGTTACAACCCGCACAGTACTTATTAAGCTTTAAGCTACTTGCACTCCAGTTTTACAGAAGCTCAATAACGTGTTCTTGTAAATCTTTAGACTCCTCTGTTGGTGGCGACAAAGATGACAAAGATAAAGAGATCATCCTTCTTCACTCCATCGCCGGAGGCATATAGCAGAGCGAGCGTCCGGTGGATAGGTTACGAGTCTCTATGTGTACCATATTGGCCACATTCCATACATTGGATCATGATGCGTGCATTGCCTGATGCATTGGTGAATCGGGGCCTTCTTCACTACTTTCTCGGCATGCGTAAGAGAGGACAACTGAAGGACTCAATGAAAAATGAGAAGAAGAATCCATGACTCAATGTTAGAAGCAATCCATGTGGGTGAATAAATGTTCTGTGATATTGTTTCAGGAGAATGCTAGCCCGCCCCATTCGCGTCAAACCTTAATCGTCACATAGACTGTAAAACTAATTTTTGGTGGGCCACATCCAAAAGTAGTTTGATCTTCTCTTTATGAGGCGATTAAGATTTGACTTGAAGCAATTGGTGCTAGACTCTGTTTCTTATCTTCATAACTCTTATGATATTAAAGCTATCCAAGACATTCCAAATCTTTCTCTGAGGTTCTTTATTTCCTTGCATCTGTAGCCCCAGCAGGCCATTATTAAGTAGATGATTTAATGATCCTATCAACCAAATAGTGGGACTTTGCTGATTGAGTTATTTGGGATGAGTGAAATGATTAGAAATCATGAATAAAAAAGTAATACATTGGTAATAATTCAGGATAGGTGTGTGATTTGCTTTGTCTTGCCTTCAATAATCGCATTGTGGTGTTATTGAGTCTACTAAAAAAACAAGAGTCGACTATGATAGACATGCTCAAAAGATAACGGCAAAATATATTTGAGTTGGTGCATGTTGAGGGTTAAGTAGAAAATGTTGTGAATGCCATTGACATGTATAGAAAACTAGTTGGTTGTGCATGTGCAAGCTTATTGGTTAATGAGGTTATTTTCGGTATCAAATTATTGTTATGGACATGTTGAGAATAATAATAAAAAAAAGTATGAGAGTATTTTGTTATCAAACAAAAATGAGGAGGAATATCTTGGTATCAAATTCTTGTTATGGAACTTGTTATGAATAAAAACAAATCATGAGGGGTATTTTAGATATCAAATTGAGAATAATAAAATAATGTGGAGTATTTTGGATATCAAATTCCTGGGAATAAAAAAATTATGAGGGTGATGAAGGGTATTTTGAATATCAAATTCTTAGGAATAAAAAAATTATGAGGGTGTTTTTGGATACCAAATTCTTGTTACGGGACATGTTGGGACTAAAAGAAAATCATACGGGGTATTTTCGATATCAAGTTCTTGTTAAGGACATGTTGAGAATAAAAAAAAATCATGAGAGATATTTTTGGTATCAAAATCTTGTTAGGGGACGTGTTTGCAATAAAAATAATCATGAGAAATCATGAAGGGTATTTTTGGTATCAAAAATCTTGTTAGGGGACGTGGTTGGAATAAAATAATCATGGGGGTATTTTCGGTATCTAATTCTTTGTGATTAAGATGAAAAAACTAATTTTTACTGAGGGTATTTTGAAAAAATGAAGTATTGGTTGACACAAGTTTTTATTGTCTGTTGCTTTTACTATATGGTAAAATATATTAGAAATAGTCGGGGCACAACCTTGACACAACCGTGTCTCAGCCTAGTTAGTTATCGTGAAAAATATAAGTCCCCCGAAAAGAGTTAATGAGGTTAGCATGCGAATTTTTTTTTTTATGGGAAGTGGAAAACGGACCATATGTTGAACCAGTGACCTCATTGATACAAGCCCCTGTTTTTACCATCCATCAACTGGTTATTCCCTTAGGGTTAAACAATCTAATCATGATTTTTAGAAATACCAAAAACAAAATTACTAATATTAATTTAGTTAAGCTTATCATTGTTTAACAGGGGTTAAAAGGGACACGGGAACACTTGGGTCAGAAGCGGACACCTTGGGTTGTTTTTCAGATTTTTTTTTTTATTGAGGAATGCTAGCCCTACCCTTGGTCAACCCATACTCTCACTGGCTACCAACCACCTGTCCACTATTTTTCTGAGAGTGTTTTAATCATTGCAAAGTGGACATGAGGTTGGTAGATGGTGAGATTAGAGGTTGACTAAGAGTAAGGTTAGCACTCTATCTTTCTTATTATCACAAAACCTAGCCTATGCATGAGACATAAATTTCTTATGATTTGTTTTTTGGTGGGTACAATCTTAGTAACCCAAACCTACTACTTACTCCTACTCTCAAACTTCGCTCTCGCCTGGAAAGTTTGATTTCAACTTTTGTAAACCTTGCTCTCACTTAAAGAATGTTATTTTTGTATAATTTTTATTTCAACTTTTCATGTTAAGTGGATATATTTTGTCATTTTTCTTTGTAAATAATATTTGCATTAATAAGTAATTTTTAAGATCATATATATATATATATATATATATATAATGGAAGAGGTAGGCGTAGATGATTTTTCCGAAATTCCCATACTACCCTTATAAAAAATAAAATTTTGATTTAATGTTTTGTTTTAAAACCCAAACTACCCCTTGCCTTTGATTTATTTTCCAAACTACCCCTTGCTCATCTATCTATTTAGAATCCACAGCCAAGGGGAGAGTTCAATCGCACCCATGGATTAACACGTGTTCTTTTTAACTCCTATTAACTGTGGTTAACTCCTTCCCCTCGCTCTCACGTGTATCGCACGTGCCATTAGCAAGTTCAATCGCACCCATGAGTTAACACGTGTCCCTTTTAACTCCTATTAACTGTGGTTAATTCCTTCCCCTTGCTCTCACGTGCATGACACGTGCCACCCGTTAGTATATATATATATAAATTAGGGGTTTGGATCCATAAGTATATATATTTGCAATCATATATTACTCAATAATTTAAGGTTTGATATTTTTAATATCCCTCAGCTGTGATTGAAATTAAATAATCCTTAGGATTCAACCATCAAACATCAGTTTTTTTTTTTAAATATTCAAAAACACTAACTCTAAAGGTTAAAAGTTGTTAACCAGAGTTAAAAGAAGGCTTATGTGTCCTAACCGGACTCAGAGTCCGGTTATAACCGTAGAGAATTTGAGGTCTTCGTAAAAGCCCCGATTCCCTCATCGACCACCAACAGGCAACAGCAAAGAGGATTTGGGAAAAAGAGCAGAAGACGAGAGAAGCTTGCGACCACCGGGGAAGACGCCGCCGTCATCACAGGTACGATCGCCGCCCTCTTGTTCTTGTTCTTGTTCTTGTTCTTGTTCTTCTTCTTCTTCGAGTGTTGTCTCTTCTTCTTTTTTCTTCGAGTGTTGTCTAGGGTTTGGATATATGAAATTAGGGGTTTGGATACATGCAATTAGGGGTTTGGTTTCTATTGGGTTGTGTTTTCAAATTCTGTTCATAGTTAATCTGGATTTTTGTTTGCAAATATTTCTCACCAACATAAACCTAGTTTTCTGTATCTCAGTACAATACCGTGCAGCATCTGTTCTCTTAATTTATTCCGTATTGATGATTTTGTGTGTGTGCAACGTAGGTGGTTATTGCTGTATATATATATATATATATATATATATACACACACACACACATATATATGTTTTTTCCCAGCTGTCTTTGTTTAAATTATTGAGTATTGATTAATGGCATGGGATGTGAATGCTGTTTTTGTGGCTTATTTCTCGAGTTCTTGGGTTTATTTCATAGCCACTCACAGATAAGTTAGCTTTAGACAGTATGGTTGGTCTGGTTAAGTTGGCATTATGGTCTTCAAACACTTTTAGGTTGACACTATTTGATTCTAAAAAACTAATAATTTATGATATGGTTGCATTAATTTGAACTTTATGATTGGCATGGTTGACTTTGATGAACATCATGTACTTATATACATTGAGTTGGATTGCATGTTTATATTTTATGTTCATATATTGTTATGAAAGACAATTAAAAAAAAGTGGTTGTTGTTTTTACATGCTCGGCCAAGCATGGGAAATTAGAAATTGCGAGAATTTACTTTTGAATTCTTATGCTCGATCGAACATTAAGCACTCATGTCACGAGAATTTGAATTTCTCAAGAATTCAATCTCTCAGGTAGATTCAATATCTTGAGAGATAAATGTCCACACAATGAACAAACTCTTCATCTCCAGATTCTCTACTAATTTAATGAGAGAATGAGGGATGCAACCATTGGTTGAAAATTTCCCCCAAGTACTATCCTCAAATGAGTCTTAATTTATCCTGAAATCTTTGAAATTATCTCTACTATACCACGTTACCTACAATATCTGCAAACCTTTGCCTTACCCTTTTCAACCATCCGTCATGTTTCCCCATGATACCCACTTCTACAATTATCATCATCTCTTTCCCTCCTCTTTCATACCTTGCTAATACTTCCAGAGAATCACCCCATCTGAAATGCCTACACCCTTATTCCAATTATTGGCACTTCTGGCATAATTTATGAGCGCCGGCTTGCACAATTAGAAAACAGGGTATGTACCCCTTCCTCTTCTTTTTCTTCATCTTCTTATTTTGTTTTCTTTTACTTAGTATTATTCACCTTATTCTTATTTTTTGTAAACTCAATCTGCATTCAACATTATTTTGGGTAATTTATTTTTCGCGTTCTTCAATCACATAGTGTCTATCATTACCTGTATTTTTCTCATTCAAAAAGTTGTAGCACACTATTGTAAAAATAAATAAATAAAAATATTGATGGTTGTCCTATTTCCCCAAAATAAACCCATCACCATTTAGTCGTTTACTCATCTGACATACTTTTTTCCCCATTTTGGGCAGCCACAGTTTCAATTTTCATCTTCCAAATCATTTTTTTAATATATATTAATTTTTAAAGTCCCGTTTTAACATTCGTTTTCTCCATTTTTTTTTCCAATTTTGCAGATCCAATTTCACTATTCATCTTCTTATTTCTTCGTTCTCTAGTGCACGACATCAACCGTTTCCTCATCTGATCTTCCTTTTTTTCCTACTTCCTACTCTTGGCCGCCGCTGTTTCAATGACCATCTTCTCATTCAAAATTTTTCCAAGTCTGTTATTTCAAAAACCCGTTTTCCTATTCATCTTCTGCTTCATTTTTTTGATTTCAAGTTGTGCAGATCCCATTTTACTATTCATCTGCTTCTTATTTTTTGAAAACTCAATCTGCATCCAATGTAATTCCGGATAATTTAGCTTTCACATTCTCCGATCACACAGTGTTTATCATTACCTGTATTTTTCTCCTTCAAAGACAATAATATAAAAATATTGACAGTTTTCTTGTTTACCGGAAATTAAACTATCACTGTAAGTGTACATGACTGTATCTCAGTGGTTGAGAGGAGAGACATGATGGAATGGTGGGTGTTTGTGAGACACTCACATAGAAATGTGAAAGAAGTGAGAGAGAGAGAGAGAAAGGGGAGAGGGAATGCTTGGGAGGTGCAGAGATGGGGGGGGGGGGGGGGGGGGGGGGATATGGTTGTTGGATGCACTACTCCCCCCATTCTATTGATTAGGCACAAATAGATGTACCAATCTTGGTACACTCTGACTCTCTCAAAGCCAATCAATCCCTAAACCAAATCTGGCCACATAGCTCAATAAAATTGAATAAATAATAATTAAAAAATAAAATATTTTAATTTACTATTTTATATTATATTTATCTAATTTAAATTGATTAATGCAAACAGATTTGGGTCAATATATTTAAAATTCAGTTCCAGCTTTTTTTTGGTTTATCTCAACTTTGGGGTTAAGTGGGGTTAGTATCTACTCTAATGGTCATTTCCAACGTATCTCAACTATTATAAGGCGAATGAGAAATGGGTTTTCCATGATATGACAATGGATTGAGAAAATAGATATCATTTTACTATATATATACTCCTCCTAGCTTTGGTCTAGTGGTAGGCCGTATCTAGGACTTGAGTTCGAGTTGAGGGTGTGGCAGTTGAGACCCACCATTACTTTGTAACCTAACTCACTAACCTACTAACCAGGATTGAGGCCTAACCTTATAACTAGGCCAACAAAACAAATAAACAAAAATCTACTCTATCTATTCAAAAGAAATGGGTCCTAATTATTTTCTGTT
Organism: Tetracentron sinense; assembly: GCA_015143295.1. NCBI lineage: Eukaryota > Viridiplantae > Streptophyta > Magnoliopsida > Trochodendrales > Trochodendraceae > Tetracentron > Tetracentron sinense. The sequence continues at coordinate 33,481,531 of CM026568.1, read as the reverse complement.
AAAGGTGTTTACAGTTGCGAAAATTAATAGAACGGGTCCGGTTCTGATTGTGGTGAATGTGGATGAAATGGGTTCATTCTTTATAACAGGTAAGAACCAAAGTTGGGCCTCATAATGATTTCTTTATTTTTAATTTTTTACACTATTATTTGATATCATGACCTTTTGAATGGAATTGTCATAACCTGAATTATAACAGATAAGAACCAAAGTTGGTGTGAGAGAGAGAGGGAGGGACTAAGAATTTCATACTGGTCCTGTCAGTCCTTCAACCTAAAGCCCACAAATCCTAACAAGAACTAACATTCAGGGTCCAATAACTATAAGGTTGCTGCCAATTTGGATGAAGCTAATGCAATTTGACAGGTTGATTTTTTAATTTGTAGTCCCTCTCTCTCTCTGACACACACATTTCCTTTAAATCTTCTAAATTATCAATTTTTTATAGAATGCGTTAAAATATCTACTAATTGTACTAGGTCTAGCAAACAACCCGTGCAGGAAAATGAAATTAAGCAGCGATCAAAGACAACATTTAAGATTTGGGATCTGGAGACCAAGAGGGTTGTTCAAGATTTAAAGCCTGAAGTACCTCATAGGAAGAATCAGGTACATTAGGATCTAGAGGTAGGGCTCGATTTCTGACCTAGTTACTATTGTTTTTCATATCGTTAATATTAATTTTTAAAAAATTTATGTGATAATTTATGTGTTTTTTTTTTTTTTGTTTTTTTATTTGATGTTTGTTGTATTAGATCTAGCGGATCATCATAAAATTTAGAAATTATGTTTATGTATCGAATGACAAATTTATTCATTTCATGTTTTCAAGCATGTCATTTGATCTAATTTTTTGTACTAATTAGGACTGGACACTCATGTGCATCGCACGTGCATTCCACTAGTGAGATATAACCATGAAACAGGATTTATGTTGCTGACTAAGCATTTGGGATAGCACAAGATGATGATTATATAACTCTGAGATGATTGAATGATCTTAACCGTCCAACTAATATACTTGAAAAAAAAGTCTTGGGTTAAAATTTTTCTTTTGTATTTTGTTCCTATCTTTTTTTTTCGTCACCAAATTGTGCATAAACTCGTTGAAGCGCTTATGTTTTCCAATCTATATTTTCAGGTACTGTAAAGCGCCCATTATTTCCACCAATCTCTATGTATACGGATAGATAAAAGCCCTAGATCTTCAATCAATATTCCGTTCTCTAGTTAAAGCTGCATTTTTCTTCCTCTTCTCTTCCGTTAACGTAGAAATTAAGAGGCACTTTTACTGAGGAGTTTGATTTGTTTATCAGGTAGATCTTTGCCGGGTTTGATATCTTCTTCTGAATTGGTTGATGAGATTTCAGACTTATCGAGGATAATTGGTTTGTTTTTGTGAAATTGGTTTAGATATCCTTTTTCATATAAGGAATTTCTGGAGGGCACTTAGGGTTTTGGTGCATTCATCGACGAGATTTTATCTGTCGAAGATTTCAAGGTTTTGTTGATTTAACAAGGGCGTGCCTTGATTGGGTTTTGCTTTGTGTTAATTGGTATTTTGGGTTGTAGAAGGAATTGAGAAACAATGGTTAGAGAGCTTCTTTTACAGGTACTAATGAGCGGTATAGATTGACGTAGCACTCCAATCTGTTTGTTTCTAATGTTATTGTCATGGGACCTGCATTACTCTCACATCTGCAAAAGTTTTGGCCTTTTTCTCCACGCAAACTTGATGATTTGAAAGTGTCGGATGGATTAGTTCGTGGCCTTTCGATACCGGAGCATACAAAACAATTTGTGTTTGCCATTCGTGAACCGGAATCCCAGGCTGTGATTTACATACTAGCTGCACAGAACTTATCGGAACGATCAGCTGTAGATGCCGAGTGTCTTATTAAGAAGATTATGCCTGATGCTGTCGTGGTTCAGGCGTCTCCATCTGCCCTAACGGAGATTCAGGCTGAGGAGAACAAGTCAAGGGATGATCTGGAGAACTCTGTGCCCACTTCTTCTTTTGGGGTGCTTAAAGGTTGTTTTGTTAATAAGATCAATAAAGAGAAGTATGAAAATGTGGCTGGGAATTTGGTTTTGCGAGAGATTTTTGGGATTGGTTTTCATGGGCATATACTGGCTGCCAAAAGGGCAGCAGAGCAAGTTGGTTCCTCTGTCTTGTTACTCGAATCTGAGTCGGTGAATGCTGGTGGTGACCCCACTGGTGAACCTAACGTAGGAAACAAATTTCAAGCTTTTGTTTTACAGCTGAGCAGTTTGGTTCCACAGAAAGCTGGTTCTGTTGTTTCCTCAAGTTCGAAGATATTCTTCCTCACTAATGATCTCCAATTCCAAATTGTGAAGTCATTATCTTCACATCTAGCTGTGTCAGCCTCGAAATCAACTCCTACCAGTTCTGTTTCAGAGCCAGGGTCTGGAGATTTTCAGCTGAGATGCAATTACCAGGCCCCATCGTTTGCCCAATCCATCTATTCATTGCTTACAGATCTACATGATATATTTGTTGATCTCCCTTCAATTGGAAGGGCTCTGGCTCATGTACAGAAGATGCTTTTACATGTGGACAGAGGAGAAAACGTGGATACCCAACTCCTATCTGAAGTTCACACCTTCCGAATCGCAGTGGAGGGGCTGAGAATTGCTCTGAACCATGCCGGTCGGTGCCCCATCAACAGAATGGAAAACCCCAGCCCCACTAAAATCGAGTTTTCAGAACTTCCAAGTGAGGATAAATCCCATGTTCTCCTTGCACAAGCCCTCAGGAGCCAGGCTAAGAAGTTCAGATCCATAGTGGCTGTAGTGGATGCTAGTAGCTTAGCAGGTCTTAGGAAACACTGGAATACTCCTGTGCCTCTGGAGGTTCAGGATTTGGTCGAACAGTTTTCCTACAAATATGAAAGTGATGAGGAAATCTCATCCGCAGAAAATACGGACAGGAAGAGATTACTAACTGACAAACGAGTTGTTGCAGTTGGGGCAGGAGCAACAGCAGTTCTAGGAGCTTCGTCCATCTCCAAAATTGTCCCAGCATCGTCCTTCATGAAACTAATTACCTTCCATGTCCCTGCTTCACTTAAACTCATTTTGACCCAAACCCAGAAGGCAGCCACCATTGTCCTCAGCAAAACTCTTGGCCCAGCAAAATTGTTAGCCCCTGGAATCGCAAGTTCTGGAGCCAAAACAACCTCTGCCTTGAAGGCAACTGCTTCTGCCGAGAAAATACGTGCTGTGGCCCACAGCATGATAGCCTCTGCGGAGCACACCAGCTTTTCAGCCATGCGGATGACATTCTATGAAATAATGAGGAAACGGCGGGTCCGACCAATTGGATCTATGCCGTGGGCCACATTTGGTTGTAGTGTTGCCACATGCACAGGGTTGCTTATGTATGGAGATGGGATTGAATGTGCAGCAGAGTCCCTCCCTGCAGCCCCCTCAATTGCCTGTTTGGGTCGTGGAGTCCGGAGTTTACATCAGGCATCTCAGGCAGTCAGGCAGGCAGATAGCACAAAGATACAGGAAGCCATACAGTCCTTAATGTGCAGTTTGAAGAAAGTAAAGGTTCAATAGAGTAAGAATTCAAAATTTTGCTTCTGTATATATTGATTGGTGCTTTTTATGAACTGATTGATGCCTGGTTTAGAGTTCACAATTATCTTCTTGTATGTATAGAGTTGACAACAGGGATGGTTTTTCTATGATTGGTATTGATTTTGTACTGTACCGGGCATTGAAGTTTCTAAGAAGGCACAGCTTAATGGTAATATTGCATAGGAAAATTTTAAAGTTATTCATGCCATGTTGAACATGAGCTGTTTCCTGATTCTTTTAAGCAGAGACAGCTTAATGGTAATGGTCCAAGAGAAAGCTAATGGGATCTTCCTGTTGTTTTGACTATGAAATGCTTCCTCCTTTTCCTTTTATTTTTCTTCCCTGTAACAAACCCTTTGATACCTGGCTTCAAAGTTATACTTCAACCTCGCCACCAATTATCAATTATTTATACTAGCAGAATCTAGATAAAATAAGAACCTTACTGCTGAACAGGTAGATCGACTACTATTCTAAATTGATTTAGGCGGAAAGAGCAGATAACAACTCCTATGATCCGAGTGATAAGATTTCAAAGCATGACAATGCTGAAAAAGTGAATCCTTCTCGAGCCTTCAATAATCTGTTTCCATTTATAGATGAATCACAACTTGCTAGTGTGTGTGTATATATATATATATATATATATATAGAGAGAGAGAGAGAGAGAGAGAGAGAGAGAGAGAGAAGAATGATACAAAGAAGTTAAAAAGGGGAAGGGATGCCTCAAAATCACAAATACATATTGGGGGAAACTACTTTATTCCCATCCTCTTTGGGCAGTCATCCATATTCTGTGTTTGACACGAAATGTGAGGTTGGAAATTAGCGACAAAAACTAAGTCTTTATTGCCGTAAGTCTTAGAAGCCCATCCAAATGCATTTACGAAAAAGAGGTCCAATTGAAGAGTCGCACTAAACTACTTAAGTTCAATTGAAGTCAGAGTCTCCACTCTGTTTGTGTCTTAATCCTGGTCTAACCTGAAAATTGGCTCGATCTTGCTTTTCAGCCCTACAATTCCAATAATTTCAGATGGGTCTCGATAAACTAGCACTAGCATTCCATCAAATGAGCTTGATGGTTCATTCATTTTTAGTCATTCAATCTTCATAACTTCAGTTAAGAAGTAAGACTGAAAGAGTGTAATTGGACAAATCAATATTTTAATAACTGAACCAGTGAACGGACGTTTAGAATAGCAGTTAGCAGATCACCGATTCAACTTGCCAGTTTGGTCCAGTTCAACTGTGAAAAATAGCGAAGAATTTTAGTTCAATTTTGTATAAAGTATATTGATCATATAAAATGCATTATTACATGATCATTCTTTCACCTTTAAACCTGTAAAATGTTAACTTGTTATTTGTAATTGTAAAACATTCAAGTTTTTAATTTGCTATGAGGCTCTTTAGTCAATATGGTAGCTCTTTCAAATTTGAGCAATCTATAGTCAGAAAATTATTATTGAGGAAATGAAGAATAAATAGATAGAAAACATGTTACAGTCAGGATCTATCTCACAAATCCAAGATTTATTTAGGACATACTGAAAATGGTAATATGCTTTGGGAATTTTTTTGGTCAACATGGCATCTGTTGCCAAATTTGAGCAACCTATAATAAAAAAGTAAATATTGGTAATTCTAATGATTGGCAATTTCCTTTCTAACTATTTCCACAATCATCCCAAAACAACTGACCTCAATTTGGTCCACCAAGAGTAGCCGTTTTGAAAAGTATTAAAGGGTCTACATAATAGTCTTATCCCTTATGTGGTTGCATCTCTTTCAAAAGAACATCATCAGAAAGAAGATAAGCAATATGGGATCTTCTCTTTGTGGTTCCTCTCCTGTTGGTTCCTATGTTTTTCTTCTTCAGTTCCTCTACAAGTCCGAGACATGTAAAGGTCTTGTTAGCTCTATTTAACAAGAATTGCAATTAGACCCTGCATTCTAGTTTATGCCTGGAGGCTTATATTTTGGTAATTTTTTTTTTAGTATTTTCAGTAAAACCAGCTGGCCAAAATGGTTGGATTCTTTTAGAAAACCCAATTGGTGATTATATTTTCAAAAGCAATTGGAACGGAGCAGTTATGTGAACCCGTCACTGGTTCTCATGATTGTCAATTCAATTGGCTGAATATACCAGTTTGATAAAAAAAAGATCTGAGTATTGGCTAATTCCGGTTATTGGGTCTATAAGAACCATTGGATTGGCTGGTTCTGGTTTTACCGGTACGACTGACTGGTTCGGTTTTCAGAACCCTTGCAAAAATACTACCAATTTATTATTTGATCATATAACCATATCTTAAGAGTTTAGAGTAGAGTGTTGTACAGTATCTCTAAAATCTTTACTCTAAATAAAAAAAGGTGAACTTTGTTAAAGAATATAGAAAACCTTGAGTACGATGCATTACTTGAACCAAAATACTCCCACTGTCCAGTTTAACTTTTATACCATACTATGGTTTAACTCGAATAAATATATTATAACTTGAGGGACATTTAATCATCTTCAATACCCTCGAGACTGATACATGTTGAGAAGAGTTTGCTGGACCCTTTTTTTAAAAAATTACATCCAGTATGTTCTACTAGGAAGCATATGAACAAGAAGAAATCAAGTCAAGCTAAATAGCATAGAGAAATCATCAAGGCACTGATAAGTGATAACCAAGTTCAGAAAGTCTGGCTTTTAGTCGTCCATTAGGCCAACCCTACTAGATGATCCTTTAAGGTTATCTGCAATTCCTAGTCATCTTCTAATATATTCCATAACTGTAAGAGTAAATATCAAGTAAATAATCGTGGCTTGGTGTTTATATGGAAAACAGCTTAGAAGGAGTTAGCTTCGGAATATTCAGATAAACAGAGTGATGTAGTATTTCATACCAGGTAAGAAATTCAACATATATAGCTAGAAAGAAATAACCGTTGTATAGAATGGAGAGAAATAAATATTGGTCTGATGGATTCTGACTTGGGATGAACCTTGCCATTTGAGATGTGAATCTCTGTCTGCAGTGATATAGTAGATCATACCAAGTAAGAAATTTTTTTTGGAAGGCACCAAGTAAGAAATTGAACATAGATAGCTAGAAACAAATAACAGTTGTGTAGAATGGAGGTCTGACAGATTCTTCAATTCAAAATGTCTGACTCATTTGAGATTCGTATCTTTGTCTGTGAGACATGAATCTTACTGTGAAATTATGTTTTGTTTAAGATGCAAGCCAGCATTGTGACATGAATCTTTGGTCTATAATTCTATATCCTAGAGTTAATTATTTTTGAATTGAAGAGTGCCGGATAAAATACGATATACCTTGTCATTGGTACACAACAGCTTCAACACTGTCTTTATCTCAAGCATATGATAAATACTTCATTTAGAGCCACATGTTCAATTTGTCTTCATTGACACCCTAGACATCCTCATCTGTCTATTTTCTTCCACCCTACCGTAGTGTTCCTCGTTTTACTCGTATGACTTTCACCTCAAGTGTTCTTAATTTCAGCTTGAGTTACAAGCATAGTCACAAAAAACTGTGTTTTTTTTATAAAAAAAACCCGTTTAAAACGCACATTAATACCCTGCTGTAGAAAATGACGTTTAAAACCCGTTTTTTTGAATAAAACACGTATTATAGTTTTAAACCCATTTAAAACAAATAATATGAATAATAATAATAATAATAATTTTGAAATTTTTTAGGAATGAAGATTATGCAGATATTGACGAATTTGATGCTCTTTTGAGGGATTGATGAATATAGATGAGTGGTTTTATTAATATACGTATTTTAGTCTTGTTTTTAATCTTGATAATTGATGTTTTAATGAAATTTAATGCCTTGATGAAATGAATTTGATGTTAAAATGATGTTATGAACTTATTATTGTTGATTATAGTTACTCATTTTGTATATTATCTCACGAAATTATTAGATATATTAATTAGTATCGTTACTAACTTTTAAAATTATAAATTTTTTCTCCGTTTTTTTCCCGTATTTTCCCGATTTTTACGAATTTTTCCATACTTGACCCTTGCCGAATTATTCCCAAACCCTGATTTTGTGACTATGGTTACAAGTGCCAAACTGTTAAATTAAGTGAATTTTACCATTCAGTTACTACCACTTCTAAACCTGGCTCTTCAAGCAACTCAAATTTGAATCCAAACCTGTCAGTGTGTGCCTGAGTAATGTCTCATGTCGGTAATGCACTTAAGATTTGGAACACTGTCTGTGAAACAACTGACAAAAGCCTCTCAGAACAGAACTTATGTAAGTGTGATCATCATTAACAGGAACTACCTAATAAGTAACAAATATTTTAAATCGTGATCAACCGTATCATGTATAACATTCTATACGCTAGGGTAGGAGTATTGACAAGATTATGATCATAATTCATAATCATCCATTTTGTTGAAATTTATGTGAATTGTTTGCTTTTCCTCAAGGCACCCCCCTCCTTGAGTACACCACCCATTGACCATACTCACAGGGACAACTGAATGAAAGAAAGGACTGAATAATATGACTAGATGAGTGGGTCGGGTCTACCCTCCCAGTGCATACCATATAGTTGTTGAGGACCAAACCCGTGGATATTTGTGCTGACAGTTAAGTCATCTGGTCTCTCCTATGCATTGAGGACCTGAAAAGAAAACTAATGAAAGTGGAATATTGAATTGCAGCCAAGCTAAGGGAGAGCAGATTGATTGGACAAGAACCCAAATCTTTCAGCAGGATCCACTCCAAATCTTCCAAACCTCAGCTTAGTGATATTCAGAAAATTGAAAATTCAATAGGCATCATAAGGATTTCTGCAGAACAACCTTCTGTTGGTCCAGGTCCAAATTCAATGTCCATGGAAGAGTATTACCTTCTTCATCAATCCATAAACCGTAGAGCATAGCGAACATTCGGTAGATCGGTTATGACTCTGTGTTCTACATTCGCCACATTTTATACAATGAAGCATTGTAGGGTGCATTGGTGTCTTCTTCCACACTTTCTTGGCATGCACAAGAGAGGACAACTGAAGGATTTAATGGATAAGAAGAAGAATTCAGGACTATTTCAAGTGTTAGAGAGCTCTTGCTGCTACGCGTGTATAAATGTTTTCTGAAATTGTTTCTATATTTCTATATAATATAATACATGTGATGTTAAACCATCGAAAAGCGATAAAAGATCCAAGTCCGTTCTTTTGGTGGAACTTTTAAAGTATAAAACATTCATTGTTTCATGCCTAATTTTATTTAATGTGTAGAATTATATTATTCCATAGAAGAGTGCAAACTGCATTCTACAAATATGGAACTTTCAAGTACCACCAAAATTTTTGAATTTTTTTAAAGTTCTATACATGTGAAACTTTTAATTAATTTGAACACTAAATCTGAGATACCAAAAGACCCTCTCCTCTCTCAGACTCTTGCCTCTTTGTTCCAAAATATTAATGTTCCGAACTTTTAAAAATTCCACCTAAAGAACGAGCCTAATAGGTTTCTTTATTTCTTTCTCAACTCTGGTCAGTAGTAGGCTACAAAATGACACAGATGATGGAGTGATTCTGACTGTCCGACTTTTAGACTAATTTTTCTTCTCTCTCTCTTTTCAAGAGCAATAAGCCTACTATTCTCATTGCCATCACAAAGCCCTTTAATTGCCCTTGAACTATGGTTAACAACTTTTAAATCTTATAGTTAATTTTATTTTATAAAAAAAACCAAGGTTAAATGTTTTAACCCTGCTTTGAACTTGTGGAATTGGAACTATCTCAAAGAATTGAATTCTATGGAATTTATAATTGTGTAATTTGGATGCATTATTAATTAGATGGAATGGGATTCTATAAAATTTGATTTCATGGATGAATAACAATTATGTAAAAATAATTTGAATGTAATAATAAGGATATATAATTATGTAAGTAATATATATATTTATTAAACTTAAATATTATTATAATTTATGTAATAATCTATAATATTAATTATTTTTTATTAAATTATAATTTACAAAAGATATTTAGTAAATATTAAATGTAAGTTTAAAATTGTAATTCAAATATAATAATAATAAGGATATATAATCATATAAGTTATATATTTATTAAAATTTTAAATAATATCAAATTTTATATTATTGTTATTATTAGTTCATGTATTAATTTATAATAATAATTAATTTACAAAATAAATTATTATTCATTTAAATTTAAAAATTATTATAATTTATAATTATTATTCTTCTATGTATTAAAATATTATTTGCATAAGTTATTTAGTAAATGTTAAATATACGTTTAAAATTATAATTTGAATATAATAATAAAAATATAATTATGTAAGTAATTTATTTATTAAATTTAAATAGTATTATAATTTATTGTTTATATTATTTTACATATTAAATTATTATTCATTTAAATCATATATTAGGTGACTGTAGAGAGATTTTCAGAAGGTTCGTGTCTCTACCCCAATTTTTCAACAATGCGAAATTATCAAATAACACATCTCATTAGGATTTAAATTTTGTTAATTTTGCCATAGTGCTTTAATTCTGTGTGAAATTGATTATTTCAATTGTAACTTCTTTTTTTGTTGTACAAGTCAAAAAGACAGAGTTAAAATTCAAGAATGGATATATCTCTACGAATTCCACAAGTCCAAATGACCTTAGTGAATCTTAATCACCGTTTGGAGTTAAAAAGGGAACACTTTTCCTTTCTTCAAATACCCATAACATAAATTATTAAGCAATTAAGAGATGTATTAAGAAAACAATTTTTTTTTTTTTACTATATGTTATCACCTTTTTTTTGCAAGCGTTAATCAACTCCTCGTTGAGTATTGTGACTCGCGAGGAGTTTTTCATCCCTAAACAATAATGTGTCTCTTTTACAATAGACCCTCTTTTAATTAATAATCTTGGTGAAAAGAAATTATATTAATTATAAAAGAATATTATATACAAGAATTTAGTCCATCAAAAATTTTCTTTTCATAATTTCTTTTAAATGTATTGCATTTTTCATATAAGTTTCATGCAGATACAAATGGATAAGGCTAATATATGGTAATTTCAGTTTAGTATAGCTGACCATTTTTTCAAAGAAAGAAGAAACATTCTTTATTTTGGGAAGAGATAAAATTTCTTTTGAGCTCGGTTTTTTTTGTGGGATTCTCCCTTTCATTTTTGTTAATTATTTTGCAATCCTTATACAATGAATTTTTTAAGGTTTTTTTTTTACTAAAATATTTAAAACTTTATATTATGTATATGATAATTTGTTATATATAGCCAAAATATATAAAATAATTTTATCACTTTCTTTTCCTTGATACTTAAACCATCATAAAGTGTTTATTAGATTTATATAACTATGTATTAATATAGCATAAAAATATTTCTTATAATTAATAATATACTAGAACTTTCTTAAAAAATTATTAAATAGCAAGTATAAAAGATTATTAATTATACACTATAGAATCAAATTGGTTTCTTACAAATTTATTAATTATTAGAAATTATTAAGTTATAAAATATTAATTATAAGAGGGCCTACTGTAATAATTATTGTAATAATTGTAGTTAATATTATTAACCCTATTTTGTTTTTCAAGAATTGAGGCTAAAAATATTAACTTTAAGGCTTAAAGAATCTTAATCACAGTTAAAAGAGAGTTAAAGGGAATACGAGTCACCGTTTAGGGGCGAGACGTCGCTCTCGCTGCACCCCGTGGCCCGCACTTCGCTGCGCTGAGCGAGGAGAGGATTATTCTTCACTTTTCAGAGGAGAATTTGATTACCCATTTTGCCCATATCCTCGTGGAAATCACGAAGCAGAGGCCAGATCCAATTCCAGACAGCCACTGGGCATCACGATCACGTGTTCTATGTTCGATGCGGCTGTTTTTCAGCTCATCTACTTCAACCTAATCCTCAATCCATCATCCGTCTCTTCGAAAGCAGGACCTGCTCTTATTTTCTCCTCTGTTCTTCTTCAAAAATCCATTTCTCCTCAGTTTAATCCAAACTAGCTCCACCACCCCACATGCCAATAGATTCCTTCTGGGTTTTTCTTATTTAATCTCTCCGGACAAACCCATTTCTTTGTTTCTACTCTTTTGCTCTATATCGAGAGAACTCACTCGGTGAAGATGGTGCTCTGTTTCATGGAGCAGCTCAAAGCTCAGCCCTTTTGGGTTCTTCTGCTTCTGGGTCTGGGTTTACTCTCTGTGTTGAAATCCTCTTTAGCTTTTCTCCAATGGGTTTACGTTGTTTTTCTCAGACCTGCTAAGAATCTCAAGAAATACGGGTCGTGGGCGCTTGTTACGGGACCGACTGACGGTATTGGAAAGAGTTTCACTTTCCAATTGGCTCGAGAAGGGCTTAATTTGATCTTGGTTGGCCGGAATCCGGATAAGCTGAAAGAGGTTTCGGATGCAATTCAGGCCAAATACGGGAAAACCCAGATCAGGACCGTTGTTATTGATTTCTCTGGTGATCTTTCGGAGGGGATTCGGCGGATTCAGGAAGCTATTGAAGGATTGGATGTTGGGGTTTTGATAAATAACGTTGGAATGTCTTACCCATATGCAAGGTTTTTCCATGAAGTGGATGAAGAGCTGTTGAATAATATAATCAAAATAAATGTTGAAGGCACTACAAAGGTTACACAGGCTGTTCTTCCAGGCATGCTTAAGAGGAAGAGAGGTGCAATTGTCAATATCGGTTCGGGAGCTGCCATTGTGATTCCTTCGGACCCTCTTTATGCTGTTTATGCCGCCACAAAAGCGTTAGTGTTATTCTCTTTTAGTTCTTTTCTGCAATTTCTGGGCGTTTTGCTATTAGTTTTATGCGGGATACTGGTCTCTAGCTTGATTTGTGTTTGCTTTGCATGAGAAGAAAAAGGGTTTTTCTGGAATTGATGATAAGATCTGATCTGAGGTTGTTGCATGGTTTAGAAATGCACATAGAAACCTTTAGACTGCTTTATTAAATATTTAACTGTTATACCCATTCCATCCTTCTTTGTTTTCACTCATGAGGGTTGGAACTTTTCTCTTTTTTGTTAGCACTACATGAAGGCAAAATAGCTGGATTTTTCATTTTTGATGTATATTTCTTTTCCTCGTTTGTGTTTGTGTTAGGAGTTATATAGAAAGGGTCAGAAGAGGTATGGTTCTTGTAGTTTTTGGTACTCAGTAAGGTTCTCTTTGGACTTATATTCAGGTATGTTGATCAATTCTCGAGATGCCTCTATGTGGAGTACAAGAAGAGTGGGATTGATGTGCAGTGTCAGGTATGCTGTTTGTATTTCAGATTAGTCCACCTAGTAACTTTTCCCTTTTTGTAGTTGGTGCTTCTCGAGATAATTTGATCGTTTTATCAAGTTCTTCTAATCACAATCCAAAGTTAAGATTAAAAATAGTGAAGTGAAAACATTTTAGATTTATTCTATGAAGCATCGATATGGCTTGTCGCTCGTATAGAACATCTTAGGAGGGAATTCTAAGTTGGATTAGTCCGCTACCATTGTGTTGTGGGAAACACGATCATAGGGTCATGGTAGTATGAAAACGAATAGAAAACAAACAGAGTAGAACAAAACACAAAACATGAGATTTACATGGTTCATAATTTGAGTTATTATATCCATGGGCAGAAATGAACCTAGAACTTATTTAATTTTTAATTTTTTTATTTTGTAGAAAATCCTCCCTGTGCGGGAAGGGGGTTTGGTCAGACTCCTACCAGTTTATTAATTCAAAAAATAAATACAAGGTGACAAGGGGGGGCATAAAACCAAAATCCCTGCAAAAAAACACAACCCCTAATATATACACAAACCAGATTTATCTGCGCGGATAATACCTTTCAACAAAATAAAAACCTCATTCAGGTCTTGAAACACCTTGCTTCTTGAAGAATTACAAACCTCATTTGTCAAAAAAATCGGTGCATTGGTTGTTTTCACAATAGCTATGTTCAAACCTGATGTTACAACTCCCCTGCATTCGGGAGATTTCCTTTTTCCAATACCAAGCCCTCCATGGAGTATCCACTTTAGTGTTGATCACCTCAATCATAATTTTGGATTCACTTTTAATGATTATATTATGAAAACCCTTGTTAACATAAAGTTTACAACCATCAAATATTGCTGTAATTTCTGCCATGTTATTGGTACCTACACCATAATTTATAACAATTATTCAAATATGACAAAAGCCTACCCAATAAGCCTATAACAAAGTGTCCCAAGCAGACAAGAATAGCAGGTTCTATTCCTAGTCTAACCCAAAAAATACCCCTATAGAATATGAGACACAAATATAACACAAATAGATGAGCTATCTTTCTATCTAGACTGAATTTTCACATCTGCCTTTGTTATGGGTTGTAGGGAAAAAAAAAAGCTTATTTTCTAGATTAGTCCTTGTAATGCTTGCATCATTTATATAGTACAGGATCCGTCAAGGACCCCATCCATGGATGGTGTGCTTCATCTTTTAATGTATCAATAGGTGTGTGTGGTCATTGATCAGGATCATTCATGAGAAGGGTGCTCTAATGAATGGGCTATAGCCAAATATCTCATTGATTAGTTGAACCTTCTCTAGTTTCATCTTTCCTGGAGACCATTAAAAATATGTCATTTGACCTTCTGAAAGAAAATTTATTAATCACTCAAAACTCAAAAGAAAGTGGTTGATAGAAGTCGGACAGCCAGGACGATCTAAGTTTCATGTGGACTATGCAAGAGGTGTGGTCATTATTTTTATGACCTATTCATTGACCATGCACCAAGTAATGTCAATGGACACAAGCTGGCGAAACATGGTCAGCTGTTGTCCCACATATATTTCCTACTACTATGGGGCACTCAATTTATTCAGAACTTGGTTCGCTAGATACAGTTATTAGGCAGATTATATGTTTCCATTTTCTTTGCTCTTGGACTAGTTATATGCTTTTAGTTAGAAAAATATCATATTCTTTTGTCAACTAATATTTCGTATAGTAAATAATGAATATTATTTAGTGTATCTAGGTACTCGGGGAAAACAGGAAAAAAACTTTTTGTTGGGCACACCAGAAAATTGTTTCCCCAAGATTCAGAATTTTACATTTTACAACTTGACAGATTTAGAGTTGCATTTATATAATATTATTACAATATTATATGTGCATAAGTCCCCTCCTCGCCTTCACAAAGCCCCTTTAATTGCTTTTCAATTATGGTTAGCAATTTTTAACCCCTGTGGTTATTTTTTCTTCCTAAAAACCAAGGTTAGATGCTTTAACTCTAAGGGTTTGTGAATCTTAACCACAGTTAAAGTGAATTTAAAATGGGACACGTGGCGAAAAAAGGGTAGAGACGGCTTTACCCCTCCACGCCCTGAGGAGGGGATTATTTTCCTATTGAACAAGGGTGGCCTCCTTTTATCTTGGAGTTTACTACTCAGTAACCTCCTTGTTAGGTCTTTTGTATGTAACTTCTTAGCCCATATAGGTGCCAACTAGCTTAGTTGGTAAAGTCCCTTAGCGTCGTACCAGGGACCTGGGATCGAATCCTGTCTATGTTTCTCTAGTAGGGGTCTGCCTAACCCCAGCTTATCTTCCAAAAAAAAAAAAATCTCTTGGCCCATATATAATATTTGATGTTTACCGATTAAAATAAAAGGTGGCAATGTGGCACATCTGATACCTAATGGTGGCCACACCTGGGCTTGTGAATTTTTATTTATTTTTGGATCCTCTGCATTAATGTATTAAGATTTGCTAATAAAGCAGTCGCCAAGCATATTGATATGTATAAAATCGTAACCACTAGGTAAGTTTTGGAATTTGGATTATTATCAAAATATACGTAAAGATTCAGCCCTTTGATCACAATTGCAAGTCTTTAATAGATATCTCATTTAGATGATATATATATATATAGAGTATTAGAGTGACGTTCTCGTTAGCGTAGCTAATGTGAACCTTTGGTAGGCGAGAGACGTTGAGCCGTCCGATGCTAGCTCACTATAATCCAAGCATGGTTTAAAAAAACACCAAAACCATTACGTAAAGCCCGTTACGTAAAGGTTTCGGTGACCTCCGATACCCGATACCGTACCTTTACCCGTTTATCCCGAAACAAAACCGTAACGCCCGAAACAGTTACGTGACGGGCGTTACGCTCGATACGTAAAGGTTTCGGTCCTAAGACTGGGTTCCGAAAATCCCTAAACTCATTTTAAAACTTCATCTTTGCTTCCTCTCTTCTTCTCTACCTATTCTTAGTACCTTTTTTTTCCTAAAATCCTTTTGGTTTTTTTGTTAATTAACAACTTGATTTGGAGTTTACTTCATAGATTTGAAGGAATACAAGACATGTTCTTTATTTCGGGTATGTTTCAACCCTCGGCCATCTAATTTCCTTATTTCTAAATTTTGAGCTCATATTGGCTTTAAAAGTATCTTGTTACTCATTTATTATATTTTTTCCTATTTACTGGATTTTTTTAAGCAAAAAAATAATAATAATAGGTAAAGGCCGAAATCGTTACGTAACGGCATTACGTAAAGGTTTCGGCTATGTCCGTTACGGTGTCCAAAACCGTTTTTTTAAACCTTGAATCCAAGGGTCCATAGAATACCACTCTTTCATTAAAAGAAGACCACCTATTAAAACAAAACCACGCCTTTGTTCCTACCTTTTTTTTTTTGGTATTCCACACTTTTGTTCCTTTACTCCTTCCTTTCGTTCTCTCCTCTCATTCTCGTTGTTCTCTCTTCTCTCCCTCTCTCATTCTCTCCTCAAGACTTTTTCTTGTGAAGAACGAAAGCGAATATCTCAAATGACTCCGGTGCCCAAACTTGAGTTTGATTGCCCCATTGATTTACCAATTAAATCAAATCTCTGTTACTTTTTATTTTTTTTGTTGTGTTCCTTGAAATCTCAGTTACCTAATTTAGATGATGCAGTGGAATCGTGGGAACACATACACCGTTTCTTGAAAAGAAATGCATAAAGGAAACTCTACCATGTACTTGGGTTTTCACCATTAATTTCTCACTCGTGTAACCCCATTTGACCTTTCAGTCCACCCATTACCACCACTAAAGGGAATGGCTGACTTCATTTTCCGGCAATCCAATGGCGGGTCATTTGACTTTCCCATCCCCGCTGCTACAGTAGGTGACTGGAATTAACGAGATCACAATTTTTATACAACAGAACTAAATCCCCATGACACTAATCAAACAAAAATACATCGTTTCTTACAATCATCTCTACCTGATTGATGAGAACTTGTCTAATTAAAGGGGAATTATGCAATCTGAACGTGGGGCAAAGACGTTTAGAACTTCTCCCAACTGTCCACTATCGTGAAATGATCATTCAATTTCTGGGAAGAAAAACACTGAGTCAATCAATAAAATCTCTTTTATTCTCCTCTATTCAATCGAAATAGACTGTAATCACCATTTCTCTATTCATAGAGGGCAAACTCTCTCTATCTATTATTTTCCAACAAAACCCACCTTCTCTAATCCCTCTGTTTCTTCTCAAGAATGAACAACCATTTTTGCAGAAAATAAATATCTTCCGATCTAAGAAGGGGAATGAACCAAAATCCGTCTGATTGCCTTTTGCCCTAAGGAGAAAACGATAGAGGGAGAGGAGGATAACCCAACGAAGAATGATCAAGGGAGAGAATGAGAGGAGAGAAGGAATCAAACGATGATTTTCTTTTAACGAAAGAGTGGTTTTCTATGCACCCTTGGATTAAAGTGAGCTAACATTGGACGGCTCAATGTCTCTCGCCTACTAAAGGTTCATGTCAGCTACGCTAACGAGAACGTCACTCTATATATATATATATTGTTTTCTTAGATCTCAGAATTCATATTGTACATATGACATGTTTAGATTTTTAGACCGTTCCACATTCTCTCCTATGTGTTTTCATTAAATTTCTTTCATGCATTTCTTTTCTTATTAATCTTCTTTTAATTCAGTTTTGTTTCCTCCACTAGAATTATGTACATATTTTCTTTCTGGGGTTCTGGCAATAATTTTAAGTGCCTGTGTTTGAAATATTAAGTACCAAAGTACCACTTTGATTTATAACTTTTGGCATCATTTTTTGACTCTTGGCTCCTAGGTTGATGGTTATCTGATATGATAAGGCATTGATGATGATGATTTCTGGCTCTGAGCCATAGTTCCTTCATCTTTTCACTAGTTGCTTTTGCTTAAAAATTTTGCTGCTGCTCTTGTAGTTCAGGACCTCCCAAGTCTTAACTCCAGCTATACTACGTTGACTGCGTTTACGCCTCCTTTGAAAGTCATTAGTTTCAATATAAAAATAGGATTTGGAACAATTGTTATATATTATTTTCTTAAATAAAAGAAAAATTATTTAATCATATGCCACGCCCTAGCTGCTCCCGCGTACCAGATCTTTTAAGAATCACCCACTTCCTGGTTCCCATTCCTAATTCCCGCATTGTGGAGCTAAGTTTTGGTGTTGAACAGGTTGAGTTGTCATAACTGGTATGTGACTTGTACAAGTCTATAGTTCAAATGATTTGTACACCTCAAAGAACAATAAACACATGAATTATCGTTTTTGAAATTGGAAAACCCTTCACATGAAACTTTCAAATTTGTAAGTACAGAGGTTTTATCATGTCCAGACTTCCTTTGGCTTCTGTTTTGATTCCCTAATGAGTTATTTGAAAACAGGTCCCATTGTATGTGGCTACAAAAATGGCGTCGATCAGGAGATCTTCATTCTTTGTTCCATCAACAGATGGTTATGCTCGGGCAGCCATGCGCTGGATAGGCTATGAACCACGCTGCACGCCTTATTGGCCCCATTCTGTTCTATGGGGTCTGGCAGACTTGTTGCCGGAGTCTGTCATTGACACCTGGCGTTTGGGGTTCTGCCTTGGGATTCGAAAGAGGGGACAACTCAAAGACTCTAGAAAGAATGAATAGACAGAATTCTTTCTGCAGATGGGGATTGTGGAGGAGATTTGGGCAAGTATTTTGATAGTTCGATAATATTCCTTGAAATTCTTGATGCATTTGTTCCATCTTTTTCTTGGCATGACCATCATGCCTGGATCATTATGTTGAGGCTTGTTCATGCTTTTCACTGTTCAGACACACGGAAGAAAAACAGTTTTCTCCATTGGTGATATTTTAAGCAAAGCTTAGGATGGACTATCCTTAATGTTGTTTTGATTTGTAAATCTAAGGAACACAGACCAATTTGAAAATGCGGGCAGAATGCAGCTTTAGCCGTGTTCCCAGACCATCAAATATTTCCTTGTGCTCTTCCAGTTGGCTAAATGACCACCATTTAAGATAAATACTAATGGTGAGACTTGCTCAGCTACCCTGGGTCTGCAGATTTACTTGCATCAAAGTTGATTATTTCAAATAAAATCAGATTGTTTAAGAGAAGTTCTCCTCTCTTCTACTTTTGTTGGTTGAAACTAGAAATTGAATTGCCACATCTTTGGGGAATTCTAGAGTTTAGCTGCCTTAAGAAATCTTAACAGAATCTATTATTTGCTTGTCACACTTCCCTTTCCCAATTTGAGGGGGAAAAAAACTCTTTTTTTTTTCACAGTGAAGGGCTATCGCATTAACCCACTAACCTAAAACAGATGCTCACAATGCTAACCGGGGTTGCGGCCTAACCATATAAGTTACCCCCCCCCCCCCCCCCCCTCCCCCCCCCAAAAAAAAAACAATTAATTAAGGGCGTTTGGATACACTTCCATTTTTATTCGTTGTTTTTAAAAATTGGAAACGACTTTTTGTTTTCAATTTTTTTAAGTAGAAAACATGTTTGGTATTACTAACTGTTACTTATTTAAAAAAAAAGAAAAACAAAAAAACGCGTTTGGTAAATATGATTAAATAATTTCAATTCATGGTGGTGGTAGTGGTGAGTGGTGGCGGTGAGTGTAGTGTGATGGTGATGGTGGTGGTGGTGTGGTAGTGGTTGAATTGTGGTGGTAGATGGTGAGTAGTGGTGGTGGGTGGTGGGGTGGTGGTGGTGGTGGTTGTATTGTGGTGGTGGCGGTGGTGAATAGTGGTGGTGGGTGGTGGTGTAGTGATAGTGGTGGTGGTGGTGGTTATATTGTGGTGGCGGTGGGTGGTGAGTAGTGGTAGGGGTGGTGGATAGTGGTAGTATTATGGTGGTGGTGGGTGGCGGTGGAGGTGGAGGTGGAGGTGGGTGGTGGGTGGTGGTGGTGGTGGTGGTGGTGTGGTGGCGGATGGTGGTGGTGGTGGGTGGTGGTGGCGGTGGGTGGTGAGTAGTGGTGGTGGTGGTGGTGGTGGTGGTGGTGGATGGTGGTAGTGGGTGGCAGTGGAGATGGAGGTAGGTGGTGGTGATGGTGGTAGTATTGTGGTGGTACCGTGGTTGTGGGTGGTAGTGTTGATGGTGGGTTCGTGTTTTCCATTTTTGTTTTTTGTTTTAAAAAAATGAGGTAGTAGAAAATTTTTGTTACTTGATCATCAAAAATTTTGTTACTAATTTTTAAAAATAGAAAGCAGAAACATGTTTTGTGTAAAAAATTTCAAAATTTTGTTTTTAAAAACAAAAAAGGGAAGTGCAACCAAACGGGTTCATTCTAGAGGTACCTCATCTGATTTAAAGTGCTCCCTCAAGGCACCTCTGACAAAATTCAACTTCAAGGATCATTATTTAAAGGGTGAATGTAGTGAACGCATGCCTCATCCTAACATGGAGTCTTCAGTAGTCGCTGGTAATAGGGTGAAACCTCAAGGCCCAAGATTGTTAATGATTCTGCAATCCAAGACTCCTTCTAGAGCCAAGGATAAAACACTTTTTTGAAAGAAAATAGAGAAGCTTGAGCTGCTTAACAGAGAAGGCTTCGGCAGAGAAGACCTGTTTAATTAACAAGTAGCGAAAAAATGATTTTACACGTGTCCTGGACCCACTGTTTTCCGTTTTTACGCGTGGAAACCTTCTGTATCTGGTCCACCTAAAGTAAAAATTGCTAACGAAGTCCAAATTGAGTAGGATCACAATCATTTATAAGATACTTTTCAAATAAAAATTGCAAAGATGTTAATCTAATCCAAGGTTAAAAGAACTGACAGTAACATGAAAAATAAAAATCTGAGACATCCATGTGCAAAAATTATGTACAAGACAAAAGTTTGCAATTACTTATTAAACAAATAAGTTCCTTACTACATTTGATTGGTTTGAGGGCAAGCTGTTGAACAGTCTCAGATTACTGATTCTATGGGAAACCTGCAAAAGAAAGAAATCTGAAGTTGCACCTTTTGAATTAAAAAAAATGTGTGTTGTGAAAGATACTACTTTAAAACTGGGGTGAGCTCCAATCTCTTTCTTCGAAATTCAAAATAGGAATGAAGAGAACACACCGAATTTAAGTAAAATCTTAAATACATTTCTTCTTCATTTGAATGTTAGGGGTAAGAAGAGAGAGAGAGTCAAGAACAGGGGAAAAAAATAAACAGTAACAATCACTAACTCTGATTATACAATTTCCAAATCCTTTTCTGCAACAAGTTGGGTCTCAGGCTCCTGGTTGCTTGTTTTGCTTTTAAAGGACTTCTGGCTAAATATCCTGCCCAATCTACTTCTCGACCTCGTACTGGTTGATTGGCTACCACCATTCTTCTTTGCAAGCTCTTCAGATAGCACCTTGACAAGCTCTTCAAAACGTCGCCTAACTGTTGGAAACCTTAAGATAGACTGGGTGATCCCTTGGAGCCTTCATAGAAAATAAAGAAATAAAAATGAAAGAAAGAGGAATACAAAGAAAGTCCACAAACAATCACACATAACTACCTTCGGGCAAATGCATCAAGTTCAGCTTGCTTCTGCTCAGACTCTGGCGGTGACCCAAGATTCAAATTCTTCAATCTCTCAGAATCGCCATTTAACAAAACTAATTTACAGAGGTATTGATCTTCAGCCTCTGAAAGGTTTTTGGCTTTGATCTGATCTTTCATGACAATTAGAGGGTTAAGGAACCAATCAAAGATGGCATCTTTGGGTCTGTTTGTAGTAGTTATCTCAGTAATGTTGTCACCTAACAGCAGTTAACACAAGTATGTCAGAAAAGCATGACTATATTTACTACCAAGTATATCAAAGAAGAAAACGCAGAGAAGAGGAACTTTGCTTTCACTTACGTAACAATATACCCTCAGAATTGGCCTTCACAGAGCGCAGAAGTGCCTGAAGGATGCAGTATGCTGGTAAGCCGGTAGTTATGATTCTACTGAAACCTTTACTAGACTTGGAATGTTCTATATCTTGTAGTCTTATTAGTCCTTCATTAACCAGAGTCTCCCCGTGGTGTTGACACTCGTTAAACAATCGATCCAGTAACTACAAGTACAGATCTTCACTTAGTACATCATATCGTATTCCCCATTCACAACTGTCAAAAACTCAGGAGATGAGAATAGTTTCAGGGAGTAACTCACCAAGTATCTGTGGACATGGGATTTAGCAATGTTCCAAACTGAGAAAAAGCCTTATCCAAAATAATGGGAAAAAAAAATGGAGTCGCCACCTATTCTAATGAGGGAGAATAGAAACCCTGACTGCTAATCTAACAATAGACAAGGCAACAAAGATTTGGGTAAAAGATTCGGTTAAGCTAAGAGAAGGTGTCAGGCACCCTTAGACTCCCGCCATAAGCAGTTATTTACTCCCATTATGTATACTAGCTTTCAAAAATCGGTTTAAATTAATTCCAAAAATAAAATATGGAAATTGACTACTTGCAATCATGACATTGAGCTCATATTAGAAACATTCACCCATTCCAAAATCATTCATTCATATCAATGAATAGCAACCAAGCATTCAAAAGAACTACCAATTCTAAAAATTAAAAAAAAGGAACAACCTAATTTAGTTTATAAGGAAAGGAATTGCACCCGTGAGAGTTGCCTACGTATCCCACGAGATAGGAATCAAACCGATGTAGTTCAAAAGCATGCAAGCACACAAGCAGGCAAGCAAGGAAACATTTTTTTCTCCCTTTATGATTTTTTAAAATATTTTTTTTTGTGTTTTTGTTTAATTTTTAATTTTGGATTTTTAAAGATGACACTAGCATGCAATAAGTTGTCCCGATGACACTAGCTAGCAATTTCAGCTCATGCAAGTATGGAGCATGAAATCATGCAAGCATGCAATAAGTTGTCCCGATGCACCGACCTAAAAAAGGATGCACAAGTTTTAAGACAAATTAGCAAGCCTCATTGGCATAACAATTGTCACACATCTACATTTCATCTTCTAAAACAAACTTAAGCCATCAGGTAAACAATTGGTGTATCGACACTCATACACAATATCACAGCCAAAGAAAAATATCAAAAGATTAAAACAACCTGAATAGCCATCTGCTGTTGTACCATAACAAAATAGGTCCATATCATACGTAATCATTGATCATAATCACAATGCAATACCTTCAGCAACCTGTCCTAATCTCCCAAAATATTATCTAAGGAAAAATTGAAGGGATAAACAACAAAAAAAGAAAAGGGCAATTGGTGAACCAGCCACAGTGCATTGCCATTGGCCGCGTTACACAATAGCGCACTCCCCGAACTGCCTTTATTCATCTCACTCTTCTCTTATATTGAATACAACCATCTATTCTATATGCTTTGTGGCAACCATCATATTAACCTTTAATGATCATGAATTTTTTTTTATCAGTAAAATAAAGCAAGATAAATAAAACAATTGTTCATTCAATAATGCTTTATCAAATTAACACACTCAACAGAACTCTGAGAATGTAGATGTGGGAGAGACAAAGGAGCTATTAAGTAGCAATCTCTTTATGGTACCAAAACACATTAGTTTTTCCTGTTACCCTGTTGATTCCTCCCAAATGCAATCAATAAAATCGTGAAAAATTCAGGAATTGGTTAGACCTGCAACTAGATGGTCTTCATTCCTTTTATGATTCGTGAAGCTCTATGATCGAGTCAGAGTGTGTATCAGACCAGTGTTGCTCTTAATAATAATCCAACGTGTAAGCCTCGTGAGAGAAAAACTTGAGAGAGACAGTGGAGTGAAGAAAGATGAAAGAAGGTCCCAACGTGAGAGAGGGAGAGATAGGGATCATAGAGAGGATAATGGGTTTCTATGTGAGAAATGTGGGCGAGGGAGAGGTCACAGAGAGGGGATGCGAGAGAACCTGAGAGGGTAGTGAACCATGGTGGGAGGGTTTTTTGCAGAGAGGCCAGTGAACCATGGTGGGGAGAGGTATTTGAGAACAGTGGGGTGTGAGAGGGATCACAGAAAAGGGAGAGAGAGAGAGAGAGAGAGAGAGAGAGAGAGAGGGTGTTGTTCTGTGACTTGTGAGGACAATTGAGAGCTTCCAAAGGGTGTTGTACTGAGTTGAAAACTGAGTCCGATTGTCCGAGAGAGCTTCCAAGGGGCCCTTTTTTTTTTTATATATAGTAGAGAAGAATGAGAGTCCTCATAAGATTCTTAAAAATGTAAAAGAAAAATCACAAGCAGAGAGAGAGAGAGAGAGAGAGGCCCCCCAAAAAAATCAGAGCCGGGTATTTTACGAAAAAAGACCCTCCTTTTTACAAATTAAAAAAATTTACTATTCTATAAAATATTTACAAATTAATGCCACTTCAAAATATTTGACTTAAAACATCCTTTATGATAAATATAATTAAATATTATTTATAAAGCCTTTTGTACCCTTTGGGAGGAGTATTTTGATCACTTTGGGGCATTTTGGCAATTTTAGAAATATCAGGAGTGTTTTGATAAATTTTCAAGAGTTTTTGGGAGACTTTTTTTAAGTCACATGAACTCTTGTAGGCCCTACAGGGGTGCAAAATTAGGTGCTCATAATATCATGGTTCAAAATATCGGTATTGGGTGTCATATCGGTAAGTCTAAAATAGGACACGTATTGGACCATTTTGGATGGATACGGCAGGAAAAAAATAGGATACGCTAAGAAACACTTGGATCTATTGTGCAAGTAAGAAACTGGATATTTTACATAAAACATCTTTTAATACAAATATAATCTAAAAAAAACTAAATGAAGGCCTTCAACTACATTTATAACCACACATAAGAGAATTTGAAAAATTTTATAAGTTAAAAAAGGCGATTATGCTGATAAACAATTATGAACACCCGTCATTTAGCCAGTAGGCAATAAAATCTAAATATTAAAACTTTTCATTCAATGAATTTAACAAGAATGTGTTGAATTACAACCACAAATTATAAGTTTAAATGTAAGTCTTTTTATGTTGAACTGTTACTCTCTTAGTTGACTTTTTGACCATGTATGTGGAAATATTTTTTAAGACTAAAATATGACTTTTTTTGCCAAAATTTTGGGTTAAGTAATGTTTCAATAATGTTGAATTTATGAAATTTCAAGATTTGAAAAATATCTTACCATTTGAAAGTTGAAACTTTAACATAATCCCCAAAAGGCGCTAAAAAACGGATTTGTTCTTGAACTGCAAATTTCACTTTTTATTCTTCAAGAGTTTGAATATAGGATTATTTTTATTGAATTTAAATGGGGAGACTAGCATTATTTATACCAGCGGGTGGCAAGTGCGATGCACGTGAGAGCGAGGGGAAGGAGTTAACCACAGTTAATAGGAGTTAAAAGGGACACGTGTTACCCGCGGGTGTGATTGAACTCTCCCTGAGTTCAATCACGATTGGTTGTGATTCTATGCTTTAAATAGATAGATGAGCAAGGGGTAGTTTGGGAATTAAAGTATAACAGTTTTGTTTATATGAGGGTAGTTTGGGAATTTTGAAAAAATCAGGCTATGCCTGCCTTTCACATTATAATAGTAAAGATATAACTATCTAAAGTAAATGAAAGTAAGTAAATAAGCTATGCGTATCGGTGTTGTGTTGTGGCTTCTAGTATAAATGAAAGGAGAAATGTGTTTGTGTCATGCATATCGGACTATATTAGTGCGTATCAGTACCGATACGGGGGTGACACATGGGATTTTTTCTACCATACCCACATACAGGGTAGCTCTAAACCTAGTACATAGCAGGTCGTATCGGTTGGTACGTACCGGTATGGATAACCATGCATTGTATCGAGACAAGGCCACAACTTGTCCAACTGCAGGTGCTGTCTACCTGCAATTCTCCATATAATGTTGTTTCACATGCATTAAAGCAGTTTGGTGAATGTATAGATTGTGTCAGCTAATATATAATACATGCAAAATTTGTTACATAACAAGTTAAGAGTAGGGGTTCATCAAACCGAGCCGAGTAGTAGGGTGCTCAGGCTCAGCTTGTTAATTAAACGAGCTCGAAATCAAGTTCATGCTTGGCTTGTTTATTAAATATAAATAAAAAAGATTGATCGAGCTTTTAATGAGCCGAGATCGAGCCATTCACGAGCAGCGTGGTTTGTTAATCAGCCCTAGTCAAGAGTCACATAAGTGACCCGACTCGGTACCCGCCCAAACATCTTTAATGAGTCAATATATATCAGCTGAGCATTTAAACCTTGAGTCAGTGCAAGTTTTTCTGATACTTCTGTTTCCAAAAACAAATATACATGGATGTCTCCAAGCATCATCAAATCCCATGCAAATAAAAATGCACATTATCACGCATGTTTTCACGCCATAAGAACAAGATACCTCAAGTGGCTTCAACTCGATAGATTTCATGAGTGAGACTGAACGGGTGGGCGGATTACGGAAAGAATTTGGCCTTGAGAAAGAAGCGGCACGAGAGCTGGTTCGAGAAAGGGGAGTCTGCTTTCGATACTGAAGCCTGATTAGCTCATATAGGTGAAATACTTGTCAAGTTCCAACAGATAAAGAATAAGCAAGAAATAATGCCCATAAAATATTAAAGCAGTACGCTATGGCACCTAGGAAAGCAGGACCCTTCTCGCATGTCGAGCACATCGTTGCTGTATTCATCAAAAAGGGATAAGGAAGTGATAATATAGCAGAGGCCCATCCAGAAAGAGGACTCCTGTAGTCCAAAGCCCACAGTAACATATTTTAGAGGATCTTCCAATTAATTCTAAACTTAGGTTAAACCGGTAACAAATTACATTGGGTAAAAATAAGGATAATTTTCCACTGGTCACTAGCAAAATTGCTTGAATTGTCACAAGAAATGAAAGAAACAAGTAAAAGTGACTTAAAAACCCACACATATCCATCTGAAATGATTTGCTTAAAGAACATTCCAGATGACAGTAAAACTTTATTGTGTATAAGAGTCTAACCTGGTAAGCAACAACAGCTGCATAAGCTCCTAAGAAGATACTCGATACCATTGAACCCAGTACTGCTCCAGTAACTGCCAATGGCCAGAGTAGGATAGCGAGACCTGCAAATGGTACACATATGGTCTCCAAAAAAGGGCCTTCCCGACCTATAAGATCATGAAATAAACGGTGCCATCCCTTGAAGAGCATGTACGGACTCTTGTAAAGGGCAACGAGTGTGACCACTGGCATGTCAACCATAAAACCAAGCACTCCTGCTATAGTAGCCCCCGGAATACGGAGCAATCTGCAAAATGTTAAGAGCACATTGAGTAAAGACAAGAAGCCATGAGTAAAGAAAACTAACCACAGCAGACAAAAAAGAGGTTCTCATATTATCATTACAAGAAGAACCACTTACCTAAATATCACAAAGTGCGATCTTGACATGTTAAAACATATCATAATTCAATAACAGAGCTTAGATAATATTGAATCACTTACAAAATTAGATATGAAGATAAAGCCGACCGGTGCTTTTTCCTGAATGTGTCCAAAGGAAGGCGATAGACCCGGGGGGGGGGACCACTACATATTTGACATGTATACCGCAACTCTTTGATGGCTAAGAAAGGGTTGTGATGAAGTATCAACTGGGCAATAACAATGCTGAAGCATTGTACTGCCACAAGAGATTACAGGAGTAAACTGTTTTGTCTGTTATCTTTTTAATAGGCAATGGGGTTAGAACCTCCAATCTCAAGCTTGTGACATAGAGCACTATCCAATTGGCTCAAACAGAATTAAGGATGTTAGTGTATTGTAAGTGTCTAAATGGTAGTAAGGACGGGAAATGCCTCAGTCATCAGTCATCAGCCATTAGCTAAGCTTTTCTTTACAAGTAACCAGAACTGAACTTGAGTCAAAGCTTATGGTTGCATATCAAAATTATGAGTTTACGATATATCCATAGGACCATATCTTAAGTATAGGAAATTCTATTTATATTGATTATTGCCAACTGAGGATTAATATGAAATGCTACAGAAGCACTGTCCTTGACTCCTACTACTTGTTCACCACATGGGTTGCCATGCATAATGAGAGTAATGCTTCAAAGTAATTAGTTTCACTGGCTAATAAGGGCATTTATCAAGGATTAGAAACAAATACAGTTTCCAGGAGGCAAATGCAAACATGATCACAGAACTACTACTTCAAGTTAATTAATTTGACTGGCTAAAAGAGCAGTTATCATGGACTAAAAAGTAAAAAAAGAGACAGTTTCCATGAAGCAAACAAACCTGATGTCATATGGTGTTCCATTTGGAGGTTCTCGAAGTTGGAGTTCATCCATAATATAGAAATAGGAATGGAAACAAACATCGGTAACGTCCCTGACCACAGTAAAGCTCCTTTGGACAGTGCTCCAAGTTCCATCCTATAAGTGTATGAAAAGTACATCTCTCCATTACGGGTGATATTCTAAAAAAAAATAAGCACTCTTATAATCACCAGAACTGATCTTGTTGGATATGAATTATGACGTACAAAGATACAGTGGTAAAACTCGTCAATCTTGCCTTCTCCAACAGCATCAAAGGTGGCAACGAGTGGTGCCAGAAAGCCGTATCCTGCTCCAGCAAGGATACTCCCAACAATGCCAACCAATGGCCACAAAATCAAAAGAACAGAAATGCATAAACACAGCACAATCTTCAAAACTGGCCCCAACAGCTTGGCTCTGTGTTCAGAGAAATCAATGATAATGAGAAGCAGGCCATTACAAGATGGGAAAAAAATCAATGGGCCTATTCATGTGATAAAAACATTGAGAAGTCAAGTAAAAACCTTGCAATGCAATAATAAGTCCAGATACTGTGTGCTGGCCAAAGACCCAAAATGACCGTGGAGTTTCCAATTGTCATGATAAGGCATATCAATGGACAGAAAATGATACCTGCAAATAATAATATTGAATGTAATAATTAAAATTTATTGATGCTTCCTACACAGAGATTAACAGATAACAGCCGTTAAGCGCCTTTGAGTGAATTTAATTATTGGAAATGCCCATCTTAGCTGTCCACTGTCTAGAATTAAATGCCTTGTGAATGAATTCCTAAATTTTCTGTCAAAGCATATCTGTGACTTTTCTTATATGCACAAACTATATTCAGTAAGTTGGTAGTCCTACATGATGCAAGCATGTCAGACTAGGAAATCTGTAAGCATACACTGTTTCAACTGAAGCTAATTCTAAGATGGAATTGAGTGAAATATTGCATGAAGTAACTCAATAAATCAACAATAAGAATATAATAAACAAGAGTTCAATCTCAAGAAGCCAAGTTCAAGGGAATAAATCTAATAACCCAGAGTGTCTATCAAAAGACTATATTTCCTTTACCCCGATCTTTCTGCGGGAATTGTAGGTGAAATTTTGTGATTTCTGGGAATTGTCAATTCTTATGTTGCTCTTTTGCTGCTTATTTCTTGGGCAGCCAGACTTCAAAAGCCCCAAAATGAAAAATCTCAAGTCTCACTAAAAATGACGGACGCGGACCTGAAGTCTCATGATGGTAGGAATTCAAATTCCTGCAAGGCTCAAAAGAACTAATGACAGACTTGCAAAGCCCGGCACTTAAAAGTCTTAAGAGTACAGAACAAGGAAACAAGAAAATGGATTAAACACTTACAATTTCTATCAAGAGAAAAAATTCCAACATATTTATATCAGAAACAAACTAGAACAGGGAAAAGGAAACTAAAAATAAAATGGAAAATAGTTAACCATCGAGAACCCAGATTACATTTTTGGTTTCAGAGTAAACTGAAGTGACAAAGGTTTATCCAGAGACTGATTTTTTTTCAGACAGGATAGAGGGAGCATTTCTAGTAATCAAATAAAATTTTCCTTCTTCTAAACAGTTTAAAATAGAAGAAAAATCCACACACCCAGTTAGAACAAAACTGAAAAAGGAACAATAAGAGATCATGAATGAAGGAGAAAAACCACTACAAGCAAAATCAGAAATTTTCAACAAAAAAAAAATGATAGAAATAACTGACCTTTAATGAATCCCAAAAGAAGAAGTCCAATGAAGAAAGGCAAAAACCAGATAAAATTCCATAAGGAAGCCCAAACCCCCTTTGGAGGCTCCATCTCTCCTCACCCAGATCTCCAAAATTCACTTCAAACCTATTGAGAATCAACCCAATTTCTTGCTGAAAACAAACAAAATCCCTTCTTTATTCAGTTGGAGAAGAAAACCACGATGCCCAACCCAATACCTGAAAATCCAAATCCAGCCAAAACCTCTTTTTATTCCTATCTAATTACTCATCTGAGACCAAAGAAGCCATGAAAGGAGAAAAACAGAAGTGGGTTTTCTACCGTTGAAGTTTAAATAAACAAGTTTTTTCAAAGAAACTAATTTGGGATTGAGTGGCAGACGGTTAGACAACCGTTCCATAGGTAATCAGAGATCAGTAGTTGAAGAAATTTTTATCAGAGGATGAAAAAGCACAGGACAAGTGAAGCCTATGGAGTACAACAAAAGTAAAGCTGCTGCACTGTCAAATATACATTAAAGTTAATTTAATTATTATTTACAAGAATTTCCATTTGAATCTGAGCTTTGTCCTAAAGACTTCAAGAGGCGCTCTAGATCTACTCTCAGATATTCGCTACTCTCACAGCCAAAATCAACAAGATGTTGGGTTTTTTACTAAAAACAAGGACAGGTGTTAAATTTTTATGGAGAGAGTAAGGAATTCTGAGAGTTGGCCTACCACATCTCATTTATTAGTGCCAGTTTGGATGTCAAGGTTTCGGACCTTACAGTTGTTTTGTGTTTCTTAAACTAAAATTAGGATACCTTCACGTAAGTTGCACATGATATATGAATTATGATTGATCGAATGGGGAATCCACTGGGACCACCATTACTGGCTACTGTTCAAAGTTATTGAGACAGGATCCACTACGGCATATGCCTGAGGGAATCCTCAGGCAATCATACTGTACGCTATGTGTCCCATTAATCTTAACTGGGTTAGCATTAATTACAGATTATAGGGCTGAGTGTGGGTGTGTTCGATCTGTTATCAAAAAAAAAAAAATTTAACCCTCCAGCAATCAAACAGATTGCACTACGGTTTGAGTATGCAGTTTTCTAAGTTTTACCTCTATCCCAATAGCACACCGTAAAATGGTCCATCTGATTCCGAACCATATCTTCCCATCTAAGCAATAGTCCCCTCGTTGGCGAGGAGGGGACTATTCCTCCTCACTCTAACATAGCCGACAGTTCTATTCTTATTAACTCAAGTTAGTTTTTTTTTACCCCTTAGTTAATTTTATTTTATTTTATTTTCAAAAAACCAAGGGTAGATGGGCTAATCCTAAGGGTGGATGAATCTTAACCATAGTTAAATGGGTTAGAAAATGACACATGACAAGAAAATGGGAGCTGAGACGCCCCTCCTTACGTCACCGACGGGAGGAGGTGATTATTTTCCCTTCCGGAAACCTGCGTATGTCTTGGGTTTGTTTTTTGTTTTGACACCAGGAGGCCAGGATGTATTTTAAATAGAGCAATACTTTCAAACTGCTCAGAGCATCTCTAGTGCATAGTCAAATCGCAGACACAGGTAACACACTCCACATAGTTAAAATGGGCACTTCACGGTTAAAATGGGTGGGCAAAATGACATTAAATAGCTTTTTAGCCATTTTTCATGCTTTAATGCCATATTGGTGTTTGATGGATTGACTTCTTTTTTTTTTTTTTTGGGTAAATTATACTCACCTTCTCGAGGTTCGTTGAAATTTCAAAAACCTCTCCTCTAGTTTCTAAAATTACACTATCCTTCCCTCAACTTTGGTTGTCAGTAACAAAGACCTCATTCCCTTAAGTTTAGGGTTACTTTATGGGCGGACTTTGATGATATCATCTTTTAAACATTTTAAAATGTTTAAATTACCCTTTTTCAATACAAGGTTAGTTAATTCAATAAAATAAATGATAATTGGTTTCTAACCAAGGTTAATAATATCAACTCAAGGTTAATATATATTTCCAAAATCAATTTTTTTTTATAAAAACCAATGTTAGATAGATGAACTCTAGGGGGTAGAGTGAATCTTAATCATAGTTAGTGGGTATTAAAAGGGACCCCTGGCGACTTATAAAAATTCTTAAACTGTGGTTAAACATAATTAACTTAAGGTTAATATTTTTATTTTTTTTCTTAAAAGCAAGATTAGATAGATTAATCCTAGGGGTGAGTGAATCTTAAGTACAATTAGTGGGTGTTACAGGGGACACGTGGCGGGTTGTAAAACCCCCTTTAATTGTGGTTAATCATTATCAACCTAAGGTTTTTTTTTCCTATAAAATCAAGGTTAAATGGATGAATACTATGGTGAGCGAATTTTAACCATAGTTAGTGGGCATTAAAGGGGACACCTGGCGGCTTGTAGAGCTCCCTTTAATTGTGGTTAAGCATAAGCAATCTAAGGTTTTTTTTTCTAAAAACCAAGGTTTGCTGGATAAACCCTAGGGGTGAGTGAGTTTTAACCATAGTTCGTGGGTGTTAAAAGGGACTCGTTGCGGCTTATAGAGATCCTTTAACTATGGTTAAACATAATTAACCTAAGATTAATATTTTTTTATTTTATTTTCTTATAACCAAGGTTAAATTAATGAATCCTAGGGATGAATGAATACTAACCACGGTTAGTGGGTGTTAAAAGGGACACATGGCGGCTTATAGAGCCCTCTTTAATTGTGGTTAAGCATAACCAACCTAAGGTTATTTTTTTCCTAAAACTAAGGTTAGATGGATAAACCCTAGGGGTGAGTAAATCTTAATCATAGTTAGTGGCTATTAAAAGGGACACGTGGCGGCTTGAGAGTTTATGTTTTTTTATTGGTTGAGCTTTCAAATGGTAAAGACATGTTTCCTCAATCAAGTAATAGGGGTAAAATGGGAAAATGGTAACTTTAGTTAAGAATGTTAATATTAAGAGTCTGACAGGAGAGGGTAGGGGAGGTTTTTGAAATTTCACCAAACCTCAGGGAGGTGAGTGTAATTTACCAATTTTTAAAAAAACAATTTTGCCATTATCCCAAAAAAAAATAGTTTATTAAATATAGCATTATAAAAAAAAAAAATGGTTTTTACACAATTAGAGCGTCAGTGATAAATTATTATATTTTGACATTGTAACCATGTCAAAAAATTGCTTTGGTATTTGAAAAAATGATTTCGAGATAACAAAAGATTTACTCTGTTGCTCACCAGAATGTCCCTTTAGTGAGCAATGCCATTAGTGGACATGTGGTAAGAAAAAAGAAAAAAAATATTCAATGAAAAGAAGTCAAAATATAGGCAGGAAAAATTTTTGACTACTCTCCGGATGTCGTTTTTTTTCATGGTGGGGCAAAAGATTTACTCTATTGCTCACCAGAGTATCCCTCTGGTGAGCAACGCCATTAGTGGACATGTGGTAAGAAAAGAAAAAAGAAATATTAAATAAAAGAAGTCAAAAAACATGCGGGAAAAAAGTTGACTTCTCTCCAGATGTCATTTTTTTTCATGGTGATGACGTTACTCACCAGAGGGATACTCTGGTAAGCAACGCCATCAAGGACATGTGGTAAGAAAACAAAAATATTAAATAGAAAGAAGTCAAAAAACAGGCGGGAAAAAAGTTTGACTTCTCTCCAGATGTCGTTTTTTTCGTGGGGATGGCGTTGCTCACCAGAGTATCCCTCTGGTGAGCAACGCTATCAGTGGACATGTGGTAAGAAAAAAAAAATTAAATGAAAAGAACTCAAAAAACAGGCAGAAAAAAAATTTGACTTCTCTCCGGATGTCGTTTTTTTTCGTGGTGAGCAATAGAGTAAATCTTTTGCCCTTTGGGCAAAAGAGATGCACTCAGAAAGGTGTTGGATTTAATTCATAAATCTTTGCACAAGTTAGATAAATAAACTATTAAATAACAAATATATATATATATATATATATATATATATATATATATATATATATATATATATAAACAAATCCTGTAAGTTGAGAGGCGCTCGAAAGAGAGTCTTTCTTAAATATAATTGAGGTCTCCCATGTGCAAGAGAAAAGCAACCCTATCTCCAGGATACAACTCAACACGTATTTAACCGACCAATCCCTACGAGTTTGCATTACTCGACGGATTGTGGTACACCAAACCTCTTTTAGAGTATGCCGGAAAAATTAATTTAAAATCCATTAAATAAATAAATTACCTACAATAGATTAATTAAGTATATGAAAAATTCATTTCAATAAAATAATTAATTTAAAAACATGAAACATGATTTTTAGTCCAAAAAATCATTTTAGAATCAGTCTATTTAATTAAACACTTTGTTTAATCAAAACAATTATTTAATTGAAATTCAATTAAATCACACGTTAAATACATTTATTTAACTTAATAAAACCGATTAAATCATTAATCTGTTTTAATTCAGATACTAGGCCAACCATACAGTTTTCTGTCATGATTTGGGCAGCTTAACGGTATATGGACTGGAATGATACAATTGGTTGAGTCCATTTGGTCTATCTCATTTCGATCTGTCAAATTGGTTCAGTTCGAAGACTAATTGGTTAAACTGATCTGTTCGAGTGGTTTAATCATATAGACTACCAAAGAGGTCAACCCTTTCGAGTTGGCCAACATGATTGGGCTTCATATAGCATCAATCTATGATTAACCATTTCTAGAATCACACACTGTTCTATTCAATTGGATCTAATTCAAACTGAACAACGAACGGGCTTATGGTTCAACCTTCTCTAGTTGGACTAGGTATAGAGGTCTTATTCATCCTTAGATTGGTCTGTCTTCTTTCTCTGGACAGATTAAAACTCTGGTTCTGGGCTTTGTCTACAATCCGACAGAGTTTCTGGGCTTTCTATTTCGTCTGGTGGGTTTGAACCTTCTCAAGCCCTCCTTATATAGAGCCCCAAGTGGTATGACACATTTTCGTTGGGCTATAACCACCTAAACTATCCATGGTTTAGATTCATTGGATCTAGCTGTTCCAACTGCTACCCGATGGGTTGCATGGATAACCCAGGTCCGCTAACCCGCATAAGTCGGACGAACCCACCCAAATCCATATGGGTCACACACACATGGCTCACCACGTCTCCCCTGGAGCACACGATTTCGATCCATCTAGGTGCGCTTCATAGCTCCTTCGAAGATAAAGTCTAAAGTCAATGAAAATGGAAGTCTCCTACACTTTAAGGAGTCTCCTATACCACAAGATTATAATCTAGTAGAGTTTTAAAACACTTATAAGAAAGAAGCTTTCTTTTACTTTTCCGATGTGGGACTATGCTTTCAAAGAGAAAACACACTAGTGTAATAAACTTGTCTCACAATGAGACCAAGTTTTAAGTCACTTCAAAAGCAAATAACACCTTATTTTTGAATTAAAATAGAGATCTTTTTAAAACAAAACTAACAAATATTAGGGACTAAAACATAATATTTAAAATATTTTAAACTAACTTTTAAACAATTTAAAATTAGATTCAACAAGAGGTACATATCTTGTACATATCTTGTGATTTAAGCCAATTTTATTTTTATTTTTTTTTCTTTTGTAATTGTCTTTTTGAACAAGGCGGTATTGGATTGGTAGTTAAGCTAGTAATAAGACTTAGGATGACCACGTTCACCTTAGTGGGAAGGTACCACATATGCTGTACACACATATGAAAGTGTTGGTTTGTGTGCAATAGGTGTGCACAAGCTTATGTGGTGCCTTTCCACGGTGCTGGTGATAATAAGAAGTGGACTCCTAGTTTCCAATTCATGTTCAAATTGAAATATAACTTTTCATCCCCGTTGGAATAGTATGGTCATCTTGCTACTATATTTTCCATGTTCTTCATTTATTTATTTTTAATTATAAGCTGAAAAGTGTCCTCTACAAGCTCTTCTTATTCACTGCAATTTTCACTCTTATGATAACAGGTCATTAATCCGAAAACTATCTTCCAAATTCAGTTAATCAATGCCACTAAGTTTTTTTCGATCACTCAGAGCAAATGCCGTAGATGGGATGATTCTAATCACTTAATAATTGTTGAATTAAGCAGCAAACTAGTACCGTATTAGATCAGAAGTTCCAATTCAAACTAGTACCATATTAGATCAGAAGTTCCAATTATAAAATTGATTAGGTGATCTTTCAACCTCGAGGTTTCTCACAAGTTTAACTTTTCCAACATCAGGAACAGCTTTTAGGGGACATTTATACGCATCTCTTCTCGCATAGTTTCTGCAACCGTTTGAAGTTCGCTTTAATTGTATTCTAATAATCAAAGTCATTAGAGCGGTTAATTCTTATTCAGGGAAGTGTTTGGTGTCTGTCCTGTCCCAGCATTATCCAAAAACAATGTTCAAAGTCACAAACCAACCGAAGAGCTATGACTGTTTCTCAGACATTTTTATAAGAAAAGATCGTAGAACATAGGATTTGAAGGAACAAAAAATCTGGAAGCTCTTCTTTTTTTTTATGGTATTCCAAAATTTCAACTAGGTTTGGGTTTTAGATCTTCCAAGTTCCAACAGCAAAATCAAATAAAGTAACACCACGTTTTTTGTCCGAACCCACCAACTAAAATTATTATATAATGTCTTCCATTTAGTTGGAATCGTCGACCCACCACCAGCCTGGCCTGGATGTGAATCTGAATCCGAAATCAACTAGAATCCATGGCTGAAAAGGACTGTGATCCAAATGGATCCTCCCATGAAATTGTATGTGTGTCGCGTGGTCGTATAGGGCTGCACTGGTGCAGGAAGAAGACCCAGATCCACTTCTGACATGCCCCACTTAGGTCCAATTCGTTTTAAGTGCAGATCCAATGCAAGGAGACATGCCCTCTAAAATGACTTCAGATTTAGTTGGGTTTTCGGTCTGAATCGTCCCATTTCATTCCCTACTCACCTCCTCAACACTCACCACTATGATTTGCTAAAGAAAACAATATCGCGATGGGGGGGGGCTGGTATTGAATCCATAACCTCATGGTTGCAATGTATAGACTATATAGAGTATCAACAGCTTGAGCTAACTAAACTCATGGTTGCAATGTATAGAGTATCAACAGATTGACCTATAGGGTCCAACCCAAGACAGTCCCAATTGCACAAACCATAATTGATCAGCCTTGAACGGTAGTAAAGCATATTAACACCCCATCTCTTCCACTCAATATTCTGAATAGCAACCTATTAGACTTTGATAACTATTTTATGCAGATTACCAGAAGCAAAGAAACATAAACCTCAAATAAAATGAATTTGAGTAGAGGCATACCTGCAAAAAAACAAAAGTATCGCTTCTGGCTTAATGTAATTGTTGTAAAGAACTCACAAGAAACCGAAATTTTGGAGGCTAGCGAAAAGAAAAAACATGCTGAATACCATACAACCTGTTGTAAGTTGACGGAGAAGCTATATCTATCCCCAAGATTCAATTGTCTGATCACTTATTGAATACATCTTCTGATTTAACAGTGGTAAAGAATAATTAGACCAATAAATTCAACTACGCAAAATTTCCATCTGAAAAATAGTACAATGCTTACATCAGAACCGAACTCGAATCAGTCCGAAATCAGAGCAACACAAGCAAATGAGGGATTCAACCTAGTCCTGTCACATTAAATCAAGAGCAATAAAATTTGGTCTGCCTCGGCCCATCCCAACCAGTACAAAGCTTTCCCTTTGATATTGACTCAGCTGAATGCATGAATTATTCCCTTTTAAGTTTCCCCCATCTTGCAATCTGGGCTATAATCTGGAGAGTGATCAGCTGATATCTGTATCGTTCAAGAATTTTGCTTACAGGAAAAATACTACAGCAGATTTTTAAGTGTAAAAATATCAGAGTCAAGGGAAGGATTGCAAAATAAGGTAAGTTCCAGAGTCCCCTACCTCACCAAAATGTACAAATGGATGCAAAGAATTCTGGTATCACACAGTTTTAACAATACCAAATTACTTTTCGTCTCCTTGTGTTTTTGGAGCTAAAAGTTCCTCTTTCTTAAATGGTCTATCTCTTCTAGGCACATCGGCGAAGTTACAAAATCTTGACGAAGTCTTTCTAATTTTCACACTTTTCTTCTTCTCTGGAGGCCTAGGTCCTATAGAGCTAGCATCTATCATCGCACCACAATCCCGTGAGGAATGTACGATTGCATCATAAGACTTAACTGATAGATGTAGTCCTTCATTGTGCGCCCTCAAATACAGCTCATATGCAAGACTTGGTTTAGCGTCTTTTGCAAGAGCCTGAATCAGCATTTCATAAGTTATTTCATTCGGCAAAACATTCTGTACTTGCATGCGATGGAACCACTCGAACGCAGTGCTGCCCATACCACTCCGTGCACACCCACTGATAATTGCATTAAATGTGACAACAGTTGGTTCGATCCCAGATGAGACCATTTCCTGGATGATGGAATCTACCATCTCAGACCGACCTTGTCCAATGTATACTGTGGCCATAATTGTGTAAGCATACAAGTTTGGCTTGAAACCCACTTTAACCATATGTTCCCATACCCGGAGGGCCTCATCATAGAGTTTCCCTTTCTCAAGGGCACTAAGTAATGCCCCATAGGAGAGAATAGTGGGTTTTTCACCTTGCTCCACCATCCTTGTAAATATTTGAACAGCAGCTGAAGTTTCTGATGCCTTGGAACAAGCTACAAGAACTGCATTCCATTCCCTACTTCCTGGTTTGAAGCCTTTCTCTTCCATCTTGTTAAGCAACCTAACACCCCATCTCCAAATTCCTCTTCTGCTGGCCTCAGTTAGAAGAATATTGAAGTGAGAAATAATCAGCTCATATGATAGTTTATTTGGCTTTGGCCCCTTTTCCAACAAGTCCTCATAAATCTCCAAAGCTGCCCACCACTTCTTCGCCTTCCCCATCAACCATATCACATGGTTGCAGACGGATAAATTTATCTCTGATTCAGTTTCTCTTATCCTCTTATACAATTCTTTCGCCACAACATAGTGGCATTCAAGGGTGCATGCCCACACAAGGCGCTCTTGCTCTCCAGGACCAGGTCTCAGTCCAGCCTTATCCATATCAGTAAGAAGCTTCAACACGTTGGTGCATAAGTGATCCCCCTTCACAAGCCACCGCCGCATCACTTGGTAGCATATTCGAATTGTGAAGGTCTCAAGCGTAAACAACTCATTCTCCCAATCTTCATCATCATCTTTTCCTATCTCACCCTTCTGATACTTCTCTCTTAATTGAACAAAGAGCTCCAGCACTTGATTCCCATCTTCCATTCTTCTATAAGCCAACAAGGCTGTTGAATAGGAGACAGGAGATGGGGATAGGCCCTTCTTCCGGATCTCTTCAAGAACATTAAGGGCCTCAATACACTGTCTTTTTTCTAAATAGACAGCCATTAATGTGTTATAAGTTACAACATTAGGGAAGACCCCTTCCTTCGCCATATCTTCCATGACTTCATCGATTCTTCCAAACTGTTCTGATTGCTTCACCGCGCCCAAAAGACTATTATATATGAAAAGGTTTGGCCCAATAGTACCATTGGTCTCCTCCCTTTTTCTCTTAAGCCATTCAACAATAGCTATTGCAGACTCCAGTTTCTTGTCTATGCCAAAACCTCTAATCATGGAAGAATAGACAGGAAGAGGCAGTTCTTCCATGTCCTTAAGAACCTCTTCCACATCATCCGCGGTTTTAGCAGACTGTAAGCTCCATGCCAATGCACGAACATCAACCCTTGTACTCTTCTCTTTACCTACTTCCTTCTCATTTTTTATACTTTCTTCTTCTTCTCCTTTAGTAAGAACAATCTCACTATCTTCTATTTCATCCTTAATAACATAGCCAACTTCCTCGCTCTCGTGTTTCTCAGGCAACCCATCTATTGAATTTGAAGCATCTTTAATGAATTCGTCCCGAATTTCTTGTTGCTCCAATGCCCATGCCAAAGAAAAAGATGCACCAAAAGAACTTCTCTTTGGATGACAAAGAAGAAAAACTTTCAGCCTTGAGAAGCCAGAGAAAATCCCACATCGAAAATCAAATTTTGGACTCCAACAACAAGCCTGACTACTAAATTCCCCTGAATTGTTTGCAACTAATAAGTGATGAGAATTCCGGCTGTGACAAATAGGATCACCAATACCCCATATTTTATTACTTCTACTTCTACTTCTACTTCTTGTTCTTGTAGTACAATAAGAACCCAAATCAAATTCCCAATGGGGTACCGCCAAAATTCCCCCTTTCAAAGGACATATGCTCAAAACTTGCATTTTGAGACGATAATTACACGTAAAAGCAGAAACCTAGAATGTAATATCCCATTAAAGATTAAGAAAACGGGAAGTTTTTCTCATGATTGAGTTCCCATGAAATTATCTAGCAGAAAAAGAAACACCAATCCATCTTTTCTTGTAATTGTGGTCTGATTATACAGAATTTTCAGCTATGTAGAAGGAGGGCGGGTCATACCTTGACGATTTTAAGAACAGATAAGAGTTCTAAACTTCGTTTCTTCCAGTTGAGATTGAGTCGATTTGTGAACTGGATTTGGGAGATTGGGGATTTTTCTTCTTCTTTTTGTGGCGCTGGTCTTCTCACAGCCATTCAATTGGAATAGAACTGATAGCTAATAAAAATGGATGGATTTTAGAAGATGATTTCTCAGCATTAACATTTAACAATTTTTTTTTAAAAAAAAAACCCTTTGAACTATGGTTAACAAGTTTTAATATTGGTTAATTTTTTAATTCATTTTTTTCTAAAACCAAAGGTTAGATGCTTTGGCACTAAATCTTAACCACAATTAAAGGGAATTAAAAAAAGGGACATATGACACAAAAAGGGGCGAGATAGTAAATCACCTCTTAAGAATGGTGATTATTTTCATTTAAAATTTTCATACTCTGTGGGCAGTGAAATCTCACATCCCGTTAAGCTGATGTATGGTACACCTGCCTGCACCTAATCATCATCCATAGGAGTGGGTGGTTGGGCTTCGCGCATGTCAAAGATACGCGCACCAGTTGGCCAAGGGTTGGCTCACCACCAACTCGCCTTGCATTAAATGCAAGCAGCAGGACAATAATACAGAGTGGATACCCATTTGTGTTAGTCCTTAAGGACTTACACGTGGTTAGGGTTTGCCCTCGTGAACAGACCTCTACTTAAGCTCTGCAGACAGACTCTATAAGTCCATCCGCGAGCTAGTCAATGATTAACCCAGTCCATGACCATAAATGGCTAAGGACTCAACCCAGACTAAAGGTTGGACCCATGGTCTCATCCTGTCTTAGTCTATGGACTTACTAAGATTAGACTCTGATCCGTAGCCCAAATAGGCTTTGGACCTGACCTAGGCCGCGGGTGAAACCCATAGTCTCATCTCTTTAATTTGCGGACTGACCAAGGTCAGCTTTTCTCAGTTGACAGTCAGATAATGACTGTCATGTGGCAGAGAGTCTTTGATAAAAAAAGACTCTTTGCTAGCTTTAGGGGATCCCAAGATAGAGATCCCATCTTTTTTTCCAATAACAAAATGTCATATGGTAGAGAGTAATCTCTTTCATTTTTCTTGGAAGATAAGTTTCTTCCCCTTTTAAAGAAAAATGTTTTATTCTTTCAGGTTTTTCAAAAAAGGAAACCAATTTGGAGTCCTTCAAGAAAAAAGACTTCCAATCGTGTCAGGTTTCTTTAAGATAAGAGAAACCAGCTGTTAAAGTATAGATGACTCTCTTTAAAATGGAGAGAACATTTTGATTATCTAAAAAATAGGAAGTCAAAGGGGAATCCAAAAAAGACTCTTCAAAAAATATAAAAAGGACGTTTCTCACAAGAAACTCTCACGGAGGAAAAAGAGAAAGAAACACAATAATAATCCGAGAGAAGAGAGAGAAAAAAAGTTTTCTTTTCTTTTGCAGGAATATAACAACCAAAGAGGAAGAATATGGATTTCCCATCAATGAGGAATATTAGGTGAACCTCCAATATGACCACTTCTCTTTCTTTTTTTCTTTCTTTGATACAAAGATCTCTATGAGATATCCTGTAACGCCTACAGGAATCTGGGCAATCATTTTGAATAAATAAATATAGTTTATTCAAATATTTGTTTTTCTTCTTAATCAGAGGTTCTTCCCTAAATTGAAAAAACAATTAACAATCCAGGTTTACTCGGATCGGAAGGATAGTCTCCCACATAAAATAATAAACTTCATACAATAATTGAGGTAATCTCACTGCAAGGATCAAAATGTCAATCATCAAAAGACCGCTTGAAATTTACGTGTACATATTCTCTCTGTATTATCATATAATAAAAAAATTTGTCAAACCCAGATCCTATAAAATGTCATTTATTTTATGAGGTCTATGCTTATTAAGTGACAAGATTAGAGCTAATTATGTGGCACTAGAAAATGACAAAATAAGCTACGCCAAAATCTAATCTTAACCCTTAATTATTTGAATTTAAAGGTTAGGATTCAGAGTATATTTGGGGTACCCATAGAGTGAATCTTATTTTATTAACATTCCAAAAAAGGAATCTTATTTTTATTATAGAAAGATGTGAGAGATGGAAATGAGCTTAGCAATCCTTTTATTTAAAACTCCACCGAAAAAAGATCGGAGCATTATCTCATAAATCCAGGCCATCGATTAGATAACTTATAGCACATAAATGGCAAACCATTATGTAGTGACTGCATATCCACTATTTGAATTCGAATAAATATTTGATGGGTACTAAAATATAGTATTTGTATTTGACTCCGATTAATATATTCGAATTCAGATAATATTCAAATTATCTGATTATTTTAAATAATGTTAAAAAAAATTATAAAAATATACATAAATTTTATTTTAAAAATAAAAATTTAATATTTTATTCTCATCTAAAAATAACAATATAATATCTTAAATTATGTAATATATATATTATATTTATATTTTAGCTTATAAACTTATAAGATATTTTATATGTATAATTATATAACATAATTGATTAGATATTTATCAAAATGGATATATGAATATTTGAATTTGTATTTGGCTATAAATAGATACTACAATTACTATTTAAATTCGTTTAGTTGAATACATATTCGAGTAAACGCAGTTGAATACAAATAATATATGTATCTGTTAGGGTCCATTATTGGGTTATTAGAGTCATTTGATTGATGCAACTTTAGTAGCGGTGTATGGCCCACCCAAGATTTGCCCCATGAGTCAGATGGTTTAGGACTCATAATTACTCGAGGTAGTCTAAGGTTATCTTTTAATTATATTTTCAGTTGGACTGATAGTTACCCTAGGTAGTCTAAGGTTATATTTTTATTATATTTTCAGTTATATTTTACTGTTAATTGTTAGTGTTAATGTGATGAATGGCCCTCCTCTCATGTCACCGCTTACTTAGGTATTGTCACATTAGAAAATATAATTATTTACACAATAGTATATAAAAATATGATTATACTTTTTTAAAAAATAATACACACTATGATGTGATTTTCTTAATAGGATAATGTCTTTTTTTTTTTTTAACAATAAGAGAGAAAAAAGTAGCAGACTCCATAAAAAAAACTGTTACATTTGTTTGTCTTTTTAGTTAAAAAATGAAAAGTAGATGAGAATGAAAATAAACATAGCATGCCCCTTTCTTATAAGATAATACATCAGGGTGTGTTCATTTGACAAGAAAGTAAGGGAAAGTAAAAGAAAAGTATATTTTTTTACACTTTTCTTGTGTTTGGTTTGCAAGAAACACACTTTGATTTTCTTGCACGTTCTCAATAATGACAATTTTTTTTCCAAAAATTTCATCAATCTTTTGATTATTATTTTGTAAGAAAATTTAAGTTTCTTTTCTTTTTTCCTTCCTTACTTTTTTTCTTTTCTTTTCTTTCATACATTGTCTCCCCAAACGAACACACCCTAAGTGATTGTTTGAATCCAATGTTGTAGTATTCACTATTGCCAAAATTTGCTTGGTTTTTATCAACAATTTAAATACAAAGAGGAGCTCTGCTTCACAGCGTAGAGCCGAGCTCCCCCTTTTTACATTATCATAGTGGCAATCTTGTAATTTGGTATGTTGTAAAATTACCCAATATAGCTTAGTAATTACAAACTTGTCATGCCCATAGTGTAAAAAGGGAGCTCCGCTTCAATGCCTTGAAGCATAGCTCCATTTCAAAATTAATCTCCTTCACTAATCTATTAAGAGTTACTCTTTAAGTGTTCTTCCTAAAAAGAGGCAGCAATTCATTTATCAAATCTTCAATAGTTTAAAGTCTCTAAAAAATATAGAAAAAAGGAAAACAAAAAAATGATGAAAAAGAACATGATTAAATGTAATGAGATTAGATCATGCAAATCCGATGGTGGTTAAAGCAACGACCGGGTTGAAGAGACATGTTGGGTTCAAGTTAGTGGATTGACATATCTCTTAGTTTGCATTAGAGTTGTCAGCAGATAATGTTATATCCGAATTCGTATTCGATTACATATTTGGCCAAGCCGAATTCAAATAAATATTTGGCGAATAGTGAAATATGGTATTTGTATCCGACTTTGATTAAAATATTTGAAATCGGATAATATCTGAATTATTCGATTATTAAAAAAATGCTAAAATTTATTTAAAGATATAAATTTTATTTAAAA
The DNA here is from genome assembly GCA_015143295.1 of Tetracentron sinense. Lineage (NCBI taxonomy): Eukaryota > Viridiplantae > Streptophyta > Magnoliopsida > Trochodendrales > Trochodendraceae > Tetracentron > Tetracentron sinense. The sequence continues at coordinate 33,436,794 of CM026568.1, read as the reverse complement.
AATAATAAATCAATATTTTATCTTCATTTATATTACAAACAACAATTTAATGTCTTAAGTTTAGTAAAAATATATATTTATAAGGTTATTTTAATTTTATAAATATATAATATATAATTTAAATATAATAATATATTATATAATTAGTTTAATATATATGTAAAATAATCACCTCCTCGATCGGTGACACAAGGAGGGGCGTCTCGGCTCTCATTTTCTTGTCATGTGTCCCCCTTCTAACCCCATTTAACTGTGGTTAAGATTCATCCACCCTTAGGGTTCGCCCATCTACTCTTGGTTTTTTTAAAAATAATATTAAAAAAATTAACTGAAGGGTTAAAAAAAATTAACTTGAGTTAATGGGAGTTGAAGCGTCAGCTATGTGAGAGTGAGGAGAAATAGTCCCCTCCTCGGTTAACAAGGGGGTCTATTGCTCTGTATATGTATTGAGAATATCAATATCTGAATCCATATCCGATCCGATTATAAACGGATGGTAAAACTACTATTTGAATTTGAATCCGCTTCGTTGGATACTTATTTTGATAATAAACGAGTAAAGAAATTCAAATATGAATTAGATACGGATATTATCCCCTTATCCATTGACACCCTACCATATCACCAAACCAGACCAAACTAACCAGGTTATATATTTCTAGCGATCATTAATATCAAGATCGTCATCCTTCCTAACCAGGCCGTCATGTCTATGGGTAACCATTGTCTTTCACCAACTAGCATTATGGGTTTAACTTCGGCCCAGCCCTAATATCTACATAAATAAGCTTGGGGGTCCGATTTTCGGAATGGGTGGGTCGATTGAAGGGTTCTGGATGGCCTTTTTCACACATGGCAGTTGAAGGATTTGGTTTGGCCTGTTGGGATTCAAGAATAATAATGTTAAAACAAAACAAGATTATTAAAATCCTGGATCTAGACCATGCAATCAACTTTTCTAGATTTCATAATCAAAAGGGGACACAGATTAAAAGAGATGATCTCATACCTTTCGCTGGAATTTCCCTATTCCTTTCACGGTGCGATGCTGTGTTTCTCGACGCTTGAGAGGGATGAGAGAGTCTTCTCTTTTCTCCTTAGGTCTGATTCAATGGGGCTTCCAATTGACGTAAGAGAAAAGAGGGACCCCCTCTTTGCTTTATATACCCTTGGAACCCTACCCATCATAAGATCCAAAGGTTAAGAGGGATCACACCAAAGATCTAACGGTCGCCAACCCTGACCATGCTGTTAGCTTTAATAACACTTAAAGAGTCCCTGTTTGATCACATCTCTTTAGTGGGACCCATTATCCTTAACATTCTCTATTGACAGCAATACAATCCGAGTTTTGAAAACTAAGGATTGCGCCAGACCACATGGGTTTTTATTTAATAAGAAAAACTCTAACAATCTCCCACTTGGTCCAAGCAATCCTTAAATAAAATAAAATGATTTTTCGGATTGAACAACCTTAAAAACATGAGTGGCCACTCTTTTAATTTTGAAAAACATTGCTGTCGAGAATTAAGTGTTCTTTAACTGTCACTTTGATTCAAAAGCACCACTAACGGTGATCATGGAAGCATTTAGCATCTACTAGTGTTCATTTACTATGATACAAGCCACTCCATGGTCAAACAGCTAGTAATACTAATGTTTCAGAGCGGTTCTTTATGGTGGCAAGGTATGGTGTGATATGGACTATACACAACCTTATGTGATCAAAATGTATACGCCCAAAAATTGTCCATGCTACATGCATTTAAGCATATGCATGTCATTCCGATACTTTACGGCAACCGCCATGTGAAGTCCATCACCTTGTATCCAGAATGAAGGCCTCAAACATGGTACCCAACCATGTTCAGCCCAAGCAACTTGAGAGCTTTGTGCGAGACTCTCGGGCAAACCTGACATCAATGACATCCGTCATGTGAAGTCCATCACTTGATGTCTTTACCTTTTGCACGTGCATTCAAATACATAACTATAATCAAATGATGCATCAATTTTAATTTGCATAACCATAACATATCAATATCTGAGAGTGTAAAACAATGACATGTATATCATATAAATGTCTGAAATATAAAACAATGAACAATACTCTCACTAAATAAAAGAATCAAACGATTCTAAAAGGTTCCATAATAGTGACAAGTACTTTAAAAAAAAATTTTTTGTGGAGAGTTCTTTACTTAATGGGTTCACAATCCAAACATGCAACAACACAGAATCTGATGAGGATTTCAAATTATCTTGAAATCAAGCAAAATCAGAGTCTGAATAATTTTTTTAAATTTCTAGTTCAATATATCTCTTGTTAACCAAACTGAAATCCTATGAGATAACTCCAACATCTAGAAATATGATTTCTGGTAATCTTGATATCCAAATTATAACTTACAAACCTGCTCCCACTGACCTTAACATATGTCTGATGTTAACAAACATACAACAAAAATGATATAAAATACGAGTCCAAGTTTAGCTAATAAAGATTATCTACTAATATATTACTACCAACTGTCTGAAAAATATGTCTGATGGAGAGTGTACTCCCCTCAATGATAAAATTAAACTGTATCCAATCCAATAATATCTCGCCTAAACAACGGCACAATGAAAATAACATCTAATACTAATCAGCAAGTTCCAACAGCCTCTAATACTGTTGGTGTAGAGTTCTTCAAAAATCAGCAGCTCATCAGCCTTGGCGCTTCGCCGATGAATGAACTCCTTTGTTCTTCATGCACCAATCCTTATATTTGAAACAGTTTCTTTTCATGTGACCTTTCCCCTTGCAGAAGAAACACTCAATCTCCTCTAGTTCCTCAGTATTATCATTTCCCTGAAATTGATGTCCCGAACTCTGTCCTAAATTATGACCTGAACTCTGTCCTGAATTTTGTCCTTGCCTGAAATTTTTGTGAATTAGATTTCTTGAACCATTTATTTTTAAAATTCTTCTTACTACCAGAATTCACAGCTAAGTTCGCATACTCAGCTTTCCCACGCTTCAAACGCTCTTCCTCACTAACACACACAGCTATCAGTTCATGTAGATCTCACTTCCTATCCTGTGCACTGTAATTAACCTTAAAAGCATCAAATGATTCTGGAAGTGAGGCTACAGCCAAATGCACCATGAGGTCATTCTCAATTGTCAACCCAAGCTCTCTGAGAGAGATAATTAACTTAGATATCTTCAAGATGTGCTCCCGAACATTTCCAGCACCATCATACTTCAATGAAATCAGCTGAGTTAAACAACTGTACTGACGAGACCTAACAGATCCCATAAATTGTTTCTTGATAGTCTCAAGAAGAACCTTAGCTGTATCAGCAGCAGGAATACCACCTCTGATGGTTTCTTGAACAGAAGCCCTAATGATCATCATGGCCATCCTATTGGCCTTCTCCCATTTCGAATGCAAAGACTTATCTGAATCTGAAGACTCAGCAGTGGGAGTAACCGGCTTTTCCTCCAGTAGGACAAAGTCGTAATCAAGGCAACCAAGAACTATATCTAGCTGCATCTTCCAAGAACTATAGTTTGAACCATTCAGAGGCTCAATCCCAGTCAAATGTTTCTGAACAACAGACTCATCCATATATGAAAATGTCAATGTTTTACTATGTTATGGTATGTTTAACAAATTATTGCACAAATTATAGTAATTTACTTTATACTTGTCATTGCATGACTTTATTTAAGCTTTATGATTCTAATCCGGTCTTGGGGTTAAGCCAGATAGCTAAAGTGGTTTACTTTAAGATTGCTTACTTCCACTTTACGGGACAGGTGGGCGCATCATCTAATCACACCTTTGGGCAAGAGATTTCGACATGCAATTCACCCCCCAATTGGTGACAATAGTCGCGCACAGAACTGATCTATCACGTATTGGATTGATTAGGACACTTCCACACCTTTGGGCAAGAGGATTATCCTTCTCTCACCGCCACGCACAAATCATTCTGCCCCACTCAGTCTACAAGAAGTCCCTAGACACCTTTGGGCAAGACTAGTTATTCAATGTAGGTGAGTGCAAACTCGCGATCTTAAAGAGATTGAAATCCCTAAATTCGAAAAATCATAACCTCCATAGGACGGTCACCTTTGGGCAAGATAATCTAACCTAATTTGATTATGACCAGTCGAACGAACGCCTTACAGATCAAACCTAAACCCCATAGGATGATCTAACTTTAATTCTTGATATTAATTTTGGGTAAAAGCATCAAGTTTTTTCCTTTATTTAATGTCAAAACCATAAGAAATTGATGTCTATGCATTAAAACAGCTATTTACAGTGCTCAAAAATCTAAATGGACCCCAAAAACGGAATCAGAACACCCAAAAACCTCAGAATAGGTCGGACACTCTCCCTAGACGTGTCCTGTGGACGTGTCACGCGCAGGGGGGACACTCCTACAACTGTCACGCGCGCCTCACGCGCAGGTAGTGTGCGTCACGCGCGTAAAGTGCGCTTCACGCGCACGGAAATGGCCCACGCGCGTTCTGCTCGTCACGCGCGAGCGGTTCGACGCTGTCGCGCGGTCCGGTCTGGGCCTTGGTTCGGTCCGGTCGGTTCAGCCATCGGTCCGGTTCAGTTTTTGATCCGGTTGAACCGGTACGGTCCAGTGAACCGGATTCTGTGAATTCAGGTCGGGTTATGACTCATTCGGTTCGGGTTTCAGGGTCGGTATATGTATATGGGTCGGATCGGTCCAAGGCATTCGGTTCGGTTTTTGGATCGGGTCACAGGGTCGGGTGACCCTCGTGACTCTATCTCCCTCACCCGAAAACAGTTTTTTTTTTTTTTTATTTTTTTTTTATTTTTCAAAACCCTAAGCCCGTATACTGTTAACCCTTCTTATGGGGGCTCTACCGGCCACCTCTCCGGCTGCCGCCGGTGCCAAACCGACGGCCATCCTCCGGCGAGAGAAACCTCACCGCCGGTGATCCTTTCCGGCGACGGACGACGGCGGAATCTCCGTCCAACCGAAAACGCTGAAAAACCCTCTTTTTTTTTTTTTATTTTTTTTTTATTTTTTATTTATTTATTTTTTTTTAATCGGATTCACTTGGATCTTAAAAAATAATTATTCAACTCAAAAATTATTTCTAAAACAATAAAATCGATTATCAAATCCGTAACCAATTAATCAATTTTATTTGTTGATTTCCTTACATCCGAATCACTTTAATCATTAAAAATAATAATTTTCAAACCCGAAAATTAATCCAATCTATTTATTTGATTTACCTTAATTATCAATTATATAGATCAATAACAATTTCTCAAAATAAATTAAACTCAGATTTTGATTATTGAGAAAAATTAATCACAAGGTCAACCCTGTGCTCTGATACCAATTGTTGGGATTCAAGAATAATAATGTTAAAACAAAACAAGATTATTCAAATCCTGGATCTAGACCATGCAATCAACTTTTCTAGATTTCATAATCAAAAGGGGACACAGATTAAAAGAGATGATCTCATACCTTTCGCTGGAATTTCCCTATTCCTTTCACGGTGCGATGCTGTGTTTCTCGGCGCTTGAGAGGGATGAGAGAGTCTTCTCTTTTCTCCTTAGGTCTGATTCAATGGGGCTTCCAATTGAAGTAAGAGAAAAGTGGGACCCCCTCTTTGCTTTATATACCCTTGGAACCCTACCCATCATAAGATCCAAAGGTTAAGAGGGATCACACCAAAGATCTAACGGTCGCCAACCCTGACCATGCTGTTAGCTTTAATAACACTTAAAGAGTCCCTGTTTGATCACATCTCTTTAGTGGGACCCATTATCCTTAACATTCTCTATTGACAGCAATACAATCCGAGTTTTGAAAACTAAGGATTGCGCCAGACCACATGGGTTTTTATTTAATAAGAAAAACCCTAACATGGCCCACTCACAAAGCCTCTTTAACTGTTGTTTTAACTCCGTTAATAAATTATAGAATTAGTTTAGGGATACTCCTGAAGTGTACTCTCAAATATACTCCCTAATCTTAACCGTTTAGCTCAATTATTAAACAGTTAGGATTAGAACTAACGTGGCCTTAAAAAAAGAAAAAATAAGTCAACTCAAATCCTGACGCTTAGTGGTTGATTATAAACCGTTAAGATTATGGAGTATATTTGGGAGTACCTAAACCTTAGTGCTAATATTTTTTTTCCTTCTAAAACTCAATCTCAATGTTAGATGGTTGAACCCCAAGGGTTAGAGAATCTTAACCACAATTAAGGATTATTAAAAAGATACCTTACATGTGGGCCAGGGCCAGACGGTTTTGTCTCGTGAGGGTCAGACCAAACCCCATTCCCAAGCAAGTTTCAGCCCAAATACCTGACATAAGATCCTTATGATGCAAATTTTCAATTCAAAGCTCATAAATCGTTGGTAATTGTGTGCAATAATAAGTAATATCTCTTGATCGCATGCGAACAAGAAGAAAATCTAGGGGACACGTGAAGAATCAATCTAGGGTATTGGCCATGCTTTGGCGTGCCTTCGCTACATTTCATATCCTCACACATCACCCGGGCAAAATTCCAGACTTGTTTGAGTCTCTCAAGTCCCAAATCACTTGTTTTATCCTTTTTAGCTACCTCTTGAGCCTGCGGCCTGTAGCTCATATGCCAAGGTTTGCCCGGTTGCCTTGGATCGAGTCCTCGGAGACACAAAAAATCCCGGAATGACTTGATAAGCAGGAAACCAATACGGCAATGCATACATACATAAGACAAACCAAAGCTTATATTATAAATTTCAATAATTCTCTCAGTTTGTCTCCTCCTTGGACAATGCTGATAATTCTCAGATTATGTGGAGGGGTAGGGGCACATTCGAGCTGAGCTGAGCTGAGCTGAGCTTGGCTTAGCTCGGCTTGAAATGTTTTAATCTAGGCTTGAGCTCGGCATGAACACATTTCAAGCTCGAAAATCAGCTCGGCTCAGCTCGATCGAGTCAAATTTTTGAGCTTGAGCTCAGCTTGATTGAGCCAAGCCTTTGAGCTGGCTCGGCTTGGGCACACCCCTATGCAGGGGTGTGAGACCATTCAACATATCGGCTAACCCAGTGGCTGAGCATATATATATATATGTTCAATGTCTAGTAGTGTGAATGTGATCATTGTTAATGACTGAACAAGCCGGGTAAGTCAATCTGTCTATTCTAGATTGAGGGTTTGCAATATTCAACTTGACAATAATTAGTGTGTTTTGACGCACCCCACTACCTCAGCTTGAGCCATTGCCATCCCTATATAAGGACAAATATTGTAGTTTCTCTTTTTTCATTTCGGATAGGAATCTAGACAGTATCCATGGGAGAATATAGTTTTTTAAAAAAAAAGATTTTTCAATTGATTTAAGGGCTTTTAGCCCATGCTGGGATCCATATATGACACCTGAGAAGAGATATTCTTATATTGTAACTACAAGTAGATGGGATAAAAGCAGCACAGGGCCCATTCATGGCACCGAAAGGTATGGGGACCTCAAGGGATTGCTGGAAGGTGGTGAGCCCATGTCGAACCACCACCCAAAATTGGTTTCACTGAATCATTTTCTAAATCACTTTTATATATGAGTTATCAATTATCATGTGGTAGCGTCGTCCTAATTTTTTTATAATGTTTTCCTTCTTCTTTTTCTTACCTTAGCAATAAGTGGCTGAATTATAATTCGATTATGGAATTAAGGTGGAGTATGGTAACACTAATCTAATAAGCTCTACATAGGTAGAGATTATTTGAAAATTGTGCTTAGTTGGACTTTAAATTATTAAGTTGAATGTTTACATGATTTTTTGAAGTAAGGTTTTACCTCTTATTAAAATTAAAGTCCATCTAAGCACAAATAAGAGGTAAAATCCCTACTTTAAAAATATGTAAACATGCAAACGACCTAACTTAACAATCTAAAGTCTAATAAAACACAATTTTCAAATAATCTCTACCTATTTAGAGCTTAGTAGATTAGTGTGGCCAAACTCCACCTAAGTGATCAAATTATGCTATTTCTCTTTTAATTTCACAACGAAATCTTGTCGTTTACAAAAACTTGTTGACCGAATTGAATCGAGAAAACCAGGTAATTAATTATAGGGTCCAACGTTTAAGGCACGATTAGGCTATACATGAGAGAGAGGGATGGAGAGACACAAAAACTACCTCTCGCACATGGGTTGATGCCCTATAATTACCAACCACCATTACAAAATTTATGGGACTCCAAAGACCATGTCAAGACCCACCTAACAGACCTTAAAATCAAGCTCACAAACTCAAAAGTCAAGAAAATACCTAATCTCCATTTTTCTTACAGAAATGCCACTGTTCTAGCACCCAGTCACCGGGCTTGCGCCATTTAGGACTGGGCATAAGACCAGTATGTGTCTACTGCTTACTCAAGAGGCATGAATGCACAGCTCCATATGTCATTAGGTTATTCCTATGGTTTTTAAATAATGCACAAGTGTGCATTTACACACAAACTGAGCTTGTGTCCAGCCCTATTTGCACGGGGCTCGGGTCTCCGTTGCATTATTGTTATATTTTTCTTTTTCTTACCCACACATATATTTAGTTGTGAGTATTTAAGAGAGGGAGCTTTGACCAATAAGGCCCACCCTTAGGTTTGCAAATACATATCCCAATTACGCCTATCACTGCTGAATAGTGGCCATAAAACCCCAAACCTAGTCCTAGACGACACCCCCCCCCCCGCGTCCCCTCGAGAAAGCCCACCAGAGAGACCATCACATTTTTTTTATAGTATTAGGTGGACCCATGGATCCCATTTGCTAATCTAGGGCACCTATTGGTGGATGCCTCCCCTCGTGGATGCCTTTGGTTAGCAAATGAGATCATGGTCCGTTAACTATTTTCTTTTTTTTTTAAAACACCAACCGACCGTTGGATGTGATTTTGTTCGGCCCGCCAATCAAGCAAGTGTGTTGCCAACTGCCCACCCCCATGTGCAGAGGCCGGATCTTTTGTACAGTCCTCTGGAATGATTCCTTGTAGAATCCACAAGAGATTGCCACGTAAGCACTTGTTGGTGTATTTTAAAAATAAAATAATAATTATAAGATGAAAACAATCTTTTTAATTGATATTATTTCAAAAGTGGCATGCAAAAGTGAACGTGTGTCACACTCTCCTTGATTCTACAAGAAATACTTGTGGAGTTCTCTATGTAAAAGATCCCAGCTCCCATGTGCCTAAGGCCCCCTAAAAAATAGGCACAAGAAGTTCTACCATCTTTTTTTAACACTGAGGGCGGCTTATATTTTAAATTTGATCCTCCTTTTTTGTCCTAATGCATGCCCCCAGCTACTATATAACTAGGTAACTTCCACTCCCTTTCTCCCCCTTACTTGAGTTTGAGAGGTCAGAGATATAAACATGATTAAGTTGAGATCAAAGAGGTTTTGTAGGAGCAATTCTAAGCTCAATGGTGGTGGTGGCAGCATCGGAGGAGGCGGCGGCAGAGGGTCGGTAGGTGTCGGTGAGATCAAATGGGAACTCCGACCGGGCGGCATGCTTGTTCAGAAGAGAGAAAATGAAGAAAGTGTTGGGGAAGGGATGATCACTGTGAGAGTCTCAACTGGGTTACAATTGCATGATATCTCCATTGAACCTACTTCCACTTTTGGTAACCCCTCTCACAAATTCATTATTTCTTTTTCTAAAAAATACCTCAAATCCTATTCATACCTTAAAATTGTTATTTTTATTTGAATTTAATGGGTATTTATTGTATATGTTATTATTTTTTTAATTGGCAGGAGAATTAAAGATGATATTGGCATTGGTGACTAGCTTAGAACCAAGAGAGCAGAGGCTGTTGTTCAAAGGGAAGGAGAGAGAAGATGAAGATTTCTTACACATGGTTGGGGTTAGAGAGATGGACAAAGTGGTGTTGTTAGAAGACCCAGCTATCAAAGAGAGGAAACTACATGCCTTGACTAGGAACCAAGCCATTGGGAATCCTTGCCGTACTATTAGTGTGTAAAAAACTAATTAATCCTGTAAATTTCGCTAACCATTTAGCAAGCTTTAATCAAGGTTATGAATCTTTCTTCCCACTGTTCCCTTTAGAGTATTATTGTATTATTTCTGTGTAATTAAAATATGCTAATCTGACGCTTATGCTTATAAAACTCCTCTCTCTATCCAAGGCACGCATGCACATGTGTGCGTGCAAGCGTGCACAATGTATGCATTCACGCGCACACTATTCCCACTCCCATCGAGATGTTGCTCAAAGAGGAATCTGATCCAAACCATAGCAATCCATTAGATCCGAGCACACCTGCCCTTCTAGCTAGGATGCTGAAGGTGTGCCCTTCATTTGGAAGGAAGTCCAGGATACATTTCAAAAAGGGAAATGCTACTGAGACCCGTTGAGACCACCGAGACTCTACCATGTGAATTGGCCCCCCCCCCAATCCCGCGCTCTTAGAACACGGTCTCAGTGGTCTCGATCCTAAAAGGGTCTTAGTAACAAAGTCCTTTCAAAAAAGAGAAAACTACTAATAGACCGGTTGAAGTTTCCCTAAGGGGGTTAACAATTAGGGTTTAAGGGCGTAGTCCTTTAATTTATTTTTCAAGGACTAAGTTCACGCGTCATCATGTTTGTTTGTTTGTGTCCTCGTATATAAAATACATTTATTTCTCAAAAGTTTAGGGGGCTAGAGCCCCCCCCCCCCCCCGCCCATCATGTGTCCTCGTATATAAAATACATTTATTTCTCAAAATCGTATATAAAATACATTTATTTCTCAAAAGTTTAGGGGGCTAGAGCCCCCCCCCCGCCCATCATGTGTCCTCGTATATAAAATACATTTATTTCTCAAAAGTTTAGGGGGCTAGAGCCCCCCCTCCCCATGCTATTAATTGTTTTGGACAAATGATGGACACAACGGATATAATTTTCACTTTGCAGTCCTAGTTTATGCTCGGGTCAGATATGGTAGGGTAAGCATACTCCTGGCCAGAGGCGGAACTGCATGGAGCCCGGGGGCTGAAGTGTCTCTGAAATTTTTGAAAATTTGTTTACCATTAGTACAATATGGGTGTAGTGTCGTCTCTCCCCCCCACCCCCCAAAAAAAAACAAAAAAAAAACTTTGAGAAAAGTATATTCCTTAAAAAGGGCACAAATAGGCGATAGTAGTCAATGAACTTGACCCAAAAAAAAAACTCAGGGACTACGCCCCGAACCCCAATTGTTAGCCCCCACCTGCAAGAAAATCTGCTCCTGGCCCAGGAATTTGTTAAACAATAATTAATTAATATTATAAGATTATATAGCACTTACACTTTATGTAACGATCCCAAAATCTCACAAGGCTAAAATAGGACTTTATGATCGCCACATTACTTAACCTGCTTAAAATCCATGACATGCAAGACACACTAACATGAGTCTCCAAAAATGAGGATAATAAAATTTCCGATATATCAACTGTAACCCACTAAATGGCACGAGTCTATAGTCAACAAATACAACCCACTAAAACCAAAGAGTCTGATACACAACTAAAAAAGTCTACTAAGCAACATCTACTCAAGTCTAATACAACTCTCTCAATCAAATGAAATAAAAACTAAGAGGTGTAGCCACCCAAGTCTCTGGCTCCCTCCTCAGAAGGCTCACCTTCACCTCCTTCCTCTGCGTATGTTTCCTCAACTCACGGCTCCGTCGTGTACTCCTGCTCTAAACCTGCCAAGACAAAGTCCGCTGAGTACAAAGGTACTCAGTGATTATAAAATCCAACCAACAATAATAATATACCTGCACTTAGTTAGAAACATATCCAATAACATAATAACATAATCAGAGTGTGGAAGAACGTGTGCGCATATACATCATATCATCACCTTGACTCGTGTACTTGTGAGAATCTTAGACTTGGAAGGCAATACACTTATGAGTTGCTTATGCTTATGAGACCACGTGCTTGTGAGATGCTTATGCTTATGCACTTATTTAGATCATACAATGATGTGACATGCCGTTCTTGGCGGATACGGACCATGTCTAAGAATCAAATGGTTGACATGCCGTTCTTGGCGGATACGGACCATGCCTAAGAATCAAATGTAATTGACGTGCCGTTCTTGGCGGATACGGACCATGCCATGCTTATGCTTATTCAGAATGTCATACATATGCCATGCTCATGCTTGTGGTCCACATGTGTGACTTGTGAGACTCTTATCTTAACATATACGTGCATATGTGCTTAAGTGTCAAAATTAACATTCGAGTTAGTAATTGCTTAGATTCCGATCTCCCACCATGGAAACTCCACTATACTGTCCCATACCAAATAGTTAGAGAATTCTCGGTTTGAAAGATGTTCCTCTAAGTTCTTACCTTCCCGACTATCAATTTCCATGCAAATAATTAGACATACTTAACAAACAATTCACATATACATATCTTATCATAATTCATATTGCAATTCATAATCAATTTACCACCATTTCATAAGAATATAATAGCATTTATCATTTCAAGCATTTTCACAAACACCTTGTGTACGCATAATATGAATCCATTTCCCTTATATATTTTCAAGCATTCATCAAACCATAATTCATCCATACAATCAATTCACTATTCACATCCACATATTAATCTCATCCTCCATACATTTCCCATCCTCCATATATTCTATCCACATCCAATCCACATTTCCATCAATAATTAGCTTACTTCATAGAAAATTTGGGAAAAATGCATTTAATCTCTACTCTATCATTTCTATCAAATTAATATTTACAAAACATTAAAATAGAGTTGATTAGGATAGTATATCGACCTTAGGAATCCTTCTCTTGGATTCAAAACGCTCCCGAGGAGATTTAGAGAAGCTTTGAGGACAATCTCCAAGCTTTCCTCTCAATCTTCTAGCAACCTCCTTCTTCTCCAAGCAACCCTCTCCCTCAAATCCTAGGTTTTCTCCCCCTTTTTGTCAAATTAGGTTAGAAATAGGTAGAGTATTTTAATATTTCGAGTAGGACCCCCTATTTATAGCTCCAAGGTCTGAGAACAAAAAGACCAAAACGCCCATACTAAAATTCTGTAAAAATCACGAAAGACCGAGCGATCGGTGGTTATGACCGATCGATCGGTTCTCAACCGAGAGATCGGTGCTCTTGACCGGGCGATCGGTCAAAAAAGCATTCACTGAAAATTTTTTCCATACAAAATTTTGGACCAGTCGATAGCTACCGATCGATCGGTTTTGGACCGATCGATCGCTACTTCTGACCGAGCGATCGGTTGCCTACAGATTTTTTTTGACCTACTCTACTGTTTTGGCCATAACTTTTGACTCGCTCGACGGATTTTGACGATTCAACTTGGGTTGGATTCGTCTATCGAAAACGAACATTTTTGGCATTTTAGAATTTCTGAATTCCACTTAATTAATAGACTAAATTGTCCCCAAAGTTGACTGATCTGCAATTCCATTAAATAAAACCCACCATTGACTTGGCTTAAACTCAAAATAAGGAAAAACATTAAACATGAACTTCGAAGAAGGTTCCAACACCTTTCTAATGGTTCAAGAATCACTCAATTCCAGTAAACGGTACCAAAACTAGAGCTTCCTAAAGTTTAAGGTGTGATATGACATCCCTCCGTTACAAGTTTGATTAAGCCTAGTTTACACCACACCAAATAAATATATAATACAATAAACATCAAAACATCACAAGGACTATAATACCCCTAATACAATGAAGTAAAAACATGAAAAAGATTCGGGGTCTCTACATCTTATATCTACTAGCAGAATGCACGTGCGATGCATGTGAGTGTCCAATTCTGATGACTGCAAATGCTAGGCATTAACCCACTAACTTTGATCATATACTAAAGCAGCTTAATCATTTGATTTGATCAAATAAATAAAAAAAACTTAATCTAGTGAAACCCAATAGGCCTAGCAAACTAACAAAATTACGGTGCTGAAGAGGGAAGAGTATGAAAACTCAGTACACCAAGTCGCAACTGGTTTATCTCTCAAGGAACCCAATTGTCTGTCAATGAGTATAGCATACTAATAAAAACTTAATTATTTGAACCTAAAAGGGATGATGCTACAAATAGAACCCTATAAACATCTAGAATTATTGAGAATAAAAAGAAAGCATGTCAAAATATCAAAATCGAAACAATAATAGTGAATAATATAGTTGCAATTCAACTAATGGTCCTTTGTAAAAAAATCAAGCAACGAACCTTAGAGAACACATCCTGATCTCACAAGTATGATGCAGAGGGTGAAACTTCGACCTTTAAGAATCTGACTATTGAAACTTGAGAAAAAAATAAAAGATAAACTCCAAGGCGATAGTTAGAAAATTAACCAACATGTCTTGTAGATATGAAAGAGGGGAATTATTTGATGCTTCTCAGTTAGGATCTCTACGACTTGAAATTTTTAACAAAACTGTATATTTATTACCATTCGATACATTACACTCATTTGGAAGGCCAGACTGAATACGCCATATTGTATAGGAAAAGGTCAATAGAACAAATCGTTACTACCTGCCCATGAGGTTGAAATTTTTGCCTACCTCATATACCATGTTATTGGTACACTACCTTGCATTCTATCAGTAAAATGACCAGAAGCAGCACATTAACATAACAAAAACCCAAGGATAGTGATCCATATTCCTGGTGTACAAAGAGTAATTCTGCTTTTTCATCTAAATTTTCACCAATATGTAGTCCCAGAAATGGTACAATCGTTATCTCTACTAATCGTGTCTAAACAAAACTACTTGAAAAACAAATTTTCACAAATCATTACTTAACTTAGAAACACATGATGTTTTCTGGTTCATTATAATAACATGAAAAATAAATAGAAAGATACCTTAATTCACATGCAATCATAGTTAGAGACTTAGAGTAACTGTTTTCCATTTTCCAAGGCATGTCCCAACAATGCATTCTTCAATGTTGCCTTTTTTTTTTTTTTTTCAGTCTATCATGAGATTATTCACATTTTCAAATTTATCTCTCCATCTTCAAATCCTACTTCATTAATAAAATCAACTCAAATCAATTCTCATTCAAAAAAGGAGCTTATTGTGATGATATTTCACCCATTAATTATGCATGCTCTCAATTCACCCACCCAAAGAAATCAAAATAGCGTAATGGGTCAGCTTAGAAATCCCCAAGAACAAAAGAAAAGGCGCCCGAGGGGAGAGGGGGGGAAGATGATGATGAAACAGAGAAAATAGAGAAAACAAAAGTATAAGCCAACTGTATCGAACTCCCTCTCAGAAAAGCTTCTCAAAGAGAATGAAAAAAAAAAAAGGCAATCAAAACATTTATTGTTTCTTAGCATTCCATTCTCTCTCCATTTCCCTTTTTGATATTTACCCTCTTTTCTGTATGCTCGACAACCCATTTAGAATAGGTTGATATATGCACGATGTGCCTTCCAAAAAAAAGATATATGCACGATGTGCATGGATCCTCTTGCAATATGGTAGTGGGTAGTTATGTGTTGACTCATGTTGGTAGTGGGTAGTTATGTATGGGATAGTTACTTTTATAGATCTATAGACCTAAGCCTCATGAGTTTGAATCGAGGAGGTGGTGGTTAGTGAGAGAGATTGTGGAGAAAGAGATGTAATTGAGGAGGTGGGGTGGTTAGAGAGAGTGGTGGATTTGGGGTGGTTAGAGAGAGAAATTATAGGGAGAGAGAGATCGGGTCTTATGGGTTCTCTTAACATTGGTTTAAACCAACCCTTTTAAATATTAGTTGGTAAACAATTTCAACCAACACTCTTATCCCCTCTTCTCCCATTGTAATGGTAAAGAAGATTACAGTTTTTATGTAATTCTTAAAATACCCTTATTATAGATTTACAGTGGCTCTGGTTATGGAACAGAATTCTGGTTCATAGTTAAACTCTTTTTTAGAGCACTGGTTCAAATATCCCCAAATTAGGCCTAGGCACAGGATATTTTGGAAAATATACATGGGATTACCTTTCATTACATGTATATTTTGGGAAATGGGGGAAATATTTTAAATCAGAGCTCCCCTTCATAATTGAATTCTCTCTATGAACATTGTTTTTATTTATATAAGTTTTGATCAAGATTTGATGGTTAAGATCCCTTGATAAAGCAACCAACAACTCCAAATCAACTTGTTAAAAGCTTGTTAATATATAAAAGATTTAATTATGAATAGTCCAAAAACAGCCTTTGACAGGGGGTATTTTAAGAATGAAAAATGCTATTGAGACTGCAAAGGGCCGAGATTACACCGAGACCGTGCATGTGATGCACGAATATCAAAATTTCAAAAACAGATTTAATGAAATTTTGAGATCCGTGAATCACAAGCACAGTCTCGATTTGACCTTGGCCTTTACTCTCAGTAGCAAAGTCCTTCAAGAATTACCCAAAAAAAAAAAAGTGATAGAAATACCTTTCCATGTACCAGTAATTACCAAATTAGCACAACCATAAGGCTATTCTTTTGTTGATCTGGTTAGTTATTTAATCGGAGTTGATATTCATAGTTAACCTCTATATAATAACAAGCTTTTAACGAGTTGATTCGGAGTGGTTGGTAGGGCTTTCAATACCGCCCTTTGATGAGGGGGCTTGGCCCGAAATGGCCCTTCGAAGCCCATAAAATAGAAGATTTTGTTTCCCTTAATAAGGCCTTAGGGCCGAGCGGACCTAAACTTAAAAGACCCTCTTACTTGAGCGCCAGACACTTGGTAAGTGGTCAACCCGACCCAACCCTCCATTCTATATGCTACACCATATATAATATATTATATATATATAAAGAGAGAGAGAGAGTAGCATTACAATGAGACATGCTCATTAAAGCCTATAATGAGTGGTCCCTAATAACGTGACATGTGGCAGGTTGTTTTAAAATCTAACCATTGGATGTCAAGATGTATCTAACAAGAGACACGTGGCAAAAAATCAACTTGATCAGATATTTATAGACCATCCGATTGAAGATGAAAGATTAGCAATTTCTATAACCTAAATAGGGTCTAGTGAATCCAAGGGGGTTAATGCTATTAAACTAGGGCCTAATCGAATGGTCTAAACATGTCCGATTAGACTGATTTTTTTAAACGTGTCTCTCAATGGACCCACCTCAACATCTAACCATCGAATTTAAAAAAAGATTGTCACGTGTCATCTTTCTGGGGGGATAGCTCATTAAAAGCTTTAATGAGCATAACTCATTTGTATCATTCCCTATATATATTAGTGGAATGCACGTGAGCAATTCTAATGAATGCAAAAATATATCCGAAAGGATGAAACTAAAAGAATGATATTAATACATATGAAATGCAATATGTATAACAAAAATGTCAAATTTTATTTTGATTATATGCTAGTGTCTAACATAGTAATCAAATATTAATTCAAAGTTGCATGTGCGTGCGTTTTTTTTTTTTTATAGGGAGATAATTTTATTTACTGAACTTGATACACTACATACACTACATTTCCCATGACAGGATTGGAGATAGCCTCCTCCGAAATCCGAAGAATGCTCTGGTTCAAAAGCAATTTGCGTCTGAACATGCGCATCAAGATTAATATCTCTGGGAACATAAGAGAACACCAAATCGTTATGACAACTCTGCAAACGGATAATATCTTTAATCACGGCATGGATCTCCCACAGAGGATGACTCACTTCCTGGTTTAAAAGATCCATAACTATTTTGGAATCAGATTCAAGAAGGACTTTATCCCACTAATGAGAGAGAGTCGTGCAAATCCCAGTTCTAACTGCCACTGCTTCAGCTATGAGAGTTGAACCTCCTGCTAGGGGGCTAGCCACACTTGCTAGGCGCTTTCCCGCATGGTCATGGGTTACCACTCCAACATTCGCTGCTAGACCCAAAGGTAACTATAATGACCCTAATTTAAATTAAATACACTCAGGGGTAGATTATACCCTGAAGATAATTTAGTAATTGATATTTTGGTGTTTGGTCATATGGCTAACCTTGGTGGGGTAGGGTTAATCCAATGATTTAATTTAATGAGTTAAATTGGTTAAATCTAGGTTATAAGCAAACATGCCTTAGTGGGGATATATTAGTAAATCTCTATATGAAGTGTAGTATAAATAGATTTGTTTGACCTAATAGCCATATTTTTGCTAAACCTGAATTAGGAGAAGTGAGATACGATCGTTTTGGGAGGAGAGGAGGAAAGCGGCTGTAGAGTTTGAAATTCTGCCGGATCCCGTGGAGAACCCAGTGATGGGAATTGGATCATCCAAGTTAGCATCGAAGCTTTCCTAAGCAATCAACCTCTTGCATTCTTTTCGAAATCAGATCTAGAGGCAAGTGAATATTTCTATAGTTTAGATGTAGGGTGTGTTGTGATCACACAATAATTTTAATGTGTTTTTCTTCTTGTGTTAATGATTATGTGTATGAAAATATGATAGATCGAATAAATATTTTATACAGACATTATTCTGATTTATTAAATATGTTATGGGTGATTTTAATAAATGATAGAATAACATATTAGATTTTAGGGAAGAAAATATAAGAGATATAAGAGATTAAAATGAGTGATTTTTCGGAACTTAGTTAATTTAAATACTACCCAGTTCGGTATATGGGTCATAACTTTATAACATTGAGTTCGATTTTGTTCCAATAGTATATCGTTTCGAAGTGCTCGAAAAAATCTACAACTTTTGTGAATAAAGTTTTCCCAAAATCAATAGTTTTGTGGGTCAAAACCTTAGTTGAAATCAAATATGAGAAAAATGATATTTTTTCACATTAATTTTCCTAAGATACTTTAATTAAATGTATATATTATTTGAGTGTGGAAACATTGTTTTGTTGATTATTCACATTTTCAAATTTATCTCTCCATCTTCAAATCTTACTTCATTAATAAAATCAACTCAAATCAATTCTCATTCAAAAAAGGAGCTTATTGTGATGATATTTCACCCACCCATTAATTATGCATGCTCTCAATTCACCCACCCAAAGAAATCAAAATAGCGTAATGGGTCAGCTTAGAAATCCCCAAGAACAAAAGAAAAGGCGCCCGAGGGGGGAAGGGGGGAAGATGATGATGAAACAGAGAAAATAGATGAAACAAAAGTATAAGCCAACTGTATCGAACTCCCTCCCAGAAAAAGCTTCTTAAAGAAAATGAAAAAAAAAAAAGGCAATCGAAACATTTATTGTTTCTTAGCACTCCATTCTCTCTCCATTTCCCTTTTTGATATTTACCCTCTCTTCTACATGCTCGACAACCCATTTAGAATAGGTTGATATATGCACGATGTGCCTTCCAAAAAAAAGATATATGCACGATGTGCATGGATCCTCTTGCAATATGGTAGTGGGTAGTTATGTATTGACTCATGTTGGTAGTGGGTAGTTATGTATGGGATAGTTACTTCTATAGATCTATAGACCTAAGCCTCATGAGTTTGAATCGAGGAGGTGGTGGTTAGTGAGAGAGATTGTGGAGAAAGAGATGTAATTGAGGACGTAGGGTGGTTAGAGAGAGTGGTGGATTTGGGGTGGTTAGAGAGAGAAATTATAGGGAGAGAGAGATCGGGTCTTATGGGTTCTCTTAACATTGGTTTAAACCAACCCTTTTAAATATTAGTTGGTAAACAATTTCAACCAACACTCTTATCCCCTCTTCTCCCATTGTAATGGTAAAGAAGATTACAGTTTTTATGTAATTCTTAAAATACCCTTATTATAGATTTACAGTGGCTCTGGTTATGGAACAGAATTATGGTTCATAGTTAAACTCTTTTTTAGAGCACTGGTTCAAATATCCAGAGCCTCCCAAATTAGGCCTAAGCACAGGATATTTTGGAAAATATACATGGGATTACCCTTCATTACATGTATATTTTGGGAAATGGGGGAAATATTTTAAATCAGAGCTCCCCTTCATAATTGAATTCTCTCTATGAACATTGTTTTTATTTATATAAGTTTTGATCAAGATTTGATGGTTAAGATCCCTTGATAAAGCAACCAACAACTCCAAATCAACTTGTTAAAAGCTTGTTAATATATAAAAGATTTAATTATGAATAGTCCAAAAACAGCCTTTGACAGGGCTATTTTAAGAATGAAAAATGCTATTGAGACTGCAAAGGGCCGAGATCACACCGAGACCTATCAAATTTTCAAAAACAGATTTAATGAAATTTTGAGATCCGTGCATCACAAGCACAGTCTCAATTTGACCTCGGCCTTTACGGTCAGTAGCAAAGTCCTTCAAGAATTACCCAAAAAAAAAATGTAATAGAAATACCTTTCCATGTACCAGTAATTACCAAATTAGCACAACCATAAGGCTATTCTTTTGTTGATCTGGTTAGTTATTTAATCGGAGTTGATATTCATAGTTAACCTCTATATAATAACAAGCTTTTAACGAGTTGATTCGGAGTGGTTGGTAGGGCTTTCAATACCGCCCTTTGATGAGGGGGCTTGGCCCGAAATGGCCCTTCGAAGCCCATAAAATAGAAGATTTTGTTTCCCTTAATAAGGCCTTAGGGCCGAGCGGACCTAATTTTAAAAGGCCCTCTTACTTGAGCGCCAGACACTTGGTAAGTAGTTAACCCGACCCAACCCTCCATTCTATATGCTACACCATATATAATATAATATATTATATATATATAAAGAGAGAGAGAGAGTAGCATTACAATGAGACATGCTCATTAAAGCTTATAATGAGTGGTCTCTAATAACGTGACATGTGGCAGGTTGTTTTAAAATCTAATCATTGGATGTCAAGAAGTATCTACCAAGAGACACGTGACAAAAAATCAGCTTGATCAGATATTTATAGATCATCTGATTGAAGATGAAAGATTAGCAATTTCTATAACCTAAATAGGGTCCAGTGAATCCAAAGGGATTAATGTTGTTAAACTAGGGCCTAATCGAATGGTCTAAACATGTCCGATCAGACTGATTTTTTTAAACGTGTCTCTCAATGGACCCACTTCAACATCTAATCATCGAATTTAAAAAAAGATTGTCACGTGTCATCTTTCTGGGGGGATAGCTCATTAAAAGCTTTAATGAGCATAACTCATTTGTATCCTTCCCTATATATATTAGTGGAATGCACGTGAGCAATTCTAATGAATGCAAAAATATATCCGAAAGGATGAAACTAAAAGAATGATATTAATACATATGAAGTGCAATATGTATAACAAAAATGTCAAATTTTATTTTGATTATATGCTAGTGTCTAACATAGTAATCAAATATTAATTCAAAGTTGCATGTGCGTGCGTTTTTTTTTTGAAAGGGAGATAATTTTATTTACTGAACTTGATACACTACATACACTACATTTCCCATGACAGGAATGGAGATAGCCTCCTCCGAAATCCGAAGAATGCTCTGGTTCAAAGCAATTTGCGTCTGAACATGCGCATCAAGATTAATATCCCTGGGAACATAAGAGAATACCAAATCGTTATGACGACTCTGCAAATGGATAATGTCTTTAATCTCAGCATGGATCTCCCACAGAGGATGACTCACTTCCTGGTTTAAAAGATCCATAACTATTTTGGAATCAGAATCAAGGACTTTATCCCACTAATGAGAGAGAGTCGTGCAAATCCCAGTTCTAACTGCCACTGCTTCAGCTATGAGAGTTGAACCTCCTGCTAGGGGGCTAGCCACACTTGCTAGGCGCTTTCCCACATGGTCATGGGTTACCACTCCAACACTCGCTGCTAGACTCGAAGGTAACTGTAATGACCCTAATTTAAATTAAATACACTCAGGGGTAGATTATACCCTGAAGATAATTTAGTAATTGATATTTTGGTGTTTGGTCATATGGCTAACCTTGGTGGGGTAGGGTTAATCCAATGATTTAATTTAATGAGTTAAATTGGTTAAATCTAGGTTATAAGCAAACATGCCTTAGTGGGGATATATTAGTAAATCTCTATATGAAGTGTAGTATAAATAGAATTGTTTGATCTAATAGCCATATTTTTGTTAAACCTGAATTAGGAGAAGTGAGATACGATCGTTTTGGGAGGAGAGGAGGAAAGCGGCTGTAGAGTTTGAAATTCTGCCGGATCCTGTGGAGAACCCGGTGATGGGAATTGGATCATCCAAGTTAGCATCGAAGCTTTCCTAAGCAATCAACCTCTTGCATTCTTTTCGAAATCAGATCTAGAGGCAAGTGAATATTTCTATAGTTTAGATGTAAGGTGTGTTGTGATCACACAATAATTTTAATGTGTTTTTCTTCTTGTGTTAATGATTATGTGTATGAAAATATGATAGATCGGATAAATATTTTATACAGACATTATTTTGATTTATTAAATATGTTATGAGTGATTTTAATAAATGATAAAATAACATATTAGAATTTGGGGAAGAAAATATAAGAGATTAAAATGAGTGATTTTTCGGAATTGAGTTAATTTAAATATTACCCAGTTTCGGTATATGGCTCATAACTTTATAACATTGAGTCCGATTTTGGTCCAATAGTATATCGTTTCGAAGTGTTCGAAAAAATCTACAACTTTTGTGAATAAAGTTTTCCCAAAATCAATAGTTTTGTGGGTCAAAATCTTAGTTGAAAACCAAATACGGGAAAAATGATATTTTTTCACATTAATTTTCCTAAGATACTTTAATTAAATGTATATATTATTTGAGTGTGGAAACATTGTTTTGTTGAGATTTCTTTATAAATAATTAGTTAGTTTGTTAGATGGTTGAAAGATACCTCTAACAAATTTAAATAATTAGTTACTAAATAATTTGTTAGTAACTTGACTTATATTTTATTAGTTAATTTGTTAGGTGGTTGAAAGACACTCCTAACAAATTTAACTAATTAGTTACTAACAAATTGGTTAGTAATTGAGATCATTTATGCTAGTATAAGAGTTTTACAAAACTCACTAGCATAAAAAGAGTTTTTTTCAAGTTCTTGGAGGTTTGTGAAACCCTGAACCCCATTATCATGGGAGATTGAGAATTTGTAGGGTTATAAATATGTGATATTTATAACTAAAGTTTTAGTTGTAGGAAAACAGCTGAAACCCCTTTTGAAATAAAGTATGT
Organism: Tetracentron sinense; assembly: GCA_015143295.1. Classification (NCBI taxonomy): domain Eukaryota; kingdom Viridiplantae; phylum Streptophyta; class Magnoliopsida; order Trochodendrales; family Trochodendraceae; genus Tetracentron; species Tetracentron sinense. The sequence goes on along the minus strand of CM026568.1, from coordinate 33,413,597 downwards.
TATATTTGCCTAGATATTAATTATAAATTATAGCATTGTAGATTTTAATTATGAATTATGACTTTGATTGTTATAACTGTCATTTAATATTTTGCTAAATTTTCATAATGGTTAGAATTCATTTTCTAAGATAATGGTAATTCAATAAACATTGTTTTAACCATAGTTAAGGGTCATTCAAGAAGTAAGTTGTGTAAAATCTCCTTAAATTGATCTTAGGGTGGTGTTGTGTACCATCCAATGATGGTTTCAGGGTGATGTAGAGTACCTACCCAGAAACAAATGATTGAGTTAAGTTGTGTAAGACACTTAATTCTCAGATGGGTAAACTGTGTAAGACCTAAGAGATAGGGTAAGCTGGGTGAGACCCCAAGGATTCCCTTGGTCAATAGGGTAAGTTGTGTAAAACCCCTATTGACCGGATTGAACCATAAGTAAAGACTTAATTGAATAATATGCATAATTTGTTAGTCATCTTATCATATGAATTGTTAATGCATCTAAATTATAGTTGTATTCTCTCATTGAGCTATGGACTCACCCTTGTTGATTCTTCTATTTCAAGTGGTGATTAAAAATAATAGGAATTACTCTCGTTTGAGCAAGTGAGACTAGCTTTAAAGTTCTCTTCCCCGTTAGAGTGTGAAAAAACTATAATGAGGTAAACTATATGAAATCTTTGGATGATTTAGTTTTTTGGAGAAATCATATTATTGAGTCTTTTAATTATCATGGTTAATTAAATATGTTTAATGGAGTATTAAATGATTTCAATTTCCGTTAATATTAGAATTTGTTTTCGGTTCACACTTGATATTTAAACAAATATTAGTATTATTGTGTATAGGTTTCGGGGCGTGACAGTAACGCTGCTCCATCAACATTTATTTTTACCCGTAACAGATCAGGGGGTCTCCACTATTCAAATGCTTTCGGGGTATAGCTTGACAAATACGATCACTGCGGCATTTTGACCTTGTTACCATGGTCTAAAATCTCGCGAGTTAGATTGTCAGCATAAGAAACAGCTACCATCGGATCTGGGGGAACTTTCTTGAAAATGGCATCATTACGCAGCTTCTAGATGCTCCAAATAGTGGTACTCATTCGAATAGCTACTTCGCTGGTCCCATTAACAAAACACTCTTGCTTAGCCTGCCATCTCCACCACGCAGCAACAAAAGAATCAGGTTCTATCTCAGGTGAACGAATAGCCAACTGATATCCAAACCAAACTTGCTTTGCATAAGGACACATCAAGAAAAGGTGCACAACAGATTCAGAATCTTGCCTACACAACGGACAGATGTCATCAATAGGTATCTTCTCTTCTGATTTTAGGAAACTGCTATAGCATTGTTGCAGATATGCCAAATTTGCACTTGAATCTTAGATGGGACGAGGATCTGCCAGATTTTCCTCCAATGGGAGGTATCATTCAGATTCTGGGAAGCACTCGTCGATGGCTTCCGATTCGCATCTATTTGTTGGGCAAGGTGAGCTACCGACCTGACTGAGAACACACCATTCTTCAAGTAATGCCAAACCAATTTATCTGGAGCTCCCATTATACTAATCAGCAGCTTCTAAATATCATTGATCAGATCTAGGGGAAATAGTTCACGAAGCCTGGGATATATCCAAAGACCCCTATCTGGGTCTATAAGGGTTGAGATTGTATCCTCAGTAGTTCTTGATAAGATGCACAATTGGTGGCATTGGGTTAGTAAATCTCTCTCCGCTAAAGAATAAAAAAGTAAGACAAAATACATAAGCAAAAATCATTTTGAATGTAACTATTCCAGATTCACAGAGTAACTGACGATTAATAGTGCATATTGTAACTTTGATTTTTTTAAAATTATATAAAAGACCCTCTTACTTGAGGGCCAGACTTGGTAAGTAGTCAATCCGACCCAACCCTCCATTCTATATGCTACACCATATATGATATTATATATATATATATAATATATAATAGCTTAAAACTTATAATAATTTAAGATCTTCTTTCAGAGCGTTTTGCCAAGAGAGTGAGGAGTCCAATTATGCCAACACTCCTTAACTGTGGTTAAGATTTACCCATCCTAAAGTTCACCCACTTATCATTGCTTCTTTAAAAAAAAAAAATTAGCCCTAGGAGTTATTGAATTTTAATCAAGGTTTTAAGAGAATAATATTTTTTTTCTAAAAAACAAGGATAAGTATCTAAACTTTAGGCGTGTGTGAATCTTAACCACAGTTGGAGTCTCGGTTACGCCCTTGAGGTTTCCATGTGTCGCTTTTGACACCCCTTAACTATGGTTAAGATTCACCCACCCCTAGGGTTCACCCACCTATCTTTGGTTTTTATAAAAAAAATATTATTTTTTTAACCTTATGAGTTAATGAATTTTAACCATGCTTTAAAAAAAATTAATATTTGTTTATAAAAATCTAGAATAAGTGGGTGAGTCCTAGAGGTTTCATGTGTCTTTTTTGACACCCCTTAACTGTGGTTAAGATTCACCTCCCCTAGAGTACCCACCCTTAAGGTTCACCCCTTAAATCCCATGCTCTTAGAGCATGGTCTCGGTGGTCTCGGCCCTAATGAGGTCCCCAGTAGCAAACTCCTTTGAGAATTTAGGAAAAATTAGTCTACCTTTTAAGGGAGAGTAATAGATAGAAAAATGTCATTTTTGGAATTAACACAAAGTAATAGAGTAAATGACATTTTTGGAATTAACACAAAGTAATAGAGTAATAAATAAATAAATGTTAAAGGGTATTTTTGGAATTAACACAAACATCAATCAATGTTTTGAATAGGGAATCCTCCTTATAATTATATTAGTAACTTGTGGGCGGCACGTGCAATGCACGCACGTGTGAGAAAGGGGAAGGGGAGAGAGACTAGAAAGAAGGAACCTAGTGAGGATATTTTGAAAAAATAAGGAATATATTGGGTATAAAAACTTGAGGGACACTTTGGATTAAAAAAAAAATTATGAGAGACACATTGGTTATAGAAATATAACTTAGATAAATTTTGAAAACTAAATACCTTTAAGGGCATTTTGGATATAGCAAAGAATGGGGTGGGCAGGGCCTTGGCTAGATGTTCTTTTTCGGAGCGTTTTTCCAAGAGAGTGAGGAGTCCAGTTACACCTAAGGTCGTCATGTGTCCCTTTTAACACTCTTTAATTGTGGTTAAGATTCACCCACCCTTAAAGTTCACCCACTTAACCTTGGTTTTTAGAAAAAAAATATTAAAAAATTTTAACCCTAGGAGTTATTGAATTTTAATCGGGGTTCAAAAAAATTAATTTTTTTTATTATAAAAACCAAGGATAAGTAGTTGAACCCTTGGGGTGGGTGAATCTTAACCACAATTGGAATCCCGTTACACCCCTTTAGATTACCATTTGTCTCTTTTGACACCACTTAACTATGATTAAGATTCACCAACCCCTAGAATTCACCAACCTATATGTGGTTTCTACAAAATAATATTTGAAAAAATTAACCCTAGGAGTTAGTGAATTTTAATCAGGGTTGAAAAAAAATTAATATTTTTTTCTAAAAACCAAGAATAAGTGGGTGAATCTTAACCACAGTTGGAGTCTGATTACTGGAGTTTCCATGTGTCTCTTTTGACACCTCTTAACTGTGGTTAAGATTCATCTATCCTTAGAGTTCACCCACCTATCCTTAGTTTTTTTTTTTTTTTTTAAATATATTAATTTTTTTAAACCCTAGTTAAAATTCACTAACTCCTATAGTTAATTATATATATATATATCCAAGGATAAGTGGGTGAACTGTAAAATATTAATTTTTTAAACCCAGGTTAAAATTCACTAATACCCAGGGTTAAATTTTATTTTCATATTTTTTCTTAAAACCAAGGATAAGTGGGTGAACCTTAGGGGTGGGTGAATCTTAACCACAGTTAATGAGTATTAAAAGGGACACAAGATGGCCTCAATGGCGTAATCGAACTCCAACGAGTCCGGTTACAACCGTAGAGAGTTTCAAATCTACTATTTTATAGAAACCAATGATAGGTGGTTGTGGGTGAACCCTACGGGTGAGTGAATTTTAACTGGACTTGAAGGATTCCCATTGTAACATAAGAGAATTTCAATTAAGGGATAGTATGAAAACTAAGCCAAATGAGTAAAGGGTAGAATAGGAACTAAGCAAAATATTTTTTTGTTTTATATATATATATGAATATGTTAAGGGCAATTTGGGAATTCTCATATTATATATATATATATATATATATATATATATAATAACTTAAAACTTATAATAATTTAAGAGGCTAAGTCTTATTGTGCGTTTGTGTAACATACTAACAATGTGGTTGTATGTGTCACAAATTAATAGTAGTCTTTTTTTCAGAATCTTTTAATGTTATTAATAATAAATTAGAAAGTTTTTCCTTTGTTTTAAAAAATATAACAGTGCTACTACTAACGGTAGCACTAAGAGTATAACGGAAACAATTGAGGGGTATATTAACACTAATAATCTAGTGACATTGCATTGTTGGTCCCTAACCCGAATAAAAGGTTTTTTTGTTAGATTGACAATCAATGTAAAAAACATAAAAATGACTAAAACATAATATATATATATATAAATCAGGACTTGAACCTTGAGGGTAGGGCATGGGTCTAGCCAGTTCAGGCCCCTTTACCAAGAGTTAAATAATGTTAGAGGCTAGCCCATAGTAAATCCGAACTCTTAATAATAAGTTATTCGGCCCACAAATTTATTGTCTTATTTTGATGCAATCTGAGGAGAACCATGCGCGGAGGCGGGAACTCGGAAAGTATATGTAACTAGGATTTTGTCTAGCCTTAGTCGCGGCCAGGCTTTGCACCCCTAAAATGATAAAAGACATAAATACTTTCAGCGTAGATTCCACCCTAAAATGAGAAAACAAATAACACTTTTTATAAGTATAGGCGTTCGCGCGATTAAGGGTAGCACTCCCCCAAGTACAAGCAGGTATTTGTGGTGGGGTGCTCCATGATGAGGATCCGCCGATCTTTTGTTCCCTCGTGGCTCGCACTATACTTCTCATCCAAGATTCCCATATCCATACCTATTTTTGTCTTCAACATTCAAGAGACACTCGATAATTTAGCCACTAGCGAGAACCATCCAACGATATACAAGTTAGTCCGGTGTTCTAAGAGGCCCGGATACCCTTCTTCCTTAAAAAACCAAAATGGTTTATCCCTTGTAACCCGATTCAGGTTATGCCACTGATGTTGCCATATGTTGACACATGCCACTGATGTTGCCATATGTTGACACCCCTTCACTGAGATTAAGATTCACCTAACTATCCATGGGTTTTATAAAAAAAATTAATCCAAAGAGTTAGTGAAAAAATTAATCCTACGAGTTAGTGAATTTTAACTTAGGTTAATTTTTTTTTTCTGAAACGAACGAAGAATAAATAGGTGAACCCTAAGGGTGTGGGTGAATCTTAATCACAGTAAATAAGATGTGTCAAAAGGGACACGTGACAGCTTGGGTGGTGTAACCGGACTCCCCCAAGTCCGGTTAAAACTTCAACATTATTTGATGATCGATACCATTCCTTTACATCACAACCTATCTATCGAAAGGCTTGATGTTGTGATATACAATGAGAAGCACAATATCAGGGAGCACGCATGCATGAAAATCGGGTCCACTTACAGACAAAAAGATGATCCAAAACTAACAAGAAACCGTTACATGAGAAAGAGGAAAGAAAATCAGGACCGTTGATTCTTCTTCCTTTTTCGGAAAACCACTTCTGTGTCCAAGCCGAACCCGTCAACTCTCCGGACGTCAACCATCTCCGACGCCCGGAAAATCTCCACCAACGGTCGGACACTATACAGGTCGTTAGCGGAGTATTTATCAGCCCGTCGTGATAGAGCCACGTGTAGCACGCAAACCCCACCAGGCCTCAACGTCCGTTCGATCTCTCCCACGAACTTCGACGGGTACAACGCATGATCGAACACGTTCGAAAACTCGAAATCGAATGTCTCGTTCTCGAACGGCTGGTTATGGAAGTCTCCCTTCACCACAAGCGGAGGATACGGAACCAAATCGATCCCTACCGAGTCAGACACCCCGACTCGTCTCAGTGCTGCAACTTCCTGGCCGACTCGGGCACCGATGCAGAGCGCCTTGGAATCGTTAGCGAGGAGATGTTTCTGTTTCAGCTCCTCGAAGAATTTAGCGAACACGTCTATCTTCCGATCCCAGTCTCTCGTCGTCCATATCTTTCTGAGTTTGGGATTCAGGGTTTTGTCCAGCTGGCGTTGTATGTAGGCTTCGTAGGATTTATATCCAGGGCGTATACGGAGGTCACCGTTGCCGGAGACTGGATTTTGGGGAGGTGGGTTGGTGGTTTTCCGGATGTTGGGTTGAAGTGTGAGGAGGAGGAAAGCTAGAGAGAGGAAGAAGGTGAGAAGGAATGATTTGAGGAGAAGTGGTTTCGCTTTCATGTCTGCATGTTGAGATACGGTACTGGGTTTGTTTGTTTCGGGGGATTTTGGGAGTTTGATTCGCTGGAGGCGGTTTTACTGGTTTTGATTGGTTTCTGACAGGTGAAAGGTGGTTTTGTTTCAGGGTTTGAAGGAGGTTCAGCGATAGAAACTAAGCTGTCTCTTGTTATTTGTTAATGGTAAATGTTGCATGAATTTATTGAGGAAATTAAAAAGGAAAGACAAATGTGAAATTAGAAAGTGAACCCGAAATGAACAATTTACTAATTTACACTTGGTGCGTAATACCCAGCCGGCAGCACACGTCAAAGTGCTGTCCTTTGCATGGTGACTTGACGATGTTTACAAAGAAGGGGAGTGCCAGCTGCGGCGGGCAATCCTGCCCTTTGATGAGGCCGGGCCCCAGCCCAGCCCGGCCCGGCCCTTTAAAGCCTAAAAATGGGCATGTAGTGGAGCTCCCCTTTTTACACCATCACAATGGCAATCTTGTAATTTTGTGTATTGTAAAATTACCTTCTATCACTTTTAGTAATTACAAACATGCCATGGGCTTAGTGTAGATAGGGAGCTCCGCTTCATCACTTTGAAGTAGAGCTCCAGCTGAAAATTAATCTCTTTATTTTTTTCCCCTATTTTGACTTCTCCTCATTTCTGATCTCTCCCCTTTTCTAGCCAGATGGCGGATGTAGAAGGTTAGGGTTAGGCCCCGGGCATCCGCCAAAAGTACTCCTGATGCCTAAAAAAATAAGTTTTTTTTTCCTCTGGTTCTATGAGGTCAATGGCTGAGCTAGGCCAAATTTTAGAAAGTCTAGAAGGGGGCTTATTAAGCACATGATCTAACCCATATATAACATTATATAAAATTTAATAATCGAAGACATATAATAACCTTAAAGGTTAATCCTTCCTGTGTGTATATGTAACGTACTAACAATATAGTACAGTATCATGCATTCTAATATAATATAATATAGTAATCCTAAACATTTTATTTAAAAAAAGAAAATGTAATAGAGGATAAGAAAGAAAAATTGGGTTTGTTTAATGGGTGAAAGAAAAAATGAAAAATATGTAAATTTCTCACAAAAAAACCATAAAAGATGTATAAAATTTTTAGAAGAAAGTTTGTCACTATTGAGAAAGTACAAGAAAATAAAGGTATCATTCTTACACATCATAACGCAAGAAAAGTACAAGAGCCTTACTTTTCTTTTACTTTCCATCACTTTCTCGCCAAATGAACACACTCTTAGTGTAAATTGTAACATCTTTTCTTTTTAATATAATTGTATTAATACTAGCCAAAATAAATCCCTTTGGGATGTAGCAGCGGTCGGAAGACGAACTGTAGACTCGAAGGTCTTGAGATCGATTCTGGGCGTATCCGTGTTATCGGCTATTTGGGGTGGGGGTGTTCCCTTTGCAACATGTGGGACAAGTCATGGTCTAGGCTTCGGATACCTATGTTTATAAAATAAAAAAATACTAACCACATTTTTCCTTTTTTCTACAAAAGATATAATCTCCTAGAAAATATTGGAAAAATCTCTTAGCCATCCAAGCGCTCTTCCAAAGAGGAATGGTCTGATTTACAATACATGAGGCTGCTAACATTGAGAGTACATGTTAGGATCCCAAGTGCCCCACATCGGTTAAGTATGGGCTTGACCTTGTGTATCTAAGTTCTTAGGCACCATTCCCTTGCAAGTCGGTTTTCAAGGGTGAGCTCTACTCAGGGTTCATAGCATTTGGTATCAGAGTTGACACCACTTCGAGTATGGGCTCAGATGCAATATGGGATATGGTCGTCATCTCAAAAAGGGCTACCTTAGGAGGACTATGGGAAAATGGTCCCTAAGAAGTGCCTCGCCTCAGAGTGAAAGCCACCGTGGACGTCAGCTACGGAGCGTAATGGTATGTTAGGATCTCAAGTATCCCACATCGGTTAAGTATGAGCTTGGTCTTGTGTATATAAGCTCCTGGGCATCCTTCTCTTGTAAGCCGGTTTTCAAAGATGAGTTCTATCAATGGGTTCGTACCAGTAGACAACATCAAATCAATCATGCATATCTTCATTTACACTTCTAATTTTAATTAAGAAGGTTAGTAATGTGTTAAACCTATTTGAAATCAATTGCTCCTAGAAAAAAAGCACCTTAAAATGTAATGGGGATACTGTGGCGGAGCCAGGAATTTATTGTAGGGAGGCATATTATAGGGGATGGGGGTTCGGAGTCGTAGGCCCCAAAATTTTTTTTTTTTTATGACTACGTTTGTGAGTCATTTTGTCTATATATTTTTCACATATCCTACATGTATTGTTTCTTCTTGTTTATTAGAGCAACTGTCCCTAGTCCTATGACTATGCCCTATTAAATAATATAATATATTTCTTAAAAGTTCTAGGAGCAGATGCTCTCTTGTCCAATGATTATGCCATATTAATTAATTATACAAAATAATTAAAAGAATTTTTTTTTTGAAAATTTAATGGGACAATTGCCGCATGACTAATTTTTTAACCAGACTTACAAGATGCCTTTTAACTTTAGTTAACAACTTTAACCTTTAGAGTAAATATTTTTTCTAAAATCAAGGTTAGGTGATTGAACCCTAAGAGTTAGTAAATCTTAATCACAGTTAAGAGGTATTAAAAGGGACATGTGTTGAACCTGTGAGTTGTAACGAACTCCAAAGAGTCAGGTTATAATAGTAGAGGATTCCAAGTCAGTAAATCATATTTTTTTTAAAAACTGGGGGCGGGGGGGGCACCCACCTCCATGCAATTGAATTCAAGGAGAGTTCAATCACGTCCACAGGTAAACATGTGTTCTTATTAACTATGGTTAAAATTCTTTAACCCTTAGTGTTCAATAATCTAACCTTAGTTTTTTTTTAATATTAAAAAAATATGAACACTAAGAGTTAAAAAATCTTAACCAGGGTTAAATATCTTTTTAATAATTTTTCAAAAAACTATGGTTATATTATTGAATACTAAGGATTAGAAAATCTTAACTACAGTTAATAGGCATTAAAGGGCACACGTGTTAACATGTGGGTGCCATTGAGGTCTCCCTGAATTCAATTCAATCGTAATTTGTTGTGTTCAACTTCTGCCCCATGATGCTATGCTATACATTAAAAAAAATTCCAAAAATCTAGGGGGGCACGTGCGTCCACAGGCCCCCCTTGGCTTCGCCCCTGTGGCGATATAAGGGGAGTGCAAGGAGGCCTTAATCGCCCCATTCCTACCAAAATGAAAAAATACAAAAATAAAAATTTGGGGGTGGGACCCACACGGCCATTTGGTTGCACTTCGTTTTCATTTTCTGTTTTGAAAAACAAAAAAAATCGAAAATTTTTACCCAAAACTTCTTTAAGCTTTTTGTTTTAAAAATTAGAAACAAAAATTTAAAAATAAAGAAACACAAAATTTTTGTTACCTCTATTTCTTAAAACAAAAATAAAAAACGTGAAACCATCCACCACCAAAACCACTTGCCACTATTACAACCACCACTCCAGACCAGCCCAGCCCATAACCACCACCAGCATCACGCACCACCCACCACACTACACCAACCACCTACCACCACACCACCCACCAATACCACCACCATAAATTAGAATTGTTTACTTATTAATAAGTTCATCATATTTACGAAACGCTTTTTTTTGTTTTATTTTTTTAAAGCAAGTAATAATTAGTAATGCTAAACCTGTTTTCTACTTAAAAAAATTCAGAAACAGAAATTTGTTTTCAATTTTTAAAAACAGGAAAAAAAATATGACAGTACATCCAAACGGCCCCTAAATGTTTGTTGTTTAACCATGTAGCAATTAAGGCTATCGCGATTTAGGATACCAGACGACAACTTGTCAAGTTATGGCTTATGCTAATCAAATCATTCTATTGGAAAAATCAAATCAATACGACAATGGGAGCATGAAGGTCGTCTACTAAATGAGAGCTTAATAAATATCTATAATCGCATTTTTATAGTGATGTCGATACGAATAGATACTTATAAAATTTCTAGTGAAAGAGGACGAAAGGGTCTCACACTACTTAGTAGTTAGTATTTCAACAACATGGACCTACTGTCATAAATCAGCCTTATTTTTTGGGTGGTTTCAGAGAAGGTGAAGGCATGATAAAGCAGTTGATATTAATATAGTTACTATTGTTGTTGATCAAAGAGACTTTGGTACAACTGAAAATGAGGAATTCTAAGCATACTGGCATATTTTCTCACCCTTTTTAGACAATGAAACAAATGATTTTATGTGGAGCTTTTTTTTTTTGGCTGAATGTATCATTTAACTATGGTTAGTAGTTAGAACTATGGTTAGTGCTTAGCTTGGGAGATTGGAACTCTTGCGGAGGATTGGATCCCCATACCTCCCTCACTAGAGAGTCCACACCCCACCACTGGTATCATTATAAGTGTCAAAGTCCACTATAATAATAGAGGGTTTTTTTTATAGAAAATTTCGCATAATATGGAATTTTGTCATCAAACGATTCACACAAAGTATTGCTACTTTTGAAAAATAGCGTCATTTTCAAAAAGTTGTAAATTTTATGAATTATTCATGATTTTTTTAGAAAAAAGATATTGAATAATAATTAATATATGAAATATATATTTTTATAATAAATAATATTATTTTATATTTTTTGTATCTTGTTTGATATTTTTTCTATTTTTTTTCTAATCTTTGAATTTTTTTTCATGAATGAATAATTCTCGAACTGGAACTTGGTAATTATGGGTCCCAAAATTGAGCTGATACAAAATTTTGCTTAATTGTCAAAAGAGGCAAACCCTCCTCCAAACATTTGAGATTTTTCCTTCTAAAATCTACACTTTTGTGGTAATCTCTCTGTTACATACATTTTTTCTGTTACATAATAAAAAAAGAAAATTAAATTAAATAAAGAAAAAAATTGATCTCATCCAAGGGAAATCTATACTTTTTATCTCATTCGACAAGAGCAACTCTTCCTAGTTCTCTTTTAAGAAAGAAAATCATAATTTTTCATTCATACTAAATTAAACCATTACAACTTTTTTTATAATTCTAGTAATCAATTACAAACTCCCATTTTTCTCAATAACTACCCACTAAGTGTACCTAACACTATCTCAAATAAAATAATGCTCCGTTTGTTTTGTTGTAAAATAGGGGAAATCAAAAGAATTCTACGGAAATTTTCATTTTTGTATGTATTTTCTATAGTAGAATTGATATTTTCCATGAATTTCATTTGTTTTCCTCTATTTTACATCGCAACAAATGGAGCATAATTCATAAAGAAAAGTTTGAATTTTATAATTTTACTACTTGCACTGGCTTTTAATCCTGAATTGTTATTTTTGGTAGTTGGAAATTCTATACTCACACATCCAGAAGGGGCTTCTTCTTGAGCCATCTAGTCCGACAGTGAAGACATAACTGTTTCATACAATTCATGACGAAGCCATTATCGTTTCATACAACCCATGATAACCCATCCAGCCATACTATGAGCTTACATGATCTTGGAGTTCATTTAATATAGCAAGCAACCACTTGTTAGGGAGTTACCAATAGTTTCACATTTAGGCTTTCAAAAGGCGGGCAGGGCAAGGCCTAGGTCTTATCAGGCCTAGCTCTCATTACAAGGGTCAGGCCTTTACTCAACCCTCAATGGTCATGGCCTAATAGACGATTAATTTTTTTCATACACAACTATTGCTATCGACTTATAATTATCCTTCCATTTAATTTAAATTTTGATTTGTCCTCAACTTTTGCATATTTCTAAGAGCCACTAGTTTGAATGATTGAAAATCTCAATATCTTAGGGTGCAAAACAAATCTTCTTCAAGGATGTTGAGTTGCTGACCTATAAGTTAGATTTTGTTCAGTTCTTTAAGAAGTTTGGCCTTAATTATTTTTTTCTCATAAAAGAAATTAGATTAAGCACATCAAAATCAAGTATCATTCAATTTAATTGAATCATATTATGAAAAACAAGTCATGTTTATTGGTGATCACTGATAAGACTTGTTTTGTTAAAGAAATAAATATTATTTTTTCAAGTTTGAATTATTATGAAACACTTTTGAGAGAAGAACACTTGGGTCATTACATAATAATATTCGACATACGATTTACACATTCCATCTATGAATCTCAAAGAAAATGATGAAAGAGATCGAACGGTGCAATAAAGCCTCGCCATTTGGTATATAATTTGATTTTTTGACTATTTTTTTGGTTGGTAGACTACCAATGTGCCCCTAATTTACACATTCTTTTTTAAGAAGCTCTTTATGTTAGTTTGCTTCCCATTGTAGAGGAGGGATAGTGAGATACAAGATAAGATACGAAAAGTGTGGTAAGTCTCTCATCAAATCAACTTGCATTAGCAACTTATTACTTTCAAAAAAAATTACTAGCATAAATTGTTAACGTAAGTGAATCACCTAACACACACCAATATTAAGTACCTTTGAAAATGCAACTATGTTGCCTATGTTTTCCAAACTACCTACATGCATCCATTTCTTTTTATCGAATAAAAATATTACTCATGGGCATAGGTGTATATCTTGTCATTACTAAAACACGTGATATTATATATTTAGGTCCAAGCAAGGCCCTAACCCAGCCCTCTTACCCTTAGTTAAGAGAGTCTTCAGATATTGGCCCGTAGTCATCCCTCTAGCCTTTTGGAACTAAAAAATGTCCTTTCTATTACAGGCTTCCGAGAGCTTGGTACTTTGTCAGAGGAAGGATTGTTGGGTATTCTTGTCAGAGGCCGGGATTGAGAACCCTAATCTTAATTTGAACCTTGCTTTCAATCCCTCTACTGTTGAGCCAGCTGAAAGCCTTCTCTGCAAGTGAAATGTTTATTTGAATTTTGCTAGTTGCACTCTAGTCACCCAAAAAAAAAATTTAATTGTACATTCACCCAAAAGAAGAAACGAAAACAAAAAAAAAATGTTAGGGCCCCAAGCTAGAAGAGGGCAAAAGAAGAGCTAGAAATTTTTATTTTGAACTATTCAACCAAGCTAGATGGATTCATATTGCAAACTCCAAATCCTTAGGATAAGACATTCATGGTGATGCCAATAACTAACTTTTGAAAGAAAAATAAAAACCTTCTTCAGAAAATTTATATAAAAATTGGCCAAAATTTGTCGACCCACACTACCCATTGCCTGAATTTTGTCTAATCTAATCTTTAATTTCAATTTATTGCATTCGTTATCATATCATCACTGCCTCTAGGGCTCTAGTAATAATGTACATAATAAGCCCCAAAACTCAAAACAAAACTAACTAAAAATTTAAGTAACTCAAGCAACCACAACTCTTCTTATTTTTGTTATCTTTATTTTAAAATTTTTACAATTTTCAACTTCTCTTCACAAATCGACCCTGCAAAAGAATAAAAATATATAACAATTAGGTGATTATATTGAATCTCTCTGGGATTAGATTGACTCCAATACACATACGATTTGTTTATCCACCGTCCGTTTCAAGTATCCATAAAGGTTCGTGGGTGGGCCTGCATTGCCTCCTTGTGGGTCTCACCACAACGGCACAAACATCCACTAAACCTAAAATGAACAATGGGTAACCCACATACATGTTCGGTTTTTTTTAGAACGAGGATATCCAGGCCTCTTAGAGCACCTGACAAAGTCCTTCAGGCCATGCAAATCCCCTTATATCACACAATCAGGAAAGTCGGGATAAATCCTGAAATGTGGCCAACAAGGGGAAGGGACTCAAACTAAAGACCTCTGCTTCTTAAGGCGTGGTCTTAGCCAATAGCACAACCCCTCATTTTCTTCTAACAATGCCTTGAAGGGGGAGTGTACAGGTATATGTTAGTTTTTGGACGCATACAGTACCTTCATTCGGGGGCGCTTCTCAGCGTTGAGCTTCCTAACTTCGTATCTGATTCTCTTGGAGAAGAGCCTGTTTTGGCGCTTCTCCTTGTATCTCAACACCCTTGCTTCCCTCTGTCCCATCTTCCGACCTTCCTCACCCATGTCCTCTATCACGCTGCTTCCCTCATCGGGGACTCTCCACAACCGTCCGTTCCCTGTGCACCCAACATCTATCAACACCTGCCCAATCCATCATAATTTAGGAAACGGCAGTTATGTTGGGATTTAAATTACATAATTTTATCTTATTAAAAATTCAAAAATAGTTATTATTATGAGGGCTGTGTGGGTGCACTAGCCTTGTGGCTGAGGGCGTATGAGTGTATTGGGTGTGTGATATGTTATCCAAAAAAATTATTATTATTTTTATGAAAGTGAATTTATAGAGATTTCGAGTATAATCGTATCAAAGAGATCATATCCGAATCCGATGGATGTATAATAAGATCAAGATCCAGTGTAATATGTTCGGATTTCAATCCCTTCTATTGACAACACTACCCTTATGCACATCTAAAAAGTAGTGTTAATATATGTATAATAAGATCAAGATCAAGATCCAGTCTAATATGTTCAGATTTCACAACCCTACCCTTATGCACATCTAAAAAGTAGTGTTAATATATTAACTAAAAAAGATCTGAAGGTTGGGATTTCAATCCCATCTCTTGAGGAGTGACCGAGTGAGTGCTAATTCTAGACGCAAACTTCCAAAGTCTCATTGAGATAGCTATACTAGTCCTTGCTGCCTTTCAGTACGTTAGGAAAACATTTTTTTTTTGTCAAAAAGAAGATGCTATGAATTCAACCAGTTGTAAACAGTGAGAATTTGAAAATTTGCTTCTCGTGAATCCTTTCCACCCGGACAAATACTTTAGCAATTGGGAAAAACAAACTATTTTTGTCCAAGCAAACTTTTTGTAAGAGAAAAATTGAATCACACCCTTCTTTGCTCCTTTTCCCACATGCCAGTAAGGCAAATCCCACTCTTCCCTATTGCTCATTCCTTTTACCCCTCCCCTCCCCACTTAGGACAAATCATTCCCTCCTTAATTGACTTTTGTGTAATTTTGGTCCTTCAAAACATCTTTTACACTTGATTGTGTTGGTGTTCATGAAAAATCATTTTCACCTCAATTCCCCTTTTTGTTTGTGAAAATAATATTATTTCACTTCATATTTTTAGTGATTTTTTTTTAGTTTGTTTCCTTTATTTAAGAGCCAACAATAAAAGAACCCTCAACACACCATTTATAGCTAACAATCATCATTTACCGTCCAAAAAAAAAAATCAATGATCATTAAAAACAAACCTTGAGGCATTGTTTTCCGACAATTTTTAATGATCAATCACCGATTTCTCCCTTTCTTTGTTTTACACCTATCCCTAGAGTTGTAAAGCTAATTCGAAGCGGATGGTGATATATCTAAATTTATATCCGATTACATACCAATTATCTGAATTCGTTTAAACATCTAATGGATAGTAAAATAGACTATTTATATCTAATTCTGATTAAAATATTCAAATTAAGAGAATATTTGAATTATCCAAATAATTTAAAAACAAACTAAAGAAAAAATGTCTCTCTATATATATATTATTTAAAAATAATATTTTATCATCATCTATATTTAATGTTTTAGCTTCCTCACTTATATGCTATTGCTAACCACGTAACGTGCACGAAGGAAAATCCTGGACATCTATCTAGTATATGGGCCCGTATGGGGGAGCACTATTCTAAGTATAATACCACTAGAAGAGTCCGTTTTGTGTGTGTACACACATCTTGTGTGACCCTAACCAATATACCGAGCATGTTAGTGCAACCACTAGAAATCCGTGCACTTGGTAATCCGAACAGAACCTATCTTAATATTAGACTGGATCTAATATGTGCAATGTGCGTGTTAATATACCTATCTTATAGCTAACCACTAACGTATTATGGCTAACCACTTTGATTATAGCTTTATTTTGTAACTAAGGTAGGTTTTGTTTTATCTAATTTTATTATCAGGGTTGATACTCCCACAAAAGAATTAAGTTGTGTTATTTACCAATATTTTTTTATTTGTGTTGGAGGTGGATCACACAAGATCTTTGTGCCCACCTGCACGTGACTTGGGATTATCTCCCGGTGGTGATGGCCGTTGACACCCAGTGTCATGGTGCCACATACACCCTGTACGCATGGGTATCCATCCACAACACCTTGGTAAGTGTGTGTAGGGTGTATGTGGCAGCATGGGACTGGTGCTGGTGGTCTCCTCTCCGGCACCAATTGGAGATGATCTTGTCGAATTAGCAACAATAGTCTTTTTAGTCCGAACAACCAATAAAATGTTGACATGTCAAAAAAGTGTAAATATAATTTTTAGAACAATAAAACATGAATGTACTGGTTACTTTTTTTTGGGTAAACTCAATAACACCACAAGGTGAATACTGAAGGCAAAGAAAGTGAATAAGATATACTGTCAATGTCTCTCTTTACAAAATTAGATAGTATCAATTAAGTTTGAATTTAAGATTTGATTTGATATAGATCTTTCTATATTAGGCATCTTAGAATATTATTTAAACTCTCTTAAGGTTCTTGTAAATCATCCAAAAATTCTCAATAAATCAATTTCTCTTTTAAAGTTTACTCTAGAAAGTGACCAAAAAAAAGGTTTACTTTACGAAATATACTCTACCAAGAATTAGGGCTGTCAAGGGTAGGTCAGGGCCGGATAGTGTCAGTCCTAACTCCTAATTCTGCCATAGCAAGTGGGGACCTGACTAGACCACAAAACAGTCAAAAAAAAGGGCGATGAATTTTTTCTCATCCAAGATAACGATTTATGCCAACCTAAAAAGTTATTTAATTAAAATTATTTAAAATAAAGTAAACAAATATAATAATAAGTATAAATCTATGGGCACTCCCTAGTCCCGAAGCATACTCTCAAATATATTTACAAATCTTATCCCTTTAATTCAATTATTAAATGATTAAGATTAAAACTAATGTAACATTAGATAAGACAAAATAAGTCAACCCAAATCATAGCCCTTAATGGTTAGCCATAAAGGGTTAAGATTATATTTGGGAGTACCGACCCTAATAATAAAACTAGATTATAAAAAAAAAGGAACCTATCTTAATATCAAACTAAAGCTATAATCAAAGTGTTAAGCATAATCAATGTATTAGGGTTAAGGAATCAGCTGACCAAGGCATAGAATTAGGGTTTTAAGGGATTGGAGTTAAGGTAGGGCTGTCAAAGGTTAGGGCAGGGGTGAGCACTAATCACGCCCTTACTTACAAGGGCAAGACCCTAACTTCAACCTCCCATAGCCTCATATGGACCTGAATTGACAAAACCCTAATTACTGGGACAGGCGTCACAGGCCTGCCTAGAAGGATGATTTTTAGGATAGGATAACGAGAGAAAAGAAGAGGAGAGTAATGTCTTAAATAAAGGATAAACTCACGTTGGTGCTATCGTGCGCTAGGGAGTCATCAAGGACGTCGGGAACGGTCTGAGGACACTCCCCTTCGATGTAAAGGGGTGCCTTATTAGACCAAACGTTTAAGATCTCTTGATAATCAAGCTTCAACAACAGCCCTTGCGTCTCCTTTAGATCCGGTACGTCGGCGGCGCAGCTACTCACTTCCTCCTCCTTCTTCTCCACCACATCTGAATAACTCACCCACTTCACCTCCTCGCTTGCGTCCCTCTCCTTATGCCTCAAAGCCGTCCTAGCCAAAGAACTCTCGCCCTTGTGGCTATCATGCTCCCCGTAAGGGTAAGTTAATGATGGAGATAACGAATCCTCCTCTGAGGACATTACGCCTCCCCCACCACGTTCCCCACCGAGGAGTCCGTTCAAAGTGGCTGCACCGTCGACGTCGAAGAAGTGAGCCACGTTGTCGTCATGGATCTCTTTCTCTTCATATAGGTTTTCTGGGTATAACGGAAATAAGTTTAGCTGGTGGTGCTGCGTCATTTCGCCTGATTCTTGTGTGTTTCCCGGTGATAATTCTTGCCGGAGACTGAGGAACTTCGGTTTTCTGGTCTTGGTCCTGGTTTTCCGAGCAGGTTTTGGGGACAGAGTTGTTTTACTGTCGGTCATATAGCGGTTCCGGAGATCAGAACGAGGGTTTTTCATACACATACTCTCCTTCTATGAGCCAGTTCCTCTCTGTTTGAGAAGAATGGAGAAAAAGTATTCAATTTAACAGTTGGAAAAGTACTCCATCTATCTCTAGAGAGAGAAAGAAAGAGAGACGTCATCTATCTTGTAAGAAAGAGATGATGGTGCGATGTTACTTTTGACATGTGTCGTTATGTGACTGGATAGAGATGTGGATTCTCTGTTATCCGGATTTCGTTTTGTTGGGTTGGGTTGGGCGGGTGGGTGTAAGAGCATTCCTAGCAGCCTCGTCAGAATAGCCAAAACTCACAAAAAGTGAGTTTGGGGAGCCATTTTTTTTGAAACACACGGTAGCCTCATCAACGTAGCAAAAATGATCATTATTTTATTATGTGTCACATCCACACCAATTAAATGGAGAGAGAAAATTTTATTTTATTTGTGTGGGCTCACAAACAAGGAGGGAATGCTGAGTTTTTTTGATTTGGTGAGTGTACAGTGACTCACCAACTTTGGTGAGTACTGTACACTCACCAAACTAAAATATGCAAATTGGTGAGGCTGTTGGGAAGAGAATTTCAGACTTTTTAACCTATTGGCTCATCAAAATAACTAAAAAGCTATTTTGGTGAGGCTGCTAAGAATGCTCTAAGACTGATTCGAACTTGTCCCTTTTTTTTGGTTTTGGTTTTTGTTTTTTGAAAAATACATTTACACCCCGAGGTTTGATGAAAATACACTCCCTCACGTTTCAGAAAATACGTTAGCTATTCTTATTTTTCAAAATATTGACACTTACATTTCTTCTATCAGTTGATCGCTAGTCAACTAATGGAATGCTGATGTTATAAAATAAAATGGTATAAACTATCAAAAATATCATTTTTAAAGTTATTATTTTTTATTTTTCTCATATAGAAATTGTCTTTTCATTTTAAAATGAAATCAAATCCTCTAAAGTGACAACACGTCCTTTTTGACACCCTTGTGGTGGCCATATGTCTTTTTTGACACAGCAAAAGATTTACTCTGAGCAACGCCATCAGTGGACATGTGGTAAAAAAAAACATTTAATAGAAAGAAGTCAAAAAACAGGCGGGAAAAAAATTGACTTCTCGCCAATTGTCGGCCTTTTTCCCAATGATGGCGTTGCTCACCAGAGGGTGAGCATTAGAGTGAATCTTTTTGCTTTTTGACACCCCTTGAGGCGATCACGTGTCCTTTTTGACACCCCTTGAGGTGGCCACGTGTCCTTCTTGATACCCTTTGAGGGAGTCACGTATCCTTTTTGACACCTCTTAAATGGGGTTAGATTCACCTACTCTTATGGTTCACCCGCCCATCCTTGGTTTTTTTTTTTTAATATTAATTCTTTTTTAAAATTTAATAATTATTTTAAGACTTTTTTAATATTAAAATATTTTATAAAATAGTTAATATTTAAAAAAAAAAAAAAGGATGGTAGGGTGAACCCTAAGGGTGGCCACGTGTCCTTTTTGACACCCTTGAAGTAGCCACGTGTCTCTTTTGACACCCTTTAACTGTGGTTAAGATTCACTCACCCATCCTTGGTTTTTTTTTTTATATTAATTCTTTTTTTTAATATTAATTCTTTTTTAAAATTTTAAAAACTATTTTAAACGCTTTTTTAATATTAAAATATTTTTAAAAAGAATTAATATTTTTTAAAAAAAAACAAGGATTGGCAGGTGAACCCTTGAGGTGGCCACGTGTCCTTTTTGACAACCCTTAAATGAGGTTAGATTCACCCACTCCTAGGGTTCACCCGCCCATCTTTGGTTTTTTTTTCTTTTCTAAATATTAATTATTTTTTAAAATATTTTAATATTTAAAAAGTCTTAAAAATAATTATTAAATTTTGAAAAAATAACTAATATTTAGAAGAAAAAAAAAACCAAGGATGGACGGGTGAACCATATGGGTGAGTGAATCTAACCCCATTTAAGGGGTGTCAAAAAGGACATGTGGCCACCACAAGAGGTGTCAAAAAGGACACGTGGTCACCCTAGAGGATTTGATTTCATTTAAAAATGAAAAAACAATTTGGTATATGAGAAAAATGGAAAATGACAACTTTAGAGGGTATTTTTGGTTGTTCATACCATTTTATCCCATGACATCATCATACCATCATTTGACTAACGGTGAATTGATGGAAGGGGTATAAGTGTCAATATTTTGAAAAGTAAGAATGCTTAATATAATTTCTGAAACCTGAGGGGGTCTATGTTTATTTTCGTCGAACCTCAAGGGGGGTAAATGTATATTCTCTTTTTTTTTTTTTTTTTTGGGAACTTGGGGTGTTGGACTAATCCTCGAGGTTGCGACGTGAGCTAATGGTGAGCTAAATTTAGTAGATGCAGCTCGAAGCTACGATTTTCTACTAGAGAGACTCTTGGTGGTTGTTTGAAAATAGTAGTAAATATTAATAAATTTTGTGTGGAGAAAGATTAGACCGGTCAGGAGTATGAAATATTCTTGTTCTATAACAGTGGGAATTTGGGGGCATAGCCCTTGAAAAAAAAATTGATGATTAAGTTCTTAGGTTATTTTGTCCATACATTTTGTACAAATTATATGAGTATTGTTTCTCCTTATTTATGAAGTAGTCGCCTCATGGCAATCCTCAGTTAAATAATTAAATAAAATTAGTATTATATATAGATACTAGCGGGTGGCACGTGCGATGCACGTGAGAGCGAGGGGAAGGAGTTAACCACAGTTAATAAGAGTTAGTGTTAACCCGCGAATGCGATTGCACTCGCTAGTGGCACATGTGATGCACATGAGAGCGATGGGAAGGAGTTAACCACAGTTAATAGGAGTTAAAAGAGACACATGTTAACCCATGGGTGAGATTGAACTCTCCCCGAGTTCAATCGCGATTGGCTGTGATTCTAAATGGATAGATGAGCAAGGGTTAGTTTGAGAATTAAAGTAAAACATTAAATCAAAGGTAAGGAGTAGTTTGGGAATTAAAACATTAAATCAATATTTTGTTTTTATAGAAGGGTAGTTTGGGAATTTCGGAAAAATCATCTACGCATGCTCTCGCATTATAATAGTAAAGATATATTGTTTTTAAAAGTTCATGAGGTAGTTGCCTCCTTGTCCAAATCTATGTCATATTAAATAATATAGTATAATTTTTTTAGGGGACAACTATCCCTTGTCTACACGATTATGTTTAATTAAATACTTAAAATTAGTATAAAAATATGAGTTCAGATCATCTCCAATTGATATTGAACTCAGTTCAATTACACTGCATAACCCCATTTTAACTCTAGTTAAGAATTTTTAACCCTTAAGATTATTTGTTTCTTAAAAAAAAATATTAGATTGTTGAATCCTAAGGGTTAATGATTCTTAAACATAGTTAATAAGGGTTAAAATTGACACGTTTTGACTTGTGAGTACGATTGAACTTGGGGAGAGTTCACTCACGATTGAGTATGATCCCAACTCAAAAAAATACTTTTTTTCAAAGTTTAAGAGGGCACCTGCCCCATTCCCATGGGGCTTCGGATTTTCTCTGGTGGACGCCCAAGGTGGGCGCTCGGGCGTCCACGAATCATTGAACATGTGGCGATAAAATGGGGAGAGATATCAAGTGGGGAGAAGTCAAAATCACGGGGAGAAAATGAAATAACTTCTCCCCTATTTTATCGCCACATGTCAAATGATGTGTGGATGCCCGAACGCCGCTAAAGAAAATTCGAAGCCTTCCCACAGCTATACCCTAAAAATAAATAATAAAATCTAGTTTTTCAAATGTTGAGTGGGGGCACGTGCCCCTACAGGCCCCCACTTAGCTCCACCCCTAGCCCTAGCTACCATCGTAAAATCTTTTGGCTCGTTTGTTAGATCTTATCCGATTTTGTCTATTTTGTACAGATCTAGTCAAAATAGATATGTGACAAAAATATCTATAAGAAATAGATATATTGATAATAAAACTGGTTGACGTATAACGCATAATAATACGTTACCTATTTTTGTAAAATTGTATTTGATAACATCATCTTATTGCATTTTATTGTAGGGATAGTTGATGCCATTTGAAAAAAAATAGATTTTCATTATATAACCAATTCAAATATTGTCGTGCCTCAAAATCCCACTTAACTTAATGTGAGACCTTGACACGTAACTTAAAACATTAATTCCATAACTTCCTGTCATAAAGCATTTAAGGCAATTCTAAGAACACGAGGCTAAAAATTTTTCTTTTCAAATAAAAGCTAATCACGTTAATATCTGAAATAAATACTAAGACATCATAATCAATTTAAAATCATCATCTATGAATCCCCAATCATAAATTCAAACTAACTTTAACTCCAAAATTAGTCTATTACAAGGTCTAAAATTCCAAATCCAAAATATTAGTGATCTAATGTCCGGAGTATGGCCAGCAATCCAAATTCCATTCTCCATCAGGGCAATCACCTGCTGGCTCTTCCTGCTCCTCCTCGTACTCTTCTTCCTCCAAATGTCTTGAAGCACCGGTATCAAAACTATAACCTGCCGACAACAACAGTCATCGGCTAAGTAACAAGTTACCCAACGTATATATAAAATCCTATCTAACAATATAATGAGATTTAATACAAACATGGTTTAAGATTTGCATATCATGTAAACATGTAATAATTCAGAATGCGGAAGCATAATTCAATTTCAATTCTTACACATGATCATTTATGCTTATTTCGCCTTGTTTATCTTGCTTATTTTCTTATTCGTGAATTTATCCAACAACATGCAAATGCAATAACTTAATATAACTTTACCACATATATTGGGTAGAGGCTAACATATATCCTACTTTCTGAGGTACCACACAATATACACATTATCTGGTGTATATGGTTTATCTACACATTATCCGGTGTATACGGTTTATCTACACATTATCCGGTGTATACGGCTTGTCTACACATTATCTGGTGTATACGGCTTGTCTACACATTCGCCGGTATATACGGCTGGTCTTGCCTTGATCATAGGCCTGTGGGTACTCGGTTAGTGTAAAACTCAATCATGCATAATGCTTGTGTCCTTGTGTACTTGCATAGTACTTGTCATCTTGTTTCTTATTATCATACTTGTTCATGTCCAATTTCGTGAATAAGTGCGAGTGAAATAACGATAATTATAAGTCATTCACAATTTAAATATGCAAAATTTCTCATAATTAATCAACATAAAATATAGGTTTATTACGTTTTCGACAACAAAGATAGGGACAAGTTAATTCATCATGTCTCAATTTCCAATACATAATTTTAATTAAATTAATCTCTCCAAACTCTAGTTTATAACATACTATAATTTCAAAACAATATAGAATCACTCCATCAAATTTAACCATCATCACTTTCTCCATTCTTCATCACACAATAAACCACAAGATCATTCATTTTCCCTTTGTTGATATAATAATTAAATCACAAGAACATTTTTAACATCATCAGTATCTTTCACAAGGAAATCATAAATTTAAACTCTCTAAACATTATATATAATTTTTATGAGGAAATCATGGTCTAAAGTATTCTCAAAATCATCATATATATTTTCCATAAAAAGATCATGATTAAAACATTCTTTCTAACGTCATATATATTTTTCATACGAAATCATAATTTAAAAACATCACATGTATACTTAATCTTGCTTGTTCTTGCTTTAGATGTATCACTTTCATAATTTTATATCAATATCACTATATTGAAAGGAAGGAAGTTATATTTACCTCTCACAATCGTTTCCCTACAATCACGCGCTTGCGAATAGAGTTGATCTACGCTTTTTCACATTTTCTCCTTAAAAAGCCTTTAATCTCCCATCTTGGATCTCTCAAAAATCTCTTCTCTCACTCTCTTTTATGTTTAGAAAGCTTTAGGGACCTTTCAAAACCCTCAACCCACGACTAAAAGGGGTATATATAGTGTTGAGAGCCCTAGGGGCTCCTCAAAAGAGAGATCGCGCACTCCCACCGCTGAACGGCATTTTAGGCGATCGATCGATCGCCGGCGGTAAATTTTTTTTTTTAAAACTCTTTTGCTACTTCTTGATTTTCTTTCTTTTCATGCAATTAAACCTCAAAAATGACTTGAATTTAACGTTTTATTTGGGTTTTAAAATCACTACATTTCGCGTTAAATTTATAGGCTTAACTACATTAAAAGAATTAACCGCATGATTCCATATCATTTAATAAAGTTCACAAACATTAAGAAAATAAATTCGGGTCTCTACAAATATAAAAGCATCTAGGTTGTTCATCAACCATTACAAATCGTCATCCATAAATTCATGATTTTCTATTTCTTGGAATAGTAGTAGTTGTAATGATAATAATAAATGGGCAAAACTTAAAAGGATAAAATAGTATTAAAAAATGACATCAATTTTCATTTTGTCATCTACCCATAATAGATGAGAGTTTCTTTCCCAAAACACAAAATTGCAAACTTTAATTTTAGACATGAAATATCTTATTTTTTTCTTTAATAAGTAGAGTGGGGGGCTAGCAAAATCCTTGAATTATTTACGGAGTTTTAGTTTAGCTGATTACATAGATTTTTTTGGTTAAAGCTGATTACATAGATTAGAAATGGTAGCGTCATTGTTACTTTAATTAACTGATTGCACAAATAGTGAAAAAAAGAAAAAAAAAAAGAGTTATGTAGGTGAGTGAAGTAGGGAAGGCAATTAGTGCTGCCACTCTCGTTGATTATATGTCTAATGAAGAGCGTTCCCTTTCTGAGCAGTGATTTAGCATACTTGGGAAATGGATTTTAAAATTCAAGGTTGGACCTTATTGGTCCATTCCCCTTCTTAAATACTCACCATAATTAATGGATATTTAAGAGGGGGGGAGGGAGGCATGGACCAATGAGGTCCATCCTTGGATTTTAAAATCAATTTTCCAGGTACATTAACTATTTCCCTTTCTTTTAATGATTTTTCTCTAAATACACCCAAAGTATTTTGAGAGACCCAAAATAAACCTTATTTAAAAAAACTTCTCTAAATACACCCAAACGATCTTTTAAGACTCTTTTATCCTTATATCAAAATAAAGTGTCTACCCACCACTCTAACTCGCTTCTTCCTCACCATTGTTCCATTCCCGCGATCCCCGCTTTGTCGCCCCCTTTGTTGGTGGCCACTGCATCCACCTTCGCAGCTATCTCCTTCGCCGTATGCTTCTTTAGCTTTACCTTTCCAGTCTTGCTTCCTTGCCTCTCTGTCTCTCTCTTTACTCTTAACTGAAATAAATCAACGATAAATAAACAACCCAAGTAATAAATATATAGAGAGAGACCAGAAAACCCTAATCTTGAGATCTAGATTTAGGGGAGGAGAGATACTATAACAAGAGAGGTGGGTATGCAATAAAGATGGAACTAGGAAATGAAAGAGTTAAATCGAAACAAACAAAAATCAATTTGTATTGACCGATAATCCTTGATTGATCGATGGATCCACTTGTATTTGTTTCAAGTTTTAGAACTAGCAGATTGAGAAAAAGGAAAAACAAAAAAAAAAAAAAAATGGTACCTTTAATCGCAGGAGATGCCCTCCTCCCTACTTCCACCACTCCCCTTCCTCAATTGCGGCTACCACCGATGAAGGAAAATAGAGATGCACAGAGAGATGGATTATTATAATTGTGAATAAAAAGAAGGAAATATTCACTCCTCGGTTGGAGGACCTCGTGTACCCTTTTTACTCCTTCCACTTGCAAATTGTTTAGATACCAGGAACTCGTATCTGCGACATCTAACTTCATGTCAGGTTTGTTTTCGTTCCTTAATTTCATGTCAATAGTGACTTGTTTGAATCCAGATTGTGTTATATACGGGCTTTACTTGAACAACTTCGCCCAATAATTCTACAAAATATGGTTGTAAAAGGAGGTAATAGTCAGGTTTACAGAGGGCTTCTTCCAATCGGGAATGAACTGACTCTGAAGATATTGAAGCTATCCGAAGATGTGTTGAAAGAGTTTGTTATGGAAATTGAGATCATTACTGCCTTACATCACAATAACATCATTTCCCTCTTCGGGTTCTTCTTTGAGGACAACAGTCTTCTCTTAGTTTATGGTTTTCTATCAAGAGGAAGCCTAGAAGAAAACCTTCACGGTGCAAAATTACATTATAGATTTCGGATCAAAATGAGGCTAGCTCCGATTCTTTGAGGACAACAACCAAAGGCGAGGCTAGCACCGATTCCCCCATTGTTTTGGTGCGGATTGACAGGTTTTGGGCACACGTGGAAGATCAATCATGTACTAAGGGGAAATAAGAGAGTTACGGTGATGAAGAGAGGTAACTTGGAAATATTTCTTGAAACCCTTTATTTTGCTATAAGGGTAAAATGATCTTTAAAGGTTGTTTGAGATGTATTTAGAAAAGTTTTTTAAAATGAGGTGTATTTTGGATCTCTCAAAGAACCCTGGGTGCATTTAGGGAAAAATATCTTTCTTTTATAATCTCAAAATATATCGAAGAATCAAGAATGTATCCTCAATTGTAGAGTTTCAAACTCTCACCAGTAAAACACACTTATCTTACTCGCTAACGAAAAGAGAAGCAAAAGTTTCACGAGATTAATTTTGAGCCAGAGCTCTGTATCACAGTATTGAATCAGAGCTCCTTTACTTACACAAGGGCAATGGCACGGTTGTAATTTTTGAAGAAGGTTAGGATAATTTGTCAATACACATAATTACGACATTGCCACCTTCACAATGTAATGTAAAAAAGGGAGCTCTGCTCAATGCCAAGAAACAGAGCTCTTCTTTGTATTTAAATAGAAGTTTCACTCCGGGACGAGTTTTAATTTTTAAACTCTCACAAATGAAATAACACGTGCTATTGTAGGCAGTTACCTTTACACTTGAGTAAAGTAACGGCTTTTTCTTTCTTTTAAAATTATTATTTCAACCGTTTACGAAAACAACAACACATGTCGTTTATTGCTGAGAGTTTGTAAGATTGCAGGCTAACACATTCCTCATAGTTGAGTTATTGACTCACTTAAATCTATTGATCTATATTTAGGTGGTGGTTGGATACACTTCGAAAATGATTTTTAGTAACTTTAGGCTCTTGAAAAATTAAAAATTGATTAAAAAACTCAACCTAAATCTAGATTTAGGTAGTGGTTGGATACACTTCCAAAATGATTTTTAGGAACTTTGGGCTCTTGGTTGGATACACTTCCAAAATGATTTTTAGGAACTTTGGGCTCTTGCAAAATTAAAAATTGATTAAAACGTTGTTTGGTTTAGCATGTAAATTCTGAAGTCAAATGTCAATAAAAATTTTAATGTTAGTTTTTAGGAAAAGCTGCCCCAAATGGTTTTTGTAGGAAGTCTAAATTATTTCTTATAATTATTTTTCTTAAAAATTATGCAGAAGAAGAAATCTCTATCTTCTCAAATAGTTTTTCCCAAGGGTTACCAAAACAATTTACGACTTCACGAGAGAAGAAAGAAAAAAAAAGAGTATATATATACTCGGGTTAGAAAATTTAACTATGGTTAATCTTTTCCTTTTATTGGTTTGGAGGGGACAATCACCATCGATTCATTGAAAAGGAGACATCTCATTATATGGTAATAAAGTGCAGAGCCCCACACTCACAAGAAAAGTCGGGATGCGGGTCCCAACTCGAAAACACTTTTGTCGCGCTTTTTGTGCATCCGTGTCAATCTGGTTGGATACGCAGACTAAATTCCAAGGCCTTAGGAAGCCACCCTTTACCATACGGTACCTTGGCTTTTCTGCGATCTGCAATACTTCTCGATCGGATTTGGTCTAGGTTCTATATCCATCATTTGGCGATAAAAATGAGAGAAAATGAATCCATTTGATATATTTTTACTTTTTTTATCGCCACATAACGGATGTGAAAGCTAGGCAGGACCTTTTTGGTCTTGCTCTCGTTGCGAGACCAAAACCGTCTTGCCTAAGATCTATATCTGCCATTTGATGATAAAAATGGGAGAAAATGAATTCATTTGATATCTTTTTCACTTTTTATTGCCACATGACGGATGTAGAAGCTAAGCAAGACGGTTTTGGTCTTGCAAGAGCAAGACCAAATTCGATCCCAATACTTCTCGATCGGGTCCACCCGTTCCTCATCACTGAATTAGGCTCTATGTGATACAGAATTTACTGTGAGCTGCAATTAAAATGAGCCTCGGATTCTTTTTAGCAGATGCCAGAAATGTGGTATCGGGCTACAACAATGTGTGCGACATGTGGTAGAGAAATCATTTCATTATCTTTCATGATTTTAATTTCTCTACACGTTAAGGGACATGTGACGATAAAGTGGTGAGAAAAAAGGGGGAGATATATCAAGTGAGAAGAAGTCAAAATCATGAGAGAAAATGAAATGACTTATCCTTTTTTTATCGCCACATGTTGCATAATCTGTGGTAGCCCGAGACCACTTTTCTGGCATCTGCCAGAGATAATCCGAGGCCATTAAAATGAGGGCCTCGGATTCTCTCCGGTAGATACCAGAAAAGTGGTCTTGGGCTTCCACACATTATGTGACATGTGGCGATAAAAAATGGAAAATTCATTTCATTTTCTGTCATGATTTTGACTTCTCCCCACTTGATATCTCTCCCCATTTTTCTCACAACTTTATCACCACATGTTGCATAATATGTAGAGAAGTCAAAATCATGGGAGACAATGAAATGACTTCTTTACCACATGTCGCATAATGTATGGAAGTCCGAGACCAATTTTCTGATATCTGCCAAAGAGAATTCGAAGCCCGGACTTCCCATACATCATCGAATGTGTGGCGATAAAAAAAGGAGAAGTCATTTCATTTTATTCTCATATTTTTTACTTCAACCCACTTGATATATCATCCTTTTTTTATCGCCACATGTCCAATGATGTGTAGAGCCAAAGACCATTTTTCTGGCATCTATAACAATCTCATGCCTTAAAATGAGCCGATGATGACAAGATACCGTGAAAATGGGCATTTATTAAATTGTAAAAATGAGCTCAAAAATCAAGTTTGAGCTTAACTTGTTTAATAAATAAAAAAGTTCAAGATTTAACACACGAGCTTTAGCAACGAGCAGCTTGATTCATTAAATATAACTAATTATTAAGTTTAATTTTTACTTTATTATTCTTGTATAGGTAAAATAAAATTACATTATATTACCTAAATTTTAAGAAAATTCATAATTGAATAAAGAATATTCTTATTATATTAAATACATTATATATATTATTAATCTTTATTAATATATAATAAGTATACTCAATTTTAAAATATAAATAAAATATGTTTTAGATATTTTAATAGATTAATTATATATCTAATCGGACCGAGCTTTAAACAAGTCGAGTAGGGGTGTGTTCAAGTTTGGTTTGTTAAATAAACGAGCTTAAAAATCAAGTTTGAACTTGGATTGTTTACTAAATAAATGAACGAGTTCGAGCTTTTAACGAGCCGAGCTCGAGCTGTTTGCAAGCACCTTTGTTTGATGACCACCCCTACCCACCTTGATTAATTGAACCAAACAATCCGGATATGTTGTATTTCATCTACTGTATACTAAAATTGAAGTTTTAAAACCCTTTTCTTAATGCCCCACACATATGTAAAAGTGTTCATACACGCAAATTTCTTTCTATTTTTGACCAGTTTATCCAATTATTTGAATAAAAGACATTTGTGTCTCTTCATTCCTTTTCAACCATGGAGCCCCCTTCGTTTCCTATCAACAATGGAGCTCCTTCGTCGATCAAGAAGAGTCTCACAATACTTCATTACCTACTGTAAACAACTGAGATTTTCACAAGAAAATTATGTTCCTATAAACTAATAATCACGATCATGAAAGAATACCATTAATTGAAGAAAAACACTCATTTTTTGAGTTTCTTGTACTTTTTAGAAAATGAATTAGTTAAAATAATTACATGTAGGTTTATCGAATTTTTATTTTTTTTATAATCATTGCATTTATAATTTTAAACCTTCAATTTCATGTGAGACGGTTTTATACGTGTTTTATTTTTTTTCTTTTTTTTATGGTTTATATTGTACGGTCGATATATACTCAACAAATCAGACCGATACAGGTGGATACTTTATGTCGATACTGGTTGTATTTTAAGGTTGAAGACTATATATTGATATATGTACGAACAATAGTATATATATAGACCATATCGACCTGGTGTTTCAACCGACATCAATAAGTATCTATATATATCGATCTAGTGTATGAAGCAGGTATATCAACCATGTGTGTCAACCAGTATCAACCCTACACACAAAATTTTTATTAAAACACAAACTTTTATGATTTTTCATCTTTTTTCAAGAACTTTTATTAAAAACTCATTAAAGGAGAAAAGAATATTGTAGGATGGGACGATGATGGGAGTGGTAAGCTTTTCTCATCTCATGCGTGTATCTAAATTCTTCTTCTTCTTCTTTTAAAATTAGAAGAAACTGTTTCGTGGTAGTAGAAGGGTATTTAAGAATTTTCATAAATGCTGAATTATGAAATATGCTCGTAAATCTCTTGAGGGAAGGCTTTTTAAAACTTGAGTATTATGAGAACAATCCCAAACTTGAGGGACATTCAGGAAACCCTCAAAAATAAACCTGGGCTAATAGTTGATAGGATCTTTTGAACCCGACATACCACAAATGAGTCAGTGGCCACAACAAGGGAGCGGGGTGGGGCCATGCCCCCCCTCCCCACACATTTTTTTTAAATATGTAATGACGGTTATAGTATAATTTTTTGTAGAAATACTTACTATCTAAATTTTGTATATAGTGGCCCCTAGTAAAATAGTGTATTTAATCTTTACTATTATAATGCGAGAGGCATGCGTAGATGATTTTTCCAAAATTTCCAAACTACCCTTATATAAAAACAAAACATTGATTTAATGTTTAATTTTAATTCCCAAACTACCCCTTGCCTTTGATTTAATGTCTTACTTTAATTCCTAAACTAACCCTTGCTCATCTATCTATTTAGAATCACAGCCAATCGTGATTGAACTCGGGGAAAGTTCAATCGCACCCACGGGTTAACATGTGTCCCTTTTAACTCCTATTAATTGTGGTTAACCCCTTCCCCTCGCTCTCACGTGCATCGCACGTGCCACTAGCGAGTTCAATCACACCCGTAGGTTAACACGTGTCCCTTTTAACTCTTATTAACTATAGTTAACTCCTTCCCCTCACTCTCACGTGCATCGCACGTGCCACCCGCTAGTATATAATATAGAGAGATTGATTTCTTTCTCCTACGCCTTTTAACCCTAGTAATATTTATTAACTCTGAAGTTAATTTTTTTTATATAAACCAAGGGTTGGTGTATAAACCTTATGGGTGAATGAATCTTAAGCATAGTTAATGGGTGTCAAAAGGGACATGTGTCAAGCAAGGGACGTGCATTCCTCCCAGTAGAACGCGGGTGGGAAAAAACATTTTACATAATATAAAAATATAAGTATATAAGTTTAGAGTAGTGATTAGCCCACTCACATTTGACTACATAATCAAATGGCTTCCCATTTCATCCCCTTTAATAGTGGTTAAGCTTAACCATCTTAAAGTTTTTGTTTTTTATATTTTTTTCTAAAAACAAAGGTTAAATGGATGAACCCTATGGGGTGAGTGAATCTTAACCAACTTAAAGAAAAGTCTTTTTCCACTACAACTCATCTGTACAAAAATATTTTAACATTTTATTTTTAATTTTTTATTGGGTGGACCAATAGCATCCCAGGCGTCCCCCTCATTGGGGGAGTCGTTAGGATTAGCATCAGCCCATTTTAGCAAATTATGAAAGAAACAAGGGCATAGATTATCAGGTGGGCCTCCACGGCTCATGACCATGAACAGAGTGGTCCAGATCGTGGGGCCTTTGGTTCGTGTCTTTGTGCCCTTGTGGGGAGGGAGGGTGGACCCTGCATTCATGAATATTAATAGTGCTGTAGTAGTGACGAACCACCAACACCTATATGAAAGCCAAAAAAAAAAAAAAAAAGCATTAGGGGAGTGCTAGCCACACTCTCCTCTTATTGCACTCTCCCCTTATGGGGTAAGAAAAGAAGGATTTTATGTCGGCAGCTTCTAAAGGAGAGGAGAGAGCGTTGCTAGCAAAATCCAAATCCAAAACACTATCAAGACGGGTAAAACTGCTCTAATAAAACCTGGGAAAATAGTTAACGTACCGGACTCCCCATTTTATAACGGAATGGCCGGTCTTATTGGTCTACGCCCCAATTTTAAATACTTACCTATTGTGGTTAGTATTCTCTCACCCCTAGGGTTAAGCAATCCAACCATATTTTTTTAACAAAAAAAAAAACCCAAAACCTTAGTTTTAATTTAGTTAAGCTTAATAAGAGTTAAAAGGGCTGTTAAAAGGGACACGGGTGGGTAAGATATGAAACATACCCATGAATATGCTAAGCACTGCTCTAAAACCTGTCACCTCAGGAATCCTATTCTTTTTTTTATTATTTTTTTGGAAGCTCTTTCCTTCCCAAATGGTGTAGGGATCAGGGATCATGCGGCGGAATCTTCTATGGAGTGCCGATCGAGACGGGGAAACTATTAAATTGGTATACCCAAGAAAGAGGGCAGTAATGAGATAAGGTCATGGTCACTAACATTGGCATATCTGCCTGCTTGTGTTAGTGGCAGTGGCAGTGGCAGTGTGTAACACATTACATGCATGCTTTGTGTGGATGGCTACATGAGTAGTCTCGGTTTCATTCTCATGAGTTATAATGTGGCGGTTGATATACCAAGCTTCAAATGTTAGGCTCTCTAATCCACTAACGAATAGATAGATACTTAGCACAGCTAACCGGGTGTAGGGGGGTATTTTGATCTTTGAAGAAATGGGGTTTACTGCAACCTCAATCTAGCCTAAATCTGATATCCAGACCGTTCTAAATTGAGTTATTTTTGGAAGAAATGATTCAAAGAATACAAGAAAGAAAAAGGAGAAAATAAGGAAATGATTCAGAGGGAGAGAAGAAAGAACGATGAAGAAAAGTAGTGACAGAATGTTTTTCCTTGATGAATCCTTTACTTTCTCTCTCTGTAAATTCTTTTAAAAAAATCTGGTTGTTCTTGGGAAATCTTCTGGGAACTCAAGGAAAGTCTCTTCTCTTTTATCAACAAGGAGGGGTCACCTCTATTTATAGGTGATTATCAAAATTGTAACCAACTTGTACAGCTGTCATAACCGTTTTTGTAACCGACTTTTAGAGAGAAAATATTGGATTCCATCAAGATAAAGGCGTTTTGTCACCATACCTCCTTTAAGCTTTTATGACCAAAGCTTTCAGATATTTTCTTCAAAGGTTAAAAGCGGTATTCATAATATCCATCTTTTAACAAATTCTATCTAAGCCCTCCAAACCACAACTCATCATCCTCCCCCAAAAACAATTGGTAACTACACCGTGAAGGCGGGTCATACGCTTTCATGGTGTACTGTCCTGCTGAGGTAATATATTAGTGTTCAGACAGCAACACTCCTCTAGAGTAATAATCATGATAATATTAATAATAACGATGATGATAATCATCTAATAATCATCTCAAGTCCAATAGGGAAATCATAGGTGTTGGACGAGGACACCCTTCCCGTAACTCAGGTCCAATAGGGAAATCATAGGTGTTGGACGAGGACACCCTTCCCGTAGCTCAGGTCCAATAGGGAAATCATAGGTGTTGGACGAGGACACCCTTCCCGTCAGGCCTTAAGAGAAACTGAGGAAAAATCCATCCTCAATAGAAAGGCGTTGTAAGCCAGAGCGAGGCACTGAAGCCATACAGAATATCCGAAGGCGTTGAAGTCTGAATCAACATCAAAGGCGTTAAAGCTTGAAACAATATCCAAAGACGTTAGAGCCTGAAACAATATCCAAAAGCGTTAGAGCCTGAAATGATATCCGAAGGCATTAGAGCCTGAAACAATATCCAAAGGCGTTAGAGCCTGAAACAATATCCAAAGGCGTTAGAGCCTGAAATGATATCCGAAGGCGTTAGAGCCTGAAACAATATCCAAAAAGCGTTAGGACTTGAATCTGTGCCAATAGCGTAAAAGGCGCAATAGTTTCATCTTTCATTAGTGACATAAGGGTAAAATTGTCATAAATGAGCAGAAAATCCTTTGTATGAACTAAAAAACATAAGAGCTTAAAATCATTGATCATTAATGACTAGAATCATTTTTTATCAGATAAACATGGAATTCTGTTGACCAATTCCCAAGAGGATTTTAGTATGTGTAATATGCTAGAACGTCCTTTGAGCCACGTGTCATTATTTTATTGAATTATGAACAACGTCCTTAAATTCAAAATTTCACAAATCAAATTTTTCAATAACCATCATCAACATTTTAGCCCCCTGTCTGTGAAGGCGCTTTTAGGCCTAATCTTACTCTAAAAGCGTCTGAGCAGACAAACCATCATGACAAAAGGAGTTCATTAAATAATATACTATCATAAATTTGGCGTCTGAAAGAAACGTCTTTTCGGATCCTGCTTAAAATAGTTTTGCCACATTTATAGCCAATAAGATCATGTAGCCAGCCTGTCAAAGTCATTATGATCGTACCCCTTTTTTTTGAATTTTGAATCAAAACGTGCTCCTTGGAAACCGCATATCATAAATGTTTAATCATTATAAAAGCAAATAATCAGTTCTTTATTGTTTTACTGTTCATCTTCTTCTTCGTGCAAGCATACTTTGAGGTTTTTATCTTTCCTCTGTGCTCGTGTTTTCATTGATCTTATTGTGGTTTTCAAGGATCTTCAATCTTTATTTGGATTTCCAGGACATCTTCTTAGAATTCTGGTGAGTCTTTGCTTCCTTACTTTTTTGTTTATCATTTCTATTTGATTGCTCATACTTATGCTTGCTGTTTTTTTTTTTATTATATTATTTTTCGTCATTGTAGAAATTTTGATCATCTGTAAATTATGTCATTTTATCTACTTTTTATTCTTTTATTGTTGTTGTTATATGTATGTTACTGTTTTTTTTTTTTTTGTTTCATCATTCATTTTCATCACCATTTTTTTTTTAGAATACACTGTAATTTATTTATTTTTATTTCTGCAACTTTTACGCTTTCAGCTATGGCATCTTCTTCTCAAAAAAATATTTTAAGTAACGAATTTTGGGATTCAGCTATGCATCATTCCTGGGATACCGCTGTTCCTTCAGATGGATGGTCATTGCCCTATGGTGACATCGATGGAACTAAAGGATTTTGTCCACCTCCTTTTGCTACTACTATGTTCAGAACAGAAAGAAAAGATTTCACGCTTTCTCAGGTTAATTTTAGTTCTCACAGCGGTTGTACCAAGGAGTGGACAGCTTGGTGTGATTACATACTTACTCATCCGGAGTATGGTCCTAAATTACATGCAGCTGAAATTTTTAGAGCAATAGAGCTTTCGAAGGATTTTGAAGTTAGAAAGGATACAGATAGCTTATCACAGATGGTCACAAGATGGAACAGCCAAACTCATACTTTTATTACTTCATGGGGAGAAATTACTCCTACTTTGGAGGATGTAATGGCGCTATGGAGATTGCCGATCTTCGGGAACAGTGATATGCAAGACATTGTTTTGAGCAAAGAGGAGGTAAAAGCGTCAAGACTTTTGCATGCTCTGGTTTGGGAGTCAAGAGTAAATCCTGTTTGGGGATCTTCAAAGGAATCTCATGCAAGGCGGCCAAATTTCTATGGCTGGGTACGCTATTTCTTTAGAGAGAAAGGTCCTGTGAACAAAGAGACAGGAGTTAGGGAATATAAATATGGAAAAGAATACAAGTCTCCTTTGGAGCTGACGGCGTTTATCTGTATGTGGCTGTCAAGATATATTTTTGAAGGCGCTCCAACAGATAAAGTTTTGGATAGACTATTCCCCTTAGCTCTCCGCCTTGCCGATGGTCAGAGTTTCCCTTTAGGGGTATATTTTTTGGGAACTTTATATAAGAATCTAGATCAAATTCACAAATGTCAGGCCTGGTCAGCAGGTTCTTTCCACATAGAATCATTCGTTCATACCGCTTTTCTTCAGATGTGGTTATGGGAACATTTTCCCGGTTATGCGCCTTCAGCTAGGCAGTTTTCTCCTTTGCAACCTGATGATACCGCTGTTGAAGATCTCCCAAGTCCAAGGGCATGGCGGTGGAGTAGTATTGCCAGAAAGAAGGATGCGTTGATCTTTGATTTTATTGACAAGGAGAAATGCTTCTGCTTCAGACCTTACATTGAACTTTCAAGAGGTATTGAAAGATTCTTTTATCATTCTGAGGAGCCTTTATCTTTCATAGGCATGAGTACTGAGGAGAGAGCAGAAGTTTCTTTGAAGGATCTTCACTGTTTTGCCATTTTGTCCAAATGTCATTTGATCGGTTTATACAGCGTTGATGGCGGTAAAACCAACAGTTTCTGCCTTGAATCTTACAATCCTGATCGGTGTCTGAGGCAATTTGGGCTCGATCAAGGCGTTCCGGATGGTACAGCTGAATCCTTTTCTCTAAAGAGAACCATGAAGGCTTTCATTCTGGAGAGTTGGTCCTTAAACTTAAGGCCATCTGTTGCCGGTTTTTACTTGGCTGGGGAGCATAGGATAGGCAGATGTACGAAGAACTACCAGCTTTTCTGGAAAGCTTGCATTGCTACCTTCAAAACCTTTGTTCAGGGTCCGCCAATGCTCAGTCAAACTGTTAATCTGGCTATGGACAAAGAGAAATGTCTGAAAGAGCCCCCTGGTGCAGGTAAGAAAAGGAAAGCGGTAGCTTCTCCTCACAAGAAATCTAAATCAAAACCCATTGCTGGAGGTTCTTCAGAAATCCGAGAGGAAAACATTACTCCTCCTCAACCTGCAATTATTACTGCTCCGAAGGCGGCTACTCCAAGAGCGCCTAGAATCAAAAAGATTGCAATAAAAAAGAAGGCACCTCCTTCTAAGAAGCGAAAGAGCCAATCAGTAAGCAAAGCTTTTTATAATTAAAGCATTTTTCTTATTCATACGCTTTTCAATTTTTCATTTGTATAATTTTTTTTTTTCACTTATATATATATATTTTTTCTTGATCTGCCACAGGATCCTTCTTCTGATAGTGAAGATGACGAGCCTTTGATTGTGCGCAAGCAGAATCTTCAGACTCAACATGAGTTAGAAAGAACTGAGGCTTCTGTCACTCAGGAAAAAAGCACAGCACCGCTTTCGGATGTTGGTGCAGGGAGCTCTGGAACTCCAACTACTCCAGTGGGACTCAGCATCCCTGAAGATAATGTTGCCGATATTCCTTTCCCTCCATCGGCGGAAGCAAGAGTACAAGTTGAGAATTTGGCCAATGTTTGGCCTGAGAGTGAACCTAGTTCCTCTCCGCTTTCTAAAAAGAAAGATCAATCTGCTAAAGCTTCTGGTGTTCGGAAAACTGCAAATCCTGCCAGAACTATTGACATAGCCAGAGCGTTAACATCTCTGAAGAGAATGAGATCGCAAGCTATCAAGGCGAAGTCGCTTCTTCAGCAAAGGACAGCGCAATCTTCATCACCTCTTATGATTGACGCTATTGATGATTCTGAGAGCGTAGGTTAGTAGCAGTTTAAAAAGTATTTCATCAATATTCATGCTTATATGCTTATCATTACAATCATTATAATGTTCTAACAGTATGTATTATTTTGAAGGCCCTTCTGAAAGCGTTCAGGCTGAAATACCAGGAAACATTGCTCCTGCAACAGTTGAGGTCTTTTCTGATGATCTTCCCAGAGACAAAAACGCTGTTGAGGCTGAAGTGCATAATTTTTTTGATGAAAGAGCTTCTGGAGTTGAAACCTCAGAACAGCTTATGGATGTGGACCCTCCTTCAGCCAGTGAGATAGCCTTTTTCTCTTCTGTGGTTCAAAACTCTGAGCAGCAGCCTTCTGAAGATCTTCCTGTAATCATATCAGAAACTTCTACTCCTCTTGACAACACTTCTTCTGTTGGTAAAAGCGCTCACACACCGATATCTTCAACTGAGAACATTAATGTTCAAACGATTGCTTCTACTGAAAGCGTTATCATCGGCTTTCCAGAACAGTTTGTTGAGGAGGAGAATATTAATGCTGAAACTGAAGCTGCTCCAAGAAGTATTCATGAAGATACTTCAGTCATTGGTTCCAGTATGGAGACCGCTTCTTCAGAATTGTCCGCTTTTGTGGGAATTTTTGTGAGTGAGGATGCTATTACTCCTTCCACTTCAACTGCGCTGACACCAACTGATTCCTCGGATGAAATTTTAAGGCGTTATCCTGTATCTGAAAGCTCTCTTCCTTTATGGTCAGAAATAGTAAAGCGTTACAAGGATATAACTTCCTCTTGTTCTTTGAAGAACCCTATCATCAGGGCGGGCTGTATAGAAACAGTGTGCTCTATCATTCGGAACATCAGAGATATCAAGCCTCATCTTACGCCTTTGAGGATGAAGACCTTTGAGGATTGGGGGCAGGAGCTGAAGGAGTTAGAGGATATTAATGTTAATGTGAAATGGTTAACAGATTTTCTGAGTAGTCTATCTGTTACATTTTTTCAAGCCAAGAGCTTTGCCAGGCTGAATAGCTCCTACAAAAATAAAGTGGTCAAAGCGGAAGAAATCAAGAAAGCGATATCAAACGATCAAGATAATATTCATATGATTCGTCAAGAGATTGCCCGCCATCAAGCTATGCTGGAAGAAAAAGAAAAAGGAATAAAAGCTGCTCAAGATAGTCTGTCAGTTCTACAAGAAGAGATCAAAGCAGATCATGAAGAATATATTCGTTTAAAAGCTTCTGCTGAAAGACTTGTATATCTGAATGAGAGAGGCTTTACTGCTGACATTTTGTAAAAGCTTTTTCTTTTATTCTTTTGTAACTCTTGTGAAATTTCATATGAATACAAAAGGAAAATTTTGTTACTTTTCTTATTAAGCATAGTACTTTTTTAACCATTTTACATTGATAGGATCATGTAATACTTCACCAGATAGTGTAGACAAAAGACAATAACCGCTGTCATAACTTTGTCTTATCAAAAATGGCCCTTCCCAATTAGGAGTAAACTTTGCCACTTTTGTACCATTCCTGATATGAATAGCTGTTCGAAGGACCAGGTCACCCTCCTTTAGAATTCTATGTCGTACTGCTTTGTCATACGCTTTAGCAACTCTTTTTTGATATGCTTTTGTCTTTATAGCTATAGCTTCACGCTTTTCATCCATAACTTCTAGCTGAGCTAATCTAGTAGCTTGGAGGCATGCCTCTTCTCCATCAAATACTTCAATTCTTGTAGATGGTATCTTAACTTCCAGAGGTACAACGGCTTCTGTCCCATATACTAAAGAGAAAGGGGTAACACCTGTTGCAGTCCTTGCTGAAGTTCTGTAAGCCCAGAGTGCTGTTGGAAGTCTTTCACACCACTTTTTATGAGCTCCTTCTATCATTTTTCCAATTATCTTCAGGATAGTCTTGTTAGTAGCCTCTGCTTGCCCATTCCCTTTAGGATAATAGGGGGTTGACTTCTTGTGTTTGATATCATATTTCTCCAGTAATTCTCTCACATTAGAATTTATGAAAGGCGTTCCATTATCAGTGATGACCTCCTTTGGTATCCCAAAGCGGCAGATGATATTTTCTTTAATAAACTTAGCCACCATGATACCTGTAGCCTTTCTTAATGGTATAGCTTCTACCCACTTGGTGAAATATTCAGTAGCCACAAGTATCCAAACATATCCTTCAGCAGGGGGATTAACAGGTCCAATTAAATCTAGCCCCCAAGTATGGAAGGGCCAGGGCGTAGAGACATACCGTAAAGATTGTGCAGGTGCATGAATAACATTCCCTCTTATCTGACACTGATGACAGCTTTGAACATATAAGTGTGAATCTGCCTCCATGGTAGGCCAATAATATCCCAACCCCAAAATGTGTTGAAACAGCTTTCTTTTTCCTTGGTGAACGCCACAATCTCCACTATGAGCTTCATGCAATGCTATTTCGATCTCTTTTCCAGTCAAGCATTTGAGAGCAATACCATTGTATCCTTTTCTGAATAATTCTCCTTTGTCAAAATAGAATTTGGCAACTTTCTTCTTAAACTTGAAGGATTCCTTTTGATCAGTAGGCATTATTCCATCTGTGAAGTAGTCATTGTATGGTTTTCTCCAATCTTCCCAAGAATTTGTAAAGTGACATTCTTTTTTATCTGGCAATATTTGACAAGCAGAACATTCTTTCTGTAACATAGCAGCATCTTTTTCCATTGTTGGCCAGTATATTCCAAAACGCTGTAACCTCCTATACAGACTAACAGAAGGATTATACCCACATATTTTTGTGTGGATTTGCATCATTTGTTTCTTAGCTTCTTTTGCTCCAACACATCTCATCAAGACTCCTTCAGGCCCTTTGAAATACAGATCCCCATTTATCTGTAAGAAATTTTTTAAGACTTTCAGTGTTGTAGTAGGGACCACTGTTGAATCATGAAGGCAAAAGACATCCTTCAAAATTGGTTCTCTC
This sequence comes from Tetracentron sinense, assembly GCA_015143295.1. NCBI lineage: Eukaryota > Viridiplantae > Streptophyta > Magnoliopsida > Trochodendrales > Trochodendraceae > Tetracentron > Tetracentron sinense. Next base: position 33,372,325 of record CM026568.1, on the reverse strand, counting down.
CAATCTGTTTCTTCTGATTCTGTGTCGCATAATTCTTCTATCAGCGGTGTAGCTATTATACGCCTTTCAATTACCACCTGAGAAGATTCTCCTTCAAATATTAACTTTGATGCCAAAGTAGCAAGTGCATCAGCATGGCGGTTTCTTGTACGCTCTTGATATTTGAATTCTATTTTATCAAAATTAGTCATTATTTTTTGAACCGCTGTTCTGTAGGGAGCCAAACCAACATCTTTTACATTGAATGACCCTTCCATTTGACTAATTACCAAATTGGAATCTCCTATTACATTTATTCTTTTGGCCTTTAACTCTTTAGCAATTGACAAGCCTATGAGAAGAGCTTCATATTCTGCTATATTGTTAGAGCAAGGAAAATCCAATTTGAAAGAAAAAGACATTACCTCACCCCCAGGAGCTTTTAACACAATACCTGCCCCAGCTGAATCTGCAGTTTTAGATCCGTCAAAATACATGAACCATTCCTCTTCTGCTTCAATAGTCATTGCTTCAGGGAATTCTCCTGGTAATTCTTCTCTTAATATCAAATCATCATTTCCTGGGAAATTTGCCAATAGATCTGCTACTGCTTGTCCTTTGATGGCACGAGGGCAAAGGCATGTAATGTCAAATTCTGATAATGAAAGGAGCCACTTAGCTGCTCGTCCTGAAAGAACTGGTTTTGACATGAGATATTTGATTGGATCAGATTTTGTCATCAGAAAAATCTTATGAGATAGTAAATAATGACGGAATTTTTGTAAGGCATAGATCAAAGATAAACAACTTCTTTCAATCCGAGGGTATCTCAATTCTGCATCTCTGAGAATTCTGCTGAGATAGTATATTGGCCGCTCACAACCAGACAAATCTTCTTGGGCTAGAAGAGCTCCAACAGCGGTTTCTGTTGAAGCCAGATACAGGACCAAAGGCTTCTTGGGGATTGGTGCCATCATAGTTGTTGTTGAACTCATCATTTGTTGAAGTTGTTTGAAAGCTTTTTCATGTACTGATTCCCATTTGAATACACAGTTCTTCCGTAGGAGCGGCATAAGGGGTACTGTGACAGCTGCTAGTCCTGGTATGAATCTTCTTATATAGGATACCTTCCCTAAGAAACTTTTCAACTCTTTGACTGTGCTTGGGGCTGTCATGGATGCAATTGCTTGAGCTTTTGTAGGATCAACATCTATACCTTGTCTATTCACAATGAACCCCAGGAATTTGCCTGCAGACACTTTGAAAGCGCATTTTAACGGATTCATTTTTAACTGATAATGGCGGCATCGTTGAAAAACTCTTCTTAAATCCTCAACATGACTGCAACGCTTTCGTGATTTAATAACAATGTCATCCACATAATCTTCCACTGTATTATGGAACATATCATGAAAAATGGCTGTCATAGCTCTTTGGTAAGTAGCCCCGGCATTTCTCAACCCAAATGGCATAACTGTATAATAAAAATTTCCAATTGGTGTCCGAAAGGCGGTTTTTTCTGCATCTTCTGCTGCCATCTTAATCTGATTATAACCACTGTAACCGTCCATGAATGAAAAAGCATCATGCCCTGCTGTTGCATCAACTAATAGGTCCATATTGGGTAGAGGAAATTCATCTTTTGGGCATGCCTTGTTTAAATCCCGGAAATCAACACAGCAACGAATTTGCCCATTCTTCTTTTTGACTGGTACAATATTGGCTAACCAAGTTGGATGCTGAATTGGCTTGATAAAACCTGCTTTCAAAAGCTTTTCAACTTCTATTTTAATTTGATCTTCAATATCTGGTCTGAATTTTCTTGGCATTTGCTTCATTGGTACATATCCTGGCTCAATATTCAATTTATGTGTGACCAATGTAGGATCCAACCCCGGCATTTCTTCATAATTCCATGCAAAAATATCTCGGTACTCTTTGAGCAAATTTATCAATTCTTCTTTTTCTTTTGGGGTTAACTTGGAACTGATAAGTACCGGACGCTTTTCTGATAGACTTTCTACAATGTTTACTTCTTCAAGGCTTTCTTGTACCGCTTTTACACCATCCTGCATCTGTTCTGGCGCTTCCCCAATTTCACTTATTTCTTCTGCTTGAAATATTTGATCCATCATGGGAATCTGATTTCCTTTTGATGAATCAGTTTCCTTTGATTGTCATAAGACATATACAACCTTTCCATCTGGTTGCACCACTCTCTTACAGCCCCCAGTTCTTGATTCTTTGATAGCATTCCCCTTTAGAATTTCTGTTTTCACACTTTCGTCTCGGGGTCTTTTTGAGGCCTTTGAAATTTCTGATGGCGTTAGAATAGTGGATGATGGTAGCATAACTCCTTTGGTCTTTTTCAAAAGCGGTTTCACCTTCTTCAGCCAACTCATCATAAAACAATGCTTCTGAAATATGAGCTTCGGCTTTATCAAATGGTGTGGCAGTTGCTAGTATTCTGATGACTTTCCCCTTGTATGTTCCTTTAACACATTGATGAAATGTTGATGGTATTAGCTGGAACTTGTGAATCCAAGGGCGGCCAAGAAGAATATGATAGCTTACATTGGCTTCAATAACATGGACTCTTATTGCTGAATTTATTGGCCCCACTTGAAGATTAATAGTAGCATAGCCAATAGTGTTCTGGCACTGTCCTCCAAATCCTGAAATTTCTATTGGTTGCTTAGAAATTTTTGAAGGATCTAATCCCATTGCTATTGCTGTTGATAATGGGATAAGGTTCAAAGAAGACCCAGGGTCTATCAGTGCTCTTTTTGCTTCAATAGAATTTATTCAAAGCTGTAACATACAAAGGCTTGTTGTGAGCTAACGATGAAGCTTTCATGTCATCAGCAGTAAAACTCACATCTTGAATTTCCGGCATTGCTTTTCTTGTAGCAGAATAGGCAAGAAAACAATGTTCTGAATGAGCTTCTGCAACTGTTGTCAAAGCCGCTGTTGCAGCTATTCTTGCCGCTTTTGAGAAATGCATCTGGTCAAAGAAGTTTTTAAACTTTGAACTCTGTGAAAGAGTTTCTATTGCTGACTGATTATTAAGGATGATTTCTTCTTCAACTTCTTTTTCTGTCATAATTGCTGAATTATGACAGACCATAGCAACCACATCTTTCGCTTTATGATTTGGCAAAGGATCCTGATGGACAGATCCTTCAGGATTAGTTGAGATTTTCAGGTGTCCAGCAGCTATTTTGTCATTAAAAATCCGCCTTAGAGAGAAACAATCTTTTGTTGAATGGCGTATGGTTTGGTGATACACACAGTATTTGCTGCTTCGTTTGTCTTCTTCTGTAGGCTTTTGGAATGGTGATGGTAAGTACAAAACGCCATCAGCAATCCATACTTCCACAATTCGTAGTACTTCAGCCATGCTACAGGGAAAAGGAGGTGGAATGCTTTCTGGGTTGTACTTTGGTTTTTTGTCAGACTGATAAGAAGTATTTTTCTGAAACGGCCGCCTTCCAGAATTTTCTGCCGCCATTGCTGATTCTCTCTTATCTCTCCTACCATATCTATCTTCGTACCTTGGTAGGGTTGCTCTTGATATGACTGTGTTGAGCCTTTGAGAAACATCATAAAGCTTTTCAAAAGAAGGGATAGTAGCTACCTCCAAATAGGCTCTGTATTCTTTTGCTGCTCCATCAACACATATTTGTACAAGTTGCTCCTCAGTTGTTGGTTCATGACAATCTAAAACCAAATATCGAAAGCGGCGAACATATTGTGTCAGATCTTCATTAGGTCTTTGCCGCTCTTTCGACAAGGTATTGAGAGTAACACGGTCTTCTACAGAGAAAAACTTCTTGGAAAAGATAGTGACCATTTCTTCCCAAGAGTGAATAGAGTTTGGAGCCAAAGTTGTGTACCAAGTGAAGGCACGATCAGTCAAAGATTTAGCAAATTCGCGGAGACGAAGCTCTTCATTGTTAGCATATCTGCTTAATGCATCAGTGAAGCGCATTACATGCTCTCGAGCATTTCCAGTTCTTCCATTGTACAGAGTGAATTGGGGCGTGATATATCCTACTGGATATTCCATTCTCATGATTCTTGCTGAAAAGGGAGGTCTAGCATCGAAAGCATTCGAAAGTCCAGAGCGTTTTGCTTGCTCCTTTTCAAACATTTCAGAGAAATCCTCGGCTGTCATATATGAGGAATGCCTCCCTTCTTGCTCATGATGATTGCAGGGTGGAGAAGAAGGAATAGGATCTTTCCTGGGAGGATTATTGTGCATGTCATTTTCTTCGTCATGTTGAGATGGAGAAGGTGTACGCTCCTGCATCCTCTCTGAATTGCGAACATTATCTTCACGATGGGCTTTTTTGAAAAACTCCTGCATTTGTTTTTCTGATGCTGCTAACTGAGCTGCTACCTGAGTTTGGATAGCCTGCATCTGGGCTTGCATCTGTACTTGAGTTGCCTGAAACTGAGCAAGAAAAGGCCCAAGAACAGCAGAAAGATCAGGAACTTCCACTCTGGAAGTATGAGATTCTTCCCTATTTTCTTCTTGAACAACATGCGCTTGGGACGAAGCACCTCTTTTAGTCACCATTTTCTCTCAAAAATTGTTACAGAATTCCCCAGTGGAGTCGCCAAAAATGTAGGGGAGTATTTTGATCTTTGAAGAAATGGGGTTTACTGCAACCTCAATCTAGCCTAAATCTGATATCCAGACCGTTCTAAATTGAGTTATTTTTGGAAGAAATGATTCAAAGAATACAAGAAAGAAAAAGGAGAAAATAAGGAAATGATTCAGAGGGAGAGAAGAAAGAACGATGAAGAAAAGTAGTGACAGAATGTTTTTCCTTGATGAATCCTTTACTTTCTCTCTCTGTAAATTCTTTTAAAAAAATCTGGTTGTTCTTGGGAAATCTTCTGGGAACTCAAGGAAAGTCTCTTCTCTTTTATCAACAAGGAGGGGTCACCTCTATTTATAGGTGATTATCAAAATTGTAACCAACTTGTACAGCTGTCATAACCGTTTTTGTAACCGACTTTTAGAGAGAAAATATTGGATTCCATCAAGATAAAGGCGTTTTGTCACCATACCTCCTTTAAGCTTTTATGACCAAAGCTTTCAGATATTTTCTTCAAAGGTTAAAAGCGGTATTCATAATATCCATCTTTTAACAAATTCTATCTAAGCCCTCCAAACCACAACTCATCATCCTCCCCCAAAAACAATTGGTAACTACACCGTGAAGGCGGGTCATACGCTTTCATGGTGTACTGTCCTGCTGAGGTAATATATTAGTGTTCAGACAGCAACACTCCTCTAGAGTAATAATCATGATAATATTAATAATAACGATGATGATAATCATCTAATAATCATCTCAAGTCCAATAGGGAAATCATAGGTGTTGGACGAGGACACCCTTCCCGTAACTCAGGTCCAATAGGGAAATCATAGGTGTTGGACGAGGACACCCTTCCCGTAGCTCAGGTCCAATAGGGAAATCATAGGTGTTGGACGAGGACACCCTTCCCGTAGCTCAGGTCCAATAGGGAAATCATAGGTGTTGGACGAGGACACCCTTCCCGTCAGGCCTTAAGAGAAACTGAGGAAAAATCCATCCTCAATAGAAAGGCGTTGTAAGCCAGAGCGAGGCACTGAAGCCATACAGAATATCCGAAGGCGTTGAAGTCTGAATCAACATCAAAGGCGTTAAAGCTTGAAACAATATCCAAAGACGTTAGAGCCTGAAACAATATCCAAAAGCGTTAGAGCCTGAAATGATATCCGAAGGCATTAGAGCCTGAAACAATATCCAAAGGCGTTAGAGCCTGAAACAATATCCAAAGGCGTTAGAGCCTGAAATGATATCCGAAGGCGTTAGAGCCTGAAACAATATCCAAAAAGCGTTAGGACTTGAATCTGTGCCAATAGCGTAAAAGGCGCAATAGTTTCATCTTTCATTAGTGACATAAGGGTAAAATTGTCATAAATGAGTAGAAAATCCTTTGTATGAACTAAAAAACATAAGAGCTTAAAATCATTGATCATTAATGACTAGAATCATTTTTTATCAGATAAACATGGAATTCTGTTGACCAATTCCCAAGAGGATTTTAGTATGTGTAATATGCTAGAACGTCCTTTGAGCCACGTGTCATTATTTTATTGAATTATGAACAACGTCCTTAAATTCAAAATTTCACAAATCAAATTTTTCAATAACCATCATCAACACCGGGTTGCAGCCTAACCGTATTTGTGAATTGTGATACCTGGCAGGTATAGCCGATGTAGGTTGGAGAATTCTTCTGAAAGGGATAAGCTGTGGATTAAGAAAATCGGCTACATGGTTGAAAAGAGAGAGCAGAATGGAGTTGAAACTTGAAATGCCCAAGGGCTAGCCTATTTCTCAAATTGGTTATGGACAATTAGATGTCCTCCTTTGGTTACTTAGCAGGGACAAGCTGCCTACAAGGAGTCTCCTAAGGAAGACAGGCTACATACAGAGTTCAAGGAGATTGTAGGCTATGTGAAGCAGAGGATGAGGCTTCAAAACACAAATGTATTGGTTTTCAAATGACCCTTGGGGTGTGAGTTGGAACTCAACAATTAAACATGAGTTGGCTGAATTCCTTGAGAAGGGGACATAAAGCAAAAGAGTTGATAGAAATTGGCAGCACCCAATAGAGAAAGTTGAGTTCGGGACGAGCTTGGTTAAACCCTGGCCCAGCTCGAGGCCATGCCTGGGGTCAGTACTCCTCTTACATGATAAGATGAATGTCTCTTTCTCTTCCATGCTTATCTTATCTTTGCTCCTTTAAGGTCTCTATTTAGTGATAAGGAAATTCGGGTAGGTGGAACATGGTTTTGGTCTAGGTCTTTTCTATATCAAAACCACTTTGAAAATTCATCTTGCTCTATACTGATCAAAATGAAGGATCCATGAAGATTACACTATAGAAGTTCAACACCAGTTAAGTACCCAAGAGGAACTAGCTGCAATATAATTTGGAAGGTGTGGCAAATAAATATAAATATGGTTCCAATGATGCATATTTATGCGGCTAGGATCTCGACAGTTCTAATCAGATAATCAAATCTATCTTAATCAAGTCACAAATACCTCTAAAACATGTTTTCAGTCTTCCTTTCTATCCTTCAAGGCATCTTGAATGATTATAACTGATGAGCCACAAGGCAATATAGATGCAGGTAGTAGTACTTTATAAGAGTATAATCTTATATGAATGCATCTGCAATCAACAACCAGAATCTCCTGCCCAGGATTAAACACATTTCAAATATGTATCACTTAGTTACTGTTCCAATCATCTTTTGACTGAAGAACTCAAGTTCTTCCATCTAATTCCCAATTAGAATACACCCATAGAACCAAAAAAATAAAAGTAGATACAGAAACTATATGAGTAAAAAAGTATTTGATCCTACCACCCCACAAATTGGTTCTCACTCAGACCCCATCCTGTTGAGCTGGTTCAAAGCTGGTTGAAGAATGTTGTAGAGGACCCAAAGAATAGCTGGGGCAACAACAAACAACAGAAGCAATCCACGGTTATCGTTTGAAGCATCAGCGATCATGGCAATTTCACCTGCAGACGCGCTAGGCGTAGACACAAAGCTCGAAGCTACTATCCCACCTAGCCCAAGTCCAATAATAATTCCTTCCGTGCTCCGCATTCGATTAATTTGGTTGAGAGCCGGTTGGAGGATGTTGAAAAGCACCCAAGCTATGGCTGGAATTATGGGTAGTAGGAGTGCAAGACCACGGTTATCGCCTTCAGCGATCTCTGCAATTTGTTGTGCAGCCAAGGCAGGATTGCAAGAACTCAAGGTGGAAAAGATGGCACCAGCAATGGCTGTTCCAGCTAGCGATGATGATAAGTTCGAGTTATCGGAAGATTTGGAGGCATTGAGGCCCTTGGAGAGGTTATGGAGGGAGAGAAGGGAGATTGGTTTTATGGTTGGCTTGGAAGGGTTGAGATTTTTGGGTGAATTGATGCTCAAGCACTTGGCATTGAGCATGGCCATTGTAGCTATAGTTGCTGCCATTGATGTTGTGGTTTGTTATCCTTAGAAGTAGGCTTGTCAGGGAGGTTTTGAGAGTAACAACAAAGGAGAGAACTCAAAAGGATATAAGAAGAGCTTCTAGGGTTGTTTGTGATGGGAAATTGGAGTGTAGATGAGAGACCAAGCTAGTCAATGGTATCAAATGGGATTTTCTTTTAGATTCTTCTCTTATCCAGTGAGTTTAAATGGTATGATATGGACCTTACATCCCCCCATACCCACCACTGTTCTTATCACTACCCCTACCACAAAAACAGCACTCATGGCTAGGGTACCCATTTTTTATATGTTAATCCATTATTAAGTATTTAATCATGAATTAAGAACCAAGTGGACATAACCCTGATAATGGTACAAGTGGTCAACAAAATCATCGATCTAGACCGTTCAGTTTGCGGAACATACCAAAAATAATGGGTCAACCAGTCCACATGATTATAACTGTTGGATTGATGAGTTAATATTCACTCATACTTAGGGTTAAATAATCTAACAATTGTTATGTTAAAATTTCTTTAAAAATTAACCTTGGTTATGATTTCACTCGTTCATGTGGTTAATGATTTTAAGATATTTTTATAGTCTCAAAGAAATTCTGCAGAAGAATGGTTATGACTTATGATCATGTTTACTTTTGTCAAAGTGACCTAGGTGGGAATCATGCCAACGGTGCAAACACAAGCACATCAAATAACACCATCCCTTTGAAAGGAATGGAGCATACCTCATCAAAGAGCAAAGCAAATACACTGATCTAATGATTCTTGATTTTTTATTCTATGTAAGCAAATATATGGACAATTATTCCCAAATTTCATGATTTACATAAGCTCTTTAGTCTCTACCCTCAGGGTACCAACTTTAGTATTGGAATCAACATGTTGACATCACATGGCTGCAAACACTCAAGAGTCTAGACATTGCCAATGCTTTCATCATGTTTGACTCAGCTGCATCCAACAGTGGAGCTGCATGGTGGACCTACTCGAAAGACTTAGGTTCTGCTCCAGCGCCAGCATCCAATCGGAAGGCGCCACACTCCCTTCGTGCCAATCAAGGCATTGATATGTGTGCATTTGCTTGGAAAGTGTGCAAAAGGGGTGTGTGGCGTCTTCCAATTGGTGCTGGCGGTCTCCTTGCCAGCACCAACCGGAGAAGATCCTAAGTCTTCTTGAAACAGTGACAGTACTTCGCGTCCTCCCACCGACCCTCCGGCAACAAACACTAGACCTAGACTGTTGTACGCAGGAACATATCCTGGTATGAATTCAAGTAACTTACCATTGCTTTTGCACGTTCGTACTGTTTCCAAAGGTTGGAAAAGGTCGCATGTGCCTTTTGAGGCATCATGGTCAATGACAAGGCCCGCTTATATACTTCTACAGCCTATATCTTCGGGTAGTTGCAGGAGATACCTAAAGATACATAGTTATTAGTATAAGTGCAGAAGCGTTTGGATATTAGAAGTAGCATTCGGTCATTTAAAACAGGAGCAAATAAAAAGGAAAAAGTTGTGGTGTGACTACAATATATTGGATCTCATGAGCTTATCATGCTCTCCATGGTTGTTGGTAAAATTAATAAATTAGCTATTGCAATAATAGGATTTTCCTGTTAGATATTTATTAAGAAAACAATTCAAATTCTAAATGAGTTGCATTTATAAGTTGGACATTAGAAGCTGGACTACTGTAAAGATAGCATCCTTTCAAAAACAACTACAAGGAGCTAATAAATAAATATAATCTTTCATTACCATCATCACCATCATTAAGAAACATGTGTGGAACAAATCCAGAAAGAGTAGGGATATCAAATTGCACATGGAAGCACCACCATACTATATATCCTTTTCTAACACCCTTCTTTGGCTAAGTGAAATTAAAGCTCTGCATAAACGGAATCAAATACCAACCTTTATGCATGAGCTGGTAATAATAAAAAAAAAACCTCTCCCCCATCATAAGAAACTGACCCATCCATTCCTATCCACCTCCAAAGGGTATATATAAAGTTAACAGTACAAAGAGGCAAAAGGCTGTCAGACATATAAGGGAGAAACGAGCAACATTTTCTTAAGCAGCAATACCCAGGGATGGGGATGACAAGGTCGAAGCATCTGCACCCATCTCTGGAAATAATGGCAGCAGCCACTGATTCTCTTTGGCGTGCTCTACATAGAACTTGAACTTCTCCTCGGCATTAGGAATGTCGAGAGCCAGATCATCAAGTCCATCCTTGATCCTGGCAAAGCCTTTAGTCATCTGGTTGATAGTGATCAGCCCTTCCCTGAAGCACTCCTGCAGCAAATCCAGCATGCTGTCGTTCTTCTTCTCCATTGCCATAACTAGTGCCTTCTTCACCACCTCATGATTGAAGAAGGGCATCCCAAGGTCACGGATGCACTGGCAAGCTTCACTCAAGACTCCCCCGCTCTCAAACTCCTCCAGGAGCTTTGTTATCTTGTCCTTGGCATCTTCCACAGCCCAACCAGTGCCACCTCCCCAGCACCTCAGGATCCTCTCGCCCGCATGACGGGCAGCAAGAAGCGAGCGGGCCACGTGGACGGTCTCACTACCGCTGCAATTCTGTGGCAGCTGACTTCTGATCTCCTCCAAATTTAGAGGGGCCAAGACATCATCAATCACTGCCCTTGCCATGAAAAGAGCGAGCTCATTCGAGGCGTCCAAAATGTCAAGTGCAGTATCCTCTGCAGACTCCAGAAGCATTACAAACCCATTAACTATGTCATCAGTTGAGATTATCTCAATATGAAGTGCTGAAAGCAAAATAGATGCCATCTCCTTCTCTCTATTCTTCCTGTCCATGGCAATAGTGATTAGCTTCTTGAGGAAAACTGGGTTGAACTCTGGAGCTGCAAGGTCTTCGAGGCTTCGGGTGAGTTCAGGAATGTCATCAGACAGAAAATATTCATGAATAATTGTCACAACCTCTTCCTTATAACGCCTCATTTTAACATCATCATCATCTTGCAACTCTCCATCTTCACCCGAGGATTTTAAAATTGAAGCGTCCAGCCATCCTTCAGAGACCGCCTTTGGGACTAGCGATTGGAACAGGGTTTTAGCAGATGGGATGTCAAGAGAAAGGTCATCGAGGCTCTCAGCAAGCCGACCAAACCCCTTTACCATCTGACTTGAACTTATCAGGCCTTCTTCCGCTGCTTCTTTCAATAGTTTCAATATGAGTGGCTCTGCCGTTCGGATCTCCATAGCTAGGACTAGAGCCCTCTTCACAACCTCATGATGGAAGAATGAGACCCCTAACTCCCTTATACACCTACAAGCCTCTGCAGTATCTCCACTCTCAACATACTCCCTCAACAAATCTGCAATTTTTTTCTTCACCTCCTCGACAGTGATGTGGGTGCTGCCACCCCATCGTCGCTCCACAAGTTCTGCATGGTGTGGAGCTGACAGATAACTTTTTTCAGCAGTTTCTACAACCTGACGTCCTTTGGAGGAATCTGAAAATGTTTTCTTTGCTCTGGTCAGAAAAACTGGGGGAAGGATGTCATCAACCACAGCACGTGCAACAAACAGTGCCAGAATGTCAACTGCATTGAGTATGTCAAGTGCAAGGTCATCAGCAGACTCAAGGAGCATGACAAATCCTTGGCTGATCTGGACTGAGCTGATCACATCAACATAAAGAGCTGAGAGCAAAACCGATGCCATTTCCTTCTCCTTGTCGTGCCTGTCCATGGCCATGGAAATAAGCCTCTTAACAAAATAGTGATGATAATCACTTGAGCCTAGATCTCTGAGGTCAGATGCTGCTAATTCCACATCACTGGTGCTGAAGTATTCCTCTATGATGGAAACCACAGCTTTCTTATATTCATCTAGGGGATCAGATACAGCAGACCCTACAAGCTGATATGGTTCCTGTGAGGATCAGGAAAAGAGAAGATGAGTAATATAGTTGCTGATCTGCGTGGAACATTATTTATAAGTAATGAACTAGAAACTCCGTTCCACTACAGTGATAAGCAGCTGCAAGTACCAAACTAGAAGCGCTATCTGAAACCCCAGGGAGAGAGAACCATCTACCTACTCAGAACATAGACACAAATAATAAGGATAACAAAGAAACTAGAACGTATATAGCAACAGTTATTACCTCACCACTGTCATAGTTTGGATCATTCCGATCGAGATGAGAATCACCATCAGTATCGAGTAACTTGCCCCATGTGCCTTTACCACCAGCCCCATCTGTTACCATAGTTTGTAGGTCAGAAGCTTAGGAATATACGCAAACAGGAAATGCTAAAGAACCATTCAGGACTTTTAAATGCTAATGATATTAACACAGATATATGCAAGAAAATACAACTATAAAGAAGCATATCTTTCTCTAAAAACACGTCAAAGCATAGGGATAAATTACAGTGTCGTATATATCATAAAATTTATTTTAGTAAACAAACTTGTATATCGGAAAATTGTGATACATATTTATTATACATAAGCCTCTGGCCCTCTACTTGTACATGCTAAGGCATCTATTAGATTAATCAAAAGACACATAATTGAGATTTTTAAATATTCACCTATGAAGATGCGGCAGGGCACCTTCGTATTAGAAGATATTGTATCCTTCTCAATTGAATTTCATCTTTCTTAAAAATATTGGCCTATCATATTAAATGACATTCTTTAAAACTCCAACGAACTTGACTAATCACAATAAATTGTCAAAGGATTAATGAGTTTTTCCATTCCAAGTCACAAGTTTATGAATGCTATACTACTAGGATTGACTTCGTAAAGACTGCTGGCAATTCCCGTGGTCAATATGTGAATATTATCATACCAGTTCACAAACCTATTGGAAGAAGTGTCTGACAAGAGAGGGCACAATTTTTGCCAATAGGATTGGAACACATATCAACGAGACAACCTTACTCCCATATCAAACCAACTACCAAGCCTTTGCTACAGTCTAATCTAATGCATTAAGCATGGTACAAAAAGAAGTATGAAGAAAATCTCCTGATATTATCTATCTAGAACCAGATAAAGAAAATTAATCAAAGGTCCCTTAACAGATCCATTAACATGCTATCATCAACATCACTTGCAACAAATAGAGATACAAAAAACTGAAATTGAATGCAAATGTACCAACTAGAAACCAAGAGAGAAATCTAGACAAAATAAAAGGATAAGAAGCTATATTTCAAGTCCCTCCAAAATAGTAAAGGATTTTTACAATATCTGATGTTCCTTTAAAAAATATCTTCTATATGACCAACAAGAACAATTCGATATGATGTATCCTATAATCGTATCAAAATATCAAGAGAAATGTCAAAAGAGGAAGGTCCACATGTGGATCCATATCCCTCAACTTCATTAAAACTGAAAGATCAAGAGGTGCCCTAGCTTCCCACCCAAGTGACGCCAATGGATCATTAGGTCAGGGGCGGTGCCCAAGCTGTTCTTCTTTAAAAAATCAAATCATTCAAGTTGAAGATTCACAATGGTTCCAGAATGAAGAAGGAGAGTCCTTTGTCATCTCACACCAATTCTCTTTAAGCGGGGAAAAACCTTGTAGTGGAGCTCATGATGTTGTTGTCTCGACTAAGAGCACACTAATACATCCTAGTATGATGAATCACTTCTCCGACGGCGAAATCCCTCCCCCACAACTGCATTTTTTCTCCAGAAAACGTGGTGTGAGCAGTGTTTTAAAAGGCATGTAAGGCTTACACCTCAAGGAAAACGCATTGAGGCTCAATCCTACGGCTTAAATCCCATGATACTCACGCCTCAAAGTGTGATGCTCACATAGGCACACACCACATGCCTTGAGACTCACTTTATGTATGTGTCGTGCGCCTCATACCTTAACTAAAATTAGGATTCTAGCCTCATAGTTGAGACTTAAATGTCGACTTTTTTAATTTGTTATTTATTTCAACTAGTAACATATAACACTTTATTTATTTGGAATAAGGCATTGAAAATGACAACAATGATGATATTTGTTTCAACTAACACTTAACTTATTATGTTTAACATATATATATATATATTTTTGATCAATAAGACATGTATTAATCAAAAGAAGAGGTACAGAAAAGTTTACAAGAATGTAAACCCTAGAGAAACACAAGAAGATACAAACCAAGCAAAAGTGAAAACCAAAACAACATAATTGTCCCATGTAATCGAGGGCACTCCAAGATGGATATCAAATCTACTTCCTTGTGACGAATGCTTGCCCATTCTAAGAACAATAAGCGAGTGCGTGGGCATATGCGGGTAATGGATGACTGAGAATTCTCGAAAACTCTCTTATTGCGTTCTTTCCAAATGACCCATGAAATGACCCTTGGTAGAACAGCCCAAAGTGCCTTCCGAGCACTATCCTCACTCATCATTCATCAAGACCCAACAAGATAAGAAGATATGAAAGGACGAAGGAAAGACCCAATCCACCCCAACTCGAGATAGAAAGTATCCTCAAACTACCCCGCCATAGGGCAATGCAAGAGCAAGTGGTCCACCGTCTCTTCCACGAGAAGGCACATAAAACAACGGTTGGCCAACCTCCAGCCTCTAGATTTTAAGTGATCACAAATAAGAATTTTATTCAAAGTCGCATTCCATAAGAAGAAAGATACCTTAGAGGGAATTCCTGGATTCCACACAATCCTATGAGGGTAGGGTGTAGAAGGGGATGACTCTAGGAACTTGACTAGTGACCCAATTGAGAATCGACCATTGTTGCCTCTGGACCACATTCTAATATCTCTGATCTGAGGTCCCAAAAGAATAGATCCAAGACGCAGAAGAAGATGACTCAGATCGTCCACCTCCCAATCATAAAGGTCCCTCCTAAACAACAAACACCACACTACCTCCAACCCCTGCAACTCGATACAATTCCTCACGAGAGCGTTCCGATCAGCCACTATAATGAAAACGTTACTGCAATCATCCTTTTGACGGGTAGAGCCGCACCAGATATCTTTCCAAAATCTAACCTCGGAACCTCTGCCTACCTGATATCGGAAGTGTGGCACAACCAAGCTAGCAACCACCATGATACTCTTCCACAAGCCTACTCCATGAGTGGCGTTTCCCCCCCGCGGGACCCAGCAGGATTCCGCGCCATATTTAGCCACTATAACAGACCTCCATAAACTTCCACGATCCTCACCAAAGCTCCAAATCCATTTTCCTAACAACGCCTTATTAGTAATAACTAAGGGCTTCAGATTCAGCCCCCACTACTCTTTGAGCGACAAACTTTGTCCCATGCTACTAAGTGGTACCTGAAACTGTTGTCTTTCCCATGCCACAAAAAATCTCTTGCATCTTTTCGAGGATAGCAGCAACCGACCGAGGGATGGTAAAGGTGAACATGAAGTGGGAAGGCTATTCAGAACGCTCTTAATCAGAGTTAGCTTCCCGCCTTTGGATAAACATTGTGCTTTCCAACCCGATAAGCGATGGACAAACCTATCCAACACCGGTTCCCAAACCGACTTGGCCTTGAAGCCCGCACCCAGAGGCATACCCAGATATACAGATGACAAGGACCCCACTTTACAGCCTAGACATGACGCTAAAACCGATATTGTCCCCCATGGCGCCCACACTTATTATTTCTAATTTGGCCAAGTTTACCCTCAACCCAGATACTGCTTCAAAGCATCGGAATAAGCATCTGAGGGCTAACAAGTTCTGACATGAAGCGTTGTAGAAGATTAGGGTGTTATCTGCAAATTAAAGATGGGAGATACGTAGTTGCTCCTGGCCGATTGAGAAACCATCGAAAATAGGACCGTCGGCTCTGGAAAGCATTTGACTAAAGGCTTCTGAGACAATGACAAAGAGGAATGGAGAGAGGGGGTCTCCTTGATGTAGACCTCGAGAACTTGGAAAATAGCCCACTGAGCTACCATTGATGATTATAGAGAAAGGCACTGTGGAGAAGCATGATTTCATCCAATATCTCCATTTGAAACCAAAACTCATCCTCCCGAGCACATAATCTAAAAAGCCCAAATTGACATGATCGTATGCCTTCTCCAGATCGACTTCACATAAAATCTCAGGGACCTTTGACCAGAGGTGCTCATCAATACATTCGTTGGTGATTAGAATCCCATCTAGGATCTGTCTACCGCTCACAAATGCACCTAGTTCTGGCAAAATGATAAGAGTTCATTACCAACTTAAGTCGACCTGCTAAGACTTTAGATAGGATTTTGTAGACACTGCCAACCAGACTAATTGGACGAAACTCCTTCAAATCCGAAGCACCTACCTTTTTTGGGATCAAGACCACAAACGTGTTTTAAGCACTTTGTCAAAGGATCCGATCTGATATAAGTCTATCATCACTGCTAGGACATCCTCCCCCACTATCTGCCAACAAGATCTGTAGAACTCAATGGTGAATCCATCTGGCCCGAGAGCCTTATCCCCAGCCATGCCCTCACAACCTCCTCCATCTCAAAAGGAGCCTCCAATGTCTCTCGTTGTGCCTGGGATAGGCTCAAAAACAGGAGACCGTCCAACTTTGGACACCATATTTAGGCTTTAAAAATCCTTTTGAGTCTAATTCACATTAATTTTCCTAGTAGGCATTGCTAAGATTTAGAGCCACTACAATGTAGTTCATGACTTCTTTGTAATTTTCTGCTAAAATTCTAAATCTACCACGTGAATTGATGTTTGAACATCGTCTTCAATAGGTATATATATAAGCAAAAAAAAAGTAAATATAATTTTCAACATTTGAATGCTCTTCTTATATTTATTTTTTGATGGTTAAATAATTTATAGAGTATTTCTTATGTGTGTACACGTGCGCGCATGCACAAACATTGCACGAATATATATATATATATATATATATATAAATTTTTAATCAACATTTTCAATCTTTTTTAAAAATTTTCATGTTTTATTTATTTGTTAAAATGTGAGCGTGAGGATTAAAGCTTACGCTTCATGCATCTTGAGGTCCTCACGCGGCCTCGCCTCACGCCTTCACCTTTTAAAACATTGGGTGTGAGGTAGTTGTGAGGGCATGTTTGGGACCCTTTTGACCAAAATGATGATGGTGAGCAGCGAGCACAATGAACTGGTGAAGTATCCGAACCAGCCCCAAAACCCATTTCGACCTCCCTTCTGCAACCTCAGTCTGATCTAAGCCAAGATCATTTCACGGAAGACTAGTTGAGAGGGAACAGTACGACTCAACTTCATCTTATTGGGGGTAGGGAAGATACTTCGGCCCTAGTGAAGCCCTGTGCGCTCCAAGAGAATACAGCCCAGGAACCTCAACTTTTGGCTCCCAGGGAAGGTATGTGTAGACCCATTTTCCTCTATTGTCCCTATACTTCAACATGGATAAGATAAGTAATGGTAGAGATGCCTACAAGTATTCATAAGTTGGTTTGTTCTATGATTCTCTTATGTCAGTTAATGGATTCATATCACCACAATCGGGTGAGGGAATTGCTAAATTTTGTGTCTTATTTAGGATAAAAGTGTAGAAGATCTCCCTAATAGCGCATGTAGAGCAGAGTCAAGGTTTTTGGATTGCAATCAACCAATCCTTGTGAGATCGGGGGGAGGGTTCCGAGTCGCTCCCTCGCCTCCACCCAATGTTCATGGGGACGTGTACAAAATCTTGTCAAAGGTTCTCGCATCTAGACTTCAGAGGGTAATGGAGTCCATCATCTCTCCCCCGCAAGGAGCATTTGTGAGGGAATAGCAGATCATGGATATCATTCTAATTGCCAGTGAATGTGAGGATGCCCGACTCAGGCAAGATACTCCAACAATTTTATGTAAAATTGATTTAGAAAGAGTCTATGACCATGTAAATTGAGACTTTTTGAATTACATATTTACATGCTAGGCCGTATGGGCTTTGGTGTGAAATGAAGTGGATGAGAGTTTGTATATCAACTGTACCATTTTCGATTCTGATCAATGGGAGCCCAGCAGGTGATTTCAAAAGCTTGAAGGGCCTGAGGGCTGAGACAAGGAGACCCACTCTCACCTTTTTTGTTTATCATGAATACAGAGGCCCTTAGTAGGTTAACTTCTTAGAGATTAGAAGAAAACAGCAATAAATAGAATTTCCCTAATCCTCCCTTCCCAAAAGGAAGAACTTGAAATTCTTTTTCCTTTTTGTAGGGACCCGAAGATTGGATCTAGCCATTAGAAGAATGCTTTGTATAAATAATTCACTTCTTGGTCTTCAACCTCCTTAGTCACTACGAACGACCTCGACCAGTGCAATGGGATGTGTCTATTTATCTATCTCTTGACTCGAAATGGGAGCTTATGAGTTTCTATGGTTGGGCCCGGAGATCACTTAAATGCCTTCTTTTTTCTTCTCAATGGAGTTCAAGCAAAAGGTCCAATAATGAGGGATATTCTATAGGGACAATTGGACAAAGGATATATCAGTGTCCTATTACAATTTTCAGATGGTATCCTCATTATCTACAATGTCACCTGCAACCAACCCGTGAACCTCCAATGTTTGTTTAGGTGCTTTGAAGCGGTCTCCAGTCTGAAAATAATTTTAGAGAGTGAAATTGTATGTAATGACCCGCATTTAATTCATGGTCTTCATAAATTTTATGAGTTAAATTATTGATTAATTGTACTTAAAATGATGTGTAAATCCTAGGAGAAACCAATGCATTAAAATCTTGAATCTCAAAACTCATTTAATTCACTTGATTTAGTGAATTTATAGAGATAAATTGCACTAAATCAAAGAAGAACAAAAAGTAGCAAAAAAGTTATAAAAAAAAAAGGGGCGCCGGCGATCGATCACCCAAAACACCGACTGGGCGGCGATCTTGCTCGTTTTCTCTTGTTTCGAGTCCCTAGGGCTCCCAATGTATAAATACCCCTTTATACTCGTGGGGAGGGTTTTTCAAAGTCTTCTAAAACCTAAAAGAGAGAAAAGGGGGAGTTTTTGAGAGATCAAAGAGAGATTGAAGGAGTTCAAAGATTCGGTCAGAAAAAAGGAAAAGGAAGCGTGAAGATCAAGTAGAACCCTATTCGCAAGCAATAGATCGTAGGGATACGATCAAGTGAGGTAAATAACAGATCTAGTATCCAATATTTTGAATAGTTAACCTAAAATAATGAATAAAAATGAGTAAATCAAAGGAAAGATGTAAAGATGGGTAGGATCCATGAATATGCCTATGATTTTTGTTTATTATGGTTGATCTGATAAAATAGGATGTGAAGAACCCATTTATTATATTGTTTATTTATTCTTGATGGTTAAATTAGGATGTGAAGAACTTCGTGAAGATATTGTCTCATTATTTTGATGGATAAAAAAAAATAAGATGTGAAAAACTATGATTATAATCACTGTTATTGAATGATTAACATAGGATGTGAAGAACTATATTTGATTCCATTTTATTATTTATGGATGATAAAATAGGATGTGAAGAACTAGATTTTTAGTTTTTAGTTTATGATTCCTGGATGATTAAACTAGAATGTGAAGAGCTGTGATTATGATCATAATTTATTACTAATTTATTACTAGTGAACAATTAAATTAGGATGTGAAGAACTCAGTTGTTATATAGTTTTATAATTTATTGATTTGAGGTAGAGGATCTATTGATGATATAATTTTATTATTATTGGAATGTTAAAATAGGATGTGAAGAACCTCTTGCAGATATTGTTTTATTATCACGGAATTATTATGTTAGGATATGAAGAATTATGTATAATTTATTTATGATTCAACATGGGGATTGGGAAAGTTATTGAAGTGTGCAAATTAATGAGAAGAATAAGATAGTGGATGAATTGTATGGATGATCTAATTGTGATAGTTAATGATGTTTGAAATGATTTTACGTTTAACAATTTAAGAAAATTATTATTAATTAAAAAGGATTACGATTAGGATATTGATCTTGATTAAACAGACGAGATTTTGACAATGAAATTAGATCGTGATTTAGGAATATTTTTAAGACCAACTGTGATTTTTATATTGATAAATCATTAGAAATATGATGGTTTGTGTATTGCTTTTATGTTCCTAATACATAATACACCATTGGGTAAACGAACCTCTGATGAAAGTCAAGCTTGCCTAGGCTTGGTTAACGTAGTGGTATGGGACACTATGGTGAGATATCCTATGAGCCTTGACGATTAGTCTTAGGTGAAATTTAAACAAGAGGGGTATCATTGTGCACTCACGAATGAAAAAGATGCAAAAGTATGAATAAATGATTAAAGATATTAATGAAATGTAAGTAAGACCAAAAGCAAAGTAAAAAAAGTATGTAAGTAAGAAAGAAAGGCACACAAAAGTGATAATGTCTGTTGTGTTGTGCACCACTGGATACCATCAGAAAGGGCGAGACATATGCCAAAGTAAGGAAGCCGTCGTACCGAAAAATGTACTAAGCAGTCCGTACCGGATAATGTACGAAATGTGATATCTCGGTAAAGTAAAGTATAGTAACCCATTTCCTTATATGGTAAAGCGGTATTTTAAGTTATTACAAATGCATGTGAATGGGTATTGGTGTAATGATAATGTATGAAATACGAAAAGTAAAAAAAGTAAAAAAGAAAGAAAAGAAAGAAGGAAAAGAAAAAAAAGAAAAAAATTGACATAATGTAAATGTTTAACTTCCGCACTCTGATTTTATATGTAAGTTAATGTGTGAAATGATGAAATGCATGTAAAAAGCTATTCCTTATATTGTTTATCATAATATGTTATATACGCAGAGTAACTCGTTACTCAGCCAATGACTTTTGTTGTCGGCAGGTCCAGGTCCAGGTTTTGATATTTGTGCACTCGGCCCTTGGGAAGAAGAAGAGTACATCGAGAAACCTGAAGGTGACTATCCCGAGGAAGAAAGGGACATTGATCGATGGCCCTATTATTGAAGTTGTTTTATGGTTATTTAAATTCCAGAAGATTTTAATTATTGATAGAGACACATGTTAGTTAGTCTTTTATGTTGTGGTTCAGACGAGTGACCAGAATTTATTACTTTTCAGTTATATTATGGGATTGGAGTTTTAATTGATAATTTATTTGAAGAAAAAATTTTAGGTCCATATTTTTGTACCTTGATTGCTTCTAACAGGATAATTATTGAGTCACGTGCCAAGATCTCACATCCTCCTAGGTGGGGTTTTAGGGCGTGACACTGTATTTGTAGTGGGAGGCCCTTGACCTTGAACAATTAACAGTCTATCTTGGATGTCAATCGGGTTCTCTTCCACAAGGTTCAAAATTTCGATTTCGCATGTCATTTCGAGCTTTGGAAAAAAGATATATCGAGGATATTTCGTAAAATATATCGATTTCAAGGGAGGAATATCGCACGTGGAGGAAAAATTGAAAAAAATAGTGAAAAACATGAAAATTTTCAATGAAACTTAAGGAAATGTTAAAATAGATATTAATGCACATTTGAGAATAAAAAAACAATAATGTATATAAGAGATGCAATGGGAAGGGATCCAAAGACGTACGCGCTGACGCTAATGACAATGTATGATTCACTAATTTTGAAGTAACTTACATAAAAAGTTGCATTCATTTTTCAATCATGCATAACAATTAACTCATTTTATTCTCTTAGTCAATTGAAGGGGATATGTATACTCATTTTATTCTCTTTATTTTTAATGATTATCTATGTTAATTATTTTAGAAACTTGAAAATTTTATGAATGCACAATAGTTGATAAATAATTGAAATTCAATTTAGTTTTTAAATCTATTTCTACTTGCAATTAATGAGCTCAATGTTTTTACAGGTCTGAATCAATATGGGAATCAGAGGAGATGGTTAAATTATCGAAAACCCTGCATCAAGAGAATCAGAGGAGACGCTTAAATTATTGAAAACCCTGCAACAAGAGAAAAATAAGAGGACTGTAATTTTATTTAAATGTGAAGTAGATGTAATTATGTAAAAAGAAGTGAATGTAATTTTATTTAAATGTGTAAGACCTTTGTTCAAGTTTTTTTTTTTTAATTTTTAATTTAACAAGGGCTTCTATGTCTTTATTAAAGCATCTCGTCTTTGTTTTTTAGAAAAAATTTAACGTGTCTTTTAACTCCTTTAACTGTGTTTAAGGTTCACTAATCCTTAGGGTTAAAGCATCTAACCTTAGTTTTTAGAGAAAGAATTTAATTAACATGCCCCTTTTAACTCCCTTTACCTGTGGTTAAGATTCACTACCCCTTAGAGTTAAAGCATCTAACCTTGGTTTTTAGAAAAAAAAATACAAAAATGATATATCCCCTTTTAACTCCCTTTGACTATGATTAAGATTCACTGACCCTTAGAGTTAAAGCATCTGACATTTGTTTTTAGAAATAAAAAATAAAAAAATTAATGTGTCCCTCCCTTTAACTATGGTTAAGATTCACTAACCCTTAGGCCTTAGGCCTTAGGGTTAAAGCATCTAACCTTAGTTTTTTGGAAAAAAAAAATTAACGTGTTACCTTTAACTCCCTTTAACTATGGTTAAGATTCAATAACCCTTGAGGTTAAAGCATCTAATCTTGATTTTTAGAAAAAAATTAACCATAAGGGTTAAAACTTATTAACCATAGTTCAAGAACAATTAAGGGAGGGGTCTCTATAAAAAAAACTAAAAATGAAAACTATTTATAAATAAGTACCTTTTAGTAATTAATGAATAACTAAGGTATTTTTTCGTCAAAGACCATTATAACTTCACAATGCCTGATCCTAATTTCGTAACATCAGATATCAAAAGAAAAAAAAAACAAAGAAGAGAAGAGGAGACTCAACGACAGTCACTGCTCGGCAACGACGATGGCGACGGCGACATCGACGGCGGCGGCGGTTACAGGTTCTTCACCCTTCCTCCTCTCTTCTTCTTCCTCCTTTCTCCTCTCTTCTTCCTTCTTTTTTTTTTTTCTTTTTTCTGTTTCAGACAAGTGAACTCCATAGGGTTTCACAAAAAAAAAAATCACAGCAAAAAAAAAACGAAAAATTTAGGTTTTTTTCCTCAGTAGCTATTTTTTTTAAGATTTCAACCAAAATTTCGGAAATTTCGTGCGATATTCTGAAATTTCGGTTGAAATTTCACGAAAAATTATAATACCCCGTCTAGATATGTCGGAACCCTCCGAGATCGAGATTTCTCGAATGAGATATCGAAATCTCAAAGAAATTTCAAACCTTTCTCTTCCATCATCATAGCTCAGGTTGCCTCTTGGAGCTACCTACAAGTCCATGTCCACTTGGGATCCAATGATAGAGAGGTTCAATAGTCGATTAGTTGGTTGGAAATCATTGTACCTCTCACAATGGGTAGGGGTGTCAATGGATACAGATATTTACCCGATTCGTATCCAAATTTGTTTGCTCAGATAATTATCCAAATAGGCATCTGGAAAAACGAATTCAAATAGTACTATTACCAAACGTTTATAATCGGATACAAATTCGAATATTGTTATATCCAATTCGATAAATATTTGATCGGTTATATAATATATTACTATATATACATTATATATTATAAGTTCATGAGAATGAAATACCGTTATTAATATGTACTTTTAAATAATTCTAAGATTAATTTTTTATTATTTTAAGGCAGCCAAAAAAAATGTTATTTTAATTTAATTGATAACAAAAAACAAAAAAAGGCCAAAAATAAATAATGATCTAACCAAGCTACATATATACTTCTTATTCGTATTTTTGCTTTTGTTTCTTTTGAGTTCGGTTCTTGTGAACTTAAGCATGCATACTTCTTTTTCTACTTTCATTTATTAAAAAATATGACTTTACCAATCAAAAATATACTTATTAAAAAAAATATAAATGAGGATATAATAGTAATTGTCATTTTAAATAAAATTTCTATTATTTTTTAACATTTTTTCTTTTTAATAAATTTATATTAAAGCAATAAATAATTCAGATGAACCATGAAGTTCATATTTTCCTAGGTCTTGTGGAAGGAAAGGAATAGGTGGGTCTTCGAAGACAACCTTGACTATCCCTAGGATCCAGGCCCAATCCGCATCCTAGTTTCTGCTTGGTGCGCGGTTGGAAGAGATGGTGTAGATCCTTGAGGGAATCTTTTAGTGGCGTAATGCTGTCTTTGTAATTGCCTTTTGTGTTATTGTCTTATTTTGCTTGCTCTTTTCCCTTGGTTTACTATTGGTGAACCTAGGAAGCTCCCTTTGTTATTAGCT
This sequence comes from Tetracentron sinense, assembly GCA_015143295.1. Classification (NCBI taxonomy): domain Eukaryota; kingdom Viridiplantae; phylum Streptophyta; class Magnoliopsida; order Trochodendrales; family Trochodendraceae; genus Tetracentron; species Tetracentron sinense. The sequence continues at coordinate 33,348,000 of CM026568.1, read as the reverse complement.
CTCATCTCATATAAACTGTATCTTCGTTTACCGATAAAAAAATGAATAATTCGGATATCATCCAAATTCGAATATTTTAATCGAAGTCAAATACAAATACTCTATTTCATTATCTGTTAGATATTTAATCAAATTCGGGTAGTCAGATATGTAATTGGATACGAATTCAGATATACCACTATCCACTTCAAATTCGCTCCGTTTACATCTCTAAAAGGGGGGAGGATGATTGTCCAAAAAGAGTTCTCTAAGTAGCCTCCCCACCTACTCTGTCTCTTTTTACCATCCTTTTTTTTTTTTATCGGTAAAGTACTACATTAAAAAAAGGAAAAGAAAGGATATAGGAGAGGAGACCCAGCTAATAGAGCTTACAGGCATGTAAACTCAAAGCTCAGGAGAAACAAGAAAGTATCCTAACCCCCGGATAAATACATATTAGAACAATACCTCCCGCAGTTCCTCCCTACCATAGTGTAACCCTACCCATTCCAAGACAACCAACCTGATGCGGTCAGAGATCCAGGGAATAGAAGAATTGATGTCATCAAAAAATCAGAGATTTCTTTCTTTCCACAACATCCAAAGAATGGCCCCATGGAGCACCTCCCAAATCGCCTCCCAGGCATCCACCCCGATCTCCAAAGGCCAACAAGATAAGGAGTTGAGAAGGGAAAATTGGAAGGCCCATGCAACCCCCATACGGGAGAGGAAAAAACCACATACCTCCTGCACAACGAAGCAGTGAAAGAGAAGATGGTCCACCATTTCTTCCGCTTGGAAACACATAAAACATCTGTTGGTCAAACTCCAACCTCTATGCTGCAATTGCTCGCAAGATAGGATTTTATTCAATGCCGTTGTCCAAAGGAAGAATGAAACTTTGGAATGGATTCCAGGATTCCATACCACTCTATAAGGAAAAGACTCCCCTTGGATAGGGGAATTCGATTGGAGTAACAATCTTACCAAAAACCACCCTTGACTATTTCTAGACCACATCCTACAATCTAAACTCTGGACAAAGGGCCCACCAGGTGGTTGCCATAGTCACAAAAAACTGCATTTTTTTTTAAAAAAACTCATTTAAAACGCGCATTAATACCCTACCATAGAAAACAACGTTTATAGTTTTAAACCTGTTTAAAACGAATAATATGAAGAAAAAAAACACGTTTAAAACTAATAATACGAAGAAAAAAAAAAAAGGATAATCTTGAAATTTTTTGGGAATGAAAATTATGCAGATATTGACGACCTTGATGCTCTTTTGAGGGATTGATGAATATAAATGAGTGGTTTTATTAATATACGTATTTTAGTCTTATTTTTAATCTTGATAATTGATGCTTTAATGAAATTTAATGCCTTGATGAAATGAATTTGATGTTAAAATGATATATAAACTTATTATTGTTGATTATAGTTACTCTTTTTGTATATTATCTCACGAAATTGTTAGATATATTAATTAATATCGTTACTAACTTTTATAATTATAAATTTTTTCTCCGTTTTTCCCCCCGAAGTTTTCTCGATTTTTTTTAATTTTTCCGTACTTGCCCTTGCCGAATTATTCTCGAACCCTGACTTTGTGACTATGGTGGTCGCAACAAGATAGAAAGAATACAGAGTGACTTCATGTGAAATGATAGGGTGGTCGCAAGGAAATATTATCTAGTTCCATGGGATTCGATTTATAGGCCTGTGAGAGATGGATGTTTGAATTTGAGACCGCTACTGTTGGCCAACAAGGGGATATAGTTGTGGCATTTTGGCAAAGAGAGAAGTAGTCTTTGGAGATAGGTGATGGTGGGTGGCAAAGTAAGGTGAAAAATCTCATTAGGAGCCGAGTGAGGTTAGAGAGGTTCTTTCAGGATGAGTTTGTGGAAGGGTGTTTTGGGCGTTAGGAAGGATTGAAGCATATTAGGTTTAGATTAGTTGATGGATTTTACTTCTGGGAGGATATTTGGTGTGGTCAGTCGTGCATTCAAGAAGATTTTTGAAATTTGTCGTGCATTCAAGAAGATTTAAGAAAAAAAAAATTACTGGCACTAGATAGACAAAATTGTCAGGAAGAATTTTAAGTTAATAGCCAATAACTTTGTATGGGTAAGCTACGATCAAACCAGTTATATCATGGTTGCAACACAATACATAATATCCCATTGAATAAAACCCCTGTAACATAAAATATGCTTCAATTCTCCCCAACAACCCACATATGTGATTCTATATAAGGAGAGAAATATTTCCTGCAAAGCCCGTGCCCACTTAATTAGGATGAAAATTGGAAATGCTAGTTATTTTAATATATAATTCAAGATTGGTTAAGGTTATTCATTATAAGGAAAACAAAACAACATGCTTCAATGGATTCTAAACAACATGAAAGCCAAGCGAAAAGACAAGAAAGAAGCCAATCCACAAAATTGGCCATACATTGGCTCTATGATTGGCTCCACGACATATAATATGTAGGAATGTAATGGCCAGATATAACTCTGCTAGTGTCGAGGTTTCAGTCTTGCAGTGCTAATCCGAAGCCCAAATGGAGGAGGGATGTGTCATGTTTTTTTTTTTGATCGGTAAGCAAGATGCATATATTTACAACACGAAGTTCACCAATAGTGAACCACGAGAGAGGACGAAAAGAAAAGCAAAGAACAAAAAGAAATTAAGGGGCGAGGTGTTCCCCCTAATGGTCTCCACCATGTAGCCGGGCAGACCCCCAGGTAGAAATAAGATATCTAACCCGATCCTGAATGCGGGGAATGGACAAGGTTTTGTCCTCAAACACTCTCCTATTTCTCTCATTCCACAAGACCCATGCTACCGCCCTTGGAAGGAGAGGCTAGACTGCAAACACCGGGGGTCTGGAATAGGCACCGCAAGCCAACAAGATAAGAAGCTCCGCAAGGTTCTGGGAAAGGTCCAAGGGATGCGAAGATGAAAAAGGAAAAATGATCAAACCTCTCTTGTAACGGGGTAATGTAATAGTAAGTGATCAACAGACTCCTCTATTGAAAGACACATAAAGCACTTGTTAGCAAGGCACCACCCTCTATGCATTAGATGGTTGCATGTTAAGATTTTATCTAAAACCGTTGTCCACAGGAAAAAGACACCTTGGAAGGTACCGACGAGAACCACAAAACCTGATGAGGAAAAGGAAGAGAATGCCCAGATTGCAAGGCGTGCAAAAAGGATCTCACTGAGAACCGCCCTTTGTTGTCTGGGGACAAGACTCGACTATCCCTGATGAGAGGAAATAGGGTAACCTATTGAAGCATAGATAATAACCCTAGAAAATCCTTAAGCTCCCAATCAAATAAGTTCCGCCTCAGATTTGAGGTCCAAATCAACGCCCCGTCCCTCCACTCTAGACACTCGGCTACCGAGGCCTCCTTGTTTAATGCAAGGAGATAAAGGTTGCCAAAGACCTGCCTAAGCGTGAATTGCCCACTCCAAAGATCATTCGAAAAATTGATATGATCCCCATTGCACACCTTTAGGCGGGTAAATTTAGAAAACTCATCCCAACCTTGCATCACCGCCTTCCACAACCCAACTCCCATGGGCCTCAGCCTAACTTAGGATGCCACCTGTTAATTTTCTCGTGCCTAGCCACTACCACCACCCTCCATTGGCTGCCCTCCTCTACAAAGCGCCAAAGACACTTCCCTAGGAGTGCCTTATTAACCCTTAATAAAGGATAAGCCCGCCCCCACACTTAGGCTACAAAATGGTGCTCTTGTCCACCAGATGATACTTCCTGAGATCTACCTTATCGTTCCATAGGAATTCCCTCTGCAATCTTTTCAGAGAGGAAGAGATAGATGAAGGGATCCTAAAAAGAGATAGGAAGTAAGTTGGTAGACTACACATGGTTCTTTTTATAAGCGTAAGCTTAGGAAAGGATCAGGATTTCCAACCTTGAAGCCTCTTGGAGAATCTATCAAAGACCGGGCTCCAAACAAATTTGGCTTTGAACAAAGCGCCCAAAGGTAGCCCTAGATACGAAATTGGAAAAGTACCCGTCCTACAGCCCAGGCAATCAACTACTTTGCCAAGATTAGGAACCTCACCCACCCCGAAGAGCACACTCTTACTAAAGTTGATTCTCAAGCTCGACACCGCTTCAAAGCAACGAAACAAGCATCTAACAAGAGCTAGCTTGTGCTAGAAGCTTCATAGAAAATCAAGGTGTCATCCGCAAATTGGAGATGGGAAATCTGGAGATCCCCGTGGCCGATCCTGAAGCTCTCTCAAACCGAGAGCAAGACTTTTTGGATCATTTGACTCAACCCCTACAAGACCATAATGAACAAGAGCGGTGAAAGAGGATCCCCTTGCCTGAGATCACGGGAGCTCCAGAAATAGCCATGGAGGGAACCATTGATGAGCACAGAGAATCTCACAGACCCAAAACAAGCTCTCATCCACGCTTCCATTTGATACCAAAACCCATCTTGCCCAGCACATATTCCAGGAACCCCCAACTAATGTGGTCATAGGCCTTTGCCATATCGATTTTGCAAAGGGGTTCCCAACTCCCCCTTAAGCAATCGATTCTCTAGACATTCATTGGCTATTAGGAGTCCATCAAGAATTTGTCTCCCTCCCACAAAAGCACATTGAAACGATATGATTGATTTCAACACCACTCTCAACCGGAGCTCTGGCACTTTAGCTAAGATCTTGTACACACTCCCCACCGGTTGATAGGCCTGAAGTCAGAGATTTGTTGGGCTCCGATAACTTTAGGAATAAGGACCAAGAATGTACTACTAAGAATCGGGTCAAAAGATTCAGATCGATGAAACTCCTGGAAGACCTGAAGTAGGTCCTATCTTACAATATGCCAACATTTTTTGTAGAAATCAATGCATAAACCATCCGGACCCGAAGCTTTATCCCAATCATACCTCTGATTGCCACGGATATCTCTTCCTCGAAGAAAGGACCCTCCAGAATATCTCTCTGAGAATCGGAAAGCAGTGAGAAATCAAGACCATCCAATTTTGGCCGGAAAGATCTATCCTCAAGAGTAAAGATGTTCGAAGAACCATCCAACATGATGTGTCATGTTGATAGCCAATGTAGAACTTTTTACCAAATCTATGACATGATGATTCGACATTTCAAGAAGTATGACCCTAGATATAGCAGAATGGCGAAACAGGATTTATGTAGCTGGCCCCAAACAGTTATGATAAGCCTTGGTTTGAAACCAAGGTTCGATTTCAATCTCAGACCCCAAAAACTATGTTCTTTGAAAAAAAATACTTAAATATCTTCTCTGTTCTTTGAAATCACTTCCTTAAATCATCAAAATATTTATGGAAGGTTCGATTTCGATCTCAGACCCCAAAAACTATGTTCTTTGAAAAATAAATTAAATATCTTCTCTGTTCTTTGAATCCACTTCCATAAATAATCAAAATATTTATGGAAAATGGATTACCTAGACAAGGTTCGGTTTCGATCATAACGAAAACCCACAAACTATGTTCTTTGAAAAGGATAAACTTTAAAATTTTCTTTGTTCTTTGAAACCGCTTCCATAAATAATCAAAATATTTCCAGAAGAGAAGTGTTGGGAGAAGAATGGGAGTGGGATATTACCTTCTTTTTTTTGAACGGTAATAGCAATATCAATAAAAGAAGGAAAATTCACAAATAGTGAATCTCCAAAAAACAAAACAAACTATAAAACAAATTGTAAAGATAGCGACAAAAGAATACAAAGAAAAGACTCCCCTGACCCAACTAAGCTATCAATTCATCAAACCCTAACTCCCCCACATCGACTAAGGCTGAATTCCAATCCCACAATAAAGCTCGCGAGCGGGAGCAAACTCTCTCGAAAGGCGACATGGAATTCTCAAATATTTTCGAATTCCGCTCTCTCCATAATGACCAAGACACCACTCCTGGAAGCAAAGCCCAAATCAGCTCTAGAGACCTATCCAACAACATCGAAAGCCAACCGGATAACACCGCCGGAAAGGACGAGGGAAATACCCAATAAACCCCCAACTGAGACAGAAAATACATCCACAATCTCCTCGCCACCGGACAGTGAAGCAGCAGGTGGTCCACAGATTCCTCCTCCACTAAACACATATAACAACGATTGGGAAAACTCCAACCTCGCTTATGCAAATTGTCCAACGTCATAATCTTGTCCAAATAAGCAGCCCACAGGAAAACCGATACCTTTGAAGGCACCCCGTTGTACCAAACCAACTGGCTGGGGAACTCCGCATAAGGGCTCAGGTTAGCCACTCGCAGATACGATTTGACAGAAAACCGACCCTTAGAGTTAGCCATCCACACCCGGCGATCCTTAGCGGTCTCATCAATGTGCACTGACTCTAACAATGCCATCAAATTAGCAAAATCTTGAACTTCCCAATTGTTAAGCGCCCGGCTGAAAGAGGGGCACCATAACACTGTATCCCCACTCCGAACAAACATGTCAGCCACTGCCGCCAATTTATGATGTGAAATCTGATAAAATGACCTGAATAACTGCAAAAGTGGGGACGACCCACACCACTGATCGGACCAAAACTTCACATCCTTACCATCGCCAACCACAAGACTAGTATGTTTAACGAAATCCGCCCAATTCATCACAATACCTTTCCAAAGTCCAACCCCATGAGAACCCTTAGGCTTCCTCGGTTCCCAACGATCTCGATACCCATGACGAGCTACAATCACCCTTCTCCACAGACTTTCTTCTTCCACCCCGAATCTCCAAAGCCACTTCCCTAATAATGCTTCATTGATCGCCTTGATAGACCATAAGTTAAGACCCCCACGCTCTTTGGGACAACAAACCCACTTCCACTTCACCAAATGAAGCTTCGTAACAACTACTTTCTCGTTCCACAAAAAATTCCTTTAAATCCTCTCCAACTTGGTGGCAATAGACGCCAGAATTCAGAAAATGGATAGGAAATACAAAGGGAGACTACATATAATACTCTTCAATAAAGTGAGCCTACCTCCTTTAGAAAGCAACAATGATTTCCACCCCGACAAACTTCTATGAAAACGATCCAAAATTGTCTCCCAAACCGATTTCGCTTTGAAAGACGCCCCCAAAGGTAGCCCTAAATACTTTGTAGGGAGCACTCTTGTCTTACATCTAAGACACTCAGCCAACCACTCCAGTTTAGGCACCTCCCCCACAGCAAAAATTCTACTCTTCTGATAATTGATTTTTAACTCAAATACTGCTTCAAAACAATGAAATAGCAAACCAATATGAGTAAGATGTCTAGCCGAGGTGCCACAGAATAACAAAGTATCATCCGCAAACTGAAGATGCGAAATCTGAAGCGCAGGATTACCCACTACAAAGCCACCTCACACCGCCTCAAGAGGCCTTCCGAATCATTCTGCTCAGAGCTTCAGAAACCAACAGAAAAAGAAGGGGAGATAGTGGATCACCTTGATGCAGACTCCTAGAGCTTTTCAAAAAACCATAAGGGGAACCATTAATCAACATGGAGAAGGATGGAGAGGAATAGCAACACCGCATCCAAGCACGCCATTTAGATCTAAACCTCATCTGACTAAGAGAGTAATCCAAAAAGCTCCAACTCACGTGATCATAAGCTTTCTCCAAATCAATCTTGCATATGATACCAAGCTCACCCTTCTTCAGCCTCTCATCCACCATTTCATTAGCAATAAGGACCCCATCCAGTATTTGCCTACCTCCCACAAAGGCGCTCTGTTCCGGAGAAATCACTTGCCCAATCACTTTATCGTCAGAGAAAAATGCCGATCTCGCTTGAGTACTTACTCAGAGGGTGCTTGAATGGAAAAGAAGTGATCGGAGAAGAGAAGAAGATGGGAGGGTGTGTTGCCTAATGGTGAGGAGTGTGATTGACGCATAGGAGAGAGAGAGACTTGGCTCTTTGTCCCAAATCTGCAGGTAACAGTTTGCCTGCAAAAAACTATTAAATTAATAATTTCATTTTTGAATCTGTAACTGTAACATTAACTGAGTTAACGGTGGTTTGCAGGTTTTCGTTTCCCGCTTTGCTCTCCTATATGCGTCAAGCAACGACCACTTGCCCAAAACCCAAAACGCATACCATGGCAACTACCAGAGTAAATCTTTTGCCCTTAAAAATGTGACATAACAAACACAAGGAATTCAAGCAAGATAAATTGGCCACTAGAAAATTGTCACAAAGATTCCGTTTGAAAAATCATGCAGTATTTATCACCGAGAACTCACAAGAATGGGCATACGAGCTGTGAACTTAGCTCGTCTCGGAGATTCCACAATTATGAACAGCGAAGGAGCTATGACTAAAGAGAGCTGAGTGAGAACCAAGATAAATGCAAAGAACACTATTAGTAACATGTAGAGAATTAAGACAAGACACTGATGGCACATTTACCGATCAGCAGGAGATGCAACTACAATGCTACATTGTTCTTTTAAGTGAAATAAACCGAAGGTTATAAACACCCTTGCAATAATGCAACCATCATTGAGACAAGCAACATAACTTCACCCCAATGATAGTAATAAGCTAAAGTGGACAGGATAGTGCTGGATGTACCAACTCACCCTTTTTCACTCGCACAAGCTTTCCCGAGTGAGTCCGACGAACATGCCTCATAGCAAACCCAACTGTTGGGGCTCTCCCACCTGTGGAAACTTTTATCGGATGTTCAGCGAACAAGGATGTCGGGGATTTCGGTGATGAAGACAGCATCTCTGCATTCTGAGATGCTACTTTTAGCAGTTCCCGCTGATCGTCAGTCAGAAACCCCTCGTTCGAAGCCATTTACAATCAGAATATCTACGTAGCAAAGGCACCATCATCAGAATCCAAAATTTGCACCATTCTTTCACAACATATAGGGTTTGAGATCGTTTCCTATAGAATTACATGAAACCGCCAGGGGAAATTTTTTTTTTTAATCGTAAATCAAATCAACAACGCAATCGACTATTGTAGAGTAACAGTTAGCATCAAAGAGCTTTACCTCGAAAGTGCACAAAAGTAGATAAAAGTACTTCAAAAAGTGGAGAAAATCGGCGATTCCCCTAAGCGGCCATTGAAGTGGCAGAGATATTTCTTCACAAATCTTCTGGCCTTGGCCCGATCTCGAGCCAGGACAGGAGAAGCAATCCGATCTCCGAATCGAGAACGAAGAACGGTGGAAACCAAAAAAAAAAGATCGAACAGATGATAGTATTACAGAAACCCTAGATTGTCGTAAACTGTAGATCCGAACTCTCTTCAAAGAAAAGGAGAGTGAGAGGAAACGAGGGATATGGAATGAGGGTGGCGGCTCGGGCTCGGGCTCGGAGGTTCTTATAGGGAGGCTTCGGTTAAATGGACACGTCACCAGGCCTTTGTGTTTACCTCTTCTGTGTTTCCACGTGGCTTTCTCTTTAACGCGAGATGGTTGCCTGTTTTGTCGCCACCCTACCAAGGCCTGGAGTTAGGGTTTTTTTTTATCCGCTCCCCTGCCTCTTTCACCTAACATGAACTCGGATTAAGTTTTTTTTAACCTTATGGCTAAAAAATTTTATTTAATTTAAAATAATAATAAAAACCATGGATAGGGGGTTAGAGTTTGGTTTAGTAAGGATATATATAAATTAGGTTAAGAAAATAAATTGAGGGGCTAGGGGCACAATTGAGGGATGGATCAGGATCCTCTCGAGTTCTAACCGGGGAAACTCTCTCCGGTTTGAACCCCTAGAGGTCACCACATGTCTCCTTTGACACCTCTTAACCATGGGTAAGGTTCACCCACCCCTAGGGTTCACTCGCCCATCCTTGGTTTTTTTTTTATATTAATTATTATTTTTAAAATTAAAAAAAAAACTGTTTTTAGAGTTTTTTTTTATATTAAAAATATTTTTTATTTTAAAAAAAAGAATTAATATTTTTTTAAGAAAAACCAATGATGGATGGGTGAACCTTACCCATGGTTAAGGGGTGTCAAAGGAGACACGTGGCGACCTCTAGGGGTTCAAACAGGAGAGAGTCTCCTCGGTTTGAACTCGAGAGAATCCTAAGCCTTGAGGGATATGCATGCTATGAGCCCCAAAAATAGCCTGATCAAACTGTCTACTGTTTGATAAAACTAGAGATATACTAGCAATTAGAGTATTTTGAGAATTAACAAACTTCAATGATATGCTCACTATAAAAAAAAAAATGAGGGTGTTTTTGATATAAAAAATTGAAGGGTATTTTTTTAAAATAAAATAGGGGCATTTTAAGAAAAAAAATTCAATCAACATTTCTAAGTCGCATTCTCTTTATATTAATAATTAATGATAGTTTTGAAATTAAGATATATTTCAATCAACATTTTAACATCTCTCATTCTCATTATATTAGTGTTTTGAAAATTGGATCGGGTAGTTTAACAGGTAAAATCGGAAACTGATTCTCAAAATCACCATAATCAGATTGTCTTAAAAATCGGCTTTAAAATCGAGAACGGGAAGAACTTGTCAATTCAATGGGAGGACCAGAGGCATAACCAATAAGAAAAAATGGAAGAATTAGCCAAAAGAGGGAAAATATTTTTTTTAATATTAAAAAGACACCCAATTGAACCGGAAACCAATCACCCAGTTGGTTCAATGGCTGGTATTAAAACATTGTTTTATATATATATTAGTAAATAGTGATTTTGAAATTAAATTAAATTTCAATCAAGATTTTAAGTTCATTATATTAATAAAGCTAAAATTAGTAAAAGACATATCAATCAACGTTGTCAAGTATCATTGTCTTGGTAGTGATAGTTTGGATACACAGAGAAATCTATATTCTATAATATCTAAAATACCCCTATGGACGGCTTTTTTCTTATTGCTCCGGTTATCTGATCTGGAGTTCCTGATAATGGTAATATCTTCTCTGTAACTTTTGTATTGGGCGTGTACAAGCGTATGTTGGTAGGGAGTTTGCTAGTAACGACAGTTTTTTTTTTTTCAAGTCATGTCATATCATACTTTCGAGGGTTCGTTATAAAATGTTTTTGATGGAGAAGAGCTTAAGGGGGGTGCTGGGATGAGCTCCCTTAAGAGTCTGTAGGATAGGAGTCAGGATTCTTGCACCTTTAGTTTGCTTTTGAGTTTATTTACTTGTAAACTCTTGCTTTTGATTGTTTTGAATTTATTTACTTGTAGTAAACTCTTGCTTTTGATTGTTTATACCCTGTATTCTTGTTTTTTCTCTTTAATATATTTGCATTGATCGGTTCCCCCCCCCCCCCAAAAAAAAAAAAAAAAAAAAAGTCATGGGGCCAAAAATTAATCTGATCAGACTGTTTTCAACTGTTTGATCAAACTGATTTGTGGCTATTGACGACATCACCAAGCCAGCAAGTAGAAGGCATATAGAGATTTACTAGCAATTGGGAGAGTGACACTAGCAAAATCTAATGATTCTCTCATTTCTCCACCATGTTTTCTTGTTGGTTTCATTTGGATGATATAATTGCTTAGAGAAAATATTTTCTATACGAAATTCCTTCCTTTGTGGATTTCCTTGGGATGGATTTATTTACCCTCTGTTTGGTGGGATAGGGATATGGATGGGTTATGGTTTGAAGATGGCAGTTTTTCCTCACAACAATACAGTAGTGGTTCCGGAACGAAAATAAACAGGCATAATCTTCATAACGGTCCTAGTAAAATCCAATTAAGCAAGTTGTGAATTAGCAATTCATTTTGAATATTTGTACAACTCAGAAGTCATATTCGGTATTCCCCAGTGAGTTAAAAAGTTAAACATGCTGATTCTTAGAGCCTGGGTAACAAGTAATCATGGTACCACTTATTCAATGTTCTCAATACAATGGCTTGCAGTGTTGCAACTTTAAAATCCGAAAGAGATACAACATGCACCTTTAATGACTCTGCCCCATGTATCAAAACATTAGTTTCTCAATAGATTTAGGGCTGTCGCCTCACCCTGTGGTGTATCTGTCCATCTACCGAAGGCTACAAATCATCTAGCATACTAAATTAGCCATGTCAATGCACCCAGGCGAAACCCATAAAACTGGCAAGAACAAGAATACACAGTCCCTGTAAAATTCATCCCTGGATGTGCACCCAAAATCGAATCAGTATACATAAAAGTTATCTAACAATCCGCCTTTTCTCTTTATTACGTATCTAGCTTTTATTAGTCATTGATTCAGGCTACCTGACCTTTTAGACCATGTTGGGCCTCTGTGGCAACAGAAGGTTATAGAACTTGTCATGCAAGAAGAAATTCCTTCCCTTGCTATCAACAGCTTTTTTCCACCCACACCAGCCACCATTTACAATCTTCTTAAGCTCATCGTTACCCGTGTAGTGAGGATCTAGTATAAGGAATGCACAATCTCCGCTTGCTTCATTGTAATGAACTCCCAAGAGGGTATATGCAAGAACACCACCACCTGCATTTATATACCAGGTTAAATAGGCCTCAAATGGTTCTACCAAGATCAAACATATTTTCGTTTTTCATTTTCTTTTGCTGTCTTTTTATTTATTTATTTATCACTATCACTTGCATAAGTCAAGATACTGTTGGGATAGTTCTACTAGCAAAGTAATACCGAAACATTTGACACATGCAAGTCTGTGTGTATGTGCATGGGTGTGTGTGTAAGCATGCACATGTGGTTGCAGTGGCAAGCTTGGGGGGTGGGGGTGGGGTGGAAGGGGAGATATCAACACTCTAAATTTAATTGAGCAACCAAGAAGAGTATAATACATGAGGGGTTTACTCGCAAATACAGATATTATGGCTATCTGGGATTTATTCATATTTTTCCTATAAAAGAAAAAGTACAATCAGTTAACAGAAATATGGAAAAGGTAGGTTTTGTTGTACTGACCAATCATGACTGGAGTCCCTTGGGTTTCAAAATGAAAGGCCAGCTCTCGACATTTCTCAGGAAGCTCTGCTCCAGATCTCACATTAATGACTTTGCAACTGACCTGTTCAAACAGTAATTTACTCTGTCAAGCCCATAATTTTTTTGTGTTCTGTGTGTCTGTGTGTGCGCACACTGTTATATGACAACCAGATGTTTATAACTGATGATTTAATTCTAAAAACTACCTCGTACTTTGAGCATATGCAGTGCCAATTAAAAATTCCTGATATTTTATACTATATTTTTTAAATGAAATGGCATTCTTACACCCAGAAGTTTGTCCAAAACAAAGCTCAATTCAATTGCTCCAATCCATTCACGTGATCCATTGAAAGAAGGCTCCTTATCGCCAATCTCTACAAGTGCCTGCTGTATTTCCCTGAGAACAAAGAAACACATAGCTCGTCAGACCAAAATATTTGGTGTTAACCACACATTTGTGGATCAGACGTAATTTATAATGCATCCTTTCTATGGATGATCTTCAACAGAAAATAGCAGAACAAATGGCGATTTACTCAGCTCACTAGGATAAAAGTTGAATTTGATTACAAGTAGTGTAAAGCTCAAATATTAAACTGTCTGAATAGCTACTCAAGTGGAAAAAATAAGATAATTACATTTTATCTTAAGGTGACCATTCGAAGAATGAAACTGTAGTAACCTGAAAAAAGAGGCAATGCTGAACTACATCATGTTCTAAATGGTATCTCTTATACCTGTGTGAAGGAACTTCAATGGATGTGTAATGCTGGAGTCTAAACCATGAAATTATAGTTTGTAGAGAGCGGTAAGCACATCCCCAGCCCTAGTAAGTGAATAATGATTTTGTCAGAGCATAAAACTGTAAGGGTAATCATAGAACAAGCAAAGCCAGCAGTATCGAGCCCAAATAATTTCAATTCCTTCCAGTGTAGTTAATTAATTCATGGTAATTCTGTTACGATTTTAATTGGAACCTAATTTCACCATTTGAAAATTTCTCGACACAAATTAAGCCAACTAGATAAGGAAATACGAGAAAGAAAAAATAACAGTTCAATTTTTCAACATGCATAAAAGATTACGAAATCATAGCTAATTGTGTGTATGGAAACAGTAATTCAAAACAATAAGTTAAAATAATTTTCTGCATTAGCAAGTTGAACATGGTTGATGCTGTCCAATAATTGCAAACTAATTAATTGCTGAGTAAACAGTCCATATTGTCTCAATTGCCTCTCAGTGAATGTGGTTGGCATGTTTGACTCAGCTTTGACACGGCTTTAGATATTTCTGTTGGATATGTTTATCTTGAATCAAATATTTTTTTCCAGCGATATTTTGTGTCTGCTGTAGAGAGTACTTTCATAATCTTAGCCCTATGGGTTTTTGCCATTTCAAAAATATGATTTGAGCACATCATTTCAATGGCAGGTCATTCTTGGCAATCAATTTTCTAGCCAACTCGAGCAAAATCCTAACACTCTTGACTGAAAAGATAGGTTTTCAATTTTTGCAGGATTTGAGGGCATGGGCAGATTCTTTCATGGAAGAGCCCATAATTATGCATGCAAGCCTGGACGAACTTGTAAACCAGATGTAGCAATTATGGATCTATCCTTCAGAATAAGTACTGTTGTTTACTAGTGGGCATAGTGGCATGTGGCCCATGCCTTATTTTGAGTACAAGTCTAAAATCAAATAATTACCAATTTTGTTGTATCTCTAGTAGAGAAAATGATGATGAATAAAATACACTTCAAAGCATATAACAGATGGCAAGCGTATATTTGGAACAAAAACCCTCTTTACAATGAAGTATAAATTCCAGAACCGTAGGCTGCTGATAGAGGTTTGCTATCAATCTGAAAAACAAACTGATCTAAAGTCCTTTCCAAACATATATAAATGGAATTTAACAGAGATATATATGGTTTGAGGAACCAATTGCATCCTCCTGCTTATTGTAAAATAATTAAATAATGAATACTACACTAATAGACAAACTGATGATGAATAAAATAATCTCCTATTTCATTAAAACCAGCAAGAACTGTATGATAGAACTAGACAAACTAGACCCTTTATCTAGGTATATATCACTGAAGCCAACAACATTAGACTGGTAACAGCTCGCGTGATGATATTCAGCTATTTTGTTGAGAAGTATCCATATATAAAATTGTTAAACTGTCCCTAAAAAGTGGCATGATATCAGTAACCTTGCTAACTTGTACAAGTGAAATTTAATAGATGCAGGTCACCACATTGTCTTCTATGTTATGAAAATACAATATGCAGAACATGTTGCTAATATATGTAACATTTTGCCATGCTAGAATTTATTAATTTCTCTCATAAATAAAAAAATCAGGACCGTCATCACCAGGATAATAAAGAGATAACATCATAATCTACTAGAAGAGCCCAATCTAAAACCATTAGACTAAGCAAGTGAAAGGACAACATGTGAAGCATAGATAGAGAAACAAAAGAGTACCCAAAATTGGAAATTATGCCATTATCATCACCAAGGTAATTAAAGAACATAAACACAAGGATCCTGCTAGAAGAATCCGAAATGAAACCACTGCACATTTCGGAAATAATACAAAGAAAAGGACAGCATATTATGTATAAAGAGTGAAAGAGTACAAAATTTCATAGTTGCAAGGAAGCTATGTACAGGGTAGGAAGCTCAATTCCCAGGAAGCTCGTTTCTCATACTCGCTTCCTCGGATAAACTCGCTTCTTAGGAAGCTCGCTTCCATCACATCTCATTTAGTAGTCAAGGGAGCTATATGTGTGAAGTGATGGGGTAGCCCATAGTCTATATCCTAGGGTGTAGACTCTAAGTAAGCATAGTCACAAAAAACTGCATTTTTTTGAAGAAAAGAAAGTTTAAAATGAGCATTAATACCCTACCGTAGAAAACAATGTTTAAAACCCATTTTTTTAAAAGAAAAAAAAAGGTGTATTATAGTTTAAAACGCGTTTAAAATGAATCATACGAAAAATACCCTTTTAAAACAAATAATACGAAGAAAAAAAAAACGGATAATCTTAGAAAAATTCTGGGAATGAAGATTATGTAAATATTGATGACTTTGAAGACTTTTTTGAGCAATTGATGAATAAAAATTAGTGATTTTATAAATAGGCGTATTATTGTCTTGTTTTTAATCTTGATAGTTGATATTTTAATAAATTTTGATGCCTTGATGGAATGAATTGGATGTTAAAATGATGTTATGAACTTATTATTGTTGATTATAGTTACTCTTTTTGTATATTATCTCACCAAATTTTTATATATATTAATTAGCATCGTTTCTAATTTTTATAATTATTAATTTTTTTTCTCCATTTTTTCCCCGAATTTTTCCGTACTTGACCCTTGCCAAATTATTCCTGAACCCCAACTTTGTGACTATGTAAGTAAGTATCGTCGGTTTGGAACCTAAGACACCTACTTTTCCACAAAAATCTCATGTAAGATAAAATCAAAGGTGTAGCTACCCATAATAACATAATGGGAATGAGGAGCCTATATCTCAATTCTCGCTTCCCTTTTCCTAAGGGTTTTTTAAGCCTCACTTCCCGCTTTGATTCTCGTTTTCGATTCTCGCTCCGGTAACTAAGGAAAATTTATGGAAATTAAGACTGCCGAGAACAAAGTAGGAATTTTTCAGATAATAAGGGGGGGGGGGGGGGGGGGGGGGGGCACAGTTGTAGCAAGTCTTGAAGAACTCAAAAAAAGTAAAACTAGAGTGTCCTGCTTTGCTGAAACAGACAACACCATAGGCATGCATATACTATGCAAATGACCTTGGAAGAATTGTCTACAAATTTTGAACACATTGAGATTCAAATTTATTGAATATAATAGTTAATGGTAGGCGCACTCTAAAGCAGAAAAATCACTTGAAGGAAGAAAGTTCATACAGAGTCATCAAAATCATCTTGAAGGTAGTGATAATATTCATAAGAGCCTTCAACCAAAGAGACGAGGCCGCCAGAAACTGCACGAGACATCAAGATTTTAAATACAACTAAGAAGATGCTAAAAATAGAATTTGTTTCAAGAGAGTCCCAACTCCCAAGATCCCACTTCTAAATTTCCATTTAAGTACATAATACTTTCTGTAAGTAAAATAATACAACAGACCGGAAAAAAAAAAGCAATTTATCCTCACAAACTAACCGCCACTGCTTGGAATTTCGGTATGTACATCTTTAAGCAAAGCAGAACCTGAAATTATCATTTAAACACTTTGACTAAGTCAATATGTATGTAAAAGTAAATGCAGAGTGAAAAGCTATGCACTGGATACATGATACAGAGAATGTTGCCTATATAATTACCCTTTCTTATTGAGTTTCTCCC
This sequence comes from Tetracentron sinense, assembly GCA_015143295.1. NCBI lineage: Eukaryota > Viridiplantae > Streptophyta > Magnoliopsida > Trochodendrales > Trochodendraceae > Tetracentron > Tetracentron sinense. The sequence continues at coordinate 33,330,686 of CM026568.1, read as the reverse complement.
TGCACTATCCTTAGTCATAGAAAAATTTAGGGCATTAGCAGTTAGCAGGAGTGGACGATCTAACGGTAATCCCAGCCTCAAATGTATGGATTTCCTAATTTCAACTGCAAAAGGCAAGCACTACTAAGTTGTGAGAAAATTTGGCTATGCAATAAGTACGAAAAAATTGCATAGACCAGTGCGCTAAATTAGTACCCATGTATTGAGTACCCCATGTTATGAGTGCAAACATGGCTAGATTGAAAAGTCCTTAGGCAATGGAATACATTTAAAATTATAAGAAAATTCATTTTCCTGTAATATAGAGCTTAAAATAGCTCAAAGACGACAGATTTATGCTTCAATAACATGTATTAAAATACAAAGAAAAAATAGAAGGAAATACTGGTTCTGGGTATGGAGCACACAAAGTCATATACATACTTGTGTTTCAAACACTAACTAGTAACTACCCCAATTATAAATAATTCCACATGATCAGAAGGGTAAATTCTCCTATTCATGTTCTCTGATATTTTCAAACACTGGTCTCTAGGAAGAAACCCACAACCACCTTGAATCTGACTTTCCAATATCCATCACGCAATTAGGATGACTAACAACAAATACCCAGTTGATCTTTCACCCAAACCTCACCAGGATTTTACAGATTTGGAGACAAGTTCAACATTTTTCAAACTTACCATATATTGCTACTCGTCTGAGTATTTTCTCTTACTTTGTAATAAGGATATACATGGAAACTATCCCCTTCTTTGGATTTCTACACATGCCACAGTGGTAACTTGAAGCTTCTTTTGGCCCCACAACCTGTGGGGATATAGATTTCCATCTCCTTATCTTTTCAAGGGGTGCATCTGAACCACTCTCTAGCTAGTCTCTTCCCCCCTTAGGAGAGGAAATTCACCAAATGAGATGAATGGAAGGGTGGGAGGTAGAAGGCTACTATGAGAAAAGTTTGTGGTCACTGCCTTCAGAAAGTGAAATCAGCATCCAGTCAGCCACATAAGTTGAAAAAACCAATGTTGCCAACTTGCATACCTTCGCAAATAAAATGAATGGAGCATAATCTAGAGTTGCATGGATCTTGCAATGCTGCTCCTGCTTGGCTGCTTCAGACAGTACAATTCCTGAGAAAGCCTTCTTTGTTGATCTCAATCCCTTTCCACTAAGGAATCTAAGGTAGAAAAATTAGTTAACTAATACCTTCATACCTAATCTAATCAATCACCTTTTTCTCCAGGCTCTCCTCTAGCAATACCAAAGAAATGCTAAAGAACATAATTTCCAGTTCTAGCAATTTCCACCAGAAAGAACCTTTCCGCTTCTAAATTCTAATAATGGAAGCTGAACTAGAAGCTTCTCAAACTTCCTTATGTCACAATGAAGTTATTCTCTTGATGCCAGCATAGCTCCAGGAGTTGTGTTATCTTCATATACAAGCACTAAATTAACTGATTAGACGCTAGAACGGCTCCAAAAGACACATTTTTAGCTCCAATAAGCCTGACAAAAATTAAAGCTTGAAACAGTATCATAAAAGATCCGCCTCCCTAAAGCATTAAAACGCTCATGGGATATGTGTAAGTTGATGGGCAGAGTTAAAAAAAGGAATAAAAAGGAACCTTGAACTTACAAATAATTGGAATACAACACTTCATTTAAAAAAAAAAAAAAAATTAAACGAAAACAAGAAATGCAGGGAGTATGGTATCACAAAGCTCCGAATTAGGGTACTGTTTTTGTCTAAACTATCAACTGCATTGTTTTCATTTTTTTCTGCATCTAACAAGGGGGTTTTCATTAGTATATATAAAAGCTGCCCTTAAACTTGTATATTTGTATAAAAAGTAAGGTTGGATATGCAGATAGTTCAGGAGGCCATACATTATAATGCTCCTGATTTCAGGTGGGATGCCTGAGGAAGGTAAACAGATTTTAGATCGGTAGATAGAGCTTACCGCTTATATGCACACAATTCAAGGAACATTTCTTTAGAAGGAAATAAGATTTCACCTTCTCCAGATATAAGATGTATATCATTTCATAAACATATTGTGTTTCTATAAAATAAGTTTGAAGTAACCTCCAGTTTACATACCTTGCTTCATTTCTATTTCCCCATAGCTGAGTTCATACAGAACTGTTATTGGATGCAAAACACCAGGAGGACAGAAGTGATAAGGACGTAGCTGCAGGCACAATAAATTTCTTAGTAGAGTCGAAACAGATTAGATATGTTTTCTAACAGGAAGGACTGAAGAATCAGAGGTTATGGGACATGATATAGCTCCTTGGAAACAAGTGAACAAAACTGTTTCTTTTGGTATACTGAGAAAAAGTTAATTACACATGGATAAAAATGCCTTTACAAAAATTGTAATATTAAATTCATAATGACAGATACCCCCAATTTTCTAATATGCCAATATATTTAATAAAACTAAGAGTTTCCTTGTTGCATAGGCTTAACAAATGAAGAAGGGAGCCAAAATGATCATAGGTTCATAATAGGATTTAGTATGTATTTGGGTTCCGATTAGGAAGGGCTGATGGATTGGATCCAAATCCAATCCGATCCGATCCGATTAGACGGGATCCTAATCCTATTATAGATCCGTTGGATTGGATATGGATCTGAGATCTTGATTATAATCAGATCGGATTCGGATTCGGATTCATAGCGATCCGATCCGTTTAAAATCTTATTCAATTACATTATATAATAATAATAATAATAATAATATTAATATTATTATTATTATTATTATTATTATTATTATTATTATTATATAACTTCATAAATATACTATAGTATTATCCACAATTTTAATTTTTTTCATTAAAATATTGATTTTTGAAGATATTAATATTAAGGTCTACAATTGACGTCATAATTAGTCGTCTCCTAAATTCATGTGGGTGACAACAACATGGACCCTCTCAATCTTATTCTTATAAGGGAAGGGGCTTCAATGAATCAAGTCTTATGAATTCAACACCAATCTTTTGATCGCTTGTTAGGAGAAAATCTCTTATTCCCTAACATCGACCGGATTCAGATTGAAGTGCGTGTAAGATCTATTATCTACCGGTCGCTTCGCTCTTTGATGAATGCGGTATCGAGGTTCAGATCAGATTGGATTCGGATAAGATTCATATCTTGAATAACTAATCAGATCTAAATTCGAATTGGACAATTCAAAATCCAATGGATCTCGGATCGGATTTGGATCTGTTAGATTTTTAAACCAGTAGGATTCAGATCTTGGCAGATCTAGTCCATTTAACAGCCCTACGACTAGGTTCACGAAAAGGTAACTAGACAAAAAGGAAAAAAGAACTGGTAATTGGCTAATAGCCTTTATCAGCATCCAATTTGGCTTCCAGTCAGCTAGAGTGAGTGCCCATGCAACTTTTTTTAACTGACAAAAACCCAGTTTGAGAAAAATTATGTTTCAGAAGTTTTCTAGCATAAGAAGAATATTTTCCAAAAATGCGCCTTCTAAGTTCTAACGATAACATTTTGTTTTTTGACATTGCCAATAGGGAATTTTCATATAGCCAATTAGGCAATTCTGGCCCTAATTTGGTATGTTAAAACCACTTGTAAGTGGTCAGGTTACTACAGAGCAATGACATCTGGTCCAACTGTAGTTAGCATCATGGTTTAAAAAAACGCCGAAATCATTACGTAAAGTCCGTTACGTAACGGTTTTGGTGAATGCCGTTGCCCGCTACCATGTCATTACGCATTTTTTCCCATACAGGAACCGTAACGCTCGAAACCGTTTCATGCATAACAGTAACAGGCATAGGAATCGTTCGCAAAAATCCAAATCGAGTTTTTTTAAATAAAAAAATATCTTTTTTTTTACTAAAAATATCATTTTCGACGCAATCTGGGCCTATTAGGCCCAGATTGCAAACGCACTTTGTGCGTCGCAGGAGGGCAAAGCCCCCCTGCCACCCCCTAGGGCAATTTTGCTGAAGGTAAAACGATATTTTTAGTGAAAAAAACTCTTTAGAATCTTGTTACTTCTTCCTTACATATTTTTTATTTTTTTCCCATTTATTGTGATATTTTGGATTTTTTTAAACAAACAAAAAAAAAAGGTCGTAAAGGCCGAAACCGTTACGTAACGGTTTCGGTCGTGTCCGTTACGATGTCCGAAACCATTTTTTTGAACCTTGGTTAACATAGTACGTGCAACCTAATAGAGTCTCGATCATGGGTGGAATGTTCCCCACGACATGATCTAGACTCAGCCGGATGTTGTACGTAGTTTGCTTGGAAAATCATGGAAGTTACAATCACAAGCAGATACGGAAAGCATGCAAGTTATATGACTAGATGGCTTTTGGTGCTGGTACTTTCAATGTTGGTGTACTTGAAATGATTGGCCTAAACACCACAGTTTGAGGAGCGCTAAAAGTCTAAAAGCAACGGTATGTGTTGATATTTCAATGTTATCATTCTTTGAGTTCATCTTAACTTCAGGCACGGTTATGTCTCTTACCCTTAAGCTGTTAAATGTATATACAATATTATAAGTTATAACTAGTAGAAAAAAATATAGTGATCCCATCATTATTCGGTATTCTTCAATTATAACTAGTACATAAAATATAGTGTATCCCATCATTATTCAGTGTTCTTCGTGGATATAAGAAATTAGTAGAATAGATTTAAAGTATTATATGGATAATGTTACCTGAGGATGTTGTGTTACGAGGTTGGGCAAGACAGAATTATTCATCATATTTAACTGGTCAACTAATCCAGGAATGATCAACTTCGAAACTGCATAAGCTACAGGAAGATCCTTCACAGCATAGCAAAGCACATCCAGTTTATAACTGACAACCAAAAGTTTTGCTGGTTCTGAAGCTGAAAAAACAAATATTTGCCCCCGATAAGAATGAGTTGAAAACTATTGTATTGATTGCCAATGCTGTGATTAAAAAAATGTTAGTACAAAGGGTAAATTAATATAATGACAGTTAATGTCAATACCTGGAAAGTATTCTGCAACAGGTGCACCAGAATTTTGAGAATTTCCTGATTTATTAAGCAGGACATTTACTTGGATTGTATCTGCATTCTAACCAAAGAAACTTTTACAACAAAAGACTGAAAGTAGTTATGATAATGATTTAATATACGGCAAAGTGCATTAAGAACTAATTATTACGAAAATGACCCATAAGTTTTCCAACCCCACATAACCGAAGTTATGGCATTTAATAGAATAGAATGGCATAGAATGGCAGAACATGATTCGTTTTGCCGACCCCAAAAAACAGAAATTATGGTGGCTGAACATGATTCGTGTTGGTGACTCCAAATATTTGGATAAGGCATTGGTGATGATGATGATGATGATGATAATAATGATAATGATGACCCGTAACAATACCAAAACAACTTATCTAATCTCGGCAAGTTAAAATATCTCAACAAGTCTCATAGAACTTATTTACCTCGATAAAATTAAGTGACGAAATAGGTTTACTTTTGGAGCAGAAGTATGAACAGGATAGAGGCTTTGTATCAGAATCTGAGAGATCTGCGCCATAATCCAATGCCGCACCACGAAGAATGAAGGGTTGAGATATTTCTGGAAAGGTTGCATTTACCCCTTCTACAATATATGTGGCCTTCGGATCTTTGAACTTAGCAACAACCGCTTCAGTTGCAGATGAAAATATCACCGCGGCATCTGAGAAACATTGATAGTATTTCAAGTCAATTTCAATAGTAATATACTTATCCAGATTTTTGGAAAAATAAGCATCCGGTTTCTCACTCTCTCTCTCTCTCTCTCTCTCTCTCTCTCTCTCTCTCACACACACACACACACACGATCGCTCTCACACACAAAAAGAAGTATAAATGGCTCAAAAAGCAATAGTATAAACCCAAAAGGATATATCCAACCAAACTTGAACTGTAATTGAGAATCTGCACTAAAAAGAATTAAATTCGTGTGCATTTTTGGTTGACGGTGGAACCTTAACCACATAAACTATTCTCGAGATTCATGGCACAAAAAAAGAGAAAACTAATTTCATCATGGCTTAAAACATAGTTTCCTAAGCTATGAATTTCTTCAGCTTTTGGGTTCATTTTGTACTTTACAGTTTACAACCATGTTCATGCATTAGTTTGCTTAGCTCATAAGACATTCATCATTCAAATGGTACACCACGTCACAACCTAAGGTCTTACAGCTAAGGATTTTCACAGCAACCTTTCACTCATCAAAACCGCAAGCTCCCCAAAAGTTGCAATTCTGCCTACATTGTGAACGCCTGAATGCATTGAGACGAAGCATCATGTATGTTTAGTGATTACAACTAAGGATTTCACTGCAGCTTTTCATTCATCAATGCAGCAAAAGAACCAAAAGTCACAATTCGAGCAACATTATGAACTTCTGAATGCATTAAATGGAAATCATCACGTATGTTTAGTGATCTTCACAGCAGGTGAAACACTAAATCGTTCAAGAGAACGTAAACATTAAGAACATTTGTGCATACCAACTAGCAAATTTGGATGAAAAACTTGAATTACAGTTTCATATAACTTCAATGGAGTAAATATCTACAAATATAAGCGGGGAGAGAGAAAATTTACCTGATGGTCTGTTTACCGGAACATATATCGGCAAATTCATAGCTAGCTCACATCTAAGTAGGCAACCTTTCTCACATATATACTTTTCGGGGTTATCTTCGTGTAAAACAGTAGTAATGACTTCTAGATTTGTAGATTTTTCGGATCTAGAGACAAAAAATCGAATGTCTCCGGTAGTCGAATCCGCAACCGCTCCTATCATATTGCAATTTCCTCGATCATCATCGCCGGAAAGAAAATTTCTCATTCTAAAAGCAGCATTAGCTGCCTTACCAGCATTTGCCTCCCAATTACTGTTTCCAATGAGTAATGCTCCGATTACATCGAATCCTCTCAACAGTAATGCCCTAAGATCACCTGTTCCATTACGAAGTGATATGAAGGTAGAAACAAGAACAAGCCATCGACGGAGAACTTTTTCAGAGGAGATATCGAGAGAGGAATCAATTACCTGATTCTTTGGTGTAGTCTGGAGAGAATGGATCGCCTGATTGGGTGTGGAGACACCTGAAGGTGGAGACAATTGTGAATGGAGGAAAAAAGGGGGATCCAATCAGCCATTGAAGGCCGGGTTCCTTGCTGGTTATGATGAGCTTACGGCACAAAACCCTAACGCTCCAATTCTCGCTTCCGTTCTCCATGATTGATCTCTGGCTCTGAAACAATGGCGAATCTGTTTGTTGATTCTCCTCTGAAAGGTCCTTCCTTTTGGCTTTACTGGCTTTCGGTTTTGTTTGAGCATGAACGAGATTTGAGGTTATTAGGGTTTACGAAATTTTGCATACTTCAGTTTCCTGGTAGGAGCAAAGTAGCAAACTGCAAACCTGGCCTTGGCCGTTTTATTTTGGAGGCAAAATATTCACCTCCTCGGTAGGTGACGCAATGGCAGGCGTCTTGGGTCTCTTTTGATGCCACGTGTTCTCATTTAAACTTCTTTTAACTGAGATTAAGGTTTATTAACCCCTATGATTCACTCATCTACCCTTTGTTTTTATAAAGACCAGCAAGTGACACGTGCGATGCACGTGAGAGCGAGGGGAAGGAGTTAACCATAGTTAATAAGAGTTAAAAGGGACACGTGTTAATCTCTGGGTGCGATTGAATTGAACTCTCCCCAAGTTCAATCACGATTGGCTATGATTCTATTTTTTAAATAGATAAATAAATAAGGGGTAGTTTGAAAATTAAACTAAACTATTAATTCAAAGTTTTATTTTATATGAGGATAGTTTTAGGAATTTCGGAAAAATCAGGCTACATCTACCTCTCGCAGGCTATCTTTGTGACAGCGAGGAGCAATAGTTCGCTCCTCGGCTGTGGAGCAAACTATTGCTCGAGGAGGACGCCCCACGTTTTAAGTTGCTAACCCCGTCGTTCAGTTCCGTTCCCACCAAAGCCACGGATTCATCAATGCAGACACCTCTTCTTCAGCGGGTTTCGGCTGGAAATGGCTCGGGGTCGGTTTCTCAGTTTTATCCTGTCAAAAGGAGTACCTCTCCGGTTCGAACTTAGAGGGCTCTCAAGTCCCAAGTTTCTACATTGTTGTCATGTGTCTTAACTCTTAACAACTTTGATATGGTCTTCTCTAATAGTTGCTGAAAAGGAGACCGTCAATTTCAAGCCTGCCACGTAGTTATGTGCTGGTTTTTTGCCTGTCTTTTGTAAAACCTAGATTTAACTATTGTTGACCAATTAAGGCTAATGAAACATTTGATGCAACTTTGTCGAACTTGAGAGCCCCCCTCAAATTCGAATTCAAGTGGATCCGGACTTTAAAAAGACCCAATTTCTAAGATTAATTGTAGGAGTTGACCAATAGCCCGCCTGTTGGAGCCTACAACACGGCTGCCCCTCATCTGCTCAGCCCTTTCCGGGCTACCACAAGCTGTTGGTCCATCCATTTTTTTTTTTTTTAAAGGAAATGACATTTTCTCCTCATAAACTTTTAAACTTTCATTTTTCGAATTTTTGTATTAAGATGGATCATTAGCATGTCTGATAGAGTCTCGGGCTATAATAGCCAATAGGGGTTATTGCTAATCCACACTCAGGGCCAATGGAGAAGAAACCATGTCCTCAAATTGGCCCAAAGTACTTTGGTAACTACAAAGTAGCCTTTGTTCACTAATTATCACCTCGTCACTAGTTCATCTTCTTTAGGGTCACGATCTCTCTTAACCACGTTTGCAAAGGTCCAGTTGATCTTCTTCATCTCACAAAAAGAAATTTTCAATCTGTAATTGGATCAGGAGGCTTAAGTTCAAGGAACTGATTATCCTAAATTAGCAAAGAAAGTATAGTAACAGAAGTAGATTGAGTTGTTTTAATCACCAATGGGGACATTCAGGCATCTAGTTAGGCCACGGTCGCTGTGCTGCAACCAACCCCATTCGGAAGCTAGCCCATCCCAATTTTGTTAGTTTTGGGTTAACCCATTCCCAACCATGATCATGGTCAATGGACACAGATTGTTGCGTAAGCTCAGACTAGTTGCTTCCTCCTAGTCTTCTCCCATGTTTTAATGTAATAAATTTTGACTTAAAAACTATACCATACATTAAGAAACTAGACAAAATTCAGTCAAATTTAATGAATAAATAAATCTCATCTTGTGATTGGAGAAATAAACATCACTACAAAATGAGCATGATCTTCCTCCACGGTATATCAATTGCATGAGAGGATAGGTTTGAGCGATCTCCACGTCGAGATCCATTGGGTTTTTGCTCCTACTGAATAGGGACATGTCTTTGTCGTCCATACACTTGCAATGCAAGATGGTCAGCTCCGAGTGATTTTTGCGACCCTTACAGATGAACGATAGAGCTACGTTAGACACAGTACAGTAACTGAGGTCAAGGCACTTGAGTTTGGGACAACTTGTAGCCAAGAACCATGCTTCTCTGCTATTTATTCTTCCCCTCATCTTGATTTTTACTAAGTTATGGCACTTCAGAGCCAGCTTTTTTATGGAAGCAACGCGTGGATCTCCTTGAGATGTGTCCAATAACCAAGTGCCCCTGACAGAGGCTTGAACGAGAAATATTCTCTACAAGGTACGCAAAGTTCTTTTAACCAAGGGGACCTGTATCATATATATATAAACATTAAGAACCAACATTCATTGGAGCTTCTTCAGGAATTAGGGCCTATTTGGTGCAAAAAGGGACTAGATCGAATGGAAAACTTGGTGCAAAAAGGGACTAGATCGAATGGAAAACAAGTGCAAAGAACTATTCCAGGTAGAATTAGCATTATAAATATAATACTAGATAGAATGGATTGAATGGCAATTTCATAATTTTACATTTTTGTATTAAAATATGATTGCGTTCACAGTAGGGTTTTCATTGATTGAAAAAAGAAAAGTCATAAAATATTTGAGAACCCATTTTTTTCACATGAAATAGTGAAAGGTCTATAGTCTGTCTACCCACATAAATTTAGTGTACTTTGATTGTCTTTGCGGGTCCGTTCTTTTGCTGGGACTTAGTTTGACACTTTACACTTTGTCATGGTAGTTTTTAGAAAATTTGAGTAACTTTGTCAAGGTTTCTAACACAATTAATTTTTATCATCATGAGATTTCAAGTCTTATTATTTTTTTATGAAATTTGAAATAATTCATTTTCATGCATTTAAAATCTTACGAGAATTGCCGCACAAAGATAAAAAGCTCAATACATCTATTTCTCAAAAGAAAATGCATATTGTCAAAGAGAGTTGAATATTGAGCAACTCAAAATTTGCTTTCAGAAGTAGTAGTTTGATATTTATGAACACAAAGAAGGGTAATTTTTAAAAGTTAATTTTTTCCAAAAATACCTTTTCCCAATACAATTTTTGGGTTGAACTTGCATTAGTGTAATGACTTTATAAGTCTTGGCAAAAGAATGAATCCTTTATTGCATTGATTTTTCACAAGAGATTTAACTATGAAATATTTTGGATTGAACCTAAAACTTATTTCTCTAATTCTCTAAATATGATCACGTAAAGGCATATTTTGGGTTGCTCCGGTTCTTGTCCATACCTCTTATTAAGATTCAAAACAAAATGGGCGGTAAGAACAACGTCATTAGGGAAAAGTAGATGTTTGATACTTGGACATTTTTTCGTGATCGAGTGCCTTGATAAGCAGATGGATATACCTCCCGCGTTCTCCTTCTTCATATAAATAGTCTATATGATGTAGATCGAGGGTCCCCATAAACAGTGTCTCCAAAGAATCCGTCTCCCATGCAAGACAAACACACGATACAAAAACCATATCACGAAAGCTCAACTTCCCAAATATTTTCAGCAAAACATCTGAATCCATGTCCTTCCATCTCTTAGCTCCTCCTTTTACTCTCTTCATTGTATAGTCATCCCTCTCGGAAAAATTATTGATCCCCATGAAGCTTTCTTCTCCCTCTATCGTATAGAATACTCTTTCTGTAATATTATATGTAGCATGTGAAAACAAATCAAAGCCTTATAAAGAGGGGGAAGTTAGGATTCCGAGACAGTACTAAAATCTGATATTTCAACAAGTTAAACGAGTCCTAAGGGACAAGGTTACGCGGTACTCACTTATCATCCTCAATGTATCGGTCCTAAGGGACAAGGTTACCTGGTACTTATCATCCTCAATGTACCGCCCTTTCCCTACTGTATACGTCTCCCATTAACCTTACTAATTCGGGTTTGGGCTTGATTGTATTCGGGTGGGATCAATTGACGCTGTGTGTGCCCCTCAAGGCCCAACCCACTCCAATAAGGAATTTGTGAGGGAAAATTCCAGGGTTCAATGCATGTCAATAGCTGTTTGACTGGTAGAGCAATCAAAATGACATTCGCCTGCAAATAAGACTAAAACAAAAGAAATGGAGGGGGCTATACCCTGAAATAACTCCGATGGTAAAATCAACAAATGAAGAAAAATGTGAATAGTAAAATCACAGATGCACTAGAACACTGAGACGAAAGATATGGCACTCTGATATGACACTGGTAAATATCTTTAGTTCTCTTCATATCTTCCTTGATCGATCCTGATGCACTGGGTCTCTGGGGGTATTTATAGGTTTAGCTTGGGATGTCCATAGATGACCATCAATGACTTGGATGACTATGTCATAAGCTTATCACTCATTACCAAATTTGTTAGACATATCTGATGACGAACGCAACACACGTGGAAGTCTATAATCTCTAAGTCGGTTTCTGGGTCGAAAACACATCTGAGGTGACTAGCAATAAATGCTAAGATAGTGCTTTCCACCTAACGTCTGAGACAAATGATCGACTCCTGAGAATCGGGTCCTGAAAGTCGGTCTCGCTGTTGACATAAACCGCAGACTCGTTGTTCATAACAAGGACGATACAGGTGTCTTGATGACTATGAGTCCGTTGTCTAGAGGACAATATTTCTGTTGTGAGGAGCACAACGAGTTTGTTATCATACACACAACGAATACGTACTCAAAAACACATATAAGCTCGTATCCACCGTTTAACAACGAAAACACGTTTTTTGTCATAACACAAGATTAAATTACGAATTTTATCTCTTACCCGACAAAGGCAAGCCAATCTTCTTAACCAAGGGTATATAAGGGATCAACAACCCTCCATAAGTCAGGCCCTTTTGAAGTGGTTAAGTAGATTTACCCTTGTGGCACCTTAACGGTAATTTTAGGTCTGATTGTGTTTGTGTGCGTGTGTTTAGGTGTTCTTCTCAAAAACCAAGTTCAAAAAATCTTCTAAGCAAGGAACTCCATTAATAAAATATGTAAAAAACTATGCTAGAAATTGTCAAAAAAAAACTTTTGCTTCTGCTTCTAACTATGGTAGTTATGCGAAGTTCAAAAAGCCATGAACCCAATTCAACTCACGTCGTCGTGAATGTATATGTTTCCCGGCTTTTTCAATATATTAGATAGAAAATTAAATAAGGATCGGCATCTTGCCCCCCTCAATATTTAAGATTCTCTAACCTTTACCCTATGTTTGGTTGTCGAGAAAATAAGTAAAAATATGGAAAAGAAAAGAAAATTAGACAAAACATAACTAAAATTTATATTAAAAATCTAAAATTTTCTTTTCTTTCCATGTTTACACCTATTTTCTTGACAACCAAACATAGGATTTGGGTTAATATTTATAACCTTAGTTTTTTTTAATTAAAAAAATCATGGTTAGAAATATTAACTATAGTTAAAGGAAGTTAACCACAGTTAAAAGGGTCACATGTCAAAGATGAGGGATGAGACACCACTCCTTGCTCCACCGAGCAAGGAGCAGATTGACGCTCTATCTGAGAAACTTGTTACAGTGCTAAAAAGTTGCAAGAACACGATTGGGGAAGAAGAAAAATGGAACAAAATGATTTACAGGCCAACGAAAGCGTATTTGGTACCCACCATTGTTTTGTGGGTTGGTTATTTATGAGACACAAAATGGGCACCCATCCAGCTATAGGGCCTTGGGACAGCTCGGCTTGGACTTACCTCCTCAACTCCTAGGATGAGAATGGGCTTTGGACCAGGCCAGGCCCCACTTATGAGCCTGAACTCATGGTTGTGTTACACTATGTTAATCAATCAAGATGCGGGCCCAAGCCCAAACATTAAGAACTAAGCTTTGGTTTTTAAACTTTAAATGTGACAATTATTACATGTTTGTGAGATAGCAGTGGCTGAAAACTTTCAAAGTTCAGCTATGTTTTAAAGTAGAGGTTTTTACCACTAAAATCTCTAAGATGTAGACATGCAATTAACCTTCAACTCAACAATCTAAAGTCCAACTAACCATAGTTTTCAAATAAGCTCTATTTTTTAGATTAGTGTTACCAAACGCCACCTTAGATTTCAACTCTAAATCTAATTAGGGATTTTTGTATATAAAAAAAAATTATATTTTCAAGTATTTATAAATTCTCCCGTCACCTTTCATCTTTTGCATTCTCTCTCACTTACTTCCAATTCCTTTTGCAAATACCCCTTTACGATTAAATTCTCAACAAAAAATGTAACTTCCGTTAATTTATCATTAGTAAAATAAGTATTACGACAAAATTTTCCTTTTTAAACCCAACATTTTTCGTATTATCAACTCATATAGATATTCTAATTTTGGCTAATTTGCAAATAAATTGTTACAAATAACATATTTGCAAATAAATTTACGTTTATTAAATTGTAATATGAAAAATATTGATTTTAAAAAGGAATGTTTTGTCATAATACTTATATAACCATGATAAACTAAGGAGAATAACATTTTTCGTTAGAATTTAACAGGAAGTGGTATTTTCTAAAAGGATTTGGAAGTGAGTGGGAGAATGCAAAATATGAAAGGAGATTGGGAATTTACAAATACATGAAAAGATATGGAGTATTTTATTTACAAAAATCTCTTCTAATTATATTATAATTCAACTCAAGAGATCTTTAGAAAATGTACTCTCTATCATACTCTTTTTTTTGTTTTTTGGTCCAAATTTTCCATCATACTCTTTTATGTTAGGTCTTGGTGTTTTTTCTTTTAAAATCAGAGATTAACTATGAAAGAGAGCTCTGGTTGAAAGGTAAACCAGAGCAATCAAAGCAGATCAACTCGTTGAGCTGGTTTTGTGAGGATAGAGGATCAAGCACCTTGTCCATGGGATCATCCCTTTTACCTCAAATTCTCGGTGGTGACCAAATTAAAGCCAAGTGAGGCTATTATAGTAGTCCTTGTCTCTTAATAATTTCTCATTATTTTCAATTTTTTCTAATTTTTAACTTGAATTGGTTTGATTGCTTCCTCCAATTTTGATAATTTTAGTTTAGTAAAATTCAGATTTTCTTGATAAGCAAGACTTATTTTGTGAAGGAGAATGATACTCAAAATGATGTGTGCAGTGAAAGGTTGATGATGATACACCCTACACTAAAGTGGGGGTTTCTTTGATGGATTAAAGGAAGTAAACATTAAATTAACTTTGGTGATCAAGCACTATGCCACCTTGGGTAGAGCATTAGCGAGTTTACTACTATGATTGAATACCTTAATAACATAATTATAAATTAATATTATATGAAACTATTTAAAACTAAAATTAATATTTTTAGTCATCAATCAAGAGGGTAAGGTTTCTTAACAAGTATTTTAAAATAGTACATATACAAAGTTTAGAAGTGTAATTTTTATTTTTATTTTTGGTAATAGGCTAACTGTTATATTACTACTATAGATTAATCAATGTTATTTTAGAAATGTTGTAACATTAAACTACTTCTTCTATGATAATTTGATAATCACAGGCTTTCATCCCTTATCTCTGTTTCAATATTGTGACTTTTATTCCTCTAAAAACCAAAAGCGAATTTAAAATTCTATGTAAGTTGTTTAGGTTTAGGCTTACTTTATTTTGAGTATCAATTCTAAGAATAAGTGGTTAAATTCTAATTTAAAGTAAGTTTATTTTTCTGGCCCTCTTTTTAAGCTAGTGACAATGGCTATGAATTGGTCTCTCTCCTAGTTAAACAAAAAAAATAAAGGAAAAATAGTATGTAATTATGTGCAAATAGTGAATTTTCTTTTATAATTTCTTAGAACCGAATCCTCTACGGTAATAATCAGATTTAGCAAATCCGGTTATTCCCCTAAGGTCGCCATGTGACCCTTTTGACACCCCTTAATCATAATTAAGATTCACCCACCCCTAGGGTTCACCCCATCCTTCGATTTAATATTTTTCTAAAAACCAAGGATGGGTGGGTGAACTCTAGGGGTGACTGAATTTTAACCACGGTTAAGGGGTGTCAAAAAAGACATGTGGTGACCTTAGGGGCATAACCGGATTTGCCAAACCTGGTGTAGAGGATTTGGTTCCTTCTTTTTTCACACTTATGCATGACTCAGGTTTTAGGTGTGAGAGGAAACCCTAAAATAAAATATAATGATTAGTTATTGATAGATCATGTAATGGTTAATACTTATTCTCAAAAACAAAAAAATGTAATGGTTAATAGTTGTAAGGTGTGAGAGAAAACCCTAAAATAAATATATAATGATTAGTTTTTATTAGGTAAGGTACTGATTAATACTTTTAATGTTCATATTAAATTTATTTTCATTTATTTAAAGAACATATTTTGAGTATATATATAGGGCCCATTGATCACAGCTTCATAAGAGAGAGATATAGTGTTTGCAATAATGAGAACAACAATAAAGAGAATGGTTTGTAAATGCTCGTATTTATTCACCTAAAAAAAGGATTTTTGAGCCATAGATTTGATTTGACTTTCACCTACTTAGAAACAAATATATATATATATATATATATATCCAATAAAATAATAGTGTTGAGCTGTTTCCCGACAAAAAATGGGAATGATATAAAGACCAGCAACTGCGTTCTCACAATGGCCATTTGAAACCTCTACTCAGGCTATACAATTATTTTCATATTATATTTACTAAATTTAATGCATGCACCTTTGCTATTATATAAAACTAGCAAAATGCACGTGAGTGTCCAATTCTGATGAGTGCAAATGTTAGGCATTAACCCACTAACTTTGATCATATACTAAAGCAGCTTAATCATATGATTTGATAAATAAATAAAAAACTTAATCTAGTGAAACCCAACAAGCCTAGCAAACTAACAAAATTACGGTGCCGAAGAGGGAAGAGTATGGAAACTCAGTACACCAAGTCGCAACTGGTTCATCTCTCAAGGAACCCAATTGTCTGTCAATGAGTATAGCATACTAATAAAAACTTAATTATTTGAACTTAAAAGAGAAGGTGTCTACAAATAGAACCCTACAAACCTCTAGAATTATTGAGGATAAAAAGAGAGCATGCCAAAATATCAAAACTGAAACAATAATAGTAAATAATATAGTTGCAATTCAACTAATGGTCCTTTGTAAAAACAATAAAGCGACGAACCTTAGAGAACACATCCCGATCTCACAAGTATGATGCAGATGGTGAAACTTCGACCTTTAAGAATCTGACTATTGAAACTTGAGAAAAAAAAATAAAAGATAAACTCCAAGGCGATAGTTGAAAAATTAACCAATAGCATAACATTACATGTCTTGTTGATATGAAAAAAGGGAATTATTTGATGCTTCTCAGTTAGGATCTCTACGACTTGAAATTTTTAACAAAACTGTATATTTATTGCCATCCGATACATTACACTCATTTGGAAGGCTAGACTGAATACGCCATATCGTATAGGAAAAGGTCAATAGAACAAATCGTTACTACCAGTCCATGAAGTTGAAATTTTTGCCTACCTCATATACCATGTTATTGGTACACTACCTTGCATTCTATCAGTAAAATGACCCGAAGTAGCACATTAAAATAACAAAAATCCAAGGATAGTGATCCATATTCCTAGTCTACAAAGAGTATTTCTGCTTTCTCATCTAAATTTTCACCAATCTGTAGTCCCAGAAATGGTACAATCGTTAGTTATCTCTACTAATCGTGTCTAAACAAAACTACTTGAAAAACAAATTTTCACAAATCACTACTTAACTTAGAAACACATGATGTTTTCTGGTTCATTATAATAACATGAAAAATAAATAGAAAGATACCTTAATTCACATGCAATCATGGTTACAGACTTAGAGTAACTGTTTTCAATTTCCAAGGCATGTCCCAACAATGCATTCTTCAATGTTGCCGTTTTTTTTTTTTCAGTCTATCATGAGATTATTCATATTTTCAAATTTATCTCTCCATCTTCAAATCCTACTTCATTAATAAAATCAACCCAAATCAATTCTCATTCAAAAAATGAGCTTATTGTGATGATATTTCACCCATTAATTATGCATGCTCTCAATTCACCCACCCAAAGAAATCAAATTAGCGTAATGGGTCAGCTTAGAAATCCCCAAGAACAAAAGAAAAGGCGCCAGAGGGGGGAGGGGGGGAAGATGATGATGAAACAGAGAAAATAGAGGAAACAAAAGTATAAGCCAACTATATCGAACTCCCTCCCAGAAAAGCTTCTCAAAGAAAATGAAAAATAAAAAAGGCAATTAAAACATTTATTGTTTCTTAGCACTCCATTCTCTCTACATTTCCCTTTTTGATATTTACCCCCTTTTCTGCATGCTCAACAACCCATTTAGAATAGGTTGATATATGCACGATGTGCCTTCCAAAAAAAGGATATATGCACGATGTGCATGGATCCTCTTGCAATATGGTAGTGGGTAGTTATGTATTGACTCATGTTGGTAGTGGGTAGTTATGTATGGGATAGTTACTTCTATAGATCTATAGACCTAAGCCTCATGAGTTTGAATCGAGGAGGTGGTGGTTAGAGAGAGAGATTGTGGGGAAAGAGATGTAATTGAGGAGGTGGGGTGATTAGAGAGAGTGGTGGATTTGGGGTGGTTAGAGAGAGAAATTATAGGGAGAGAGAGATCGGGTCTTATGGGTTCTCTTAACATTGGTTTAAACCAACCCTTTTAAATATTAGTTAGTAAACAATTTCAACCAACACTCTTATCCCCTCTTCTCCCATTATAATAGTAAAGACTAGCGGGTGGCACGTCGATGCACGTGAGAGCGAGGGGAAGGAGTTAACCGCAGTTAATAGGAGTTAAAAGGGACACGTGTTAACCTGCTGGTTCGATTGAACTCTCCCCGAGTTCAATCACGTTTGGTTGTGATTCTATTCTTCTTTAAATAAATAGATGAGCAAGGGGTAGTTTTGGAATTAAAGTAAAACCTTAAATCAAAGTTTTGATTTATATAAAGGTAGTTTGGGAATTTCAGAAAAATCAGGCTATGCGTGCAGCGTGCCTCTCCCATTATAATCGTAAAGATAAAGATAGGGGAGTCATGGTAAATGTCTAATTCAAGGGTAATTTGATATTAAAAGGTAAATTAGACATTTAGTGGAGTAATAAATGAAAAATGGTTAAGTAATTGGTTATAGAAAATCCATAGATTTAACTGTACACAACTTTGGATGCACACTTGCCTGCTTGTTCCTGTGGTAGTATGTATTCCCATGTCAGTGGTCTGAAATCGATTTACGTGATTTATGGTGTGACAGTTCATATGCCCATTGTTTGACCCTGCTTCAAATTGTAAGCACTTTAACCCAATAACTCTCGAACAAATACTAACACGGCTAACCGAGGTTGGGGCCTATCCATTGCCATACCAAAAAAAAAAAAAAACCCTTTCAGACATTTAAACTTAAAAAACAGAGATGGGCTTTGGGAGACAAGCTTATTGTGCTCTGTCATATCTTCCAAGTCAATATTAGGCATATTGGCTATCTTATAAACCTCAAAAGAATAGATCGCATATAATCATAATGTTGGTTAGACTTTAACTTGGCAATCCCGCTAAAAAAATAGTAACAGTTCTATGTAGAGAGAAGAGTAATCTCATGATTAGTACCATAACCTTACAACATGACTACAGATCATCAAGGGTGGTTTTGTTCCCCCTTAGACCTTTAAAATCGTAGTCCAACTCATCTAAAGTTGATGGGAGGGTTTGCAAATAGTCATCTATTTTCTCTTAATGCTACATCGTGCATGGAACATGTAAGTCCTCTTGTATGGCTTACATTGACAGATTGCTGCATCCTTTTTAACTTTTTTTTTTTTTTTGTGACGAAGGTGTCCGGGCCTCTTAGAACACCCAACTAATCCCCTAGACACATGCAGACCCCCCAACCACGCACTAGGCAAGTAGGGATAAATCGCTGAGGGTGGCCAACAGGGGCTGCATGATCCATAACTTGGTCATGATAATACTGATCAAGACATTGACTAGGGGACTAAGCACTCCATTATAGCAGATAGATGAGTATAATAGAGTGAGATCTAATTGTTTTAAACGGGATTGGGCCGTGGGGGACCCAGCTCGCATGTTCCTAATCGATGATGAGTGTGACTTGCCCCACTCCATGGCCAACCGTATGATGCATGTCTACATTAAAGTTCTTTCCACAGTCAGTGGAAAGTGGAAACAGAAGAAGATGATGATGAATTAGAACAGGGTCATGGTTTATCCCTAGACACATGGGGTGTTTGCTCCATGATGGATGAGAAGTCAACAATCGCCACCATGTCTATTGAAAGAACCACGAAAAGTAAACCTTTCTGTTTCTCCTCTTTAAGGATTTCTCTAATAATCTATAGATAATTTTTCAGTTTAAGTACCAAGCGGGAGCTCTGCTTCACGGCGCAATCTTATAATTATGGAGAAAAAATGTGTGATACAAAATTGCCCATCTTTCTCTCCATAATTACAAATGTACCACCATTACAGTGTAAAAAGGGAGCTTTGCTTCAACGCCCTCAAACAGAGCTCCGGCTCAAAATTAGTCTTATAATTTTTCCAATTTTCTTGGTAGCCAGCCGGCGATTCAGGATTGGATCACAACTAGAACTCGAAACGGAGATATTCAACCAGGTCACATGCATCCAATGGCAGGAAAAACGCATCATTTGCCTCCCTTCCAAAAAGGGTAATGGTAAATTGTATTAACAATCCATTAACAATTTAGATGGCTTCTATAATGGAAGTATCAAATATGGGCGAATCTGGAGTTGGAATTATCTAAGGAACTTCCAACTTGTTTGTAGTTCTTTGTGTTTTGAACATCTCTTCGCTAACTTACCTGAAAGGAACTTTTGAAGTTATTTTTATACCACTAATGGACATCCTGCATTATTAAAATGAAATGGGTGTGGTATATAGATAAGGGTGGAAGAATTAGAACCCTGACCTAATGGGTAGTGGTGTACAAGGTTGTTAAATCGTAATCGAATCGTAAAATCGTTTTAGGACCGATTCGATTCAAATCGGGATTCAAATCGTAAATCGTAAGATTCAATCTATTTTTAAAAAAATTGTTTAAAAAATAAAAAAAAATTACTTCATAAAACAAAAAAATAGCATAATTTATTATCCAAAAGATTTCATTCATATCTATTGATAAAAGAAAGTAATGGATATTTCATTGCATACATTATAAAAAATGTGAATGACCTCCATAAAATAAAAAACAAACCCAATATGATTAAAAATAAACAACAAAAGTGAACTCATATAATTTGTTGTATGAAATCAAGTATCAAAAGACTTGTACAATTAAAAAGACTAATAAAATAAACTATTAAGTTTTCCCAAAATCCAACTTCTTCATCTTTCTTCTTCCTTCTTTCTTCTTCTTTCTCTTATTTTTTCTCATTTCACAGCAATAGAGAGACAACCCAAATAGGGGTTTTGGCATGTCCGTAATAGAGGTTTTCTTATTTCTTCTCTCTTTTTAAAAACCACAAAGTACCTTTAGAAAATTAAAAGAATAAAAAATATTTTTTAAGTATTGGTCCGTAAAAGGGGTTTCGTGCTCAAATCGTATGAATCGCATGAATCGTACGATTTGAATCGCAAATCGTAATATGAATCGCAAATCAAATGGGATTTGCCCAATTAAGATTTTCACCTCCAATTTGAATCGTTTTGCTTAGGATTCGAATCGAATCGTAGAATTTGAATCGTAAATCGCAAGGATTTAACAACCATGGTGGTGTATACGAGTCTAGCTCTGCTTGAACATATTTCAAACTTGAAAACTCAGCTCAGCTAAACTCGAATCGGCTCAATCGAGCAATCATTTCGAGCTTGAGCTCGGGTTGATCAAGTCAAACTGAGCCAAGCTATCGAGCTAGCTCGGCTTGTGTGCACCCCTACTAATGGGTATTTATTGGATTTCCATTACTCTTGGGATTGTCACTAATGAGGGTACGTTTGGTTGCAGAGAAAATATGTGAAAACGTGAAAAAAAAAGGAATTTTTTTGAATTTTTAATCAATTAATAGTTGTATTTCATTCAATTTTCTTTTCTTTTATGTCTTTTCACTTATTTTCTCAACAACCAAACATATGTCCTTCCTTGTCCATCCTTTTAATGAAACTTATAAAGTTTGGCACTCTACACTTTTGCCATCATAGTTATTAGAAATTCTAAATTACTTTGTCATAGGTATCTAACAAAATTAATTTTTACCATTATTAGATTCAATTCTTATTTTTTTTTTTTAATGAGATTTGAAATCATTCATTTTATTGCATTTAAAGTCTTTTATGAAAATTGTAATTCAAAAGATGAAAAACATTATACTTTTAGTTCTCAAAAGAAAATACATGTTGTCAAATGAATAAACTTATAAAATGTAGACTTTACAAGTCTCAACAAAAGAAAGGGCTCTTGGTAAAAACAAGTCATTAACAAGAATCCTAGGAGAAAGAGTGGATCTGACCCTTGGTAAAAAAAAGTCATTAACAGGAATCCTGGGAGAAAGAGTGTATCTAACAGAGAATCATTATAGTTCAGGCCCTAATTCTCCAACCCTGTTCTATGCCATTACAATCCCCAGTAAAAATCTCTCTACATCTATAAAAATACAAAGTTGAAATATGAGTTTGAGCGGAGCTCTCGT
This sequence comes from Tetracentron sinense, assembly GCA_015143295.1. Lineage (NCBI taxonomy): Eukaryota > Viridiplantae > Streptophyta > Magnoliopsida > Trochodendrales > Trochodendraceae > Tetracentron > Tetracentron sinense. Next base: position 33,308,558 of record CM026568.1, on the reverse strand, counting down.
TTTAGTGTAATTAAAGTTAATGATAATCTTATAATTATTCTCTTTTAGTGTAAAGTCCGTGATAATGTTGTAATTATTGAGAGAAAAATACTTGTAAAATTACCACTACATCTCTCCTGCTATATACGATTGCCACTATGTACACAATAAAATGGGGAGCTCGGTTCAAACGCCCTAAGCATAGCTTAGCTCCGCCACATATCTAAACTAAAAGATAAAATGGTTCTTTTGTTGGGGTTGTATGCTCAAAACTCCAAAATCTTGGGTTTTTAGTAATAGGAAAATGCTGGTGAGACCGCAAAGGGCCGAGACCACAACAAGACCGTGCATGTGATGCATGGATCTCAAGATTTTAAAAATAGATTTAATAAAATTTTAAAATCCGTGATTTAATAAAATTTTGGAATCCGTGCATCATAAGCACGGTCTCGGTGTGGTCTCAGCCCTTTGCAGTCTCATAGCATAAATGCATCTACGTCCAAATATGCAAGGGTAAGAAGGGAGCCAGCAAACACCCACTTTGTGTACGTGGTTGGAAGGAAGAAGGGTGTAGCTCTCATGTTGCCATCTCCAAACTGGTGGCTAAGGCATCACAATCTGAAGCGACCTAGAGATTGAGCCTTCATGCATACATGATTGGCTGTGGTGGGCCACCCACTTCCCTTCTAGAGGAACAATCCTCCCTGCCCCATGTGGGTTCACATACACACCTTACATGCATGTACGTACATTTATGCTGCACCACATTAATTAGTTTTGTATGCATACGTATGTGTGCATACTGTCGGTGACACTAATGTGCATAAGGTGGTGAACTAATGCACAAGTCTCATACAAATAGGATGTTTGTATAAACTTAACTAGTGCCCAATGATCGAGATGCTCCTTCCTGTCATTCCTTGGATGGACTGAAATCCAAGATGCTATTCATTGATCGTGCGAATGAATATCACCAATTAAATTACTATTTTCTCTTTCAGCCACCATCAAATGGCTCTACAGGATGGGTTCACCATAATCCAATGTTGATGAAGTACCAGATAATAGGTCTTGGAAGTACATAAATCAGTGAATTATCTTCTTATTCTTTCTTATTTATTTTTTGAAAAAAAAAGTTAGGGGTGGGTGGCAACCCCTAACCATCCGGGGCAACCAAAGGGAAGATTGGCACCGCCGCATACGCTAGTGGGATCATAGAGACTCTTACACCAAGTTTTTTTGATTAAAGGTATCATTTAAAACACTCTAAACACACATACACGGTCAGACACATGTGGTAGTCGTTAAGGTGTCATAAGTGTAAAATCATACATTTACTCCAAAAAGACTTGACTAATGGAGGAGTAGAGGCCCCTTATAAACTCTTGCCGAAGCCTAGTACCTAATTGATATGTGACTAAAGTGGGACAACGCGCCTAAAACTTATGAGTTTAGAGTGTGTTAAATGATACCTTTAATCTGTTGGATAGTTAAGTATGCTTAATAATTTATTGACTGCTAATGCTTAGACACGCCATTTGTTGCTTGTAGACACGTGTCAAGCTGATGAGATAAAATAGCCATCACTTTGTTACCAAATGCCCAAGCCTTCAAATTTTTTTTTAGGTAGGTAAGAAGTAATACACACATTCAAGGTAACTGCTAAGGTGTCATAAGAGGAGTCCAAGCAATCACTCCAAAAGGGTTTGATTAATAGAGGGTTGATGGCCTTTTATACAACCCTTGCCGAATAACTTGGCCTTGGATTCTCTTTGGCGGAGAGCCAGAAATTGTCTCGAGCAACCATAGAATAGGGGACATGTGGCAATAAAAAAGGGAAAAGTCACTCATGATTTTGACTTCTCCCCACTTGATATTTCTCCCCCTTTATCTCCCCCACCTTAGTGTCTTGTGTCATGTAGTGTGTTGAGAAGTCAAAATCAAAATCATGGCCCATGATTTTGATCTCTCCATCACTAGTCCCTTATTCTATGATCGCGTGAGACAAGGGTTTCTGGCTTCACCGGAGACAATCCTAAGCCACAATCCTCGCCGATGCGGAAATAAGAGGGATAGTAACACTCAGTGGCAAACCACAGATTTGATTTTTTTTTTTGGGTAGCCCACGCCCACATGGAAAGTTGCTTTTTATTGGACCCTATACAGTGACAGCCACGTTAGTTCAGCCCAAGTTGGTTAGTTGATCAACGGCTAAGCATCCCCTCACTGCCACAATTAACGGCCTGAGTTTAGCAAAATCTGGGACAATAGGCGGGCCCTACGTCCCACGAAAGAGTCGAGCATTTCAATAAAGTTGCCAAAGTCAGAAAATAGACGGATAGTACGGCTCATCGGCGGCTCATTTCTAGTGGTATATGAAGGTGACAACTGGCATCCTATGGAAAACATAGTTTTTTAAATTTTTATTTTACTGGATAACAATTTTTGGAAGACCACCTCCTTCGTCGGTGACGCAAGGCCTTTTCTTACCACGTATATCTTTTTTTAATCTTATTTAATTGTGATACCTTTAGGTTTATTCAAATATCTTTGGTTTTTAGAAAAAAAAAATCAAAGGGTTTAAAAAAACTAGGGTTCCCCCAGATACCTTTAGTTTTTAAAAAATAAAATAAAAAAATTAATCAAAAGGTTCAAAAAACCTAACCCAAGTTAAACGGCGGATGTTATGTGAGAGTGAAGAGGAATAGTTCATTATGCTCAATTGTGAAAACCTGGCACGGTTTACGGTTGACAAATAACAATTAATTAATTAATAAGTTAATAACGATATACTTATTCTATTTGGAGAAAGACTTTAATCAGCCCAAGTACGTAGAAGGATAGTTAATTGAGGATGTGTCTTCGGTTACAAAACGAGGATGGATTAAGAAAATGAGTTAAATACAAAGATGAACTCTATTATTCTGAGTTTGCTTTTTTAGGGTAAAACAATGATAATCTTATAATTATGGAGTGAAAATGTTATGTAAAATACTCTCATTCATAATGTCATTATTTTACATTAAAAAAAAAAAACCTCTATTTTTATTGTTATTATGAAGTAGAGCACCACATTAAATTACACTCTAAATAAACTATTCTTATGTGATGCGGCCGCCTCAAAATAAAACTCGAAGAAAACTTATGCTTGTAATCAAGCAATTCAACTTGCCCGAAATATAGGATGAAGAGGTCATGGATTCCTTTCTTAGAAGGGGGAATCCAAATAGACTAATCTTTACTATTATAATGCGAGAGCCTTGCGTAAATGAATTTTCAGAAATTTCCAAACTATCCTTATATAAAAACAAAACATTAATTTAATGTTTTACTTTAATTCCCAAACTACCCCTTGCTCATCGATCTATTTAGAATCACAGCCAATTGAACTCGGGGAGAGTTCAATCGCACCCGCGGGTTAACACGTGTCTCTTTTAACTCCTATTAATTGTGGTTAACTTCTTTCCCTCGCGCTCACGTGCATCGCACGTGCCACTATAGCGAGTTGAATTATACCCGCGGGTTAATATGTGTCCCTTTTAACTCCTATTAATTATGATTAACTCCTTCCCCTCGCTCTCACGTGCCACCCGCTAGTACGGGATAAAAGTTTTAATTGTGTGACGTAGATGCAGGGCGTACTCACCTTATAAACAGCAAATCATGAATTTATATTAGGGCTCTCTCAATGGATAATTGTGGGGGTATTTCCTTTAAAGCTTAAAGTGTTCCAATTTTTCTTCTAAAAGCTTTGAAAATTTAACCTTATTTTTTAGGCGTACTAGGAACTTTAAGAAATTTTTGAATAAAATTGCCCTCATCTTCAACCTCTTAGTTTTTGTTTTTATTTTCCTTGCTGTGTTTCTCTTAGGTTGCACTCGAGCAAAGCTAACTCAATGCTTGACTCAACTCATCTCATATGAGCCAATCTCAAGCTGGTAAATCATATTCTAACAAATGAAGTTAAGCTTTTATTTGAGCTAGAATATTTAAACAAGCCAAGCTCAAGCCAGATCTTGTTTGATTGGACTCGAAACTTGACTCATTTAAGGCTTGATTTGGCTTGATGGATGTATATATATATATATATGATATAAATAATATTTTAATTTTTTCTTTATTTTAGATTGTAATAATTTTTAATTTAGAATAAATAAATTTAAGAGATAATAATGACAAAAAATATTAAGAAATTAAAAACTGAAACTCTATCTAACGCTCAACAATTAGGACCAAAGGATTACTCCCAAAATTTTATTTTGGTATATGAATGTATCAATTTTTTTTGTAATTCCTTATATTATAATTTATTAACAAATACTTCTATTAAAATTATTTAAAATTAAACAAAAAATTTCCATAAATCACAACTGGAATAAAGTTTGAGTTCGAATGGAGCTCTAAGGGACTTGTTCAAGCTAAGCTCAAACCTAAACATTCGAGCTGAAACTTGGTCAAGCTCTCGAAGACATGCTCAAACTTGGTCAAGCTCTTGAATACATCTCTAGTTTCACTACATTCTAAAAAAATATCTCTGATTTTATCCAAAAGAAGGTTTAGGAATAATTAAAAAAAACTGTCCAAGATGAGTTCGCGGCATGAACCATCTGATCAGTGACGTACTGGCCGGAAAACTCGTGTCCACACACGGACCATGATTCTGAGTAGGGTTACGCTCTTGGGGATTTCCAGGAGACACGCTATCACGGTCTCTGATTGCCAAATAGTTAACTGGAATTTCTTACATGAAATTTCGACGGCAAAATTGCAAAAATAAGACAAAAGTTGTTACACATGGCTCGTGTAGAGGGTCTTGCTTTACGTGCTTAGTTTGCATCTTCTGTTTAGTATTCGATTTCCAACTTTAACATTAGAGGGCAGTCTTGCTTGTTAAAAAAAAAAATAAGTCACTTAGAAACCTACAAAAATAAGTTTGAATTTTAAAGCTTACATTAATACTTTAAGCCTATTTAGAGAAAAAAATCTTTAACCGTTTCCTGATTATGACTTAGGAGGACTGAGTAAAAATTTCTTGTTTGATTACCTAAGAGTAATTAATAATTTCACATATATCTCTAAAATTTAATTTAGTTATATCTTTATGATTTAGATTAGATGGATGGTAGGATGGATTAATTTTTATTAGATTATATTATTGTTTTGTAAATGAGTTAAGTTTTATGAGACTATGTGAATTTTTTTAATTTTATAACTTAATGATTTTGTTGTTATTTATAAATAATAATTCTTTATTTAAAAAATTGTTTGTACTATGATATATGTAATTTAATATAATTTTATTAAAGGTGACATTAGCAAAACAATGGTAAAAATAATAGCCCTAAACATCACTGCAAATCAAATAAAAATAAAAATCTTACAAAAAAACAAAACGAACCTACTCAAACGGCGAAGTTAGGTTTGATTAAGAAACGAGAGAAAAATAAAGAAATAAAAAGAAAAAATAAAGGTTGTTTTCAACACCGACACAAATATCATTAAATGTCGGTGTCATTGTGAGTTGATGTGTTTATAACCTAATTATGTGTATTTCATGATAGAAACCATAATTTATTTCTTTTGTTTTTTCACCTATTTTCATAACAAAAGGAAATGATTCTCAAGATTTTGAGGGAGTCTACTAGTTAGGGGTGGCAACTGGCTTGGTTGGTTCGGGTTCATGCATGTGTGTCGGATTTGGATCGGGTAGATACTCTCAACGCCTTCCCCACCCTTCTGTAAATTTGTAAAGGCAAACCTAATCCTTCTCGCCCGATCCGTTTAAAATGAATAGATAAATCAACTAGGTTTTTAGTTGGTAAAATCCCTTGGCGCCGTACCTGGGACATGGGATCAATTCCCGCCTATGTTTTTCCAATAGGGGTTTGCCTAACCCCAGCTTACCTTCTAATATATATATATATATATATATATATATATATATATGAAAGCTTAAAATTTGTTTCTAATATATCTTTACTATAACGCGAGAGGCTTGCGTAGATGATTTTTTCGAAATTATCAAATTACCCTTATATGAAAACAAAATATCGATTTAATATTTTACTTTAATTCCCAAACTATCCTTACTTTTGATTTAATGTTTTACTTTAATTCCAAAACCACCTCTCGCCATCTATCTATTTTGAATCACAGTCAATCACGATTGACCTTGGGGAGAGTTCAATCACACCCGTGGGTTAACACGTGTCCCTTTTAATTCCTATTAATTGTGGTTAACTCCTTCCCCTCACTCTCACTTGCATTGCATGTGCCACTAGCGAGTTCAATCGGGTGTCATTAACTCCTTCCCCTCGCTCTCACGTGCATCGTACATGCCACTCGCTAGTTATTAATAAATTAACAGGGTATATCATTTATGGCCTGCCTGCAGAATGCCAGGTCCGAGAGCCCAACCCAAACCCGTGCAAATTATCAATAGTCTAGAGTAAAACAAATTGCAAACCCGACCCATAGTTCCGGAATAAAAGTTAACCGGGTTAGCGGGTCGGGGCAGATATTGTTAGTTAACGGTTTCGTAAAACCAGAAATCAGGAAGCAGGTGGGCCCCACAAGTTTAGTCTAGTTTAATCACGCCCTTTATCCGGGCTTTATCCCTTTATAATCCCCACTTTCCTTCTCAAAACGCTCACACCTCTCTTTCTTCTCTCTCTAATTTTTCTTTCCAAAGAAGGAGAGAAGTAAAAAATGTCAGGTCCTGCATTCTCTCTTTTCGTCCTCCTTTCTCTTCTAGCTCCAACCCTCATTTCCTCCTCCTCCTCCTCCTCCTCCTCAACAATTCAAGACCCTGATCTAGTAGTACAAGACGTACAGAGGTAAATTACTCCACCTCTACTTCATATAAACTAGAGTCAGTAGAGGTAGTTAGTACTTACTAGTTTAACTAATTAACAATGTGTCACATTTATTTGAACATGCAGGAGCATGAATGCCTCTAGAAGGAACTTGGGCTACCTCTCTTGTGGAACCGGCAACCCCATCGACGACTGCTGGCGGTGCGACCCCAATTGGGAGAAGAACCGCCAACGGTTAGCGGACTGCGCAATTGGGTTCGGTAAGCAAGCACTGGGAGGAAAGAATGGTGGTATTTACGTGGTCACAGATTCCGGTGACGACAACCCGGTGACCCCAAGGCCGGGCACTCTTCGATATGGGGTTATCCAAGATGAGCCATTGTGGATCATATTCGCCAGGGACATGGTAATTCAACTAAAGGAAGAGCTCATCATGAATTCGTTCAAGACACTCGACGGTAGAGGCGCGAGCGTTCACATTGCGGGTGGACCATGCATTACTATACAATATGTGACCAACATTATCATACATGGACTTCACGTACATGACTGTAAGCAAGGAGGGAATGCCAATGTGAGAGACTCCCCACACCATTATGGGTGGAGGACCTTATCAGATGGTGATGGTGTGTCCATCTTTGGGGGAAGCCATGTGTGGGTGGACCATTGCTCTCTATCCAACTGCCGTGATGGACTCATTGATGCCATTCATGGATCAACTGCCATCACCATCTCCAACAACTACATGACCCACCATGACAAGGTCATGCTCTTGGGCCACAGTGATTCCTACACTCAAGACAAGAACATGCAAGTCACTATAGCCTTCAACCACTTTGGAGAAGGCCTAGTGCAAAGGATGCCAAGGTAATTTAATTAATTTGGCTCTCTCCTTAGTACCATTTGTCATTTAATTTGTTGAAGTGGGTGGGGTCAGGCTTTTTGGTTCTCTTGAATTTTATTTCTTAATTATTCACATTATGCAGATGTAGACATGGAAATTTTCATGTGGTGAACAATGACTACACCCATTGGGAAATGTATGCCATTGGTGGGAGTGCATCACCCACCATAAACAGCCAAGGCAATAGATTTCTTGCGCCCAATGATAGATTCAACAAAGAGGTGAGAACCCCATGAATGATCATAAAAATGTTCAAGTATTTCTTGCTTAATTTGAACCTAGAAAAATGAAGAAAGTTTTGTTTTGATAATTCATTCTACTAGTCATGGAATGGTTTTGATTTCTTTGATTAATGATGTAGGTGACCAAACATGAGGATGCACCAGAGAGTGAATGGAAGAACTGGAATTGGAGGTCTGAAGGAGACTTGATGTTGAACGGTGCGTTTTTTACGCCATCGGGGGCCGGAGCGTCTTCGAGCTACGCCAAGGCTTCGAGCTTGGGTGCAAGACCATCTTCACTTGTGGGCTCGATTACGGTGACAGCGGGTGCACTTAATTGCAAGAAGGGCTCCCGTTGCTGATTATAATAGCAAGGGTGAAAAAAATTTGGAAAGGGAATGGTATTACTTACAAGCAGTGTTGGGTATATTTGTAGTTTATTTTTACTTTTTCTTTCATGGTAACAACAACCTCGTCCTGTGTTCTGAAAACCATTTTGGATTGTCATGTGGATCCTGGTGGGGTAGAGGAAACAAGTGCAGAAGTGTTGACAGATTGAATTTTCTATGTACTACTAGCTCCATACATCAAAGCTTTGTTGATCTCTCTCTACATACATACATACACACATATATATATACACACACACATATATATATATATATATAGATAGAGAGAGAGAGGGGGGGGGGGGAGGGGAAGGATACTAATGAGCAATCTCTCTAGAAAGATGACATATGGCAATCTTTTTAAATCCAACAATTGGCTGTTGAGATGGGTCTATTAAGAGACACGTGCCAAAAAATTAGTCTGATCGGACGTATTTAGACCGTTTGATTAGATCCTAATTTATCAGCATTAACCGCTAGGGTTCACTAGACCCTATCTAGGTTATAGAAATAACTAATTTTCCATCTTCAATCGGATGATTCATAAATGTTTGATCAAGCTGATTTTTTTACTACATGTCTCTTGGTAGACCCATCTTGACATCCAACGGTTGGATTTTAAAGCAACCCATCATGTGTTACATTATTAGGGATTGTTCATTCAAGGTTTTATTGAGCATGACTTATTAGAATGCTATTTTATATATATATAAATTGATTAAAGGGATAAGAGAAGGTATATAATGAGGAGTGCTATCCCCAATCACATTTACTCAAAAAGTTTTCACAGACCCAAGATTAGCCATTTCACATGGAGATGTTTCATATTTTAATACATTAAAAAATTGAAAAACAGAAAAGTTAGATATTTGAGGCCGCCAAAGTTGCCTGTGAAAGATTTAATAATGGGGGCAAAATCCAAATGGACAACTATTATTGAAAATGGGTTAAGAGAGCATCATTGCACTCTATGTGGATAAAAGAATTAATTTTGAAAATCTGATACTGAAAAACTGGCCTACAAACAGTCTTTCCCATTACGGCCTCATAAAACATGCACCCTCTTTCCAATCCCCTTATCCTCCTCTTTCATGTATAATAATCTCTCTCTCTCTCTCTCTCTCTCTCTCTCTCTCTCTCCCTCCTTAGATAGGGTTGGGCCCACTAGGTGTCCTTGACATTGGGCAGTACAGCAGATGCCTTGATCCTCTTTTAAGGAAGGGGAAATCTTTTGTGGAATAAAATCACATATATCTTTGACAAAGTTGCATCCATTCCACACTCAGTTCTTGCTTTTTTTAAATGGACACTAGTAGTAACCTAACCCCTCTACCATTAAAATAAAACATTGTCATGGCTGGTTGGTTAATTTTGCTTTTATAAATCACATGCGCCAGGAATAGTAAGTTCAAACCACCAACCCTCGTTTTCACAACACTGGCAACCATTCCCTTTCCACAAATAGAAACGATCTAACATGCACCATGGAGGGTGCAATGGTATATTTAACTATACAATGTGAGTAATGCTATTGTACTTACATTAAAATATATATATATATATATATATATATCATCCAAATCTGTATATATGTTCAAATAGGAGAGAACAACCCATCAACGTAGTTCACCCATTGCGTGAACACTCCTTCACGGAGTTCAGTATGAAGCAATACTGTCTATCCACAAAACTAATTGTGACAGTGCCTTTCATTCTCAATCCAATTCAACGGGTGCTAATACAATTGCTCTTGATCATACTGGGGCTTTACTTGCTTTTCACATAGAGCCCATCCCTCGTGCTTCTGCACTGATTGCGGAAGCTCATGTGATCCAGCTAGGTGCCGACAATGGCAATAGTGCGAATAATTGGTCTATTCTTCTGCTTCCATGACTAATCTTATTTCGGCTTCTTCATAATCATATTTTGCGTTCGACAAAAAAAAGTAGTAATAGGCTTGACACTTTTTGAAATTAATGTTGTGACGTGGATGCATGGGACCCGGCCATGTGGCCGAACCCCACCACGTGGCAGAGCTTTAATGCGAATCTGCCTAAATCGAACACGAATATGACTAATACATGAACACATTATCACAAAACAAAAACTATACCATTTGCATGCTGCACGACATGACAATATGACATAGCTTGTCCCGTGCATCTCTACCAGGAAATTGCATTGCAAATACCCACCGGCCGCCACTAAGGTTAATGGGCTTACTAATAGACGAGATAATTAGGGGGTTTTCACCTCACCTTCTCTATAGTAACAAGAAATTAAATGCTAACTTGCGCACATATGGATTAATATGCATAGTCAGCATTGTTTTGTTTTGGTGTGCCACTGCTACGTACCTAGCTCCGTCCTGATTCGATCAGTGACTAGCTAGCTATTGTAATTTGTATGGGACTAGCTAGCTATTCGATCAGTGACGAGAGAGAATCAAAGAAGTTGATTTGCAGGATCATAATTATTTGAAACCATACTGTAGAACCCTAAAATTTATCAATTTTACACAAAGGTCCCTACACACCCGTAAAATTGTATAAAGAGCCTAAAATCATTTTTAAAGCCCTATACATTTAAATTTGGCCTAATGACAAGGCATGGGCCTCCTACGGCTCGGGTCTGGGCACGAAGTAGAAAGCCCATAAACCCAAAACCCAAGTCCAAATCTAAATGGGTCACACACTCGATAAATGGGTCGATCCGTCAACACAAAAAAAAAAAAACTGATTATGGACTCAATACCCAAGAAGATGGGTGGGGCCCATGAAAGCCTCCTAAGTCCCTTAAACTACTAAATAGAGTGGGACTCTTGAAATCCTTATCTCTAAATGGATAAGTCTTATCAAGATCTCTTAAACTACTAAATAGAGTGGGACTCTTGAAATCCTTATCTCTAAATGGATAAGTCTTATCAAGATCTCTTAAATCCCTTAAACTACTAAATAGAGTGGGACTCTTGAAATCCTTATCTCTAAATGGATAAGTCTTATCAAGATCTCTTAAATCCCTTAAACTACTAAATAAAGTGGGACTCTTGAAATCCTTATCTCTAAATGGATAAGCCTTATTAAGATCTCTTAAATCCTTTAAACCACTAGATGGAGTAGGATTCTTGAGATCCTTATCTCTAAAAGTCTATAAATAAGAGCCAAAGCTAGAGATTTAGAGATTCAGAAATTTAGAGAGAGAAATTCAGAAGAAGCCAAAGAAGAGAACTCAGAAGCATTCTCTAGCCTTCAAAGAAAAGAAATTAAATCATTCCGGAGAAGACAAAGCTGCAAAGAAGCCAGTTCTCCTCCAGAATCACTTTCTAGCCGATCAAGCGCGCAGCCCGGAAGAAAGGAAAAACTACATCAACACCTTCAAAGAAGATCGAGATCACGCCTCGGCCCTCATCTTCTACTTTAGAAATTTCTGATTGTTAATCAGAGGATTTCTTGAGAGTTGTACCAAACTGAAAATAAATAAAATATTTTGTTCATCATTATTTCGTCCACGAAATTTTGTGTCGACAAATTTTTGGCACGCCCGGTGGGAGTCTCTCTACCTCTCATCTTTCAGTCAGCAAACAATTGAGCAGCATCAATGGCCCCCAAGAGAACTGTTGTTGTAGCCACCGCCATCCATGGAAAGAGGAACACAACCTCTTCTGCACCTGAATCTACACCGGCTACCAGCGATGATCGGCGAGCAACACGTCATATGACGCAGTCTGGCGCCTCTCACTTGGTTGGGGCCCTCTCTCAACATCGCAAGCAACGCGTCTCCAAACCGATGCAAATGGCTAAGACTGCGCGGGCCAGGATGCCTAAGGGTATGTCCTCCAGTCATCCTTCCGATGCACAGTCTAGCGCAGGGTCAACATCTTCCGTGACCTCTCCTTCTCAAGGTCGAGCTTCCAAAGAAGTGCAGAATCAGAATCATTCAAATTCTGAGACACATACCTCCATCAGGTCTGTCATGATGATGGAAGCAGCGACGATTGAAGAGCAGATCGCACAAATGTCTAACGCAATTGCAAATTTAACAAAGGCAATTGAGGATAAAGATGCCCAGATTGTAGACTTGGTAAGCCGTTTGGAGCAGAATAACCAAGCAGATGAATCCAATCAAGGACCGACTAATCCCCCTGGGTTCAATCTTCGAGGCCCTCGTGAAGCGGAAGAACAAAACAAAGGGTTCACTCGCCAAGGAAATCGTGATGCAGAGGAACAAAACCAGAATGCATCCGGCTCGCGAGATCTCATTCGGGACAGTCACCAAGCATCAATTGCTTCACTCTCCATCCAACAGCTACAAGCAATGATTACTGATACCATTTGTGCTCAATACGGGAGTGTGTCACAATCTTCCTTGGTCTATGCCAAGCCATACTCTCAACGCATTGAGCAAATGCGCTTCTCGACAGGATACCAACCGCCAAAGTTTCAACAGTTCGATGGAAAAGGCAATCCAAAACAACACGTTGCTCACTTTATCGAGACTTGCAATAATGCCGGCACGTACGGAGACTTCATGGTGAAACAGTTCGTTCGCTCCCTCAAAGGGAATGCGTTCGACTGGTATACCGATCTAGAGTCTGGTTCCATTGACAGTTGGGATCAACTGGAGCGCGAGTTTCTCAATCGCTTCTACAGCACCAGAAGGACAGTGAGCATGGTAGAGCTTGCCGCTGTACGACAAGTGAAAGATGAACCTGTTATTGACTACATAGACAAGTGGAGGAATCTTGCTCTTAACTGCAAGGATCGTCTTTCTGAACCATCTGCTATTGAGATGTGCATCCAAGGGATGCACTGGGGGCTTCTTTACATCCTCAAAGGGATTAAGCCTCGTTCTTTTGAAGAATTAGCTACACGGGCTCATGACATGGAGCTCAGTATAGCCGCACATGGAGATCCACGACCAATCGATTCTTTCAAGTCGGAGAAGAAGCAGTGGAACACATCCAAACCCTCCAAAACTAAGGAGGCTATGATCACCACTACTACCACCAAGCCGGTCAAGATCTCGAGCCAAAAGAAGCAGGAACCGTCGAAAGCAGGCACATCTCAAGAAAGAGGGCAAGACAGGATGACGCTCAAGGAGCTCGAGGCAAAAGAATATCCTTTTCCAGACTCTGAGGTATCTGGCATGCTCGATCAACTGCTAAGTCTAAAGTTGATTGAATTGCCAACCTCTAAACGTCCAGAGGAAGCGGGTCGCGTTGATGACCCAAAATACTGCCGATACCACCAACTGATTAGCCATCCGGTTGGAAAATGTTTCGTCCTCAAAGAGAAGATTATGGACCTAGCTCGACAAGGAAAAATTGAACTTGACTCCGTCAATGATGTGGCAGCCTCGAATATGACGAGTGTTGCCTTCGGGTCTTTCAACCACAGTTTGATTCCACCTTCATCATCTGTAGCAATGTTGTCTTCTCAAGCAATAAAAGCACCATGGCCACCACAAAATTTGAAGCAAGTCACAGCCGGAACTCTTGGCTTTGGTATCCCCCATTCAATATCAGTGGTAGCATCCAGTCAAGGGCAAATTCCATTGTTGCAACTACAGCAACAACGATGTCTCCCTACAAAAATTGAACGAGAGTCAACAGAAGAATCTTCTCTCATCGATGATGACGGTTGGACATTGGTTACACGACGGCGACGACGTGTGCAACATCCACCACCTCTTTTTCATCAAAGAGCAAAACGGACCAAAAGAAAGACTCGTCCAACCATCAAGTCAAAGAAGAAGAAGAAGGTAGTGAAGAAAAAAGCATTCAAAGTGCCTCCTGCTGATCCTGAAGAGATTTTTCAGCAGTTTCCTCCTTTGGCAATCACATTTGGCGACTTCATACCAAAGTGGTTTCTCCAAAAACAGCAACGAGAGCCGGCCTACTTTGTCGCATGTTACCAAGTCGAGTCAGACACATCGAAAGAAGAAGTGAACGATGTACCTGCCGACCAATCATCCCCTTCAATTCATGAAGAAGATCATCCCAAAGGAGAAGATGATACCTCTGACATTGAAGAGACGTCAATACACTTGAGTCTCTTTGAGGCCCTACAACTACCGGAGAAGACTCGGCTCAGCCTCGCTCAAGCCTTGACTAATCCCCACAAGTACAAGGAAAAAGATTGGGTTCAAAAGAAGTCGGAGACATGTGCCTCTTGCATGGCCACCATTACCTTCGACGACGAAGACCTACAACTTGGTTCTCATCTTCATAACAGGCCGTTGTATGTCACAGGATCCATTAAAGAACACAAAGTTCAGCGCATTCTTCTTGACTGCGGGTCTGCTGTCAATATCATGCCCATCCGCACGATGAGAAAAGTTGGCATCTCTCCAGATCAATTGAGTCGAAGTAGGCTGGTGATCCAAGGCTTTAACCAAGGGGGGCAGAGAGCCATCAGAATGGTCCGATTAAAGCTCACAATCGAAGACTTGGAGTCCGAAGTACTCTTCCATGTCATTGATTGCAAGACATCATACCACTTGCTGCTTGGACGTCCTTGGTTACACGAGACAGGTGTGGTTCCATCTACATGGCATCAATGCTTCAAGTATTACAAGGATGGTATGCAGAGAAAGATTGTTGCTAAGAGTCGACCTTTTGAGAAAACTGAAACACACTTTGCTGATGCTAAGTTCTACACGGAGACTGAAGTCCTCTCGGAAGCACTTCCAACTTCGGTACCATCTTCTAGCAGACTCGACATCAACAAAAGAAAAGAAGCTAAAATTCTTTCATCCCCTAAGTCCCAAAAGGATGAGAAAGCTCAAAAAGTATCAAAAGGAGAGGAAACGAACAAATCAACGAAGAACTCTACCAACATCTCCAATCCAATCTCAGTGCTTCAATACATTCCGCAATCACGTCGAAAGCCGGGACAACTTCCTTTTGTGGCGATGACTAAAGAGACCAACTCTACTTTTTCGAAAGCCAACCTAAACACTTTGCAAGATGAGTTAGTTCTTCCAGTAGCACCGCTCGTCAAATCCACAATTATAAGGCCACCAATTGTAGGATTTGTCGCATCTACAATAAAGTTTGAAGAAGAGGAAGGCATCGTAACCCAAGAAAATTCAGAGGGTTGGTACGGAGCTAAGACAGAAAAGCTCTTCGAAGCAGCTGGATATGGAAAAGGTGAGCCCATACGTTTAGGCGAGCTTCAACCTCTTGACCAAATCCATGGTCTCACAAAGGCGCAGGCCCAACTCGTTCGAAAAGGAGAAAAGTTCATTATCAACCGTCAAGGAGTTGGCTCTACACCTCAAACACCAATCAAAATCTCAGTAAAGGAGAAAGTCTCTACTCAACACATTACAGTGCAAGTAGCCGACGATTGTGAAAACAAAGTCCCCTCAGCTCGTACATCTGTCTTTGATCGACTTGCCCCACCAATACAAGGTACTTCGGTCTTTGAACGTTTAGGAACAGCACAAAGTGATACAACCTTAAACTCTCAAGATCTCCAACGGCGTGAGTCTCCACTCACCCGCTTGGGAGCACAAGGAAAAGAAGACGAACCTGCTCATCTGAACAACTCCAAAAGACGACGTGGACATGAGAAAAGGCATGCCAGTCGTAAAGATGTTGGTGACCCACAAAGTGTAATTCCATCGCAAATGAAACGACAAGCAATTTTGGAAGTCTCAACAACAGATGCTTTGACGGTAAAACGACGCATTATCATCTCCACTAACCAAGGAAAACAATCTCAAACAAATCAAGTTGAGATGAGCGAGATCGAAGATGTTGCTACCGTCAATCACATTACCATCCAAGAGCCTGTCGAAGAAGAGTCATCATCTTCAAACGATGAACTAGAAAGTGCTCCTCCAGTCTTCGAAGAAGGGAGGCAAGCTACCGTCGATGAACTCAAACAATTAAACCTTGGTACAGAAGAAGAACTGCGCTCTATCTTTGTCAGTGCACTCTTAAGTCCTGAGGAAGAAGCTGATTACTTCAAGCTACTGCAAGAATACAAAGACGTTTTTGCATGGAGTTACAAGGACATGCCCGGCCTTGATCCCAAAGTAGCAATCCATCACCTAGCTATCAAACATGGCGTTCGCCCCATCAAGCAAGCGCAGCGTCGCTATCGGCCTGAACTGGTTCCACAGATCGAAGCTGAAGTCAACAAGCTGATCGAAGCTGATTTCATCCGAGAAGTGAAGTATCCAAGTTGGATTGCAAATATTGTCCCAGTCAAGAAGAAGAATGGACAAATCCGAGTATGCGTAGATTTTCGCGACCTGAATAATGCATGTCCAAAAGATGACTTTCCATTGCCAATTACGGAGCTCATGGTCGATGCTACAACAGGACACGAAGTCTTATCCTTTATGGATGGTTCATCTGGTTATAACCAAATTCGTATGGATCCAAAGGATGAAGAACTCACAGCCTTTCGTACACCAAAGGGAATTTACTGCTATAAAGTGATGCCGTTTGGACTAAAAAATGCTGGTGCCACTTATCAACGTGCTATGCAAAAGATTTTTGATGATGTCTTGCACACAAAGGTTGAATGCTACGTCGATGACTTGGTGGTAAAATCAAAAAGGAGAGCGGATCATCTTCAAGACCTTCGTGACATTTTCATCAGACTTCGAAGGTACCAATTAAAGATGAACCCTTTAAAGTGTGCATTTGGGGTCACTTCAGGCAAATTCCTCGGGTTTGTTGTTCGACATCGCGGTATTGAGATTGACCAAGCCAAAATCAATGCTATCCACAATATGCCAGAACCTAAGAATATCCACGAGCTTAAAGGCCTCCAAGGTCGTCTCGCTTACATCCGGAGGTTCATCTCAAACCTAGCAGGGCGGTGTCACCCCTTTAACAAGTTGATGAAGAAAGATGCATTGTTCAAATGGGATGATGCTTGTAAGAAAGCTTTCGAAAGCATCAAAGAGTATCTCCTCAAAGCACCGGTTTTAGCAGCGCCTATCCCCAACAAACCACTGATTCTTTACATCAGTGCTCAGGAGCAGTCATTGGGGGCATTATTGGCACAAGAGAATCATGATGGCAAAGAAAATGCGCTCTACTACCTGAGCCGAACTCTGGTGGGGGCAGAATTGAACTATTCACCAATTGAGAAGATATGTCTTGCTCTTATCTTCGCTACAAAGAAGTTGAGGCACTATATGCTGTCACACACAGTCAGACTTATCTCTCACGCCGATCCACTCAAATACATAATGACGAGACCGGTTCTATCGGGAAGGCTCGCCAAATGGGCACTTCTCCTGTCAGAATTTGAGATCGTTTACATCCCTCAGAAGGCAGTAAAAGGTCAAGCGGTAGCTGACTTCCTCGCAGATCATCCAATCCCAGCTGATTGGGAATTATCTCAAGACTTACCCGATGAAGAGATCTTCTACACTGATGTAATACCATCATGGAAGATGTTTTTTGATGGTGCTGCAAGAAAGAATGCAGCAGGAGCAGGAGTCGTCTTTGTAACTCCACAAGATGAAGTTCTTCCATTCGCCTTCACGTTGGCAGAGTTATGTTCAAACAATGTGGCCGAATATCAATCCCTCATAATTGGATTGGAACTAGCCCGAGACATGCAGTTGTACCAGCTCAATGTGTATGGAGATTCAAAGCTCGTCATCAACCAGCTCTTGACAGAGTACGACGTCCTCAAGCCTAATCTAATCCCCTACTATCTTTATGCTGCTGAGCTCATAAGTCAGTTCGAAGACATCACTATGTTGCATGTGTCAAGAAATGAGAATAAACAAGCTGATGCTTTGGCCAACCTTGCAGCAACTTTAGCTGTACTTGAAGAAGAAGTGACGACGGTTCCTGTCTGTCAGAGATGGGTCATCCCTCACTTGATCCACCATGACATCGCTCAACAAGCAACAAATTTCATTGAAGTGTTCGAGATTGAGGTTGAAGACTGGAGACAACCTCTCATTGAATACCTTCAATATGGAAAATTGCCGAATGATCTCAAGCACAAGACTGAAATTCGTCGTCGTGCACCCCGATTCCTATACTTCAACAATGAGCTGTATCGTCGCTCTTTCAATGACATCTTGATGAGATGTCTTGGAAATGATGAAGCTAAAGAGGCCCTTGAAGAAACTCATTCAGGTATCTGTGGTGCTCATCAGTCAGGACCAAAGTTGCATGATCGCCTAAAGAGAATGGGGTACTATTGGCCAACCATGGTGAAAGACTCGCTCGAGTTTGCCAAAAGATGTCATGCATGTCAAATCCATGGAGACTTCATTCGCCAACCACCCGAGCCGCTTCACCCAACAGTAGCATCTTGGCCCTTTGACAATTGGGGACTTGATGTTGTTGGGCCACTCTCAAAATCTTCTAAACAACACCTCTACATTCTTGCTGCGACAGACTATTTCTCCAAATGGGCAGAAGCAATCCCTCTCAAAGAAGTCAAGAAAGAGACGGTTGTAGACTTCATCAAAAATAATATTGTCTTCCGCTATGGGGTCCCCCGTTATATAGTAACGGATAACGGGAAACCATTCAAGAATGCTCTGATGGATCAATTTTGTGCGAAGTTCGAAATCAAGCAAAGATGCTCTACAATGTACAATGCGCCAGCAAACGGACTCGCAGAAGCTTTCAATAAAACTCTTTGCAAGCTCCTTGAGAAGGTTGTTTCCAAGTCGAAAAAGGATTGGCATGAACGGATTGGTGAAGCACTTTGGGCATACCGAACTTCATACCGCACTCCTACACAAGCCACACCTTACTCGCTTGTCTATGGAGTCGAAGCAATACTTCCATTGGAACGCCAAATTCCATCACTACGGATTGCGATCCAAGAAGGCCTCACAGGTGATGACAATACAAAGCTACGTCTTGCTGAACTAGAAGCTTTGGACGAAAAGAGGTTAGAAGCGCAGCAACGCCTCGAGTGCTATCAAGCTCGCTTGTCTCGAGCTTTCAACAAGAAAGTTCGACCTCGCTCCTTCCAAATAGGTGACTTAGTACTTGCAGTTCGAAGGCCTATTATTCTTTCACATCGGTCTGGAGAGAAATTTGATCCAAAGTGGGATGGACCGCATGTGGTGAGAGAAGTCTACACCAACGGCGCTTACCTTCTTTCAACACCCGATGGAGTTCGTCTTGGTCCTATCAACGGCAAGTTCCTCAAGCAATACTATCCCTGATAGAACAATGCTCCTCGATACGAGCCTAAAGTGTCCACAACGCTCCTTGATACGAGCTTAAAGTGTCCACAACGCTCCTTGACGTATGAGCTTAAAATGCATGTCACTCTTGGCTTATACAACCAAAATTGTAAAAGGTTCAATGACTCTTGTTCGCTAGACTGAAAATCTAAAAAGATAGTCTAGGCAAAACTTAGACAAAAAAAAAAAAAAATCGAACTACGTTAAAGCTTGATCCCACTACGGGTACGTAGGCAGCCTGTAAAGTTACCTCAGGTTCAGCTACCATAAAAAAAAAAACAGATCAAAAAAAAGAAAAAAAAAAGAAAGGGAGCACATGCCAAATAAATGGCAAGGGGTTCTCGGCTGGCCCAGTACATCATGCTACCGAGAGACCTTAGTCTCTCAATCTTCTCTATCTCAGAGGCTACATACTAAACAGGGGCTGCACAGGAAGAGGCAGAAGCAAAGAGCGACCACTCTTAGAGGTCTCTCTCTCCGGCTGTGGCACCTAAAAAAGAGGACAGGCCTCTCGGTTTCCAGGATGGGGTGATAAGAGAGATGTAGGTCTCTCAAATATTCATTCTATACAATCCAAGGAAGGTTATATCAACCACAAAAAAAAAAAAAAAAAAAAAAACCATTAGCAGCAAACTGTTGTCTCCAACATATGGGAACCGCACAGTGGCATTGCCGACTTAGTCCAGGCCGTTTCGGGCCTTTCGGCACTCGAATGTCTAAAACCCAAACCTGCACAAAAAAAAAAAAAAAACATGGGTGCATTAATGCCGTTCTCTTCCTATTTGTAAGGGGAGGTAACCTGTCTCCTTATCCCATTAGAAATAGGATTCGTGTCTAACCCAAATCAAGATAAACTCCAAATAAATTAAATCAAAATCAAACACTAAGTCATCAAAATTAAATCTAAATCAAACACTAAATCAAGGGTTACACTAATGTCACTCATATGTTCCATCACTATACCCTTGAGGGGGCAATTTGTAGAACCCTAAAATTTATCAATTTTACACAAAGGTCCCTACACACCCGTAAAATTGTATAAAGAGCCTAAAATCATTTTTAAAGGCCTATACATTTAAATTTGGCCTAATGACAAGGCATGGGCCTCCTACGGCTCGGGTCTGGGCACGAAGTAGAAAGCCCATAAACCCAAAACCCAAGTCCAAATCTAAATGGGTCACACACTCGATAAATGGGTCGATCCGTCAACACAACAAAAAAAAAACTGATTATGGACTCAATACCCAAGAAGATGGGTGGGGCCCATGAAAGCCTCCTAAGTCCCTTAAACTACTAAATAGAGTGGGACTCTTGAAATCCTTATCTCTAAATGGATAAGTCTTATCAAGATCTCTTAAACTACTAAATAGAGTGGGACTCTTGAAATCCTTATCTCTAAATGGATAAGTCTTATCAAGATCTCTTAAATCCCTTAAACTACTAAATAGAGTGGGACTCTTGAAATCCTTATCTCTAAATGGATAAGTCTTATCAAGATCTCTTAAATCCCTTAAACTACTAAATAAAGTGGGACTCTTGAAATCCTTATCTCTAAATGGATAAGCCTTATTAAGATCTCTTAAATCCTTTAAACCACTAGATGGAGTAGGATTCTTGAGATCCTTATCTCTAAAAGTCTATAAATAAGAGCCAAAGCTAGAGATTTAGAGATTCAGAAATTTAGAGAGAGAAATTCAGAAGAAGCCAAAGAAGAGAACTCAGAAGCATTCTCTAGCCTTCAAAGAAAAGAAATTAAATCATTCCGGAGAAGACAAAGCTGCAAAGAAGCCAGTTCTCCTCCAGAATCACTTTCTAGCCGATCAAGCGCGCAGCCCGGAAGAAAGGAAAAACTACATCAACACCTTCAAAGAAGATCGAGATCACGCCTCGGCCCTCATCTTCTACTTTAGAAATTTCTGATTGTTAATCAGAGGATTTCTTGAGAGTTGTACCAAACTGAAAATAAATAAAATATTTTGTTCATCATTATTTCGTCCACGAAATTTTGTGTCGACACATACTATTACCATTTTGTCTATTTCTTTCTTTATTTGCTGTCCAACACAATGCAAGAGATCTATGGGGGTGGTTTCAGTCCTTGTGTAAGATCTGTTTTGGCGAGTGAAACTTGGCAGCAATGGTCGTTTGCACCCTATGGTTGCAAACCACCCAATGGGCTGCCAACACATGTCAGATATAACTATAATTCCCAATCTCATTCTCTTATTGTGAAAGAAGATTACTATCTGAAGGAAGTTTCGTTCTTGTTTGGGCATGAAGACATATCCCAGCTGGGACCCATATTCGGGTAGCTCCTTAAATGGCCTACTTGACCCGAAGGCCTGGAACATTATTAGTTGTCCTCGACTTTGTACTAGATCTATAAGACGACATTTCTAGCAAGACTTTAGGTGGTCATAGACTCCTTAGAGAGAGGCTGAGTGTCGGCCGTAGGTACTATAGCTAATTCTAAGTTCCAAATTCAGTTTGATTTGATGAGTCGAAACAGATCGGAGGGGAGACTCGGTGGGAAAAGGTTTCTTAAGTCTACCCATGTGGATTGATCATAACGACTCCACTCCACTCGGAATTTACGAGTTTTGAAATTTTGCATACGCATTTTCTTTTGAGGACTAAATGTTCATATCTTGGGATGCATTCTCGTAAGACTTCAAATGCAAGAAAATGAAAGTTTCAAATCTCATAAAAAATGATAGCACTTTAATTCTCAGTAGGGTAAAAATTAAATTTGTTAGAAACCTTAACAAAATGAGTCTAATTCTCATTTTGATAACTATAATGACAAGTGTCTAGTTTTATAAGTCTCAGCAAAAGAAATGACCCAAATGAAATTGTAATCCATGGGACATCCATCTCTTGCTTACTTGTTCATGTCATGTGTGAGAAATGTGCTCCCAGTCAAAATTTTAAGAACAATGATATGTTCACTTTCTTTTTAATTCACTTTTTATTTTTCAAACAATGACAAAATAAATGTGACTATTTTTTTGTGAAGCATTATTTTTTTTCGTTCTTATTTTTTTTAAAAATGAATGAAAAAAGGAAAGTGAACTTAGCATCCCAAATTTTGAAACCCTCCTCGAGCCTCCAATGGTCCTGTGCTGATCATGACCAATAAACCCACGTCAAACCTGGGCTTGTCACGTGCTGTACAGAACATGGCCGACAAAGAGCTAGCCAATAGAGTTTTAAATCCCACCCATCAATTCAAACTCCATAGTTCCTTACCTTCCTCCTTGTCACACAGATCTCACCACTATGCTGGGCATTCATAATATTACACTGAGGGCACTAGGGTAGAAAGTGTTTGGTGAAAGGAAACATAAGTACAGGGGAAACTGGGTTCCTGTTTTTTTTTTTGGTTGGGCACGTATGAATAGTAGTGGAGGAAAGGATGACGGGAGTAAAAGGGAAAGCATGTACTGTAATTTCTATCAAAGCATTTAGAGAATTTCCTTTGAATTGGGGTAAAATAGTAATGGACAAGTGTGACTGAGATCAAGTAGGTTTCTTCTTGCAAACTGGGAAACGACATGAGTTGCTGAAAGAAGAGATTATACCCATTTTGGCAGCAACAACAAACAGATACATCTTCAATACATACCTTATAAATAATTTTGTATCCCTTCTTTCACTGAGACTTGTACAGCTTAGCACTCTACACTTTGTCATGGTACACTTTGTCATGGTCATTGTTAGGAAATTCGAGTCTCTTTGTCAAGGTTTCTAACAAAATTAATTCTTATCATCCTAAGATTTCAAATCTTACCATTTTTTATGAGCTGCATTGAAGAAGTCGAGGAATTGCACCCAAGAGATGAATAGCACGACAATACATCTAGTACTCAAAAGAAAATGCAGTCTTGCAAAATTTTGCTGGACTTCACAAGTCTCAGCAAAAGAAAGGAAAAAGGTTCTTCCGGAAAGAACTAGAGAACCAACAAAACAGTACTCATCGTACAAAACCGGATGAATAAGTCTACTTATAAGCAGCAAGTGTTCGACTTGTGAAGATATGACCTCAGTGACTCAAAGAGGCCATAGATGACCAACATAAATCCTGTGAATCCTTTCTAACGTGAAGCAAAACTTTGAGTTGGTGTCCAAGTCTTCCACCTGAACAATCAGTAATCTAAAGGGGATATGACATCATCAATCTTGAGAATCATCTTGACAACTTGTGTTGCCAGCAAGACTTGCTGCTGCTTCCCAATCAGAGTCTCAAAGACGTTTTGCTCTCGCATGTCATTTGTCCCAACATCGTTGCAGTCTATCCCACACCACGGGTTGTTCTCCTGCACACAACATCCAAAATAATGCTTAGAGGTTGGGCATTGCACCCGCGGGGGGGGGGGGGGCAGTGACAAAGTCGAAGTTCGAGAATAATTCAGCAAGAGTAAAGTTCGGAAAAATCTGAGAATATATATAAATAATTATAAAATTATATCCAACAGTTATATCAGATAATATACAAAATAATACTAGCAGTTTACTTGCCAAACTAAACGAATTATTCGTGAAATTGGGGAATAATTTGCGAAATTCAGGAAATTCGGGAATAATTTGGCAAACTTAAAATTCGCAAATAATTCGAGGAATTTTATTACTATGACTATTTAGAAGTTCCAGACCAGACTCGAGACAGTAATGTACCATTTACCTTGATTTGCTGAGATTTCACTGCAGATAGCGTTTCAATGGGTTGAAGGCCACTGTTCTCTGCCAGCGCCATGGGAATAGAATCTAAAGCATCTGCAAAAGCCCTGATAGCATACTGCAAGAAAAACAAAATGAAAAAACAAACTGAAAAGCTACTAATAAAATGTATTAATCAAAAGGGCAACAAGAAAGCAAAATGGCTTTTCTACCTGCTCAACTCCAGGATATCTATCAGCAGCTGCTTCAACAGCAATTGAGCACGAAATCTCAGCTGACCCGCCACCATATACAATGGAATTGTTGTGGATGAGATTCCTAGCAACACACAGTGCATCATGGAGGCTGCGCTTCGTCTCCTCTATCATCATTTTGTTACCTAAAGCATCATCAAATGCCAAAACCTTGTATTAGATATTTAGATCATCTGAACTGTTTCTGTTCTTCCTACAATCTTCTTAAGTTTTCTTTTTTGGGGGTGTGTGAGAATGTTTTAGTATCTGTATGTGCATACACTTGTTTGTGTGTGAGAATGTTTTAGCGTGTGTGCATACACTTGTTTATGTTATGATGCAAGAAGAAAACCCAACCAGTCTAATTCCAGAAGGGATGCCCTTTGCAACTGCTAACCAATTTCATTGCACTATCAGAAATCAAAATTTCGGTTATATGCCTTCCAAGTTCCAACAGCGTAGGACAGACAATATATAAATTACTATTTGGTTCATGTTTAATGTTAATATGCATTACTTCCTAAGTGTTAAGAATATCTTTTGCACCTTCTTAAGCATGTTAAAGATAGCTTAGACGTGGTTCCCCCACACTTTAAGTGATAGCAGCAACCAAGTGACAATTATTAGTAAGATTCAAATGTCTAAAACTTTATCCTTCAGCTTTGCAAGTTTCCTTACTAACCAATTGAATGGGAATTATGCACAACACCTCTGCTTCCCCGAAATCTCATCAATGAATAATTTCCAACTCACTGACAAATCTGAGTAGCGAAACTTGAAGGTACATACTTAGTTGAAGCTATATAACCCCTAAAAAGAGGTAAGATGCGTCTTCAAGTAGTGCAAAAATAATTGGCTCATGTTGACTAAGCAAAGTGAAACTAGTGGGGAGGTAATCATGACTTAGTGATCCCATGTTTACCCTGATAAGTATGATCAATGTTTCTCTGATTCCTTGTTTATTCAATAATGTGGTACTCAGTGCATGTGTCTACTTCACTCTTAAGAATCACTTGTCTCAAGTAATATTTGTTCTCGAGTAATATTAAAATTGATAAATAATAATGGGAACATATATAGAATGCCTGCAATTAGAGAAACCTGCAGAGTGTGAGTTCTAGGAGGTGAATTATTACTCCGTGTAATTACAGTATTGAATTTAATTTTTTTACAATCATTGCATGGTAGAAACTAGTAAGTGTCTATGAGACTTAGTCCACTCCAGCCAACCTCCCTCTTTCTGATTTTTACAATTTGAGTTTGACCAAACTAGTGTGTGCAACGTTTTGCAGACCTGTTTGTGAACAACCATTTACAGTTTCAACTTGGGTGTATCACCAGCTTCCTAAAACACGATGAAATAAAGACTTGACTCAGATCAGCCTTCTCCCAAAATGGAGAAAAAATCATCCATATTTTTGCCTAGTCAAGTTTGTAAGGAATAAAACTAATCATGTATAAAAAGGGAATACAGGATACAATTATCTTTTCCAAAGGTAGATAATTTAATATAGGTGAGTGTAAACATAGTTTGATGAATTTCTTTTGGCATCAAATTGCGCAAAGCCTAGTGGTATGCTTAATAATGATGCCAATGTATAAAACATAGCAGCTTATCTAAGCATACCATCTATAAACTAAAGAACCGCGAAAGATAATACTAACCATCGAGGATGAGATAACTCAATCCTTTTCTTAGCGTCTTCTTTTGGTCATAAATTACAAAGATTTAGGAATCCATTAAAAAAAATGTGACAAACAAATAACCATTGTGAGAAGAATTTCACCAGAAGAATATAAGGATTGATGTTTTTGTGGGGTTTTATACATAAGAAGGATAAAGATAAAAGTGATGATTTACTAGTTTACATGCATACAACTCAAAGAATATGAACCGTATTCAATTTTTACATTATGCATCAAAATCTACCATTCAAGTTCCCTTGCACTGTAAGGTAAAAGAAGGCTTTGGAGGATCACAAAAACTTACACCACTATCAACCAATTCAGTGAGACAACAAAATGATCATGACAGCAATTTCCATCAATAACTACACATGTCACATCTTTCAGTAAATCAGCCAGAATAGGAAAAGGAAAAGCATAAACCTACCGCCACGAATGAATATAGTTACAGCCCTTGAGTTTGCACATCGCTCAATATACAGTATTCGATCTTTTGTTGTACCAAATGATTTTTCTCTAACTAAACCAGCCTGGATGGGTAAAATTTAAAAAAAATTAAATTAATTCCTTTCAAATTTTAATAAACGCGCAAACAAAAAAAAGTAAGAACATGATCTACCTACACACATCAAGCTGACAGTTCAACTCGGTATTAATTACACAAAATAAGTTGCAAGCAAGTGCTGCAGTAGAACTGACGAGTAACCCACTTTTCTCAAAGAACTACAATAACAAAATAATACTTTTTGGTAGTATTCAACCCAATTAGGCAACCTAAAAGGTCCTCCAGGACTATGCTGGATTTCTATTTTTTATTTTTAAGAATAAGACATGATTAGTTTTTCCAGTTCTCCAACGGAAACGTGGTCAGGAAAATATGGTATATATCTGTGTATGAGAGAGAGAGAGAAAGAGAGAGAGAGGGCGAGTGTCATCAGCTGTGTCATGGACTCATTGAATTTGTCGCCGTGTTGTGTGTCCATTCGTTTGGACACATGACACACCATGAATACACTTACTTTTTAGAACTACTACCATCCATACCTATTTAAAATTAGCAAAAGAAATTACCGATCAAAAAAATAATTACATTATTCTATGAACTGGATACGCGTCTTTCTTCAAACTATTACTATCCATACCTATTTCAAATTAGCATATGAAATTTAGTACTATTTTATGTTCATTACTTCATTTGCTTCAATTCATATTTATTTTTTTTCGGGGACATCATCTACTGATGGTTAGCAGCATCAGTTTGTGGTTAGCAGTGGGAGTGGAGCTCCGTCACCCTGTGGGAATGGATCCCAAGACCTCTCTCATAAGTGAGGCCACACCCTACTGTTCGAGTCCCTTCCCCTTGTTGGCTACCCTTTGGGATTTATCCCGACTTAACCGATTCTGTGGTATAAGGGGATCTGCATGGCCCGAGGGACTTGGTTGGGTGCTCTAAGAGGACCGGATACCCTCTTTCAAAAAAAAAAGAGTGGGGTCAATTCATGTTTTATTTATATAGTTTGTAAATTGTAATGCATGACACTCTTTGATAATAATATTAACTTATAAATTGATCTTTTTTGTCAATTGCATGATAAGATTGATAACTGTTAAAAATTTTCTTGTTTGTACTTTACAAACTAATCATTTTTTGCTAGAAACATATTATTTGCCCTATTTAACTTTTGATTATAATGTCTAAAATTATAGATTTTTGTTTTATTTGGTGTTGTTTGTAATACTTTATGCTTTCATATATAATTTTTTCCCATTGTAATCTCTCATAGCATTTTCATATTAAATTTAAAATATATTTTTTTTGCATTTAAATGTCATAAATTCCTATTTTCTAGGGTTCACCAAATTCCAAACTTGTGTCTCTATCTATGCAACTAAGGTCATCACAGACTTCTGAATATTCTTTATCCTTTAAGCTTTAGCTCCATGGAGAAAAGATAACTTATATTTAACGGAAAAGCATGGTGACGACTTGAGCCCCCAAACCATCCCTAAGAGGTAGATCCAAGACACTCTAAACTCAAATAAGATCTGCTATGCAAATGCTAGACTATGAACATAAGTTCCACTAAGCAAGATAGAATCATTGGTCTCTTAACGCAACCTTGAACAGTGTACTCAATCCAGTCTGGTGATGAAATTTGGTAGTTTAGCATGACTGGATCCCAAAATATTTTTTTTAATCGGTGAGGATATTTGCATTAACAAGAAAAGCTATGTACAAGGGGAAGTTCACTGCTAGGTGAATGCACTAAAACTACAAGGGTCTCCTCCAAAACTGTACCTATAATGGAGTAAAAAAAAGGGACTCAAAAAAATTAGCCAAACCATCAATTATTAGGATTATATTCTGTTAAGAGTTTGGATAAAGATGGGAGGAAGTAATTTCCAATATAGAGGCCTCAGATCTTTAGAAGGGAAGGAAACACCACTATCAAAGAGTCTCAGTGGAACAGGATTAGGTTAGGGGGTTTCCTCATCCATGACAAAGCTCGCCTGAAGACACTCTCAACAATGAGCTCAATGGAGGAATATGTTAAAATACTTTCCATTAACAGGTCTGAGGTCAATGGGTAGACTAGTAAGAATTTAACTGAAACCATCCTTGAAAAGCTAACCCTTTCAGCAAATGCTTAAAGGTGGAATCCTCAGTTCTGAGCAAATGGCCAGCATTATAAACAGAGGACTTTATTAATGATGCAGAAAAAGACAAATATCATTTGATTGTGTAGAATCGTAATTCCCCAAAGGGATAGAAACTGTATCTACGTAAAGCTATGCAGCAGAGAAGATCTATGTAAAAAAGACAAAAACAAGACATGAGATTTGACACACCCTAAATGAAGAATAGTATTTCTAATTTTCTTTTGATTGGTAATAGTGTTTCTAACTTTGACAAACCCTGGACTTTTTTTATAGTATATCTAACTTTAGGAAAGAAGAGGAACTTCTCATTATGGGTGGGTCATGTATATTATACAGTAGGACTTGATATGTGTGTGTGTGTGTCTTCAAATCTTGGAGACCACATATATAGTCCTGAATTGATAGACAAATAAAAAGCTAATAAACATAGAAACTAACACAAAACTAATCATTATTCAATTTTAAAAATAAAATAAAAACAGATAGGGAAAAGAAAATACTTTCCCCAGCTTTTCCGGTGTCAACTCTTGGAACCTTGGCACAATTCTTCCACCTACAAAGACAGTCAGACCATAAGGTCCACAACTAAGTAAACAAGTGCAGAAAATTGACTCATATGTGCTAGCTCCAAGATACTATTTAATAGTGAGGAATGCTGAGTTGACGCAAACCTGTAGCTATTGCAATCAATTCTAATTCTACTCCACCAACCCACCGAACGGCAGGTAAGTTTCGGTGCATTAATAAATGATTTGCTTCGTCATCAAATCCCCATTGACAGATAACCAGGGTAGCACCAATATCCTGCAAGTCATGGGTCAACGGAAGTGGTAAAGAAACACATAAAGTTAGTTCGATTTCTCAATCAATCCACAGAGGCATCAATAATAGTAAAAATTTGCTCCTAGAAAAAGCATTTCAGTATCTATCGACAACGAAAATCCTAGTACTAGATAATACATAAACCATCAATCAGCTTATTAACAACGGACAAGCATTATTAACAAGGTTAGTAGGAAGATATACAAAGTGCAACCAAAACTGTGCTTGTCATAATTATTTATGATTCAAAATATTTCATACATTGTATACATCCTTACCTTGCATTTTTGAACCATGTCATCAAAGTAGTTCTGCTCTTGTTGACGTAAAGTCTGGAACTTTTCCACTGTGTCAATGTCAACCTTATGCTTAGTCTTTGGCTTAGGTGGCTCAAAGGGGCAAGTCAAAATAGCAATTTTTGCATTTTCAATTTGCTTTGGCATCTGCGGATGGCTCATATCCTTGTCAACAACAATTCCATAAATTAGCTCAGTATCTTCCAACTTCCCTCCGACTTTTCCCTCTACTTTAATCAAATCTAAATTGACATCCTTCCTCTCTAAATCTGCAACAGCCAGAACTGCTTTAACCGCAATCTCAGCTAAACTGCGCTTGCATCGATTCACACTGCAAGACAATATTACAAGGTTTAGTTTACAATCACAGTAAAAGAAGCATAACTAAGGTATCATCATTTAGACCAGTTACAGCTTATATCAGTGTTAAAAGAATGTACTTGGTAAAGAAATAAATTTCAATATAAAGATCGCAGAATTCTATTGCTAATTGCTACCTTTACCCTTCGCATCCACTGGTAATCCTTCTTTTCACTAAATATACAGAGCAAATATCTACTGTGAACTCGATCAGAATTCATTACAATATCTTGATCAATGATGAACCATGATGATAGGAAATTTCATTATAAGCTTTTATTTCTCTTCTTGTTTTCAATATAATAAATTAAGAACCTCCATTCACCAAAAATTGAGAAACAAAATTTGTAAAAGATCAATAATCTTTTCAGACATGTATACTGAAAAGTTCACCTCGATAATCATTATTGAGACACAGAATGAAAACCAATTGAGCTATGGCCTGAGACCAGTTCTGTATATGTGTATTGGTGAATGAAAAATTAACTATATACTCGTTGTCATTCCTGTAATGTGGTTCCTAAATATGAGCCACTCCTATTTTTTTCCTGATATGTAATATGTGTTGTTCCTCATTATGAAGTTTAAAAAAGAGAAGGTTGGGGCTATCATGATGATGAAGGTACAATGTTCAGTGGGGCTCTTCAGATCCTATTTGGAAATTTATAGTGCTGAATGGATACAGTTACAAGTAAGACGTGAAATGTTTATTTTCATAAAAGTAATCCACAGATGGGGTGGAAGCAGTACCATGACTACAAAAGATTTTACAAGGTATTATGATGTTGCAATTACCAAGGAGGCACACATGGTATATAAAATTATGCTTTCCAAAAGATGCATAAGATGCAACAGCATTACAAATGATGCTCTAGAACACATTGTCCAAAAAAACATGCAAACTGCTGTACAAGAATGGCATAGTAGATGTTAAATTTAAATATAAAAAAGGAAAAAAAGAAAGGTAAGAAAATGGATACAGACACAGCATAAGATTGCAACAAATTATAAAAAGCTTTCTCATCATGTAAACAATAAATGAGTCAATCGGATAATAAGTGAAGCAATTTTACCATGCATTGAATTTTCTAAATAGACGATACTAAAGAGAACCATTGTAGGGTCGTAGACCACAATGGTGCACTAGGAAAAAAAAGGCAGGACAAAAAAAGAACTTACATCTTTGAAGATAAAGTAGTCATGCAAGTCTGAACCAGAGGCTCTATGTTTGTTTCATCAAAATCGAACTTCTGAGCTACATGCACCAAATGTTCAACAGCTATCCTGGAAGCCATCTCATAGCCCTCTGCAACCCGAATAGGATGAATACCATGTTCTAATAGTCGCTCCGCCTGCTCTAGAAGTGCACCAGCCAGAACAACAACTCCAGTTGTGCCATCACCAATTTCATAGTCCTGACTCCGAGATAATTCAACCATCAGCTTTGCTATTTGATTGTCAACATCCATCTGCTCCAAGATTGTTGCACCATCATTTGCTGAGGAAAAAAAAGTGGGGGCACAATTAAAGGATCAGAAAGTAACGGTTTACCTAACAGTCTCAGACTCTTTCCTTCGTAGTCAATGCAAAAAGCCAATAACAACAGATACACAAAAGGCACCAATGAATGATGACCACATAAATGCGGAAACTATTGAAGATAAACAATAAAAATAAGAAGAAGAATTTATTTAAAGATATTACTTTCACAAAAACTTATAAGGTTCCATCTCTTACTTCGTCCACATTTCGATACCCTCAATTTGAAGACTCCAAGTCTCCAAAAACCAGATCACGAAGATGGCAGTTGGCACATTGAAATGAATAGATTTCAAAATTTGCATTAAATGTGGGTAGTTGATGGTGGATCTTGCACATAGGCTTACTGCAAGAATGACATGGTCAGTGTGAGGGTTGAGGGTTCTCATCAGTAAGGTTCAAGTGATGCCTAGGCAATTGGGTGGTTGCCTAGGTGAAGTGTTGTCCGGGCGATGCTTAGGCAACCAAAATTTACTTCTTCTGTGAAAAATTAGAATAATTATCGGACAGCCTACCTAAATCATAATTAAGCAATAGGGGTCTTCGATAGGCGAAGCATTGGCCTGGACAACATTTTTACTACACTAGTTCCCATACTAGGTGACAAGAAAAGGAGAC
The DNA here is from genome assembly GCA_015143295.1 of Tetracentron sinense. Classification (NCBI taxonomy): domain Eukaryota; kingdom Viridiplantae; phylum Streptophyta; class Magnoliopsida; order Trochodendrales; family Trochodendraceae; genus Tetracentron; species Tetracentron sinense. Next base: position 33,276,168 of record CM026568.1, on the reverse strand, counting down.
TGTGCTGCATTAAATGCATAACCCCACATACTCGCATAGCGACTCCTAAACTTCAGCTTACTAGTCTGAATGAAAAATATCGGATGTGTTTACTTTGAGGATAACTATCATAGATAGCATTGCAGAAAACACCTTCAGCAGAGACTAGTCTCTGCATGTTTGGAACTGATCCATCCACCTGTACAGCAGCGAGCTCATCAAGGGCATCTGGTGCCGAGTATGCACCCAAAATATGAAAATTGTGATCAACGTTGTCATTGTGGCTTCCTGGCTGGATATCTTAGTTGAAAAAAAAAATCCAAGATAGCAGTTTGTGGAATGTCTCCTTAGTCAGATTTAGATGACACAGGGAAGAAAGACCGAGTGAATCCATCACTATGAACACAAACAGAGAAGGGAGAGTTTCGGTGAGGTTAAAGAAAGTGACAATGTTGGACAAGCATTGGCAGAAATCTTTTTGGATGATAAGGGTCTATCCGATCTGAATATTGGAGCATAAGCGTCTAGTTCCACACCCCATTATTGGACATTGAAATCATCTAGACCCTTCAATTCATTACCTCTAGCCTCTACAAACCACCACTTTTAACCAGAGGTTTTCCCACTCAAGACCTACCATCTCATCTCCCGGAGTGCATTATATTTATATAACACATTCAATGATAATAATAATAATACCAATGCGACAAATTATTAAACTAGCACAGTGTAGACAATAAAGTTGTAGTCACAGTCAATGTTAGGTAGGAGATGTTGGCTACCTCAAAAATGGAACGAATCTGCCCCGCATCGAGAAAACAATAAAAACTTTGAGGATGTGAATGCATAGTATAAACACTCTAATGTAGCCCCGAATAAAAATTTCCCATAATTCTTATGAGTCAACCTTACGTCCTTACCACTCTCAACAAACCATAAACCAATGTAATCAAAGCGTCCAGTTGATGCCTGGGTAATAGGGGTACCCTATACAAGGATTTGCTTAGGCTATGCCCAGGCGACCATAATTTACTTTGTTTTTTAAATTATAAATTTTAAAATGTCCGTATGATATTGAAAATAAATATTAAAAATTAGAAATAGAGCATCCATAATACCAAGATTTCACAACAAGAAATAAAAAACATAGTTTGGAAATAGAGGAGAGAGAAACAAAATCTATTAAGTAAATAAATTTCTATTTTAATATACATCTGAGAATATGTGGGTCTTTGTCACTAGCTATTAGTGCCCGGGTGTTGCCGAGATGACATTTTGACTATAATGCCATAAACACTGGCTGTTATCAACCGTTATTTCCAGTCTACACGATTATTATTCTCTCAAATGCAATTTCAATTACCAACCAAACCCACCCTGCTATTTTATATTATTTTTTTAATGAAGAAAATCGTGTACATGAAAGCTTATTTATTTTTACATCATTAAGCAACAGCATAGCATATTTCATGCACATCGACAACACCACCATATCGCATTATATAATATACTCTAATATTTTCCTCTTATGCTCCGTTTGTTTTGATGTAAAATAGAGGAAAACAAAAAAATTCCACGGAAAATGTCATTTTTCGTGTGTATTTTCTATAGGACAATTGGCATTTTCTATGAATTTCATTTTTTTTCCCCTATTTTACATCAAAACAAACGGAGCATTAACACAAAAAAAAAAAAAACAGTTTTTTTTTTTGCTTTTAATAAAACAATCAAACTACGATCAGAGAAAATCGATTGTCCAAGCAAAAAGAGGGGTGTCAGCAACTTGAGTAGATTACAAGATAGGAAATTTAAAGGAGGGAAGGATGAACTCACAGATGGTGACGTCACCGTCGGGGCTCTGGAGAATCTTGTCCATGCCCTTAGGGCCAAGGGATGTCCTCAGGATTCGAGCCACCGCTTTTCCGGCGGAAATGTTGGCCTTCTGTGCATCCAAACCCCTTAATCTGCTCTTCTGCTCCTGCTCCTTCAGTATGATGAACGGACGCCCGAACTCATCAAAAGCTAAAGCCATTTTCTTCTCTTCTTCAACTGAAACCGAACCTGTAAAGATCGGATAGGAGGGAGGGCAAGACAGAGATCAGTGAAGATTTAATCAGAAAACAGAAACCAATATGCAGATCTGCAGAAATGAAGAAGCTGTGTAACCTTATGAATCTATGACAAATCGAGGACCGAGTTTTTTTTTTTTTCCTTTTTTGTGAGCCCTAGTTGTAGTTCTTAAGTAAATCCTGCAAAGGCTTTTAGATCTCCCGCTCGAACGAACCTTTCCTGCCTTGGTTTTTTGGGTAAATTACATTGACCTCCCCAGAGGTTATTGAATTTGCAGAAACCTCGCCCTTGTTTTTATAACCTTCCCTCTTGGTTTTTAAATTACATTGCTCTCCCTCAACTTTTGTTCACCCCGTCCGTAAGTACGTTGATCTATTGGACGACCTATAAATGTTCAAAGGAGCTTATTTTTTACCACTTGCCTCTGACATCCAATTGTCGGATTCTCGAACAAATCATATAGTGTCGTGTTATGTTTTTTAATCAATAATCAAGCATCAATTAGAAAAAAGGAATAGAAAACACAAACATGAAGGGGGATCACAAGAACATGAGCCCACCGAAAAAAGAAAAAAAAAAGGATAGCAAACAACTACCCCAATCCTTCTGGATAACAAATGACCCAGGTCTCCTCCCCATAAAAAGAGGAGCACCACTCCAAGATCATCACTCGAATACTGACACATGCGAGAAGAAGCATACGAGGAGTCCTCGAAAACTCTGTTGATCCTCTCCTTCCAAATAGATCACGCGATGACGTCCGATAAAACTGACCAAATTACCTTCCTAGAGTCATCCCCGAATGCAAATGCCAGTAAGATAAGAAGCTATGAGAGGAATAGGGAAAGACCCAATCCATTCCCACATGGGAAAGAAATAAGCCTCAAATCTCACGAGCGATTGGGGTAAGAGGAGGTGATCTACCAACTCTTCCTCTCGAAGACACATAAAGCATCGATTGACCATCCTCCACTCTCTATGTTTCAGGTAATCACAGGTAAAATTTTTATTAAAACAAGCGGTCTAGATAATTTTATTCATAGGTGTCATGTTATTAGGAGTCACTTATTATAGGCTTTAATGAGCATGACTCACTAATAATGTGAGACATGACCGATTGTTTTAGAACCGACAGTTGGTTGTCAAGATTAGTCTCCCAAAAGATATGAGACAAAATATTAAATTGATCAGACATTTATAAGTGAGTCATGCCCACTTATAAATGAAGCTTTTTTTCAAAACTAATTAGTTTTGAAAATATGAATTGTGTGTGTGTTTTTTTTTAAATGATTAGTATGATTAATTCAATAAAAGTGATTACAATTATTGTATTTATGATTTCTAAACTTAATTTTCATGTTATATGGTTTGTAAAGGTGTTTTCTTTTTTTAAAAAAATATGATTTACAATATAGAATCAATAATCAAATATCGAGTTGATACATCATGTCAATACTGGTTGTATTCCAAGGTTGAAGACGATATGTCAATACATATATAAATGATAATATTGATATGTATCAACATGTATCGACCGACATCACCATGCATTGACTTGGTGTATAGACCGGTATCGACATGGGTCAATACTCCTCTATCAACTTGGTTGATATAATAAAATCAACCGGTATTAATCCTACAGTGAAGAAAAATCAAACAAGCATATTTATAAAATAAAATTAGGGTAATGTAAATCATTAACAAACCCTTAGATATATGATATATTAATAGAGCAATATTGCATCCACTCTCGATTGTCCAATGTCCCGTTGTCTTTCCTACTCTTATGCTATGTTTGGTTGTCAAGAAAAATAGGTGAAAACATGGAAAAGAAAAAAAAATTTCAGATTTCTAATATAATTCGTAGTTGTGTTTTGTCTAATTTTCTTTTCTTTTCCATGTTTTCACTTATTTTCTCGGCAACCAAACATAGGGTTACATAAAAAAGACAAAATAAAAGTGATTGGACCCATAAAAAAGTGTCATACTTTTTATTATTATTATTATTTATAAAATTAAGGGTGTTTTTTTTGTATGAAATTAAGGGAGTGTTTGACACTTGCAAAATCAGACGGTGAGAAAATTTTACAACTGTCTCTGTTCATGAGTAGACTGCTAACCAATGGTGAGACCCATTAAATAATCATATCACGTGGTGGAAGGTGGAAACATTGTGACAATGATACGTAAAATTAGACCAAATTATTTCCTCGATCATAACTGTTTCAGCGTTTTTGTTTTCAATTGTAAATTTAGTGGCAACATCGTCATTGACTGGCCCTTTTTGTTTGGTTTACTCAACAACACTGCAAGCAAGCTGCTCGGTAGTTTTCTTGTAGTGGATATCATTTACCTACGGTACTTAGTGGTCAGGGTTTGGTTTGAGAAGCTGGTTTGAGAATGGGAGCTCTTGCAAATCATTGTCCGAAATAGATCTCAAGACCTCTCATTTCATTTGAGATAGACCACACCCCACCATTGGAGCAAGAGGCGTGGTGTGCTCTTCGTCCAAGTTGTTGTCTAAAATGGGATTTGTTGATCATATGATCAACTAGGGGCGGTTTAGCATCAAACCGTCATAATCTATCATAACACTTCCCACCTCATTTTTTATGATTGTGACCAATAGGTTGCTGAAGAATTAAAAAAAGTGATACCAATTTTTAAAATAATAACAAAATGTCTTTTTTTGAAAAATTGTGCATGTCTAACACTTTTCATTGTGTCACCAATCCATTGATTCAGCCTGGGCTTCAAAGACCATTGTTGTCAAGGTACTCTCATTTTTAGAGATTTTCCAGATTAAATTTTGGGAAATTCTTCGTTGGTTCATGTGCATATATCCCTTCAAGTCTCCTGAGGCAAATACCTTGGGAGTCCAATAGTGAGGTCTTGGAAAGACATTATCTGAAACTTTGGGAGGATAATACAATTTTATATAATTCTACTCAGGAAAAAGAAAAAAAAAAGATAATGCTTTTGAGATTGTCTTAAGGTCGAGACCACTGAGATTGTGCTCCCCGAGCATAGGATTTCAGGTGAGACCCATTATCACAAAGTCCAGAAATAAATTCAGTTGCCCATATACTCTTTCATTTCCTAGGCAAAAAGGCACGGATTTTGTGCTGAGTCTTGGGGAGAGTGCAATAGGAGGAGGTTGAGGCAATCAAAATCCTTCCAAGAGTGCTAGTTTTAGGACCCATTTGGCATCACTCCTAATGAACAATTCTCTATTCCCTCAAAATAGAAAATCAAGCTTTTATTTGGCATCACTCCCAATGAACAATTCTATGTTCCCTCAGGATAGAAATAGGGTTGTATTCGGACCGGGCTTGGCCAAGCCCAGCTTGGCTTGAATTAGTTTGATCGAGGCCCGAAGCTCGGCTCAGCCCGAAATCATGATCGATTGTGCAGCCCCAAAAAAAAAAACTTGCCTTGAAGCCCGGCTCGGCCCGAATTGATTCAAGCTCAAGCCGGGCTTGGCTTGGCACGAGCTCAGCTTGAATCCTTTTTTTTTTTTTAATAATAAAATTTTATATTATTTATATATATAATAATGATATATATATATATATATTTAATAATATTCAAGCCGAGCCGAGTTCGGGCCGAGTTGAACCTCAATCGAGTCGGGCTTCAAGTTGGGCCAAGCCGCACAGGGGTGGGCTTGAGCTTGGCTTGAATTAGCTTTCGGGCTTTTTTTTTAGCCCGGCTCGGCTTGAATTAGTTTGATCGAGGCCCGAAGCCCGGCTCGGCCCGAAATCATGATCAATTGTGCGGCCCGAAGCTCGGCCCGAAATAAAAAACTTGGCTTGAAGCCTGGCTCGGCCCGAATTGATTCAAGCTCAAGCCGGGCTTGGCTTGGCACGAGCTCGGCTTGAATCCTTTTTTTTTTTTAATAATAAAATTTTATATTATTTATATATATATATATATTTTTTAATTTTTAATAATATTCAAGCCGAGCTGAGTTCGGGCCGAGCTGAACCTCAATCGAGCCGGGCCGAGCCGCACAAGGGTGGGCTTGAGCTTGGCTTAAATTAGCGTTCGGGCTTTTTTTAGGCTTGACTTGACTTGTTTGAGCCCAAAATTTTGGGCCGATCTCGGCCAAACCGGGCCAAGCCGAGCCGTACCAACGGGCCAATCAGGCTTTGTGCAGCCCTAAATAGAAACTCAAGCTTTTTTTGTGGCCCATCACAAAATGCTTGGATTTTACCCGGAAGAGGAAAGAGTGCTAGAGGGAAAGAGAAGAGGGGCTGTCCTATCTTCCAATTCAATTGGTGTCGTGGTTTCGTGATCAATAACCTAAACTTTCTTTGGAAATCATCATCTAAAATGCACTCATTCTTCAAACAAAATCTGACGACACCCGAAGGAAGGAGCCCAAGACCTTAGAGACATGCCCGTACATAATGTGATAAAGGAATTTGCTGGCTTTAGTTGCAGGGGCTTATGTATTCGGCTCCATTAATCTTAGAAGAAAAACAAACACTTCGTTTTGCCAAGAAAGAGACAAATAATTAAGAGCAGGCATGACCCACCTATGCAGTAATTCAGGTGGGACAGCCATTGGATAGGTGTAGATGAATGACATGCATGGAGGGGTCACTAAAACAATAGAAGAGAATAGAAGATCTATATAAAGATGGATGATATATATGTTTTGATTAGAAATGATAATTGAGCTCAAACGCCATACAATAATTCTCAAAGAAAACGGGTACAAATTAATACCCCCTCAAAAAGAGAATAAAAATACAATCATAGAATGGCTCCCTCTCTTCTCAAGAGGGCCTAATACAATTCAAACCCCATTTACACACCCAGAAGGACCACTCATGAATCCAACATCTCAACAATATTATGTCAGCTTAATTAGAAGAAGAAGAAGAAGAAGAAACCTGTAGCAACTGCGGCAACACCGGCAACCGCCGAGACCTCCATGGCAGATGCCCCATTTTTGGCAGGTGCTACAGCCGAGGAAGGTGATCCCGAGCCGACACCATCAAAATAACCGTGAAAATCGGGACCAGGATCGCTTGCGGGTCCATCTCCGGCAGGTGCCAAGTCAGCGATGCCCGGGGCAGGAGGCGAAGATACATCGGCATCTGGGGAAGAAGCGGGTGTGGAGGCTGCTGAGCCGGCGGGTGATGGTGCAATGCTTGAATCGGGGGTGGCGACAGAGGTTACCGGTGCAGTAGCTGATGCCGTAGGGGCGGTGGCGGAGGCTACTGGGGCAGTTGCTGTGGCCGAGGGGGACGAGGCAGGGGAAGTTTTTGCACTTGTGGTTGGGGCTTTGGCAGGGGCCTGAGCAGAGACCGACGCCGCAACGGCGACGAAGATTAGAGCGACAACTATGATTTGGCGCCCCATTTAATTTATTCAGAATTCGATTGGTAAGTGGGGGACTGGGAGTCAATTAAAGAGATGGAGATGAACACCACCGGATTCTTGAGAATGCAGCACTTCTCTAATTATAGAGAAACACTGCAGTACCAAAGAATGAGGATGATGGAGATGAGAATCAGGGTTTTTATAGGGTGGGGGAGGAATAACGTTAGCGGGGCGTACGGGGCCTGGTGGTTTAGGGACCGTTGAGGTGAACCAGACACCGGTTTGTTCATTTCAGTTAAAACGGTTATTTTGTTGCGTGTGATGGGTCCCTTGTTGTGTGTGGGATGGGATTTGATCTGGCTCTCCCTCTCGCTACACCAAAACCATCCGGCCTAGTTCATTGTTCATCATGTTGGCGATAAAAAGAGGAGAAGTCATTTCATTTCCCCTTTTTGTGTTTTTTACTTCTCCCCGTTTGATATCTTCTCCCTTTTATTGCCACATGGCAGACAATAAACTAAGGCCCGATGGTTTTGGTAGGGCGAGAGCCAGATCAAATCCCATCCCTGTGTTGTGGAGGAGGACCGCGACTAGTGGCTGGCTTTGTTGACCAGATCTAACGCCCGTCTGTCCAAACAGATCGTAATTTTCATAAGGAGCCAAATCATCTCCGGTGATAACCGGATTTTATCACTCCTAGAGGTCACCACGCGTCTCCTTTGACACCCCTTAACCGTGGGTAAGGTACACCCACCCATTTTTGGTTTTTTTTTAAAATATTAATTCTTTTTTTAAAATTAAAAAACTGTTTTTAATATTAAAAAAACTCTAAAAACACTTTTTTTATTTTTAAAAATAATTAATACTAAAAAAAAAAACCAAAAATGGGTGGGGTGAACCTTACCCACGGTTAAGGGGTGTCAAGGGAGACACGTGGCGACCTCTAGGGGTGATAACCGGATTTGCCAAATCAGGTTATCATGTAGAGGATTTGGCTCCTTTTCATAAAATTGTAGGGGTGAGTCAAATTGACTAATTTGCCCCCCAAAAAGGAACCAACCAATGAGCAATAGTTCGCTCCACCTCAGCTCTCACAAAGCCCATTCAATTCCTGTGAACTCTGGTTAATGTTTGTTAACCCATATGGTTAAATTTATTTATTTATTTTATTCTAAAAACCGAGGGTAAATGGGTGAATCCTAAGAGTGAGTAAATCTTAACCACAGTTAAAGGGAGACAACATAGGGACACGTGGTAGAAAAGGGGCATGAGACACCCATCCCTCGTGTCACCGATCGAGGAGGTGATTATTTTCCTCAATTAATATACCCTAGAGGAATGATGTATCAGCACTCAGTAGAGAAGATTCGGGTCAGGTCGGGTCGGGACATTGCTTGGAGACTACTAGGGGTGGTTATTGAACAAAATGTTCGTGAACTACTCGGGTTCGGCTCGTTAAAAACTCAAGTATCATTCGTTTATTTAATAAACGAGCCGAGCTTGAACACCGTTTTCGAACTTATTTAGTAAACAAGTCGAACTTGAACACACCCCTGCTCGGCTCGATTCGATTATGTATACATATTAATCTACTAAAATATTTAAAATATGCTTATTTCATTTAAATATTAAAAATTAAGAATATGTTTTATATACTATCAAAGATTAATAGTATATGATATATTTTATATGATAAGAATACCATTTATATAATTATAATTTTATACTAAAATTTTAGTTAACACCGTGATTTCTTTGCCTAGTATAATAAAGTGAATTTTTTATCTACTATAAATAGCTATATCCAATAAAACAAGCTGCCCATGAATTACTCAAACTCGGCTCGAGTTCAGCTAGTAAAAGCTCGAGTTCGCTTATTTAATAAACGAGTCAAGCTTGAACATGATTTCCGAGCTCGTTTAACGAACAAGCTTGAACATACCACTACTCGGCTCGGCTCAATATCACCCCTAGAGACGGCCTATTTTGAAATTTCAATCTCTCCAAAACTTGGGGGATGCTTTGATAAAATTAAGAAGTGCTCTATTTTTATCATCCAAAAGCCATAGGTTGTGTTTGGTTGCATTTTGAAAAACATTTTCGGACAAAATTACATTAGGCATAAAACAAGCTAAAAATTGTTAAAAGATTGAAATATTTATTTAAAAAAATATTTATTTTTTATTCTTTTATTAAAACAAAACATTTTCTTTTCTTTATTTTTACAGGTTTTGAAAATCAAAACAAGAAATGTGTCAATCTCATTTCTGCATCTTCGAGACCACAGAAACCTTTCCAGCACTTGACTTCCAAACAAGTTTCCTTTTAAGGTGTGTTCGTTTGTCGAGAAAATGAAAGAAAGTAAAAGAAAATAGGAGAGAGAAGTGTTCGGTTGAGAAGAAAAGAAATTGTAAGAATCTGTGGAGCCCACAGATTCTTGTCTTTTAGTGCATAACTTTCTTTCAAAATTTTCCTTAAAAAATGTAGGTTTTTTTGCAAGAAAGTAATGTTCAAAATTTTCAATTCATATTTTGTCATTGACTAATGTCATATCATCTATTACATTTCATGTAAAGATGAATTATTAGGAAGGATAATTTAGAAATATCAACCTACTTTCTTTCACTTTCTTTTTTTTGATGCCAAACACTCAAATCACTTTCATTTCTTTTACTTTCTCTTATTTTCTTTTCATTCACTCATTTATTGCAAAACGAACAGACCCTTAGGAAATGGTTAGTCCGAGAAAATTTTCAAGTACCACTAAAAAAACCTTTAAAAAAATTTCACAGAAATGCAACCAACCAAAGCCTTTAGGTTGTAGTATGGGATGCTTCTATCGGCTACTATTAATCTCCATTGGGACAAAGCCAATCAATGCTAGCAGTTGCCTACTTCCCAACAGTGAATCCATTCAATTCCCCTTTAAAAAAAATTACTAGTTCATCTCAGAATAGATACAATTCAGGATGTAATAGAAAACAGATTAGGTTGAGCTTCAAAACTGATAAAAAAAAAATTTCACAATAATATTTACTGATTTATACAACTTAAAGAGCACCTTCTACCCCACCTCAATGGATGGTACTGTTGATACATGGTCAAATCAAACTGCGAACATCATGCTATACTGGAATAATGGTGCTGGTACTAATACAGGGCTTCAAATTGTACATATGTACAAATTATAAAAGAAAACCAAGAACAAGAAAAGTACATCATGGAAAACATAAACAATACATATAAAAACCCTCAACAGCCAGAACAGCTACATCATTAAGATTAATAGCCATACAATATCCCATTTCAGGCACATCACCAGGAGTCCTGACCTCACAAGATCAAATACCTACAACTCCTTTGGAACAACAGATACTAGACTATCTTCTTTTTATGCAAGGGACATTTCTACACATATAGAACACAATACTAATAGTTCCCTATCAACCAGGTACTACACTGCCCATCAAAACAATAACATAATAAGAAAATAGCTGAGAATTCAGTACCTCGGTCAAGAATACAACTTCGTAAGCTCTAGAACTTGGAAGTAGGCCCTCCTTGGATACAACTGATACAAACAGTATAAAACCCACAAAAACCTAATTTAAAATGAATTAAGAACATAAAATGGGCACGATTCACCTTCCTAATGAACAAATATATTTATTATAATGGAATCCTATTTAGAACAACAATAATTACGATATGCAACAGTAGACATCCATTTAGAGGTTTAAAAAAAAAAAAAACCATTGTGCATGGACTTTGCAAACAGAACAACCAAAAGTCTTCCTGCCCATATAGAAAGCAGCAGCAACCTTTGGTGAACTCATGAACTCCAAGAACAAGACCACCACAAAATTTACATGTTACAAACGGACAATACATCTAAAAGATCTTTATGCCTACAGAGACGTAAGTTGCCTTAATAAAACTAGATTCTCTTATTATCACCAATTACAAATGAAAGGGAGACACCCTCATTACTGTTAGGGAATGAATCCTACAACAGGATATGTGAGACACGAAATTTAGACAGAAAATTGAATACAAAAAACACACAAGAACACCAGATTTACGTGGTTCCCTCAAGTTGAGGTTCGTCTACGGAGTCGCCGAGATTTCACTATGTTCTGGAGCAAAAAGAATTACAGAGTTGCAATCTAAACTAACAGTAGCCGCCCACACCTATTCTTAATAGTATTAGGGCTACATAGCAAATGTGAAAAATACCATAGTATCCTTCGAAAAATTCGTCACAAGGGCTAACGCCCCCAAACCCCCACCTTATGGGCAAGGTCTGCCCCCTGCAACCCCCCTGCCAACTTACTGCGAGGTTCGATCCGCGAGAACAGAGGTAGGATGTTCAGTCAAGATAGGCTCCACACTTCCTATCAATTACAATGCATCCACAGCTTAACCCCGACTCTTGAGGTGTGAGGTAAGATTATCGGATACAACAGGTCAAATTTAAACATGAATAAACCTCATATAAACAATACAAAAACTTACAAGCTCACTGATGGAGCATAAAAAACGGATGTAGAAAGTCTGATACATGTTCTAGAGCAGATAGACAAATTCAGCTTTTACAAAAGACCTTATAGTGCATTACACCGAAACCGATAAACATTTCATAACTTTGCGACATTGGATTCTTTTCTATACATTTTCTTGCAAGCGCATGATTACAGTTACAATGAATTTGGTATTGCTAAGGAAACCAAGGTGCAATTGTTAGATTTCTCGGCTGTAACCTAGCATGGGCTGACAGCATTAATACTTTTCTTTTATAGACTTGGCACTTGGCAGACCATAGCCATTATCCAAGGAATTTGGTGAAGGCAACCAAATTAACTCATGTTCCTCCAGGTAACCAACATAGGATGATTCAATCACGAAAGTGAAGAATCGCCTGCTCCATTGCCTGAATATGATGATAAAAAAGAAACCCCCATGTCAAAAAATATATAAAAAATTAGTCCGCCAAAGTATTTCAACCCAAAATCTCTGTCCACTAATCATCAATCACTGATACTATACTAATAAAATTGGAGAGGTCATGGCATTATAAACTATAGAAATTCTGATTTATTGAGGATAACTTGAGTGATTACAATGACCTCTAATAGGGTTTATATAGAGATTACATTGACCTCAAGATAGAAACTTAATCTAATCAAATCCTTGATTGATGCTATTTCAATATTGTCTATGAGATTGTGTATCTCATATATATCACATCATTATTTCTCTAACATAATATTTCCTTAATACTCCCCCTCAAATGCATGAAGATCAAGATTTTCATGTGTTTGCCACAAGTCGAGTACTCCTCACTCATGATCTCCTTTGATAATTTGTTGATAAATAGCTTTGTGCTTGGTGGTCATCGTCAGTCTGTGAAGTCCATCTCTATCGCACCCCGCTCATTCTTGAGTCTGTCAGAGCTGGTGGCCCACTAGATCAGGCTGTCACGATCTTTTCCCAAAACACATGAAGTATGACCCACCATTTAAAGAAAAACTCTTGTTGGAGAGGTCTTCAGTAAATGAAAAGAAAAAAGAGATCGTGAGGCACGAGTATGAGTATGAGAACTGAGGGTTATAAGGGTATAGAGGATGATAGTAGAGTTTTTATTTAAAACAAAGATAAAAATTAAAGGTTTTACACCTAGCGGGCAATGGTGGCACCACCCACCGGAAAGAGAAAAACAAGAACTAAGCGGTCACCAAAGGGTCGCCCGCTCTAATACCATATAGAAATTCTGATTTATTGATAATTACTTGAGTAATTACAATGACCTCTAATAAGGTTTATATAGAGATTACATTGACCTCAAGATAGAAACCTAATCTAATCAAATCCTTGATTGATGCTAATTCAATATTTTCTATGAGATTGTGTATCTTATAGATATTACATCATTATTTAAACTGATATTAGCTTTTTAATTAACTAGAGACTTGCTAGGAGTAGCATTAATAGATCTGCAGCATAACAGGGTCAAACTCATAATGCTGATATAAGTTATAACTTAAAACTCCTAAATGAAATACAGAATCCTATATGCATTATACTTCTATAGGCCATGAATTACAATGACATGAATAATTTGTTCTCAATTTCTTGCTCATCTATGTAGTTTATACTTTGTTCTTATTTCAGACAAACATAATTAGCTAAACACAGTGGAGAAAGGAGTAATTATTTCATGAAACGAGACTGGTCACTCATACAATATTCAATAAAATGGTCATCCAAATATTAGTTTGAACTTCTGTGGAAGCTTTTAAGCTTTTTTAGTATTTCAAAGAACTTCAAAACACCAATTGAATCTCCATAAAGAGGATCACATTTTCATCCTTGTGAATCTTTTTTTGTCTTTAGATAACACTAACTGTAATTGATAAAATTCGTAAAATGAGCAAGTATGGCAAAGACAAGTAGAATATTCGTACTCTGGAGGACGGTGTCTGAAATCGTCGTCATCAGGACGGTATCTGAAATTGTCGTTATCAGAGCGATGTTGTAGCTCGTGGTCAAGACATGATATCAGTATTCATGGTTGGAGGACAATATCAACGTAGAGGATGGTAATAACGTGAGGGATGAGACTAATGTAGAGGACGGAATCGACGTTCAGGACGAAATAATCAGGAGACAATCTCTATATGCTTTGACAATTAGGAGTTAATGATGGTCATCTTAGTCCATAAACAGTCCAAGACCGACCTGAAGAAAGTAGGCTTACACGTGTGGCACGTGTCAAAGAAAGTAGACTTACACGTGCGGCATGTATGCATGAAGATTTGTCTGACATATATGGTAATGATCATAAAGCAAGTTGCATGACCATGTATGGGCATAAATGGGCATCATGAGTCATCCAAACTCAAGCTTATAAATACCTCATACCTCCCCTAAGGTAAAGACTACTGAAGAACGGCCAAAAAAACATACAAGTTTATCCAAACATTATCGAAAATTTGAACTCTTCCTTTAAAAGCTTGTTCTTAGCGTCTTGTCTTCAACACATATTGACTTGATCGTCAGAGGATTTTGACAGGAGGGACCCCCACCTGCATCAACAAAGGCGAGCTATGATCATACTTACATTCTTCTACTAGTCAACCTGAGCTAATGACGCGTGGACGATCCAAAGAATTTCCCCCACACTAACTAAAGCCAAAACACTAGCGTACTCCCATTTTTTGTCTTTTTTTGCTTGCTTGTTTGTGTTCAGTCAGTCTAATCTACCTAGTTGTATCCAAGACCAGCCAGATAAGAAGTAATTTTCTTTGTTTCAGCTACACAGGTTCAAACAAACTACCGATTTGTCACAATAACACCCATGACCCACCAAAAAAATCATGTAATTTTGTTTCTAGCAGTCAGTTCTACATTGTTGAATCCAAGATCAGCAATATAAGAGGAAATCTTCTTTGCACTTTGGCCACAAAGATCCAACCTCGAAAGATTTAGACTCACTTTTTTGCCCAACCATTGCACCATAAAATTCCGAAAGTCACACTTAGCATGGAACATTTTAAGAACATTATTCAAAGTTCTGAAACCTGCAGAACTCAAGCAGCAGTTCATTTTCTGTTCAATGAACTTCTCAACTTCAATGAACTTAAAGAAAGAAACCTAGAACATGAACTTCTCAACTTCAATACACTACCCACATGATTTATAGTATAGCTACCAACAATTAAAGATACGCAAAGAAAAGAATCTAGCCCTATAGCAGATGACAAGTTCAGTATGATGTCTTAAGAGATCAGTAACATGAAAAGCAGAGAGGTCATAAGCCAAGCATTGTTGAACCCTTTGCTACAAAACTTCATTTTAGGTGTGTAATAGCAGAAAAAAACTAAACAAAACTCCATGCAAGGTGTATGTACAATAGCAGAAAACAACTAAAGTAACTACACCAAACAAACAATCACAAACAAAATCCTGAAATGTTATGTATCATTCACTGTGCATCAAACAATGACGAAATGCTTAAGTGGTAGGGCAATTGTGTAATAAAAAAATTGTTCAAATAGTTACCGCACCCATTCATATAAAACAACAGGAAGGTTTCAAGTATATCCAGGTCGCATGCCCTAGAAAGAACATGTCCCTATGAAGAGGTTGAGTAGGACCAAAGGCAAAACCAGTGGAAGATCCAGGCTGCAGAATACTTAAATCCACCCCCAGAAAGAAATTCCATGCATTTTATGCTACTAGAAAGCTACTAATCGACTTTCTGCACACAAACATTAATGCTATGTTTGGTTGCCGAAAAAATTGATGAAAACATGGAAAAGAAAAGAAAATTTTGGATTTTTAATACAATTTTTAGTTATGTTTTGTCTAAATTTCTTTTATTTTCCATATTTTTACTTATTTTCTCGACAACCAAGGTAAGTGTTGCATCAAATAAGTTCTGTAGGAAGCAGTATGAAAGCAGAAGGAATCTACTCTTCCCTCTTACGCCACACAAATAAAAACTTATATCATCAGAAGTGTGGCGATAAAAGGGGTGAGACATATCAAATGGGGAGAAGTAAAAACATGAGGAAAAAATGGAAAAAGGAAATGACTTATCCCCTTTTTATTGCCACATGTAGGCATCTGCAAGAGACATGTGTCTTTTTTTTAATATATCTTTTTATCCATAATGGGGGAAAATAATTAAAGAGGAAAGTGAACCCATCATTGCTCTTCTATCTATTGTTAGAACTTAGAAGTGTAAAATTGGAAGTTGAGCTACATGTGGGCATCTCAATCCACGCCTAATGGGAGTGGAACCCGGGTCACTCCCAATCGGGGAAACACTAATCCATAACTCCAAGGCTTTGGGACACTCTTTGGTAAAAAAGAAAAAGAAAAGTCACAGCAGGTCTTGGTTCTTTTTCCAAGTGAGTGGTCTTGGGTTCCATTTCTCACTCCCCCTTTGGCCAGCCTCGCACAGGTTTATCCGGACTTAACTGGTGTGGCGGGTTGAGCTCCCTAAAGGCACAGGATTCTCTCGGGTAGAACTCGAGAGAATCTCTCTAGTTCGATCCCCTAGAGGTTGCCACGTGTCTCTACACCCCTTAACTATGGGTAAGGTTCACCCAACCCTAGGGTTCACCCATCCATCATTGGTTTTTTTTTTATATATTAATTATTATTTTTTAAATTAAAAAACTGTTTTTAGAGTTTTTTTAATATTAAAAAAAGTTCTTAATTTAAAAAAATAAATTAATACTTTCTTTTTAAAAAAGAAGGAAGGATTGGTGAACCTTACCCATGGTTAAGGGGTGTCAAAGGAGACACGTGGCGACCTCCAGGGGTTCGAACTCGAGAGGATCCTGAGCCATCACTAAAACGAGCAAAACACAAGTTACACAATAGCGAATAGGGAGAGGAGAAGCAAAGCACTCATAAGTCATAATAACGAAGAAAACAAGGAAAAGATGGCAGAGGAATCCGTCGCAAAATCCGCATCTAAAGGCTTCTCCTCGTACGGAAATGGCGGCAGAACGGTGGAGGAATGCCAAGACATGATTCAAAGAAGCCTCAGAAGTAATCTAGGGTTTAGGGTTTTCCTTTTTTAAGGGCTTCGTCGATAGAGAATTAAGGATCTTTTTTTTTTTTTTTAAATTATTATTGTGAATTGTACAGCTCCGACGGTGAGATTTCTTAGAGAGCATCTGGAGAAGGCCGGATGCGTTGTGGTGGACAACTTCATCAAGGCCGTCCATTGCGACAAGCAGATTAGTGGCGGTTATGTTCGCGGCGAAGGGGTAATGATCTTCACTTTTCTTTTTTTTTGTTTTGTTTTGAAATTTACATTTCTATTGAATGAACTTGATTTCCATTAAAACAGAAACTTCAGACTCCAATTAGGAATACAATGAAAGTTCAAATTTGGGCTCCTGTCCATACTTTATAGCTCAATTGGCGATTTCTCGCCTTTCGAGTTCTTGCCAAAATGAAAATCAAACTTGGGGTTTCCATGCTGGATCCACTTATCTTTGTCTACTGTTACATTACCCGTCATTTTTATGAAATCCTAACAGTTGTTCTTGTATATGCAATCTTATAATATATGTTAATATAACTTTCAAGTAAATAATCTTACAGCACAAATTTTTTTTTTTTATAAAGAATTTCAAGAAATTGTAATATCTGAAGACTGAAAGTCAAAATGCCAAATGGGGTACCTTTATCCATGTCTGACTTGCATCGTATAAAAGATAGGAGTAATCATGAATTATGAAGTAAAAAAACCATTGTTCTCTTTTCTTTATTAATGAGCTAGGCTTCAAAATTGGCTTGTATAGTTATTTTTTTCCTTTTGCTTGTATTCATTTTTTGCAACCCATGTCACTTTTCTTTATTGATGAGGATGTAAGGCTTGATACTCAGTACATTAGTATCTTCCTCTAAATGTGTGCAACTAGTGTTATAATCACCAAGTTGAACTTCGGGAAAAATCTCGAAAAGAGGCACAGTTCGCAAAAGTCAGGAAAATTGGGTTCAAGCAGGGAAAAATTTCTAATTATGAAAATCAATATTTCATATTATAGATATTTATTAGTGATTTTCCGTCAAAAAGTTGCATGTAATTCACGGTAACGTGCGAAATATGCAGTTTTCGTATATTTTTTATATATTAGAAGTCATGGTTAATCGTTTGACCAAAAGTTGTGGATTGTTTGTGACTTTTGGGGACTTTTTTTTGGATTGAGGAGCTTAATGTGATTTTCTTTTCCTTTTGTGCATGTTCATCAGATAATGGTATGTAGTAATCACATGAACATTCAAGATGAGGTGAACCAAGTAGTTATCCATGAGCTGATCCATGCATATGACGACTGTCGGGCTGGAAACTTGGATTGGGCAAATTGTGCTCATCATGCTTGCAGTGAGGTGTGCAACAGTTCATCACTGTAATAGCTAACTATTTTTCCATAATTAGCTAGTTGGGGTTTCTTTAGTAACAAAATTTATTTGCATTCATCCTTTTCTATGTGCTCAGATTCGTGCTGGCCATTTAAGTGGCGATTGCCACTACAAACGTGAATTGCTTCGGGGTTTCATGAAGATACGAGGTCATGAACAAGTGAGTCTTTGGTTCTCTCAGAAACTCTGGGTCTAACCTCAGCTTTGATTTTATTTTCTTCCGCCTTCATGAGTTTAGTATACACTTGATGGTTAAAATGAGTTTCAGACCTATATGCATTTGATCTTGTCAAAGGAAATGGTGCACTACTTTCCCACTTAAGGGCATCACTGGGTTCTTCTTTGCGTCTCTAGAAAACAGCATTGGAAGTTTTATGACATATATTTTTTTTTAATTTAACATTAGTAACTGTGATTTTTTCTCTTCTTGATTGTAACAATTTTGATATGTTCATATCATAGTTTTTAGTCGTCATCTTGATGCTTCCCTTTTTTATGTTGAAATTTTTAATCCTAAAAATATGAGAATCGTTAATCTAGATAATTGCAAACCTCACTAGAAGGCTAGAAAACAGCTTAATATGTAGCAAAATATATTTGATCAAATTTGCTTGGTTTTGAACTTGAGCCCAAAGCTTAAGGGAGTCTTTGTGTTGCATTCATAACAAGATTTTAAATAACGGTTACGGTGTGCATAACAGGTCTAACCAAAACTTTTACGTAAAGCCATTGCGTTACTCTTTTGGTCTGTTACCCCCTGAAACCTGTAACATGCTTCTTATTTGAGAAAAATTTTAAAATAAAAATAAAAGAATTTAAAATTGAGAAAAAAAACTTATTTAAAGTTGTTAAACAAACAAAATCATTGACATTAAAGGCATTGTATGGATGAAGATTATTTATCAAGTTTAATTAACAACATAATGCTATAAAAATACATAACTGAAATCATCTTCAAGTGTAATCCATGAATCTGTGTTCTAAACTTGCTAGTATGCATTAACTACCAAGTATTTTTTGAAAATTTTGAAAAATCTTAACTTACCTAATAAAAAATCTCCTAATCCATTTTCCCTAAATGTATGTTTTGAAGCATTGATTCATCAGTATGAAGTGTAGATCTAGTTTATAATCCAACAAAACAACATGAGTGGTTTTTTTTGGCTCTAGAGACAAGTGAAAATTTCAAAAGAAATAAAATAGAATATGTAATATAGCATCAAACATTTATGTAACAATCATTATGTTACATAATGTGGCTGCTATTGGTTCAAATATTAGCAAAAATTTTACATAACGGTTTCAGTGATATTTGTTACCATGCTCCACAATGTCGCAAAGTAAATCAATACACATCCATTAAAACTAAGAAAGCAAATGTGGCTATTTGATCCACAACTCCAAACGAAGTGGGGAGAACTGAATACTATCGAATTGATGGGATATTCAAGCATAATAATATGGGCCTAATTATATATATGTTCTTCTGAACATTTTGAGGTGCCACAACTGTCATATCCCTTCTTTAATCTATATCTGATTTCCTATAACCACTAATTGAAGTTTCTTAGGCAGTGGAACCTATTGGATCCCTGTTTAGAAATGCAGAAATATAATGCCAGCTGGTTATTGTTCTTGAGGAACCAAATTGGACACCAAAGTGCTAAAACTCTAGTAGACATTTTGTTACCAATCTTAGGCAGTTGAAATTTATAGGCTCCCCAATTAGAAATGGAGAAACATCAGACCACCTCGTCATTGTTGTTATAGAGGAACCAAACTGGACACCGAACACTTAGAACTATGGTAGACCTCCATTTTAGAAAATGGGATGGGATCTAAAGGATCCAATCTCTATGAAATAATGATGAGAGCCAGTTATAAAAGGTATTTTAAATTCCCAAAAGCCTTTTGTGTATCAAGTCTGTCATTTTCTCCCTAAATGTGCTTTTCTTTGGCTGGGCTTTTCTGTTGCAACTTTGTTCTGTTCTTTGTGTGGCACATTAATATAATACTGGCATCAGATGTAAGAGTCATTAATGTCTTGATATCTGAAGGAATGCGTGAGAAGAAGAGTTATGAAGTCGGTGATCGCTAACCCATACTGTTCAGAAGCAGCCGCAAAGGATGCCATGGAAGCTGTCTGGGATATTTGTTACAATGACACAAAACCTTTTGACAGAGCTCCTTGAGAACATGGTAACCACCACTTACGTACTCCACTCCCCACCTCTCCTCATCTTCTACTAAATGAATTCCGAGCATATCTAAAAACCAAATACCGGCTTCTGAAGAGATGGGAATTGGTCTCATCTACTTTCATGTTTTGAGTTGTTTATGTTGTGATTCGTATAGAAGGTTTCTTTTTTCTTCATTTTACCTTAAGATGTTACTATCAAGCGGGATGATCAATCTTTAACTGTAGGTCTTCTGCTGAGTGCACAGTGCGCACATATAAACAGTTAATGTATCATTTGAGGTCCCATTCAAAGACAAAAAGGGATATTTTGCCTCTTTTTTTTTTTCTTAATAAAAAAATTTATGTTTTTCTTCCGTATCCGTTATCATTTTGTTATTCATTGAGATTGGTGCATTGCAACCTTTGGCTTGTGCTTGAAGCCCTGAAAACTATTTGGGAAGTTTGAGCCGTTGTTCTATTGTATAGATAGAAGAAATGTTTTGTAAATGGGTTACTACTTACTAGATTGATCTTATTTCTTTGTTTCTTTTTCACTTGTAACTGCTGTCTGTTGCATTTTAAATACAATTTTGGAGGGAACATACAGCCCAGAAGAGGTTAGCCTTCCAGTATCCAATGCATTTATCTGAGAGTAAAGATACAGCCCACAAGAGATGAGCCTGCGATTGTCTGCAAATGACTAGTCACTTTTTAGATCTCTGTCTGATTCTTTTATTGTAGATAGGGCCTCGGATTCTCTCTGGCAGACGCCCGAGGTGGGCGCTCGAGCATCCACACACCATCTGACATGTGGTGATAAAAAGGGAGAGAGATATCAAGTGGGGAGAAAGTCAAAAACATGGGGAGAAAATGAAATGACTTCTCTTTTTATCGCCACATGTTGGATGGTGTGTGGATGCCCGAGCGCCCACCTCGTGCGTCCGCCAGAGGTAATACGATGCCTGTAGATAAATGTGTGTGAGTGGGAGGTAAGGATCAAGGAAAGGAAGCCATGGGAACATTCTAACAAGAGAACAGAGACCTCTCCTAGGACCCGATTGGGCACAATCTAAGGGATGCCCAACCCCTGATACCATCTAGACATGAGATGTTCCGGTTGAGACCATTTATATATATATATTCTTTTTTATAGAAGAAAGATAGTTACCATCCACAGGATCCCAATGGTGCAGTCCATCCATTTTTAAGGTTTCCATGTTAGCCTGATCAAATGAAATGATCATATCCATCCATTGTATTACTTGAATACCAAGCTTATAGACCATAAATGCAACAGAAATGGACTGTCTCATGCATAACTTTAAATATGATCAATGCCTCACGTTTATGACCATCAAGCTGGGTCAAATTGGAGTAGATGTAAAAGATGAAAGCCCATCCATTGTATTACTTGAATACCAAGCTTATAGACCATAAATGCAACAGAAATGGACTGTCTCATGCATAACTTGAAATATGATCAATGCCTCACGTTTATGACCATCAAACTGGGTCAAATTGGAGTAGATGTAAAAGATGAAAGCAACAGGATATTGAATCCCCATATCCCTTGTGGATACTCCTCGACAGTACCATCAGTCCAGTGACTTGAATTGGGTTTAAATGAAGAGTCGGTCTATGGGTACTCCCATACTCCCAAATATACTCCCTTATCCTAACTGTTTATAACTAACCACTAAGGGCTAGGATTTTTTTGTTGGCTTATTTTGTCTTTTCTAATGCCAACATCAGCCCTAATCCTAACCGTTTAATAATTGAGATAAACGGTTAATGATTTGGGAGTACACTATGAAAGTATCCCTAGACTAATTCTTAAATGAATGGTTACAAAGTTGATATAAGCTACCCATTCCTGGCCAACACCCTTGTGCAAGGTGGTTATTGGTTAAGGGCATTCACTACTAGGGGGCAGTTATCAGATTCAAATCCCGTCTTGGTAAAGGCTGGGCAAGCCTAGGAACTACTTACCCAAGGACCCAAAAACAAGAAAGGTCACCACCCATCCCTGATCCTGCTAGGGTTTGGAGCAACCATGTAATGTCATGGATGTGAATTTATCCATTCTCTCCAAATGATGACGACCACGAATAAAGAAGCCAGTTTTTAAGCAGCTGCTAGACACAGACTGATTCACCTACAGTGTATACATCATCTCATCTTAAAACAAAACCTGCTCAAAAGCAATTCTAATGAAGAAAGTTCATCACTTCAGGGAGGATGAAACTGTACAACAGAAGTGAAAAAGGGCCATCTGCTTATTAGGATCTGAAATAAATTCTAATTCAAGTTTCTACTTTCCTCCCCTCAAATGGGAGCCTAATAAATCAAATTTCCTAATGGAAACTATAGTTGGATGCAACATTCACTACCACAAAAGAAAAATAAAATGCTGATGGACTCTGTATAAGCTGAACACTAAAAAGACATCCAGCTTGGATCCAGTCTTAGTAATCAATGCCTCTTATCTCACGCTGATGCAGCTGCTGGGTGGGTCTACTGGGTGTACAAGTGGCAGCAAAGACAAAATCTGCTTCCTAAGAAAAGAATAGAGCTGCATTTGACAGCACAAAACACATTTGCTTACAGATGAGACTACCATCTATTATACACCAGCTCTCTTACAATGTCACTTCTCAAAACAAATATAGGAGAGCACATGGCTATAGGAACCTAAGATATGCATCGCAACCTGAGCTGAATGACGAGTCAGATCATTGGGCTCGCCCATCAAGAGATGCCTGGGAAATCAGTTGCTAAGAAAACTCAGGTTCCTGCGTTAATACATCCCCTTGAAAACAGGATTTGTACGGCATATGCTTGCACCATACTCTTCATACTCTGCTTTTGTATGACAAGCCTGTGCAGAGAGCAGTAACTTTTCAGCTTTGTTCCCAAAATTCAAACCTACTCTTATGAAACTACAAGGTAAGCAAAAACAACAGCAAGCATAATATAATAAAACCAGTTACACTACCAGAGGCGAGAGGAAGCCAACAGCAATAACTACAGTAAAAGTAATGATCTTCATATCTGGTGTTTTATTCTTGCTGTTGCTGTGAAACAATGTCTTAACTCCGGTTTAATTCACAATACTAACCCCTGGTGCTTTATTGTAAAAAGTGGTGCAGATGCTCATTAATCCAGGCTATCAAATCAATAAGCTACATACATGTAGTGGATGTTAGCCAAAAGTAAAATCAATGGGATGATCCTAACTGTCAGATCAACATTGTTTTGGGATGATTTACAATGATTTTGTTGACAATCTAAAGTTACACAATTGATTGTGACTGTCAGGGATATCCGAGGAGTGATTTTGGGGCCACTACAATCCAGGAAGGTTCCCATCTACAGGACTCCGTGGATCAACAAGCATGTACACCACCAACAAAATAGAAACAAGGGGTGATTACTATATGACAACAAAGCTATTACATTTTCTCTTCTTGATTTATTTGCATTAAGAGAAAGTTGTATGTATT
Source organism: Tetracentron sinense (assembly GCA_015143295.1). NCBI lineage: Eukaryota > Viridiplantae > Streptophyta > Magnoliopsida > Trochodendrales > Trochodendraceae > Tetracentron > Tetracentron sinense. The sequence continues at coordinate 33,252,156 of CM026568.1, read as the reverse complement.
TTTTTCTCCGTCTCTTTGTTGATCAAGAAAGAAAAAACTATTTCTCCTTGATGACTAGACATTAGCCTGGGATTCAAGAAGAAAAGCCTGGTTAAATGGGGGTAACTGATGCTTAGGCATTCCAATGGAGACCCATATCTCAAAAATTCTGCGCGCTCGTCCATTTAATTACTTGGTAGTCCTTGTTTCAGTTGGATCAAGCTAAATGTAAATAGTGTGCCAAATAATTTCCAAGGGATTAGTGGCACAAGAAACATTTGCCGATGATGAAACAAGTCATTTCTTCTTAGATTTCAGGATACGGGACATTGCATTACACACGTATTAAAAAATCAGAGCATTAGAGGATTAGACCTATTTATTCCCAGTAGGAAGCTAGGGATCGTGGGGTGCAAGCATAGGCAGGTGATATTTTAGGTTCAGGGTGAAAGGCACCCTATTTGTGCCTAATTAGGGCACAAATGCTCCCTAAAAGAGCCCTTTTCACACCGCGCTTAAATAACGCCCGAGTTGTGCTTGAAACCAGGCTCCCCTAGCATTTTCTCTCAATTCTCATTTTGGCAGAAAGCTTGATCAAGAAAGTGAAAGAAAAGATTGAACTTACCATCTCCTTCAAAGCATTAGTGCCTATAATTAATGCTCCTTCTTTGAGGAATTTAGTACTTTTCTCATAAATGAACTTAGAACACAATATATATATATATATATATATACAGGGGTGGAGCCAGGAATATTTCCTTGTGGGGGCCAAAGTATTGGCCTTGGAGGTTCGGGGGTGTAGCCCCCGAATTGTTTTTTAGGCAATGGGTCCGGGAGAGTTATTATTTAAATAAAATAAATTGTATTTTTAATTTTTTAATATTTTATATATAAGGAAAATTATTCTTTTCGCCAAAATGCACGGGCCTCTACAGCTGCCATGTGTCCCTTTTTAACACCCACTAACTTTGGTTAAGATTCACTCACCCCTAAGGTTCATCCATCGAACCTTGGTTTATTTTTAACCTTAAGTTGATTAAGCTTAACCATAGTTAAAGGAGGATCTAGTAGCTACCATGTGCCCTTTACAAGAACAAAAATATTAATCTTGGTTTGCTTAAATTTAACCACAGTTAAAAGGAGACGGACGGAGCACGTGTGGAAATTTGGGGGGGGGGGCACTATATATAAAATTTTAATACTATTTGTTTTTTTCCAAATCTACCTAAAATAGTAAGTATTTTCCAAAATTTTGGGGTGCCCATGGCCCCTCCCCACCCCCTGGGTCCGTCCCTGTATATATATATTGTGTTCTAAGTTGGCTGGATTTACAGTCCTAGTATTGCATACAGTAAAATGAATTAGAACAAGTGGGACAATGCAGGGTCAAGACCCACCATTCCATATTTCCACCTGGGAGATAATCCAAATCAAAATCATATATAAATACCAAAGTCAGTCAACCAATTAAGAAAAAGGAATCTTTTATGGAACCAAAACATAGCCGAGGTTTTGGAAAATAAGAAAACCACAAAACAATGTGCAACGTCAACTCCAAGAGGCTGCACTTTTACAGCTGTAGGCGCAAACCAGCTGAAAGTGGGACTCAATTCTTGATGGGTACATGGTTTAATGTACTCCATAAACGTGTTAAAGTCAGTTTTGGAACTGGGGACAGCTAATTTTGTTTCAATATGTTTAAATTTTTATGGTTAAGATTTAGGAACTGCTAAATAAACATCAACTATGAACCTAATAGGAATGAAAACTATAGTTTTCAAATCAGGGGGAAAGAACATACCGCATAGAATTCGGGTGTTGATGAAAGTACAGAGCCTCCAAACCAAACTGCATACCTCTGGATAGGATGGCTGACCACATTGACTTCCACTGGTTGCGACTGGGGGCAAAAAGAATCCAATGGTCAGCCCTATCAAGTTATAAGGGATAAAAAGGTTTTTGCAAAAAAGAAATGCCTACTTTTACTTCTCCACCAAGCCGAGCATCAGATGCAAGAACCCGAGTATCCACAATCTTCTTTAGATCCCGCTGCAACCTCCTATGGAAGTCCTTGAACATGGTTGATCCTCCAGATAACACTATATTCTGAGACAAATCACAAAATCACAAGGTTGGAAAGACGGAAACACAAATACATAAACAGGATAAATTCACAGGTACAGGAAGTGAGGAAACTCCCGATGGTTGGGTACAGTAGAACATGCAAGCGATCCAAGCCACCATTTGGTGGTCTCAAAAGAATATATCCTATGTCGATAATCAAAAGTCAACCACATTTTGTGATCATATGTTCATAACTATCTTAATAACCAATTCCCTTCAGACCTTCAAAGAGAATATGGCTAACAGTTCAGGAGATATCAGTACGTAAGATGATAACAACCATGGCTGGGGTTAAGATCCCCCTAGATCAAGACCCATCGAATGGTGGTTCCAGTTCCACAACATTGGCCAACATGTCATTCAAAGCCCCTGATTTTAGTAGTTTCCAAGCGTATGCATGTACCTCAGCTATCCTCTAGAAACATCATGATTCTGAGTATTAACTATTTCACCTTATAAAGAGCCCTTCTTGTGTCAATTGGTGCTGACTGAATGCACTTGTCTATTACAGCAGGTAAAGAGGTGGTAAACTCGCTGCTGTAAATCTCAGGATTGAAGAAAACCTGCATAAAAAGTTAGACCATAATCATCAGAACAAGTTCAGCATCATACGGTAGCAGAGAAGCAATTCAAGAGTAAAAACAGAAGTGCATGGAAAATGGAATTGCGGAGTGAAAAGAGATATACTTGTGCTAGGACAGGAACAGCCAGCCTACCTGCCTGCATTATATTTGTAGCAACAACCAGCCTGTGGGGACCTTACAGAATAAGTTCCACCAAGGAGATATTCTAAGGTGAAAATAAACCCGGTAAGAACGAATGTAATCAATCAATTCACTTTTTTGGGAATCATAAGACATATCATCCCCCGTAGTGCAAAAAGTATGTGATACACCGGATGGGGTAAGCCAATAAGGTCAAATTTGACTTATGGAAATATCTTCGGGGAAGCCATCACATGGTGGGTTCCGACCACCAAGTGCCGCCTGTACAAGACAGAGTGAGAGCAGCTGCTTCCCATTATCCTGTCCTAAAGCAAATGTTTCTCATTATTGAATGCTATCTGCAGAACAAAATGGAGAGCCTAGTGTAGGAAGCCACATTGTTATACCTTTTCGTCTTTTTTCTTTTTTCATATTTTTCTAACATTAAATGACTCCTAGATGTGGGGCGAAAAAAAAATTCCTTTGCAATGTGGAAGTGGCATGATATTATTGAAACTGTTTCCAACCATACTTATCATCATGCTAATTGAAAAGACACTCTCACTAGAGTACCCAAAGGATTGCATTCTACATAGGGAATGATTTCCCCACTTGTTTTCTTCTTTCAACAAAACTTCTATTACCAACTTCCTTTGTAATCAATAGGTTAGTTAAGTTTGTACCTAAACCTGACAGGTATCAAATTTCTATGGTGGTATTAGAGATGCTGAGATTTAGATTCACAGTCTGAATTGAATCGCATATTTGAGTGGACCCCCATCTCGGCATGATTGTATCTACATGAGCAGTGATTAGTGGACCCCGGTTCCATTGCTTAACTTACCACCATGTCGTCGTGTTCCTTTTAACACCCCTTTAACCCTGGTTAAGCTTAACTAAATTAAAGTTACAATTTTTTTAATTCAAAAAACTAAAGTTGGATTGCTTAACCCTAGGGATGAATGAATCTTAACCATAGTTGGTGAGTGTTAAAAAGTGGGGCGTGGACTAATGAGGACTGGCCATTTCGTTACATAATAGAAACCGCCGGTAAGTTAAGCATTTTCCTATCTACATATATAATGGATATAATCTTCTTTTTACTCTTCTTCATCAAGGGAGCATGAATACCTAACCCAACTAACAACCCTTGGAAGCCCTCTTATGCCTACCCAAATTCCTTTAGAAAATCCCCAGAAAAGTCCCAATAGCTATCAAACTATTTCCAAAATCGATCCACTTAAAGAAGTGAAGAATTCAAAGTTACATTGGAGATAATCAAAATTACCTCTCTTACAATTTTGGATATACCTCTCTATTTCTTATTTTTTGTTTATAGAGATGTCTTGTTTAGGACCTTAGTGTAGAGGACCTCTCCTACATTCCAATACAAACTAGTAAGGCTTAAGTGCGATTGAAAAGCCCAGATGGACCTTTCATTATTAGAGAGGAGCAGAGAAATCTCCTCAGCTTTTGGGCTCTTTTCTTTTCTCCTTATTACAAGGCCATTGGCGTAGGAGACTCTCCTACATTCTAAAACCAAATGGGGAATCTAGGTGTGGGGTGTGGACAATGAAACTTTCGATAGGGAGTGAAGAAAAGGAACCTCATTAGTCTTTTGGGGCTCCTTTGCTAATTTTCTCCTTTCCTGCATGAGCCTTTTGTAGGAGAGCACTCCTACATTACAAGGCTTAATGGTAAATGTTTACTGGCTGGGCATGGACTGACCCTTCTATAAGGAACAGAGGAGAAGAAACTCCCTAACTTTAAGATTTGGTTTTTAATATCATCCATATGCGTACTAGAAGGGAAAGCATTATGTAGTTTTAAGTTGCAATAACCATTTATACTGCATCAGATAAAGGTTTCAAACATTGACATAATCACCGACTTCTTAATAATGGCATCATCGTGGCTCAGTCACCGCTGAATGTGGCAATAATAATTCAAAGAGGTTAGAAACAGGGATCAGCGTTGTCTAGTCTGCACGATACCCGACCTCAAATCATTCAACCCTAATATCTAAATCAAATACAAACACTAAACCTGTTTGGTCAATGTAATGAAATATGGTATTTGAGATAGAGAGAAAAGGAAAAGGAAAGCATACCTCGGGCCCAAGAAAGCGTTCGTAGCCGATGTCACAAGAGTATGGTGCCCCTGTCTTTGGTTTAATACCTCTCCATTGCTTGATGTATTTAGATGGTTCTTTGTCATGCTTATTAAACTCCTGAAATCATGGATGATTAAAGATTTGTGAATTATTATGATGCAAACTCTGGATCCAGAATTTATCATTCATACAAACTAAAAAGTTGAAAGTAATATTATGGGTTGCAGACTTCAATAAATTGTACATGTTCTGTACAAAGTAATAAAAGGAAAGAGCATCCACTCCTCCCCCAAATTACCGATTAAATAAAATCCACTGCTCCCCCAAATTACCGATTAAAAAAAAATCCACTGCTCCCAAATTAAGATAATAGAAGACTACCTTGACAATATCTGAACTGGTGTAGCAATATGTTTCCTTCACCTTTCGAGCTACTTCAAAAGAGTCTTCTGGTGGTATATGCTCTCCTCTTTCCTATATGAGACAATGTCAAAATGCGAGCAACCACGAACATCTAAACATGATTATGCAATCCCAGATTCCATGGATGATAATTTTCAACAGATTCCATTGATCATAATCTTCAACATAATATGCATGTTCAGATATCTTATATGGTTCATACAAATGAATCAACTCCAACCAATTCAAAATTAATATGCATTCAGCTTTGCAAAAGAGCTAAAAAATAAAGGGTACAAGAAAAAACAAAAGAATCAAATACTACATGCCAGAAGTTGAAACTAATAGGAAGTCCTCATTAGTTTAGTTCTCCCATAAAGAGTGGCTTTGCATTGGTCAGTATATAGCATCTTTGCATACAATTTGCAATCAGCAAGCAAATACTGGCTACACAAACATGTTAAGACAAAAAACAATGGTGAGCACCCGTAAATCGTAAAGGCCATAGTATCATCAATCTCATACTTCACACTATCTAACATAAATCTCAATACATGAGGAAGCATGAAAGATTGCTAACCTCTTTGGGGGGACAAGAGGGTGGAATTTCCATTTAGTAATGTGGGATAGAGTGTCTTAAGTCAAAGAAAGAAGTGGAAGAGGAATATGACATCTAAGAGTAGTCAAACAGTATCCTCTTGGGCAAGTGGAAAGCAGTGATTCTATGAAATATATATTTTGATAACAATGTCTTCATGATTCTGATGTCGAGTGTTTCTTCTCATCATATTCCTAGGGCTCGGGAAGCTAACACAATAGCAGATACCGGACAAAGTAAATCTGGAGAGTGCCCATGACCATTGGAACCCTACACCTAATCTTGTAGATCTTTTTCCCTTTTTCTTACATGCAATCTTGTAGATTCTTTCATTCACCTTGCATTTAGGATATTGTTTCTTATGAACTAAGATTGTAGATATGTCAGCATAATAACACTTTAGCCTGTCTCATAGTTCCCAGTGATCGCAGCCTGAAGAGATTGTCCCCAATATTTATTTTTATTTTATCGGCAAAGAATTTCGTGCCGTTATTCTTCATGTTTAAAAAGGCTAATCAACAACCATGTGTTTATATCTACCAGCGAGTCTGTGACTTTATCAACATATAAGATTTTTGAGACAGATAAAGAGGGAAACCGTTACATGTATATATGCTACTGGTTATATGTATATATGCTACTGACGACAATTGCAAGCACAATCCAAGAAACTTGACAGAATTGGAAGGAGAAAGTAAAAGGCCATATACCCGCATGAGCTGCTGAATAAAAAGAGTAACATCCTTCCCAGCAATAGGAATAGATTTGATGCTACTCCCAATAACATAACCATCTGCAACAGGTACAACATGAGTAGCTCCATCTCCAATATCGACTACAACCCCTGTCATTTCACACTGAGGAGAAGTACAGGTCAATCTAAAAGGCAAGGGCCAATGAATGATTGTCGATAATATATATACAGAAATGCTAGCCCCAGTTGTGTCAATCCATCTCCCTGTTATAGGGTAGCAACACCACGTGTTGGACCCACACTGCGTCTGTGGAAATCAGCGTCTTGGGCTAGCACTCCTACACACACACGCACATATACATATGCATCTGTCTGAGTATGTATATAATTATCTATTGCATACTTTGAGAAGAAATAAAATGGCCAAAAAAATTAACGTGAAGTGAAAAATGAAAGTCAAATATATTTCAGTGGGCATAAAGGCAAGAATAAGAATATCAATCATACCCAGCTCCAAAGTTACAGATTCAAACAAATGAAAAATTGGAAGGGCAAATATCAGTAGCCAATATATTGGCTTTAGTTGATGGCCTACCACTGTCCTCCTCCATTGCTCAAATGGTTAAAAGGCAAGAGGATAACTCTTGGGGGGAAGATTAGGCTCCAGGGCAAAACAGATTCTCTCTCAACATTCTTCAGTTAATTTGTTTATATGGTCGATGGCTCCAGTCACAATTCTAGGAGATTAAGGACGAATTTTTCCTCTACCGTACAACTAGCAAAGTATTCACTTCTTCTTTTAAAGTTTTTAATTTTTATCTCACAGTGGTGCTTCAGACCTTAAGGAATTTAGGTCCATTAGTCTACTCTCTTAGGTGGTCTGTTTAAAATTATTGGCAATCTACTGGCTGATCAAATCATCGAAGTAAGAATGTTTTTTTTAAAATTATTATCAGTCATCGAAGTAAGAATGTTACGATTTCATTTATAGCTCTTATCTAAAGCAGCTTGGGGGCTGTTTATCAAATTGTGGACAAAGTTCTTGAAATGTAGATAATAGTCTTATTATATAGAAAGTTCTGCTGGATAGGTCAGTAAATGTCAAAGAAAGCCCATGGCCCTTTTATTGTGGACATCAATAAGATGGTTATTAGACTGAACAAAGTGGAAATGATTGAGCATCACCACCATGCAATGATGTGAGAGCGACATCGCTTTCTAATCCACTCCGAAGAAAGAGAAGTCATCAAACACGCATGTTTCTCTCCCTCCAGATCGACCAACCTACTGCCCCCGGAAGTAAGACCCATAAAACCAATAACAAAGCCTCCAACTTTACAGCAATCCAACACGATAAGAAGTCTTGTAAGGAGCAAGGGAAGGTCCAAGAGACCCCTATGCAAAGTGAAGGGACAACGCAATAACAAGTGATCATCAGATTTCTCATGCTCAATACACATGGAAGCAACAATGGGAAAAAATAAAAAATCCACCCTCTATTCTGTAAATGGTCACATGTGACAATACTATCCCACGTTGCCGACCAAAGAAAGATACCTTAGATCGAACATAAGAGATCCAAACAGACCGATATAGAAATGGGAGAATAGGACTTGGGCTAACCCACAAAGCATGAACATAGAATCTTCTTGAAAACGGACCCTTACTATCCTTAGACCATAATCGAACATCCCTATGATGAGAGGAAGGGCTAACCGTGGAGAGACGATTAAACAATTGCAACAACACTGCAATTTCTCAGTCATTGAGATCTCGTCTCAACTTGGGAGCCAAACAGGTGCATCTGCCACCCAATCTAAGCTAGAAGCAACAAAGATTTATCTATCGAGGGTAGGGGAAAATAAATTCTTAAATTCCTCGCCAAGAAAGGACTGCACACACCAAAGATCCTATCAGAACAAGACATCTTGACCATTCCGCACTTTGAATACAGTTTCTTTCGAGAAATCCGCTTAGAAATTTATGATAACCTTCCATAGCTCACATCCATGCAAGCATTTGACCGGTTTGAATTCTCACATAGATTTCTCCTCATGCCTAGAAACTAAGAGGCTCCTCTAAAGACTATTTCTCTCATCACCAAAGCACCATAATCTTTTATCAAGTAAGGCCCATTATTACAAATCTCCCAAGAAAATCCAATTTCTCCTGAGAAAAACTGGGGAAAAAAAAATCTAGAGTTTAAAACTCCAGTTTTATTACAGTATTTTAAAAATCTCATAAGATTTACAAAACACCACGATTTAAACTCGTCCTTTTTCTCTTTCAAAATATCAAAAATTTCTCCATTTTTTCAATCAGTTTATATGCTTTGAGAGAGAGGTAAGTTATCACGATATTATGGTTTAGGGTAAATGTTTTTAAGTTTGGTTGATGAATTTATAAATTAGTGATATTATTACCTTTTTTGTAATTTAAATTATTTTTTTAACCATTGTCGAGATTTAACCGATAAATACCAAAAACAAATTCTAGATTTTTCAATCTCCCGAGAAAAACTTTGGCCAATAAAACCAATGTTTTAAAACCCGAAAACTCGACTCGACTTGACTCGACTCAGAACCTTGCCGAGTAGAGTCAACTCGGAAACTCAGGCAAAACTCGTCCAAGTAATGACACCTAAACCTCGAACATATATAATATTTTTGTAATACTATATATATGGTATAAATTCAAAATTAATGATAAAACATGCCTAAAATGAGGTATGTAATTCAATATATACTAAACACCATCCTTTTGTTTCGTATTATTAATAAAGGTGGGTGGGGTGTGTTGAAAAAAAAAACATAATTTAGTCACTCGGGTAGGCCGGTTTACTCAATTTTTTGTTATAGCAAAAAAAATACATAACTCGGGCGAGTCGAGGCAGGTTACTCGGTTTTCAGTGTCACTTCCGAGTTTTACCTCAAACTCAACCCGAAACTTGGCCGAGTCGAGTCGACTCGGTCGAGTTTCAGGTCGACTTGTCCAGTTTTAATACAAAGGATAAAACCCTCAGAAAGAGATTTGTAAACCCTCCAGGATTTCACATTCAGCCCACCAAACTTTAACGGACGACAATTTGCTGCCATTCGACCAGATGGTATTTCTTGGAATCCACCCAATCATTCAAAAGAAAGTCGTGTTGCAACCGCTCCAATTTATCCACAATGGATGATGGGATATTGAGAAGACAGAGACAAACTGTGGAGAACACTTTTGATCAATGTAAGTCTCCCACCTTTCGAGAGATTGGAGGATTTCCATGCACCTAGTCTCCTAGAAACACAGTCCACCACCAGATTCTAGACCGACTTAACTTTGAAACTAGACCTTAGTGGTTGGCCTAAATAGGATGTAGCCAAGGACCCCGCTTTACAACACAAGCAATCTGCTAAAAGTGGCAAAAAAATATTATTTCAAAATAATAATAATAATATTATATGCCAAAAATTAAGATTAGCTATGGATAGGGGTGTCAATTGGTCAGTCTAGTCTGAAGCCCAACCCATATCATATGGCCCAATTAATAATCGGGTTATTTCAAGCCGGTCTACCCTGGTCTAAACCCAGTCAGCCTATTGACACCCCTACCTCTCCTATTCTAGAAATGAATTATTCTCTCTCTACATTAATGATTACTAAAGAAAAAAAGGGAGCATTCAATTCCCTCCCCTTGAAAGTATAATGTTAACACCAATATATGTTTTTTTTTTCCCATCTGGAATGGCTTGCAATACATTGTGTCAGGGGCGGAGCCAGGGGGGGCGGGTGGGGGCCATGGACCCCCCAAATTTTTTGTAAATCCTTTTGGATGTAGTATGAATAGTGGGCCCCTCATTTAATTTTTTTTCTTTTTAGTATACTTGGCCCCCCCTATTTTTTTTGTCCGATATAATATACTTGCCCCCCCCCCAATTTTTTTAGCCATATATATAGTGGGCCCCTCAATGGAGTCCCTTATGCCCTTGAGGTTGCCACATGTCCCTATTGACACCCCTTAACTATGGTTAAAATTCACCCAATCTCAAGGTTCACCTACTTATCCTTGGTTTTTATAAAAAAATATTTAAATAATTTTAATCTTAGGAGTTAGTGAATTTTAAACTAGGGTTCGATAAGAATTTTGATATATTTTTTTTAAAACCAAGGATAGGTGGGTCAATTTTAACCACAATTAAGGGGTATTAATAGGGACACGTGGCGACCTCTCAAAGGCATTACTGGGGAAAAAAATCTCAAAATAAAAAAACTACCCCAAAAAAAATTTTCTCAGGGGCTACGCCCCTGAACCCCCAAATTCCATACCCTCAAATCAAAATTTTTTTTTGTACATGTATTATGACCCCCCCAATGAAAAATTCCTAGCTCCGCCCTTGCATTGTGTCACCATCTTCTATAGAGATAGCGGTGTCCTAGGCTGGCATTAAGCTTGGCCCAGATTTTATAGCTTGATTAATAGTTGAGCCAAACCAAGGCCGACCTGACCCATTGACACCAGCTTATCCATTGACAATCCAATTTATAAAATAGGCAAATAATCTACAAACTGAGCATATATATATATATTTTATTGGTAAATCTCATGTCATTTCATAAATAGGCAAGATACAGTAGCACTATTACAAGACAACATAAACATGGGCAAGATGAGTTTACAAGCACATAAACTCAGTACATAAAGGAAAAGAAACAAGCAGAAATAAAGATAACTTTCTGAGTTGAACTAAAGACAACCCAGAGTGCCCTGACAAAACGATTCTCACACTATTAAACTGTCCAAATCCTCACCACCCTGCCGTATTGAACTCCACTGACCACTCAATAATGGGTAACTTAATATGTGAACAAATATGAGAGATTGGAAATCCTCAAAAACTCTTTTGTTCCTCTCCTTCTATATTGACCACAATATCCCACTAGGGAGAACAAACCAAAAAGTCTCCCAGACATTATTATTACTACTAATAATAGTAATAGTAAAATAAAATATTATTACTATTAACGGAAAAAAACCTATTCAGTGGTTAAATTAGTATGTGCAAACCCAGGGGCCATGATAACATCAACCTGGTCATAATCTACTCACTTGTGTCAATTCATTTTTCCTTGACCCTATGTTTGGTTGCCGAAGAGAAAATAAGTAAAAATATGGAAAAGAAAAGAAAATTGGACAAAACACAATTAAAAATTGTATTAGAAATTCAAAATTTTCTTTTCTTTTCTTTTCTTTTCCATGTTTTCACCTATTTTCTCGACAACCAAACATAGCTTAAAGAACATTACTTCTGAATCATTTGAAAGAGCTGACATATATGTTATCTAGTGATTAAATTAGTATGTACAGGAACTTAATTCCTCAGAGAAGCCTTAAAACGCTAATTGGGCCCTTCACAAGTTTTGATACAAAAACCCCAATATGTGTGTCTTGCCAATTGTTTCTTTCGAGCCCCCAAGTCTCCTGTCCTTGTTTTCTTTACCTCTAATGGTGGAATGAGTAAATATGGGCAAATCTAAAATTCACGAATTCTTAAATTTTGATAAGAGAGGAGAGCTAAATCTGAAAAAAAAAACACCCAACAAACCTTAGATGTTGTGTACCCAGCGGCGAGAGCCAGCACCGGCTGTACAGCAATATAGAGCCCAGGAACATTAAAAGTCTCGAACATAATTTCACCAGTGTACTCGCGATTCTCAGGAGCAGTGAGCGGACTCTCAGTAAGAAGAAAGTAATGATCCTCGGGATCACACCGCAAGTAATTGAATATACACTGTTGCCAGAACCGTTCCATCGCGTCCCAATTATCCACCTGACCATGATGAATTGGGTAACTAAGATTATAAGTACTACTGGATCGAGATCGAGCTAGAGCCTCCTCTCCAATGAAAAAATCCAGATCCGCCATAACACCCGCGCTGTGCTGCGCTTGCCAATTACCCTTCCCAGAACCCTTTGATTGGTTTAAAAACGACTCGTTAACAGCCACAACGGTCGGAATTATGAAACACGGCTCGACATTTCCAGCGAACCCCATCTTAGTATACCTGAAATCAAAAGGGCATCAAAAAAAATTAGTTGATGAATTTCTTCGAACAGGCGGAGTGCGTGAGGGTGTACCCGGTGCCGTTGTCGATGACAACAGCGGGGCGAGAAGCAGCGGCGTCCATTAGAGAGAAGAGAGTGAGAGGTGGATCTGCGACTGAGATCCGAGAAGGGTTTAAGGCAAGGGATCATGGTCGTGGTGAGCGCGTCGTGAAGAGCAAGAGAGGAGATCTTGATGGCGATATCGACGTCGATCCGAAGCGAAAGCGGCGACTCAACGAACACCGTTGTAGCTTCAAGCAGATTCCTCCGTCCATTTCAAGGACGCACGTAGGAGTTACACAGGTAGGTTGTCATCATCATCATCATCATCATCATCATCATGTCTTCACAATCAAACAACGCGACAGCTTTCCTCTCTCTTTCTCAAAAATATGTCTCAATTTCTTTCTCCTTCTTTGAGAGGGTCGAAGCTTGAGCAATCTGTGTTTTTATTACGATAAAACCATGAGAGATTACTGTATTTCTGCTACTAGCACACCGCCGACTCTCGATCTAGGATGGCCAGTCCGGGTCCATATCCAAAATGGTTGAATTTTCTGGCCCGCGCTAAAGTGTGCTTAGGCTTAGGGGTGTAACGGGTCGAAATTGGGTCATAAAAATAAAAATATCTTCAAGGCAGGCTAAGCTCAATCAAAAGTCACAAAATTAAAAGTTCAAGTCAGACTAGGATGACAATGGGCTGGGATTGGGCCTATGTTTGGTATTTTTTAATAGTCTTGGTACGAGCCAGGTCCATTTTATAAGAAGTTTATGAGGCCCAATTTAGACCATTTAACACCCCAAACCCGACCCATTGATACCAATAATGGCGCTAACCATTAACTACTAACAAGCTAATCACAACATATATAAATAAACAAATAGTAGCACCTGCCACTTAACAGTGTACATGCACTTAACAGTGTACATGCAGGTGGCAGTATCAGATCAGACCTGTCAACCCATCCTTGCCCACTTGGGCTTTCTAGAGGAAGGTTTCTTGGCCCATGGTATTGGATTCGTGATAAGTTTCTCAACGGGATTGGATTTGGTCTTGTTCTCGCAAGACCAAAACCGTCTCGCAAGACCAAAACCGTCTTGCCTTGGTCGTGCATCCATCATGTGGCGATAAAAAGGGGATAAGTCATTTTATTTTCTCCCCAGTTTTTTGACTTCTCCCCAATTGATGTATTTTTCTCATTTTTATCTCCGTCTTGCCTTGGTCTTGCATCCATCATGTGGCGATAAAAAGGGGAGAAGTCATTTCATTTGCGATAAAAAAATGGAGAAGTCATTTCATTTTCTCCCCTATTTTTTGACTTCTCCCTAAGTGATGTATTTTCTCCTTTTTATCTCCACTTGACGGAAGCAAGACCAAATCCAATCCCTTTGTCAACAGGTTGTTATTGGATTGAAACTGGGTCTAGGTTGGGGGCTTGGGATTGGGCTTCCCGAATCCCACGTCATTGGGTCATACCCGGGATTGGATTTGGTCTAGCCCTTGCTGCCACCAAAACCGCCTGGCCGCTCATGAAGCCCCCTTTAATTGTCCTTGTAATCTTGGTTAAGAAATTTCAACTCTTAAGGTAATTTTTTTAAAAAAAATTTCTAAATATTAATACTAGATGATTGAACCCTAAGGGTTAATTAAAAAATTGTTAAAGGGGACACATATTGACCTATGGGACGAGGCAGATGGATTTGGTGTGGCGAGCACCGGACCAAATCACATTCCCTCAAGATAAGATCACAACCAATTGCAATTGAATTCAACTGCATATGTGGCACAAGGGGAACATTTTGAATTTGCATTTTCCGCCTTTTTCTCCCACATCCAATCCTCTTGTACCACATTTGCAATTGAATTCAATTGCAATATTTAGTTGTGATCCTATTTTCATTCCATCATACTCAAGTTAAATTACTAGGTTGGAAAGTGTTAAGAGTCATCTCACTCCCTAGGCTGTGTTCGTTTTAGGAGAAAATGGGATAAGTAAAGTAATAGAAAACTATATTTTCTCTTACTTCTTGAGTGTTCGGTATACAAGAAAAGTACCAATTTCCTTTTACTTTCTTTCAAAACTTTTTTTTTCATCCTAACAATCTTGATGAATGAGACCAAATCACTTGTTAGCTTTCTGAATATATTGTTTGATTTGCAATTTTCAACATGTCTACAAATAGGCCTCAGATTGTCTCTGGGAAGCCAGAAAGGCCTTGTCTCAGGATTCCATAAAATTGGGTACAAGTGGTGAAGTCAAAATCATGAGACCCATGATTTTGACTTCTCTGCACATAATAAGGTGTGGCGTAAAGTGTGTCAAAATAAGGGGGAGAGATATCAAATGAGGAGAAGTCAAAAATCATAGGAAAGAAAATGAAACGACTTCTCCCCATTTTTATGCCAGCTGTCGCACAATGTATGGAACCCCAAGAGCCCTTTCTGGCAGAGATAACCCGAGACCCTACAAATTGGTCGACTTCAGTGAGTATTGTCTGAGGTCAACCCACCCCCCTAAACCGTTGCTAGTGGTCACCGATAACTGATGGTATAATTTCTCGACTAACCCAAGTGTCCATAGGATACCTTCTAGACAAATGGTCGGCTCGATGGGATGATAATAACCATCCATTTGAATGTACCTTTTTCTTCTTTCTTTTTTTCACGAATACTCCTCACATGTTCGAGTAGTTAGTATCATCAGATGGGACTTATAATTGTTTTAGAAATCTTGTAGGTGGATCCCAGTAAACGGACAGTAAGGATTGATAATGATTGCACTTTTTGTACGGTAGGCTCCTGTTATCAATGTAATGGAACGGAGGACTGCATGAATAGGTGTGTGAGGATTTCTAATAGAAGTATGGATGGAGAATTATCGTGATTCTATATTTATCACTTTTTGACTAACTTATTTATTATTTTCACCTATTTGAAGATTTCAAAAAAAAAAAAAAAAAAAAAGAGAGATCAAGAAGAAAAGGAGAATGAAGATTAATAATAAGATGGTGATATTGGAGGAAGTATCGAATGGTGGAAGGGAGGAGTTATAGCAAGATGACGAAATGAAGATGAAAAGAGAAGAAAATATGGGGATGAGAAGGATGTGGAATCTTCTTTGAAGCCAATGACAGCCATGGTCCACCAACCTCGCCCTTTTTGGAGCATTCATGGACATCCAGTAGCTCCATTTGACTCATCCACCCTTTCACCCAACCCTCGCAAGAGTTTTGGAGGTATATTATATAATCCCCTTCATTAATTGTTCTCTTATTAGTTCATTTATCTTTTGTCCTCTCATTTTTCATTTATTCTTGTAATACTAGGTGTCTTAGAAAAATTGTACAATCACTTAATCTAATTGAAAATTTAGCTTTGTAACGACCTCAAATGAACTAATAGAGGGATTACATGAAGGATTGATGATTCCTGCATGCATACCCAAGTGAATCACGAATATATTTTTAGTTAAAAATTAAATAAAATTGGAGAGTAGTTAATAGGTTTTAAATTTGGTGTATAATTAGCAAATGTTGGTATTATTAGAGCATATCTTATACTGTATCATTATCAGTGTATCTTTTCACAATTAGACAATATCAATTAAGTTTGAATTTAGGATTTGATTTGTTATGATTAAATTAAGATTATCTTTGAGAGATCTTTCTATATTAGGAGTTTTGGAATATTATTTAAACCCTCTTAAGGTTCTTGTAAATCATCCAAGATTATTATATCAAGAAATCAGTTTTTCTTTATGGTAAGAGCATATCTTATTGTAATAAAGTGAATGAGATACACTGTTATCAGTGTATCTCTTCACAATTAGACAATATCAATTGAGTTTGAATTTAGGATTTGATTTAATATGATTAGATTAAGATTATCTTTGAGAGATCTTTCTATATTAGGAGTTTTGGAATATTATTTAAATCCTCTTAGGGTTCTTGTAAATCATCCAAGATTATTATCAAGAAATCAATTATTCTATATGGTATCAGAGCGGGGCGGTCCGACCCTATTGTAAAATTCTCTTTGGTTACATTGATCTTCCTCAATTGAGTTGGCCTTTCCGACGGGCGGCAAATTGCCGCCCATCCGACCTGAATTTTATTTTATTTTCCTGTTGTGCCTACTTATATTTCATCATATTCACAGTTTCCTTGTTTTTATCATATCTCTCTTTTATTTAGCCTAGCCTCAACCGTTGTCCTCCATTGATAGAGAAGCATCATTGATAGCCTTTACTCTTCAAAGTGATTAATAAAGGTTACCCATTCAAGCCACCGATAAGGATCAACACCACATTTGGCAAATAAAGCCACACTACGTGAAAATGCGCTAAAAACGACGGCCTAAACCCGTCGTTGAAACAAAATTACGACGTCCTTTGGCCGTCGTGTAGTCCGTGGGGAACGGGGGTGTAGTTCACCATAAACGACGGCCTATAGCAGTCGCTATTATGTCGGAAAGAACGACGGCCATTAGCCGTCGTTTAAATAAACGGCGTATTAAAGCCGTCGTTGATTGCGCGAAATACTATTTTGAAAAAAAATTAATTTTATTATAAACGACGGCCAATAGCCGTCGTTTTTGACGAAAAATTTTTTAAAAAAATTACTATTTTTTCCTGAATGAACCTGTTAGTTATACATTTTACCTGCAAATTCGTTTAATATACATTTAGTCCAACCCATCACACAATACAATACACAACTTCATCTTCTAATTATCAAGCAAACGAGGTAATCACACGCACAAACAATGAAAACATAAATACTTAACCAATTTATATGTTAATACAAAAGTCAAATAAATTTAACACAATATTTGGGCCAAATGATAGTTTCGCCAATGCTAATATCTCCAAGTGTTCCCACTCGTTCATACAAATCTGTATTTTGATCATAGATGTCATCTACTATAACGCTATATACTTCAGGATTTTGTGCTACATCGCCATGAATCCGTCCCAATGCAATAATTGCCCCTCTAAAATTCTTTAATAAACATTGCCTGGAAGTTGGGGGTGACTCGGGGAGAGAATGCCGCCTTCCCTACAAACATTAAAAAGAGTTTGTTTAACAATAAAATTTTTAAAAAAACAATATAAGAGTAGTCAATATGATCATTTACATGTCAAGCTTCCATAATAACAAATAAACCAATAAGATACTTTACATATATGCTAAGCTTACAAAAAATATATAATAGCTAAGTCAGAAGTATGGATTCCAATCTGGGATTTTGAGGATACACAAATACGGGCAGTGATGCTCATTTCTGTGTTTTGTTTCTGATCCTATTGTTGGGCTTGAAGCTGTGGTTGTCGCTTTGTGTGGGTCTTGTTCTCAAGCTTTTTTGATGATTTCTTTTGAGCTCCGTTAGTAATGCTTATTTCTGTTGTCATACTTGATATAGATATCTGATTTCCCAAGATTTTAATATCACTCCTATCAAATAAAAGACTTATCAATCTACCTACATTCACATGAACTACAAACATTCCGGAATTCACAATTCAAAATCAAAGAACACCCATTAAGATATTAATTACAGATTGCTTGAGTTTCTTAAGCTTACGACGGTGTATGGGGGAAGGGAGTTGGTTATCTCAGTCTACTGAAATATCTTTTGATTTATCAGTGAAGTTTTTCTAGTGGACATTTGCATACAAGGGTAAATTAGGAATCTCTCTACACTCTGTTTGTTCAGTTTTTTTAGTGGACATTTCTAGAACTTATATTGGAAGTATACATGTACTGTCTCCACTACTTGGATAGTTGGATGTGAATACAACAGATGTAGGAAGGTGCCAAGCACCTAGGCCTGTTTTATCCCTAATTTTTCAAATCTGTATTTTGCTAATAGCTTCAGTAATGCTGCACAATACACACTAGCAATATATAATCTGGATATTAGTCATTTATATATTACGACACATCTCGTTACTAGAAAAAAGAACACCTCCCGCCACTTGGGCAACTACAGCACCTCAAGGATCTCTGGATAAATTGTTTAGATTGTGTGAAATACATTGGGAAGGAGTTGTACAGTGGTGAAGGCATAGTGAAGGGATTTCCTTCACTAGCTAAGCTCACCTTCTGGAACATGCATAATTTGGAGGAATGGTCGAAAGAGGAAGAAGGAGAGGTACTCCCTTGCCTTAGCGAATTGGCCTTCATTGTGGGTCTTTTATGTGTACCTCTTAACTGAATTGAAGATTGTTACTGTACAGTAATCTTGGATTCCAGAGAAGACCCATGTGAGAGAATCATGAGATTTCAGAGTTTGATTTCATGAAAGAAAGAAAATTTTATTTTGAAAGATGAGAGAGAGAGAATGTGGACTGTGGAGATGTATGCTGACTTCTGAACTGTTCCTTTCTCCATGTTCCTGCTCTCTAATAAAATATGAACTTAGTGTTCATATTTTAAAATATGATTTTGCTAGCCAACACTCTCCTCCAATAACAGTCTCCCTGTTTTTGGTATCCAAGCCTTTTCGAATCCGAAGAGAATACTAGGCGCATGCTAGCAAATCTCCGTCCTAGATCTCTCATCCAACGTCTCATATACATACACGTATATTAATTTTATGTAGTCAAATGTATAGACATCCATTAACTTTTAACTTAACAACCTAAAGTCTAAATAAGCTCGATTTTCAAATAAACTCTACCTATTTAGATTAGTATTACCAAACGTCACCTTCTTCTTCTTCACGGCCAAGAGTACGGAGGGGACCCCAGGCCTTGTTTTTTGCTAACAGGACATTGGCAAGACTCTCCTCCTCGCTCGAACCCTGATTGAACTTGATCGTTTGGATCCTCCCGAAAGTACACACATCATATGGGTATCTGTTAGTTTGATTCCTTTCATCTCAATCTGCTGTTTTCCACTATGTTATGAAGTGATGATCTGAAATCTCATGATGAGAAGGAAAGTGATGGTGGTGACCTCAGTTCTCCTGCTTCTCAGGACCATCATAATCACCCCTTTGAAGGGGATGATGATGGGGAGCAGGAGAAGAGAGATTCTTCCTCTGATGTGCCTGTGGAAGGATCTGATGTTGTTAGGGAATTTAAATCTGATGAGGATTCTGAGATTCAAAATGTTAGTATTGAGTATGTTGAGTCTATGAAGGAAGAAGAATCTCGTTTTGGGGGTTCTTCAGGGGATGCTGGGAGTTCTGGTAGTAGTAGTAATAGTAAAAACAGTTGAAGGCATTCAACTTGCTTCTAGATGCTGCAAAGAGTATGTTGGTTTCTTTATTACCTTATATAGAATCTAGTTTACCATATTTTTACCATACAAGGGTTAGGATTAGGGGAGTTCACTTAGCATCACCCTTATTATATCTACTCACTTAATTAAACAAAAAAGGCAGGGACATGGGAAATGGAATGTGGAGGGGAGCTTCAATCACAACAACATCAATTAAAAAAAATCACATCTTAGAAAATGTGGAAGTAGCTAAGGAAATCATGCTAGAAAATCATGCCAAGAAAATACCAGCAAAAAAAAATCAACAAAAACAAAGCCAGTCTCAACAAGCATCAAAATGATAGCTACTCTTCTTTCCTTGGCTACTTCAATATTTCCAAGATCACCTTAGATATTTAATTAGATTATGTGCTACCCTTTTTTTCATAGATATTTAATTAGATTTTCAAGTTAACAGTCAGCCATGCTTGTTTCGGAATTGAAATAATAGAACTAACTATACTATGCATCAAATCTGCTAAATAATACTAACTTAGATGTCATTAGGAGGAAACAGAATAAAATAGCTATCAAGAGGTCTAAAAAAGAGAGCATAAGACTGGATAAGTATAAGTACTCTGTACATAGTCAATCCACTTCATGAAAATACACTCACAGTTTCAACATTAAACAACAGTTTTTGATAAACCTGTAATTAGAATTGGTTTATAGCAAGTGGCATGGAAAACGTAATTCACCGTCCATAACCCAATAACACATTGTTTCAAAGCTTGGCATGAAATACCACACAAACACATCATCGATCAATCAAGATGTGGGAATGTTTTTAACTCTACTCATCTTTTGGTTTTTTTTCTTTTGACTGTAAACAGATCTGAAAATAAGCGGAGTAAAATCTCTGTTTTTGCAAAGTTAATATCTGGAAAACCCAAATAGAAAGGAAAAAAAATCTATATCTATAATCAGATGCACATAAGGACTGAAGATGGGCTGATTTTTATATATTTACTGTAAACAAATTTGAAAAGAAGAGGAATAAAATCTCTGGTTTTGGAAAATTAAGATCTGAAAAACCCAAATGGGAAAATAAATTACATATGTAATCAGATGGGCTATGAGGAAACCCCCAAAAGATCACTACCATCCATTTCTCTACACCCACAATAAGTTCTTACATGCCACCGCGTTCAAATCCCCTCAAAATACAACATGAGAGAGAGATGGCCTGCGAAGGTGCGGGATGACACATCATTGTCTTATTTCTTTAGTATCCCTTCATTTTTCCTATAAATTCTACAACTACAATGTATGGAATCAACAGAGAACCAATGGAAATCCCACCTATATAGAGAGATTGAAGGATGGAGGGAATCAAGGAAACAAATTTGGAGTATGCATTTCATGGATACTCCTAACAGTTAAAATATATCCTAAGATGTCAGATTATATAGAGAGATTGAAGGATTGAGATGCATGTGAATATGAAATAAACGAGTGATCAACCGAGAGGAGATGTACCTGACTCAGAAGACGAAAAGGAGAGAGAAGATGGCCGACGACCAGAGGCCAGAGGGACGGCGAGAGAGAGACGTCGGCCAGATTCACACATAAAGAACAGTAATCTAGTAGGTATAGTCACTGACCTGCATTTTCGTCCGCTTGTGATTCAGTGTACTTCAAAATTCAATATTAGAAATCACCCAAGATCTGCAAAGTGGGAAAATCATAGACCTTTGATGAATATATAGAAATAGAGCTTTGGTTTTCTAAAAACTCCTAGAATAATGCAGCCATTTCTGCGAATGCAATTCGCCACTAATAACAGATTATTTGAGTGTCAACTAGACCCTGGGAAGCACGGATACTTTGAAAATGGAAACGTACCCGTATCGCCGTATCGGATACGGCGCTCTAAGGTAAAACTTAGCTGTTTTTCATAATTTCAGCCGTATCGCCGTACCCGTATCGTATCGCCATATCTAAGTGTCGCCATACCCGTGCTTCCTAGACTAGACACTATAGAATCACATCAAAACTAAAATTTTAAAAAATTAGTATGAAAAAGATACATAATTTGCCCAAGGAAGAAAAACATAGACATTTAAAATACAAAACTACCAATTCTAAAGAAGGAACTTGAAGTGGGTTTTGGAAAGAAAATTTCCAGCAGAAAATGAATTTTCCGGCATCCCAAACACGCAGAAAACGATTTCCCACCGGAAAATAGTTCTCGGCACCCCTTTTATCATGAACGAAAACAAATCTAATAAACATCTATAGATTCTCACAAATGAGTGTTCTTACACGATAGAAATCCATAAACAAGACATCTGTCTAAAGAGAATCACAGAAATGCATAAATACATCAAAAAGAGATGAAAATCTGAGATCTGACCTGAAAATTGAAATTCTTTAATTTTCGCCCAAAACGAATAGAGAAACCCTAGATCGAGCTTTGAAATGAGAATTGAGAACAGTCCGATTCAGTGTCTCGCGACCTAACAAGTTAAGTTGTTTTCTCTTAGGTCAAAACGGTTCTCTCTTCTCATTCTCTTTATCCAGGATAAGTGTTTCATTGGATAACTTTAACCTTGTATCCAAACAAGCATCGATTTGGAGCATAAAACCCTGAAAAAACCCCCAAAACCAGATCGCTACAGCTACAATGTCTGCTTCAACAGTCCTCTCTAAAATAGCATCTACAAAAATTAAACAATGAAAAAGGTAAAATAATAATAAGAATAAAACTACATTTAACTTTTTTATACACAAGCATACAAAATACTAAACTAGATATGTATCCAAAAGAAAGAAACTTTCCCAAGTAAAGCAATTCTACATCATTTTCTAGATCCAAGAAGAGAAACGAATCAATGAGGGAAAAAATTTCAGATCTTGTTGGGTTCCTATCCACCTTGAGAATCATTAATGGGGCTAATAAAATCTTAAACAATCAGAAACTTGGAAGCAAACAGTTATTGATGTATCCTAGCATGCAACAAATCTGTATCCAGCTTACACATAAACCAATGTGCAATGAGATCTAGCCTAATGTTCACCTTCTCCAGCCCCTTTACGCAGATGAAGATCATATTTACCAAACGAGAAGAAAAAATAATAATTATTGATAGAAAATTGAAAATCATATTCCAAAAAGTAAAGTAAAATATTTACCTAACACGGAAAAACCAGTTACACATTCGATATAATACACACAGGAGTATAAAATATAAATAGAGAACCCAATCAAAACCTAAAGTGACAGCAATGCTCGGTAATTGATCAAACAGCAATAATATTCAACAACTATATACACAAACAAGTAGCTTCAGATCGCCTACAATGAAAAAAGAAATAATTAAAGCAAGAGGTAAATTGGAAAGACAAGCAGCACTCAGCTTTATCTAACAAAACAATAAGTTGACAAATCAAAACGGGAGATGGATAATCAAAACGGCAGCGGCAAGAGGGGAAACCGAGAGAGAAAGCAGCCGAGAGAGGAAGAAACCGAGAGCAGAGCAACCGAGAGAGAGAGAGAGAGGAAGAAACCGAGAGAGAGAAACAGTTAGGGTTAGGGTTATATTCGTATAAAAGAGGGGAAATTTGCTTAAGGGCAAAGAACGACTGCCATGAGCAGTCGTTTATTGCGTTTGCACGTTGACGACTTACGTAAGCCGCCGTATAATTAACGAGAGCCTTAATCCGTCGTTTTTTCCGCCTTTTGAATATCGTTTTTACCCCATTTTCAAGTAGTGCCATCCAATCATGTTGCCAGCTCATCTGGCAATTCTGATTATTGCATCCGAAAGTTGCTAAGCCTGCCTTCGTCCTCTTGTATTTTTTTTTTGTCATTATGGCTCCACCACCACTTGCTACATGACTGATCTTGGGATGTTGTGTATCTCGTCAAACACATATCAATGTAAGCTTCTCCTTGCATTAAAAGTCCTCCATCTATGCTATCTTCAGTTATGTTCTCTAAGCCCATGGATGTCTTTATTTCATGCCCATTAGAGGCTCCCATTTTGGCCCATTAGAGGCCCCATCTTTGACCCATGAGGTTAATTTAGGTCCATAGAGACCATTATTTCTAGTCCATAGAGACTATTATTTGAGGCCCATAGAGGCCCAATTTAAGCCCATCGAGGCTCATCTTCATTGATCCATGCAATCAACTTATCAAGCCCAAGAGGCTTGTATTTTTGGCCCATAGAGGCCCATTTCAAGTCTTTTAAAGACTGATTTTCTTGGCCCATAGACCCATTTTCAGGCCCGTTAGAGGCCCCTTCTTCACGACATGGCAACAAATCCAGGGTACTCAAATGTGGACGCATCATAGCACGCAATTTAAAGCAGCAAACATCATGACATGTAGATCAATCAAGCACAATGAAGATCCAGTGGTGTCAAGTGGAGATCAAGATGTATTAAGCGGATTTCTACTAGAGACAAACATGGGGAGATTTTTCAATCCCCATATGTTTGAGGGGGAATATTAGAGAATATAGAAGAGTATTGTAATAAGGTAAATGAGATACACTAAATCATCAAGTATCTCATCACAATATTAGATTATCATCAATCAAGGGTAGATTAGATTTGATTAGGTATGATTAGATTGGGTTGATTTACTTTCCATAAAAGTCTATCTTGTTAAATCTATATAAACCCTATTTAGGGTCAATGTAAATCATCCAAAAATAATCAATAAATCAGTTTTTCTATAGGTATGATTAAGAACACCCCAAAACAAAGTAGAGTGTTGAACTCATCTAATGGTGGGTGTACTCAACTTTTGGATATATATATCGAACAATGCATGCTTTTTTTTATAGAATTATGCTAGGGTGATGCTCGGAATGATAGTGATTTTCCATTTTTCCACGACTAATAATATTATGTCATTTATTTTATCATTAGTCGTGATTCTATCTACATAAATTCATGACATTTAGAAGAAAAAAAATGAGTGTAAACTTAAAACTATAAAAATAAAAAAGACAAAAGTTTTTCTCTAATAGAGAAAAATGAAAAACAAGTGTAAAGGAATGATTTTTCTAGCCCACTGTCTTGTATTGTAGTCTCGTTTTTGGGGGCGTGAAGACAATGATTTTGTGGTGGTCTGCACAGGGAACTCATGCAAAACCTAATAAGAAAAAGGAAAGTGATAAAAAACTCTCCATAGTACCTACTATCGAGAGCTGCGCCCTTGGATTGAGAATCCAATGTCTCCATATCTCCTCATGTGATTTAAATGAAGGCCCACTTAATGCCTGAATCGGTTAGATTGAAAATCCAAGGGTGTAGCTCTCGATAGTATGTACTATCGAGAGTTTTAAATCACTTCCCTAAGAAAAATTCAAGCCAAAAGTAGTTGCGGAACCTTTAGGTTTTAGCTGACAAAGAGGATCCAATAATGGTCACAATGTCAATGTGAAATGTCGTGCTTCCCAGGGCCAAAATGTTCTATTACCACTTCCCCAATTCTGATCAAATAGGAAAGACACAGGATCATCTTTGACTGTTGTTGGCGAGGATACCACAAACATTCACTTGGGAGGTGCCACATGTTCTTGTGCGTGCTAATTGAGGCCTTGGTTTGTGTGTATAACGCTTTGGTTGGCATGCATGGAGGTATGTGGCGCCTCCCGACTATTGGTGATAGTCTCCTCGCCTACAACACCTAGGGAGAACCCCCAAGTCAATCGTAATGCTTTTACAAATTTTTCCTATCATTTTTTTAAATAAAAAGAAAGCTTTTATGGTTAACCAAAGAAAAAAAAAATTAGGACCATACCTATAACATTTTAAGTTTGTTCTTCTTCTTTTACCCATAGGTCTTGTATGGTAACTTGGGATGCCCACTGTCTTGTTTAGACAAGCTACTAAAGATAGCATATTCCAATTTTAGTTTTTGGATCAGCCTCCTTGAAAAGAAATAAAAGTACTTACAACACATTGATTGAGAAAGAGATGCTAATTTTAGTTTTTGGATCAACCTCCTTAAAGAAAAATTTAAATACTTACAATACATTGATTGAGAGACAAATGCTTCTAAGCTCTCACTGAAATAGCAACATGTGTTACTACTACTATCATTGTTATCATAAGAACCTGTATAAACCTTAAATTCCTTATAGTATGTGGTACCAGGCAAGCTAGTCAGTCAATCTATTGGTCTCTCTCCAAACATAGAAAAATGAATATAATATATTCAAAAGAACGAAGAAGGTTTATAGTGGCAAGGAAATCATTTATCCATATCCAATGAGGCTTTGATTTCTCATTTAGACTATCCACAACCCATTTAGAATCCACATAGACATATAACCGAACATGACCATTGAACCAAAGTTAGCTGCAAGCCATGAGTAATAGTTTTCAATTCAAGGGAATCAATAGCCTCCAGATTGCAACCCTATGCAAAAGCAGCACACACCTCCCTGGATGGTTCCTAAGGATACCCCTAAATCCCGTTGAATTGTCACCAAGAGAGTCATTTGTGTTCAAAGCCCAATAACTAGAATGAAGGGGAGTCCAAGAGCAAGGTTTGCCAATTTTAACAAATAAGACCACCTTTTGACCCCATGTGGATAGTAGTTCTCTATTTCTAGCATTATCCTAAATACTTGGTATCGAGAAAGTAAACCTGTTTCACGAATCGTTTCAAATCAGCTTGATAATTGAATGAGGGTCCTTGAATTGATTCTTGAAAATTTTGTTGTTCATCTTCATCCATAAGTGATAAATAGTAGCATTGAAAACAACTTTTATTCATTCGTTTGACAATGTCTTTTTCCTTAAAAGTATAAATAGGCCAAGACACTTCTTGCTCCCAATCTAAAACAATTTTGTTATTATAATCACGGTGGTAAAGGAAGTGATTCCAGACTTGTTTAGGTAGGCATTCGAAAATTAAATGAGAGATGTTTTTTCCGGTGAGGCCTAGCAAAATATACAAAAAGAGTAATTGAGAATTGCACGATGAACCAAAATATCTTGAGTTTGGAGACCACCCAAAAGAGCTAACCAAGTAATCATGTTGTGGATGAGAATGTTCATGCAAAAACCAAATGAGATAATTTGGCCATGAAATGCAACTTGATTGTTCTTGAAGCATCCCAATTAGATTTGAGGCTAATTAATTTACCTGAGGGGTTCGGCTTCCAAATGATTTCATTTTCCAATTGATCTGAAAGAATCCAAGGGGGAGAGTGGGAGGATCATTCTAAGGTGACGTTTGGTAACACTAATCTAAATAGGTAGAGCTTATTTGAAAATTATTGTTAGTTGAATTTTAGATTGTTAAGTTGACGATTAATGACATGTCTACATCTTTTTGAAGTAAGGATTTTACCTTTTATTAAAAAAGTAGTTATGAGCTACTTTTTGAAGTAGAAATTCTTATATCTTAAATCTCTACTTCAAAAAGATGTAGACATGCAATTAACATTCAACTTAACAATCTAAAGTCCAACTTTCAAATAAGCTCCACCTATTTAGATTAGTGTTACCAAACGTCACCTAAATCTTGTTAGGATCAGATGATCTAGTTGGAGGGAACCAACTTTGATTTACAATCAAAGACAACATTGAGGTAGATCAAGGGTGATTGTGGATGGATTGAAGACGATGGCCAAATTGATCATGGGGGGAATGACTCTGCTATGCCAATGATCAAACCAGAGAGAAGTCTTTAGATCATTACCGATAGCATGAAAATCATGTCTTTTGCCTTTGACGTGCTATTAAGAATCTTAAGCCATGACCACAACAGTCTGCAGAGATTTCACCAGCCATAAATTCTTTTGTTTGACAGAGATTTGAATACAGTAGACCCTCTTGTAATTAATAACCTTGGTGGAAAAAAATTATATTAATTATAAGAGAATATTATATATAAGAACAACTATATTGGTCCATCAAATTTTTTTTCATAATTTCTTTTGAATGTATTGTATTTTCTATATAAACTTCATGTAGATACAAATGTATAAGGCTAGCACTCCAAAACTTTATACTATATATGATAATTTATTATACACCTAGCCAAAATATATAAAATAATTTTTATGATCCATATAAAGTGTTTATATGATCAATATAACTATGTATTAATATAGTATAAAAACATCTCTTATATTTAATAATATACTAGAACTTTCATAAAAAATTATTAAATAGCAAGTATAAGAGATTATTAATTATATACTACAGAACCAAGTTAGTCCCTTACAAATTTATTAATTATTAGAGATTATTAAATTATAGAATATTAATTATAAGAGGGCCTACTGTAGATCCAATCAACTCAAAGGTTTTTCTTACTGGAAGCTAAAGCTCAGGTGTGTCTCAAGATGGCCGTAGCACTCCCATCACCAAAAATTTGCAAAGCAAGACCGCCTTCTTCTCTAGGATTACAAACCCGAGACCAACTAAATCACACCCAACAATCGGCATTGGATTGTCTCTGGCGAAACCTGGTCTCGGGGTTCCATACATTGTGCGACAATTGGCCAAAAAATGGGGAGAAGTCATTCCATTTTCTTCCTATGATTTTGACTTCTCCCCATTTGATCTCTCCCCTTTATTCTCACACACTTATTGCCATATGTCTTAATAAATGAGAGAAGTCAAAATCACGTGCCCCATGATTTTGACTTCTCCACCACTTGTCACCTATTCTATGGAAGCCCGAGACAAGCCCTTTCTGGCCGGCAGAGACAATCCGAGGCCCCCGACAATCATACAAGTACATAAATTGAAATTCATTAAATCTACCTTCCTAACAGAAGTTACCCACACTCCGCCACTTGCTCTAATGGAGTGTGACATCATGTCGTGAAATCTATTCTGATTTTCAAGTGATTCACCCCTACCGCTAACTACTAACTAATTTTATAATGTTATTTATATATTTTTTTGTTCGGTGTTAGGGATCAGGATCTGCTCACTAAAGTGTGGGAAATCACAAAGCCCACTGGCACGGGACCGGAACCTCCCTCCTAAGGAGGACGAGGG
The DNA here is from genome assembly GCA_015143295.1 of Tetracentron sinense. NCBI lineage: Eukaryota > Viridiplantae > Streptophyta > Magnoliopsida > Trochodendrales > Trochodendraceae > Tetracentron > Tetracentron sinense. The sequence continues at coordinate 33,223,206 of CM026568.1, read as the reverse complement.
GATACACCAACTACTGGGCTATTCTCAGGTGTGTATGTTATAATGTTATTAACAGCATGTAAATGATATCGTCTTCAAAAAAACAAAGAAAAAGAAAAAAAAGAAAGCTACCAAAATACCCTCAATCGACATCACACATCAAACCATACCAAAAAAAAAAAACAAAGAAAAAGAAAAAAAAGAGAGCTACCAAAATACCCTCAATCGACATCACACATCAAACCATACCAAAAAAAAAAAAAAATCACACATCAAACCATCGCGGAAAAAATATCATGAAGGGCACTTCCGTCATCTTGGGTTTGTTATGAACCAGCCATCACCCAACGGGCAAATGCTTCCCCACTCGATCACTACTTGTACCCGAATGCGCATGTTAGCTGTCTCTACAATCATTACGTTCGAAACCAAAAGACAAACCAAAGGCATCGAAAGGAGTAAATTAAATGCGCCAAAGCTTAACATACGCACCTCTACTGCCCATTGCCCACTACTCTCTCATACTATTGTATATTTTCAAACAACACTGTTTTACACTGATCAGCGAATTTAATGGATCTGTTGCAGCAGCACACATCTTTATCACCATCTGCAAGCTTAATTGCTGTGAACTGCAACAGCAGCGAGTTATAACTGTCCTTCTCTTCCCTTTTCTCTCTCCTCAGATCGATCGTCTGATCTACTTACTGTGCGTATCGTTTCGTTCTTATGTCATTTCCGATAAGTTTCGGATGTCTCTCCCTCTCGATCTCCGATCGGGTGTTGTTTCTCTCCGCAGAGAGGATCGATTCGAACCCGAGCATTTTCGAATCTAGGGTTTCTCTAAGATCTCCGAGAGATCCGTATTCTTCAGCTTCAGCATTTCGTAAGCGAATCCGATGATATGATATGAGATAAGATAAGATTGATCGCGCTTCTCTAGTTCTGTTCTTGATCTTTTGCTGTTCGTTTTGTTTGTTTGATTGATTGATTGTTTCTTGAGATGAATCCTCTCTGCTGCATTGCTCCGGTTTCGATCGATCGGGAGCGTAGTAACCCTGTGGTGGGGAAATCTCCGAGCCAATATCAGTTAGGGTTTGAGAATTCTGTTAAAAATGTTGGATTTGGTTCAAAGCAGAGTATTTCAGCTCAGGTTACATCAGTTGGTGCTGATTTGGATGGGCTGTCTGTTGCTGCGAATAATGAGGTGGAAGAAACAGTGACGGAAGGAAGAGATTCGAAGGTTTTTTGTAGCAATGGTGTTGTAAGTGGCAGTGTAGCAGGGATTCTTTATAAGTGGGTGAATTATGGTAAGGGTTGGAGATCACGATGGTTCATGCTTGAGGATGGGGTTCTTTCGTATTATAAGATTCATGGGCCAGACAAGATTTTGATGACTCCTGTTAGTGATAAGGGTGTTAAGGTGATTGGAGAGGATTCCTTGAGATATATGAGGAAGGCCAACTGGGCAAATCGGCTTGGCGGGTCTGCAAAGCAGTGGAAGCCATTCGGGGAGATACATTTGAAGGTTCTCTTTTTACTGTTTTTTCCCCTTAATTTTCTTTTACTGAATGAGTTTGTTAGTTTTGTTTTCAGTTCTTTTTATGTGCTTACGTGAATAGATTAGTTTGCTCTAAAATTGGTATTGATCTTGATTGTTCAAAAGAAAGAGAATTGATTCTAGAAGTGTTTTGGCTACATGTTGTAAAGTTATTTTTTAACAGCTAGGACCAATAGTCTTTTGTGACTATTTACTTGAGCAGCTCATTCAAAATTTACAGTTTTTTTAATCGAAAAATTTCCGGTAATATGTGTACACATTTATATAAGTACATATACATGCATCTTTGCACAATGATTCTTATACTTTGATTTCTAAATTGGCCTTTTGAGAATGAAATAAATCAAGGAGTGTAAAGTGATTCCCCAGAAACAACTTTGCCAATCTCTTCATTGTATTTATAATAGAAACAATTAGGATAACCACCATTAAGCCCTAAATGAAATCAAAGTCATCGATGTATTCTTCAGGGGTGTTTCAAAACGTTATTACATTGCCTGCTAAAAGATCCTTGCTCAGTTTCCTTAGAGAAAAGACAAAACGTGCATATGGGAGGCAGACACCTAATTGCATATTTACATTATCTTCACTTCATAAACCAAGTTGGACCCGATATCCCGTACAGTGTTTTTCCTGTATAAATCGGTGCCAGACAACTTAAGAATTTATTGTCAATTACAGCTTATTACAGCTGAACTCCTTTTAACGAATTCTAGTAACCCCCTAATTACAGCCGGTAATTGATGGAAAATCATATTTTTCTTTCACTCTCTCCCTCAAGGTGGTGGTGACACTAGTATCGTTCATTGTTTTTATTTAGATTTCTTATTTGTATGACATTGATTGCATAATGAGAGGGTTGTTTTAACAACCGGATTTATTGAATTTAAATTTGATTTCAATGGAATTTCTATCATTGTCTTAGGTGTTAGGAAATTAGAATTGAACCCACTTGAATTGAACCCACTTGTGTTAATTTTTGGTAGAATTTTAATATAAGTTTTATGCAATGATTTTAATAGTTCAAGAGCTAAATATATTTTATGCTAAGGGAAGACGAGTGATCATAATACCCTACCGACCGAAAATACGATATGTATAAGATTTAATCTCTATTATTTTTCTTGATCAGTTGAGAGAGGACATGTCGTCACTTTCACTATAATGTTTGCAAATCGAGAGGATTAATAAAATCAAAGTAAGATTAAGTGTTGGATTTAAACACCCTAGATTTTCTTAACTGATATATAACAAAAAAATCTTAGTAATTAGGTTAAATAAAATCTGATAGTTTAATTAGGTTAAAATCAATCAATCAATTAATCTTGTTACTCATTAGTTTAAAATTAATTTTGATAAAAGGCAACGAAACCAACGCAGTCCTCAGATGTTCGACACCCTTACTAGTACTATTCTACGGAATTATTACTATACGGAATAATTAACGGTGCCAAAAATTGGTCGTTAACAAGTTAAGTTTGAAGTGCAAAAATGTATAATAATTTGCACCGATCACAACCTCAAACTTAGACATTGCTAATCCTCGAGCAATGAAAAATAAAATAAAAACTAAACTAAACTAGGCAACGAAACCAGCGCAGTCCTCAGAGGTTCGACATCCTTACTAGTACTATTCTACGGAATTATTACTATATGGAATAATTAACGGCGCCAAAAATTGGTCGTTAACAAGTTAAGTTTGAAGTGCAAAAATGTATAATAATTAGCACCGATTACAACCCCAAACTTAGACATTGCTAGTCCTCGAGCAATAAAAAATAAAATAAAAACTAAACTAAACTATGTCTACATCCCCTTTCGTGGGATCCCCGGTTGCATTTTGCATATGCAACAAGTCTTTTAAACCCCTACGTGGCCCTAGTGGACGAATGAAGTCTCATGAAGGTTTATAGTGGTCAACTCACAAATATCTGTACTTATCTTGTAATTCTACAATCTGCTCAAGTAAAACATGCAAGTTTCAAAACAATGATTGATATATATTCCAAACTTTTCAAAATCACAATACATGCAAAGATAATCCATAATTTATTAACAAGGTTAAATTTTTAACTCTCCACATTCTCAATTTCACACAATTCTTACCCAATTGGTCACAATTTTTCTTTGATGTGTAATGTGAACTAATAATTGAATGTGTGATCTCAACCTATCTTCTCAATAGTTATTCTATCGACTCACTTTTCATTGAATTTCCTTTCAATTTAAACACTCAACCCTAAGACTTTTACTCACTTTTCTTTTCTATTTAAGTGTGACTGTGCAAAATCGAAGTCCATTTAGCATTTTAGACAACCTGTGTAGCGAGTGTTAGGTAGGTGTCTCCCAAACCAAAAGACTTTAGGGCACCAGGTGTAAAGACACTTATAAGGACTTATTAACTCGAGTCAAATAGGCTTCGGACTTAAACTATTCACACTAGGTTATTTTATCCATTCCCAAGCTCACACAGTTTGATGCGAACACTCTCTGCTTAGTGAGGCATGAGGCCGGTTACTAAGTGCAAAACCTGGTTAGGTAACCCATTTTTTTCTATCACAATTTTTTTTTCCTAGTTTAGTCAAGGTTGATGTTCAATTTTTAGGTCATCCAAATTCCAACCTCTTGTGAGTTAACAAAGCACTAATCAATTAGTTTGGTTTCAAACCCACTAGACAATATTTTAGAGTGCTCGTGCATATATCAAAGTGTATTCATGACTCATTGAAAAATTTTCAGCTTTAATAGTTCAATCAAGGATTAAAAATTGTGTTTATTTGAAATCATGTGTTCTCAAATTTAACCCTATCAATAAAAATTAGATTCCCCTATATGTATCACAATCTTTAAAATTCAAAATAGTTCAGTTTGAGTAAATTCAGTGTTGCATGTCTTACATTATTGCATGGTTGCACAATCACCCAAAAATAGTAAATAGAATAATGACTATTATTTCCCACTAAACTTAAAGCTTACAATGTCCTCAATGTAAAAATAGAATTTAAGCACAGTAAGAGATTAGAGCAATAATACCTGACTGGTGAAACCATAGGCAAACCATAAGTTCGGAAGGCGAAGTGGGGTGAAAATAGATCCAGAATGTATAAAAATCACCCAAAACTTCGTTCAAATGTTACCTAGTAGGTTTAGTACAAAACCAGAAATATCCACACACAAAATAGATGCAAATAGTCAATATATATCAAAAGAAAGTTAGCATCATCAGTCGAAGCAGAGGATAAAACTAGTGACAAACTAACTCAAGAAAACTAAAAAAATAAATGTCGAAAGAGTGGAGCTAAGCTCTGTACAACGGACTCAAGAAAGATAATATCCTAACTAAGGACTGGAGGTACGACTTACTGAGGATGAGGAGGATGAAATTGAGTATCAAACATGGCCCGCATCATCTCATACATGTCGAAATTGCTCTGCATATGCTGAATCTTTTGGGCCCGAAGGCATCATCTGCGACCCATCACTATACTGCCTGATCTCTGAAATCATAAAGCTCTGCCTAATCTTGATGCTGCTGCATGAGCTGTATGGACTCATACTGAAATTGCTGCTCAGCCTTTGATCTCTGATCATGAATAGCCCGGTAATCCTGTTGGGCCTCCTAGCGTTGATCCTAAATAGCCCGGTAATCTGCAAACTCCTGGCGAGTCATGTATACTGGCGCCTCTGGTTGATCACTAAACTGGGGAGGTGGGGAAGATTGATACTGAGGAGACTGGTGGTGATACTCTTTAGGAGGAGATTGAGGAGGAGCTGTATTAGCCTCATCATGTAGCATCTCAGCCTCAGGTAGCGGGTCATCGGGCATCCTCTTACCCATATTCCTTGTGAGAGCTTGATAGCTCTTATCCCACTGAGACTCCCCAAATGATAAAGGCGGTTCAGAAGATTCGTTTGCACTGAGGACATAACCTTGTTCTATTAATGACTCAGTGATTAGATTTCCAAATAAAAGGTTCCAAGTATGTGTCCCTGGCGATTTCAACCTGATGGCCTTATCATAAAATTTCTTAATGGTCTTCCAAACATATTCTGCAGCATCTATCCAATGCCCACACCAGAACTCATAAAGTGATTTCAAAAGAAGGTCCCATCGCTCAGTCTTTGTCCAATCGGGTATAAATTGAGTTTGAAGACGGAGCCTACAAACCATAAATCAGTTGGAAGAAGCGCCCGACGGGTACATTTTTTTTTCTTATTGTCATTATACCAACCCTCACACATGGTCATGATAATCTCATGGGTATCAAGACTCTCAACAGGGGAAGGGACAAACTCCACTCCAGGTGGTGGACTAATGGGACAACCTAAAGCTAAGGCAACAGATTCGACAGTCACATCAAAAGAGAGACCGTCAACTGCAACTGAAAGCACTTACACCCCATCCTGATTCCCTTTAATCATGCTCTGGTAAAATAGGCTTACCAGTCAAGGGTACGCCTTGGTGGAAGCCCGGAGTAACCCATTAAGACCCCACCTCTCTAATTCCTCGATGGTGGAGGCAGTGGGCCTATGGTGGCGAAAAAACTCAATGTCAAAAGTGGTTTGTGTTCCACATTCCAATCTGCAAAATAAAGCATTAGGTTTCTCGTGTTCCACTACGGGTTGTTTCTCGGTCGTTTTCTTCTTTTTAGGGGCATTTTTTTTCAACAATCTTCTAAGAAGCAAATCAACAAACACTTGGTTTGCACTATTTTCTACATCACAAAATCACCCCCAAACCATACTTCCAAAGCTTTCACAATTGGTCAATCTTCGACCTCACATTCCACAACTTATCCCGTCCTCCACAATCACACAAAAGAAAGCGAAATAATTGAAATAAGGAAGAGACGGAGAGTACCTCTAAAGAATGACGTTCTTCACAAATAGTTCTCAAAATAACGACCCCAAACTAAGGCTCCAACCCACTTTACGAGCAAATCGTGACTCTTTACCACCTCAAGAACATGGAATGGAGATGAAAAGAGGGAATGGAATGAAGGAAAAGGAAAGAAATAAAAAAGAAGGAAGAGTAGAGTGAGAAAGAAGGAAGAGTTGAATGAGAAAAATGAGGTCCGGATGAGTTTAAAAGGAGTCAAAACGGCGCCGGCTATCGATCCTCCAAGGTAAAACTCCTTTGATTATTTGGTTTTTGCGCACTATCATGCTCTTCTTCTTTGCTAAGATCCTAATGAGTCATTTTATACTCTTTTATTCGCATGAACCTGAAATCAATAGATACAACCAAACATCATAAAATAATATAAAAAATTACTCTAAAGGGTTAACAAGTTAAGTTTGAGATGCAAAAATGTATAACAATTAGCATCGATCACACGTTCTTTAGAGGTACTCTCCGTCTCTTCCTTATTCAATTATTTCGATTTCTTTTGTGTGATTGTGGAGGACGGGATAAGTTGTGGAGTGTGAGGTCGAGGATTGACCAATTGTGAAAGCTTTGGAAGTGTGGTTTGAGGATGATTTTGTGATGTAGAAAATAGTGCATACCAAGTGTTTGTTGATTTGCTTTTTAGAAGATTGTTGAAAAAAAATACCCCTAAAAAGAAGAAAACGACCGAGAAACAACCCGTAGTGGAACACGAGAAACCTAATGCTTTATTTTGCAGATTGGAATGTGGAACACAAACCACTTTTGACATTGAATTTTTTTGCCACCATAGGCCCACTGCCTCCACCATCGAGGAATTAGAGAGGTGGGGTCTTAATGGGTTACTCCGGGCTTCCACCAAGGCGTACCCTTGACTGGTAAACGACTGGTAAGCCTATTTTACCAGAGCATGATTAAAGGGAATCAGGATGGGGTGTAAGTTCTTTCAGTTGCAGTTGACGGTCTCTCTTTTGATGTGACTGTCGAATCTGTTGCCTTAGCTTTAGGTTGTCCCATTAGTCCACCACCTGGAGTGGAGTTTGTCCCTTCCCCTGTTGAGAGTCTTGATACCCATGAGATTATCATGACCATGTGTGAGGGTTGGTATAATGACAATGGGAAAGGAAAATGTACCCGTCGGGCGCTTCTTCCAACTGATTTATGGTTTGTAGACTCTGTCTTCAAACTCAATTTATACCCGATTGGACAAAGACTGAGCGATGAGACCTTCTTTTGAAATCACTTTATGAGTTCTGGTGTGGGCATTGGATAGATGCTGCAGAGTATGTTTGGAATATCATTGATAAATTTTATGATAAGGCCATCATATTGAAATCGCCGGAGAAACGTACTTGGAACCTTTTATTTGGAAATCTAATCACTCAGTCAATAATAGATCAAAGTTAAGTCCTTAGTGCAAACGAACTTTCTAAACCGCCTTTATCATTTGGGGAGTCTCAGTGGGATAAGAGCTATCAAGCTCTCATAAGGAATACGGGTAAGAGGATGCTTGATGACCCTCCACCTGAGGATGAGATGCTACATGATGAGGCTGATGCAGTTCCTCCCCAGTCTCCTCCTAGAGAGTATCACCACCAGTCTCCCCCACCTCCCCGGTTTAGTGATCAGCCAGAGGCGCCAGTATACATGACTCGTCAGGAGTTTGCAGATTACCAGGCTATTCAGGATCAGCGCTGGGAGGCCCAGTAGGATTACCGAGCTATTCAGGATCAGAGATGGGAGGCCGAGCAGCAGTTTCAGTATGAGTCCAGACTGTTCATACAGCAGCATCAGACAGAGCTTCATGATTTCAGAGATCAGGCAGTACAACGATGGGCCGCGAATGATACCTTCTAAACCCAGCAGATTCGGCATATGCAGAGCAGTTTCGACATGCATGAGATGATGCGGGTCGTGTTTGATACTTAATTCCATCCTCCTCCTGAGTAGGCCGTACCTCCGGTCCTTAGTTTGGATTTTATCTTTCTTGAGTCTGTTGTAGGGAGCTTAGCTCCACTCTTTCGACATTTATTTTTTTTAGTTTTCTTGAGTTAGTTTGTCATTAATTTTATCACCTGCTTTGACTGATGATGCTAACTTTCTTTTGATATATATTGACTATTTGCATCTATTTTTGTGTGGATATTTCTGGTTTTGTACTACCCTTGCAGGTATAATTTAGACGAAGTTTGGGGTGACTTTTCCCTATCTGTGATTTATTGTCACACCCCCTTCGCCTTTCTTATCATGGATTGCCTATCACCAGTCACATATTATTGTTTTAATCCATTCTGTGCTTAAATTCTATTTTTTACATTGAAGACAATGTAATCTTTAAGTTTGGGGTAGATAAATAATATTCATTATTTTCCATTATCTTTTTGGATGATTGTGCAACCATACAATAGGGTAGAACATGCAAAATAATGAAAATTTTTTAGACTGAACTGTTTTGAATTTGAAAAATTGTAATACATATAGTGTAATCCAATTTTTATTAAAAGGTTTAAATTTGAGAACACATGATCTAAATAGACACAGTTTTTGTAACCTTTAACTACTCAAGCTGAAAATAATTGTGAAAGTCATATATACACTTCGATTATATGCATGAGCATTCTAACATATTGTTTAGTGGGGTTATAAACCAAACTAATTGATTAGTGCTTTTGTTAACCCACAAGAAGTTGGATAACCTAGAAATTGAACACCACCCTTGGCTAAACTAAAAAAAAAAAAAATTGTGATAGAAAAATGGGTTACCTGATGTTTGTTCTTAGTAACCAAGCCTCTTACCTCACTAAGAGGGAGTGTTTGCGTCAAACCGTGTGATATTTGGAATGGATAAAATAACCTAATGTGACTAGTTTGAGTTCGAAGCCTATTTGACTTGAGTTAATAAGCCCTTCGGGGTGTCTTTATACCTGGTGCCTTAAAGCCGTTTGGTTTAGGAGTCATCGGCCTAACACTCGTTACACGGGTTGTTTGGAATGCTAAATGAACTTAGATTCTACACAGTCACACCTAAATAGAAAGAAAAGTGAGTAAAAGCCTTGGGGTTGTATGTTTAAATTGAAAAGAAATTCAATGAAAAGTGAGTCGACAGATAACTATTGAGAAGATATGTTGATATCACACATTCAATTATTAGTTCACATTACACATCAAAGAAAAATTTTGACTAATCTTTTGTGAACTGAATTCTTCAGAATTGGGTAAGAATTGTGTGAAATTGAGAATGGGGAGAGCCGAAAATTCAACCTTGTTAATAAATTGTGGATTATCTTGCATGTATTGTGATTTTGAAAATTTTGGAATATGTATTAGTTACTGTTTTGAAACTTGCATGTTTGACTTGAGCAGATTGCACAAGTATAGGGTAGTAAAGACGTTTGTGGGTGTCATCACTGTAAACATCCACGGTGCGACATATTCAATTTTTTCTAGGGCCACCTAGAGGTTCAAAAGGCTTGTTGCATATGCCAAATGCAACCGGGGATCCCACGAAAGGGGATGTAGACATAGTTTAGTTTTTATTTTATTTTTCGTTGCTCGAGGACTAACAATATATAAGTTTGGGGTTGTGATTGGTGTTAATTGTTATACATTTAAGCACCTCAAACTTAACTTGTTAACCCTTTGGAGTAATATTTTAAACTGTTTTACAGTACTTGGTTGTCTTGGTCTCTTTTAGGTTCATGCGAGAAAAAGAGGATAAAATAGAAGCTTTAGAAGCTTCAATGACTCATAAGAATCTCAGCAAGAAGAAGGGTAAAAAAATGTGCAAAAAAGAAAACAAAGTCAAGAGTTGAGTTCCACTATGAGCGATTGATCGCCCCCTGCGTTTTTGGGTTGTGAACAATGTTTGGAAAAACTCTTTTTGGGCCCGGTTTGGATATTTTAAAAGCCCTATTTCGTAGAGAAAAGAGAAGAAAAAAGTTTAAACTAAATTAGAACTCCGAATTTAACAAGGACTTTATCTTTTTTTTTTTCTCTCTATAAATAGGAGAACCCTTGACCATAATCAGTATGTAGAGACTTTTGGATTTGAAGAAGAGAAGTTCTGGAGACAAGGAAGCCAAAAGGATGAGTTATTCGATTTTGTTTATGAAGACGACGTGCTCCTCCCTCGCGATGAACTAACTTTCCATTCTAGGGTTTCGATAAAACCCTATCCAAGTAACTATGTCGTTTTTTGTTTTTATTTAGATTTCTTATTTGTATGACAATGATTGCATAATGAGAGGGTTGTTTTAGCAATCAGATTTATTGAATTTAAATTTAATTTCAATGAAATTTCTATCATTGTCTTAGGTGTTAGGAAATTAGAATTGAACCCACTTGTGTTAATTTTCGGTAGAATTTTAATATAAGTTTTATGCAATGATTTTAATAGTTCAAGAGAATAAATCTAAAGATATTTTATGCTAAGGGAAGATGAGTGATCATACTACCCTAGTTTAATGTATATCACTCGTGCCAACCAAAGATATGATATGCCTAGAATTTAATCTCTTGTATTTTTCTATTAGTTGAGAGGGAACGTGTCGTCACTGTCACTGTAATGTTTGCAAATCGAGAGATATTAATAAAATCAAAGTAAGATAAGTTATAAAGCTAGTGGTGGATTCAACCCTAAATTTTCTCAACGGATATATAACCAAAAGATCTTAGTAATTAGGTTAAATAAAATCTGATAGTCTAATTAGGTTAAAATCAATTAATTAATTAATCTTGTTACTCATTAGTTTAAAATTAATTTTGATAAAAGATAACGAAACCAGCGCAGTCCTCAGAGGTTCGACACCCTTATTAGTACTATTCTACGGAATTATTACTATAAAGAATAATTAAATTGAGTAACGACCAATTACTATCGTCTGTTAAAGTAATTATCTAGTTTCTTGATGATGATGCCATGAAGAAAACCACAATTGATCAAAGAAACAAGAACTGATATTCAAATATGTATTGTGTGTATCAGGTGTTGTGCAAATGTGTGTATGACTTTCATATTTCAACATTTCCTCTTTTTGAGAAATTGATAAGGTTTAAATAGTATGGTTTACAGGTTTCCTCAATTCGTGCGAGCAAATCAGATGATAAAAGGCTTTCCATATTCACGGGAACGAAGACTCTTCACCTGCGGTGTGTGTCTAGAGAGGACAGGGCTGCGTGGATTGACGCACTGCTGGCTGCTAAAGACCTTTTCCCCAGAGTGTTGACGAGCAGTGACTTTACACCCTCTGAAGATATTGCCATTTCAACTGAGAAACTACGATCACGATTATTGCAGGAAGGACTGAGTGAGACCGTCGTTAAAGATTGCGAATCTATTATGCTCATGGAACTCTCTGAGCTGCAGAACCAGTTAAAGGCTCTTCAACGTAAACATATTATCCTACTTGACACATTGAGGCAGCTAGAGGTATTTTCCTTTGTTGAATTTCTTTTTCCTTGTATACTCTTGTAAACAAACACATGGATGCCAATAGCCATAGAATAAAATGACATGATTGTCAAAGAAGGGAACTGGCCAAAGCACTTTCAAGTCTCAAGCTTTGTTAAGTTTCAAATCTGTCATATTCTTGGTTTAAGTATTCATATTTGTTTGTAGATATTGGTTGCAATAGGTCTCTCCATGTTTATGCATGTCACTGTATGTATCTTTGTCTGCTTCTCCAATGGGCTTGTTCACTACTACATTTATCCAAATAAGGTTGTCACTTTTAATGGGAAAAGTAATACCGATCCACTGTTTAAGTGCTTCAGTTAGGTAACTGTTGGTTGTATTATCGTTTTTCTCAATTACATGTTTTCAGTTGGAATTTTTGCATATTAACTGTTATAGACTTGGGCGTTATTTTTGAATCACCGAAGATAATTTCAATTAGCTGTATGATTTCCGAACACATTTTTTGCTCTAATATATCATTTTTTGGACATGAGATAAAATTTTGGGATGAATTATGAAATATGGACTCACGCTTCATCTTAAATGTCTATTGTTGAATTGAATCCATAGGTTGGCATCCAGTGTATCTGTTGGCGAACTTTTTAGTTCCTTAATACATTTGATATTTGTTTGCTACATATCAAATGGATGTCCAATACCTCTAATTTTGTTTCTCTTGCATTGGTTTTTTTTAATCGGTAAATATCAAGTACATTAGTAGATCAAAGAAGTACCAGCGGTTTACGAAGATGTAAACTAAGCCAAAACAAAAGGCCAACATGAAAACTAAAAAAACAAGATACCCATTGATGTAGGACTATGCAATGACCTAAAATCTAATGTGCTGAGACCAAGATTTGATTAACAAGAATATGGAAAAATATAAAATAGCAATCTCATCACAAACAATTAATCAAGAAAATTCAAGTAAACAATTTTAAGAAGATTCAAGGCCATGTCACAAACCTACAATAACGACCCTCAGTTATACTCATATCTGTGATGGTTAATGGAATTCTATAATTCCACAAGCTTAGGGATTAGTTCTCAATTCAATGAAGGTTTTCTAACCTGTTCTAGGTTTTGGAATTGAATTAGGGTTTGGGGTTATGATGTTGTAGGGTTTCAGGATTGAATTAGGGTTGAGGTATTACTGTTTTAGGGTTTTAGGGTTTTAGGGCATAATAGGTAGGAGGGCTGTAGCAGTCATGAGACAAGTTCAACGGAGTGAGAATAAGGCTGGGACAGGTTTATGGCAGTGGGAAATAGGCTGGGACAGGTTTATGGAAGTGGGAAATAGGGTATACTATAGCAGCTGTTAGGGTTTTTAAGGTTAAAGGCAATTGTAGCAATGCTGTTTTTTAGGGTATTTTGCAACTGCAGAATATCTGTAACAGCATTAGGGAATGGAGAAAATGACTTGAACAGGTGTGGCAGTAAAGGAATGGGTTGGAGAATGGTACGATAGCTAGGGTTTGGGCTAGATTATGGTCTCTTGCAAAGGAAATCAAGAAAATCAATAAAGAACAAGGTAGGGAAGAAATCTAGGGTTTGGTTTGGGTGAGATTTCTTGCAAGGGAAAATGATCTAGGGTTTGATTGATTAGGGTTTCAATAAAAAACAGAATTAATGAGAAAAAGATTATTAACATAACTTAGATCTTTAGGAATCACTTACATGGCGTTACACCAAAATTCCTTTAGGAATCACTCTCATGACATCACACCAGATCCAATCATTGAAAAATGCTCAAAAACATTTTCTTTCATTCATAAAATTCAGTAACTAAAATTTTACAGCATAAATTAAGTTTAAATAGATGTAAACCCTACTTGCTTAAAGACTAAAATATCCAAATTAATAAAAAGACTAAAATAACCCTACACTAATAAATTGTTTCCTCCCTAACTATAAGTCCAGTCCATTGAGCTTTTATAGCCACGTTAAATCAGCCCATATGCACACCTTCCCAATGCGGGGTCTTCCTAATGAGCAATGTGTGCATATGAGCTCTTTGATGCCCCAAATCATCTACCAATAGTGATATGTGGGCCTTTTCCTTCTTCTTCCGCCTATGATAAACCTGAAATTCTTTGTGATGCGTGATGTCCGCATCACCCATACAATATGTGCAGAGGCCTAACTCCTCACAACAAGATATCACCCACTTCCCTCCCCAATTGAGTACCCAACTGAGTAAGTGAACACCATTCCACAACCAATCACCGAATTTGAGCTATTGTGCGAGGATTTCGGAACTGATGAATTTTCAAATACACGGTAATTCCTCTCTTTCCAAATAAACCACGAAATAGCTCCTGACAAGATAGTCCAGATTATTTCCTTAGCACTCACTAGTGTTGTCAGTTGCCACCCCGACAAGAAGCTCAAAAAAGAAAGTGGGAAGACCCAATCCATACCTAATTGAGACAAGAAGAACCCCAAATACCAAAGGCAATGTACAATGCAATAGCAAATGATCTACTGACTCTTCTTCAAGGAAGCACAAATAACATTGATTTTCCATACTTCATCCTATACTCTTTAAATGATCAGTTGTAAGAATTTCATTAAGAATTGCAGACCAAAGGAAAAAAGATACCTTAGATGGTACATGAGGGGACCAGCCAACTTTATATGAAAATGAAGACAAAGGTACAAAGACAATAGATTGTAAGAATGATCTCATTGAGAACCGATCATTGTTCCTTTTAGACCAAATCCTGCTATTTCTAGTATGGGTACAATAGAAAAATGAGCTCAGTCGAGTCAAAAGGCGTTACAAGTCCTCAACCTCCCAATTGTTTAGGGTCCTCCTCAATCTTGGACATCAGACTACCTCATTCCCCACTCTCTCAAAATAGTCAGCTACAGTGGCTTCTTTACTAAGGGCAAGGAGGAAAATGTTTCCAAAGTCCTCCTTGAGCCGCGAGTGACCATACCATACCAGTGGTCTTTCTAAAATTGGATTTCAGTACCACACCCCACCTTAAACCTAATGTGGCCATGTGGGGCTCCAACAACTTGGCCACAGCCATGCTACCCTTCTAGAGGCCCACTCCATGCGAGCCTCTCACCCCCTTTGGTATCCAACATGAAGCTTCCCCGTAATTAGTGACAATCACCTCTCACCCCATGTTTCTACTTAATATAATCACATTGATTATTTCTACGTTTTGCTGGATCCTTTCCAGATTTCATCAGGCTTTTAAAGTATTTAAAAGTTATGCGCTGCAGTGTTTTGCATTGCATACTTGACTTGAATTTGTTATATAGAACCTGTACGTAACAGTTTAACTGCTAAGTCTTTTGTATTGGATGGACTTATTTCCTGTTGTATTATTTGCTGTTCCAGATTATATCAATTTCTTCCCACATTTATCTGGTCATGGTTCTTCCTTGTACATATCCTACCAGAGCAGGGGATGGAAGACATGTTATTTGGAGTAAATAAGTCTGTCCTTACTATTTATAAATTTGTTTTGCAGACAGAGAAAGTAGAGCTGGAAACTACTGTAGTGGATGAAACAAAGGAGCGTGATTCGTATTGTGGACAAGGGAATGGAAGATTCAGTGGTTAGTAATGCTTTTAGAGATTTATTGATTAAATGATCTGATAGGCACAACCAATCAAAAAGAAATGTTCTGATAGGCACATCCGTCAAGCACTGACTATGTATTTGTGAACTTATTTTGAACTTCTTGAAGTTTGAAAGGAAGTTTATCAGTAAAGAATGTAATAATTTTGTTAATTTAGTTGAGAACCTGATTGGGTTATTTAGCAGTTTAAGTGGTTGGGGCCTTGAGTTGTACCATCAACTTTCTCAACTCTTTCCCATGCCTTTGCAACTGAGATATTTTTAGTAACTAGGTAATGTTCTCACGACCCAAATATGATTTTCAGTTAAAAAAATATTTTGTCAATTACGCATGAGACATCATGGGTTGCATACTGGACATATAATACCATGTTGTGGCTGTCTTAAATTACAGCTCCTTCTGTGGAAAGTTTCTGGGTTTCTCAAATGATATATTCTTTTCGAAATGTCTGTGTCGTGCATGGAAATGTTGTCTCCTATCAGTGAGGTTGCTAAAAAACTCAAAAAGTATTACTGTCTTGCTTTCCTACTTGAAATTTTCTTCTCATAATATAACTACTCAAACTCTCATATAGTTTTAAATCTTGAAATTTAGCGGTTCCCCTCATTCTCCTTCTAATGTCACAGATTTTTATTCGATCATGTCAGCGGGTAGTGCAAGCGATACTGATGCAGACAATGAAAGTCAAGATGGAGTGGACGTTGAAACAGATGAAGATGATGGAATATATTTTGATACAGAGGATTTTTTGTCTTCAGAGTCCCTTAGAAGTGCTTCATGTCGTAGTAGGGATTCTATGGGAAATGCCTGTAGTGCTTTAATATGTGATAAGGACTCCTACTTTTCTGACCATTTACGTGAGGTTGAAATGGAGATCAAGGCCATTGAATATCCCTATGTCAAAAGAAGGGACAGGTTACCAGAACCCAAGGAAAAAGAGAAGCCTGTTGGCTTATGGTCAATAATCAAAGATAATATTGGAAAGGACCTTTCTGGAGTTTGTCTCCCTGTTTACTTTAATGAGCCACTTTCTTCCCTGCAGAAGTGCTTTGAAGATTTGGAATATTCGTACTTGGTTGATCGAGCATTGGGATGGGGCAAGCAGGTCAGATTCTTAGCTGTGCTTTCTTTATGTGGCAAAGCAGTTCCTAAAAAGCATGATCTGTTAGATGCATTTTGATCCAGGTAGTTGGTATGCTGGCGTTAGCCCTGAGACATATTACTTTACCCATAGTCTTAAACTCTCAATCATTTTTGTAGGCTTCAATTCACTTGTACACATCTCATCACCTGAACATAAATAATTCTCTGTACTTTGATTATTATTATTTTTTCGCTCTATATGTCGATTCTTTAATTTAGTTTTAAGGTAATGGGCAGTAGGTTTTGTAATCCATTTGAATAATTTCCATGTGAAATATAGACTCTTTAAGTTTTACGCATCAGCGTATTGATAGCTAGTTAGCAGTATCTAGTTCCATTTCTCATTGGAACTTTGTGTGAATTATTTTCCTTTGAGGATCTTGGCTTAGAGGGATAACTGAAAGGTTAGGTTTATTCTTCTTTATTCGGACCTTGGTTGTCGGTAGCTACCTAAGAATTGCTTGACTTCACATTCATATACAATAAATTTCCTGACAAAAAATATACAATAAACTTTGCATTAGGATGATATGTGTGCAACTGATACTTAGTATTCATACCTCAGAAACTCCCACGTGTCTTAAAATATGTTGAAGATGGTTTGGTTGAAATATATGCTTTTTGATAGGTTAATGAAGACACAATGAAAGAAAAAAAGGACACAATGAAAGAAAAAAAGAGTGTGTCCAGATCTATACAGAAAGCCAAGTAAGTGGGAATGCTGCCTACAGCTACCTCTATCCTCATTAAGAAATAGTTAATGGTTAAGAGGGATCTTACAATTTCAATCTACCATGCAGAATAGATTCTTTAGTCAAGACTGCTGGCTGCATCAATTGCAGAACCCCATCTGGCATACTTATGAGGCAGCTGCCTGCCAGTTGTATTCTTAAGCTTCAAGCAGTTCCAGCCTCTAGGGAACTGCCAAAGTAGCAGTTCCAGAACCTATATCTAGTTTCTAATTAAAAACTGTCAGACAACCAGTCCGAAAATTGGAGCATATTTGTAAAATTTTACCATGTATCTGATTAAATACTGTCGGACATCCAGTCCAAAAATCGGAACATATTTGTAAAATTTTACCAAAAATCCAACACCACCAGTTGGTAGCTCCTTAGCTGAAACCAGAAAAATGACTTCCTAGTGAAAAACTTATTTTTTGAAACAGCCACAAATCTCCCATCATCTCATTGGGATTCACATTGCAATTTACTGTCATAGAATGTTATGGGAACAAGATACTGTTTTAAAAAGTGTAAATAGGCTGCAGGATATCTAGTTAACCTTGGCATTTATTTATTTATTTTTACAATAGAACGCAAAATACGTGAAACTAAAGAATAATGCCAAATTACCACTTTGTTGAATTCTACCATAAAGTTTTTCATTGCTAGCACTCCATTTCATGTTTATGTAGTTACTGCACTATGAAAAGTTTCAAACTAATCTAACCAGTGAAACATGGGAATAATAATTGCAGTATGGCGTAGCCAACTCTATTCAATGCCGGGAAAATCTATATATATTTTCATAATTCTGTGACTTGTATCTTTGCCCCATATTGGAATATGTCGGCTGAGTTGCATCTAACTCAGTCAAAGTTTAAATCTCTGCACGGGAAAGATTTAAGCTTTAACATGTAAGCAGCAATTGGATATTAACATCCATCAGCTTATAAAATGACAATAACTCTGAAACCCATCAACAAGCATAAAACCTTGTGTTTGCTTTTCTCAAATTAATTTGATATTTTGTTTTTTGATGTAATACTTTTTATCCTACTACTTGGGCCAAGGTTTAAAGACTTGTATCAAAAAAAAAAAAAAAATTCAGTAAACAGGTTTGGCCAATGAATAATGACCGAGTATGTTGATGACATTTGAAATATTTCAAACTTTATTTTGAATCATGAATTCAACTCATAGCAACAAAATTTGAATGAATTTATATTAGTTCAAAACTGTAGTGTCTTCTGGGTATCCTGTATTAAATGGATTTATCCGAACTGACTTTTGAATTGGATGACTGAAATTATGGGTTGTGCCTGGTGCAGGGGAACAGCTTGATGAGAATTCTAAACATTGTGGCTTTTGCTGTATCTGGCTATGCGTCCACACAAGGTCGACAGTGTAAGCCTTTCAACCCTCTTCTTGGGGAGACGTACGAGGCTGACTATCCAGACAAAGGTTTACGATTTTTTTCTGAAAAGGTTATTCTTCTTTCCTCCACTTCCACAATAATTTGGTAGACATTAGTAAACTTCTGAACTCTGAATCATATATGGCTAGGAACTTGTACATGGACCTCTCTTCCGTTTATGATGGATAGTGTTAGACATTAGTAAACTTCTGAACCATATATGGCTAGGAACTTGTACATGGACCTCTCTTCCATTTATGATGGATATAATTGAAATATAAAAGGTGGTAGTTACCTCTTTCATGCTCTATTTTTTCTTTTTCTCCTTCAAGAAGTTTAGCTGAACCATCATTTTGTAAGAAGTGCAAGATGATGTCCTTGTCATTAGAATTTGGAGCAAGGCTTATTACTCTAACATGTGCAAAGTAATCTACAAAGCATAGTTCGAAAATTCGGCTAGTCACCCGAGTAACTCGGCCGAGTTACTTGACTCCACTGAATTTTGAGTCGAGTTGCTTCAAAACTCGAAGGAGACACTATTCAGAAAGTTACTCGGGTGAGTTGGTCGAGTCGAATTTTTCGACTCACCAGACTAGGTCGAGTCACGGAAGGGTATTTTTATCACTTTCAATTTTAAAAAAAAAACCTAAACTCGACTGTCACACTGTTTTTGCAGTATAATTTTTTGGGCTGCAAAGCCAACCTACTCTGAGTTCTGTTAAATCTAGTTTTTAGGTTTGAGGTTGCAAAACCAGTCTACTTTGGGTTCTTTTAACTCCGATTTTTCAAGTTATTTGTGATTTTAATCTTGGATAAAATGTCAAGAAATTGTTAATTGTCTAATTGGTATCTATATATATATATATTCTGAGTCGGACTGCGTCGAGTTCTTTTCGAGTTACTTGACCCGGCTAACTTTCAAGTTTCGAGTCTAGTGGAGTTTTTGGGTTTTTGAGCTATGCTACAAAGTAACAAGTTGCTTTGATTCAGGTGAGTCACCATCCGATGATTGTTGCTTGTCACTGTGAGGGCAGTGGCTGGAAATTCTGGGCAGACTCTAATCTGAAAGGCAAGTTCTGGGGACGTTCTATCCAGCTTGATCCTGTAGGTGTTCTTACCCTGCAGTTTGAAGATGGGGAGACATTCCAGTGGAGCAAGGTCACCACTTCTATCTACAACATCATACTTGGTAAAATCTACTGTGACCATTATGGCACTATGCGTATTAAGGGCAGTGGCAATTACTCCTGCAAGCTCAAATTCAAGGAGCAATCTATCATTGACCGAAATCCCCATCAGGTATGTGAGCATTCATAGATGAAAAGATAACGAGGCAAACTTCCATTACATTTTCCTCAGGACCTCTATATAGATATTTAAATTTTAGGCTGGCAATCCCAATCTTGATGATGTGTGCGAAGAGCTGCTTATCAAATCTAGAGTATCCAGGTAGTTGGTATGTGCTGACTGGACAGTCCCTACCATATGACCACTATACCCAATCCCATTTGTTGGTCTTGGTCTGATAAATAAACAGATAAAGGAATCGACATGTTTATGAAACTACAGGTTCATGGATTTGTGCAAGACAACAGAAATGGAGAGAAGGTAGCGATGTTGATGGGAAAGTGGGATGAAGCTATGTATTATGTCATGGGAGATCTAACTACAAAGCCAAAAGGGTATGATCCAATGTCAGAAGCTGTGCTTCTGTGGGAAAGAGACAAATCTGTTTCCCAGACACGATACAATCTCACACCTTTTGCTATCTCCTTGAATGAATTGACACCCGGCTTACTGGAGCAGTTGCCTCCAACTGACTCGAGGCTCAGGCCAGATCAGAGGCATTTAGAGAATGGGGAATATGAGCTGGCAAATGCAGAGAAGCTCAGGCTTGAACAGTCACAGAGACAGGTATGCTCCAACAGATCCTTCTGCTCCTTCACTGTCTCTAAGTGTGTCATTTGCTTATTATCTGCTCACAATGGCCGAGGTGAAGACTTCCAGGATTGACCGTGTTCTAATTTTAATGTTTTCTCAGTCCCAAACTCACTGATTTTCAAATAAACTACTCAAACAGTACCCCCCCTGTTTGTTTGGCAAGAAAAAAGGTGAAAACAGAGAAAATTTTACTTAACTGGGGTTCAGAGTGTATTGTAGTGGTCGGTTGTGGGTCTGCATTAGTCTTCATTACTATGATAATTATTAAGAGAGCACAAGTCGACTATTATTCCACGTAGCCTTGAAAATAAACTTCAACATATATCTTACACACTTATCATTACCTATAAGTTGTATATTGAGACTCGCAAATTAGATATTTACCCAACCCTTCCTCAATGTTGTTTATTTCTTTATAAATCTGTCCTAATTGTCACATATTAGATTGGAAAATCAAGCGAGGCTGGGTATGAAGCCCCCATTTTCCTAAGGCTGACCTTTGGGCTTGTACACATCATGGCCGTATGCTATCTGTGCATGTTAATCAAATACAGAATTTTCCTTTTTCTCGGGTAAAGAGAAATCTGAGCTCGTGTAATTTGTCACAGGCGAGAAAGTTGCAAGAGAGAGGATGGCAGCCAAGATGGTTCCAGAAGGACAAGGAAGATGATTGTTATCGTTATGTAGGTGGTTACTGGGAAACAAGAGAGAAGAGGAACTGGGATGGGATTCCAGATATATTCATCCAGAGCAGTGATGCTTCTCCATGCGTAGAAGAAAAATCAGATATCTTTCCTCCCAACATGCTGTAACTTTTTCAGTTTCCTTTCTTTTTGGAAAGGACTGATTTGGGAACTGCTAGTGCATGTTCAGGTGTATGCTTGCATTGGTAAGTTCTAAAGAAGCTCCTTTGATGTGTAGTGACCCTTTGCCTTCTGTTCCAAGTACTCAGGTTCAAGTAAAATGAGGCTTCAGCTCATTTTTTTTTTTTTAATGCCTATATGGGTTTTCAAAGAGCTTTGATTTTGCATTACTAGATAAAAAAGAATTAGAGAAGAAAAGAAAACATGGCTTACCAGGTACAGGAAGGTACAGGAAAGTGAATCCATCATAAATTCATTTCATACTCAACTTCATAATTATAAAGGGAGATGCAGATAAGAAGACGTCATCATACTCAAAACAAGTGCATGTTGGACATGCTATGCTCTCTGCAATATGTGAGTTTCTTCGGATGAGGAGCTGCTTAAGATGGATCTATTTGTTCTCAATTCCCTATAATCAAAGAATCTGATGATGCCATCAACATATAGGTACTGCAGAAGGTCTAGCACCTCATGATCCTTGTGACAAGATCTTACAAGTTAGAACTTAGAACATCGAGACAGAACGGAATAAGAAGTCCCAAGTGCTGAAGTCGAGAAACTAGTAAATATTATGAAAGCTTTCTTTCTCCATCTTCCCCATAACTCTGAGGTGAAGGTTGTCCATACAGTGATGTGCAAGATTTTTCGTTGCTAGTAGAAATGATTGATATCCTCTTTGCTTTGTGTATTACGTTGAAGGACAAGCTCCTGCCGTAAGGAATATTCAGAAATTTTGTTTCAGCATCATCTTCGTTATCCAAGCTTTACACAAATCCTGTTATGCTGTTCTAGTCCATATAGGTAATATCTTTCCATCGTACAGGAAATCTTTTCCTGTATTCACTTCTTACTGTTGATTTTGAAGGGATATATATTAACAAGGAGTGCAAGTGTGCAACAGTCCACGATAAAAAGGTAAAAACGAAAAATTTGCATAGGGAGTAGGAATTTATACGGATGTTCTAATAGGTAGAAGTTTCAGTGATTGCAAAGGAGGTTACCTACTTTACATTTTTTTTCTCTGCAGCAAAAATTATATAAATTTTTGTGTTGATTTTGCTAGCCCCACTCTCTCCTATTGCACTCTCCCCTTTCAAGGGCAAGAGGACAGGGGTTTTGTGATGGGCCCACAAAGGACATAACAAAAAATCCACGGGAGAGTGCAATGAGAGGAGAGTGGGACTAGCACTCACCGTTATTTTTAGTATAAATTTTTATGTATAGTTTTTTTTAATGAAAACTATGGTAAGAGCATCTCTAGTGGTAAACTATTTTTTCTAGTGTCAAAGCAATTTTTTGGCACTGCAACAGTACCAAAATACTATAATTTAGCACAAATGCTCCAATGATGCATAAGCCTATTTTTTAGGATAAATGTAAAAGGGTTAAAAAAAAAGGTTCAATTAGTCAAACACCACAATGACATTAAATTCATTTCTCATGCCATATTTGGTGTGATAAATGGCCAAAGCCATTTAATGCCACTGATTTTAACTATGCACTGAAGAAGTGCATTAACTTTGGCTCAAAGCTTTATTTTGCCATTGACATTGCGTCGAAGATGCTCTAATGTATACAAAGACCTTCATTTCCTAATTAGCTTTTGTTTTCAGATTCATGTATTTGTTATTGATATATTGGAGGAAATGGAATGAGAAGTTTGAAAGTAAATCATCTCTTTATATATTGTCTATTGAATAAAAAATGTTTATTTTTAACTAATTTGAAAATAGTATATGAAGTTTTTCCTGGTTAAAAGGATATTTTGTTGACAGACTAGTTGTCATTGACAAAGTTATCCTAGGAATTACAAGTATTCTCCTCCCAAGAAAGAAACTTGGGGAAGGAAGTTTTGGCCCAGTGTCATGGTCAAAGTTGTTAAGTACTGTCTTGACAGTGATGATGGGCTAGGATGGCCTGAGCATGGGCAAGGGATGCCAATGCGGTGCCTAGGAGATAGGCGATGCACTATGCAAGCAACAATGCAGTGTGGTGCAAAGTTGGTGCCTTGGTGTTGAGGTACCGAAGTGAAGGGACGCGAATGTGTCTTGATGTTATGTACATGGTACTGTGGTTTGGGTGAAGTGCACATGAAGAGTTATGGGGTGAAGTTTGAGTTTGGTACATGGTTGGACACATGTGGGCGAGTGTTGTGGAACCCACATAGAATGTTGGAAGTAGGGTCAATAGTACCTTCATTCGAAGAGAAAGTTAATACGAGTTCAATGATACAGACGGTTTGTGGATATTCAATGTACTGTTCTGTAAAAGACTAATATGACTTCACCAGCAATGGTGATGTTTCCTTCTGGTAAAGGGTGAAACGTTTAACATCCACCTTGAGGAGAAGAGCGTAGCTCTACCTTCCCTTGTGGCACATCTTGGGCACATAATGACCAACCCCAAAGGAGTTGGGGGCGGACTATAGGATCTTAAAGGGGATCTTGGAGTCTTCTTGGATGGTTGTTGGAGCATCCAAGGACGATACAAATGAGACCAATATCCTAGCATTGGGCAAGAGTCATCGAGCAAAAGGTTTTACCCTAGTTCGGCCTTTAAACGTGCGGTATGCATCATGGTCGTCTAAGAGTGATGCGAGGTATGGTTGAGATACTCGATCAGAGGACTGAGGATCATGTTGTGGGTGTTATGCCCTCAGTGCTCGGTAAACGGGGTAATGATGCTCTTAAACTATCCGCAATGCGTTGGGATGACCGATAGTCGTGTTCGAGAATATCGGGCCGTGTTAGATGTTCGGCTTGATCGGGGAACCTTAGCATCATGAGAAATGCGTAAGATGGAACCTCGGTGACGCGGTTGGACGAGTGTTGGGTGCGACATGATGAAGTAATGCGTAAGCCAGCTGAGCGTAGTTTAGCGTATGAGACTTGGTAGTGGTTTGTACCTTGTCGTAACATTGTAGCACGAGATGTGTCAGTTGAGTGGACGAATGATGTAATGGTGCAAGGCTGGCCGAGATCATGGGATGATCAAGGCGCCGCACGATTGTTCTGCAAAATCAAAAAGTTGACCGTGACACCAGGCTTATGTTAAGCACGTTGCACTGTGCGCACTTGGTTGGCCTGTCGTCTAACAAACTGAATCTTGACATGGCGGCTTAGGTTTCACGTAGCCTTGGCAAAGCAACCTATTATTAGAAGTTACACATTTACACCCGAAAGAGAAGGTATGGGACAACAATGCCCATTTATTCAACCTTTCCTTTTTTCACTTTAGTCTCTCACTAAAGATCCCGGTAGAAAGCGCTTACGAGCTGCAACAAGCTTCGCCAGAGAAAACTCCTCAGCTGTTTACATCCTGGATATGTTTTGTAATTGCATTAGAAAAAGCAATCATTTCTCTGTCTGCTCCAAATTGAGACTATCCATATGGGAAGTGAAACTACCTAGAGTTCCGAATACGACAATGTCGAGGTCATAGATCACGATCAGGGCAACCAAAGTATTTAATATTATGTTGCATTTACCAAAACCATACACCAATTACTGTTTTTATGCCAAGTGACTCATTGATTGGTTTTTCTCTAACCTCTCTATCAAAAGCCACCATGTCGAAATCATCGCCAACGAACATGGTAACTAAAGTACTTCATCTTATGTTGCATTTACAACATTGAGCCATTGATTAGCGATGCAACCAATAATCAAATTGCTATGAATCCATCAAGTGGTGCGTTTGGATTCACAGATTTGAAATTGACCCAAAGAATTGAATTCCATGGAATTAAAAATCATATTGGAATTTAGAATTCAATTATTTGGATGCACAAAATAGGGAAAATGCAATGGTGCAAAACCTGATCTCCATGTTGATGAACATGTTACAAGAAAAAGGCTCGCCAACACCCAAAGTTCAAGCCATAGGTAGGAGTGGATCGAATATGGCAACACCAAGAGAGAATTGTTTTCTACAAACTCTCTGTGACCACGCAAACGATGAGTACTCTAGCATCCAAGTTCTTGAGCACACTCTCATCATGCCAAGCTTTTGTTGCCCGGAGGAGGCTAATATCACAATCGAATGTCTTAACCACAAAATCAACTTGGACTCCATTTAATGCATGAATATACAAGGACCTAGAAGATAATTACATGGTACAACCAAGGTAGGCACGGATAAAATAAAAATAAAAATCCATGAGATCCCTCTCCTAAATGGAAGACAGGAAATTAAGCTGGGGAGAAACCATTCAAGTATGAGAGTCCCTTCCTATTAATGCAGCAGCTGCCATGAATTGCACTGTTTTTAATTTTTTAATTTTTTTTAAAATATGAAGTATGCAAGAAAGAGACTTTTATTGATGCTTGATAAATAAAAATCCGTAGGAACCTCTATTATCTCTTTGAAATCCATTCTTTCAGTTAAACAGAGCTACTACAACAATCAAAAATCAAATGTTCATCCTAGAGGTAGAATCAGTACCAAGTCTTGATTTCTGAATTTGGCTTTAAGTGATCTTCAACAACACTCATTGAGATTTAAGTGAATTCCAGTTGGAGTTGCAAGTCTGCAGACCCAGCAATCAATTCAGAGGTTCAAAATTATGTGAAAAAAATCTATATATATATATCAGTGCTTCGAATTCGTCTTGAAACCGTCTCCATAAAAATTAAAAGTTTCAGATGAAATATGTAATTCCTCAAGACCCCCATGTCAATATAGTTTTGGAGTGTCCATCATCGGTGGCTTTTCTTTGGCGAGGGTTGAAGGAGAAGGAAGAGAGAGAATGGAGAGAAATGTTGGGCTTCTCTAGAGGTAATGACCCAGTCAGGGTTTCCCAAACCAAAGGAGAGAGAAGGGAGTATCCATTCAAGTTTGGAAGAGATGTGCTATATAGAGTTTTTTGCTACGTGCTTATTCAACTAGAGCAAAAATCAAATCAGATGCAACCTAACTGATCTATCTGAATGAAGCATGGAACAATGAGTGTGAATGCACTGTTTCTTTTTTCCTAGTTTGTGATATGGGTTAGGGTCAATGGAGGATGATCATTTGCACACATAGATGTCTCCCCATCTCAGCAAACCTTCTTACCTTTAAGCCCTTGAAGACTTGAACCTCAAAAGATAGCCTTGTGTTTTATTAAATTTGATGGAGTAATATAGTTGGTGTTAAGGAACTGATTTATTGAATACTTGGATGGATTACAATGACCCAATAGAGGGTTTAAACAAATAATCCAAGACTCCTAATGTGAAAAGATAATCTTAATCCATTAAAGATAGTAATCTAATATTGTGATTGTGATGAGATACACTTATGATACAATGTATCTCATCTTATATTTATTTCTCTAATACTTTCCCTCAAACGCATGAGGATTGAAAATCTTAATAGGTTTGCCGCAACTCGAGTACTCCATTTGTTGATGAATAGCTAGAATATTCAACTGTGCTTGGTGGTCACTGCCAGTTTGTGAAGTCTATATACTTGTTGCATCTCGTACATTTTTATGCTTTGTCGGAGCCGGTGGTCCATTAGATTAGGCTGTCGTGATCTTCTCCCAAAAGCATACGAAGTATGATTTGGCGATTTGAAGAAAATTGTTATTAGAGAGGTCTTCAAAAAAAAAAAAAAAAAGGAGACCGTGATGCATGAGTGTGAGAACTAAGGGTTGTTGAGGTATCAAAGAAGACAATTTTTATTTTAAAAAAAAGTTCCACACCTGGCAAGCGGTGGTAGCACTAATTGTCGGAAAGAGAAAATGAGAGCTAAGAGGTCATCAAAGATCGATGAATATGATACCATGTTAAGGAACTGATTCTATTAAATTTTGGATGGATTACAATTACCCTATAGTGGGTTTGAATAGATAATCAAAGGCTCTTAACTTAGAATGATAATCTTTAAGATAATCTTAATCTATAAAAACAATAATTCAAGATTGTGATTGTGATGGTGATGAGATACACTTATGATACATTGTATCTCATCTCACATTTATTTCCCTAATAGTTTGCCGTCTTTATATCTCTTGCTAATCTTTGACTCACCCCATGCAACAAAGAGCCAAACTTATACCACTGGTCACTACTACTTAATTTCAAGTTTATGTTTGACACGTCTCTACCTGTATAGATAAATATGTAACATACATCTAATTACGGTATGACTGCCGTGCCACACTTTGTGCTGCATTGCCTGTCCAAAGTCCAGAGAAAGAGGAGGATTGTGTTACATATGCAGTGTAAAAAAACCATGCCAAATCCAGTGACATGAATTCTGAATTTTTTACAGAAGAGATTTGTGTTGATGCCTCCAAATATTTGGGATAAATGATGATGCGACGCATAAATGTGGCATATATCAGCAATTTCAGGTTCTCTCCAGTTGTCCCGAGGCTTCAACCACAGCGCTCGTAAACATCATAATCATATTATGAATGTTCTCTTTATGCGCGCCAACCCCAAATGGTTGGGACAAGGCACCGAAAGAAGATGAAGAAGAATCGTACTCTTTCTGGGTTACGTCCTTGAGGTGGGCCAGCAATTGAGCCATATGGGTCAATGCGTGGCTAGGTGGGTTCATTAGAAGATAATGCATATAGACAGATCTACATTCTCTTTTTAAAAGCAAAATACATGTTTTTGATCCATAGAAAGAACAAAAAGAAATCTAGCACATGAAGCTATAAAGTTCTTCCTTTGAAATTTGGGACTAGCTAGATCCACCTAATGAAAAATTTGCCCAATATTTAAGTGTGTTTAATCACATGTGGGTCCATCTTTTTCTGGCTCACCACATATTTTGAACTTAGCAAGACACCAAATGGCCTAAAGGAAGAGAAGTATGATACAACATATATAGTAAGAGTAGCAGAGTTTTACTAAGGACATTATAACATGGAAGCGTTGAAGGTGATTAAGATTGTCATTTGCCTCTCCTTGCTCAGCCCACAACAAGCACTTGCTAAACCACATTTCTCAGGTACAAATTGACTTCTTGAACACTGTTTTACAACTAACGCATTAATTTTAAGACTTCTTGGCGAGTGAAAAGATGACTAAGAGGGTATAAACTTGTTTCAGGTGTGACGATATTAATGGATCAGCGACAACAAATGGGAAGAAGAAACCTGGAAAGAGGAGCAGTGCAGGTTCCATGGTGGGGGTTGGAAGATTATTCTGTGGTTCGTCGGCGAAAACCTATACATAATAAGTTTGTCCCCTAAACAATGTACTCTCTCTTCATAAATTTTGTTTCTAAACTTATTTTTTTTGGTAACTACTTTTAAGCATAGTATTGAAAACCATAACTAGTGCTCATTCTCGTTGATGGGTTGGTGTTGATGAAGCCATTTATACCTATTTTGGAATGTGGGATATGTTCTCATCGGTCTCGGTCCATCCTTTGATCATAGAGCTACACTTAACCATCCAAAGTATGGATTATGCGCCTAATCATTCACCTAAATCATGATATTTAGGTACGCGAGTTGTTATTTGGGCATGGGGCAGGCAACATTAGGAACTTCAATCTTTCTGTGAGAAGGATTTGGCTCCAAATGAGGCTGCAAAGCTTTGCCAATCATGCCACATCAGCTTCTAGCTTCTAACCTAAATTCCTCTTGAGCATATTCAAGTTGGTATCACCATTACACACTCCATGGGTGTTCATTTGGATTAGCCCACCACACATTTGACTATGTTGTCAAATGCCCATGTTCACGTGTCCCTTTTAACATCCTTTTAACTATGGTTAAGTTTAAGAAAATTAAGGTTTATATTTTTGTTTTTTAAGTTTTTAAAAAACCAAGGTTAGATTGTTTAACCTTGGGAGTGAGTGAATCTTAATCTCAGCTGATGGGTGTTAAAAAGGAGCCATTGACCAATGACGACCGCATATTTGACTACATAGTCAAATAGGGGCAATAAGTTAAACATTTCCCTACTAACCGGAGTTGTGGCCTAACCACATGTCAAGTATGATATACCAAAAATAAAAGTTAATAGCACCACCGACCAAAAAAGTTTTAATATCCACCACGGATGGTTCTTGTGATCTCTCATTTTCCATTTCCAAGGCCAAGGCTATTCATTTTACCATTATCTAACACAAGGAGGGCGGAAAGAGGATCTTAACCAAACCATTGTTTATTTTGTTGGGTTAAC
This sequence comes from Tetracentron sinense, assembly GCA_015143295.1. Lineage (NCBI taxonomy): Eukaryota > Viridiplantae > Streptophyta > Magnoliopsida > Trochodendrales > Trochodendraceae > Tetracentron > Tetracentron sinense. Next base: position 33,193,502 of record CM026568.1, on the reverse strand, counting down.
TTTATATCTATATAAAGACTCTCAAACAGATACTGCGTGAAAAGAGGAGTGAAATCTCTCTTCTCCGGCGTGTAGAATAACGAGAAAAGGGGATACTGTAGATCGCGCGTGCATGATGGTTTGTGGTTCCCATGTTCTCAAAGGCCACTTGATAGATTCCATTTGCCTTTTCTTCACGTATAATCTTTTACTGTTACGCTTAATTATCCTAACAGCCCATATATCAAAATTATCTGGGTGTTATTTGATTCTTGCCTCTTAATTTGGTACCCCATATAGGGTAAGGGGTGAAAGATGCCACGTGGAAAGATGTGATCATGAAGAGATCAGAGATACCACTATAGTAAAGAGAAACAATATGATGAACTTGATGTTGATCGTCATCCATGATTCTAACACCTCCATTAGCTCGTTGACTAGAAAGTTCTTAAATGATTCCTTTTTTTTTCGGTGAAGAGGGTGTCCGGGCCTCTTAGAGCACCCGACTAATTCCCTGGGAACATGTAGACTCCCAACCAATACACACTAGATAAGTAGAGATAAATTCTAGAGGAACGTTAACAAGGGGAAGAGAATCGAACTCAAGATCTTCTTCATGAGGCATGGTTTAGTTTGACCTTTTGTTTAGGGAGCCACATGTTGGATTGACCATTCCTTTGGATTGGATGGTTTAACCTCCACCAATTCATGGATCTTTATCTCAGATTGGCAAGTCAGCTCTTAAATGAATTTACTAACGGCTATGAGCAGCAGGGACTAGGGAGAGCCCGGCTTCCCTTTAATCCTCACGGTAATAATTATGCCAATTCTGCTCCACACCAGTCTGAGTCTAATGGTTCTTCGAATCTAAAAGAATTCTCCACACCAGTCTACCCGACTATGCATGAATATAAGCTCTACAAATTGTAACTATAGGATAAAGCTTTTGAGACCACCTTAGGCCTGAGACCACTAAGACCGTGCTTTAAGAGCATGAGATTTCGGGTGAGGCCCACCATGTGAAATGGGCCCCACTTGAAATCCAGTGCTTTGAGAACACGGTCTCAATGGTCTTGGCCCTAAGGCGGTCTCAATAGTAAAGTTCATAATAATTGGATAAAGCTTCGGAGATCATGTTATGGCCAAGACCGCCAAGACCATGCTCCCGAGCATGGGATTTCAGGTGGGGCCTACCATATGAAATGAGCTCCACCTGAAATCACGTGCTAGGGGTCTCGGCCCTAACATGGTCTCAGTAGCAAAGTCTCATAATAATTAGAGTAGTGATAGGCGGACCTATGGTGAACATTTAAAATGAGGGGCATCCTTCGTGGATGCCTTAGGTTAGCAAATGGGATCCATGGGTCCCTTAACTATTTTCCTAATAATTACATTACATGTGGAAATGCAAAGTTTGCTCATAATTCTTACGGCCACTCAACAAGACTACAAGTCATTGCTTTGGTACAAGTATGACAATTGAATTGAATTGTAGTCAGTCAAACAGGCATCCGGATCATCGAACCGCTGATCAGATCGATGCGTCGAGGATTCACGTGCGTAATATATAACCTGTGATGCAGCCAGTTACATCACATACGTCCATATTTTTCAACATATATATGAGAGGTGGACAGCTTTGTCTTACTTTGTCTTAGGGCGCCATTAACGCGTGATGGTCCTGGATTGAATATATATACGTCTCTGAGTACCATGAAGATACCATACGATTATAAAATCCTGACCAAACAGACAAATTAATAATTTTTCCATTTCAAAAACACGACTTGTATACATTAATTAGGTCAAACTAAATTTTTTTTTCTTTTTGCACAATTCTTCTAAATGGCTATTCCAAACATGATATAACAATCTACTAATAAAAGTATAAGGAGTATGTAAAATTTTACTTGAACGTAAATACTCTTTCATTTTACTAATAAAAGTACAATGAGTATGCAAAACTTTTTTTTTTTTTGGTTCGAGATATATGTTTAGGCCCACAACGCTGGTTAGGTGTTAGTATCTGTTTAGTTAGTGGGCGGGTGAAGAGTATATACAAACTTCCACCATCTCGTGAATAGAACCTTATACCTCTTCTAATGCAGGAGAGTATGCAAAACTTTACTTGGACATAAATACCCTTTAACTTAATTTATTTAATACATAACTTATAATATAACAAAATTTTAATTAAGTCACTATTTAATATTATGTGAAACCCATTATTAAAAGAGAGTTGGTTTAAGACTACCATATTAGGGAAGAATCACTTTCCAATTTGTTAACCAAACGGAAAATGAGGAGGCTCATGATCAAGCTCAATTAGCTTTACACTCTAGTATAGTACAATTCGTCTGAGAATGGGGTTGCAGTGACTCTGGGTTTGAATCATGTAATGAACGATTCTCAGTAATGAATATTTTCTTTCTAAAAAAAAAAAAAATATTAGAAAAGAATCCTAAAAGGAGAATCGGGTTAGTACTTTACCATATGTTAGAGAAGAATTCTATTTCTATATAAAAAGAGTTTCTCAAAAAGGAGAGTTGGTTTAGAACTCTATCATATTTTAGGGAAGACACCCATGAATAGTATCTTCCTATAATCTCCACACCCCGATTGATCGACTCTTATGAGAAAGACCGTAGAAATTCATTTTTGGCAACCGGGGAACAACCAAGAAAAGATAAATAATTTTTCTAATATTAAATTTAAAGTAATATAAGAAATATTAAATTTAATTAATCAATTATATTTATATAAAATATAATATTATATTAAAAACATTATTTAATATAAAGAGAGTAACGTGACGTCTAATAAAAATATATTATATATTATATATTTTTTCTAAATTATATTTTAATAATGAAAAAATTATAGGTGCAAGGCACGCGCACTTTTACTAGTATACATATATATATATATATATATATATATATATGATTTTTTTTACAAAAACAAAAAAATCTATCTTAGGTTTGATTTCCATCCATAACTACTTAACCGATGTTAAAATTTTATGCAGACCGTTTTAACCTTTAAAAAGAACTCAAGGTGGGTGCAATTGTACAATTTAATTTTTTTCCCCAAATTCTTAAGGTTGGTGCAATAGGTAGCGTTGCTATCCATTCAAAAGGTTTTAAAAAGAAAGGGTTATTTGTTTATACCAATTCTCAAGGTAACATATGATAGTAGCAACCCTTGTCACTACCATCTAAGAGCTAGCTTGGAAATGTGTGATTGAAGCTAGTATTTGTTTATAGGACTTTGCTACTGAGACTTCCTTAGGGTTGAGACCACCGAGACCATGTTCTAAGAGTATGAGATTTTAGGTAAGATCCATTTTACATGATAGGCTCCACCCGAAATCTCATACTCTTAAAACATGGTCTCGGTGGTCTCGACCCTAAGGGAGTCTCATAAGCTTTATCCTTATTTTTATTATTCGTTGACTCTAATTAATGGAACGCCCTAAAGCAATCGGACACAACAAACTTAACAATATAGGATCCGAGTATTATAAGAGAACTGAAAACTTTGAACACGTGTTTTTACCGAATGAGACTTAACATAGAAGATCCCGAGTATTTAAAAAAGAGGAGTGCTAGCCACAATCTCAATTTTAATTTTTTTTCAAAGTCTCGTCTACGGGTGGCAATCGATCGAGTTCGGTAAATGTATCGGACTGAGGGCCGGGCCTACTCAAAAGCCACCCAAATTTAAGTCCAAACACGGCCGTAGCCACCCTTAGGCTCATCATCTAAAGACTCTGCAAACTTGCGACTGACTAGCTTTTTTCCTTGAGGAGTGCTAGCCCCAACCACATTTATTTCAAAATCTTCGGGCCTAACACATGGGGGTATTTTATTATTTTAATGGTTTAAAAAATAAAATTCAAAGAATGTTTGACATTTGGATGGCTCAGCCGTGTCTTTGGAAGATTTGCGACCGAGGCTAGCAAAATCCTTTTTTCTTTTTATTTTTTAATTAAAAAAAAAGGACTAAACACCCGAACTGTTGTGCTTGCACAACTTTTATTGCAAGCGCCACAGAAAACCAGGACTCACCGATTAGAGTCTGTGAAATATCATAGGTTGTTGTCTGAGTGGACGGGTATCGGATTAGATTTGGCTCTTGTTAGATCAAAATCATCCTGCCTAAGTTCAACTTCGGACGAATGACTATATAAAAAGGGAGAAGATATCAAATGGAGAGAAATAAAAAAAAAGGGAAAAAAAATAAAATGACTCATCTCCTTTTTTATTGCCACATGACAGATGCTGATCCTATGCCGGATCATTTTGGTATTGCGAGAGCCGGATCAAATCCGATCCCGAGTGGACGTGATTATACAGCTGAAAGGATTAGAACGAGTTACACGTCAGACTGTGTGAGAGGCGCTTCCGCACACCAAAAGCCGCTTTTATTAAACTCGGCCTTTTGTGACCGAGGCCCATTAAAAAATAAATCGGCCTTACCCATCGCTGACGAGGCAGTTTATCTTCCACGCCAGCATTAAATAATAGAAGAAAAGAAGCCTAAAGAAAGATAAGGTCAAAATTGGAAATTAATTTCAGTTTAAATATAAAATTAATCTCAATTAATTTCATGGAACGATAAGGAAAGTTCCTAGACCTTTCCACTTGTTTATTTACTTATTTTTAGTCTCGTTCTCTCCTCTTCTTCTGTCTATAAAAACGAGACAGCAACCTCACAAGCGTAATACGAAGAACTCGATCGACTCTCTCAAATGGAAGAAAACAAAATTATGACCATCTCTCCGATCAATTTTCCGTCCGATTTGTACGGACTTCGAGGGGGAATGGCCGGAACTGATCAAAGTTACGGGGAAATGCCGGTAGCTGACGTTCGAATCCTCACTTCTGGTGGACTACGCATCCCCGTGCATTCAAGCGTTCTGGTATTTAATCAGAACTTTTTTGTTCTTGTCGAGTTTTGGGTTTTCTTTTGTGTGCCGATTGAGGAAATTCGTGTTCAACGAAGAAGAAGAAGAAGTTCGATCTTATTTTATTTGCTGTTCTGCTTTCCGGTTTTTTTTTTTTTAATGGAATTTGGAGATGAATTGATTTGAGAAGAAGCGACGTAATTTATGATGATTTGCTCTGCTTTTCGTCTTCTCTTGCTGAATATTTTTCCGAGTTAAAAAAAAAAAAGGGATTTCAATCTGAATCAGTATCTTCTGCGATTATAGAATCAGATTATTCCGTCTTTGAAATGATTTACTAATCTGATCTTCTTTTCTCCTTTTTTTTTTTTGTTCTGTTTCTGAAATTGAAGGCTTCGGTTTCACCTGTGTTGGAGAATATTATAGATCGGCCTCGAAAGCATCGGAGTTCTGAAAAGATTGTTCCCGTTCTTGGCGTTCCCTGCGATGCGGTAATCGCGTTTGTTCGATTCCTCTATTCCTCACGGTCAGTTACCAAACGAGCTAGCTTTAACAGTTTTGCAGATTCAATTAAAATGCGCTAGCTGTTTCTCTCTTTTACCAGATCCAGATTATCTGAACCATGGATTCGGGATCTATGTCTTTCCGGTAAATATATCAACGGCCAAGATCTTTTGGTTCTGGTTAATTGTAAGAGAATCTAAGCGCAAGTTAGAACCTCTCCGTTTAGCATTTTTCCCTCAATTTCCATAAAAGAAAGAGAAAACAAAAAACACGTGAGGACGAAAAGCCGCCGTCCTACTTCCTCTGCTTACACGTGGCATACTTTTTTTGTCGGTCCAGTCTGTCCAGATGTTTCCCTTTCTTGTTTCCGAAAACACCCCTGTAGATGATGAATGAGGACATTTTAGTCCAGTTCTGTATTTTCCGAGAGGATCACCACCAGCCACTAATTCTAAATTCACCTTCTCATTTCTCCGAAACTGGAATTACTGAAATAACGAAAATGCATCTCTTGACTGCAGATGCACTGAAGAAGAAATGGAGAGATATGGGATTCATCTACTGGCGCTGTCCCACGTATTCTTGGTACCCCAACTGAAGCAAAGATGCACAAAAGTGTTAGCTGGACGGCTGACAGTAGAGAATGTGGTGGACGTGCTTCAACTCGCGAGGCTCTGCGATGCACCGGATCTCTACATTAAATGTATGAAGTTATTGTCAAAGGAATTCAAGGCCGTCGAGAAGACAGAAGCCTGGAAGTTCTTGCAAAATCACGACCTTCGGCTTGAGCTCGAGATCCTACAATTCCTTGATGAAGCCGAAAGGGTAATCCCACTAGCAAAACTCTTTCTTTTTTATTCTTATTAATTTCATTTGTTTTATATTATAAGTGGTGAAACTAATGTGTTAAATTTCTGTAAAAAAAAAAACAGAGGCAGAAGCGAATGTGTAGAAACAGAGAGGAGCAGAATCTGTATTTGGAGCTAAGCGAAGCAATGGAGTGCCTGGAACACATATGTACGGAGGGGTGCACGAGCGTGGGTCCATACGATAAGGAGCCCACCAAGAAAAAGGAACCCTGTAATAAGTTTTCAACTTGCCACGGTCTCCAGCTCCTGATACGACACTTTGCTACGTGTAAGAAGAGAGTTAACGGAGGTTGCTCCCGGTGCAACCGGATGTGGCAACTCCTCCGGCTTCACTCCTCCATCTGCGACCAACCTGATTCCTGCAGGGTTCCTCTGTGCAGGTACTTTTACTTCTAACCATTTGGTGCTGACATCAGACCATGTGTATAAGTACTGTTGGTACAGACCAGTGAAAACGGGGAAGTACTATTCCCACTCTCCTATTATTAGACTACTCTCCCTTTTGGGGATAACGACACAAAAAGATATTTTAGGCCCAAGTGCCAAACCACAAATACAAATATCCTTCTTGCCCCGAAAGGAGGAGAGTGCAACAGGGGAGAGTGGGCTAATAAAATCCTCTCCGTTGTTGTTGGTTGGTCCCTATCACGTACAAAGCCTTCTGCACTGTATAGCTGTAGAGGAGGGAAATATGCACCGTTGAATTCTTTATCAGTGGTCGATTTTTAGCTGTCGTAAGTAGTAAGAATCTCCGTCCACGATGTGATCAAAATCACAACAGATACATCAATTAATGCAACCACCCAGACGGGCATGAAGTTGACTTGCAAAGCGTCAGTTAGGTCTTGTTCAGAGAATGAGAAAGGCAAAGGAGATTTCACTTTCTTCTAAATTTATGACATAAAATATCTTTAAAAAAAGTAGTGGTAGTCTGGGGTCGGAAAATAAGGTGGAATACATGCCCCCATCTTATCTTTTACCAGTGCTTCAAAAAATATCATGATGGTAGGGTCCAGATGTGGACCAAGTGGGTGGTGGATTCTGGGTCGCCCACCACATTTGACGGTGAATATGGTGGGTTGATATGATGTATCTTTTTTCTAGTCTTTTGGAGGTGTTGAGAATCTTACCATATCTTTGTTGATGTTGGGTATGTGACAGCAGGCAGTTCAAATTGAGAGGGCAACAACAAGAGAGTAAGGGAGATGATAGGAGGTGGAGCCTACTTGTGAGGAAAGTTGTATCTGCTAAAGCCATATCTTCCTTGTCTTTGCCCAAGAGGAAGAGGGAAGAGGAACCAAGAGAGGCCACTTATGATCATGGAATTAGAAGCTTCAAATTACAACAGTAATTCCAAATATTATTATTTTTATAATATTTCGCTTACTATATAAGAGGTAGTGGTGGTGGTGGATTGAAATGATTCGGGGGTTGGCTTTGGTTTTCATTACTTTCATGTTTGGTTTAAGGCAACAACACCACAAGGCTTGTGGTATGTGGTGCTGGTTTTCATTACTTCATTTTGGCTTTTATGTAATTTTTAGGTTAATGTGGGACCCCCAAAAAAGTATGTTGGGCCGATGTAGCTGTATATACCAAGAGATTCTGATATATGAAATGTACGAATGATATTATTTATTAATAATATGATGTTAAGAGTTGGTTGCTGGTTGATGGTTTGGCAGCCTGGCTCGTCTACGGTATGAAATGAATTAAGGACAAGGGCTTTTGTTTTGTTATGTCCGTCCATCTTCGAATTAAAACGCCTGTAAGCGAGAGAAGATGGTCAGCAGCCCTTCTTGTAGTCACTGGGTTACAGCAGGCAGGCTGCTGGTCCACTTAAATAAAAGAATAATTTTTAACATTAAATTAATATTTTTTTTTTTTACATTATAAAGAAAATTTGTTATTTATTAGAGTGAACCAATAAGTTGAATTAAAGTATGTCGGGTATGACGGTTGAGCGGCTCACATTTTATACTAACCTAACTCTCAATCTACACTACTAATCTAAATAAATGGCGACTACACTAAAACAAAAAAAAAGGTTGCAAGTTGTCTCCAATAAATTCTTTTTTGATGGTCGATTCCCATGCAAGACTTGGATGAATTGAGATTTGATCGTCATCAAATGGATACATACCTTTCTCTTATACATACATTTCTTGTTCCAAACTTACGGCCAAATCACCACCACAGTAAGGTATGGTATGCAACCTGTCAGTGCGGTATAAGATTGCTCTATTCAAAAGCATACTTGTATATCAATCTCAGATAACAATTTTCATGGCTGAGACTAGAAACAATGTTTTGATCGTGTAAAGTGACCACACTGACAATTGATACACAACCTCTGTGTAATTTCCTTGGAAAGAAAGTGTATGTGTCTCGGTGCTCAAAGAAAAATAAAATAAAATTAAAGTAATAAAACAGAGAAATATTTGTGGTCCTGACCAGTTCATATGGTAATCAATCATATCATCTATCTTACGAAGAAGGGAAAACTAAATGCCAAAGGAGTCGTTCTCCTTTTCTGTTTTATTATGGTAGGTACGTAGGTCGGTTCTGGCTGAGCGAAAATTAAGAAAAATCTCCAAAAGGAGGCCCACCCCCTAAAACACTCAGAAATAGAGACCTGGATTTTAGTGGAATGGCCAGTAAACTTTTAGGCATGCAAGCTTCAAAGAATTGCCTTAATTAAAAAGAGCCGTGCTAGCCCTACTCTTCGGCATTCTTACTCTTGGCCAGAAATGAACACAAGTAGGCCTTGCCTTAAGCCATAGAACGACACCTATCCTATCCTTGCTTTAACACTAAGTGATGATGGCGTGATGAATAATTATATATTCTTTTTCATTCTATTCATTATCAAAACGAGATTAACTTTGATCATCAGCTCCAGTTGAAGAGATAATTGGAGCAATCAAAATTTTGTTTTATGATAGGGATTGTTTTGTAATTACAAATATAAAATAAGGGTATTTTAGTCAACTAAAATTTTCTTTTGTAATTCCCAAAGCACCCCTATCAAAGGCAATTTTTAGCTGCCCCGTTCAACCAGAGCTCCTGTTCATAATAGATCTCTATAAAAAAAAACTCAATGCTTTATGTTTAGAAATAATAAATAAGTTCCCCTCAGCTTTAGATTTTCAGTTGAGGCCAGAATTATCTCAAGATTTATCCTTTTATTTTTTATATATAATATAATATAAACACATTTTTTTTGGTTTGAGGTAAACAATTCATACACACCATGCCAACCACACACACCTACAATTTTGAAGCACTTAAGATATGGGAAAGACAAAAGTACTCAAACACACACCTACAATTACAATTTTGAAGCACTTAAGATATGGGAAAGACAAAAGTAATCACACACACCTACAATTTTGCACCTCTTAAGATATGGTAAAAGACAAAAGTACTGAGTTTTTATCTATTGTTATATCTTTTATTTCCTTAAAAATTAGGAAGTACAAACATCCCCCGTGTAGTCCATACAATTACACCTACTTCGCCTCGCAAGGGTTGTATAAGGGGCCATCAACCCTTCATTAGTTAGGTCCATTTAGAATGGTTGCTTGGAGTATACAAGGGGCCATCAACCCTTCATTAGTCAGGTCCATTTAGAATGGTTGCTTGGAGTATACAAGGGGCCATTAGGCAGGTTCTTTTAGAGTGGTTGCTTGGACTCACCCTTCTAGCACCTTAGTAATTACCTTAAGTCTGATTGCGTGTGTTTGCGTGTGTGTTAGGTGTTATATATACTCTTACCAAAATAAAATATTCCCCGTGTCAATGTATGATCAACTCAGGGTTTCTGTTTTGTGTGTGGGACCATAACATTAACCAGTCATTATTGATACCAGCATCAATGGCCTGTAGTTTCTCCGTTAGATTATGTATCATGAATACCACTAGGCACGCCCTTCAGATTGCTATGATTCTTTGGAACAATCAGTAACCAACTAACCATCAACCGAATGAATTGACTTGGTGAACTTTTCCGATTTTATGAGTGGTCTCACTAGTATCATTGCTATGTGGCAAAATAACTGCAAAAGTCACTGGCCAATGCAAAGGGCCTGCATCTTTGCTCAACTCTTGGCATAATGCCAATACCTTAGTAACCCAAACCGCCTATTCCCCTTACCGCTCCCGCTCTCAAACCTTGCTCTCATGGTTTAAGAGCGAAATCGTCGTGGGAGTGCGGTTGCAATTGTGCAAGAGCGCCGGTTTCAATTAAGTGGAGCGGCGGTTTCATTTGCTTTTGCATTTCAGCTGTTTTTTTAACATTAAAAGCCTTAAAGGCATGCTCTGCTGTCGTCATTTCTATCACTGAGATGAGTACAAACTCATCAATAGAGCATTTAATGTCTGACCACATAGTCTTTTCACTCTTTTCATCAATTTTTTTTTTTATAAATGTACAACTTGTCTTCCGTTTTGCTTTTTAACGCTACAAATTTGAAGAATCACACCAATTGCAGTTGAACTCTCTTAGTTCAATCAGAGAAATCAATCGAACCCAATGGTCAACATATATTTCTTTTAATTCTTATTAATTATGATTAAGATTCACTAATTCTTGAAATTTAAAAATATCTTTGTTTTTTTATAAAAAAAATATTACAATTATATATATCGGCGCTCCGGAGGCGCTCTCGACCCTATCCTAAATTGAAATTTGACGCTCTCGCACTCTCGCTCCCGCTCCAGCTCCATGCTCTGGTTACTTAGGCCAATACCTTAAAATTTTCATTTACTTGATTTCTGAAATCAAGCACTGTGTAAGAAATCATGGAAGTTTATATTCATTACTAAAATTCTGAAAATCAAGCACATGAAGAAAGCACGGCATAGCTTTCTCTGAATCATGATAGATTGCCTACCTCCGATCATGCATTAATGAGGGAAGGATCCTCATCGCAAGCCATCACGAGGCCGGGCTGGGTTGGGTCGGGTATAGCTGAAGCTCAGCCCAAAGTTCAAAAACTTAGCCCAAGCTCAGCCTAGCCAAGCCCATTCTCAGTCCAAACTCGGTTCGCAAATAATATCGGACTTCGGACCCAATTTGGGCTGGCCCAAAGTAAGCAGAATGCGAGCCAAGTTCGGGATGAGTTCTCCTATTGTTACTTATTAACTTTCCCTCAAACCATCAATATTCTTGGTACCTAATTCTTTTAAGTAATCAGCTCTTGGAAGTGTTTGTCTATTAACAAAAGACTTGATTTTGAAACCTTTGATAAATAAGGCTAGGATTAAATTTTAAAAATATATATATCACTAGTAACTTAGTAACATTCTTAAATATCATACACAAAAATAGTTTCTCCATATAAAGGACATCAATTCCAATCGAAAGAGAATGAGATTAGGTCGTGAACCTTTTCTCTATATATACTATATATAAAAATATTTAGTTAAGGTTGAGCTAAATTCGGGTTGAGTTAAGGGCAACCCAAGCTCAACCCAATATTTACTTTGTCCCTATAATCTTGTTCAAACTCAACCTAGTCCAAGGTAAGAAAAACTCAGCCCACCCAAACTTCATGCTAAACAATCAGGCTTCGGCCAGTCGAGTCCAATTGCGACCCCTACTGCCAACTAACGATATTTGGATGGCCAAACATTTTTTACCATCTAAATCCTAAAAAGCTTTTGGGGGGCGGCAGGTGCATCATGCACCAAATCACCGCCGATTAAAAGCCGTTAAGAATATACACCTGCCAAAACAAACTTTTAGCACACGTGTTTAACAAATGTGATGATTTAGTCGTCAACATTAATTGCATGCTAACGAAATCCCGAGGCCATTGGCAAGGCAGGGCCGTGCTTTTGCCAACTGTCGCACAATGTATGGAACCCCGACATAAGCCCTTTCTGGCTTCGCCAGAGACAAGCCAAGGCCGTGCCGTTAAAGGGAGCTTTGCATGGAAATTAGTGACAGCCCATAATGGGTTGACACATAGCCACCGCTAGTTGGGCTAATGGCCTTTAAAGGGTTTGAGGCACAACTACCACATATATTGTGATTGGAATTAGCCGGTGACCCACGCAATGAAACCACCCGAACGCTCGATCCGATGGGTTCTAGGCGGACTGATTGGGTCTGTGCACTAAGGACAGAGAGAGGTTAGGTCACTTCTTGCCGAAAAATAGCAAAACTACAGCTTACTCTGGTTTTCTTATACCCTAGAAACTCTTAAATTGGCTTCCAGAAACTCAACTGGATTGGCTCAGTCCACTACAGTCTGCTCAACATCCGATCGGGTTTTAAAATATTGCAAGCAGTCCAAACATTCAACACCGGCAACAAGAGAAATGCTAGCTCCAGTTGTAAACTTCTAACCTCTCACTGTAGTTACAACATCTGTCTTGGTCATTTTCCTTATTATCTTTAGAATCGGTTGACACCATAACTTCATCTTTTAAAAGTTTTTCTTAACTTGTTCCAGGGGTAGCAACGACACCTGTTGTACTAAAGTGAAATTGGAAAAAAATTGAATTCTTGCTATTGGGCTTTTATGAGCCTTCTAAGGCAATTTGAATGCTTGGGTTCATCTTGCACTAATTCATTTCTTGTTACTAAATGTTGTCATCGAAGCTTTATTAAACATGTTCAAACCATCATAGTGGATGAGCTCAACAAATCATTGGGAAAGTGGCTCATAGTTTAATATCATAGTGTATGCACTTTCATTTTCATTCACTTTTTCTTTTTTATTAACAATACCAAAAAAAAAAAAAAAGAACAAGGCTACCAAAAGAAATGTAACAATTTTTTGTTGGCCCATCATTTTTTTTAATTTTTAACTATTTAATTTTTAATATCTTCTTTACAAAGAGAAAAATGGATGAAAATAAAATGGACCTTGCATTGCCCTTCGGATAAAAGACGGGCTGAAGAGCATTCCCTAACGGACCAGACATTATATAACGAAATGGACGGTCCTCATTGGTTCAACCCTACTTTTAAACAAATGACAAAATGTGATTAAGATTCACTCACCCTTATGGTTAACCAATCCAACCTTCCAAATTAAATCTGGGCTTTAATTTTCTTAAACTTAACCAAGGGATTAAGGAGGTGTTAAAAGGGACACAAGGACACGGGTGTAAGATAAGTTGGGGACCCATGGGTCCGCTAATCACTGCTCCTCCCATTACTTCCCAGTTCCCACCCAACCAAAACTTGATGTTTCTCATTTTTCCATTGCTATTGCATAAAACCTGTTTGGCGGGAGAGGGATCCAACTCCAACGGTCAGGGCGCTATGAAACTCCGACGCTTATCAAGAAATCATGCAGTGTCAAGGTTTCATTCAAATGCATCTCCAAATTATTCGCAGGTATCTATCTTTCCCTACCATAGAAAGTTGTTTTATTATTTGGATTGGGTTTCCACGATAGTAGATGGATGAACTGGTTGTGGAATGGCTTCGTTTCCTTTTATTTTAGTTTCATCTACTTTAATCAATGTTAAATCATAAATTATTTGGAAAATAGGGTTTTGGTTGAATTAAGTAGATGGGTTTAATCGTTTCTTAGTTAAGAATTAAGGATATCTACTACATGGGCTTGCAGATATTTTGGATTTAGTCGCACCCTCGGGGATTAGTCCTGACCCCAAAGGGTTGGGGACATCCCGAGTTCCAAAAAAATATATATATATACATTTTGATAATGTGTAGCTATATGGGTTGCTGGTGGTGTTAATCATGCTTCAACTTAAAGTCGTAAAGAATTGTTGTTTCTTGCTAACATGCTTCTAATCCATGTTTACAGTATTTTGATACCACATGATTTCTTGCTTTCATCCTTCTCAATTTATAATGCTTTATGCATCTTCTCAGGAACGGGCTTAAAGAATTGCAACCTACAGTTGATAAATGTTTTCATTCACAACCAGAGCATTTCCAAACTGCAGTGGTAAAATATTATGTTGGACTTTAATTGACACAATATGGGCACTTTTTACTCCAGATACTAAAATCCCTCAAATAACGCTTTGTTACGTTTTCCATTTCAAACAATGCTCAGCTATGTGTGGGTGATGACACAATGGAGAAAACAATAAAGATCCATCCTTTTATGCTGTTAGAAAGCTGGACAAGTTGCATACTGTTGTCAAAGATCATTCAGAGACCCAACATGGTGAGAGATTATTCCTTTGGGATATAAGTTAGGTAGTAGAAATACTTGTCTGCTATTTCGAATATCGATCTTTTCTCCAATTTCTTTCGAAGCGTCAGTGCTTTTTTTTCATTGATACCACTGGATGTTTTATTATTATTCTTTGATCAAATCGCAGGCATACCGGTGCACACATCCAGAAATTTTGATCCTTCATTTAATTGGTTTGCACCCATAAGGTCTCCTAATGACTTGATTGAACGATCATAACTATATTCCCTACTGCATTGGTTATGAGGAGTAGTCAAGTAAAAGGTCTATAAAGAATATGTATGGGCATTTGATCATGTTAATTATTGGCATAGGAGATCACTTGGGCTGGAAACATGTAATAGTGGATCTCCTCCCCCTACATATGTTCTACACGTGCCGTTTCTTCTTTAGTATCTTCACCATCATGTTTGTATGTATTTGTACATATGTGTGATCTAAAGTGAGGAAATGTAAGGTTCTTATCCTGTGGACCATAAAGATGTTCTAGTAATAGGTGGTGCTAATGAAGATAGGTGAACACATTTCATATATGTCCTGCCCTAAGTAACAAAAAACGGCTATTTTTAAAAAAAATCATGTTTTATTTGTAAATTTTTGGGTTGGCGAAGTATTCGGCGTTTAAATCACGTTTTTTTTTTAAATGCAATTTTTACGAATTAATCGCATTTTTCCCTAATTATTCAAAAAAACTACTTATTTTGTATATATTTTAATCAAATTATTCTGTATATTTTTATAATTATTAATTTTGTTTTCGAATTTTTCCGAATTTTTTGAACTTGATCCCCACTGAATTATTCCCGAACCCCGACTTTGTCACTATGGTCCTGCCTAAATATCTTTTGCTGGATAGATCATCAGATATTTAGCTCATTCTTTTGAATGACAAAAACTACGTCCACAAAAATTTAAATGAATAAGATGTTTACGGTTTCATCCAACTAAGGTTGCTATGCAGGACCCATGAAATGGTAGTTTCCAACCCCTTGTTTGTTGATGGTCTATATATGGTGTACCAGATGGGTATTTTTGATTTAAAAATGTATGACAAATTATTAATTTTATTTCGGTTATTCCTTTATTCTCTACCTATCTCAAATCCATTTGCTGTTTCATTGAGTAGTTCTTCTGTCTTTTATATCTTCCAACTCATCCTGAAGTTTTGTACCATCATCTCTCTTATCTTCTAATGAGCTCCCTCGTCCATATAGAAAAAATAGTCTTGCCCAGCATTCAATCTCCGGTTAAGAAGTTTCAACTTTTGTGATTAAAAAAATATATATATATAGTCTTGTTTAAACATGTGTGTTGGGGTTTAAAAGATATTCATTCCTATTTCTTCTTAGAATGCTAAGAGAGCTAAAGAAAAAGAGAGAGAGTTGTAGAGAACTTGTGTGAGAGCAGAGAACTTTGTATTTTCCCCTTTCACAAAGAGAGAACTAGAAAGGGTTTTGTATGATAGGACTAATTAAAATCCAATAAACATTCAACTTCCAAGATCTAGAGCCTTGTTACAATCAAACATTGTAAGATACAAAAAAAATACATACCTCTGTCTTTTCGGAATGTGCCGATGTGATTTTCAAAATAAAATAGAAGAAGGGAGCCTACCCCACTTCCTGCACATGTTCTTGGCCGGAGAGATGGGACTCCAATATGCAGCAGCCGTATGTATATTGTGCGTGTGAGGGAGGGGGACGTTTACCCTATTTATATATCCATGGAGATAAAGTCTCACACCTTTAGGTTTCCTACCCATTATGGAAACTAAAGAACAGGGATTTAACCACTTTCTATAAAATAGGAAACCACTACCTATTTATGGAGAGTTCATCAATTTGATTGCCAATTGATATAGGATTCTACATATACCTTAATTGATTTAGGCAACATGCAACCCAAGTTTTTTATAGAATGAATATATGTGTGGGACCACATGAAATATTCTAACATTGTACACATGAGAAGAAATCCCTCAAGCTAGGCTTGGGAAGATCGTATTCCTCTTTTTTCTTGCATAGTGGATTTTCTTTCGGCGGCCCCTGGTTTTCCCCCCACATTGAATGGGTTTTTCACGTAAAATTGATGTGTTCTCTTTTACTCTATCTAGTTGTTTATTTCATTCCATATTATGCTTATTTGATTTTGTAAGTTAGTTTACACAAATAGTGCATTCCTAGTGTTTGATAAAATTCTTAAGTGATTCACATAGAAGGGAAATATTTCTGCATCTCCCCAACAATATGTTCTACATGTACAGTTTCTTCTTTTGTAATGCATCATACATGTAGCACCACCGAGTGATGTTCCTAATCGTTTTAGGAATGCCAAAGACCCAAGTAATCCTATTAGGATACATCTTTGGTCACATGTGGAGGTGGTCAAAGTCCACATGAAGCAACTGTTGGTAAAGATTTTCATGTTTTAGTTACACAATCTGCGGGAATGGAAAACATGTCCAGAGATCTCTGTATGTCGAGTGAAGAATTGTTCACTAGGCATTCAGATTTAGAGGAAGGTAGCAGTTCTGTGATATGGCCCAGTGATATTCTTGAGACATCTTTTACAACTCAGAAATCTGGAGAAGTAAACTTTGTGACTGTGGATGCTCAAAAACCTTCTGAACAAATGTCAAAGAAAAGTTTTTACAGTCAATGACGGTGCCGGTGATTCTGTAGAATGATTAGGTAGGAGCCGCAGGATCATTTCTTTAGTATCTTCACCATTATGTTTGTATGTATTTGTACATATGTGTGATCTAAAGTGGGGAAATGTAAGGTTCTTATCCTGTGGACCATAAAGATGTTCTAGTAACAGGTGGTGCCAATGAAGAATATACACGCGCCAAAGCCACTTTTAGCACACGTGTTTAACTACTGTGATGATTTAGTTGTCAGCATTAATTACTTGCTAACGAAATCCCGAGGCAATTGGCAAGGCATCAGCTAGCTAAAACTTGGTCACAGTCAAATGGGCTGTGCCTTTAAAGGGGGCCTTCGCAAGGAAATTAGTGACAGCCCATAATGGGTTGACACATAGCCACAGCTAGTTCGGCTATGTCCTTTAAAGGGTTTGAGGCCCAATTACCACATATATAGGGATTGGAATTAGCCGGTGACCCACGCAATGAAACCACCAGAACGCTCGATCCGGTGGGTTCGAGGCGGACTGATTGGGTCTGTGCACTAGGGACAGAGAGAGGTTAGGTCACTTCTTGCCGAAAAATAGCAAAACTTCAGCTTACTCTGGTTTTCTTATACCCTAGAAACTCTTAAATTGGCTTCTAGAATCTCAACCGGATTGGATCAGTCCACTATAGACTGCTCGACATCGGATCGGGTTTTAAAATATTGCAAGTAGTCGAAACATTCAACACTGACAACAAGAGAAATGCTAGCTCCAGTTGTAAACTTCCAACCTCTCACTGTTGTTACATTTGTTTGGTCATTTTCCTTGTTATCTTTAAAATCGGTTGACACCATAATTTTATCTTTTAAAATTTTTTCTAAACTTGTTCTAGGGGTGCAACGACACCTGTTGTACTAAAGTGAATTTGGAAAAAAATTGAATTCTTGCTATTGGGCTTTTATGAGCCTTCTAAGGCAATTTGAATGCTTGGGTTCATCTTGCACTAATTCATTTCTTGTTACTAAATGTTGTCATCGAAGCTTTATTAAACATGTTCAAATCACATCTTGAATGATTTACATTTCCTTGCATAGTGGATGGGCTCAACAAATCATTGGGAAAGTGGCTCATAGTTTAATACCACAAAACTTATGTTTTGATTAGGAGTAATGATATGTTCACTTTCATTTTCATTCACTTTTTCTTTTTTATTAACAACACAAAAAAAATATATATATATATTTGAACTAGGCTACCGAAAGAAATGTAACAATATTTTGTTGGCCCATCATTTTTTTAATTTTTCACTATTTAATTTTTATTATTTTCTTTACAAAGAAAAAAATGGATGAAAATAAAATAGACCCTGCGTTGCCCTTCGGATAAAAGACGGGTTGAAGAGCATTCCCTAACGGACCAGCATTATATAACGAAATGGCCGGTTCTCATTGGTTCAACCCTACTTTTAAACAAACACAAAATGTGACTAAGATTCGCTCACCCTTATGGTTAGCCAATCCAACCTTCCAAAATCTTAACTTTAATTTTCTTAAACTTAACCAGGGTTAAGGAGGTGTTAAAAGGGACACGAGGACACGGGCGTAAGATAAGTTGCGGACCAATGGGTCCGCTAATCACTGCTCCTCCCATTACTTCCCAGTTCCCACCCAACCAAAACCAGATGTTTCTCATTTTTCCATTGCTATTGCATAAAACCTGTTTGGCGGGAGAGGAATCCAACTCCAACGGTCAGGGCGCTATGAAACTCCGACGCTTATCAAGAAATCATGTAGTGTCAAGTTTCATTCAAATGCATCTCCAAATTATTCCCAGGTATCTATCTTTCCCTTCCATAGAAAGTTGTTTTATTATTTGGATTGGGTTTCCACGATAGTAGATGGATGAACTGGTTGTTGAATGGTTTCGTTTCCTTTTATTTTAGTTTCATCTACTTTAATCAATGTTAAATCATAAATTATTTGGAAAATAGGGTTTTGGTTGAATTAGGTAGATGGGTTTAATCGTTTCTTAGTTAAGAATTAAGGATATCTACTACATGGGCTTGCAGATATTTTGGGGATTGGATTTAATCTCTGCAAATGATTTCCTAGAGGGGAAAGAGAGAACAGAAAGTAGTGATATCTACATGGGTTGAAGATTGGATTTAGTCTCTGCAAATTATTGCTCAGAGGGGAAAGAGAGAACATTGAAGTCTTACAAAACTAACACAAGAAGACATTCTGAATTTCTTAAAAAATGAACTTGTCCACGAGACTGGATTCTTAGTTGAGACTCTTGGGGTGCATGTTCTCTGATAATCAGAGTACCTTCCCATTTTCTGGCTATATTGGAAGGCTGATCATGTTAGGCTGATGCTTACTCATCGATCAGATGTTCACATCTACATTTTTATATTTTGTCATGTGGTAACCTGGAATCGAGCCTGTGATCAAACAATTGCGACACAAAGCACTGTTAAATTGACCTACGGGTTCGACACCCCATTGCCAAAGATTCAAGGAGTGTTCCATCAGAGCTCCCTATTGGCAAGTAGGATATAGTCAACTTACGTTTTCCGACACACACTTGTGTTGTTATGATAGGCTGGACCTATAGCTTGTTTGGATGATGTTCTTTGCATAGTTTTTGAGGTTGCACCCCAGAAAGAGAAGTTGTAGAAACAAATTATTGTCTCTCTCCTCTGGTTCCTTGGCCTTTCCCCAAGTGGGAGGTCCTGGGTTCCATTTCTCACTTCCCCTTTGGGGCCAGCCCCCATGGGTTTACCCGGACTTACCTAGTGTGGCGGGTTGCAGGCTCACGTCGCACCCTCAGGGATTAGTCCTGACCCCAAAGGGTTGGGGACACCCCGAGTTCCAAAAAAATATATATATACATTTTGATAATGTATAGCCTATATGGGTTGCTGGTGGTGTTAATCATGCTTCAACTTAAAGTCGGAAAGAATTGTTGTTTCTTGCTAACATGCTTCTAATCCTTGTTTACAGTATTTTGATACCACATAATTTCTTGCTTTCATCCTTCTCAATTTATAATGCTTTCTGCATCTTCTCAGGAATGGGCTTAAAGAATTGCAACCTACAGTTGATAAATGTTTTCATTCACAACCAAAGCATTTCCAAACTGCAGTGGTAAAATATTATGCTGGACATTAATTGACACAATATGGGCACTTTTTGCTCCATATACTAAAATCCCCTAAATAACGCTTTGTTACGTTTTCCATTTCAAACAATGCTCAGCCATGTGTGGGTGATGACACAATGGAGAAAACAATAAATACCCATCCTTTTATGCTGTGAGAAAGCTGGACAAGTTGCTTACTGTTGTCAAAGATCATTTAGAGACCCAACACGGTGAGAGATTATTCCTTTGGGGTATAAGTTAGGGAGTAGAAAAACTTGTCTGCTATTTCGTGTTATGTGTTTTCTACCTTTGCAACATTTTATCAAATACTAAATATGCATAAAATAAAATCTGCATCACTCATGCTACCAAGTGTTCAATCCATAGACAATAAATCTGATCAAAGCAAGCAACCATGAAAGTAAAGCACAAAAGGGGATCAAAATGAGAAGATGCACAAGAGACTTACATGGTTTGGCCACAATATGCGACCTACATCCACGGGAGAACAATGCAAACTATTTTCTTCACTTTCAAGAAAGATTACAAGCATTTACAAGGTAGAAAATACATTCAATGTCTTCTATCTCACTTCTCTCTCACACTTGAGAAAAACCCTCAAGCAAGGTCTTCTTCTCTAGAACAAGAGTAAAAGAAACCCTAAAAGAAGAATACTCAATCCCACCTCTTTCTCCCATACATATGCCCAAAGGATACAAGAAACCCCTTTATATCAAAAGGAAGCATCACAACCATTGGATTACAATATAATCCAATGGCCCACTTAAAGGCAAATCACCAACCCTCAAGAAAACTACCAGTTATGCATTGTTCTCCAACCCCTAGGTTATGGCTCTTCCAGCCCCAAATGTCTTCTACACATTTGATTCTTCTCGGGTGAAATGGTTTTTGTCAACATATCAGTTAGGTTCCTCTTAGTGTGGATTTTATCCACTTGCAGATCGCCACGCTCTAAAGCCAATCGAATGAAATGATATTGAACCTCTATATGCTTCATTTTAGAGTGATAAACTGCATTTTTGGCAAGATTAATCGCACTTTGATTGTCACAATGCATGACATATCCCTCCTGCCTCACTCCAAATTGATCAAGTAATCTTTTCAACCAAATCATTTTCTTTGTTGCTTCTGTCAAAGCAACATACTCGGCTTCAGTTGATGATAACGCAACAATATTTTACAGCCTTGACGTCCAACTAATTGCACCACCACCAACTGTGAATACATACCCAGTAGTGGACTTTCGAGTCTCACAATAACCTGCATAGTCAGCATCCACAAAACCAACAACCTCTAATTGTAAACTTCCGAAGCATAAGGACACATTTCGTGTCCACTTCAAATATCGTAGAATCCACTTTACAGCTTGCCAATGTTTCCATCCTGGATTGGACATGTACCATGAAACAACTCCAACTGCGTGTGCTATATCTAGCCTTGTACAAACCATAACATACATTAAACTACCAACTACAGAAGTATAAGGAACATTCGCCATCTTTGTTCTATCAACCTCACTCATTGGAGAAATTCTTTTGGATAATTTGAAATGACCAGCTAATGGTGTGGAAATAGGTACACAGTCAATCATATTAAAACGCTCAAGAACTTTAGAAATATATTCAGATTGACTCAACCAAAGCTTGCCTTGCTTTCTGTCCCTGTGAATGTGCATGCCCAATATCTTCTTGGCTGGCCCGAGATCTTTGGTGGCAAAGTGTTTAGACATATCAAGCTTCAAGCTCCTTATTTCTATCAAATCATTACTAGCAATTAACATATCATCAACATAAAGTAACAAAATAGTGAAATTACCAAATGTTGACCCCTTAAAATATACACAATGATCAAATTCACACCTTGTGTAACCTTCTTCCTGCATAAAAGTGTCAAACTTCTTGTACCACTGCCTCGATGCTTGTCTTAAACCATATAACCCCTTCTTCAATTTTCAAACCAAGTTAGGATTGGTTTTATCTTCAAAACCTTCAGGTTGATGCTCGTAAATTTCCTCATCCAAGTCACCATGCAAGAATGCTCTCTTAATATCAAGTTGTTCAAGCTCCAAATTCAACTTTGCAATCAAAGACAAAACTACTCTAATTGAGTTATGTTTTACAACATGAGCAAAATTTTTATTAAAATCAATACCTGGTTTTTGTCCTTAGCCTTTCACCACAAGCCTGGCTTTATATCGCATAGAGCCATTAGCCTCCCACTTGATTGCATACACCCATCTATTTTTCAATGCTTTCTTCCTAAGTGGAAGTTTTACCAACTCCCATGTAACATTCTAATGCAAAGAATCTATCTCATCTTTCATTGCCATTTGCCATTTATCAGCATTTGGACAATTTAAAGCCTCCTGAAAAGATTCAGGTTCGCCACCATCAGTAAAAAAGCATAGCATAAGGAAGGAGAATACCTCTTTGTGAGCTTATGAGGACGTGTTGATCTCCTTACTTCTTGTATAGGTGTCACTGGAAGATTTTCTTCACTTTCAATGGAGCTATCATGCTGATGCCCCATTAATTCTGTGCTTCCTTCATGATTAACATCATCATCATCATGGACATGAGGCTGAATTTCACGTACTTGCCGAGAGGGAATGATGAACTTCTCAACTTGCATATCAACAACTCCCTTTTTCTCTTGCTCTTCTTGTTTCTTTTTAATAAACATCGTATCCTTATTGAAAATGACATCTTTATTTCTTATTGTCTTCTTTACAACAGGATCTCAAAGTCTATATCCTCTATCATCACCACCATATCCAAGGAAAACACATCTCCTTGACTTAGCATCTAGCTTAGTTCAATTTTCTTTTGATACTTGAACATAAGCTTCACACCCAAATGCTCTCAAGTGGTCATATGACACACTTCTACCACTCCAAAGGATATCCTGGATCTCACCATCTAAGGGTGCACTTGGTGATCTATTTTTTAAGTACATAACTGTATTTGCAGCTTCAGCCCAAAATTGTTTGCCAAGACCTGATTGAGATAACATGCTTCTCACATGTTCCAAAATGGTCCTATTCATCCTTTCAATGACACCATTTTGTTGTGGTATCCCAGGAACAGTCTTTATCCTGCGAATTCCATTCTCACTACAAAAAGTATTAAAAGCAGTAGAGCAAAATTCACTACCATTGTCAATTTGCAAGCATTTAATAAACCTTGAAAGTTTTGAAAATATCAAAAACTTGATCCTTAGATGCTAAAGGAAACAACCAACACTTCCTAGAATAATCATCAAGGAATGTAACAAGAGAAGAAGCTCCTCCAAGGGACTTAACATCCAAAGGGCCACAAACATCTGAATATACCAACTCTAATGACTTTCCTTTCTTATGAGATTCATTTCTTTTGAAGTTAACTCTTTGTTGCTTACCCATGACACAATGATCACAAAAATCAAGAAAAGAATGCTCAAAACTAGGAATGAGTTTTTGAGTTTGTAAAACCTTTATACCATGCTCACTAAGATGACCCAAACGATTATGCCAAATATGTATATCTTCAAGTTTGCTAGATGTTGTAACAATATTCTTTGCATAGTCATTCTTTTGAGTTGTGCCATGAAGAATGTATAGACTCCCATCCTTTTGTCCTTTTAAAACCATCATGCAACCCCTTGAAATCTTCCATGACCCCTTACCAAAAGTTACTGTAAATCCCGAGTCATCCAATTATCCTACTGAAATTAAATTCTTGGTTATTTCAGGAATATGTCTTACATCCCTCAATGTATGCTTCTTCCCATTTGACTGCTTGATAATCACATCACCGATGCCAAAAATTTTGCAAGCACGGTCATCACCAAGGTAAACAAAACCATTCTCTACATTTTTATATGTTGAAAAACTCAACTTATCTGAACAAATGTGGAATGATGCACCCGAATCCAAAATCCAAGTTTCTCCACTAGTTGATGTTGTACATGCAACACTCAAGGTGACTCCATCCTCGCCATCAGATGTAGTGCTCGCTTCGCCATGGTTGCCACTTGCTTTGTCCTTTTGCTTATTTTTCAAAGCCCAACATTCCTTTCGTGTATGGCCAGGTTTCTTGCAATACCAACAAGTTACATTTTTTCCTCGTGACTTTGACCTTCCTTTACTTTGAGATCTACCCTTACTAGATCCAAAACATTGGTCTCTATGTTGTGACCTTCCTCTCTGACCATCTGACAATGCCTGATTAGATTCAGTTGACATTTGTGTTGAGGCCTTTCTAGTCTCTTCATTTAACAATGAAGCAACAACATCTTGTAGCTTGAACTTGTTGCCCACTGTGTTTGTTACAGTAGTAACAAGTGTATCCCAACTAGGAGGTAAGGAACTCAACAAAAGCAAACATAAAATCTCTTCATCAAGATTGATCTTCAAAGATCTCAATTGGGCTGCAATAGAATTAAACTCACTTACATGCTTCCATATTGTGGTACCTTCTTTCATTTTCAAGAGACATAATCTCTTCATAGCATGCATTTTATTTGCTCCAGAAGGTTGCTCATATGATTGCTCCAAAGATTGCTAAGGTTCCTCCGCAGTCTTACATTGACAAACATCAAATAATATTGAAGGTGAAATGCAAGGCCTAATAGCCGCTAAACATTTTCGATCAAGAATATCTCATTCCCAATCTTCCATACCCACGGGTTGAGCTTTTTTCCCTCTAAGAGGCTGGTCCAACTCTTTACCAATAAGATAATCCTCCATCATAATTTTCCATATTGGCCAATTACTCTCATTTAGCTTCTCAAACTTCATTGCCTTCTCCATTTGTAAAATGTAGTGAACAAAAGTATCACAACACCCAAAATTAAAAAACCCTTTCTTCACAAATACAGTGAAACAACAAACCAAGGCTCAGATACCACTTTGTTATGGGTTTTCTACCTTTGCAACATTTTATCAAACACTAAATATGCATAAAATAAAATCTGCATCACTCATGCTACCAAGTGTTCAATCCATAGACAATAAATCTTATCAAAGCAAGCAACCATGAAAGTAAAGCACAAAAGGGGATCAAAATGAGAAGATGCACAAGAGACTTAACCTACATCCACGGGAGAACAATGTAAACTATTTTCTTCACTTTCAAGAAAGATTACAAGCATCCACAAGGTAGAAAATACCTTCACTGTCTTCTCTCTCACACTTGAGAAAAACCCTCAAGCAAGGTCTTCTTCTCTAGAACAAGAGTAAAAGAAACCCTAAAAGAAGAATACTCAATCTCACCCCTTTCTCCCATACATATGCCCAAAGGATACAAGAAACCCCTTTATATCAAAAGGAGGCATCACAACCATTGGATTACAATATAATCCAATGGCTCACAATACAAGAGAGATAAAAGGCTTATTTGACTTCACAAACACGTGTAACATTTCGAATATCGATCCTTTCTCCAATTGCTTTCAAAGCGTCAGTGCTTTTTTTTCATTGATACCACTGGATGTTTTATTATTATTCATTGATCAAATCGTAGGCATACAGGTGCACACATTGATCCATCATTTAATTGGTTTGCGATAAGGTCTCCTAATGACTTGATTGAACAATCATAACTATATGCCCTACTGCATTGGTTACGAGGAGTAGTCCAGTTAAAGGTCTATAAAGAATATGTATGGGCATCTGATCATGTTAATTATTGGCATAGGAGATCACTTGGGCTGGAAACATGTAATGGTGGATCTTCTTCCCCGCACATATGTTCTACATGTACCGTTTCTTCTTTCTGTAATGAATCATACATGTAGCACCACCAAGTGATGTTCCTAACGTTATAGGAATGCCAAAGACCCAAGTAATCCTGTTAGGATATATCTTAGGTCACATGTGGAGGTGGTCAAAGTCCACATGAAGCAGCTGTTGTTAGGGATTTTCATGTTTTAGTTACACAATCTGCGGGAATGGAAAACATGTCCATAGATCTCTGTATGTCAAGAGTGAAGAATTGTTCGCTAGGCATTCAGATTTAGAGTAAGGTATCAGTTGTTCTGTGATATGGCCCAGTGATATTCTTGGGACATCTTTTACAACTCAGAAATCTGGAGAAGTAAACTTTGTGACTGTGGATGCTCAAAAACCTTCTAAACAAACATCAAAGAAAAGTTGTTACAGTCAATGACGGTGCAGGTGATTCTGTAGAATGATTAGGTAGGAGCCGCAGGATCATTTCTTTAGTATCTTCATCATCATGTTTGTATGTATTTGTACATATGTGTGATCTATAGTGAGGAAATGTAAGGTTCTTATCCTGTGGACCATAAAGATGTTCTAGTAACAGGTGGTGCCAATGAAGATAGGTGGACACATTTTATTTATGTCCTGCCCCAAGTAACAAAAAACGGCATTTTTTTCGCAAATTTTTGGGTTGCCGAAATATTTGGCTTTTAAATCACGTTTTTTATATAAAAAAAAATGCTGTTTTTACGAATTATTCGCATTTTTTACGAATTATTAAAAAAAATTACTTATTTTGTATATATTTTAATCAAATTGTTCCGCATATTTTTATAATTATTAATTTACTTTTTCCTTTTTTTCCGAATTTTTTGAACTTGAGCCCCGCCGAATTATTCCCGAACCCCGACTTTGTCACTATGGTCTTGCCTAGATATCTTTTGCTGGATAGATGATCAGATATTTAGCTCATTCTTTTGAATGATAAAAAATACGGCAAATAGGTCCACTAAAATTTAAATGAATCAGATGTTTATGGTTTCATCCAACTAGGTTGTTGTGCAGGACCATCAAATGGTAGTTTCCAACCCCTCCTTGTTTGTTGATGGTCTATATATGGTGTACCAGATGGGTATTTTTTATTTAAAACTGTATGAAGATTTATTAATTTTATTTCGGTTATTCCTTTATTCTCTACCTATCTCATATCCATTTGATGCTTCATTGAGTAGTAGTTCTGTGTCTTGTATATCTTCCAAGTCAATATTGTTTTGGTTTTTTATTTGGATTTCTTTTTAGATATAGTAACCACTTAATTGCTATAATTGTTTAATTTGATATGGTTTCTTTAGTGCAGGTGTCATTGCCTTGTGCAGTACCTGTCATGGCCTCGTTTATTTGGAAGTGAGTGGGTCATAGAAATCGTAGTAGATGCTGGTGCCAAGATAACTGTTTGCTTATGGCTTGGAGCCATATGATTAGGGTGTGTTTGGTTTCTATTAATATTTTTGCATTCAACTCGAAGGATTTTTGGATGATTGCACAGATTTCTTATGAGAATGAGATCTGGGAGAAGCGTGCAATGGAACCACCGTATCTCTAATAAATCCTGTTGATGATGCATCAAATGGAGTGGATGGTGGCATTGTGCATTGGGTAGAACACATCCATCCAAGAAAGTGAGTAACATCCCTTCATCTTCATCATTCTCTTGATTATACTATATGGTGATTCCTCAAACATTCCAATCTCATATATAATCATTGATCTTTAGCTCTAGGAAGCTAATTTCATCTATCCATTACGCATTGCATACAAATATTGGTGATACTGCTATAATTTTCTTTGATCGGTATAATATTACTATAATTTTATTTATTTATTCACAAGCACATGCATTAACTGGTATACCACAAAGAATGCATGAATTAACCTTCATTGAATTTACTCATGTGTGCTAACAAGAAATCTTATAGGAATTATGACTGATAGTGTTAAGCATGAAAAATCTTAGGGTAAGATATCGCTGTTAGTATTAAATTAGAGGTCTTTTTCTCAAATTTTAGCAACATGTTGAAATGGGAAGCAGAGGCAGGCCAATGAATTGCACAGCAAACTGGTATTCTAGTCCCTGCAACGAAGTCCAGTGTTTTAAAACCCGAAAACTCGACTCGACTCGGAAACTTGCCGAGTAGAGTCAACTCGGAAACTCGGGCAAAACTCGTCCGAGTAATGACACCTAAAACTCGGACATATATAATATTTTTCTAATAATATATATGGTATAGATTCAAAATTAATGATAAACCATGCCTAAAATAAGATATATAATTCAATATATATTAAACATCCCCCTTTTGTTTTGTATTTATACTTAAAAATGAATGGGGTGTGTCAAAAAAAAGAAAAAAAACATAATTTAGTCAATCGGGTAGGCAGTTTATTCAATTTTTAGTTTTAAAAAAAATGTGCAAAAACTCGGGCGAGTCGGGGCTAGTCGGGGGCGAGTCGGAGCGAGTTTTCGACAAAACCGAGTTTTCCTTGAAACTCGACTCGAAACCTGGCCGAGCCGAGTCGACTCGGCGAGTTTTAAAACTATGACGAAGTCTGTCATGTTTGCTTTAAAGCAAGTAGGCATTAGCGAATTAAATGGTCGCTTCAGGCTATTTGTCCTTTAGTTTCATAAATATTTGTCTGAGTTAGGAATAACAATAGAATTAGGAACTACTAACTGACTAAATTACCATTCATTATGGATGAACGAATTAGTTGTCATTCTAAATGCAGTCTGTCTCCATAATACATGGAGCACACTAGATGATCCATTTCAGACGTGCAGTCGGTTGGCCATAGTCAGAGTCCCTTATAAATCAGTCCATTGAAACCACTAGACGAACCTTAACCACTGACATGAAAATTTCCAGGCTCCAAAATTCCATCTCTAGGTTGGATGGTTAGTATCAGCCAATCTTTTTAAATTATGCAAGACTAAAAAAGATGTGTCATTGATTGTGCAGTCCCAATTGCTGAGTTGGTGTGGGCAAGATGTATTATGGGGTATTATAGGGTGCAATAATAGAGTCAGTCTATGGGTACTCCTAAATACTCTCCCTAATCGTAACTGTTTATAAGTAACCACTAAGGGCCAGGATTTTTTATTTATTTTTGCACAGTCTAAGGTTAGGGGTTAGTATCTGCTCAACTCAAATTGTGGGGAAATCAACAACGCCCACCTCCTAAGGAGGGGATACATTACCATTGGGCTAGTGTATCCCCATCAACCGTTTAATAATTGAGATAAACAGTTAAGATTTTGGAGTATATTTAGGAGTACACTTTGGAAGTATCCCTAAACTAATTCCACTAATATTTGAATCCTTCACATTGAAATCTAACTCCCATTTATCATTCGAATATTTGAAGGGTAAGCCTGGGGGATGAAGAGAAACTGATATTATTAAATTCTCAAGATGATTACAAAGAGACACAACTATGGTTTATATAGAGATTACATTGACCTCAAGATAGAAACCTAATTTAATCAAATTTTAATCAAATCCTTGATTGATGCTAATCCAATATTGTCTATGAGATCTTGTGTATCTCATAGATATTGCATCATTATTTTCCTAACATAATATTTCTCTAATACTCCCCCTCAAACACATGCGGATCGAGATCTTCATGTGTTTGCCACAAGTTGAGTACTCCGCACCCCTGATCTTCTTAGATAATTTGTTGACGAATAGATCTCTGTTTGGTGTTCATCGCCGGTCTGTGAAGTTCATTTCTATCGCATCCCGCTCATTCTTGAGTTTGTCGGAGCCGGTAGCCCACTAGATGAGGCTGTCATGATCTTCTCCCAAAACACATGATGTATGACCCCGCGATTTAAAGAAAAAACTCTCGTTGGAGAGGTCTTCAATAAATGAAAAGAAAAAAGAGATCGTGAGGCATGAGTATGAGTATGAAAACTTAGGATTGTAAATATATAGAGGATGATAGTAGAGTTTTTATTTAAAACAAAAATAAAAATCAAAGGTTTCATACCCGGCGGGCGGTGGTGGCACCACCCGCCGGAAAAGCGGAATAAAAAAAACCCTAATCTAATCAAATTTTAATCAAATCCTTGATTGATGCTAATCCAATATTGTCTATGAGATCTTGTGTATCTCATAGATATTACATCATTATTTTCCTAACATAATATTTCCCTAATAAGGGACATGGTGCACTTAAAAAGATGGATGGAATCTCCACACCAAGAGGCCGGATCAAAGGTAGAATGGGAGTAAAATAGGAAATAATTAATTTAACAGGTCTTGATTGATTTCCCTTTTAAGTTTGAAAAGTCCGAAGAGAGCATACTAGCCACGGAGCTTGGATACCGTTTCTCAGTCGTAGATCCATGGATAACAGATGGTAAGTCCCCATGACCTTTTGCCTGTGAAAGATTCCTTGCTTCTCAATGACTGGGCTTCCATTCAATGCATTCATTTCCATACATTACCTACACTGAACACCAACCCAATTTTATGAAAAAAGAGAAAAGAAAATGAGTTCGGATGGGCAACAGCGCTTGCTGTTGCGTTGTTGCCCCCTTGTGTCTGAAAAAATGAGGGCCCCACTCATGGTTGATGTGGTGGCCACCCTTATTGAATGCAGGAACCATGTTTTTTCAGACACAAGGGGGCAACAGCGCAACAGCAAGCGCTGTTGCCCATCCGAACTCAAAGAAAATTACAAGCAACTGCATAAAGAACCTCTGTTCTTGCTGTGAAGTGTGATCGGATGATTTCTTGGGCTAAGAAAGAGGGGGCTTCAATAACTACATCTTGTGGTGAGTAATAAAGGGGGGGAGGGGGGGCGTGGACCAATGAGGTCCTCCAGCCTTAGCTTTGCAAATGGATACGAGGATATCCTTCCTAAATAAAACTACACCCCCGGCCGCTTTCAGTTAGTTATAGTAACTATATAAATAGTTAGTTATAGTAACTACATAAATATAAGCAGCAACTTTAGGTACAGCCTGTGCTATAATGCATCCACAAAACCCCACCTTCAACTGAACAACACGGGGGATAGTTTTGACTTTTATCTCTCTTTTTTAAAAGAATAATTCAACTAATCTATATTTTTTTATTCTTGCCAAACGCCACCTTAGTATATGTGGTAGTTTATGTGGGAGAGACGAGGGGATGGGGATACTATAACATGCATCTCTCCCATGTATTTTGATTTTGAATGTTTGTGTTTTGTCTTCTTTATTTGTGATTACTACCCTCTTGCTAAATTTAAAGCATTTAAGGGTCTAATACAGAATAATATATAGGATGATAGTATGTATTTTGATCTTGCATGTTTAGTTAAAATTCAAGTAGAGCATAGTCTCAAATTCTAAAGAGAAAAGTAGCATTATTTGGTAGCATGATTGTATGTTCATGGAATTACGGGTAGATGGATTAAAATGAGATTTTTGTTACATTTAAAAAAAAATAAAAATAAAAAAAGGCCGTTTTAGTGCGCTAAGTTTTTACGATATTTTTAAACTTTTAGTGACGGAAAAACTTCTCACTAATGTCCACATACCATCACTAATGCTCTTTTAATTGTGGTTAAATAAGCATTTTTAGGGACCAATTTTTTATTTTTTGCGGCTGACAGTAATTGTCGCTAAAAATTCACTATTAGCAAGGGAAAACTATTTCCATCGCTATAACCTTTAGTGGCACAATTATTTCCAATGGATCGACGACGACTAGATGTACTGTAGCTATAACATTTAGCAACAGAAAACTAGTTTTAGTGACGAAAAATGTCCGTCTTAAAAGTAATTTTTCTTGTAGTCACTGTATTACCGCACCTAGTTTCTTCTGACTCCGCATAAAAGCAGTTCGTATCATAAACAGAATTTTTACCAACGAGGTGATGAAAGTAGTTGTGAGAATTGGGCCAACTTCGGGCTTCAAAGCTCACGTAAATGTGTCGGGCTTCAGATTGGGTCTATTCAATTAAAATTAAGTCCCGGCCCATTGCGACCCCTAATAAAAAGTGAAATTATTTGTGACGCTCCGTCAGAAAACCTTAGTACGCTTTTATGGGAAGTTCTTCCGATGTAACTAGCACCACATTAGCATACAATCAAGAATTGTTCAACCCTACACCTGCAAAAGTGGCAGGTTCAGTGGGGACCACTCCGATAGCCAAACACGGAAGCAGACCTCTATTTATTTTTTGGAAAGGAAAATAATCACCACCTCCATCGGTGACGGGAGGAGGGCATGGAGCGGCATCTCGACTCTCATTTTCTTGCCATATGTCTCCCTTCTAATCTCATTTAACTGTGGTTAAGATTCATCCATCCTTAGGATTCACCCATCTATCATTGGTTTTAGAAAAATAAAATTAAAAAAATTAACTAAAGAGTTAAAAAAAAACTAACCCAGGTTAATGGGAGTTGAAGGGCTATGTGAGAGCGAGGAGGGGACTATTGCTCTTTTGGAAAATATTTGGTGGAACGCGTATTTGGCTATCTTAGTCGATTATCAATCCTTATTATTCCCGTCCTCTTTTGTAGAACTTATTAACCGTGGTTAACCTTAATTTTTAGAAAAAAACAAATATATATATTAATCTTAAATTAGTTAAGTTTAAGTATATTAATCTTAAATTGGTTAAGTATAAGTACAATTTTTTTGTTTTTTATTAGAGAGGTAATCTAAAAACACAAATCAGACATAAGTAAGGGCTTGTGGTCCCTTGTACACACCCCAGTTAAACACCACTGTTAGAATTGGGAAGGCATTCAACTGAATATCAGAATGCGGGGTCGGCTAATCATTGCTATTTTAATAGATGCAAGTTGGCCCTCCATTATAACTACCTTATCTCCTTAAACAATTTGGAGTCACAAAAGGGAAGAACTAAGAAGGATTGGATTTGGAGGCGAGAATGTTAGCCGAGAAGGGCAGCAGTAACACTAACACGACTAATCCTGCGCAGGACCCGGATCAGGATCAAGCGGAGCAGCAGGGCCATGAATTGGCCCAGTTCGGAGCAGGTTGCTTCTGGGGGGTGGAACTTGCGTTCAAGCGCCTTGAAGGGGTAGTGAAAACCGAGGTTGGGTACTCGCAGGGACACCTACCAGATCCCACCTACGAACTGGTCTGTAGCGGCACCACCAACCACGCCGAGGTCGTCCGCCTCCAATTCGACCCCTCCGTCTGCCCCTACACCAACCTCCTCTCCCTCTTCTGGTCCCGCCATGATCCTACTTCCCTCAATCGCCAGGTACACCCACACCCACCCTTCTTCTATTTTTTTTCAATCTGCTTACTGTTTTTCGCATTTTTATAGGGTGATGATGTGGGTACACAGTACCGATCTGGGATCTACTACTACAACGAGGCACAGGCTCGGTTGGCCCAGGAATCCATGGAAGCCAAGCAGAGGGAGGTGAAGGATAAGAAGATCGTGACGGAGATTCTTCCGGCCAAGAGATTTTACAGAGCAGAGGAGTACCATCAGCAGTATTTGGAGAAGGGAGGTGGGAGTGGTGCAAAACAGTCTGCTAATAAGGGATGCAACGACCCCATCAGATGCTATGGTTGACTTTTTATGTTTTATGATCATCTTTACTTTCTTTTTCCTTACTTTTAATCCATAATAATGGGGTTGTTAGTATTATACCATTACTATAATCATAACCATCTATAAGACTTGTGGACCACATGCTTCAAGATTAATATTCATGTCATAGTAAATAGTAATCATCTATGATATAATTACTGGTGCACGTTTGCCTCTGATATGAGGTCGAGCCCGGCCCGAGTCCTAAGGACTGAGGTCCAATCTTTAGCTCAAATCTAGCTGGGTAAACAATTTTGGCCCAACTCCCTGATTTAATGCTAATAGTTGGGCTGAGATGTTATTTTGGTGATGGGCCTCTGCCTACCCAATTTATGATGGCCTTTCAACTTAACTATAACTATAAGCATGGTTTTTGGTTCACAGGCTAATCAATGCAGCCGAACCCTGTCCAAGCGGGTTTGGTTCACGAGTTCATTGGCCGGGTTGAGCACGTGTCTCCATTGGACTAGCAAGCTTGCATCAGTAGAACTTTAACTCTAAGGTCTGGGCTGGGTCCTTGGCCCATGAGATTATTATGGTAATATGTTCAGTTTTTTTTTTTTTTGGGCAGAAAGAAAATTTCTATTTCAATATGAATCTCTTACAACTGGAAAAGACTCCAGGCTCCTGTTTAAGGCAACCTGAGCCAGATCATGGGCCATAGTATTGACTTCCCGATTTACAAAATGATAGGATACTGAGCCATTCATTTTGGCTAAAGAGATAGTATCTTCCAATAGCATATGGATCTCAGGCTGAAGAATACTAGGCTGTCCATTAAGAAACTCCATTAACCCCTTCGAATCAGTTTCTGTAATTGTTTGGCTCCAGCCTTTTGCAGTTGCCAATATCACCCCCTCTCTAATAGCCTCCGCTTCTTCAACCTGAGATGATCCTCCCTGAAGAGCTTTATACTGAGAACAGAGAATTGTTCCCGTATGGTTTCGAGCCACCAATCCTGTCCTGGCTGCTATGCCACTGAGAAGCGCAACCCCATCGACATTAATCTTAATCCATCCTTCCTCCGGAGGGTTCCACCTCATAAGCGAATGATCTGCTGCTCCTTTGCTGAGAACTCCTGATCTTCGAGGATATACTTCCTGAAAGAGAACCTCCCCTTGTTTGATAGCAATTGCTGGGTCTCGTTTAATGCCTTCAAATATTACGCTGTTTCTTAATTTCTAGATGCTCCATGAGATGATAACCATTCTGAGACCCAAGAGCCCATCCCTATTCACAAATTCCGGATGGTTAACCCATTGAGTCCACCAAAGAAGAATTAATATGATCAGTTGACGAGGTAGAATTAATATCTTCTATGTGAAACTCGACGGTGCGCCTTAGCCCCTATATGTGGCCAATAAGAGTGGATAGTATGATGTTACATCATGGTCAGGGGCGGAGCCAGAATTTTTTGCCGGGGGGGCTAATGGTAAGGTGGGGGGGTTCAAGGGCGTAGCCCCCGGAAAAAAAAATTAGTGCCAAGTTTGTGGGTCATCTCGTCTCTTTGTCCGTTGGTAAAGAATATAGTTTTGAGTAGTGATGATTAGCGGACCGGCTGCTTAACTTACCGTCGTGTCCTCGTCCCTTTTAACACTCCTTTAATCCTAATTAAACTTATCAAAATTAATTTTAAAATTTTTATTGTTTTTTTCTTCTAAAAAACTAGGTTGGATTGCATAACTCTATGGGTGAGTGAATGTTAACCACAATTGGTGAGTGTTAAAGAGGGTCGTGGACAAATGAGGACCGGCTATTTCATTACATGATGGAAAACACCGGTACTTTAAGCATTTTCATATGCCTACGCCATCTTAAATTAAATAATATAAATATAAAAAAAAAATCTTCTCAAATGTTCGGGGGGGTTAGATCCCCCACCACCACCTGGCTTTGCCCTTGCTCATTGGCCACACCCACATTACACTATACAATAATAAAAATCCCAAAAGTTGAGGGGGGGGGGGGGCTTCAGCCCCCCTGGGCCCCATGTGGCTCCG
The DNA here is from genome assembly GCA_015143295.1 of Tetracentron sinense. Taxonomy (NCBI): domain Eukaryota; kingdom Viridiplantae; phylum Streptophyta; class Magnoliopsida; order Trochodendrales; family Trochodendraceae; genus Tetracentron; species Tetracentron sinense. The sequence continues at coordinate 33,157,926 of CM026568.1, read as the reverse complement.
CCCCTGAATTCATGGTACTAATCTTTTTTGGCTTCTCCAGCTATGGGTTACCCACTTAAAGGGTTCATTGACCACTTTAGTTAGGGGCATTTGGTAACTCTAATAATTAGAGTTTATTCTGAAATACGTTAGTTCGATAAATGTTTAATTCAATCTCTAAATGTCTTAACATATGAGGTTTTATATTTGAAATAATAAATAACTTCAACAATTTTTTTTAGAACTTATTATGCTAAAGGGAGTAAAAATTTTTTTTTTGTGCACATGCGCAATTAATTCACTTAAAACAAGCTTTTATGTACTCAAGACTTTTTTAAATATCATTTTATCTCTCCATTTGCAAATGGCCAACCAATAAGTATTTATTTGTATGTTCTACCAAACAAAATATATATATGGAAAAAGAAGTTGATTTTACTTAGAACAAGACGTACATATAAACAATTTTAATTTTTTAATAGCCCTTAACATTTTTATATAAGAATTATGAAATGGTGGCCTACTTGGGGTGTCAGATAGCTTGTTATTGATTGTTAAGAGTTAGTGAGGGGAGTGGATCCTCCTGGTACATCACCATTAAGGATCCGTTCTTTAGGTAGAAGTTTTAAAGTCTAGAATGAAAATTGTTTCACGCTTAATTTTATATTATGTCTAGAACTATATTATTCGATAGAGTGGAAAAGTTCTACAAATATGGAACTTTCAAATCCCAACAAAAAATTTGGATTTTCTTACGTTTTATACATATGGAACTTCTAATTAATTTGAATAAATTAGTCTAAGGATACTCCCAAAGTGTACTCCCATATATACTCCCAAATCCTAACCGTTTATCTCAATTACTAAACGGTTAGGATTCCAGCTAATGTGGCAATAGAAAAGACAAAATAAGCCAACTCAAATCTTGGCCCTTAGTGGTTGGTTATAAACAGTTAGGATTAAGGAGTATAATTAGGAGTACCCATAGACTGACTCAATTTGAATCTGATAAGTCTGAAATACCATTGTGCAAAAGAGTTAGAAATCTACTTGCTTCTCCTCCCATACTTTTGCCTCTTTTCCAATATACTAATGTTCCAGACTTTTTCCACCAAAAGAACGGAGCCAAAGGAAAACCTTTATCAACTCATTTGGGAGTGTTCATTCCATGAGATTTGACCATAGAACCTCTCCAGTCACCTTAACCATTTATATAATAAAGAGGGCTTTGTTTTAGTTTCAAATTGCCTGTCTTTCAAAAGAATAACTTTTGGGACCCTTTATGCTAAAAAGGTTTGCATTTTAGTGCTTGCTTATCTAGAAAAGAGTTAGGATCCTTTACGGGTTCAAGAAGGATATGAAAGGAAAATTGTCCTTCCAGCTCACCCTGAAATCTTGTACCATCATCTCTCTTATCCTTTAATGAGCTCCCTCGTCCATACAGAAAAAAATAGTCCTGCCCAGCCTTCAATCTCCGGTTAAGAAGTTTCAACTACTGTGATTAAAAAAAAATTCCTAAAAACTATTACAATATTCATTAATCCTAAGGGTTAAGGAATTTTAACCACAGTTAAAAAAGTTAGAAAGGACACGTGGCCAGCTGGAGAGATTGGGCCAGGTTATTTGACTCTGCCCCAGCAAGAGGAAATCCTAATCCGGAAGTAAAAAAGGTACGTGCAAGTTGTATATCCTAACATTGGGTTTATCCACCATATCCTTGATTGTAGTGTTAAATTCAGTTAGAAAATGGTTGTATGACATATAATTGTACCCTAAAAGCCACCTAGAATCTCATTCCAGAATAAGAAAATGCTACGAATCTTTCTCCCAACACGCATCACAATCGCGACGACTCGACACAGTGACCGAACCCGACAGGGTCCACTTTGGGGACACATGTTCCGAAACCCGATTTGCTCCTCCGAGGTAATAAACTTAGCAACACTAGCAAGGTGACATCTCCCCCACCTCCCTTATGTTCTGTGCCAAAGACTCGAGAAATCACAAGTGGATGGCACTGGAAGCAGCATTCCGGTACGGCATCGGATTACCTCTAGTGGACGATCGAGGCGTGCACTCAGGCGTCCACACTTCATCCGACATTTGGTGATAAAACGAGGGAGAAGTCATTTCATTTTCTCCCTTATTTTTGACTTCTCCCCACTTGATATTTCTCCTCTTTTATCGCCATATGTTTCATGATGTGTGGATACTCGAGCGCCGGATCACACGCCTTGGGTGCCGGAGGTAATCGGATGCCTTGCGGTGCCCATTGGAGGAAAGTATTCATGGATGGTCCCGTGGACTTCTTGTCTCATCCTCCATACAAGCCCAGTGAGTCCAATGTAGGTGGGGGTTGAGTCATGTACATGAAAATTTTCTTCTTTATTTGCCTAGGAACTGGGAGAGTCCTAACCTCACTCCGATATTGCACTCGTTTTTAGGGTCCTGTTGCCCAAAATAGTGAGTACAATAGAAGAGAGTGGGCAAGTAAAATCTTATAAACTAAGGATGTGTTTGGTTTTGCTTATTTTGGCCATAAGCGTTCATATTATAATATCATTAGACATACAATCATGAGAAATTAATAGATTAAATTATAACATGTCCGAGTTGGTAATGAATTTGTAAAATTTAGGAAAATAGTTAAGGGACCCATGAATCCCATTTGATAATATAGGTGGATGCCTGAAGTTATCAAATGGGATCCATGGGTCCGCCTATCACTACTCTAAAATTTATTAGTTTACTTATTATCCAATTAGTTTTATTGAAAATCTAAAATTTTAATCAGTTTTCATTTATTAAACTAGGAAAACATCAAACCCAAGTACACCTTACTATGGTGACCTTAGAAAAGGAGGGAGAGAATGAGCTAAAAGGAATGCTAGCCCTACTCTTAATCGCCCCCTACTCTCACCTCCACCAATCCCTGTTCAATTTGTAATGATTAAAACATTTCTCATGAAAAATGAATAAATAATTGGTAGAGGTTGAGAGTTAGAGTTGACTAAGAGTATGGCTAGCACTCCTCAAGGAACTAGACATCCATTTTAATAACTTTTTTTTTCTCTACGTCGAGATAGAGAGTGAGAAGCCCATTAAATTATGTTGTAATGTTGCAAAGGTGGGGAACATAACGACATAAGCTATACGAGAGAAACCAGAGCCAATCTCATCAACACTTACAGCGATAAACCCTTAATTGCGCCACAAGAGTAAGTAGTCAAACCCTAACATTCAAATGGACAGTGACTAGCACACCCCGCAGTAGAATAGGTAATCTAATGTCATGGCCACGTATCCCTATTAACACTTTCTTAGCTATGATTAAGTTTAATAAAATTAAAGTAAATATTTTGTTTTTTTACTATTTAAAAATCAAGTTTAGATTGCTTAACTATAAGAGTGAGTGAATCTTTAACTACAGTTGATGTGTGGTAAAAAGGGGCATCAATGAGGGTTGTGCATTAAACTACTGCGGCAATAAGTTAAGTATTTCCCCATTCAAATAATTTGAACTTTCTTTAATGTGGACAATTAAGGGTTGCTACTCACATTCTGTTAAGCTACTATGTCAAGGAGGGGGCAAAATAGCATGACACTAATTTTTTTTTTTAGGAAAGTGATTAAAACTCTCGTTGGATTGAAAAACAAATGGTATCAACCATTAAGTGGGATCCATCATTTAGAGCATGTAATGCTTGGCACCATTAGATTTTCAATCCAATGGCCAGCTCTCTCGATAGTACCTACTATCAAGAGTTTTTTTATTACTTCCCTATTTTTGGTTTACGTTTAAGAGAGATGAAAACGAAAGGAAGACTGGCGTGCACATAACAGCACATAGGTCTTCTTTAGTTATAATAGGTTAGAACTAGCCTAGTGTCCCATGACCTTTAGTTTATTAAAATTAATCCATATGATTAATGATAAACATATGTTTTTAAAAATATTTAAAACAATTTTAAAAAGGTAGAATTTATGGCTGTTGAGGCAAGTGTCTACTTTTGTGTTATAATCGATTTCGTTCTAACCAATTATAACATAGACGTTCTGGTGTGAATGAAGAAAAACATTTTGCTTAGACTTGAATTCGAGTCGAGCTTAGCCAAGCTCAAACTTGGTTTCAGCATATTCTAGCTAAAAAAACAAATTCGAGTTCGACTTGAACTTGATTCGAGATTGAATGTTCCAACTTGAACTTGACTTGTACAAACTAAGTCGATCTCAAGCCCGATTTAAGCTTGGAAACTTGATTTCGGATTCAGAATTACTTTGAGCGATTTTACATGATTTTTTAAAAATTATTTATTCTTAAATTACAATTTAAAAAAAATCACGCAAAATTAATTTCACAGAATACTTAGATTTGAGGATAGTTTCCCATCCAAAATCACACAAAATTAATTTTTTAATGTTTTTATTATTATTATTACATATACTTATTTATTATAAAGTTTAAAAGTATCATTATATATCAATATAAAATTTTATATAGATATTACTTTTATTCGAAGTGAACCCCAAGTTGAATCGGGTCCTAAACGAAACAAAGTTAACCAAATCAGATAGGTACTTGCACAAGCTTAGCTTGTTTAAACATTGGAGTTCAAAATAAAAAATTGACTAGATCACTCGAGCCTAAATTGTCAGCTTGAACTTAGGTCAAATGAATAGAACCAAGCTAAGCTCATGAGTAACTTGACTTGAATGCAACTCTAACTTGAACTATTATTAAACTTAAGTAAGTTATATTTAATATTTATTTTAATCTTTTTTTTCTCCCGAAAAGTCAAGGTTGAATGGATGAATCCTAGGAGTGAGTGAATCTAAACCACAATTACCAAATGTTAAAAAAAAGAGGGCATGAACCACATATGTTAAAAAAGGAGGGCATGGACCATTGGGATCGCACGGTCGGCTTGGAGCTGACTTGCGGTCCGTTATCCATTTCTTTTTCTTTTTCTAACTAAAAGCAAAAAATAGAGCCGTGATTAATAGACCAGGGTCAGTTGCGTATCTTACCCCATGTCTTCGTTTCCCTTTTAACTCTCCTTTAACTTTGGTTAAGTTTAGTTAAATTAAAATAAAAAAATTATTTTTTTATTTCTTTAAAAATCAAACTTAGATTGCTTAATAATAGGGGTGAGTGGATCTTAATCGCAATTGGTGAATGTTTAGATGTGGGCGTGGACCAATAAGGATGGTTACATAATGAAACAATGTGTACTTTAAGCATAGTCTTCAATCTTCAAAGGTAGCTACATGTCTCACTTATGAGCTGATGTACTGTTTTTTTGATTGAAATCCTAATCGCATAATCTACTCACACACAGGATTAGGTCAACATAAACATGCGACCTATGAGCTTAAGCCTAACACACCTTTTCAAAATGACATTTCTCTTGAAGAGGGGAGGGGCTTTATAAGGCACATACAAGACCGGTATGTCTATTAATCAAAGCCCGCCCTTTAGGCCCAAAAAAATGAAAGCCTCAAAACGTGAGCTTTGATGGCTTTATGAACTTGATTTAATGAAAAAAAATCCTGAAAAAAAAACTCTATTTTATGGTGAGTACCATTTTTTTTTTTTTTTTTAAATCTATTTAGAATTCTCGTTTTTAAGCCTCCAAAAGAGCTTGGGCCGGCTTCCACGCAGAGAACATCAACCTAATCCACGTGGGACGAGCTGGACGTAATTGTCTCCGTATGGAATCCTCTGTTTTTGATTTATTTATATATTTTTAGATATCAAAATGTCGTTGTAGGAAATTACAGAAATGGCCCATCGCGCTATAGGATCCGTAGAAGCTTTTCCTAATCCTTATCACTACTACAATATGGCAAAGGAAAATAGCTGCTTCGATCTCGACGAAGGGATGAAGTAGCCTACTCGCTAAACAAGCAAACTCGCCCCTCTCTTAGAAAAAGACAAAAGAGTTGAGATGGGTCCTATGCCTGACACTTCCCTCAGGGCTTTTGACCGCACTGGCAATCTGAGAAATTAATTGAGAGATATAAGAAAATGAGTAGTCAAGCGTCAAAAAAAAAGAGGTGCAGACATCAGACGGTTCTCAATTGCCTAATTTTCGCAACCTTGGATTATGAATCGTCTAAATAAAATTGCAACAGCCAGCAAATCAACTCAACTGGTGGTCAAAACAACGCATTAAGTATCCGTTTGATTTGAGTGAGAATCTGAACGATCTATAATCCGACGGTTGATAGCGAGGGCTCATGGGCCTTGGGATGGGAGCTTCTTTAGCCTTATACCGTTTATTTTGTGCTTGAAGCAGTGATCGTACTCAAAAAAACTTTAAAAAGGAAATAAAGGGTACATACAGTGTAGTGTAGCAAAGCGGAATGGCATTTATGTGATTTCGGGGGGATAATTGCAGACCCATTTTTAACAAATTCTGCTTAAAATAAGGAAGAAAAGGAAAGAAAACACTGATTTGTGCTCTTTTATTAGTTCCAAGAGAGAAAGAGAGAGAGATAGATGTTCAAACTTCGAAGAAGGGACTTCGAGAATTTGAGGGATGGACTTTAATGCGTAGATTTGACGCGTTGGACTTAGCACTTCGCCGGAAGCAGCGCCGGGAACAGACGCCGGAGCCGACTATTCTGTTGCCATAGAGATAAAAAGGCTTGAGAGTTGAGAGAGAGAGAGAGAGAGAGAGAGGGAAGGGGTTATTTTTCTCTAGTTTTCGGGGTAATTGAAGAAACGAAAACTGCCATGGGCGACACTGGAAACATTAGGTTTCCGGGAAACTTAGACCCTGAAGCAAAAGAGTTCCGGCCGGGAAACCCTTCTCCCCGGAACCAGATTACCCTGCTTCAACCCCCAGTTTACTTCCCATGCCCCTCCACGGGGGTGCATGTAATGCCGTTATATGATGGCGGAATAGGCTACCAACAGTCGTTGCCGTCAACGGCGTACGTTAGTCACACGGGCGGCGCAAATCCCCCTCTACCGCCACCGCTGCCTCCTCCTTCAGCTTCCGCTACTCGAACGTTGCTTCTGAGCTCCGTGTCGACGGACGTCACGGAGGCCAACGTCAGGAGAGATTTAGAGGTGTTTGGAGAAGTGAGGGCGGTTCAGATGGAGAGATTGCAAGAGGGAATCGTGACTGTTCATTTCTATGACCTGAGGCACGCACAAGCGGCGATGTTGGAGATAAAAGAGCAGCACATGCAGCAGCAGATCAGGTTGAGGAAGCATTACGACTCGTTCATTCGGAATTTGGGGCTCCAACCGGAGAACTCGGCGTTGCCGATCCCTCCGCCGGCACGTGGACTTATCTCCGGCCATGCTGTTTGGGCTCAGTTTGTGGTTCCCTCAACGATTGTTGGACCGGATGGTCCTAATCAAGGGACGCTCGTGATTTTCAATTTGGATTCCGAGGTCTCAGCAAGTCATCTGAAAGAGATTTTCGGGGCTTTTGGTATGAAATATAATTCTTCAGCATCCAACTCTCTTGTTTTTATTTTTTTCATAGTATTCTTGAATTTCCTTTCGCTACTTGATCATGGTAGCCTCTCAATCTCTCTAAATGAGCTCTGGAGATCTTTGAAAAGAGAACTGCATGATTGTTTAGTTTCAGTTGTTTCTCTACTTGTGGTTTATGTGTCTCACTTTTGTGAATGCTTATGGGGGTTTGCAAATTTTTTTCTTTGCTCTTTACCATCTCTCTGCCTGTTTATAATTATCTGGATTTTTTCACCTTTTTATACTGAAGTTTTCTGCTTCCTTTATCTAGTTGCTTCTTTGTTGTCTGTTCTTTCCACTTTTTTAATTACAATTCAGGGCACGTCAAAGAATTGAGAGAGACGCCATTGAAACGGCACCAACGGTTCGTGGAGTTCTTTGATATCAGAGACGCAGCTAGGTCTCTCTCAGAGATGAACGGAAAGGAGATTAATGGCAAGCATGTTATAGTCGAATTCAGTAGGCCAGGTGGTCATAACAGAAGATTATTTAATGCCATCACTACAAACACCACCACCTCTAATAACAATTCCTTTGATAGCATTAAAACTAGAATCAACTATCATACGGGAAATTCGAAATGCCCACCTCTACTACCTCCTAGATTATCCAGTCGGTCAACTACCGATGGGCCTGCTCATTCTAATTTCTCTCAAACCTATCCCCCCACAAAGAGAACGGATGCCATTAGTGGTAACTGTAGTTGGAATAACAATCAAAGATCAAATAATGGAGCAGTAGCTGCTGCTTCAATGGCCTCCTTGTCTCTGGGTGTAGTTGGAAATGGAATTGAACCTGAAAGGGATTATAGTGGTTCCTCCAGAAGGAACACTAAGAAAAGCAACAATAACCAGTCAGCAACTAGGAAACAGCAGCAGCAGCAGCTAAGAACTCGGTCATGGAAGGGCAGAAGAAAGAGCTTGGACGCCCATTTCCTCATCAACGATGAGGAGATGGTGGAATCCATTTGCAGAGACCCCAGGACCACTGTCATGATCAAGAACATACCCAACAAGTACAGGTATGTGCTTTGCTTCTATTTTTTTGTTTTAAATCTATGATAAAATATATTTCTTGATTACCTTTTTAATCTGTTTTATTTCTTTCTATTTCTGGGGGGGGATTGGGGTGGTGCAGTCAGAAGCTGCTTTTGAACATGCTGGACAATCACTGCATACACTGCAACGAGCAGATTGCCGACGGCGATGAACAGCCCTTGTCTTCATATGATTTCGTCTATCTCCCCATTGATTTCAAGTAATCTTATCTATGTTCTCAATTTGATTTATTTTATTTTCTAATAAATCGCTGTTTTATTTTGTTTTTTTAATTTCCTTTACTGGTTTTGGTGAGATATAGTAACAAGTGCAATGTGGGATATGGGTTCGTGAACCTAACATCTCCGCAAGCGACATGGAGACTCTACAAGTCCTTCCACTTTCAACCATGGGAGGTCTTCAACTCCAGAAAGATCTGTGAAATCACCTACGCTCGATTGCAGGTATTTTATTTATACTGCAATTTATTTTTGGTTGAGAAGAAAAACATCTCATCTTATATTTCTATATTATTATTATTAGGGTTTGGAAGCGTTGAAAGAGCACTTCAAGAACTCGAAGTTCGCGTGCGAGACAGACGAATACCTGCCTGTAGCATTTTCTCCGCCACGAGACGGGAAGCGATTGACGGAACCACAGGCCATCGTTGGCCACGCCAACCCCGCCGTCAGTATGAAGCTCATTATGGGTGTTGGTGACGAGAACAATGAGACGGTGGACGTTGGAGATAGCGATGATGGTGATGACGACGAGGTATCTGAAAGCTATAACGGAGGCGATGATGACGATGAAGATGAGGATTACGTCGATGGTGGTGAGCCTCCACTTCCTGAAGTTCTATTTAGCAGCACCACCTTGCTGCAACAGCTACACCACCCAATGGGTGCTTGTTGAGCAGAGCCACAGAGCCGAAGAAACAGCAGCCCAAGGCTTTGATTTGAGTCTCTCTCTCTACATGCAACATGAGTTTACTCAGTGTGTAACTTGGGAATACAAGAAGAAATTATTAAACATGTAATATTACATACATCGAGGATGTTGACGACGGTCTTTCACATTGGAAGACTCTCACTTTTCTTTTAATCGTCTCATTAGGTCCTAAGGAGACAGAGCCACCCTCTACAGCCGTTCCAATGCTTACAGATGGCTGCAAGCCAGCCAATTGCTAGTTTTGTACGTCACTTGTCTTCTCATCATACGTCACACGTACTCGTCTTCTCCTCCTATATTCCCTTCCCTCATCTAGTAGTCTCACCGGTTCCTGCCGCATCTTTTATTGATAATATTCGCATCCAGGAATGCTAAGCATACCTACAATCCCTACTCTTTTCTTTTTTAAAATTAATATAATTAAATGCTTACATGTGGGGCCGCCCAAAATTGTTTTTATAACCTAAGTAATGGGCCACACGTGTGATGAGATAAAGGGAATGGGGAGAGAGTGCAATGTGAGACCTTGGTGTGACCTATGCGATTCACTCTTCCAAGTAGGAGAGACGTCAAAAAAATATGGCAGGAGAGGCATAGACTGAGTCACTATTTTTAAATAGGCCTTGGCTTGCCTCTGGCAAAGCCAAAACTTCTCTCGGGGTTCCATACATTGTGCGACAGTTGGCAAAATGGCAAAAATAGGGGGAGATGTCATTTTATTTTCTCCCCATTTTTTTTTTACTTCTCCTCATATGATATCTCTCTCCTTTATTCTCACACTTATCACCACATGTCTTATTATAGGTGGAGAAGTCAAAATCATAGGCCCCATGATTGACTTCTCCACCTCTTGTCACCTATTCTATGGAACCCCGAGATAAGCCCTTTCTGGTTTTAAAAAAGATAGTATCATCCATAAATATATATATATGAAATATTTTTTAATTATCCATAAATATGTAATAGAATTATTTTTAAGTTGAATGACAATTTTTTATTTTAAAGTATTTAATCTATTTTTTTTATACGAGATTCCTTATAGTAGGTATTTTTGTATGTTAATATTATGATAGTGTCCTATTCTTGTTATAGTAGTAGATTAAAAATATATAAAGGGTAATTTTAATATTCTAATCATTTTCTCTAACATAGAATAAAAGATAAAAATAATTGTCATTAGACAAAATTCAAACAAGTCTTCTCCTTGTTTACGAGTAAAGAAATGTGAATAGGAATCGTGGGAATTTGCTTTAGCATTCTTTATTCGCATCAGGGTTAGCACGCATTGCTTGTCATATAGAGATTAGAGGAGAGAAAAAAGCGGGAAAATCAAATTAAAAAGAGTTGGTAAAGTCAAAAATGTGTTAGCTTTTTAGATTTTTTTTTTCTATAAATCAATGTTAGTTTATTGAACTTTTGAACTTTTAGAGATTGAGTATTTACTACCCTTAATGGATTTTGAAAGGGACACATGTTGACTCCTTGGTGTGATGGGAGAATTTTAATTGCAATCGCAATTGACCGTGATCCCAACTCGGCTAGTTTAGTAACATAGATATACTTATTAAAAACATGCCTGCATGGGCCGTGACTAAGAAAGTAAAACAATACATATGAAAAAAAAAAAAGAAGTGTTTGTGAGAAAATCAAAACTCTAAGATACGTCTTATTTGGGTATTTATAAAAATATAAAATTGATATTTTTGGTTATCTCTTTTATCACTCTTGTTTGTATCTAAACTAGGGTTGCCAAGTTTGCTCTCTTATAGCGAACCAAACTAATTCACGTTTCAGTTCAGTTTTAGTTCGTAAAATTGAGTGAATCATATGATACTTTCAAATGCTCTAAATTCTTTAGTCAAATTTGAGATATTTGTTTTTTAGATTTGGTGGTTTTATACTTAAGTTTGATGATTTTTCTTGGGGTTCACGCTCATAAAAATGTATATTTTTATGATTTTTGGAAATAATTATTTATAATATATTTATTTATGTACTTATCTATAAATTAAATCGAAATATGTTATAAAATAAACATTTATATTTTTAAAAGTGCTTAAGCGAACGATATTAAAGAGTTTAAGCGGACTCATAAAACAGGAATTATCTCAACCTATCCTTACCGAACTGAGTTCATTCTAAAGGAGGAACTACGGACCATGATCCCGAATCCGAAGAACTAGGTAACGTTGATAAAGGGTAAACAAAAATATTATTCTAATTTTTTGTTTTTTCTAAATGTTGGGTTCGAAACAATAAGCACTCTTTTAGACCTCTCGCTTCTTCTATTCTACATCCCACATCCCACATCCCACATCCCTCTACTAGCTGGGTGTTTGCCGGGAGGGAGGGAAACTCACTTTTAAGAGGGAGGGACAGGAGAGTGTCCGGATATTTTGATGAGGCATTAGGAAAAGGAGGGCTCGGTTATCCACGTGACTGGCTGAAAGTGGAATTTGTTTTTTTTTTTTAAAAAAAAGAAAGCCTGGACCAATCAGTACTCATAGTCGCTTACAGGTAAGCATATCATTCCACGTAGGACATTTACGTACGTGGCACCTCCTATTTTGACCTTGTCCACACGATTCACCGCACCGCCATAAGAGCGAGAAGGGCAAGGCATTAAAAAAGTGGGCAGAGTCCACCACACGACAGCTCGCTCTCTCTCTCTCTCTAAGAAGGAAGAGGGTAAAAAGAAGTTTCTCGCTCATCCACGTAAGGGGGGATGCTTTCCTTTATTTTGTCGCACCCTTTAGACCGAGGCACTTCAGATCTCTGTGCTGAGCCGTAAGCTATTTAATGCCCCCCGTCCGGCACTTGCAGTCTGCGCCTGCCTCTCTCTCTCTCTCTCACTATCGTTACCTTTATCAGATGTGATGGGGTTTAGACACGTCACCAGTACTCCAGGCCCTTCCTTGTGGCGGTTTGTGGTGCTCAACCTCGTATTGTTAGTATCATCATAAACACCCACTGCTGCCTTCTTTTAACATATTCTATTATATTTTATACATACGTGCCCCTTACTGTGGGAACTGAAATTCGTAATTTAGATACCAATGGAACCTCATTATTATTATTATTATTATTAGCTGTTGACACTTGCAAAAGCACGTGAGAGCTGGCGGAAAGAGTTAACCACAGTTAATAATAAGTGTTAAAAGGGACACGCGTTAATATGTGGGTGCGATTGAACTCGCTAGTGGCACGTGCGATCCATGTGAGAGCAAGTGGAAAAAGTTAACCACAGTTAATATGAGTTAAAACGGACACATGTTAACCCACGGATGCGATTGAAATCTCCCCAAGTTCAATTGGGATTGGCTGTGATTCTAAATAGATAGATGAGCAACGGGTAGTTTGGAAATTAAATCAATGGCAATGGGAACTCTCCTTGCGTTCAATCGGGATTGGATAGATGAGCAAGGGGTAGTTTGGAAATTAAATCAAATGCAAGGGGAACTCTCTCCACGTTCAATCGGGATTAGCTGTGATTTTAAATAGATAGATGAGCAATGGGTTGTTTGGAAATTAAATCAAAGGCAAGGGATAGTTTGGGTTTTAAAGCAACACATTAAATCAAAAATTTGTTTTTATATAAGGGTGGTATGGGAATTTCGGAAAAAACATCTACGCCTGCCTCTCCCATTATAATAGTAAAGATTATTATTGTTATTATTATTATTATTATTATTAGCAAAAACCCGTGCGATGCACAAGATAAAAAGAAACCATTAAATTTTATAAGAAGGGAAGTATCTAAACCATACGATGTTTGTAATTCCAAGCGACTGGACTGCATTTACTCGACCCTATCAAAACACGAACGACATTTTAGAGCCTTGTGAACTTAAGAAACAAACTTTCCTGATAGTCAAAGACTTCCCTCAAAGAGAACATCCTTCGATCCACTCACAATCGACCCGGCCCCTTATTCCTTGTAAAGTGCAAACAGACTAGAATTTCCTTAGAAGGCACAAGCATGTTAATACAATTAATAACTGAGAAAATAAGAATAAGAAGAAATGTAATATTTTCTAAACAGATAACTGATCTTCAATGAAAAAGCCTCGCTATGGGGATTATTTGGTCCGTACCAAAATTAGCAGAACCTATCCTGCTTCATAAGTTTTCTCAACTAATATCATAGGAGGAGCCTGCGGTATGTGAGGAGGAGAGAGAATTCGGTGGATAAAAAGAGACACTTGGGAAAGTGGGAAGGTGTTGTGTGAAGAGAAGGATTAGGAAGGCAGGGCCCACTATAATATGAGGGATCAGAAAGTTAGGAGACGTGCTAAGTGTTGATGAGAGAAAAGTGGAGTAAAGATTGCAACTATTGGGACTAACACGTCCCACACACACCCTCTTTCTCCTAAAATCTCTTTAATAATTTTTTAATTTCACTTATTAGAATCCCTTAAAATCTCTCCAATAATTTTTGAATTGATAGAGAGACGTGAGAGAGAAAAAGAGAGAGTTAACGGTTGAGATTAAAATAAGGTGTCATGTGGCATCCCTAAGATTGAACGTATATGATTCAAGAGATTGGAGTTTGGAGAGTAAGGAGAAAGTCTTATTTCTTTATATTATAGTACTAGCAGAGACCCCGTGCGTTGCACGAGTAATAATTTAAGAATATTTTAAAATTAAATATTATTTTTTATTTATTTAAATATTAAGTAATATATTTTAATAATATTTAATTAATTTTATTTTTAATAATATAGTTTTTTTATTTGATAAACATTATTATTTGTATTAATTAACTGACTTTATAATAATAATTTATTTTTATTTTAATTACATTTAATAAAAAAAAACCATAAATTTCTTAGTATTAAGCTTAAATTAATACACCCAAGAGTTGGAGATAAGAGAGAACTCTACAATAGTAGAGATAAAGAGGTCTCTAGGATGAAATAGTGGATCTCAAACCTGCAAGAGTTGAAAATAAGAGAGGACTCTACAATAGTGGAGATAGAGAGGTCCCTAGGATGAGATAGTGGGTCTCAAACCTAAACAGTGGGGATTAAAGAGAAAATCCATATGTTATCTCTAAAATGGAAGTTATAAGATTGAAGGGATTGGGTTTTGGAGAGTAGAGAGAGAAGTCTTATTTCTTTATATTATAGTACTAGTAGAGACCCTGTGCGATGCACGAGTGTGAATAAAATAAAAATCTCTACATCTCTCTCTATCCCTCTTATCACAATCTCTTAAAATCTCTCTACATTGCACGGGGTCTTTGCTAATAATAATAAGAAGAAGAAGAAGGTTTCATTGGTATCTAATTTTCAAATTTCAGTTCTCTATCTACATTCTCTATCTCTCTTATCACAATCTCCTAAAATCTTTCCTTCCAATGATTTTTGAATTGTGAAGAAAACGTATGTATCCCCAAAAATCTCTCCAATAGTTTTTGAATTGAGAGGAAAACGTGTGTGAGAGAAAGAGTTAACGGTTGAGATTTTAAAAAAGGGTGCCACGTGGCATCCTTATAATAGAATTCGTAGGATTCTTAGGATTAAAGATTGGAGAGCAAAGAGAGGGGGTTAGGTGGCACTTATTTGTTGTGGCTTAGGTGACACTTATTTCTTTATATTATAGATAGATAGATTAAGTCACTTTTTAAGTGAATTAGTACAAGTTTTAAAGGTTGGAGAAATCAACCACTCTCTAAAATGTTTGTTGATAATGTCTTTAAAATGTAAAATTATCCTTACTTTAAAATGACATTATCACTTGTCTTTTGGGTATAAATTTATTTTTATACATAGAATGTTGTATTTTATCTTCACCATTGTGTAGAATACGTTTTTCTAACAAAAATGGTATATTTGCATGCATTCATATGAGTCCCGATAATCAAGTTACGTAATTTTCCTTAAAAAATACTTATTACATATATTTTTCATTGTAAGAGTCCCAATCGGATGATTCTCGAGAGTCAGATATTCAAAGATCATCACCTTCACCCTCTAGATCGAGCACCTGAAAGAGATCAATGGTTAACAAGGGTCTAAAAGAGAGAAATACCCAATAAAGGCTTGTCAGAGACCTTCGAAGCCCATAGATAGATTTTGATGTCCACAATCAAAGAGAATCAAACCCCCTTGATAAAATATCAGACATTGGATGAAGATCAATGACTCAAAATGATGGAGGATAATAGAAATTGTAATTGGTGGTATGGGCTTGTAATTAAGTGTTGTAACTGAAGGTATTTTTGGTATTTAGTAGAAGAACACTTTTCTTTCATTCTTTCTCTCTCCAATCATCTTCTTTTCTTTATTCTCTTTATTTCATTTTCTCTCTCTCTTTTCTCTTTTTTCTTCTTTCTTTCCTCTTTTGTTACCACCTTAAATATGTACATGTCCTAAATAGGACACATGACATCACATATCCACAAGAGCAAATTGTAGGGTTCTTTTGCCTTAAGCTTTCCTCTCTCTTTCCTCTTTCTTTTTCTCTCTTCTCTTTTCTTTTTTTCCTTTTTAACCCTAACCCTAAATCTCTCCTCCCTAGCCAAATCAACTTGTAGAGATTCCCTTTTGATCCCATTTTTGGCTATAAATATCTCTCACCTCTCTCTCTTTTGATGATCATCCATAAGGTAAAACTACTCTAATTTCTTCATTTCTAGTCTAATTTCTTGGGATGGATTTTAGTTCTTTTATTTCAGTTTATATTCTTTAAGCATTGTCATTTTTATTTGTCATCAATATAATTGGGCATTTATTTAGTTTAGTAGTTGTTTATTTCATTCTCTTCTTTTTCTTTTAATAACTTTTATTTTATTATCTTCTCATGAAAGGCTGAGAACCCTTCCATCAAGGAGAGGGATCCACTCCATGAAGAAGTAGATTAATCCTTTATTGCTATTATTTAGATCCCTTGAAATTCAATCGCACCTTAATGTTTTTTTTTTAAGTTGTTGTTTAGTGAGAATTAGATTTCTTGTTTTTCCATTAAATTGGGATTCATGCAATACTTGTCTCTCCAACATTTAAAAAAAAAAAAAAATTTAAATCTAAAATTTATTTTATTATCTTATTAAAAATTTATATATTGATTTCAAGTCGAAGGAATAGACCTCTTCACTATAAGAGACCATTCCCTCATTTCTATGGCTTAAATCATTATATTAATTATTAATAAGTTGTTTAGATTTTAATTCCATATTTTCCATTTGAGATCGATAAAGTCTTCTCTTCTCATTTGAGTAAAAAAATTACAACAAATTAATAAAACAATAAGGATGAGATTTCTACAACTTCATGGTAGTAATCCTTCTCCTTGAGCTTCACATCCATAGATTATCTCTCACATTGTAATTGTCATTTTCTTATTTTACAAAAATAAATCCTTCAAAAATCTCTTCTCTTTTCTTTTTGCTTAGTTTATTTTAGTTTGATAATTGCTTCATTAACTTTCTTTCCTCTACTTGTGGTTTGATACTCATACTTGCTACTACACGATTTTATGTTTTAATATTTTTTTTAGTGTAGGTTTTTGGAAATTTTGATTGCACTACAAAGACTTCATCAAAACTAAAAGAGAAATGTGCTTATCAAATGGCGCCATTGTCAAAGTAAGTGGACGGTAAATGAAGCAAAAATAATCCAGCAAAAATTTAAAAAAAAAGCTTATCGTGAACATCATATGGGCAAGTGCATTCTTTCGCTACGTTCTCATGTAAGCAGTTTATTTTCTTAGTTTTAGGCTCACTTATTTTTATTGTTAGTATTGAAAAAAAAAATAATAAAAAAATTACTTGCTTTGTTAGTAAAGGCTTACTTGCTTTGTTAGTAAAGATTTACTTCCTTTGTTAGTTCATGTGCTTTATTGTTTGTGCATCAATCATGTCGATTTTTTAGCATGTTTGCATTAAAATATTTAAGGGCATTGGATCCCCAATAAGATATGGTCGGGATTTCATCACCTGTTCTTTGGCCCACAAACCACCACCCAAAGCATTTCGTACCCTAAGTCCAATTAAATTAAAAATCATTAGAAATCAGCCTTAGGGTATTACATAGCTCATAGGCCCATTCGGAAAGAAGCAATTGTTGGTCACTCTAATAAGCATATCTGAAATTGGCAATGTCTAGGTAAGTTTTGTCTAATGGCAGTCTCTATCTAAGGAGTGTGGTACTTAAGTAGGATCGTCTGCCTAGTGCAAATTGTGACCTCACCACTTTTTCCTGGGAACTTACCTGGTTGTCAATTGAAGGATTGTTTAATTGGTAAGCCTCCAATTTAATCCGGGAGAGAATTGTTTTGGAGAAACTCTGAATATTTCTCTATAAACTTAGTATTAAAAAATTGGCTTCCCTGAAATTAAAATAAGATAAAAGCCAAAACTTTGCTTGTGTGTTGTGTCAGTTGTCCAAGTCTAGCCCATTAGGATTTTTTTTCTCTAGCGTCTAGTTTGTAAAATGACCCATTTAGGAAAGTTTCTAAGGGATGATACCCTAGTGCATGCCACCTCGGGTTTGAGTAAATGGTCGTTTAGAATCCATTGTTGAAAACATGGGAGACGAACAACTACCCCGTGTGATGACCTTAAGGGAGTACATGTACCCCACAAGGTCAAGTCAGCCTTCTTGTATTGTGCTACCTGCCACCACAGCCAATTTCGAATTGAAAACTGGCTTGATTCAAATGCTCCCAATCTTTCGTGGGATGGATTCTAAAAACCCGTACCAACATGTTAGAGAATTTGAGGATATTTGTGGTACCATGAAATACCAACAAATAACTGATGAATCTCTCAAACTTAGGTTATTCCCATTTTCCTTAAAGGAAAAAGCCAAGGCTTGGCTGCAAGCCTTACAGCCAGGAACCATCACCACTTGGGTGAAATTAGTTGAAGCCTTCTACAAGAAATTTTATTCCAAACAGAGAACCGTGACAGTTTTTCAAACCCGTAACTCGCTCCATCAATTAGAAGGGAAGACATTGTACACGTATTTTGAAAGATTCAAGGAACTTTTACTTGAATGCCCTCACCATGGCTTCGAGAAAATTAGGCTTATTGAAATCTTATATGAAGATATGGACTACCCAACAAAGACCTTGGTCGAGTCATTCTGCAATGGTGATTTCACTCAAAAGGCTGCTGACCAAGCTTGGGATTACCTAGATGAAATTGCTGAAAAAAGGCTACAATGGGAACCAATTAGCACTGAACCTAGGAAGCCCGCCACCACCAACAGGGGTGGTGTCCATAGGGCCGAGTCAAGTTTTGAGAGTGACACCAAGATGGCCGCACTAATGAGAAGGCTTCAAACCTTAGAAATGACCAAAGTAGGGAAGCCTCCTGGACTTGAACCATCTAAATTTGTGGAGTCCCCCATCTATGTCCTTTGTGATAGTTCTAACCATCTGGTCAAAAATTTCCCTGGGTTACCTCTAGTCAAAGCTGAGCAGGCTAATGCACTCAATGCATTCCGTAAGCCCAATCAAACAACTCATATAGTGAAACCTACAATCCTGGTTGCGGAATCACCCGAATTTCTTGTGGAAACAACCACAAGGATCATCATCCTTCCTAGGCCCTAGTAAATGCCCCTCTCACTCCTACCAGTACCCTACAGGTAACCAGTTTGCTCAAGGAATCCATTATGCTGCTCCACCAACAGTCCCTCCCTATGTTCCCCCCAATCAAAGGAAACCATCCTTGGAGGACATGTTTCAGAAATTCATGCAGAGCCAACAACAAACCAATTAGAGTCAAAGGTAGATCAATCAGGCTAATGCTCAGGCTATAGCCAAAATTGAGGTACAACTCAGTCAAATAGTGACTGCAGTAGGAGAAAGAGAGGGGACAATTTCCCAGTCAGACGGTTCCTAACTCCAAAGGGACAAAACCGTTACTTAGAATGCTCCTAGAGGCCAATTCGAAATTGGTTCTAGTGTAGGAGTTCCTCATAATGAAGCCCAGACCATCCACATTTTACAGTATGGCAGGCAAGTGGACTACATGGTACAACTTCCCAATGACCCGAGATAATGAAAGTAGTCCAAACAAGGAAGAAGGGCATGTAACCCAAGGACCTGTGGCCCAAGCAAAGAAGCAAAATGATCAAGTTCCCTCTGTTGAACCTCCTGTCAAACCCTATGTACCAAAAGTTCCATTTCCTCAGAGGTTACAAGGGAATAAAAAGAATAATCATTTTGATGGGATTTTAGAAGTCTTCAAAAATGTTCAAATCAATATACCCTTCTTAGATGTCATCAAGTAGATCCCGTCCTATTCAAAGTTTTTAAAAGACCTCACCACTATCAAGCAGAAAACTAATATTCCTCATGAGGCTGTCATGGCTGCTCAAGCCCCTTGTCTCATCCAGCAAACAATTGCTTCAAAGTATAAAGATCCTGGATGCCCCACCATTTCCATAAGAATTGGAGACACTATGGTTGAAAAGTGCCTTTTGGACTTGGGAGCTATTGTGAACCTGTTACCTTACTCCGTGTACCAACAATTAGGTTTGGGGGAGTTAAAACCCACAAACATCACTTTGAGCCTCGTAAATAGGTCCGTAAAGGTTCCCAAAGAAATCATAGAGGATGTGATTGTCAAAGTCAATGAATTTTACTATCCTGCTGACTTTGTAGTCCTAGAAACTGAGCCAGTCATGAATCCCGACAGTCACATCCCTGTGATTTTAGGCCGACCATTCCTTGCCACTTCTGATGCAATTATCCGATGTCGGAATGGAGTAATGACTTTGCCATTTGGGAATATGATAGTCCAACTAAATGTCTTCAGCAGTAGCAACCAATCCCATGAAATGGATGACCATGAGGAGGTCCAAATGATAGAGGCTTTGATTAGTAATTCTTTTGAAAATTCGTGTTATACTGATCCCCTGGAGAAATGTTTGGGCCAGTTTGGCCATGATATAGATGTTGACGAGTCCATTAGAGAGCTCAATACATTGTTAGACTTAGTTCCTCTTATGGACATTGGTGGGTTGAAAGCAAGGGTAGAGTCCTTACCAGTTTCCACGTCTGTACCTGTTCCATCAATTATTGAACCTCCCAAGTTGGACTTGAAGCCCTTACCCAAGACATTAAAGTATGCCTTTCTTGGTGATGTTGACACCTTACCTGTCATAGTGGCCTCAGATCTAGATGAGAAACGGGAAGGAAAGCTCCTTCACGTTCTTCGAGAACATCGAGAGTTTATTGGGTGGACCATAGCTGATATCAAGGGCATCAATCCTTCCTTGGTGATGCACCACATTCATCTAGAGGAAAATGCTAAAACCTCGATAGAACTACAATGGAGATTGAACCCTGTTATGAAAGAAGTTGTGCATGTAGAGATCATGAAGTTACTTGATGCGGGTTTCATATACGCTATCTCAGATAGTCAGTGGATTAGTCCTGTTGAGTATTTTCTCAGACAAGGTGGAAAGATTTTTAGAAGTCTTCAAGGATGATTTCTAGGTCTTAGGGTCCAGCTTTGATGAATGTTTACATCACTTAACACTTGTTCTAGAAAGATGTAAGGAGAAGAACTTAGTTCTTAATTGGGAAAAGTGTCACTTCATGGTCAAATTTGGGATAGTCTTGGGCCATATTGTATCTGAAAAAGGAATTGCAGTCGATAAGGCGAAGTTAGACTTAATTGCAAACTTACGACCTCCAAATACTGTTCAAGAGGTGAGATCCTTCCTAGCCATGCAGGCTTTTACCGCCGCTTTATCAAAGATTTTAGTAAGATCGCAAAGCTCTTGTATGATCTTCAGTCCATGGATGTTTCATTTGAGTTTACCCCCACCTGTTTGGAAGCCTTCAAGAGGTTGAAGACTGAGTTAAGAAACTCCTTATTGGAATGTTCCATTCGAGGTAATGTGTGATGCATCAGACTACGCTATTGGAGCAATTCTGGGGCAGCGAGTTGAGAAACTCCCCCATGTCATTCACTATGCGAGCAAGACTTTAAACGATGCACAACTCAATTATTCCACCACGGAGAAAGAGTTGTTGGCTGTAGTAATTGCTCTTGACAAGTTTCTTCCCTACTTGATAGGATCCAAAGTCCTCATTTATACTGATCATGCGGCCTTGAAGTACCTTCTCACAAAGAAGGATGCTACTCCCCGTTTAATCTGATGGATCCTATTGTTGCAAG
Source organism: Tetracentron sinense (assembly GCA_015143295.1). Taxonomy (NCBI): domain Eukaryota; kingdom Viridiplantae; phylum Streptophyta; class Magnoliopsida; order Trochodendrales; family Trochodendraceae; genus Tetracentron; species Tetracentron sinense. Next base: position 33,136,325 of record CM026568.1, on the reverse strand, counting down.
AATTTGATCTCAAAATTCGAGATAAAAAAGGGGCTGAAAATGTGGTTGTTGACCACTTGTCTAGATTGATAGTTGAACCCTCCTTAGAGTCACTCCCTATGATAGAGAATTTCCCTAATGAACAATTAATGTCTATTTCCTCTAGCGGTGTTCCATGGTATGTTGATATTGTTAATTACCTTGTCACGGAATAAATGCATCATTGGAATAAGCAAGAGCGGTCCCATTTCCTAGCTAGGGTAAAATGGTATTTTTGGGATGACCCTTACCTATTTAAATACTACCCTGATCAGATCATCAAAAGGTGCATCCTTGATGATGATTATAGAAATATTCTCTCATTTTGCCATAACCATGCATGTGGTGGTCATTTCGGTGGGAAAAAGACCGTTGCAAAAATCTTGCAGTGCAGTTTTTATTGGCCTGCCTTGTTCTGTGATTCACACGATTACTGCAAATCGTGTGATCGTTGTCAAAGACTAGGAAAGATTTCGAGAAGAAATGAGATGCCTTTGAACTCAATCCTTATCATTGAAATTTTTGACGTTTGGGGCATCAATTTTATGGGACCTTTTCCTATGTCGTATGGATACCAATATATTCTTGTTGCTGTCGATTACGTATCCAAGTGGGTAGATTCATTAGCATGTAAGACTAATGACCACAAAGTGGTGGTCAAGTTCCTCAAAGAGAATGTTTTTGCTCGTTTTGGCACATCCCGTGCTATCATTAGCGATGGGGGAAGGCATTTCTGCAATAGAATCTTTGAAGCTTTGAAGCCTTGACTAAAAAAAACACCATCAGCCACAAGGTCAGTACCCCTATCATCCACAAACTTGTGGACAAGTAGAGATTTCTAACAGAGAGATTAAGTCTATTCTTGAGAAAACAGTCAACCCAAATCGAAAAGACTGGTCAATTCGGTTGACTGATGCATTGTGGGCATACCGCACTGCATATAAGACTCCCATTGGTATGTCCCCATATAGGCTTATCTTTGGCAAGGCTTGTCATCTACCTGTCGAGCTAGAGCATAAAGCATATTGATGCATATGACTGTGCAAAAAGGTACAAGGACCACATGAAAGCCATGCATGACAAAATGATCCTTCGTAAGGAACTCTACCCCGTTCAAAAGGTCCTACTTTACAATTCTAGATTGCATCTATTTCCTGGTAAATTGAAGTCACGTTGGGCCAGACCCTACATTGTTCAAACTGTTCAACCGCATGGTGCGGTAGAGGTCCTAGACACCAAGGATGGAAATACTTTTCAAATTAACGGACATCGTTTGAAACCATACCATGAGTACCTGACCCCAGAATTTGAGGAAATGCTTCTGGAAGATCCTGCATATCAGGATTGATCTCTAGATCTGATAGGGATTTGTTTGTAAATTAGTCCCCTTTTTTTCTTTTTCCTTTTTAGTAGTTTTTTCTTTTTCTATCTCTATGATGTTCTCCTACCTCATTTCGATCTCAAGTCTCAGTGTTTATGATACTTCTTTGTTGAAACATTAAGGACAATATTCGATTTAGCTTAGGGTGTGGATTTGTCCCTCATTGTTCCTCCTTAAATAAAAAACAAAGATGTTATTTTCTCTTTCCTTTCTTGCATTCTATCGTTTGAGTTGTTAAATTCTGGATTACAAAGGCACATGGTGAAAAACTCTAATCAACTTAATTCTTAAAGATGAGTCTTTTTTATTAACTCTTTAGTAGGGAATCTTAGAATTGGAGATCTTTTGAAAATTCACTTCACACATCTGACTGGATTCTAGAGTTTAGGTTGAATTTAATAGTTGTGACCAAATGATTGCCTAGAGTGTAGGAAAAACCAAATCCAATGAACTTTGACTAACTGGTTCACTATGTTGGCTGGGAAAGAAGAAAAACAGAACTGGGAAAAATACGTCTTGGAAAGCAACCAGTGAATTAGATTGGGTACACCGAAAAGAGTTGCCTATTTCCTTAGTATTGTATTGGAAAAAGAAAAACAAGGAAGTGCTGAAAAAAAAAAGTGTCAAGGAAACTGAGTGAAGTAAAAAGAAAAAGAAACATGTTACAAAGATTTACTGATTTTTAATAGGGTGAAAGCCGTCATTGTAAAATTACGAGCAAACTGAAATATCACAGATAAAGCCCATGAGGTATTAAGGTGAACATTCAAACCATTCACTAACCTAAACAGGTAGCTAAGTTTTGAATTGGGTTCTCAGGTTAATTCGACCACTTCTTTGGTAATTAGGAGTTCACTTTCTACTTTAAGAGACCAACCTTCTAGTTACCGGTCAGACTTCACATGCACTCAGAGGCAAACAGATCTAGAATTTCTCTAATAGGGAGTTCGTAAATTGGACTCTACCAAATTTTGGAATAAATGGCTGAAAATCTATAATAACCGGTGCCTGAGTAATCCTACATTTGATGCCTTTAATGATTTGTGCATTATTTTTATTTTCCTTCATAGTTTAGATTTATTTTTCTTTTAAAAAAATTTAAAATATTTAATGGAGGATTGAGGGACAGTAGGTGTTATACTGAGAGAAATTTTTTTTTCTTTATTTAGAATATCTAGTTTCCCTTTGTACTCCTTTGTTCAGTTGAAGACGGTGTAACCTGCGCCTAGATACTTGTCACTAGGAATTCCTATTGAGCACAATCACTGAGTGTGAGACTAGAAAGAAATTTGTGAGCCCAAAGACCTGAAAAGGTGTGTGTGTAGGTTGTTGCACATGATTTGAATTTTGTGGGTATATTCTCTACAAACCCTCACGAGTCAAACTCGTCCACTAGGATAACGTAGGGGTTTAAGGGCTTACTGCATACGCTAAATGCAGTCGAGTTGGCCTGCGAAAGTGGCAATGTCCTTTGAGTGTTTTTCTTGTTCATTTCTTTCTTTATTATGTTGATTGCATCTCTTTTGCTCGGGACTAGCAAATTGTAAGTTTGGGGGTGTCATAATGTCTTTAAAATGCAAAATTATCCTTACTTTAAAAGGGCATTATCACTTGTCTCTTGGGTATAACTCTATTTTTATACATAGAGTGCTGTATTTTATCTTCACCATTGTGTAGAACACATTTTCCTAACAAAAATGGTATATTTGTATGCATTCATATGAGTCCCAATGATCAAATTACGTAACTTTCCTTTAAAGGACTTATTACATGTATTTTTCATTGTAGGAGTCTTGATTGATGATTCTCAAGAGTCGGATATTCAAAGATCATCACCCTCACCCTCTAGATCGAGCACTCAAAAGAGATCAATGGTTAAAAAGAGTCTAGAAGAGATAAATATCCAATAAAGGCCCATCGGAGACATTTAGAGCTCATAGATAGATTTTGAGGCCCGCGATTGAAGAGAATCAAACCCCCTCGATCAAAGATCGGACCTTGGATGAAAATCAATGGCTCAAAATGATGGAGAATAATAGAAATTGTAATTGGTGGCATGAGCTTGTAATTAAGTGTTGTAACTGGGGGTATTTTGGGTATTTAGTAGAAGAACACTTTTCTTTCATTTTTTCTCTCTCCGGTCCTCTTCTTTTCTTTATTATCTTTATTTTCTTTTCTCTCTCTCTTTTCTCTCTTTTCTTCTTTCTTTCCTCTTTTGTAACCACTCTAAATATGTACACGTCCTAAATAAGACACATGATATCACACATATACAAGAGCAAATTATGGGGTTCTTTTGCCTTGAGCTTTCCTCTCTCTTTCCTCTTTCTTTTTCTCTCTCTTCTCTTTTCTTTCTTCCCTTTTTAACCCTAACCCTAAATCTCTCCTCCCTAGCCAAACAACTTGTAGAGATTCCCTTTTGATCCCATTTTTGGCTATAAATATCTCTCACCTCTCTCTCTTTTGATGATCATCCATAAGATAGAATTGCTCTAATTTATTCATTTCTAGTCTAATTTCTTGGGATGAATTTTAGTTCTTTTATTTCAGTTTATATTCTTCAAGCATTGTAATTCTTATTTGTCATCAATATACTTGGACATTTATTTAATTTAGTCATTGTTTATTTCATTCTCTTCTTTTTCTTTTAATAATTTTTATTTTATTATCTTCTCATGGAAGGCTGAGAACTCTCCCATCAAGGAGAGTGATCCACTCTATGAAGAAGTAGATTAATCCCTTATTGCTATTATTTAGTTCTCTTGCAATTCAATCGCACCTTAATGTTTGTTTTTAGAAGTTATTTTTTTTGTGAGAATTAGATTGCTTGTTTTTCCATTAAATTAGGATTCATGCAATGTTTGTCTCTCCAACATTTAAAACAATTTTTTTTTTAAATCTATATTTTATTTTATTTTCTTATTAAAAATTTATATATTGATTTCAAGTCGAATGAATAGACCTCTTCACTATAAGAGATCATTCTCTCATTTCTATGGCTTAAATCATTATATTAATTATTAATATGTTATTTAGATTTTAATTCCACATTTTTCATTTGAGAGAGATAAAGTCTTCTCTTCTCATTTAAGTACAAAAATTGCAAGAAATTAATAAAGCAACAAGGATGAGATTTCTACAACTTCATGGTAGTAATCCTTCTCCTTGAGCTTCACATCCAAAAATTATCTATCACATTTTAATTGTCATTTTCTTAATTTACAAAAAAAAATCATCCAAAAATCTTTTCTTTTTTTCCTTTTGCTTTGTTTATTTTAGTTTGATAATTGCTCCATTACCTTTCTTTCATCTACTTGTGGTTTAATATTCATACTTGCTACTATACAATTTTATGTTCTAAAAAATTTTTTAGTATAGGTTTTTGGAAATTTTGATTGCCCTACAACGACCTCATCAAAACTAAAAGAGAAAATGTGCTTATCATGTGTTGTTGTCGACTTCAAATATTTAGTAATTATTGATGATGATTGCATGTAGAGCTGTATTCGAGCTAGGCTAAGTGGGCTTGGCCTTGCTCGACTCGGTTTGAAATTTTTTCATCTATACTCGAGTTTGGCTTGATATGCAATTCAAAAGCTCGGCTCAACAAGGCTCGAGCTCAGTTGGCTTGGGCTCGGATTGAATTATTTTAAAAATATTTTTTAATAAAAATAATAAAATTTTAATGTATTTATAAAAGTATTTATAATAATTATATTATTTATATATATATATAAATAATAACTATATTATTTATATTCAAATATAATAATGACATATATATATATATATATATATATATAATATTATTTTTTATATAATATCCAAGCCAAGCTCGAGCCAAACCCAGCTTCAATCGAGCCGAGACGAATCAAACTCCTTAGCTCAAGCTCGGCTTTAATACATTTTCAAGCTCAAAAAATAGCTCGGCTCGATTAAATTGAGCATATTTTTTGAGCTAAGCCCAGCTTGATCAGGCCGAGCCGAACTTTGAGCTATTATGTATTAAAAAATATTAATCTTTTGTACATATGAAAACTTGAGGCTAATTGTAAAATTCCGGTTGTATTTCAACAAGAAATGTTTATTTTTTTGGGACTTGAATGCTAAAATATCTATGAAATATTATTTTTAAGAAATAAATTTTTCTGAATGTGGTATGTTTGGAAAATATTTTGTGACCTACAAAAACCTTTTTGCCAGTTCTGTGACTGACATACTCATGAAACTAATATATATTTTTGGTGTTTTTAAAAACCTGCAAAGACAAATAAGGAGAAACGCTTTTCAAAAACAAGTGAAACAATTTCATGAATTTTTTTTGAAGAGTGCTAGCTCTGAGTCAACCTCTACTCTCACCTCACCAACCACCTCACTATTTTACAATTTTTGCAATAATTAAACATTGGCTCAGTATCCTCTCGAGTTCAAACCGGGGAGACTGTCTCCGGTTTGAACCCCTAGAGGTCACCACGTGTCTCCTTTGACACCCTTTAACCATGGGTAAGGTTCACCCACCTATCTTGGTTTTTTTTTTATATATTAATTATTATTTTTTAAATTAAAAAAAAAACTGTTTTTAGAGTTTTTTTAATATTAAAAACAGTTTTTAATTTTTTAAAAAGAATTAATATTTTTTTTAAAAAAACCAAGGATGGATGGGTGAACCCTAGGGGTGGGTGAACCTTACCCATGGTTAAGGGGTGTCAAAGGAAACACGTGGCGACCTCTAGGGGTTCGAAAGGAGAGAGTCTCCACCGTTTGAACTCGAGAGGATCCTGAGCCTCAAACATTCTCTCACCAAAAAATTGTTGACAGATAGTTGGGAGAGGGTGGGCATATGGGTTGATTGAGAGTAGAGCTAGCATTCCTCATTTTTTATCATAAAAAAATCTTACTTTTAATTATCTTGCTTAATTTTAGCTAAAAATCATATTTCTCAGGTTCTTAATCTCAATCTCATTTATATCATGCTCCCTAAGAACACTAACTTTTCACCTAAATATGGAAGCATCCATCTCCCACTTCTTACGGGTAAAAATTACTCTCTTTTCTTGCACTCTTAACAAGTGTTAATGTTATATTATCATCAATGGATGAATAGTGTGTATCCCTTTCCATATTTCCCTCTCAAAAAAAAGTGTGTTTTCTTTTTGAAATTGTCAGGCAAAAAAATACATGCATGTTAGTTTTGACCACTGTTTTAATGTGCTTTTAACAATTATATTAAACCTTGAACTTTCACTCACTATCCCAACAACAGAAGTTGTTAGTTAAAGAGTCAAAATTCTTCAGCTGGTACACAGAAAAACATAGTATTAACCTAAAAGATGAGTGATTTAGTAGTTATCCAGGACAAACTATATGTCTCTCTACAATGACACCAAAAATGATGATTTCCAACCTCAACTCAGCAAGACAGAAAGTAGCTGCTGGAAACTGATCTCACTATCTCAACTACAGTAGTTCTTGTTCAAGAGTCCAATTTTTTCAGCTGTTATGGAAAAAAAAACATGATTTAGTAGTTCTTTCCAGACAAAGTTATATGGCTCTCTGTTTCCTTCTAAAACAGACAGCTATATTTTGGCACCAAACATGTAGATTCCCAACTCAAATTAGCGAAAAAGAAACTAGGTGCTAGAAAGTACATGTTGATCATACTATCTCAACAACAGTTCTTAGTTAAGAGTCCAAATTTCCAGCATTCAAGGAGACATACAACAGAAAATATGCATGATTTAGTAATTCTCTCCAGAAAATTTTTATGGCTCCGTTTCTTTGTCACAAACAGAAGCTATATTGCGACGCCAGACCTGATGATTTCCCAAACTAAAATCAGCAAAACAGAAACTAGCTGCTGGAAACTGATCTTACTAGCTCAACAGAAGTTCTCAGTTAGGAGTCCAAAATTTTCAGATGTTATGGAAACAAACCTAATATTCAGCAAAGAAAAGTATTTTGTAATCTTTCGTTTCCAAAAATGATATATGTATATATATATATAGAGAGAGAGAGAGAGAGAGAGAGGGAGAGAGAGAGAGAGAGAGAGATGAGAGAGAGAGAGATGAGTTCAGTCAAGTTTCTCAAGACATACCCCTTCACACAAAAGTACATAAAGTTTGAACGTTCATATTATGAACATCTCCATGATGCATTAGCCATATAGAAAGCCAACTGAAGTACTTATTCCAACAACTGATGTCAGACAACAAAACAATTTGTAGAAGAGAGCAAATAAATTGCTCCTGACAGCCAAAGTCAATTTAAAACGGTGATTGTGTTTTAAGAAAACTCTATTCAAATCAGATCTGAATTCTTCAAGTATAAATAGCAAAAAAAAGTAGGAAGTTCACAGATGGGGCCACCGCCACCAAAACAAGAAGCTTATGCAAGAGAATCCTTTTGTTTGGCTTGTTGCAGTAGCTCTTTTCTTACCCTCTTGATCTCCATTTCCCTTTCCTGTCTTTCTTTCTGCAATAATAAGAATAGGCTTATAAGTTATAAGCGACAGATGCATACTAATGTATTGAAAGGAACTCTAGATAAAAAAAGTTTTCACAGGAATTATTTGCACTAGCCAATAAATTTTATTACTTATATTAAATTATGGAGGGTATCAATGTGCCACTGGTGGTTAAAACTTGAAACTACTTAATAACAACAGAGTGACAGACACTCAAAAAGCACGCCAAATACCACAATTTCTCTAGAGTTCAGAACAGCTACTACTCTCCAGTAGACCACCATCCATTAGTCCGCTTGCCGGAAAAAGGCACATAACTCATTTTCCCTACAAGCTCAATACAAATTAAGAAGCATTTGCGATGTTTTAAATATGATCAAATCCCACCATATGGCTGATCCTTGGGTAGAAGTATCCGTTAAGAGCTTCAGCTAGGGGTGTGAATGCGTCGGGCTTGGGCTTCAGTGTTACCTAAGCACTTCAGTTTTCCAAATTTTTGATGTGCCGACACCTTGACACGACACGACACTCCATAGCACGACACGACACTCCTTGTTACGTGTCTATACCATGTCATGATGACATTAGTATTATGGTTAGGAACTTTTTGTCAAGTTTTGTAGCTTTTTCGGAAACATAAAAGAAAATTTACTAGGAAAGCAACAACAACGACGATCAATATGTACGTCTCTCTCTTCTCTTTCTTCTCTCTCTTGTTGCTCATTTTTATTCCCTATACGAGTATTTTTTATAACTTTGGTTATATATATATTTTTTTAATGGGGACAGGTGGTTCCCCTCTTTCTAATCTTGTTATTATTTTTCAAATTTTAAGTTATACATATATATAATCATTTATAAAAAATTGTACGTTCGTGCCGCCGTATTGGGATTTTCAGAGTTTATCGTGCCGAACACTTCTAGACACCTGGACACTTGGCACCCATATGAGCCGTACCATGTGCCTAGGTAACACTGTTGGGCTTGAATTTTTGCATTTTTTATTAGGCCCGGCCCGGGCCCGACACGTTTACAAGAAGGTTCACCTCAATTTCCTTAACATGAGTCCCTACTATCCTCGCCCATTTGGTCAAAATTGCATGATTGAGTTATTAAGCATTTAGACATTACGCTCCATTAGTCCACTTAATTTAAACATCCTCTGAGTTCTTAAGTCTCTTTCAACTTTGCTAATTAATGTATTCCAACATTGGATAGGATAGCATGCCAAAGACAACCACCTCATATTTAAAAGATGAGAAATCTTTCCAACTTTATAGCCATATTTGGTTTCATTCTTCATCCCATAAATGCTCATGCAAATATGCAATGCCTTATATAAATGCTTTTGGCAATCATCTAAGTATCTAACACATAATAAAAAATAGAAAAATATATCTGCAAAGATTTGCACATGTTTTCAGATTTCCATCTAACCAGCAATAACAACTACTTGCAATTTTTTTTTAAAAAAGGTTTCCAGCCAATTATATTACTACTAGTGAAACCTGAGCACGTGGGTGGACACGTGCCTACTCTAGAAAAGGTAGTAGACAAGTGAAAACTCTAGAAAAGGTAGTAGACACGTGACAGTTTTAGAGGTGACTTCTTAAACTCCTCTTCCTTTATTTCTCTCTCTTAAAACCCCTTCTCTTATAACTGAAGCCTTTCCTTTTAACAGTTTATTCCTATTTATGCCATTTCTTTGGTTTCTTTCCTAAACTTTGAGATTTTATTGCCATGTATCCTTCATTATTAGATTGGTTTTGTAACCGTTAATGCAGTTATTGAGAGAGGAAGGGGAAGGGTTCTAGGGATGGAAATTCTCACCCCTATGAATTCAAAACATCACATCTCTCTCTCTCAAACACACTCAAGTGTCTGTTTGGTATCCAAGATACCCCCAGGGCCCAATGCTTCCATAAAAATCCATTATAACTGCTGCATTCCATGTCCCTCTCCCTCTCTATCTCTAAAAACCATTTTGAGTTTCCCAATGCATGTTCTCCTCATATGAAATTGGATTCCGATTGGATGGCTGCTTGGCTTTAATTCTTAAGGATCTAGAAATCACTGAAGATTTGTAAATTGGAATGGTTACATTGGCTTTTCGTGGTGGTCTTTGACCTTTTTATTTATTGGGAATCCAAGTTTATGATCCAATTATTGATGTTTGATTATGTATTTTTGTTACAAGGCTTCTATGAATTGTGGTAAGAAATAGTATGTCCATCCAATGGAGGAACCAATATTTGATTATCTCTCTCTCTCCCTCTCTCTATGTGTATATATTTGTATCTCAATCAGTTTATCAGGATGATTTTTTTTTAATTTTTTTGAGATATTAGTTTTTTTGGGGTTTGTTGTAGGATGTTTTGCTGGAAAATAATATGGGTAGTATGGTTCAAATTTTTTTTTGATCGCTAGTATGGTTCAAAGACATTGAAAGAAACATGTACATAAATATATATATATATATATATATATATATATATATATGTCCATCACACAAGTATCAATTTAATAAATACTGAATAATTTGTTTCTTTTTTTTTACTACTTGTTTTGTTGAGATATTGTTTTTTTCTCCCTAATCACTTATATAAATCAATTATATTTACAATGGATTGTGAAATCAATGGAACAAATGTGGAGCCGATAAGTAGATCAACATCCAATCTCCAGTCTAAAATGTTGCCAACCATATAAAAAATGGACTAAGGTGTTTGAAGTGGCTTGTGCAATTACTTTGAGAACATGGTGGGTGTAGTACAAGAAAGTAGCTATTTTGCCACTCCTTTTAAATTAAGGGAAACGCTGCAATTTACTTTTTTTCATTCTCTTCAAATAGTTTATCTAATTTTTTGCAATTTACTTTTTTTCATTCTCTTCAAATAGTTTATCTAATTTTTTATGCTGATCTCAAGAAAATAATGCACTAACTAGAAGTAGAGTTATTTGTCAAGCATTATGGGGATCACGTTATATATATATATATATATATGTCCATCACACAAGTATCAATTTAATAAATACTGAATAATTTGTTTCATTTTTTTTTCTACTCGTTTTGTTGAGATATTGTTTTTTTCTCCCTAATCACTTATATAAATTAATTATATTTACAAGGGATTGTGAAATCAATGGAACAAATGTGGAGCCGATAAGCATAGATCAAAATCAAATCTCCAGTCTAAAATGTTGCCAACCATATAAAAAATGATGGACTAAGGTGTTTGAAGTGGCTTGTGCAAATACTTTGAGAACATGGTGCAGTACAAGAATATAGCTATTTTGCCACTCCTTTTAAATTAAGGGAAACGCTGCAATTTACTTTTTTCATTCTCTTCAAATAGTTTATCTAATTTTTTATGCTGATCTCGAGAAAATAATGCACTAACGAGAAGTAGAGTTATTTGTCAAGCATTGAGGGGATCACGTGGTGGTTTTAGAGAGTTTTAAAACATTTGTGCCACATGTAAGTCCTGCATTGGTAGTTATTCTATAGTGGAATTAGCCAAGGCACTCTCATAATTTTAATTCTACCGTTTCAAAGATCTCAATAAAGGGTAATTAATTATGAGAGTGCCTTGGCTAATTCCACTATAGAATAACTACCAATGCAGGACTTACATGTGGCACAAATGTTTTAAAACTCTCTAAAACCACTCAATAAAGGGTAATTAATTATTTTTTTTGATCAATAAGACTGGTATTAATCAAAGGAAGGTACAAAAAAAGTTTGTAAGAATGTAAACCCAGAAATTGCAAAAGAGGATAAAAACCAAGCAATAGGCGTGTGTGTGAGCATAAGCGAGTAATGGAGGAATGAGACTTCTCGAAAACTCTCTTGTTGCATTCCTTCCAGATGGCCCATGAGATAGCCCCCGCCAAAACAGCCCAAAGTGCCTTCCGAGCACTATCCCCACTCACCAAAACCCAACAAGATAAGAAGTTGTGAAATGATGAAGGAAAGACCCAATCCACCCCTACTCGGGATAGAAAGTATCCACAGACTGACCCCATCATAGGTCAATGCAAGAGAAAGTGGTCCACCGTCTCTTCTGCGTGAAGGCACATAAAACACCGGTTGGTGAACCTCCACCCTCTAGATTTTAAGTGATCACAGGTAGTAATTTTATTCCAAGTCGTATTCCATAAGAAGAAAGATACCTTAATCCTACGAGGGAAAGGTGTAGAAGGGGTTGACCCTAGGGACTATACTAGTGACCTAACTGAAAAACGACCATTGTTAACTCTAGACCACAATCTAATGTCTCTAATCTAAGGACTCAAGGGGACAAATCCAAAACACTGGAAAAGATGACTTAGATCATCCAAATCCCAGTCATTGAGGTCCCTCCTCAACATCGAACACCAAACCACCCCTGAACCCCGCAACTCGAAACAATCCCTCACTAGAGTTTTGAAGTTCCTAAATTCTTGACAATCAAGCCAATGTGTTTTTATTTTAAATAATTAAATTAGTAGATAATATTTTTCAAAAACACCATGGTTTCTTTTTCATTTTTCAAAATCTTGCCCTAAAGCATTCGTGCATTTGTACGGGCATTTTCGCTAGTATAATATTAAACCCAAGCAATGGAGGGGACAAGTGGCGACCTTAGAGGTTTTAAGATGCTGTTAACATGTGTCTTTAATATATTGGCTTGTTCTTTAAAAAAGATAGTTTCCTTTTTTTAAAGGCAAGTAACCAACTAACCATGGTTCCTCAATTTAGGAGGGAGTAAATCCAAAACGTTTGCATTAATTGTGACCTAATCAATAAAAATAATAATGATGATAAAAATGTATTAATATTCAACTAATTGTGACCTAATGACCTAATTTGCATATTGTCCACACATGGGATGCCAGATGTGGTCGTAATAAAGCTCTTCTTTAAAACATCAAACTATCTATTTCTTTGAAGAGTTCCTTAAAAGTTGCTTGAATTTTTTATAAATATAGAATATCCCTTTTAGTTTCCGTCTCTCTCTTTAAATTTCAAGGCGCAACTCCTAAAATTTGAAGCGTCCAACTCCTTAACACATTTAATCAGATCAATTGAATTGAATAACTGACTTAATTGAAACATATGTTTTGATTGAGTGAGTGAGTAATACTTAATTTTTTTTTTATCAATAAGCAAGATAGCATTAAAACTAGAAGGTCAATAGTACAAAAGTTCATAAAAAGTGAATGGAGAAAGAAAACACAAAAACTGTAGCTACAACATCATCCCGAGTAGGTGTAGACTGGGTCTTCCCTTCTTCCTTTCTGAGCTTCTTATCCTGTTGGTCGTTGGTAAGTGTGGATAGTGTGCGGGAAGCTATTTGGCCGGTTCTCCCTGTTGCCATCTCTTGGTCGATTTGGAGGGAGCGTAATAGGAGGGTCTTCGATGATTCCTCTTCTTCCCTACCTCGCATTTGTCATCGCATCCGCAGACTAGTGGCAGATTGGGTTTCCATCCGCCGAGACAGGGTGGACTTGGGGTCTTTGTTGGTTTGAGTGTGTCTATGTCCTGCTAGATGTTTTGGGGTTATTGGAGGGAACCTTTTATCTTTTCTTTGAGTTTACACCCTTGTAAACTCTTTTTGTAGCTGTGCTCTTTTCTATGCAATTTATGGTTTATTGATTAAAAAAAAAACATAATACTAAGGAGACAATGCAAGTCCCCAGGGATCCTCGATGACCCCCTCTTGTTGAACACCACACAACTAATAGATGACGGACTCTGGTCATAATCTGAGGAGTCGGCAAAGAAGAGTCCTCAAATAATCTCCTATTCTGCTCTTTCCAGAGGGACCAAACTATCGCCCCTGGAAGGAAAGGCCAAATAACTCCCGACGACGAAGAAAAAGATACTGATAGCCAGCAAGGTAAGAAGCTCCACAAGGATTGGGGAAAGATCCATGGGATACCAAGGTGTGAGGAAAATGACCAAACCTCCCTCGTCATTGGGCAATGCAGCAACAGATGATCCACAGATTCCTCCGCTTGAAAGCACAAGAAACATCTGTTAGCCAAACACCAACCTCTATTCTGAAGGTGATCGCAAGTAAGGATTTTATTTAAAACCGATGTCCATACTCCATAAGAATAAGAAAACCTTAGACGAAAACCGAGGGGTACCAACTAGCCTGAGATAAGGGAACGGGGGACTAGGCACACCTAAGAAAACTCTTCTTCCTCTTATAACCTCTCACAATTCTATTTTCTATCATTCTGCTTCTCTTTTCTTTTGTAGTTTTTTTCCTTCCAAACTGCTTGAGGAACAGTGATGCTTCATTGGGAAGCTCCTCTCCTATATCTCTTCTTTATCATTCTTCTTCCATATTTTTTCCTTCCAAACTGGTTCAGGAACAGTGATGCTTCATTGGGAAACTCCTCTCCTATATTCTCTACTTTATCATTCTTCTTCCATATTTTTCCCTTCCAGACTGGTTGAGGAACAATGATGCTTCATTGGGAAACCCATCTCCTCTATTCTCTTCTTTATCATTCTTCTTCCTTTTTCTTCCATAAGTTTCTCCTTTCGAACTGACTGAAGAACAATGATACTTCATTGGGGAACTCCTTTCTTCATTGAAATTTTTTAAGGAATAGTGGAAAGGTCTTGAGAACTTTTATTGATTTACAATCTTAGCATTATTTTAATATTAATATAATTTTTTCCTTTCTGTTGTGTGGTTGATTGATCATCAATGATCATAGTGTTTGGACTCTCATCTTTTTTTTATCGGTAATGCAAATGTATTATATATAATGAGAGGTATCAGTTCAGAGGGGCGTAAACTAGGGAATACAACCAACAACAGAAACTAAGAAAACAAGCCACAATGCCAACAAACAACCACATCTAATTCTAAACGACTACCGATTACAATAGGAGAGTCTCCCTCACATCTTGGCCCACCGAATCTGTGGAGCTTCAATCCACAATCGATCGCCGCACCAGGGTTCAGATCCGGGTGAGAGAAGAAGAAGAATTGTCAAAAATTCGACCGTTCCTCTCCTTCCAAACAGCCCAGGCCATAGCCCCAAGCAAAAAGGTCCAAATGGATTCCTTGACACCCGCCCATGTCATCAAGCGCCATCCCGATAAGAAGCTCAGACAGGAGAAGGGGAAGACCCACTCCACACCCATTCGGGTCAAGAACCAAGCCCAAAGCCTGAAGACAACCGGGCAGTGCAGGAACAAATGGTTCACGGTCTCTTCCGCATTCAGACACAAATAGCACCGATTAGCTAGACTCCACCCTTGTCTCTTCAATTGATCCATAGTCAGAATTTTATTAAGAGCCGCAGACCAAAGGAAAAAAGATACATTCGTGGGAACCTAGTTAGCCCACACAACCATATAAGGAAACAAGCGCGAAGGAGCACGATCAAAAACTGCAGGAGTGGTCTCACTGAAAATCGTCCGTTGTTGCTATGGGACCATACCCTACAATCACTAATCTAGGATCTGGGGTAGGAGGAAGTCAAACGAGCTAGAAGTCTCTGCATATCTTCAACTTCCTAGTCATTCAAAGCCCTTCTAAATCTAGGACACCAGACTATGGCACTACCCAAACTCTTGACACAATCTGCAATAGACGCCCCTTTGTTGTTAGCCAAAAGGAAGAGAAAATCAAAGTCGTCCTTAAGCCTTGACTGACCACTCCAGATATCGAACCAAAACTGGATATCATCCCCCTTACCCAGCTTGAACCTGATAAACGGGTCTAGAAACGGAGCAACCCTCATAATACCTTTCCAAAGGCCCATCCCGTGGGGGCCTCACACCCCCTAGACAACCAAGAAGACGCAAGCCCATATTTAGCCACTATCACTCTCTGCCATAAGCTCTCTCTCCTCGCCAAACCACCACTCCCACTTACCAAAGAGAGCCCTATTCACTGCACTACGCGAAGCAAGGTTGAAGCCCCCTACCTCGAACGGCTTACAGATTTGAGCCCAGTCAACTAGGTGGTATTTCCGCTTGTCACCGCGCTCTTGCCAAAGGAAGTTACACTGGAGACGATCAAGAGTTTGGGCAACAGACCTAGGAAGAATTAGGGTGGAGAGATAATAAGTGGGGAGACTTCTAAGAGTACTCTTGATGAGGGTCAGCTTACACCCGCAAGGCGAGAAGAAATCTATCAATCACCGGGGCCCATACAACTTTGGATTTGAACGGCCCCCCCAGCGGAAGACCGAGATAAGTGGATGGGAGGTCTCCCTTCTGGCACCCTAGGCACGTGGCCAAAAGACTAACATGAGGGTGTCACCAACAGGGATAATTTCACTCTTACGCAGATTGACTCGGAGACCCGAAAACTGCCTCAAAGCTTCTCATAATACACCTGAGATTGATGACTTGCGAACACGAGGCACCACAAAACACTAATGTGTCATCCGCAAACTGCAGATGCAAAATACTAAGCTTCTCCCTCCCCACGGAAAATCCTTCAAACAACTGCCCATTCGCACGGACCAGCATTTAGCTAAGGGCTTCCGAAACAATGATGAAAAGTGTTGGAGACAAGGGATCTCCTTGCCTTAGCCCCTTAGAACTACGAAAGAAACCGTTGGAGCTGCCATTAAGGAGGATGGAAAAGGAAGGCGGAGGAAACACAGGCTTGGATCCATGATCGCCACTTAGACCCAAAACCCATTCAGGCCATCACATAAAGGAGAAACTCCCAACTGACATTGTCATAAGTCTTTTCCATATCAATCTTATAAATCAGGCCTGGGATAACAGATTTAAGACGCTCATCCACACATTCATTAGCAATAAGAATGTCATCTAAGATCTGTCTACCCCTCACAAAGGCGCCTTGATGAGGGGGTATGATGGACCCAAGAAGCTATGAACGCGGTGGCCAACACTTTTGCTAGGATTTTATAGGCATACTGATCAAGCTAATAGGACGGAAATCTTTCAGGTCTTGGGCACCCACCCTCTTCAAAAAATCTTACTTTTAATTATCTTGCTAATTTTAGCTAAAAAATCATATTTCTCAGGTTCTTAATCTCAATCTCATTTATATCATGCTCCCTAAGAATACTAACTTTTCACCTAAATATGGAAGCATCCATCTCCCACTTCTTACGGGTAAAAATTACTCTCTTTTCTTGCACTCTTAACAAGTGTTAATGTTATATTATCATCAATGGATGAATAGTGTGTATCCCTTTCCATATTTCCCTCTCAAAAAAAAGTGTGTTTTCTTTTTGAAATTGTCAGGCAAAAAAATACATGCATGTTAGTTTTGACCACTGTTTTAATGTGCTTTTAACAATTATATTAAACCTTGAACTTTCACTCACTATCCCAACAACAGAAGTTGTTAGTTAAAGAGTCAAAATTCTTCAGCTGGTACACAGAAAAACATAGTATTAACCTAAAAGATGAGTGATTTAGTAGTTATACAGGACAAACTATATGTCTCTCTACAATGACACCAAAAATGATGATTTCCAACCTCAACTCAGCAAGACAGAAAGTAGCTGCTGGAAACTGATCTCACTATCTCAACCACAGTAGTTCTTGTTCAAGAGTCCAATTTTTTCAGCTGTTATGGAAAAAAAAACATGATTTAGTAGTTCTTTCCAGACAAAGTTATATGGCTCTCTGTTTCCTTCTAAAACAGACAGCTATATTTTGGCACCAAACATGTTGATTCCCAACTCAAATTAGCGAAAAAGAAACTAGGTGCTAGAAAGTACATGTTGATCATACTATCTCAACAACAGTTCTTAGTTAAGAGTCCAAATTTCCAGCATTCAAGGAGACATACAACAGAAAATATGCATGATTTAGTAATTCTCTCCAGAAAATTTTTATGGCTCCGTTTCTTTGTCACAAACAGAAGCTATATTGCGACGCCAGACCTGATGATTTCCCAAACTAAAATCAGCAAAACAGAAACTAGCTGCTGGAAACTGATCTTACTAGCTCAACAGAAGTTCTCAGTTAGGAGTCCAAAATTTTCAGATGTTATGGAAACAAACCTAATATTCAGCAAAGAAAAGTATTTTGTAATCTTTCGTTTCCAAAAATGATATATGTATATATATATATATATATATATATATAGAGAGAGAGAGAGAGGGAGAGAGAGAGAGAGAGAGAGATGAGAGAGAGAGAGATGAGTTCAGTCAAGTTTCTCAAGACATACCCCTTCACACAAAAGTACATAAAGTTTGAACGTTCATATTATGAACATCTCCATGATGCATTAGCCATATAGAAAGCCAACTGAAGTACTTATTCCAACAACTGATGTCAGACAACAAAACAATTTGTAGAAGAGAGCAAATAAATTGCTCCCGACAGCCAAAGTCAATTTAAAACGGTGATTGTGTTTTAAGAAAACTCTATTCAAATCAGATCTGAATTCTTCAAGTATAAATAGCAAAAAAAAGTAGGAAGTTCACAGATGGGGCCACCGCCACCAAAACAAGAAGCTTATGCAAGAGAATCCTTTTGTTTGGCTTGTTGCAGTAGCTCTTTTCTTACCCTCTTGATCTCCATTTCCCTTTCCTGTCTTTCTTTCTGCAATAATAAGAATAGGCTTATAAGTTATAAGCGACAGATGCATACTAATGTATTGAAAGGAACTCTAGATAAAAAAAGTTTTCACAGGAATTATTTGCACTAGCCAATAAATTTTATTACTTATATTAAATTATGGAGGGTATCAATGTGCCACTGGTGGTTAAAACTTGAAACTACTTAATAACAACAGAGTGACAGACACTCAAAAAGCACGCCAAATACCACAATTTCTCTAGAGTTCAGAACAGCTACTACTCTCCAGTAGACCACCATCCATTAGTCCGCTTGCCGGAAAAAGGCACATAACTCATTTTCCCTACAAGCTCAATACAAATTAAGAAGCATTTGCGATGTTTTAAATATGATCAAATCCCACCATATGGCTGATCCTTGGGTAGAAGTATCCGTTAAGAGCTTCAGCTAGGGGTGTCAATGCGTCGGGCTTGGGCTTCAGTGTTACCTAAGCACTTCAGTTTTCCAAATTTTTGATGTGCCGACACCTTGACACGACACGACACTCCATAGCACGACACGACACTCCTTGTTACGTGTCTATACCATGTCATGATGACATTAGTATTATGGTTAGGAACTTTTTGTCAAGTTTTGTAGCTTTTTCGGAAACATAAAAGAAAATTTACTAGGAAAGCAACAACAACGACGATCAATATGTACGTCTCTCTCTTCTCTTTCTTCTCTCTCTTGTTGCTCATTTTTATTCCCTATACGAGTATTTTTTATAACTTTGGTTATATATATATTTTTTTAATGGGGACAGGTGGTTCCCCTCTTTCTAATCTTGTTATTATTTTTCAAATTTTAAGTTATACATATATATAATCATTTATAAAAAATTGTACGTTCGTGCCGCCGTATTGGGATTTTCAGAGTTTATCGTGCCGAACACTTCTAGACACCTGGACACTTGGCACCCATATGAGCCGTACCATGTGCCTAGGTAACACTGTTGGGCTTGAATTTTTGCATTTTTTATTAGGCCCGGCCCGGGCCCGACACGTTTACAAGAAGGTTCACCTCAATTTCCTTAACATGAGTCCCTACTATCCTCGCCCATTTGGTCAAAATTGCATGATTGAGTTATTAAGCATTTAGACATTACGCTCCATTAGTCCACTTAATTTAAACATCCTCTGAGTTCTTAAGTCTCTTTCAACTTTGCTAATTAATGTATTCCAACATTGGATAGGATAGCATGCCAAAGACAACCACCTCATATTTAAAAGATGAGAAATCTTTCCAACTTTATAGCCATATTTGGTTCCATTCTTCATCCCATAAATGCTCATGCAAATATGCAATGCCTTATATAAATGCTTTTGGCAATCATCTAAGTATCTAACACATAATAAAAAATAGAAAAATATATCTGCAAAGATTTGCACATGTTTTCAGATTTCCATCTAACCAGCAATAACAACTACTTGCAATTTTTTTTAAAAAAAGGTTTCCAGCCAATTATATTACTACTAGTGAAACCTGAGCACGTGGGTGGACACGTGCCTACTCTAGAAAAGGTAGTAGACAAGTGAAAACTCTAGAAAAGGTAGTAGACACGTGACAGTTTTAGAGGTGACTTCTTAAACTCCTCTTCCTTTATTTCTCTCTCTTAAAACCCCTTCTCTTATAACTGAAGCCTTTCCTTTTAACAGTTTATTCCTATTTATGCCATTTCTTTGGTTTCTTTCCTAAACTTTGAGATTTTATTGCCATGTATCCTTCATTATTAGATTGGTTTTGTAACCGTTAATGCAGTTATTGAGAGAGGAAGGGGAAGGGTTCTAGGGATGGAAATTCTCACCCCTATGAATTCAAAACATCACATCTCTCTCTCTCAAACACACTCAAGTGTCTGTTTGGTATCCAAGATACCCCCAGGGCCCAATGCTTCCATAAAAATCCATTATAACTGCTGCATTCCATGTCCCTCTCCCTCTCTATCTCTAAAAACCATTTTGAGTTTCCCAATGCATGTTCTCCTCATATGAAATTGGATTCCGATTGGATGGCTGCTTGGCTTTAATTCTTAAGGATCTAGAAATCACTGAAGATTTGTAAATTGGAATGGTTACATTGGCTTTTCGTGGTGGTCTTTGACCTTTTTATTTATTGGGAATCCAAGTTTATGATCCAATTATTGATGTTTGATTATGTATTTTTGTTACAAGGCTTCTATGAATTGTGGTAAGAAATAGTATGTCCATCCAATGGAGGAACCAATATTTGATTATCTCTCTCTCTCCCTCTCTCTATGTGTATATATTTGTATCTCAATCAGTTTATCAGGATGATTTTTTTTTAATTTTTTTGAGATATTAGTTTTTTTGGGGTTTGTTGTAGGATGTTTTGCTGGAAAATAATATGGGTAGTATGGTTCAAATTTTTTTTTGATCGCTAGTATGGTTCAAAGACATTGAAAGAAACATGTACATAAATATATATATATATATATATATATATATATATATATATGTCCATCACACAAGTATCAATTTAATAAATACTGAATAATTTGTTTCTTTTTTTTTACTACTTGTTTTGTTGAGATATTGTTTTTTTCTCCCTAATCACTTATATAAATCAATTATATTTACAATGGATTGTGAAATCAATGGAACAAATGTGGAGCCGATAAGTAGATCAACATCCAATCTCCAGTCTAAAATGTTGCCAACCATATAAAAAATGGACTAAGGTGTTTGAAGTGGCTTGTGCAATTACTTTGAGAACATGGTGTAGTACAAGAAAGTAGCTATTTTGCCACTCCTTTTAAATTAAGGGAAACGCTGCAATTTACTTTTTTTCATTCTCTTCAAATAGTTTATCTAATTTTTTGCAATTTACTTTTTTTCATTCTCTTCAAATAGTTTATCTAATTTTTTATGCTAATCTCAAGAAAATAATGCACTAACTAGAAGTAGAGTTATTTGTCAAGCATTATGGGGATCACGTTATATATATATATATATATATATGTCCATCACACAAGTATCAATTTAATAAATACTGAATAATTTGTTTCATTTTTTTTTCTACTCGTTTTGTTGAGATATTGTTTTTTTCTCCCTAATCACTTATATAAATTAATTATATTTACAAGGGATTGTGAAATCAATGGAACAAATGTGGAGCCGATAAGCATAGATCAAAATCAAATCTCCAGTCTAAAATGTTGCCAACCATATAAAAAATGATGGACTAAGGTGTTTGAAGTGGCTTGTGCAAATACTTTGAGAACATGGTGCAGTACAAGAATATAGCTATTTTGCCACTCCTTTTAAATTAAGGGAAACGCTGCAATTTACTTTTTTCATTCTCTTCAAATAGTTTATCTAATTTTTTATGCTGATCTCGAGAAAATAATGCACTAACGAGAAGTAGAGTTATTTGTCAAGCATTGAGGGGATCACGTGGTGGTTTTAGAGAGTTTTAAAACATTTGTGCCACATGTAAGTCCTGCATTGGTAGTTATTCTATAGTGGAATTAGCCAAGGCACTCTCATAATTTTAATTCTACCGTTTCAAAGATCTCAATAAAGGGTAATTAATTATGAGAGTGCCTTGGCTAATTCCACTATAGAATAACTACCAATGCAGGACTTACATGTGGCACAAATGTTTTAAAACTCTCTAAAACCACTCAATAAAGGGTAATTAATTATTTTTTTTGATCAATAAGACTGGTATTAATCAAAGGAAGGTACAAAAAAAGTTTGTAAGAATGTAAACCCAGAAATTGCAAAAGAGGATAAAAACCAAGCAATAGGCGTGTGTGTGAGCATAAGCGAGTAATGGAGGAATGAGACTTCTCGAAAACTCTCTTGTTGCATTCCTTCCAGATGGCCCATGAGATAGCCCCCGCCAAAACAGCCCAAAGTGCCTTCCGAGCACTATCCCCACTCACCAAAACCCAACAAGATAAGAAGTTGTGAAATGATGAAGGAAAGACCCAATCCACCCCTACTCGGGATAGAAAGTATCCACAGACTGACCCCATCATAGGTCAATGCAAGAGAAAGTGGTCCACCGTCTCTTCTGCGTGAAGGCACATAAAACACCGGTTGGTCAACCTCCACCCTCTAGATTTTAAGTGATCACAGGTAGTAATTTTATTCCAAGTCGTATTCCATAAGAAGAAAGATACCTTAATCCTACGAGGGAAAGGTGTAGAAGGGGTTGACCCTAGGGACTATACTAGTGACCTAACTGAAAAACGACCATTGTTAACTCTAGACCACAATCTAATGTCTCTAATCTAAGGACTCAAGGGGACAAATCCAAAACACTGGAAAAGATGACTTAGATCATCCAAATCCCAGTCATTGAGGTCCCTCCTCAACATCGAACACCAAACCACCCCCGAACCCCGCAACTCGAAACAATCCCTCACTAGAGTTTTGAAGTTCCTAAATTCTTGACAATCAAGCCAATGTGTTTTTATTTTAAATAATTAAATTAGTAGATAATATTTTTCAAAAACACCATGGTTTCTTTTTCATTTTTCAAAATCTTGCCCTAAAGCATTCGTGCATTTGTACGGGCATTTTCGCTAGTATAATATTAAACCCAAGCAATGGAGGGGACAAGTGGCGACCTTAGAGGTTTTAAGATGCTGTTAACATGTGTCTTTAATATATTGGCTTGTTCTTTAAAAAAGATAGTTTCCTTTTTTTAAAGGCAAGTAACCAACTAACCATGGTTCCTCAATTTAGGAGGGAGTAAATCCAAAACGTTTGCATTAATTGTGACCTAATCAATAAAAATAATAATGATGATAAAAATGTATTAATATTCAACTAATTGTGACCTAATGACCTAATTTGCATATTGTCCACACATGGGATGCCAGATGTGGTCGTAATAAAGCTCTTCTTTAAAACATCAAACTATCTATTTCTTTGAAGAGTTCCTTAAAAGTTGCTTGAATTTTTTATAAATATAGAATATCCCTTTTAGTTTCCGTCTCTCTCTTTAAATTTCAAGGCGCAACTCCTAAAATTTGAAGCGTCCAACTCCTTAACACATTTAATCAGATCAATTGAATTGAATAACTGACTTAATTGAAACATATGTTTTGATTGAGTGAGTGAGTAATACTTAATTTTTTTTTATCAATAAGCAAGATAGCATTAAAACTAGAAGGTCAATAGTACAAAAGTTCATAAAAAGTGAATGGAGAAAGAAAACACAAAAACTGTAGCTACAACATCATCCCGAGTAGGTGTAGACTGGGTCTTCCCTTCTTCCTTTCTGAGCTTCTTATCCTGTTGGTCGTTGGTAAGTGTGGATAGTGTGCGGGAAGCTATTTGGCCGGTTCTCCCTGTTGCCATCTCTTGGTCGATTTGGAGGGAGCGTAATAGGAGGGTCTTCGATGATTCCTCTTCTTCCCTACCTCGCATTTGTCATCGCATCCGCAGACTAGTGGCAGATTGGGTTTCCATCCGCCGAGACAGGGTGGACTTGGGGTCTTTGTTGGTTTGAGTGTGTCTATGTCCTGCTAGATGTTTTGGGGTTATTGGAGGGAACCTTTTATCTTTTCTTTGAGTTTACACCCTTGTAAACTCTTTTTTGTAGCTGTGCTCTTTTCTATGCAATTTATGGTTTATTGATAAAAAAAAAAACATAATACTAAGGAGACAATGCAAGTCCCCAGGGATCCTCGATGACCCCCTCTTGTTGAACACCACACAACTAATAGATGACGGACTCTGGTCATAATCTGAGGAGTCGGCAAAGAAGAGTCCTCAAATTATCTCCTATTCTGCTCTTTCCAGAGGGACCAAACTATCGCCCCTGGAAGGAAAGGCCAAATAACTCCCGACGACGAAGAAAAAGATACTGATAGCCAGCAAGGTAAGAAGCTCCACAAGGATTGGGGAAAGATCCATGGGATACCAAGGTGTGAGGAAAAATGACCAAACCTCCCTCGTCATTGGGCAATGCAGCAACAGATGATCCACAGATTCCTCCGCTTGAAAGCACAAGAAACATCTGTTAGCCAAACACCAACCTCTATTCTGAAGGTGATCGCAAGTAAGGATTTTATTTAAAACCGATGTCCATACTCCATAAGAATAAGAAAACCTTAGACGAAACCGAGGGGTACCAACTAGCCTGAGATAAGGGAACGGGGGACTAGGCACACCTAAGAAAACTCTTCTTCCTCTTATAACCTCTCACAATTCTATTTTCTATCATTCTGCTTCTCTTTTCTTTTGTAGTTTTTTTCCTTCCAAACTGCTTGAGGAACAGTGATGCTTCATTGGGAAGCTCCTCTCCTATATTCTCTTCTTTATCATTCTTCTTCCATATTTTTTTCCTTCCAAACTGGTTCAGGAACAGTGATGCTTCATTGGGAAACTCCTCTCCTATATTCTCTACTTTATCATTCTTCTTCCATATTTTTCCCTTCCAGACTGGTTGAGGAACAATGATGCTTCATTGGGAAACCCATCTCCTCTATTCTCTTCTTTATCATTCTTCTTCCTTTTTCTTCCATAAGTTTCTCCTTTCGAACTGACTGAAGAACAATGATACTTCATTGGGGAACTCCTTTCTTCATTGAAATTTTTTAAGGAATAGTGGAAAGGTCTTGAGAACTTTTATTGATTTACAATCTTAGCTATATTTTAATATTAATATAATTTTTTCCTTTCTGTTGTGTGGTTGATTGATCATCAATGATCATAGTGTTTGACTCTCATCTTTTTTTTATCGGTAATGCAAATGTATTATATATAATGAGAGGTATCAGTTCAGAGGGGCGTAAACTAGGGAATACAACCAACAACAGAAACTAAGAAAACAAGCCACAATGCCAACAAACAACCACATCTAATCTAAACGACTACCGATTACAATAGGAGAGTCTCCCTCACATCTTGGCCCACCGAATCTGTGGAGCTTCAATCCACAATCGATTGCCGCACCAGGGTTCAGATCCGGGTGAGAGAAGAAGAAGAATTGTCAAAAATTCGACCGTTCCTCTCCTTCCAAACAGCCCAGGCCATAGCCCCAAGCAAAAAGGTCCAAATGGATTCCTTGACACCCGCCCATGTCATCAAGCGCCATCCCGATAAGAAGCTCAGACAGGAGAAGGGGAAGACCCACTCCACACCCATTCGGGTCAAGAACCAAGCCCAAAGCCTGAAGACAACCGGGCAGTGCAGGAACAAATGGTTCACGGTCTCTTCCGCATTCAGACACAAATAGCACCGATTAGCTAGACTCCACCCTTGTCTCTTCAATTGATCCATAGTCAGAATTTTATTAAGAGCCGCAGACCAAAGGAAAAAAGATACATTCGTGGGAACCTAGTTAGCCCACACAACCATATAAGGAAACAAGCGCGAAGGAGCACGATCAAAAAACGAGCACGATCAAAAAACTGCAGGAGTGGTCTCACTGAAAATCGTCCGTTGTTGCTATGGGACCATACCCTACAATCACTAATCTAGGATCTGGGGTAGGAGGAAGTCAAACGAGCTAGAAGTCTCTGCATATCCTCAACTTCCTAGTCATTCAAAGCCCTTCTAAATCTAGGACACCAGACTATGGCACTACCCAAACTCTTGACACAATCTGCAATAGACGCCCCTTTGTTGTTAGCCAAAAGGAAGAGAAAATCAAAGTCGTCCTTAAGCCTTGACTGACCACTCCAGATATCGAACCAAAACTGGATATCATCCCCCTTACCCAGCTTGAACCTGATAAACGGGTCTAGAAACGGAGCAACCCTCATAATACCTTTCCAAAGGCCCATCCCCGTGGGGGCCTCACACCCCCTAGACAACCAAGAAGACGCAAGCCCATATTTAGCCACTATCACTCTCTGCCATAAGCTCTCTCTCCTCGCCAAACCACCACTCCCACTTACCAAAGAGAGCCCTATTCACTGCACTAAGCGAAGCAAGGTTGAAGCCCCCTACCTCGAACGGCTTACAGATTTGAGCCCAGTCAACTAGGTGGTATTTCCGCTTGTCACCGCGCTCTTGCCAAAGGAAGTTACACTGGAGACGATCAAGAGTTTGGGCAACAGACCTAGGAAGAATTAGGGTGGAGAGATAATAAGTGGGGAGACTTCTAAGAGTACTCTTGATGAGGGTCAGCTTACACCTCGCAAGGCGAGAAGAAAATCTATCAATCACCGGGGCCCATACAACTTTGGATTTGAACGGGCCCCCCAGCGGAAGACCGAGATAAGTGGATGGGAGGTCTCCCTTCTGGCACCCTAGGCACGTGGCCAAAAGACTAACATGAGGGATGTCACCAACAGGGATAATTTCACTCTTACGCAGATTGACTCGGAGACCCGAAACTGCCTCAAAGCTTCTCATAATACACCTGAGATTGATGACTTGCGAACACGAGGCACCACAAAACACTAATGTGTCATCCGCAAACTGCAGATGCAAAATACTAAGCTTCTCCCTCCCCACGGAAAATCCTTCAAACAACTGCCCATTCGCACGGACCAGCATTTAGCTAAGGGCTTCCGAAACAATGATGAAAAGCGTTGGAGACAAGGGATCTCCTTGCCTTAGCCCCTTAGAACTACGAAAGAAACCTTTGGAGCTGCCATTAAGGAGGATGGAAAAGGAGGCGGAGGAAACACAGGCTTGGATCCATGATCGCCACTTAGACCCAAAACCCATTCAGGCCATCACATAAAGGAGAAACTCCCAACTGACATTGTCATAAGTCTTTTCCATATCAATCTTATAAATCAGGCCTGGGATAACAGATTTAAGACGCTCATCCACACATTCATTAGCAATAAGAATGTCATCTAAGATCTGTCTACCCCTCACAAAGGCGCCTTGATGAGGGGGTATGATGGACCCCAAGAAGCTATGAACGCGGTGGCCAACACTTTTGCTAGGATTTTATAGGCACTACTGATCAAGCTAATAGGACGGAAATCTTTCAGGTCTTGGGCACCCACCCTCTTCAAAATCAAGGTCACAAATGTATTGTTAATTGCCCTGTCAAATGACCCTGACTCATAAAGCTCTTGAAACACTGCTAAGAGATCCTCCCCCACCACATCCCAACACTTCCTATACAACTCAATGGAAAAACCATCAGGGCCAGGTGCCTTGTTACCTGCCATGGACCGAATGGCACTTAACACCTCATCAGCTTGGAAAGGGCGCTACAGCTCCTCACTTTGCACTGGGGATAAGGAGTCGAAAGGTAGGTCATCTAGCTTTGGTCGCCAAAGGACTTTCTCTAAATACAAGTCCTTATAGAAACCGACCACGCTATCCTCAATGGATTTCTGATCCGATATCCACTCACCATCAACTAAGAGATTCAAGATACGGTTTGACTTATGACAGTAATTGTCCATGCGATGGAAAACTTAGTGTTACGGTCTCCCTCCTTCAACCATCGAACCCTAGCCTTTTGTTTCCAATTAATCTCCTCTAGACGCAAAGACTTCAGGTACTCAACCTTCAAAGACTCCCACACACGACTCTCATCTTGCACTAGACCTTATGATTACAATTTACACAAAATAGGAAATTAGGTACTCACCTTTTTTGCTATATGTATTTGTTATTGTTTTACTATCCTTCTTCTTTTCCAGAGTGATTCTTCATATTAGTTGGAGTTTAGATCTCAGATTTCATCTCATTGTTTTGATCCGATTGAATATGTTGATTATTTCTTCAACAAAAAGTCCTTTTCTTTTGATATATACCAATGATCTTAGATGAATGCTCATTCGAACACGTCTTCTCCACTCATGTCGCAGTCTTACTACCATGTTAAGCATTGGGCTATACATAAGTAGTTTTACTCATATATATATATATATATCAACTTCCTTAAAAGAAAAGACTACTGATGTTTTTGCTCTCCATGAGTTGCTTCTTCATGCACTTGTGACAAAAAAGCTCAGGCATCTAACTGAGCTAAGAGATCCTAAAAACACTACTAAATACTAACTTGAATCTCTCTCTTTAAGTGTTGACTTTTCACTTTTATTTTTGTTGGGATAATTGTTTGATTGTTCTCTCTCTCTCTCTCAAAGTTATATAAGTACTATAGAATTGTTGAAAAATAACTTGATCCAACAAAATATGATGGATACTGACATCACTTATCAATAAGAAAAAGATGCAATGCAATTTCAAATATGACTGATCTTTCTTGTAATAGAAACTGGAAATGAGAGTATTTGTGCACAAATTAT
This sequence comes from Tetracentron sinense, assembly GCA_015143295.1. NCBI lineage: Eukaryota > Viridiplantae > Streptophyta > Magnoliopsida > Trochodendrales > Trochodendraceae > Tetracentron > Tetracentron sinense. The sequence goes on along the minus strand of CM026568.1, from coordinate 33,107,692 downwards.
TCTCCTTTTTATTTCTCATGGCTACAGATGAATCATTACTGTTAATTTAACTATTAGCAATTATATTATTCAATGCATTTACATACTATTACTCAAATTCTTTTCTCCTTTTGATATTCTTACTAATTAACTTTTCCGTCAACTTCTATACAGCATCATTGATTTAATTAACATCGCTGAGAAATTTCACACATCAAATTATCCGCAAAACAAATGATAAGAATCTAGGTCTAGTTACAGAAAATAGTGAGATTAATCTTCTAGGGTTTCCATAGAAACCCTAAGATCAACAACAACAATGTTACGAAATGGTAAATTAGAGTTGAATTGATTGAAGTTTCGGATATGAATTGAAGTGGAAAGACATTTGAATCAGAGTTCTGAGAGGAAATAAAAGAGAGAAATAATAAAAATAGGACTAATGGAAAGAGAGAGAGAGAGACCTTCTCGTCCTGATGGAGAGCAATCCAGACGTGGACCTTGTCCATGGACTGCCAGAAGACGAAGGCGCCCAGCGTCATCGCGAAATACGTTGCCACTCTCACCATCCTCTCTCTCTCTCTCTCTCTTCCTCGGGGGCTTTGGACGAGGGAGGGATAGTTCTGGGGAAGTATATTATGGTGCACCTGAGATGCAAAGGGTCCTTCCCAAATCCCGTTCATCACAGCCGTTAATCCATCACTTTTTTTTTTTTTTTTTGGTGGAAGGATATGCATTAATGATTGCTGGGAATTGCACTTTGGGCCCTTGGACTGAAAGAGATATCCGAGGGCCTTGGGGAGGAATACCCAAAGACAGAAGTATGCATATTGTTAGTTACACTACATTGCAACGCCTTGTACGCATTTAGGTGTGCTGTCTGATTAAAAGATCGCCTTATGAATTTGAAGCCAGAGATTTTGCATTGAGCAGCAAGCACTGTGATGTCTTCCAAAATGGTCTAAACTTCCCAATTTATGTAGCTCGATACACCAGTTAAGTAGTCAATGAGCTCCTTAGCATCAGATTCAATCATCACATTACGCCACCCGTACTTCTCCACCAACAGTAAACCAAAACGTATAGCTTCCACTTCAACGACCCGAGATGAACCTCTCACAAGGGGTTTGGCCATTCCACAAAAGAGAGCCCCACTAGAATTCCACACTGCCACGCCAACACCTGCAGCCATACCGGAAGGTAATGCCGCTCCATCAACCTGAATGCGTATATGCCTTTGAGGGGTGGAGGATGGGGGACGCTGGGACCCTCTATTGGGCAGGATAGCACTGGCTGGATCAGAATATGTTTGAGTTGACTTGCAAAGTTGCAACTGTAAAATTTCCACGACAAGCGAATCAGCTCGGGCAATAGTTATACCTGGGATGGGCACTACTCCGTTAAAAATTGTGTCATTACAGAGAAGTCATATGCTCCATAAGGTCGTACTCATCCGAATGAGCAATTCTTTTGAGCCCGAAGTGAACTGGGGTTGCGACGCCCATCGGAACCGCCAAGAGATAAAAGAAGATATAGTCTCTGAGATACGAAGGGATAGACAACAACCAAACCAAATAGCACGAGAGCATGGGCATTCCAGGAATAGATGCTCAATGGATTCCAGAGCTTCATGACACAGAAGGCAAACCTCCTCCACCATCACTCTACGCTGACGAAGATTAACAGCCACCAGTAAGGCATTGCGAAGAAGCTTCCATATAAAGAGTTGGATTTTAGGAGGAATTGGATCCTGCCAAACCATTCTCCAAGATCTAGTAGGGATTGCATTCCTGTTAGAACTTGCCGATGGTCTGGCCGAAACTATCATATGATGAGCAACATGAGAACTGGAATTTACCTTGTAAATCCCTGATTTAGTGAAATTCCATATGAGTTTATCTTGGCCTCCAAGAGTGCTTATGGGGATTTTCAGAATTGCGTTCACCGAGCTAGGTTGCATCATATTGTTAAGGCTTGACTGGTTGCAACCGTGATAATGAGGCTCAATCAAATATGCAACCGGCAAGTTTTGACATATAACTCCTGGTAGAGGAATAGGGTGAAATTGAGGGAGAGAGGGCACCCAAGGATCCGACCAAATCTCTACAGATTCTCCGGAACCTATTTGCCATCGCAATCCGGCTTCAAGAATGGGGCGACCTGCCAAAATGCTTCACCAGGCCCATGAGGGGCGAGAACCCATCTTTGCATCCAGAAATTTTGAAGTGGGATAATATCGAGCTTGCATTATCTGACCCCATAGAGAAGATGGCTCCTGAATCAATCGCCATCCAAGCTTAGCAAGCAAGCTTAGATTAAACACCTGAATATCCCTGAAGCCTAAACCACCATTGATCGTTAATCCATCACTCACTTGTCAATAATGACCGTCCATCATAAATAGCTTGGTGAATAAAGTTTTGGGTTTTTTTACGGATTGCCCACGTAGTTTGGCTTTGTTCTCAAAATACTCATCTTTTAAAAACCCTACTCTCTATGCCCCACACACACGTGAAGCAATTCACACGTGCAAACTTTTTTCCATTTTATCCAAGTCATTTGAAGGAAAGAATTTTGTGTCCCCTTTATTGTCATCAACCATGGAGAACTCCTTTCGTTCTTTATCAATAATAATGCAATTCGTTGATCAAGAGGAGCCCCCAAACATTTCATTACCAATCGTTTCCGACTGAGATTTCTACAAGAGAACTTTGTTCCACTAAATTATTAACCACGACTATGAGAGAATGTCATTAACGAAAGAAAAACACTCATTTTCAAGTTTCTTGTGTTTTTTTTTAAAATAAATTAGTTTAACATAAATAAAAATGATTATAATCATGACATTTATGATTTTAAACCTTAAATCTCATGTTAGATGGCTTTACATATGTTTTCTTTGCATGTTTTATGATTTATAGTGTGCGGTCGATACTCAACAAGTTAGATTGATGTTGATTGTGTTCCAAGGTTGAAGACAATCTGTATCGATATGTATCAATAATATCGATACAGGTCAATATGAGTATCGATATGTATTGATATGGGTCAATATGAATATATCGATATGTATTGATATGTGTCAATATGAGTATCGATATTGGTCAATATGAGTGTCGATATTATAAACAAAAATTACGAAAATATCATTGGAACTCTAAAAGTGCCCAACAAACCCTCTAGAAGACCTAGGCTGCAACGGCGATTGTTGTCAAGTTTCACTCTCCACTTGGAGTATATGCAAATGATTGCGATGTTGAAGAAGGGTCAAAGGCATAGAGGAACCAATGTGATTATGTGATTTACAGACTTTCCATTTTCTTCTTCATTCATTTTTTTAAAGGGAAATGAAATTTGGGTTTTAAAGGTCTGAAATTGAGCCCTTACCAACACAAGATGCTGGTGTATACTAACTAGTTTATTCATTGTTGTTGTCTTGCATCTTTGTAATTGGTCATTATAAGAGTAGATAATCTCTATTTGGACTAACTTGATCTAAACAAACATTCATTCCATTAACATCCTCCCTAATAATGAGATGGCGGTACAAAATCCAAGCCATTGCTCGGACGAATTTGGCATCAAAGACAAAGTGATTGGCATCATGTATACCCAAGCCAATGCCTTAGATCCCACTTGACATTGATTACTCTGCTTTAATGTCTGTTGCAGCAGTCTCCCAACGTAAATTACAAAATGATTAGCCTCTCAATCCAACTTTTTTTTATGTAAGGAATAGTGGATATTAGTAGCAGAAACCCAATAAAAAAAAAGGTTTGATTAACCCATACATGTTGGAATCTTGAGTTTTAAGATCCGATCAATTACATGTTATGCCGTTTGCGACATTTTTGACCCATTTAAATGTAGTTACTCAAATCAGTATTTTTCTAAGTAAATTTTGCAGATAGACAATAGAGAACGACAAATTTGTCAACATAAGGAAGACATCGTATAGTGATTTAAGATTTCTTAATAAAATTAAGCTTAGATGATCCCAATGATAGCCTCCAAAAGAAATGCTAGTTTCCAAGAAACTTTCATTTTCTTCTCTATTTTTATTTTATTGTTTACAGATTTAGTTAACAAGCTTGTGATACTGTGCAAGGTAAGACAAGTACAGAGAGACAAAACCAGAGCATCTTAGAAAATACTGGGCCTCCATAACAGTAATAATCAGTCAGCAACCACCCAGCCAGCGTTTTCGAATCAATGGCACCACAATAATGTAATATTTTTTATGGTGTCAATAATCTGTCAATCTTGAAGCAATTTGATATGATATTAAGGAGTTCCATTGGATTTGCATACCATTCATGGTCCCCCGTCCCCCTATCCAACGGATTGCCGCCCCGGTGCTATGATATCAAATCAGCACCAAGGCTCTGCTTAATTGTCAATATATATCTGTGTATATGCAGGTGTGTATTTATATAGCATGAACTTGGTTTACATGGTCTAAACTCTAAACTTCCGGGTTGAAGAAAATGGATGAGTTCAATCTAGATGAAAAAAATGGCGACTCGTCGAGTAAGACTGAAGGGAATGGAAATTCAATAAAGAAATCCGGGTCATTAAGGATGATTTTCAAACATTCGGATTTGATGGACACATTGTTGATGGTACTGGGGACAATCGGGTGTGTTGCAGATGGATTATCCCTGTCTGTGATCATGTTAGTACTCAGCAATATGATGAACAATTATGCTGCTACCTCCTCTCTTACCCTTAAAGACGTGGATAAGGTTTGTTAACATACCGGGCGTACCGTTATTTCCATCAGTTGTAATGGTCACTGCATCAGTTAATATCAGTTGATTCGTTGAAGGCCACCATAAACAGTTTGTCGTTTTTCTTGTTTTTGCAGTATGCGTTGGCTTTACTCTTCGTAGCCATTGGTGTGGGCTCCGGTGCATTTTTAGGTACTTTGAACTTTTAATTCCGCTTCTATATTTCATTACAGGGATGATTTGCGTTCAAATTTCGTAAGAGTATAGGGTATGCGTCTTCCAGTTGGTACAGTTACAGTTAAATTGATCGACCACCTACTGGACTAGCCATAACCTGATTACTTTACCAAGAAAATGATCACAGTAGTCTGATGATGGCTTCTTGGTGGACTGATGGTTAGGGGCAATCAATCTGTTGGATTCCTGGTCATGTCCATTGACTGGACAGTCTTGATCAATGGGCTTGAACTTATATGGGTGGTAGAGAAAATTATAGTTCATGTACAGGTTACTGTTATGGAACTGTCTCTTTATGCGATTGCGAGAGTAATGTCCAGTCTTCAATGTGCCTATGAACCTTTCTCCGACAACTAATCGTATTTTCATTTGGCCACAGAGACTTAGCACTAAATTTGAATGGTCAAGACTAAAGATTTTTCGGCTATGGCCTGCAATATAGTAGGTGAAAACTATGTAGACTCGCACAGAATGAAAGAAACAAAATGGTGTTCAGACTTTACATATCATCCTGATGCAAAAGACATATCTGCTAATGAGTCTGATGTTATGTTTCAGAGAATGATCCTACTGTTCTCCCTCATCCTCTGATTTTGTTATTGTTTTGGTTCTTAACAGAAGGATTGTGCTGGGCTCGCACCGCAGAGAGGCAAACTTCTCGAGTGCGCAGGAAATATCTACAGGCTGTTCTACAGAAAGATGTTAGTTTCTTCGATAAACGCCATGGTGCTTCCATGACATCTCAAGTGGTTTCGAGTATTTCGACCGACACACTTACAATACAGAGTGTTCTTAGTGAAAAGGTTGTTATTCTTCTTTAGTTAATCGGTACTGCACTCAATTTTGAAGCTTGACTGCACTTGCTCTTAAATCAATATTATTATTTGTTTTTAACATATCTACTTAATATTTTGTGAAAAAAAGATACCTAATTTCATCACGAACATGGCGATGTTCATCACATCTGAAATGACTGCTCTGTACCTCTGTTGGAGACTTGCTGTCGTCGCCATCCCAGCGCACTTTATGCTGATCATTCCTGGGATAATATATGGGAAGCTGTTCGCTGGGGTTGGAAATCAGATACAAGACAGTTATGCAGTCGCTGGTGGGATAGCTGAGCAAGCATTGTCCTCTATCAGGACTGTCTTCTCTTATGTTGGAGAGCATCATACCGTGGAACGCTTTTCGGCTGCATTGAAGCCAAGTTTAGAGCTTGGGATCAAACAAGGGTTGATGAAGGGGTTGGCCATTGGAAGCATAGGCCTCAGTTATGCAGTTTGGGCATTTCAGGCCTGGTACGGGAGCATCTTGGTCACTAAGAAGGGGGTCAAAGGTGGAGACGTTTTCTCGGCTGGCGTTTGCATCGTCATTGGAGGACTGTAAGTACAAGATACCATAATACTTATGCTTGATGCTACCAAACAAAAGTGTGATGATCTAACCAGCAGGTCCTCATATAACTGTAAACAAGAAGACTTCTAAAATACAACTAACTTCAGAAATTCAGAAGGCACAAAAGAAATAGAATGAATATGAATCATATGACTGTTAATTTCTACTGTTGCAGTTCACTCGGGAGTTCACTTATCAATGTGAAGTACTTCATGGAGGCAAACATTGCGGCTTCTCTGATATTTGAGATGATCGAGCAAGTTCCAGGCATAGATTCTGATGATGAACAAGGAAAAACCATGGCAGATATTAAAGGTGAATTGGAATTTAAGGATGTGGATTTTGCTTATCCTTCAAGACCAGAGAGCTTGGTCTTAAGGAAGTTCAATCTTAGAGCGATTGCAAGTCAGACCATTGGATTGGTGGGTGGCAGCGGTTCGGGTAAGTCAACTGTGATCTCTTTGATCGAAAGATTCTATGATCCCCTTGGGGGGGAGATACTCTTGGATGGGATCAGCATAAAGACTCTTCAGCTGAAATGGTTGCGGAGTCAAATGGGGCTAGTTAGCCAAGAGCCAGTACTTTTCGCAACCTCCATTAAAGAGAATATCCTGTTCGGCAAAGAAGGGGCTTCAATGGAAGAGATTGTTAGTGCAGCAAAAGCTGCCAATGCACACAACTTCATTGATCAATTACCGAATGGATATGATACCCAAGTAAGTATCACATAATGCTTCTTATTGATGGTGGATGTTAGTTGCTGCTACTAACACTCTTACTACAAGGTGTACCACCTACTTAAAAAGTGTTTTTAGTGTAGCTACTGTTACTACTGCCACCAATGTTACTACTACCAGTCTACCTCCACCACCACTACCAACTATTCTTACTGCTAGTACCCTTGTTGTGTTGCCTGACCCTACCATTTTACAACAACTGCAGCCACCCAGAGGTGGCATTCCTTGTCCAAATGGCCAATCCAATGTGACCCATGCACTTTCGGTTTGGGTTTGATCATTGACCCGCTAATCAGGTTTGGCTTGATCCATATTGTCCTGGCTTGAATTTGTGCCTAGATTGTGGTCACAATAGTTGGGTGAAGTTGATCCAGCCCAAACCCACAAATATATGAACAACCTGGTGAACTCGATCTGACCAGCCCAATTTTTTGCAAAAATTTTCATGTCTCTGACATAGTTTTGACCCACAAGTGAGGTTCAGTTCTGTACATTACAGCTCAACTTGGGTTACCATCAAAGTACATGCTTTTGGGCCAAACCTACTCATCGCAGACTATGGCTACCACCACTATAATGACTACTGCTACACTAAAAGTCGACTTACCACCACTGATACTACTACTACAATCACCACCCACACAGACAGGAGCATGTCGTAGTAAACTCCATAAAAACTTGGCTGATTCTGGAAAAACCTGTATTGATCATAGTGTTGGGGGGGGGGGGGGTGTCAAATTAGAACCAAATTTTTTGGTTCTTGAAATCACCACCACTGCCTAGGGCCAGTAGAAAATTTACGTAGATAAACATCAACAAACATATTTCCCCTTGTCTAGCCAAAATAAGGAAGAACTTAAGCCTATTTTCTATGTTTCTCAGGTTGGGCAATTGGGAATTCAGATGTCTGAAGGGCAGAAACAAAGGATCGCCATTGCAAGGGCTATAATAAGAGACCCAAGAATCCTGCTGCTTGACGAAGCCACCAGTGCATTGGATTCACATTCCGAGAAGGCTGTGCAGCATGCTTTGGATCAGGCTTCATTAGGACGGACAACTATAATCATCGCCCATAGTCTCTCTACGCTCCGTAATGCTGACTTGATTGTTGTTATTCAATCTGGCCAAGTAATGGAATCTGGTTCTCATGAGCAACTTATTCATAACAGGCATGGCCCATACTCTGCAATGGTGCGGCTGCAGCAAACATCCATGAAAGATAAACCTCCTTTGCAGCCAAAAGAAATCGAGAGTAACAATTCTCGCTCCTTCACAATGGAAGGTTCAAACACTAAGGAGATTTTAAATGAACCGATTCCACCTCAATCTTCTAGTCATGACAATAAGGCTGACAGCAGCCAGCAACTAGAAGATCATTACTGCCCTCCATCTCTACGGCATCTGATGGAAATGACGGCCCCCGAGTGGAAGCATACCCTATTAGGTTGCACCAGTGCTCTTTGCTTCGGAGTTATTCAGCCATTACACTCTTTCTGCTTGGGTGCACTTCTCTCTGTTTACTTTATCAATGATCATGATGAGATAAGGTCACAAACAAGAATTTACTGCTTTGTCTTCTTAGCCTTGGCTATCTTCGGTTTCATCACCAACATTATTCAACATTACAACTTTGGGATTATGGGAGAGAACTTAACAAAAAGGGTCAGGGAGGAAATCCTTGCAAAGATCTTGACATTTGAGATTGAGTGGTTTGATCAAGAAAACAACACTAGTGGGCCCCTATGTTCGAGATTAGCTACAGACGCAACTATGGTAAGAACTCTTTTTGCTGATCGGCTGTCATTTTTGGCTCAGTCCCTCTCGGCAGCAACTTTAGCAGTTATCTTGGGTGTGGTATTGGCTTGGAGACTTGCTATAATAGTTATTGCTATGCAACCACTCATCATCAGTGCCTTCTACATGAGAGCAGTTATGATGAAGACAATGTCCAAGAAAGTCTTGAAAGCACAGAACAAGAGCAGCGAATTAGCTAGCGAGGCCGTTGGGAACCACAAAACAATAACTGCCTTCTTTTCACAAGAAAAGGTCATGGCACTATTTGAGGTTACACAAATAGGCCCCAAGAGCGAGAGCCAAAAGCAATCTTGGTATGCAGGGCTTGGTCTCTTTACCTCACAGTTCCTCACTGCTGCAAATACAGGTCTTATTTTCTGGTATGGAGGAAGACTATTATACCACAGAACAATCACATACAAGCACCTTTTCCAGATATTTTTTATCTTGGTGACAACAGGGAGAATTATAGCAGAGACAGGGAGCATGACATCGGACCTATCAAAAGGTACCGATGCACTAAAGTCAATCTTTATGATTTTGAAAAGGAAGAGCAAAATGAAGCCAGATGATCCAGATGGAATCAAGCCAGAAAAGTTAAATGGAGATGTAGAGCTCAAAGAGGTGGATTTCTTTTATCCAACAAGACCGAAACAGATGATTTTGATGAGTCTAAGCCTCAAGGTTGAAGCTGGAAAGACTGTTGCATTAGTCGGTCAAAGTGGGTCTGGAAAATCCACCATCATCAGATTGATTGAAAGATTCTACGACCCATTGAAGGGGTCGGTTGAAATAGATGGAATTGACCTCAAGCGCTATAATTTGAGAGCTCTAAGGTCACATATTGCACTGGTAAGTCAGGAACCAACTCTGTTTGCAGGAACCATCCATGAAAACATTGCATATGCAAAAGAGAATGCAACTGAATCTGAGATATTTGAAGCTGCAACTCTTGCAAATGCCCATGAATTTATAAGGTGTGCTAATTCGATGCATCAACAAAATATACTCAATACATTTCATTTCTAACTTCTAATACTAAAGTGCTATGTTTCTTAATTATGGCTTTGATGAGAACAGTTCCATGAAGGATGGGTATGAAACCTACTGTGGAGAAAGAGGCATGCAACTATCAGGAGGACAAAAGCAAAGGATAGCTCTTGCTCGAGCTATCTTGAAGAATCCTGTGATATTGCTCTTGGATGAGGCGACAAGTGCATTGGATAGTAAATCTGAGAGCCTTGTTCAAGATGCATTGGAGAAGATCATGGTCGGTAGGACATCTGTGGTTGTAGCTCATCGATTATCCACTATTCAAAAGTCAGATTCAATATCAGTGATTGATAATGGGAGGATTGTGGAAGAGGGATCTCATGGTGAGCTACTCGCAAAAGGAGAAAAGGGTTCCTACTACTCCCTTGTTAGACTCCAACAGTTCGATGCCATGACATAACGAGCCTCCAAATGAAGGGGCAGAGATGCTGAATCAATGAAGAGCAGGACATTCAGCCAACCCATCATTACCCTTGAGTAGTTAGGCCTAGTCCCCACAAGAGTATCTATGTTTAATCTTTAGGGGATTATATATAGTAGAAAGAATCATCGATGCATTGCAAATCCAATCTCAACTCTCAAACATGAACTACTGCCTATACTATCTAATAGTGTAAAGCTATGGTAAACCTGATGAAGCACGATTCCTTTTTCTAAACAATACTAGCCCCAAAATATTTTTAGAAGAGCTTCTGAAATTATTTTCCAGTGGTCATGATTGACTAGATTTTTTTTCCTGGTAACGAGGGTGTCCAGGCCTCTTAGAGCACCCGATTAATCCCCCAGGCACATGCAGACCCCTCCATCCACATACACCAGACAACTAGGGATAAATCCCTGAGGGTGACCAAGGAAGGGAATCGAACTCAAAGCCTCTGCTTCTTGACGCGTGGTCCTGGCCAGCACACCAACCCCCTTGTTGGTTATGCCAACAAGGGGAAGAGATACCATACATGTTTAACATGTCAAGGAAGAAAAAAAAGACGGTTCAAGATCTGTAATTCTTTTTCGAAACTAGTGTTAACAGAACTTGGACTAGTTCTTGCTCTCTTGGTAAGGAACAGGCATGAAGGAAAAAACTGAACAGAGTTGTCCATACTCAGCAATGGTTTCCAAGGCACTTATTTCTGATTGTGGTGATTTTATGACTCAGAAAATCAAAATTGCAACTATGCGTATAGAAGAAGTCATTAGAATCTTATATGTTGGTAGTCTCTGAGTAACCTTCAAACAGTGGCATTGGTCTAATACTAAATAATTGACCCTTTTTTTTAACACCCAACTTCTAGGATTCTAGGCATGATCAATTGCCAGATTTTTTTCGCAACCTACCATGCAGTTTTCCCAGTACGAGTTGGGATATATGACACATGGCCGAATACTAGTTTCTCTAATAGAATCGGGTGTGCATCAGGTTTGGGTTGAGATTGCAAGTACCAGCTCAAAGAAGGCTGACCCAAGTCGATCCAGTGCGGTGAATGAGAAAAGAGTTATTTCATATTTGGGCTGGGTTCATGACCCAGTGGGACCAGTTAGGACAGATTTTGTTCAGGTCGGGTTCGGGCTAATGTCACATCAACGATGCACATGGTGTTGGTGTAATTGGGATAAATCACTGCACACATGGCCACTTAGCAAACACAAACAAATAATTAAGCAACTAATCATTTAATTAATTAAGGTAGAGAATCGCTTCACTCAGAGGCGCTACAATTGAGTCTTTCTTGAAGATAGTCAATGCCTCCCATGTGCAAGGGATGTGGGCCATGTGGCAGCTCTATCTTCGAGATACAACTTAGCTCGGATTCCCTCAAGTCTTCCCAACGAGTTTGCACTACTCAGTAGATGTCATTTAACCAACTATCCTGAAGTCCCATCGGATATATAGGAAGAGATTATCTAATCATTTTGACAATTTCCAAAATTACCATTTACTCCTTAGGGTTTAAGGGTTTGTTTGGTTACAGAGTTAGGTCCACTCTGGTTTGGTTTAATCCTGTTATAACCTATTCTAGAATAGGTCTGGTCCTATTCTATTTGGTTACAGATTCTGGTTCTGTCGAGAATCAATTCTGCACATAATTTATTTCTAATTTGGCCAGAATCAATTTTGTCTTAAGTCTTGTTTGTTTACAGATTTTAAGTTAATCCATTTTAACTTATTCCAAATATGTTTGGTCACAAGATTATGATTAATCCGATTTTATCATGTTCCACATTCTATTTGATTTCAAGTTTGGGCTTGTCCAGATTAACTCAGTCCACATGATACCCCGTTTGGGTGTAGATGATCCTTATAGGATCCATCATGTGGATATATTAGGTTCACACCTAAAATCGGATGGTCACCAAGATGGTTTTATCCTTGTAGAACAGGTCCATTGTTCTACTTGATCTAGTTTCCCAGATCGGGCAATCGAACGGTCCACATGTGGACTGTTCGATGATGGACAGTTGAGAAGCCCGAAGGCATTCTGCAACCTCATCAGGAGCTGCACCTAAGTCCATTTCCTAGTATAGATGGATCTGGATCGATTCGGACAACCTCTGGATATGGGTTTTGGGGAATTGTGTTCTTAGAGTCCTCCTAAGAGGTCCCTTGGGGAATCGTGTTCCGAGACGCACTCCCAGTCGTTCATACCAATACAGCGGAAAACTTTGCCCGTGAAAATTGCAGGAATTTTCAAACTTTGCCCCCAATGAGGCAAATCATCACCAGTCATCACAATAGCCATCACCACAAAACAAATACCTGTATTAAACATTTATGTCTGTTTACAAAACATAGGCGCCACTAACGCACCGGGTAGTCTCTATCCAAATCCAAAAAGGTCCAAGGTGCAGGATCCACACCTACTGCTCAGCAGTTCTTATTTCTGTTGACATAAAACGTCAGTGAGCTATGAAGCCCAATAAAAACCACAGTCTTTCTATACTATTTTTCATAAATTAATATACATCACTAACAACATAAAAGTACAGATCCAGTGTTATGATACAGTATAATAATATATCCAAGTTATAATGTGACACACAATCACACAGGGCTATTTTACCCAACATGAGATTCTCAATCTCGAAGATATCCAGTTATGACTTCATTTTACATTTCCACACAACAATCATGTTATTCTTCAAGTCCTTCGACTCTATTAACTGGCCGTAAGCCCATGCACAATTTTATTTGCACTATACATACTTGGACCCTTGTTCAATCATCAATCATCACTTGAGTCCTTTAAATTCACTTACATAATCCCGGGTAATATATACTCGATCAAGACCGAACTTTGGGTACTCTACCCCAAATACCAACTTAGAATCCGAAGATTCACTACAACTTTGAGCACACATGCTCGTACAACCCTGCATCCGAAGATTCAATACCAACCTGAGCACTCCGGCTCGACCAACTGTTTCGACACATGAGCACTCCGGTTCAACAAACTGCGAAGTCGAAGATTTCATACCACACGGGCACCTGCCCAACAAGAACAAACTCCTCAAATCCACTAGCCGACCACATCTCGTGTATTTGCCGCCATCTCAGCTGGATATCAGTCCAAAGGGAACCCGCGGCCAACCTGCCTACCGGCCTCTTCTGGCTAGTCTTACGGAGGAACCATGACATCCAATGCCACCACTCCTAGACGTCCCACCACGAAGGTAACCCCGATAAACCAGGCTGCCGCCCTCCTCTGACCCATCCAGAGAGGAACCCCCGGACTATACATCATCGGATGCTCAGCCAATGACTCCCTAAGACTCCGACATCTCTTGACTACCAGTCCCGGAGGAACCACGACATCCAATGCCGCCACTCCTGACCTAGTCCAAGAGGAACCACGGACGACCTAGACAAACAGACCGACATCTCCCGTATATCAGTCCCAAGGAACCCACGACATCCAATGCCGCCATCCTGGACCTAGACAAGGAGGAACCACGGCCCCATGTAACCACGGGTTAGGTTTCCTAACCACGAACAACCCCAATTATCCCAAGCCCTGCTTGGATAACCGACACACTTGGACATCATGCCTGTATACCAAATCCACAAGTATACCACTCCGATAGGGAGTGCACCCAGGCCAATGGACACTTCCATTGCCTAAAAAAAATACAATACATATCATTTGTCATCCAAGGATGACCACCAAGCACATAGGAAAGCCCACCATGGCCTCAGAAAAATTTTTCTGTCAGGGACGATCGATCGCCACGACGATCAGTCGCCCATCACATGCAGGGTCTTGGACCCCTTTTTTTTTTTTCACGACATTTCAAACCACGCCAAAAAATTATACAATCTAAATTTTGGACTGCGGACAGTCCAAAACCGAGGCTATATCCCTCTACTCTAATCAAATCCCTTCCCACATTCATCCACACATCATTTTTCAGGGTCTCGGACTCATTTAATCCCTTCCCACAACAATCCAGACACATCCATAGATCATTTCAGGGTCTCGGACCCTTTCATCCATCCACACATTCAAACCACGCCAAAATATAGCGATAAAAGGAGAAAATGAAAATAAAAGAGGGGGTTTTTACCTTTTTCTAGCGTTTCAGGGGTCTACACGAACGATCCGTCGCCGCCAATGCGATCACCACGTCGAATAACCTTGGGGTAGCACGCATGCAACGCGCGGCCACTTTTTTCTCTCCTTATTTTTCTCTTTCTCTCTATAGAAACTCTCTCTCTCTCTAAAAATTCGAGAACCCACTGTCCGAATGAAAATTTTGGGTTAAAGCAAAGCCTTATATAAGGAAAGGGTTTGGATCATGCACAACGTGCACATAAGGAAATGGTGTGAACTTTGACTTTTCAACCATTTGACTTAGTTGACCAAGCTTGACGGGATTCCGATTTTTCACGGAAACGGTCCATGTAACCATACTAAACGACGTTCGATTCCAACGAAACTTCAGGTAACCGACCATAGGGTAGTCTGACACCTACTGTAAAAATTTCAGGGAAAAATACTGAATTTTGACAACTGCACTTTAGTCCGGAAGAAAACTACAAAACCTACTAATTTCCTGATTTTAGACACAAAGCATGCTGCCGTTTTCTTCGTTTGAGATGATTAACTGCCGAAACGACAAACGGTCATCCTCACAGCCGACCGGAACGCTGTGGTACCAGCCGCACAGATTTCTATTAGAATCTCCAACAATTATGGAGTCCCAACTGAATTCCGGAAAATCTGGAATTTCCTGGTTTTCTCGATTTTCTTACATTTAAGACCCTTGCGGTCTCGCGAATCGATATGCAACGGAACCGAAACTTCAGGTGACCGAACTTGGGGTAGTCTGACACCTACTGTAAAAATTTCAGGGAAAAATACTGAGTTTTGATAGCTGCACTTTTATCTGGAAGAAAACTACAAAACCGACTAATTTCCCAGTTTTTCTCAATTTTATCACAAATAATGGCCCCGCGGTCCCGCGAAATGATACATGACGGAACCGATATGATAGGGGCGTGTCCCGGCAGTCGACCGGCTCACTGTGTACAATTTTTGAGAAAAGATACTGAGATTTCCTCGATGCAGTTCAATCCCGAGCAAAACCCACTTTTTATTAATTTAACAAACACTTAAATATTTAGCCCCAGTTAAAGACCAATAAACGCATAATTTTATTATTTATAATTCAGGGGCGCTACATCCCTGGTACGGATTCATCCTAATGGA
The DNA here is from genome assembly GCA_015143295.1 of Tetracentron sinense. Lineage (NCBI taxonomy): Eukaryota > Viridiplantae > Streptophyta > Magnoliopsida > Trochodendrales > Trochodendraceae > Tetracentron > Tetracentron sinense. Next base: position 33,092,065 of record CM026568.1, on the reverse strand, counting down.
GCATGACTCGAAGTTGACTGGAGTAGGGTGCACCTACTCTGGTCTGGGTCTTCTCTTTTGTCTCACTGGTCTAGGTCCACGGATCTGGCTCTAGTCTGAGTTCCAACCGAACCAACACCTCTCTAAGGCCCTCTATTTATAGAGGACCAAGGCTCCTTTGCATGTGCATGGGCTCAACCACCTGGCTAGGCCCTTCTACCCCAGGCAGGACATGCTAAGGCCATATGGCACTCTGGGTCAGGCCTTGGTCAGACCATCTCATGATGGGCCTGCACCCACTGACCCAAGCACTCAAGGGTCTAATCCACCTGACACACCCATGTGTGTCTCAGATTCTCACACCATGATCTGACGACCCAGATTCAATCTGAGCCAGAGACTTGATCAGACGACTCTGATCAACCATTTTGATTATACGATCAGGGTCAACCTAGATCTACAGTTCTGATTAGATCAACGGTCCTGATTTAGTTAAAATAAATAGCGACCCAAGCGACTCGCGACGATGCGCCGTGGGAAGTGCAAAGTACACCTCATAGCGCCCAAAGCCCTTTGCCCACACCCGTGCGCGTGTGCTCGCTGCAAGCGCAGCTCGCGCAACCAAATTATTGTCTAAAGGATTTGGTGGGAGATTGTACACCACATGCTTGGTTGTTGACAACTAAGCAACTAAGGGGGTAATTAAACCCTTTAGATTTTCTCTTCCTTTCTGATGTGGGACTAAAGTAACAAGGGAAATACACTAAAAAGTGTGTTTTCTCTCTTTCAAGAGATCAAACACTCAGCCTAAACAAAGATTAAATTAAAGGAGGATTTTAGTCCATGATTAAAATCAGAACCCTGGATCCTAATGATCCGTTTTTATTAATTTAAAAAACTCATTTTAAATCAAAATCAACACATGGGTCGGCCGAAGGCTGCTCACATGGCAAACAAGTCTATGGATAAATATGGATCTCATTGCTCCTGGACTAGGAGATAAGTGCATGGACTTCAGATCTGAGATCCTTGTTCAAGATGCAATAGAAAAGATGATGGTTGGTAGGATGTGTGTAGTTGTAGTTCACCAACTATCCACAATTCAAATAGCAGATTCCATAGCAATGGTATACAAGAATAGTAGAAGAAGGGGCCCACAGACAACAGTGAGCTACTTGCCAAAAGAGAGAAGGGTAAATAATACTCCCTTGTTATACTCTAAAAGGATGACAAGTTGGAAAATAAGGAATCCCCAAACTAGTAGGTAGACAATACTGAATTAGTATGAACCAGGTCATTAGGCTAACTTAGCATCAGTGTTTTAAAAGTGTGTGAGGCTTACGCCTTGGCAAAGCTTAAGGAAAACAACTTGAGAAACCTTGAGGCCTAAATCCCTTGAGGCTTATGTCTCAAATTGTGAGGCTCACAGGAGGCGCAAGCCTCACATCTTGAGGCTCACTTTATTCTTGAGGTGTGCGCCTCATACATTAACCAAAACTAGGATTCTAGCCATGTAACTTAAACTTAAAAAACAATGTTTGGTGTAACTTCTTTGCAACTTATTGTTGAAACAAAAATCCATCACATGAATTAATGACCGAACATAATTTGTCTTTCAAGTTTCAATATTCTATGAACAAAAAAGTAAATTTAAAATGGAATATTTTCTAGCCTCTCATATTTATTATTCTTTTATATGATGGTTGAATCATTTAAATAGTGCTTCACACACACACGCGCACGTGCAGACACATATTGGCAATTTTTGTTTCTGATTAATTATTTTATTTTCAAGTGAAGGAGTGTGAAGCTTAAGACTCAAACATCGAAGTATACGCCTTTGCTTTTTGAAACATTGCTTACCATCATTCGTGAATAAATAGTTCCAAACCCCAAACACTTAATTAACTATGATATTATTACAGACAAAATAAGTCCAATCATTAGTAATGTACTTATTCGTCAAAAGCAAAGAATCATTGATGTATTGTAAAACCAATTTCAGGCAAAACGATTCTACTATTCTCGGAGCAGATATGCTACAGCCTGATCAAGCAACATTCCATGTAAAAAAAATCAGAAATTAGACATCCAAACTAAGTATTTCTAGAAAAACTTTAGTAATATTTGTAGTTATTTATTGTAACATTGGATCAAACAAGTTTTTAGGGGCACCAGTGGAAGAGTAAATCAGCTATTCAGATTAAATCAAAAATATGTAAGGATGTTGTAACTCATATTTTATTAGACACCAAGGTCTCCCTGACATCACTGGCACATTTTTCAGGTTAGCCTAAACTTATAGCACTTAGCTAGTACAGTGGCCTGTAAGTGAGGCCAAAAACCACCTGGCCGGACATGGTTGCAAGGACCATTGACAAAAAAAAAAAAAGGAAAGCTATATTCTTTTTCCACTCCTTTTGAAACTAAAGATGTCCACACTTAGAGAGTAATTTATCATTTTCTAGAATTGAACAGGCAGAAGAAACCATGCAATTCAATGACTTCATAGAACTCCAAAATGTAGAAAGACAGAGAATTGGAATATAGAACAAGACATGATCAGCCACAGAAGAACAAAACTAAATTGAACAAAAGAATGCAATTGCCCTAGTCATGAACCAAATATGTTCCATTTATTGCTCAAGAAATCACAAACATTTCATTTATATACTGTCAGAATGTATAATTAGACAAACCTGTCCATGCTCTCAACTTTTATAGATAACTCTGGCTTTGATTTTTTACATATAAACCCTTTTTTGTTGTAGTAAGCGTAGATGGAAGAAACTCAAATCTCGGTGTCTCCCATCTGAGAAATTTAGAAACCCCACATTACATCTCTATTGACAAGCAGAGTGGCAAAAAATTTATTGTCATGCAGCATGATTTGGGGTCGAGGAATGGCTTACAATGTTTCAATATTCTTAACTGAATTGGGTCCATCTAAAAGAGAGTGCATCAATAGGGGGACAGAATCAAAGAGTACGTATTTGCTCCAAGATCATCATGATAAAATCACCACGAAAGAAACCCGCCATGTCCATGTACAAACAGTTCCATTCTTATCAGCAGAGGCTAGAGGTTTTCCCAGTCCACTCCATGAACAACAGAAGAGAGAAGTATTGTGTTCCCTTAGATTGCTCTCTATATCTCCTCTTAATCTTGACCAGATATAAACAGAGCAACCAGCGGACCTCGAGGCAACATAATTTTCATCCACACTGATGCATGACCAGCTCCAGTTAGATGCAACTCTGTTTCCATTCGCTCTTAATGTGTCACAAACTTCCAAATATCGCATATCCAACAGATTGTGCAAGTTGTCCCTCCTACTCATCAATACGAAGATTCCCATGTGTATGTGCAGCAACTTCACTTCTTAGCTTCCCAGTCTGTATTTCTAATAAGCGAAGATTCCCATCAACATGACCTGGGAAAATGGTCTGTCCATCAATGCTGAAGCAAAGAGCATTGCAGTTGCTGTGGGAGATGATCGCATTCATGCAGTAACCTTTCTGTAAATCCCAAGCATTTATAGTGCGATCATAGGCTGCACTCATTACAAGGCGGCTCGAATGTTTGCTTGCATATATAGTACAGACTTTATCCATGTAACTTGTGAGAGTATGACAGACCCGACCGGAAACCACATCCCATTCATAAAAGTTGTTTTAGACTTTTAGCTGCTCGCTGTGATAACAGGTCAGTATAATGAGATTAAGAGCGGAGCTGAAGCAATCATAAAGAGAGAGACTTAGCATACTAGTGTTTGTATCCAACATTTGATTTTTTGGTCCTGTCCCATGCTAATCAACTTGCCAGGGTTGTACACGAACAATACAGAAGCACAGACACCTTCATGGGCATGGATCTCATGCTACATGCAATGGGAATGGTTGATTCCACAATCTAATCAGCATGTGCATCACTTTGGAGGACCACACCATCAACTTGCTGCCGTGAAGTTGTTCTAAGCTGCTGGCCTTGAGCTGATCCATCATGACTTCATATGCATTAGTCTACATTACAAGCAAACTATAATTAGCCACATAAGTAGTAGCAGTTGCTTCTAGGTTATAGAGATTAGTTAACCAATACAAGATGTAAAGAAACCATTGCTATTATAACTAAATATAAAGAGAAACTAATTCAATAGGTTAAAACAAGACAATTTCTATAGAACTTTCACAAAAGCGATTCTTCATTACTTTTCATTCGGCTTGGCCACAGTGTGATCACAAATATGGAATACCTCTGTAATTTTGATTTAAGAGACTTTTCAGCTAGCCCAGTCAGCATTTGAATTTTGAATCCTCAGTTAAAGACCTCCGGCATATATGTTTAGACAAAGCAGCATTAAGAAAAGATATTTGTGGCTTCGTATTAACGCCGTAACAAACAACATAGCAACATAATGACAATACAAAGTTATCATGAGAAGATAGCCATCTCTCAAATCCAAGTATTTGAAAGCTAAGCCATTTAATACAATAACTGTCAACATAAAAAGACCAGCAAAACAAATCACTGAATAGGACATTATGGTACATCTGGAAGTAATTGAGTGTATCACAAGCCTAAATGGCACAACTAGGGTCAACTCTGAGGATGCCGAACACATGCCAACAAGTCGCCGAGCAGATTCGACAGAAGTTGATTGCACCATATCTTCAAAGATGCTTCTACTCGGATGTGATTCACTGCTATAACGAAGGGGATTAGCGTTACCCCAGCAAAGGCGATAGAGACCAGGAGGCATCGCCATCTCAGAGAGAAGAGTTTAGGGATTTACAAAAATAAAGAAAAAAAAGACGTGAAGAAGGTGGAGTGCAGGAAAAATAGAGGATCAGAAAAGGCAAATCAAGTGAACTTATTCCAATACTATACAAAGTTACAAACTACTGATTTCATTTTCCAACTCTAGAGCATGGTTGTTAAATCCTTACGATTTCGATTCAAATCCTACGATTTGAATTGAATCCCAAGTAAAATGATTCAAATCACAAATAAAAATTTTAATTGAGCAAATCTTATTCAATTTGGAATTCAGATTGCAATTTGCGATTCAAATTGTAGGATTCACACGATTCGATCACGAAACCCTTTTTACGGACTGATACTTAAACAAATATTTTTTTAATGTTTTTTATTCTTTCAATTTTCTAAGGTACTTTATATTTCTTAAGATGAGAAAAGAAATGGGAAAACCTCTGTTACGAATATGCCAAAACCTCAATTCATTTACGTTTTGTATGTTGTATGCAATGAAATGTTCATTACTTTCTTTTATCAATAGATATGAATGAATCTTTTGGATAATGGATTATTTTATTTTTTTGATTTATTAAGTATTTTTTAACAATTTATTTTTAAAAAAAATGGATTGAATCTTACAATTTACTATTTGAATCCCGATTTGAATTGAATCTATTTACGTTTCGATAACGATTTAACAAACTTGCTCTAGAGAGGGATTGAAAAACATTATTCTCCGTAGATGCATCCACAGTTTGATATTAAATTTTACCTTCTATATGCCCACGCATTACATGCGACAAACAATATCGCTCAATGTAAGAAGTGCCCGACAAAAAATTAAAAATGATAATGAACAAGGACATACTGAAAGAAACAGGTAATTATATGCAAATTCTTTTTAATCATTAAGCAGATCAGCATCCTGCATCTTTAGCAACATCCAACGATCAATTAACATCTTGTTTTTAGCCTCTCTTTTCTCAGCTTTTACAGTCATCTCTTTGACCTGTGCTTTAAGTGTCTGGTTCTAGCTTACAACCAAGTCCAACGCTTCTGCCTTTTCTTTTAAAATCTCCTTTAGTCGAGAGTATTTCCACCCTGCAAATGTAGCAAACTTTAAAACATTCACACAAAACCTTGAAATTTCAAAAGAATCTCCTGTTCACGTCTAAACTGTAAGAAAGAAAACAACCTTGCTCATGTAACCTCATTTTGTTGATCAGTTGTTAGTGCTTCTTTCTCTTGAGCCAAAGATTATGAGGATCTGCACTCGGCCACTTCCACCACAAGCTGCTCAGACAACCATGATTGAGCTTTGTAACATTGATGAAGTTTCAGTTCAAGGTTTTCTGCTTTCCCTTTCCATTCTGAGTCCTACAAGGTCATATGAATTTACTCAATCAAAAAGTTTGAAATTATTTAAAGATAAAAGAAAGCCATAAGAAACAAAATCAGAAATTATACTTCTAGAAAATGAAAAAAAAAAAAAAGGCTTTGGATGATTCATTATTCATTGGATTAGCAGCATCAACAAGCAAATTGTGTTCTCTATAACCAACCTAGAAGGGTAAGGACTAATTGTATTTTTCTAATATTTCCATCGATACTCAGTAGGGAAAGAATTAGCGGTAATTTTATATTTCTCTGTTGGTTATGAGATAAGTATCCTACATAACTGGCCCACCAAACCAAAAATAACCTTGCAGGGCCTCAAAATCTATAGACAGCTATTATAGAAACAAACCTAAGAGAAGGGGAAAACGATTCAACAAGCTCAAACAAGAAAGCTCTAGATGAATACAAATGGTGTTTCTGTAGAAAAGACTTGGTAGGTTTCCAAAATGCGAGATCTTAGGCAGTCTCCCAAAATTTTGAGACGCACACTTGATTCTACTTATTGTTACAATTGATTGAAAATTCTTCTATAAATTTGGTTCTATTAATAGGATCACCACAAGAGTATATCAATTATAAGTACCAAGCACTTCTTTCTCAACTACTTCTTTATCAGCTTTCGTGACATTTCTTTATGGCACTGGTACTTGTATCCCGCACTTCTTCTCCTTATCCTGCAGCACCTACTGTTGTGTAACTTCTCTTTATGGTATCATGGATTTTTTTGTTCATAGTAGTTGTGGGGGGAAATTACCGAAAGGACACGCGTCAGCAGCAGCTCCTCCCAAGTTCTGATTTACTGGTAGAAGGTTGGAGTGGAGGGTGTGATACCCTGACCTGTACTCCGATGATTAAGTCAGTAGGTGTAGAAGATGATGAACAGTAAGAATAAAATAGAGAGTTCGAAGGTCTTAGCTTTTCCAATCCCCCCTTACACTGTTCTTCACAGGTTTATATAGGCCACCCTTGCCATGGCCATGGGCACCCATTGATGTCCATGCATACCTCGAATCCCTGATGTGTACTTCAGTAATCATTTTAGATAGATCTCCCGGTCATTCATACTGCACGCGCATCTGCACACAAAAAAGAGCAGGCCAAGAGTAGGAACTCGTCCGAGGTGACTGGCATTAAATGCAGCATTAAATGTCATTTAATGCCAAGACAATGTTACCCACCTACCATCGTAGAGGTAGGATCAGTCCCAGGCGACTGGACAGTGACACCAGATCTCATTACGTGTTAGGATACGCGATTGTGGACAATAAGACGACGGGTACGTCGTCTGAATGAGGACGCTACCGTCGTCCACGAGACCACGGGTCCGTCGTCAGAGTGAGGACGTGATCGTCGTCCACGAGACCACGGGTCCGTCGTCAGAGTGAGGACGTGATCGTCGTCCACGAGACCACGGGTCCGTCGTCAGAGTGAGGACGTGATCGTCGCCGAGGAGACGACGGAAATGAGCTCAAACGATAACACCACACTGAGGACGAGCTCGTTGTTACCACACTTAGGTTTTTACGAAATTTACCCATTACAAATTGCCCCTTTATGATACTTTGAACGTAGTTCAGAGTGTCATAAATATAGCGAAACGTTGGAGGAGAAGATACGGCTCACCTCAGAATGATGATAGGTCACATACTCTGTACGCGAAGGCGTAGCGTCGTGCCAGCTGTATTGCGCGTGCCGAAACGTCATACCTCATAAATGTTTGGCAGGCTGTCATCATTATCTTCCGGACGCTTCGTTTTTCCCGACGGTTACTTAACTCGGTCAAAAGACTATCCTGTCCTTCGCGCTGTCTACGTGTGTGGACACGCGTACGGTATAGATCGAGGTCATTATCGTCCTTAGAGTTATGGACTGGTCTATAAGTACCGAAGGCCTGGTACTTCATCTTCTTCACTCGAATTCTTGCATCCTGTTACTCTGCCGGAATTTCTCCTCACCGACGATCTGCTGTTCTGGTTTTCTTCCTTCTCCGGCTATGCCCCCCTTGCTTCCTAGATACAGTTTCGGTAAGAACCTTCTTCTTTCTTTTTATTATGTGGTCGTCTTTCCTACATTTCTTCTTTTTCTCCTTGTTTGCGACCATGTCTGCCGAAATAGTTAGGATAGACAGTGCCGATGAGGCCAGTTGCTCAGGCAGTGCCCCTCACGGTGTTATCACCGGTGTTTCCAAATCCAAAACCAGACCAGTGGTCAAATACGCACTTGATCATTGCAGAACCCTTTTCCAAATTCCTCCTCATGTCTATATTCATTTCGGGGAAGAAGATGTTCTTCCCGACCATCGTTCTTCCTGCACAATCGTCTACCTCGCTCAGTTTGAGGCTGGACTTCGATTTCCCCTCTCTCCCGTCACGGACTCCGTCCTGTCCGCCCTTCAAATTGCCCCGGGGCAAATGCACCCGAAGTTCTACAAGTACATGTCTCTGATAGACAAGTTCAACAGAGACGGGTACAATGTAGACGCCAGACACGTCTTCCACTTCCGCTACGTCGTGAAGTGTCCCGGGGTTGTTGAGGAGGGAAAGAAGACGTACTTCACCTGGAGGCAAAAATCCAAAATCCCCGACATCATCTCACACCTCCCCGACGTGGAACGGGACTGGAAGGAGATGCCCTTCGTGGTCTCCGGTGCTTGGAGGGCAGAGACTGCCCGTCCTGTTCCCCACGAATTTACCTCAGGTCTGTTACTATTCAGTCGTTTTCCGTTGTCGGTTTTTTGAAAACGTGCTCCTGTCACATGGCTAATAATACTTTGCTTTTTCTGCAGAGGCTTCTAAGATACACTTCTCGGACCTGTCCGTGGAAGAAGAGTACGCGCTCCAGAGGGTTCGCAGTGATAAAGGGGACGCCTACGTCACCTGGAAGCCGTCCTCGACTCGAGAGACAGAGTCCACTGTAAAAGCAGGGGCCAAACCTAAAAAGTCTCGTCGACAAGCTCGTCCGTCGTCAAAGAGACCGCTCGGACAGGCAGCTGTTCTTGGAGAAGAAGAAGACATGGCTGACCAACCTTCTCCACGATCTTCACAGACTCCGGCCTTAACTCGTCCTCCCCGCCCTTCCCGTCTATCCTCGGCGGATAAGAGGGCGGAGAAAAGAGAGAGAGTAGAAGCTCTCAAGGCTCTGACGGCGAAGAAGGCTCGGCGAGAAGCGGAGCACGATCGACGGGTCCGAGAACGCGAATCTGCCGGGGTGCCATCTACTCAGGCTGCAACAACTGGCGAGGGGAGAGGTGTTCCCGTGGAGGAACCTCCAATCGTCAGCAGCGGCTCTCCCGCGGATGCTGTAGCCGCTCCGTCCACTGTGGTAGAGACGGCTGCCCCCGCGATCGTCCCGGCCTCTGCTCCCTCACCAGCCGCAAATGTGGCCTCATCTTCTGCCCCTCCTCGAGAGAGGATCACCATGGGGGGCCCCGCCGAACTTTGGAATCCCGTCTTCCCCAGAGGGTACACCCGTCCTACCGTTGCCCATTCTGCGATGGAGCACGATTCCATCGCCACATCGATGATGTTGGCGATGAGGCTCCCAGCGGATATGGCCGCAACGAGGGACCTGCACTGGATGGGGATGTTCAGTGCCGCGAGTCGAGCTGTTGCCACGATACACGTTTTTTTTTTTTTTTTTTTTTTAACCATCTTTCTTTCTCTTCTTTTTGTAGCTGGGCAACATGCTTGCCGGGATGTACGAGGTCACAGCCGAGAACAGGCGTACCTCCAATGGGCTGAGGGACAAGGTCCTTGACCTGGAGAGGAGGGGAGCCGAGGACGTGAAACGGCTGAATCACGAGCTGATGTCCGTCAAAGCTGATCTTCGGTCTGCCAAAGGCACGATTGCCTCGACTGTGAAACAGCGGGACAAAGCTCGGGACGAAGCCCGTAAGGCAATGGAAGGAGAGAAGGCGGCAGTGGAACAGGCCGAGAGATCCGTCCTCAGGATCAGCGAGATGGACGAGATCGTGAACTCTCTCCGTCAGCGGCTGGAGGCGATGGAAGCCGAGAAGGCAGCATTGGCCGAACAGCTCGAGGAGGCCACGGCCGCGAGGGACAAGGAGGTTGAAGCCGCCAAGGAGGCTTTAACGGAGTCTCTTCGAGCCCACTTCCAGACGGAGATGGAACGGCTGATAACTGAAGACCGGGTCGAGACGGAGAGAGAACTCATGAACGAACTCCGAGAATCGGGACGACTGGTAGAGTCTCCCCAACAGTCGAAAAAACGAGGCCACTCGTTCTGAGGCTGTGGGCATGGAGGTTTCGCCTGGCGAAGAACCCGAGGTACAAGGAGGGGGGCAACCCCCATCATCTCTTGGACCATCTCCCGTCCTGCCCGAGGCTCCTGCTGAAATCGCCTCTGCCGATCCTGCTGCTGCTGCTGACGACGTTCCGACCGTTCCTGATGACGCTGTCGTGATCGTTGACGTTGGCGAAGACTGACCCTTCCTCCTTCCTATCCCTTTTCTTTTCAATTTTGTATCGGCTGTACCCTTGTTCATTTTATGTCAATAAAAACAAATTTCTGTTTTGTATGTACCTCCTTTTACGATCACTGTGTTGCAACCGATTGGTCCGGAATAATCATCTCGTTCAAATAAGACAAATAGCACATAATTAACTCGTGATTGAGTATAAATCTCATAACGAAAATAATTCACATCACTTCTAATAACGGGTCGTTAAAGAAGCGGACTAACACTACGGACGTAATTCGACAACAAGTCCATTTCATAGAGACGAACTTATGGTAACTCGTGATGGGACACCATGCTCAGAGGACATTCCATTAGTATAAGCCACCGGTATGCTCAGATGGCAATTCCTTTGTATGAGCCACCTGTGTCCCGTGGTGAGCACCCTGTTCGTGTGAAATGCACTCGCCGTGGTAACTCGTGGTGGGACACCATGCTCAGAGGACATTCCATTAGTATAAGCCGCTAAGATGCTCAGATGGCAATTCCTTTGTATGAGCCACCTGTGTCCCGTGGTGAGTACCCTGTGCGAGTGAAATGTACCCGTCGTGGTAATTCGTCTGGAATGTTTTACAACGTATTGAATATGTACGTTATTTGAAAAATTAACTCGTGGTAATTCATAACACACAACTTTACTGGAAAAATTGTTTTAAATTCATAATGTTCCACGATTTTTGAATTACATTACCTTGTAAGTCTTTAAGGTAGTACACCCCGGGACTCCCGACACGATCCACGATATATGGCCCTTCCCAGTTGGGACCCAGTTTCCCGCTATTGACTTCTCGAGTGTTTTGGAAAACTTTTCGAAGAACGAGATCTCCGACTTGAAAAATCCTTCTCCGTACTCTCTTGTTGTATGCTTTTCGTAATTGTTGTTGATAGCGTTTCATCTGAATGCTGGCATCTTCCCGCTTTTCTTCCAGCAAGTCTAAATGAATAGCCATTAATTCGACATTTTTGTTTTCCTCTCCGTGTTTCTTCCATGAACGTGTTGTTGGCAGACAGACTTCAGTGGGAATAACAGCTTCCGCCCCGTATGCCAAAGAGAACGGGGTCTCGTTCGTAGGGCTCCGTGGTGTTGTCCTATATCCCCACAACGCATTATGTAATTCGCTGGTCCACTTTCCCTTGGAATCTTCCAGTCTTCTCTTGAGGGCATTCAAAATGTTCTTGTTGGCTGCTTCGGCAAGGCCATTCCCTTGAGGATAATAAGAAGAAGAGAAGATGTGCTTGATTTTCAACTCTCGGCAAAAGTCGGCGATGAGCTTTCCTGTGAATTGCTTCCCGTTGTCAGAAATGATGGACTGCGGGATACCGAATCTACAGATAATATATTCCCACAAGAATTTCTTCACTTCTTGTTCTCTAATACGCGCTAGGGGAACAGCCTCGATCCACCGGGAAAAGTAATCCGTGGCCACCAGCAGAAAAATTAAATTACCGGGAGCTTTGGGAAAGGGTCCCACGATGTCAAGTCCCCAACGAGCGAAAGGCCAAGGTTGAGATACGATGTTGAGTTCCTGAGCGGGGGCATGAATCAACTTCGCATGACGCTGACATTGACTGCATTTCTGTACGTACTTCTGTGCGTCAGCTTGCATGTAAGGCCAAAAATATCCTTGCCCCAGAGCACGATGAGCGATAGTCCGTCCTCCCGAATGGATGCCACAAATCCCTTCGTGGAGCTCGGCTAAGATCGTCTCTACGTCTTCAGGATGCACGCATTTCAAAAGGGGTCCTCCAAAGGATTTACGGTACAGTTCCCCGTCCACAAGGGTATAACGGGGAGCTTTATATTGTATTCGTCTTGCTTCCTTTGTGTCAGAGGGGAGAATTCCATTCTTCAAGTAAGTTGTTATGCCCGTCATCCAGCTCGGCACTTGATTTACGGTCAACACCGTGCGTTGCGTTTGTAGCTCAATAGAGGGGTACTCTTTATACTCAACGAGGATTGTCTTGGGTTCATCAGTCTGTATCATTGAGGCGAGGTATGCCAACGCGTCAGCATGCCTGTTATCGTCCCTTCGGACATGTTTGATCTCGAGGACATCAAAGGCCCTCCGTAGTTCTTGTAAAAATGCAGTGTAGCGCCTCATCCGCTCATCCCGACATTCATAGGTACCGTTGACTTGGTTCACCACGAGCTGTGAATCACAGAACACCCAGAGTTTAGAAATTCCCAACTCTCGGGCACTCTGCAACCCAAGGATTAACGCCTCATATTCGGCTTCGTTATTGGAGGCAGCATAACCAAGGCGCGTCAGTTTCTGTACTTTAACATGCTCAGGGCTGACAAGAACAGCACCAAGCCCCGTACCGCTGACATTGGACGACCCATCCACGTACAAGACCCAATCGCACCACGCCGTCAGTTTGGTTCCGTCTCTAGCCTCTTTTTCCACAACGGGATCCTCCTCCGCATCGTCTGGGAGCTCGTGACGGTCGGACTCCGCTGAAGTTTCGGCCTCCTCCACGGGAAAATCGGCTAAGAAGCTTGCAACGGCCTGCCCCTTCTCTGCGGTTCGGGCCTGATATTGGATATCGAACTCGCTAAGCGCCACGGCCCACTTCGACATACGTCCCGCGGTTTCAGGTCGCCCCAACACAGTTTTCAAAGGGTACGTTGTGATGACGACGATGGTATGTGCCTGAAAATAAGGACGTAACTTCTCAGCAGAAAAGACGAGAGCCAGGCATACCTTCTCCATTCTGCTGTAGTTGGACTCTGCCTTGTGGAATGTTTTGCTGACGAAATAAACAGGCTTCTCTACGCCGTCGTGATTTCTGAGCAGCACGGAGCCAATGGCTCGTTCCGAAACGGAGAGATAGAGGTACAACACTTCACCAGGTTCAGGTACGGAGAGGATCGGAGCAGAGCCTAGATACGTCTTCAAGGCGGCGAAAGATTGGGAACACTCTTCTGTCCATCTGAAGACGGAATCCTTTCTCAGCAACTCGAACAGAGGTCTGCATCGATCAGAAGACTTTGATATAAACCGGTTGAGAGCAGCGATACGTCCCGTCAGTTTTTGAACTTCTTTCCTTGTCTTCGGTTCCGGCATATCTATCAGAGCACGGATTTGCGTGGGATTTGCTTCGATGCCCCGTTGACTGACGAGATAACCAAGGAACTTGCCCGAGGCGACGCCGAATGTACATTTCTCAGGATTTAACTTCAGGTTGAAAGTGCGTAAAATAGAAAATGGCTCCGTCAAGTCGGTTACAAGAGAGGCCCGAGTTCGGCTTTTCACAACGATATCGTCAATATACACCTCCACCGATTTACCAAGCAAGGGTCCAAACATCAGATTCATTAGTCGTTGATAAGTGGCCCCAGCATTCTTCAGGCCAAAGGGCATGACCCGGTAACAGAACAGGCCACGCTCCGTTATAAAGGCCGTTTTCTCTTGATCGCCCTCCGCTAAGAGGATTTGATTGTAACCCGAATACCCGTCCATGAAGCTCAACATCTCGTGACCCGCGGTTGCTGTGATTAGTCTATCGATTCTGGGAACTGGGAAGAAGTCTTTCGGACAGGCTTTATTAACATTAGTGAAATCGATACAGACTCTGACTTTCCCGTTCTTCTTCGGAACAGCTACTACATTGGCTATCCACTCCGGATATTGGACCTCACGAATGAACCCGTGCCGAATTAACTTATCGATCTCTTCATTGACGGCCTTATGGTACGCTGGAGCAAGTCTACGAGGCTTCTGTTTAACTGGATTGACTACGGGATCAACGTTGAGGTGGTGACAGATGATTTCAGGACGTATACCCGTCATGTCCTCATGTGACCAAGCGAAAACGTCAAGATTCTTCCTCAGAAAATTTATCAACTCCCGCTCTTCATCCGTTGTCAAACAAGTTCCGATCTGCAGTATTCTTGGCTCGTTCTCCGTCCCCAGGTTGACAAGCTTTGTGGGTTCAACAGAGTGGTTTATCAACGATTCACCCGTGCTCTCCTCTTCCACGGACCCGACCTGTAATTGCTATTTGAGCGGGTTGGGTGAGGCGTAATCACACTTCTGCGATGCCAGCTGGTCTCCTCTTATTTCGCTTGGTCCGTCCGGAGTGGGGAATTTCAGTACCTGGTAATAGGAAGATGGAACAGCTCTCATTTCGTGAGTCCACCATCGCCCCAAGATAGCATTGTATGGGGACGGCGCGTCGATAATGGAGAACCGGGTGGATAGGGTGATAGGTCCAGCTTTGACTGGTAAGACGACTTCTCCTAGGGCTTGCATCGAACTTCCTTCGAATCCTATCAAGGGGGTCTGTGCAGGGACAAGAACTGCCGGGTCCAACTCCATCTTTGCGAAAGCATGGAGATACAGGATATCTGCTCCACTTCCAGGGTCAATGAGCACTCGCCTGATGTCGAAATCGCCAATTCTCATAGACAGGACAAGAGCATCGTAGTGAGGCCTGACCACGGTTGTCATGTCTTGATCAGTGAACGATAGGGCCTGCTCGACTTCCTTCGTTCGTCGATCGCACTTGACAAACTTTTGCCACGTGTGATAACTTCCTTGCCTTCGTTCGGTACTGCTGCTCGACATCTACATCCGGTGCTCGAGCGCGATGGATGACGTTTATGACTCCCTTCGGAGCTTCTCCGCCTCGGCTCATATGACCAGATGGCTCTCCCTCGTGAGACCGAGTGGATGGCTCCGTAATATGCCCCTCTTCTCTTCCAGAGTCCACGTATTCTCCTAGATAGCCCTCACGGACTAATCTTTCCAAGTATTCTCTCAGGATGCGACAACGATTGGTGAGATGCCCGTGGCATTTGTGGTACTGACAGTATTCGTGCGCCCTGGGTCCCGTGGTGACATCACGAACGGTCCGTGCTGGCCATTCGAAGTATGGTTTGTCTTTCATCGTCTTCATGATCGTCGCCGGGCTTGCTGAGAAGTTGACTTGACCACCACGAGACGCGAAAGGATGTCTTTCTGTTGCTTGATTCTCCCTCTCCTTGTAATGCCCGGGTTCCTCTTGTCTCTGATAGGCACGGTCGTCCCGCCGCCGGAAATTGGACCGTAGGTCCGTTCTTCTCGACAAGTCTGCATCTTGGCGAATTCCCAATGAGAGTCGGTTCGGTTCTCCCCGTCGTTCAACGTACACAACTTTTTCCTGTCGTGTGCGTCTTCGTGGTTCCTCGTCGCTGGAAGATGATTCATACTTTGGTCTCTTCCCTCTCTTCGAGGAGGGTCTGCTTCCCCATTCCACAGCATCTACTCCTCGTGCTCTGGGCCTCGTTGTTGCTGCAATATCTTCCTCCATCCTTCCGTACTTAGAGGCACGGACTATCAGCTCGTCCATCTTGATTGGACAGTCAAGGGCGAGAGACTCGTAGACCTTGGAACTCTTGGGTATGGCATTCTTGAAGGCCGCTATGCAAGTGCAGTCCTCAATCTTGTCGATATTAGAGACTTCATCGGTAAACCGTTGAATAAAATCTCTAAGGGATTCCGCCGACTTCATTCTCATGGCGAAGAGTGAATCTGCGCCTGCTTTCTTCTTCTTGTTAATGATGTACTGGTCAATGAAAACTGATCTCAGATCAGCCATACACCTGATCGACCCCGCCGGTAGATTACGAAACCATCTCGCAGCCGCTCCAGTCAGGCTGCTAGGAAAGGCTTTGCAGAGGAGATTGTCATCCGGGTTACGGACAGCCATAGCATTCTTGAAGTCGGTCAGGTGGTCAATAGGATCTCTCCTCCCGTCGAATTTAACAAAGTTTGGTACCGTGAACTTTGATGGGGTATAAGATTCGACGATCTCCTTGGAGAAAGGGGACGTCTCCTCCTCGTCCTTGTACTTCTGAGCATACTGATCGAGAGAGGCTCCACCTGTCGTTCCTCTGACTCGAGCATTAATCAAGGCTTCTACGTCTTTGAGGGTCAGGCCTGTCTTCAACCCGTCGTCGCTGACACGGAGATCTCGATGTTCAGCATGAGCACCAAGAGAACGAGGGTGGGCAGTTTCCTCAGTAGAAGGAGTGAGAGTGAATCTTCTTTCCAGATTCTCTAGTGCAGACGGCGAGATCGGGGCCGTTCTTCTGGGGGGAGGAGAAGGAGGGAAATTGAGTTTACGAGCTGCAGAGCCCCCTCTAGGGGATTCGTCATCGATCTCCAAGTTTCCGTGCTCCAAAGCATCAAGCCGCTCCTGCAGTGACTGTTGCTGGCTGACTATCTGGGCCAGAGTGGCCTGTTGTTGTTGTAATAGTAACAAGATGGGATCAGATATGGTCATGGGCCTTTCTGGTTGTCCAGAAGATGGGCCTGATGCGAACGTTTGCATGACGGAAGGGGTGCATGAAATGGCTTGAGGGGGCTGGTTTTCGATGATAGACTGGGGAGTTTGGTCTGCCATGCTGACCGAGAGGTGGTGTGAGCAAAGGGTGGTTTCGGCTAAGGCTAAGTTTTTCCCACAGACGGCGCCAATTTTGTGGGGGGAAATTACCGAAAGGACACGCGTCAGCAGCAGCTCCTCCCAAGTTCTGATTTACTGGTAGAAGGTTGGAGTGGAGAGTGTGATACCCTGACCTGTACTCCGATGATTAAGTCAGTAGGTGTAGAAGATGATGAACAGTAAGAATAAAATAGAGAGTTCGAAGGTCTTAGCTTTTCCAATCCCCCCTTACACTGTTCTTCACAGGTTTATATAGGCCACCCTTGCCATGGCCATGGGCACCCATTGATGTCCATGCATACCTCGAATCCCTGATGTGTACTTCAGTAATCATTTTAGATAGATCTCCCGGTCATTCGTACTGCACGCGCATCTGCACACAAAAAAGAGCAGGCCAAGAGTAGGAACTCGTCCGAGGTGACTGGCATTAAATGCCATTTAATGCTAAGACAATGTTACCCACCTACCATCGTAGAGGTAGGATCAGTCCCAGGCGACTGGACAGTGACACCAGATCTCATTACGTGTTAGGATACGCGATTGTGGACAATAAGACAACGGGTACGTCGTCTGAATGAGGACGCGACCGTTGTCCACGAGACCACGGATCCGTCGTCAGAGTGAGGACGTGATCGTCGTCCACGAGACCACGGGTCCGTCTTCAGAGTGAGGACGTGATCGTCGTCCACGAGACCACGGGTCCGTCGTCCATACGACAACGGGCCCGTCGCCGAGGAGACGACGGAAATGAGCTCAAACGATAACACCACACTGAGGACGAGCTCATTGTTACCACACTTAGGTTTTTACGAAATTTACCCATTACAGTAGTGATTGATTGACTGAGCCAAGACTGCATCTCTTAGTCAATTTCCCAAGAGCGAGGATGAGGCGCTTCCTCCGAACAAGGTTTTCACCAACTAAGCAACAGAGAACACCGCCGATGAAAATAAGCTAGTGAAAATAAGACAGTTAAATAAGTACTTTCCAAGATGAATGTCAGGTAATTAACATGTTCATGGAGGTCTTAATAAAAAAAAATTCTAAAATTTGAAGATCAAATAGGACTTCAAAGCACCAGAATATTATTCATTTATCTGTATAAAATAAGGCCAATAGTAGGGCTTCTCGCGAACCCTAACTAAGTTAATATCCCATATAACATGGAAAAGGATCGGGAATTCTAATAATATCTGAGCAAATTTGCAGTTGTGGAATCCTAATTTCTAATCATCTGAACCTAATGACAATGCCCATTAAAAAAGAAATTTTCTATGAAACCCAACTTTTTTATTCAGAGGAAAAAAAAACAAGACCTGAGAAGCGAAAGGCATCGATGGAACGACGAAAGCCAGAGCATGAGCGCCTTCTTCGAGCCAATGCCACTTCCGGAGCACCTTCAGTTGTGGAAGCCTAGCTTCCTTATTGATTTCATCTGAAGACCTGAAATTATGTAAAGAAAAAAAAACAGCTCGATCAAAATTTTATGATCGAAGAACGTAAAGCCTGCGAAGAATAAGATGCAAATGATCGAACTCGATCTTTGACGTTTCAAAGTTCTACTTACAAGTTGATCGAATTGAATTTTTTCAAACAGCCATGAAATTAGGGTTTGTCGTCTGTTGAGACTTGAGAGAAGCGATCGCTTTTCTGGACATTGAGAAGAGAAAATGGAGAGTCGAGAGGAGTTCTTAAAACCTCCCGTCTCCCGCCTCCAGTTTATTACTATTTATACTGTTTTTCTTTTTGGAAAAATTATTTTTGTGACTTCCTTTTCCGTTATTTGGTGAAATATACTAAATGGGCCTACGATGCAAAGCTTTAAGATATAAATGGGCCTCTAGGTGAGGCCCAATACCAGTTTAAGTTTGTAGATAAACAAATTAAATGCTAAGCCCAAGAACCCCCATCAAAATCAAATACAGAGAGTTCCCTCGTTATCAGTAGGGGCTAGAGATCTCCCCCAGTCCACTCCATGAGTAACAAAGAAGAGCAGCAATGTTTTTACCAAGAGTGCTCACTATTCGTCCCCTTAATATTGGCCAAACGTAAAAATAT
Source organism: Tetracentron sinense (assembly GCA_015143295.1). Taxonomy (NCBI): domain Eukaryota; kingdom Viridiplantae; phylum Streptophyta; class Magnoliopsida; order Trochodendrales; family Trochodendraceae; genus Tetracentron; species Tetracentron sinense. The sequence continues at coordinate 33,072,966 of CM026568.1, read as the reverse complement.
TCATCGGCAAACCCGGCGACATAGTTGTCATCAGGGCTGATGCTCGAACAGTATGTCACTGCTGGTTCAGGTCCTAATTGGAGCTTTGTTGGTTCATACTCGAGGTTAGTGGTCAAGTGGAGGCTAGCCAGTGTGGGACCTTTACTCACCGGCTCCTTCCATTGAGAATTTTCTTGATTAAGCGCATGTCAGAAAAAGCCCAGAAAACTTAAAATGAAAGAAGCCAACTGGCGAACTACATGATCATCACTGTCTTCTATTCTCAGAAAAGAACATCAACCAGCCCTGGTTGGCTCTATACCTGCTCAGCACCGAGTTTTTAACAACAGCCTCAACTGCTTTTCACTTACCAGTAGAGTGAGGCTAGAGACTAAATGAGTAGTAAGCGCAACTTCGAATATGGAATTCAAAGGGATCAAATAGGAAATGCTACTTTTGAGTCCTAGAACTATAATGAAATATACATCTATCGAATTTGAAAAAACTCAGAAGGGGTTCAATCCTCTTCAAGTTTCTATTTCAAGCTTTCTTCAACTTGAGAAGTACAGGTAAGAATATTGCAGATGCAGGAAGAATGACATGTTTTATTCAAAGGCGGCAAGCCATCAGATCAAGCTTTTGCAATCCTGGACATGAAAAGAAGGGATCGTATGTGATGACCCTTCAGGGATCAAGGCTACAAAGAAAATTGAGCCCTCCTGAGACATGTAGATATGAACATGTTCTCTTATCTATCAAGATGCAACTCGCTATCCTGCTATGATAATGTATCAGAGAACCAAGCTCAGGTAGCAACGAGGAAGACGATGGTAGGCAGAACATGTGTAGTAGACTAGTAGCTCACTGCATATTCACATTACAGAAACCAGACTCTATAGCTGCAGTAAAGAATGCAAAGGTTGAGGGCACTTGTCCCACAATGATCTACTTGCTGTTGGACGACTCGAGCCTTACTAGTCTCTAATAAGGTGACTTGGCAATATTCCCTCTGTCAATAAGAGTCATCTGAATTGCTGTCAAATGAGAATGAAGCAGTCTTTAGAATAACAAATGACGATAACTCCTTATAAATGATTATCATTTATCATGAGATTGTGTTTGAGTTTTGATAAAGCAGAGTAGAATTACTTCATAAACAATATTTCATGAGATTCATCAGAAATCCAACAGATCAGACTATTTCCATTGGCAAGGATCAAGGAAAAAGAATATCATGGTAAGAACCAAACATTTCTCATTTCATGCCATAGTTATTATGGAACTTCCACAAGCAAAAGTGCACAGCCGAAAACCATAAATAAAAATGCCCAATTAATTTTCTCCACAAGACCAAACTCGTCCATGAACTTTACATTTGATCGGTCAACAAGATTCACCCAGCCCGTACTCTATCCAACCGATCAACGCTCTTCCGTGCTCTTTCCAGCTGGTGGTCGATGCTTCTCCGAGATTTCTCCTGCCAGTCTATGCTTCTTCGAGATCTCTCCATTTGGTCAAAAGAGATTCTTAACTTTTCTAGTTTGTCAACATTATTAGTTTTATATTCGTGACTTTTCAATTTTTCAGGCATGTCAGTGCTCTGCCTCGGTTTCTCTCGCCGGTCAGTGCTCTTCCTGGGAGCCTCGTCAGTGCTCTGCCTCGGTTTCTCTCGCCAGTCAGTGCTCTTCCTGGGAGCCTCATCAGTGCTCTGTCTCGGTTTCTCTCGCCGGTCAGTGCTCTTCCTGGGAGCCTCGAAACAATCAGTGCTCCGCCTGGACTGTTCAAACCGATCTGTGCTTCTCCTTGAACTGTTCCTCTGTGAAGGTGATTTCTCGACTGTGGATATGAACTTCTTGAGATGCCTAATATACTCTGGATAGAGTTCCAAGTCACAGTGATTTCCTCCTTTAAGCCATAGCGGTTCATACTTCTCTTTACACAGTTCCCAAAGCTGCTTACCATGAGAGCAGTCAACAACTTCGTCAGAAGTTCCCTGCAAGATGAAATGGAAGAGATGCAGGAATGTGAGTGGTAGAACTGCAAAAGAATCCTCAAAGGCCACTGATTTGTATAGAACCCAGGATGATTATTTTTTTTACTTCCTTGGATGATGTTCAGTGTGCTGTTTTATGTGATGCAGACTAACTAGTCACAATTCAGATATGATAGCACCCAGAATTTAGTGGCTTATAATTATTAAAAAAAAGTGGCATTTCCATGCATTCCCCTTTTTATTAATAAAGAAACTAAATAAGGAAAGAGGAAAGGCATTGACAAGCTATAGAGAAACAACAACAAATAAATTGATTCCAGAAAAATGGTCCCACAACACCCTCTACAAGAAAGTCAATTGCTTCGTTTTGTTCCTCTCTGCAAATAAATGAAGGGTATTTTTGGTTGTGATGATAACTGTTTTTAAACTGAGTTATTTCCTTTTTTGACTTGAAGGGACTTTTCAGGTTTGGGTTGCTTATCCACCTCCAAAAATTGCATTTTTGCTTACCAACACAACAGCTATTTGTTATGTTTGGCTCGAACAAATATACACGGTGAGAATTACTGGTCCTCCATATGTTATTTGTGTGCCATTTTCACATTCTTTTTTTTTCTTCCTATTTTTCACATTCTTACATTCTAGTGTATTCTCTATCAAATTTCTTTGCCTTTATTTTGGCTACAGCTACAGCAAGTAGAGTTGTAGTTGCAACCAAACAGATGTGCAAGGGGTTTCAAAGGTTCCTTTACTCATGCAAAAATGCTTCTTCAGATGGATTATTCGGCAATTCGAAAGCCTGCCATGATTGATTACATATCTCTATTGCTTATCCTAGGATTTGACGGAGAAATTATCTTCAAATGATAGATAAGGTTCTCACTTCTAAAGAGGAAGTCTAACCTCCCGCCCACTTTCTCAGATGCGTTATTTGGCAACTAGAATGCCTGCTATAATTGACTACATATCACTATTAGCTGTCTTCAACCCCAACCCCATGCACATCCATTGAAACAGCTTGTGGAAGCAAGAAATGGAGTGGTATCATTTTTAGGATTATAATCTTTGCCAAATGGCGCAGTGTCTATAGTCGAGAGTTGGTCGGAGATGACAAAAGGACTTGGGAGTTCAATAAAATACCAACCCAGCCAGAAAGCATGTAAAGAGAATCGAGAACAAACACTTACATAAAACATTACTCTCACTAGGTTAGCACTTAGCCAGGAAAAGCAGCAGATAAAAAAGTGTAAAGACATCATTACCGGTTTTTAGACCACATTTTGAGGTCCAAAACAACAAGATCTCAGCAAAGTGGAAGAAATAAATATATTAAGTTTGGAAGAGATCTCTCAACAAGCAAAGATCACCAAAAACGAGCACACGACCACAAAGTTACGCCTCTCAAAAGATGACTTCATCAGATATTGATATGTCAATAGTTGATTAGATGTATTGATAAAATTGTATACTGTCTTCTATGCACAATGTTTATGAAGTAAGCTGATAAATCAAGAGAGCTGGAAAGATACAAAATGGATACACAAGCCAATGCATAAGGCCATCAATCATACAGATAAAAAAATGCTATTCAGAGAGATAGTGGTAGAGGAAGATTTTTAGATTTGGCCATGGCCAACAAGGATTCAAGTATCCATGCATTTTAGGATAACTCCAACTAGGTTTCACAATGCCCTCAATCTGACCTTCAAAACTAGTATATTCCAAATAAACTAGCAAGGCCACGAATCATACCAGATAGGGCCAAGTTGGCAGTTGAAGAAACATGCTAGATGTATAAGAATTATAGCAAGATTATAAATAACAAATGGGATCACATATAGCATGGGAACATCCATATAGCATGTAATCATTGTGTAGATCCTTCTCATTAAGAACGTCCCCTATTTATACTTGAAGTCTTCAACCTGAATTGAATGTATATTTTTCTTTCTTTGTTTAACTGGTTCATTTGAAAAAGAATAGCAGAAATGAAGTATATACCATAGGTATTGCATGAGTCTTAGACTCACATATGAGATTATATAAACTTTGTTGCAACAGATTGGCATCAAATGTAGTCCATCTATGGGGTTACTTCATGCTAGTCATAGCACAGCTCTCAGATTTTGAATAGAGAATTTGTATATAGGTTCAGAATCATTTTATGCAATTTCCAAATGCAAAAGGTTAGGCTAGTCACACCCCGCCTCTTGCGCTAGTGGTTGGGGTGTGGCCTCTCTTTGAGGGAGGTTTGGGGATCCAATCCCCTCAGGTAGGAGTTGCAGAGCTCCCCTGCCCATGCTAACTACTAACTGTCTCAACTGTACTACCATAAGTAAATGATATCTCCAATGAAAAAAAAAAGGATAGAAATACTTACATGAATGATCAGTATGGGACAATTGACCAACGGGATTTTGTCGATGTTCTGCACACGATCAATGTAAAACAATGACACACATCAACAATGAATGATAATTCAATTGAAACTAAATTATTGACCATCATATGGTCGGGTGAAGAAGAATGTAACCTTAATACCTTATAGATGTCAAACCAATATGTTCGCTTCACAGGATACATAACTCTTAAGCCCGATAATATAGGACTATGCAGAACGACAGCTCTTAATCGAGGCAAACGAGCCCCAATATCTAAAGTGGGGCCGCTTCCAACAGACTGGCCATAAAGGATGATGTCTTCCTGCTTAGCACCATAGCTCTCTTCTAGACACTTATAGGCAGCTTCAATATCTGCATAAGTGTTCTGCTCACTTGGCTGGAGAACAGGAAAAATGTGAACTTCAGAAGACGTTTCAGATACTACCATTTTGCATCACATAATTTCTAGAACTAGAGATTTTATCAATCAAATTTCAAACTGCATCTAACCTTCCCAGATGACTGCCCATAGCCAGAATAATCATACCTGCATGAAATTACCATTGTCTATCAGAAAATTTCCATTTCTGATGTTAAACTGGTACCTTCATACATAACGTGAACACGTTCTGTATCTAAAGTTACTTTACTAGATTATTTTACAAGTTTTTATCTACTAGAATCGATATCATAATACATATGTATGGAGTCTATGGCAACCCAGCATTAAGACAACCTTTGTGACACCAACGCAAACTATGGTATTGGGAAATGGGATGTCTTCCAGTATCAAACATTGGCATGAAGTGTCAGACAAAGTGACTCCAGCAAACACAGTACACTGACACATTGTATTACTCATGTAATGATATTAAAAGAAAACAAATCATCACATAAATATTAGTTCAAATATTTGCATATTACAGAAATAAAACGTATCTAGAATCTAGGTTTAAAAGTTACAATAAGGAAAAATAAATAAATTTAAGATTTGCACATATGAAAGTGTCAACGAGTCCAGAATATTAACCACCATCTTAAGATTTTAATTACGAGTTCATTCAATTTTACAGGCATTGATCTGTCTCCTTCTAACTGAACTCCTTTATATGTTGGCATATTTCCATTCTTTTGTCTCATCTTTCCTGTTTTTCACACTTCCAAAAGATAAATTGCTCCAACATGTACTAAACCTCATAAAATATAAGAAATATGATTTTAAAGTAATTAAAAACTGGATAATCTACTGGTTGAAAAGCAAAGAGATTTTCTACTATCTGAGACTTTTTTCCACGTACATTTAGCTACAAAATTGAATTGGGAGAACTAAATTGACCAGGATTCCATATTCATTCTACTTTTTTTTTAAAAAATTTATATTCAATCCAACAGAGATACCAAATAAGTAAAATTACCACTTGAATCTGGAAAAAAAATAAAATACCCAACAACAATGCCTGCCGTGTTACAAGTTGGTAACTCTAAATGCACCATTATTTCCTCATTTCATCCAATACAAAGCATACAGGATGAATTGAAACCTAAATACCAAAATAAGAGATGAAATGTCTAGAAATAAGCTCTAGACTATCGGCATTAATTTCCTCTGAACAACTTAGGATACAGTTCATAAACATGTACAGCTAAGTTCAAATTTCTCATACCCCTTTGGTGAAAAAAAAAACACCTTTTGGCCAATAAATCCCAGATCCAAAGTATGACTGGATAAAAATGAAAAATCTTATCTTGGATCAATCTTCAAAATGGCAGAGTGAATCGTTAAGTTATATACTAAGTGGGAAGAGCTAAATTCAAACGAACTTCTAGCCTATACTAACAAACAATCATTTCCCAATTCAACCGGAAGTGAAAAATGTAAACTAACGACAAAGTACATACTTAAGATGCAAGAAAGAAGGGATCCATAACCCTATGTTTGGTTGTCGAGAAAATAAGTAAAAACATGGAAAAGAAAAGTTATAACAACATTCTCTAACTTTCTTATTTTGGAATGATATAACAACAGATTCAGACCTGGCAGAGTTCAACTGTCCATAAACATAAACACAGTGTCCCTTCCATTAAAACATGATTTCCGACAAAACCTGTTGAATCTAATTTTAAATTGATTTTAAAATAGGTTCTTTTAGGTAATAAATCCAACAAAACCGAAATGCTAAGGGAATCCAAACCACCCTTAAAACTAACCAAAACCTTACTTTTCAGTTGATCTGGGAGAATCCCAAGGGGGTACCCATACAATTATCATTTCCTGCCGATGAAAATGAGGAAAAAAAATATTACCTATAAAATTCAAACAGGGTATAGCAAAATACACCAGATTTTCCCAATTCCCAACAGACCAATCAGTTAAAAGATCAAAAACCCAGATACCAAACCAACCAAACAAACAAGAAAATGATTTTTTTTTTGTAAGGATAAGAAGTCGAATATAGTACCCCATGAAATTGACTCGTAAGTGGATACTCAATTCGATGAAGAGCTCATACATCTGACCGAGATCAGCAGCGTTGCCGTGAGAGTAGAGAATAGTAGAGGTGGCCATAGGATGTCGAACGTAGATGGCGAGGATCTCGGTGCCGCGACGAGTTGGCAATTTGAGGACATCGACGTTCTCACGGTGAGGGAAAGGATTCAGGGTGAAGAGTCCGGTGACTTCGTCTGTTATTAGCTTGTACGAAGGTGGGTTCGGTGGAAAGAAGGCGAACTTGGCCGCCATTGATGAAGTCACTCCACCCATCTCTTTTAATCCACCAATCTCTCTAATGGAGAAGTTATCTTTTGTTTCTGAATCAGAAGCAGATCGACATTCCTTCTTCTTTTCCAGAAGATTAAACTTTAAAGAAAGAGAGAGAGAGTAATGTCCGATACAGATATATTATGGTCTTTACTTTTTCTTTATTTACTGAGGATGAGAGAGAGAGAGTGATCTTTTCGGGGGACATTTCTTTCTTTTTTTCTTTATCCTTTTCTCTTTTCTTTAGCTTTATAGAGTTTATAGTTTATAGGCAGATTTACTAAAGTACGCCGTATGCGTGGAAAGTGCGGGAACGTTTTGTGAGTTATAACGGCAAATCAATAGGCCGTGTTGAGGATAGGGTCCACTAGGTCCGCAGGAAAGAACGAGGGCAGACTCGAGGGTCATGATAGTATAGAGACCAGGGTCTAAAGATTAAGGCCGTGGACTAAATGAGATAACAATTTTTTTTATGTGTTTTTTTTTGGTAATCCAATGAGATAACATTGGATCCTTTGTTTTTTGGTTTTTTTAATGGGATTCCTGCTAATAACTCGATTGCATCAGTAGTAATTCCATCTGACCTTGGGCCATTCTATCACATCTTTCCCATGAGAAAAGGGTAAACATTTAGGAAGCATGTTAGACCTATTCTTAGGCATCTCCTACTCGCAGCCAAGAATCAACATGTTAAAATAAAGGTATAGGTTTTTCCTTTTGGGTGAAAGTAAGGATTTTTTGCTTAACTGAAGTAGGGAAATGCCTGAGAGTAGGGTTAGCACGGCACAAGGGGTGTACAGTAGATGGGCAGGAGTTCATACACAAGTCACTATACTCGTGGTTAAATGATAAAGGGTATCAGAATAATCTCAACCACCCATTATGTTTCGTTTGCATCGGACGGTCTCAATTAGGTGTTGGTCTAGTAAGATGAATGGTTATGATTAACCAATCATGTTGACTTTTGAGAGAGACCTACAAAGATGGGTCTAATTGCTTGCGTGTGAATCACGTGTATCGTACACAGTAGATGGACAGAATATTGACCTTTTCTCACCCTTTTCTTGTCTTTTGATTTTGGTGTACTTCAAATCTTCAATCAGTAAGAACAAAAAACCTAACTAGAAGGTGAACACGAGTCATAACCACCGGTCATCAGCACTTCGGGAGTGCGTCATAGCAAAGGAAGAATAAAATGCTACTCGTGATTGAGAAACCATTTGATGAGTCCAAATTTTGACTTACAAAGGTCTCTCAAGAGGGACCCGCTAAACACCAAACCTACTTTAATTAGTAGACTCACTCAAGTGATTATTAAACAGCATGAGCCAAGGATATCATTACGGAGTGACAAACTGGCAATCCCTCACCTGACCCGACAACCAGTTTGCCCATTTCACCGTTTCGGGTTGATATTTTGGACTCATGGGTCATAATAATTCTGGTTACAACTCAATATCAACCAAATAGCACTAATTGAGGAGAGCTAGCTCCATAAGCACTAAGTCAAAAGAAATTTATAGACATAGATTGGGTGCAACACGTGGTGTTGCTACCTTATATTAGGATGATGGTTTGAAACTTGTTGCCATCACTTTGCATCTAGAGATTCTGATACTAATTATTAAGCCAAGGACCCATTTGAGATGAAGAGGACGTTGTGATGGATTAATAGGAAGACAATAACAGATTATAAACGAGTAGAAGTGATAATGGTAGGGCTTGGACTTTGTAATTTTGTAATTTTATAATTTTAATTAGTTATGTGCGGTCTATTTACAAAGTTTTTTGTTTTCTAAATTTAGCATACTGATGCACAGAATTTGAAAATGACTTCAATATATGATGGGGATGTTCAACAAAAACCAACAATAGCTTTTAGTGATAAGGACTTAATTCTTCAACCAAATTTTTTTTTGAATTAATTGTTGCCAATTAAAGATTCTAAAATGACAAATAAAAAGAATGAACTAAAACAATTTACGATTTGAAAATGACTTCAATATCTGATGGAGGTGTTCAACAAAAACTAACAATAGCTTTTAGTGATAAGGACTGAATTCTTCAACCATATTTTTTTTTGAATTAATTGTTGCCAATTAAAGATTCTAAAATGACAAAAAAAAAAATTGAACTTAAACAATTTACGATGCAAACCTTTCTCTTTCTTTTTTGCCCTTTATTTTAATTTATAGAAAATTAAAGATCAAGCCCGAAGGCCATTGCATAACCTATTAAAGGGCTCTACATTTTGAGATTTCTCCAATAGAATATCAAATATTATCATGATATCTGTAAAAAGAGTCTTCCTTTAGCCAGAAAATGTGATTGGTGTATAAAAACTCTAACCAAAATAATTTGGAATATGGCGATGATGATAGTGATGTAAATATATTGTTTATTAAAAATTAAATAAATATAATGCTAGTCTTATGCTCTAATTGTTGCTGGTTAAAACATCTATCTTATACAATCAAGTGAAAAAATTATAAATAAATAAAAGTTAAAGCAATAATTTTCTCAATCTTTTAAAATTATAAATTTTAATATGTTATTAAAAAAAAGTAACAAGCTAAATTAAAAACACATGTCACTCACCAATTTGATTATGAAATTCTAAGAGTTGAGAAATAAATCTTAAAAATTAACACCAAATGGGGGGGGCCTTCCATAAAACTTAAAAGGGAAATAGTTAACGTACCCATAAATCCATTTCCAAATCTAAGGCACCACCTCATTGGTAGATGCCCCATTTTTAAATACTCACCACAACGTCTATCACTACTCAACTTAAAATAAGAGCACTAAATTAAGCTCTTTTTTGGTAATAAGGCGGTTTGATAATATTTAATGATGTCTAAATATTTTAACAATAAGTGATTTTATCACTTATTCAATAAGCAATCTAAAGCTATTTTTTGATAAACAAATTTATTTTACTTATATAGACAATGTCAATTTGAAGATCATTTTATTATTATAGATTGCTCTTAATTTTTATATCTTAATTAGAAAGTACTTATTGTAAGATTTTCTATAAGGTTTATGGTCTTGTAATATTCATGGTCCAAACCCAGATAAAGTCTACTCCAGTTAAGGTTTCAGTTGTAGCCAAATAGTGGTGTTTTATGCATTAATTAAGTACATGATCTGTAGTTTCCTTGATGGGTTAGGACTCTAATGACCTAAACCATATAGTATATATACTACATATAGGCTATCGTCCCAGATCCAACTCCTAAGAAAGCCTGCAGAAAAGCATCTTCCCCATCAAGAGCAAATGAGTCATGGAATCTGAAGACGTGTCTTCATCGGTATCAACAACAAAAGGGTTCTCTCAATTTTCAATGGCCGACTCGGGTATGTAATTCTTGAATCTTTGATTGACTAGATCCAGAAAATATAACATGTGGTATCAGAGCCTAGGGTGCTCAATCAAGTTCGGGAATTTATAAGTTTTTTCTATTAATTTTTAATAGGACTTACATTGATCTTTCAGATGAAATTTTTTCAATTTTGACACAAAGTTTTAGGTTTTCCGGCGAAAACTCATCGCCGGAGGACCATCGTCGGCCATCCTATGTGGTGTTCTTATGGGGCTAATTTTGAGGTTCACTGTTTCAATTTTAGGGTTTTAGAATAAAGGGTTTCGGATCTGACATAATTAATCAAAAAAAAAATAAAAAAAATATCGGTTTTCCGGCGATTACGCCAGTCACCGGAGATTAAATACCTTCAAATACTGTTGAAAAGGTTCCTAATTTAATGGATTTTATTTTGAGACCCTCCAAGATCGGATCTGAAACCGGGACGAGAAGAAATCAAGTTTTCAAAAAAAAAAAAATGGTGGGTTTACTGTTTTCCGGCAATTAAGCCGGCGTCCATCGCCGGAGAAGGATACCTGCGGCAGGGGTTTGGTCGCCTGAGAGCGGCCGACCTTTTGGCACCGGCGGCAGCCGGTAAGGTGGCCGGTGGGGCCCACAACAAGGGGGAACAGGAAACGGTTCTAGGGTTTTTTTTTTATTTTAAAAACCAGGTTCGGGTTGGGAAGACGACTTCACGAGGGTTCACCCGACCTTCAAACCCGATCCGAAATAGAGACAGGCCCGAATCCGAATGTGCAATAACCCGACCCGGACGAGCATTTCCGGTTCGATGAACCGGACCGGTTCTATCGGACCGATCCGAGTCAGGTATAGGCCGGATCGAGTCGAGCATGATCCAGACCGGACCGAGCCGCGTCGAGGACCGGACCGCGTAATCCGTCGAGCCGCGTGCACGTGAATTACAGACCGCGCGTGAAACGTGCGCCGCGCGCGTGTTGATCTGTTCCTGCGCGTGAAGAGCACGCCCGCGCGTGAAGCGCACTCCGGCATCCTTTTTTTTATCCCTTGCGCGTGTCAGCGTGTCCGACACGCTATTTGCGCGTGTCCGGGTTACCTTGGCTTAATTTTGTCTGCAGAACCTTATTCCGGAGTCCGTTTTCATCAATTTTTCCTCTGTAGATGAAGTTTATGGCATTAAGTGCTCAAATAAGGCTATTTTTCCAATTTTGGACCTACCTATGATGCCTAATTTGTTTTTTTGGCAACTCCAGAAAACTTTTCAAGCTTAAAGTAACTCTTGTACCACCCCTAAAGTATTCTTTGTAAATATCTGGGGTTTATTTAAGTTGATTGTGCCTCTATAAAGACCTTTTGTGACATTAAGTGCCTAATATAGCTGATTTCCAACTCTAGACCTAAATTTTATGCACACTCTAGTGTTTGGGCACTCCGGAGAGATTTATGGTTAATTAACCTTTCAATTGCCTATAAAGTAGTTGAATGCATAAATAAAGTATGCTTGGTGATTGTTTAACGAGCTTTAAAGTTTTTCGGCCTATTGATTTGGGAAAATGGGTGAACACATGATTAAGTTCATTTGTGCATTCAAAATGACATCCAATATAGTTGTTATCTCTTACAAACTTCAGACATCTATTGATTGCACACTTTAATGTAATTTTTGGATATAAAGTATTTTTCTAAATAAATTTTTGGGGATAAGACATGTTTATTCGTGTTTTAACATATATGGGCATGACTACTTAGTATAACGTGCATGATGTATTTTGTTCAACAAATTATTTGAAGTTCAAGGCCTTAAATGCATGATGATTTCTTGTATAAAACTAAATTCTTGTTTGTTTTTAAAAACTCATGAATTACATTATCGTTGTGTTTTCCAATGCATGTTTTAAATTATATTATTTTAATTTAATATCATGTGGAGGAAGGGATTAGTGCGCCTAATATGCATGAAATTTTTTTTGCATAATGCCCATAAGGATTTTATAATATGTTATAATGTTCATTGATGCATGTTTATTTAAATAATCACTAATTCTTTGGGGTATGAAATTTTAGGCAATTCTCTATTTGGAACCAACCAGATTGAAATGGTCGTGTTAGTCACCAAAGTGGCCTCGATCAGGAAAATTTAGCTGGCGTTCAAATGTGCATGATTATATGATTATTTGCTATATATTGAAAATGGAGTGCCATAAGGTTTTGCGTTTGATTGTTATGGGGTGGTGATCAAGCTCAAATGTGGGTCATTATCTTGTACAATTCAAACGGAGCAGGAAAGTTGGTGTGACGTTGCAGACTAGAGGAGTTTAGGCCCAAAGGTTTAAAGTTTTCGAAATCTGTTGTGTTCATGATCAACTTGTCTTGTGGTGAAGTTAATTCACCAAAGGAGATGAGCCAATCGTATGTTGCATTCTCGTCCCAAAGGAGGGAGTGTGATGATGCAAATGGAAATCTCACCAGAGAAAATGTTTAAAATATTATAGTCACTCTGGATTGTCTGATTGATACCCCATCAGTTGGATGTGTTTTTGCATCAATAAAAGCATGAAATAAGGATAATGATTCATGCATAAAGATATTAAGATGCAAACTTTTATGTGAGCCTTCTTAGTTTATATACGGAAATTAAATCTTCTCTTACAGATAATTGTTACTCTATGGGCATTGAAAGTATCAGGTTAAACTGACATTAGGTAGTATGGACTAAGACTTAGTCATTTTGAAGATGAGAGTGATAAATGTATAACTAAAGATAAGTTAAAGGTTAAGGTTAAACATAAACATAAGGCATGAGAAATGTCAATAGTATGAGCTTGAAGACTGTGAATGATTAATTTCAAAGATTGTTTAGAGTACAATCCCTAATACCATATAAGGTGACAAGTTGAATGATTATTTTATTTGAGAATCATAAATGTCTATCTGAGTAAATTGACTCATGTCTGAAATAATGGACTCATTGGAGTTCATGGAAACAACCTACATAGAGTTAATCTAGTTTCAAATATGGATACCGTTAGGATGAAAAGTTAATATTAAGTCTCTATTGTAGTTCGGGTTTGAATCTCTCCATGTGTACTTTAACAAATCTGTAACCAACCTAAAGTGCATAAATGAAAAATGGATAAAGTGTAAATATATTTACATCCATATAAGTTTAGGATGAGAATAAATTACAGTATTAAAGTCTACAAAGCTCATAAGGTAATGAACGATTAACGTTACCAATTCACATTCGTGATATCTTAGAGAGATTCATCAGAATTGAAAATAAAAAGGATTGAGAGAAATCATTGATAAAGAAATATAGATTAAATGTTAATGTTCACACAGTTTACTAGATTTAAATCTGGTAAGGGGATCATTTCTTTATCAATTTGTTAATGCGTCATATTATTAAAATTCATGGTTTGTAAAATGAAAATACATTGACTTTAAAATATAATATTTTAAGAATGTATTTAAAGTGATGCGATAAAGTAATTTTGAAATGTAAAAATTTCAATCTGAAGATTTGCTTGATAGCATTAAGTAAAGAAAATTTAAAGGTTTCAAATAAATTTCTCTCTACAAATACTAATACAATGACCTATATAGATATTTGTAATTGATTATCTCTTTCATGAGGTATAAAGATGTTTCATTTATCTATATATATATAGATATCAAAGTCTGGATTTTGTTTATGATCCATAAAGATAAAGCTCATAATCTTCTTGGTAAAAAGATCTAAGTTATGAAATACGACATAAAGTAAAGATTAAAGGTTGTTTACTTTGTATCTTAAAGATTATGAGATAGTTAAAATGCTAATTAATTCAGTCTTTTAAGAACATAATGAATAATTGGAAGGGAAGACCATGTTGCCAAAAGTTATGAACAATTATTCGTTTATGTTAGAATTCATATAAGGAAATGCTCTAAAGACTATATTGTATATTTCAAATTAAGTTCCTCATAAAGTAATATTCAAGACACCATTAAGTGTTGAAAAACGAGGAAAATTTCAAGAAATTAAGTTGCTTCTTTATCAGACATTCAAATAAATTAAGAAATATATATATCATCTAGTCTCTTTCGTAACACTAGCATTATTGAGATTATAATGTGAAATGTTAAAAATGGCGATAACAGTGGGAGTATAAAGTCTCTACTTATTAAGTTTAAGGATAGCCACATTTTCAGTCTATCAATAGGCTTAAAGAAGTGATGTTGTGTCACACCTAAAGTCTCTTATTTTGATATAGTTGATGGTCATCATATAAAGTTTTGAGGTGCTGTTATCTCTCATTCGGTCTAATTTGTTTCGCCTGAAGTCAAGACAATTTTGATAATAAGGATAATATATTACTTTTCATCAGGATAGGGGGAAAGTATTATGTTTGTAGCATGAAATCCATAAAGAAAAGTAATATTTTAAACTTAATAAAGTTATATCTGATAAACATTAGAAGAATGTTCTTACTCAATGATCTTCATAAGGAGGTGTATACAAAATGATAAAAGTTCTTAGAAAGAAGATAATGAGTATTAAGTTTGTAAGTTCAGGAAGTTTGCATAAGGTTTTGAGCAAACAATCAAGTGAATACTTCTTTCAATTTTAGGGTGAACATTATAGTTGGGTACATCAACATTAAGGTCAGTGGGAGAAACTATATTCTAATGATATATTATAGAATTGTGAGAAAGTTCTAAGGATGATTGATATTTCATATTAAGCTCCTAAAGAGAAATCTATATTGTGAATTATAGGTTAAAGTGCCCTAAGACTTATGCTAAAATTTGTGCTATAAAGTTACATTATTGCTTATTGCACTTCGATTGAATAGCCTTATGTATAAACAGGTCTTCACTCGTTCGAATATATCTCATGCAGTTAAATAAAGTTCCCATTTTAGTTGTGATATATTTGAGTGTTAGATCATTAAGATAGTTATAGAGTAATTGTAGAAGATTAAACTATATTGGTTCACATAATGGTATTGATACCCATCAGGTTATCGGGTATTCAGGTTCAGATTGTACTGGACGTCTGAACATCAAGTAGTCGACATTGGGTTTTATTCCTATTGGCTGTGATATTGCTATCTAGTGAAAAGTATAATGCTTTTCAGTATGGAATCGTCGACTAGGCAGGCAGGATACATGACTTGTTATAAGGTTTTTGAACAAGTTATGTGATTGCGGAGTTTTATCTTAGGGCTCTAGGTCTTCAGTTTTATTACCGGGCCGTTGGATATAATTCTACATCAGTTTACTTCTCTCAAAACAATATGACTTAAAGTTAGTCCAAACACATGGGCGTAAGGTGTCTTGTTGTGAGAGAGAAGGTTAGAGAACATAAGGTGTCTGAACCATTAACCATAAAATTGAATCATAAGGTATTTTAGAGCTTGTCTAAAATGAGACTAAAAGACAACTTGTATTCATTTGGTTAGTGGGAGTATGTTGCTAGCATTTCAGTTACAGACAAAAGGTTCTCTACTACAGTTATTGAGATTTGCCTATTAATTTGTTATAATCAGAACAATATAGCGATACATCACTCTGCATTTCCATTTTGTGTTAAATGGTGTTTTAAATTTGAGATTAAGTGACCAGGGCAAATTTTGAGGATCGAATTTTGGGATGTGTGAGGTCAGCACATCATAAGGTTATAATGCTTGAAACCATGGAGAATGAGGGTACTAGTATGGTGACCATGGAATGGTGTCATGTCGTAGTGTTGATATGATGGCCTCCGTGATCTGGTATTAGTGTTTTCATTTGTCTAGGTTTTGTTCACCACATTTATGTATATTGGCTTAACTATCTGGAGTATGTTTTCAGTGTGGCCACACGTCTGTTGTTTTCAAAAATTAAGTCATTTATCCGGGAGAGTCATTTTAAAAGAATTTTCCGCATAAATAAAATGTTTTCTCTTTTGATGATCATTACAGACCAAGTGGGAGAATGTAAGATTTTCTATAAGGTTTATGGTCTTGTAATGTTCATGGTCCAAACCCGGATAAAGTCTACTCCAGTTAAGGTTTCAGTTGTAGCCAAACAATGGTGTTTTATGCATTAATTAAGTACATCGGGTTAAATATGGTCTGTAGTTTCCTTGATGGGTTAGGACTCTAATGACCTAAACCATATAGTATATATACTACATATAGGCTATCGGTCCCAGATCCAACTCCTAAGAAAGCCTGCAGAAAAACATCTTCCCCATCAAAAGCAAATGAGTCATGGAATCTGAAGACCGTGTGCTTCATTGGTATCAACAACAAAATGGTTCTTCTCTCAATTTTCAATGGCCGACTCAGGTATGTAATTCTTGAATCTTTGATTGACTAGATCCAGAAAATATAACACTTATTTGATATGTTTTATCAAATGTGTTCGGTAAAGAGTCTAAATATGAATAAGAGCTCTTTTTAAGAGATATCAGGAGCTCTCCACTTTCTAATTGGAGGAGTGATACTTTCATATATATATATATATAGACTTTCAAACTCTCATTTTGATAGTAATACTTGTCATTATTATCTCTTTAATAGATTTTAAAAATTAGTTCTAAAAAAGGAAAATTATAATTTTAAAATAACAAGAAAAAGTAACAACACATGTCATTATCACAATGGGAGTTTGGAGGTCTATGTCTATGATTAACATTTATCTTCTAGTTATTTAGCAAATCATTGCAAATTTGACTTCCCTCTAATATTTTTGAAACGGGCATCATTTTTTCTATTGAAAGAGCTCTAGATATATCTATTGATCCAAAGATTCTATTCATATTTAAACTCTTTATTAAATATTAATTTAATATTAATAGTACTATAATTCATTAATGTCATTTATTTACCAAGTGTGGGAGCGTTATTTCTTATCAACTCCTTTGTCACCATGGGGCATAGGCATTATGGTTTTAGTGATTGATTTTGAAAAATTGTTTAAGAAAATGTGATTAAATTGTAAAGGGGTAGAGGTTCATTTCTTGACAAAATGACAAACACTTTAAATATGACTGATATCCCAAATGTTTGTTGTTTTGTTAATAATTCGACATCTAATGCTAGCAAAATTCAAGTTTTGATAATTGTTTCCTACTAATGAACAAAAAACTTAAAAAAAAATGTGGTAGAACTTTTTTTATGGCGTTTGAGCGAAGCTTCGTTTTTATTGTGTAGATGGTAACAATCTCGTAATTATTAGAGAGTTTGGTAGGTTTGCAACCATTGTCACTAACTTTACACTACGGGTGTATTCGTTTGACGACAAAATAAAAAAAAAATTAAAAGAAAAGTGAATTTTCTTGTATTATTTTTATGTTCGATGTGTAAGAAAATACATTCGTTTTCTCAGTAATGACAATAGTACCATAAATTTCTCCTAAAATTCGATGTCTTCAGCCATCTTTTAATAGTTATTTTGAAAGAAAATTTAATTTTCTTTTCTTATCTTTTACTCACTTTATTTTCTAACAAACACAACCTAAAAGGAGCTCCCATCAAAGGTCATAAAGCACTGCTCCGCCTCATATTTAAACTCTTTCAAAAAAATGGATGGTGTCAGTTATTAAACTAGACTTGTGGCACACCTTAGAATATCTGGTATAATCCCTATAAAAAACATCATAAATGTTTGATTACGAAGGTCTATTTCTTCAGAAGAAAGGCGTTCCAAATACGTATGTAGGGAGGATGTTGGTGAAATCCTCAACATCTCCCTCGAGAAAGCAAGAGTGCCAACATGTGATTGTAAAATTTATTAAGCTAACAAAATAGTAAGTTTCTATGGAAAGGAAAAAAAAACAAAAGAAACAATAGGATACATGGATACAATAATAATTAGATATTATTATTAGATAAGGGAAGGGATTTAAAATTCTTGAGGGTAGAGCCCCCAATTGGAAATCCAAAGGCACCAAACAATATGTGGGGCCCACCTTTTCATGCATGTGTGCATTGACACGGTTGAATTTTCAATCTAAAGGCATAGCTCTCGATTAGTACTACTATCAAGAGTTTTATATCACTTTTCATTAACAATACTCTCTTTTAAGACTCAACTTACTCTCATTTAGTGGAAACAAGTGTCTTTCTCTCTATCAAAAGGCGCAACCCATGAAAGTTTTTGTAAAACTGGCTTCCCGTTGCATATAAGGACTTTTCCGTTCCTGTGTGGAATGGCCAAAAAGCATATACAGACTAGGCGTATCAAGTTCCCGCTACCTAATTGGAATGACATGAATTTTCCAAGTCGCTGCTGATAGAAAAATGGATTCTAGACAGTCCGTGCCTGGGTTCGGTGTATCCCCCAAAGCATAGGCAAGGGTACGGGCTGGGGAGCTTTAAGGGCATATCGGGGGGCTCGACTTTGAAGAGGAATTCAAAGAAATGAAGTTTTTGTCCCTCCCCAGAGGCAGAAGCAAAGGTAACTAGAGCCGAGCAAAATCCATACCATTCATGAAACCTCTGATCATGCTTCAACGAAAGTCCCTCCAACTCAATTAATATCAACATGTCGTGACGAGTCAAAAAATGTGAGTGCCTTTAACAATACGGCATTTTGGTAATATTTTGCAGGTGACAACGACGTCGAGTTGGCAGCGGAGGAAGACTCGGCATTTAGGCGAGCCGCCCAGTGGTCTGTACACATTTTTCCCTTAAAAAAAGTGTAGCTAGCATTACCCATTATTATTGACTTGGAATTCTCTCAAGTTTTAACCGAACTATAAGGAGTCCAATTATGCCCCAAGGTCAACATATGTCCCTTTTAATCCCCCTTAATTATGATTAAAATTTATTAACCCTTTAGGTACAACTATCTTACCAGAGTTAAAAAGGGCAATAATAGAGGCTTTTGTGTTGTCAGTTGTAACTAGACTCCATGAGTCCGGTTACAACTTGATCGATCATATTATTTGTGTAAACATCCCAAGAACACATCAAGCGGATGCTTGTGTAGTGGGACCCACAAAATGAAATCAGGTAGGCAGTGGGTCCTACTCTCAACGACATTGTGTTTGTGTGAGAACTGAGAAGGTTAAAGACGCGTGACATAAAATTAGTAACTCTGTCGTTTTAATTTGAAAACGTATGCCGATAACTCGACTAAGAACTAATCTAAACACGTCCAAACAAGCCCCATGGACCGTGGTCCCCCAATATGTTATTCTCTCAGCCACATGTCTCTCTCTCTTATCCATGTGTTAGGCATGGTAGAGGATAATATGGTCAGTTCATAAGAAATTAAAGTCTTTCTGGGGACAAAAAAACAGCAGCACCACTCATATACAGACTAAGGATGCTCTTTGAATTGACTATGGTTGGTGCTCAATCTTTTAAAGGGAAAAATATTCATTACTTTCAATGAATTTAGACACAAACGGAATAATAGAGTACGTGCGTTGAATAGTTCCTCCTTTCAACCCTCCCTGACTTCATTAGCTAGTTAAGAAGACTTCGAAGACTTGGCTTTAATATGAGTTGGGGGAAGTGTTACTAATAGAAAATAAATTTCTCGATGGATTTTAGGTGATTTATAATGACCTTAAATAGGGTTTATATAGAGATTATGTGATAGATTTTTTATGAAAAATAAATCTACTTAATCTAATCACACCTAATCAAATCTAACCATACATACACTCTATTAGTTACTTTCAAATTTCAATCGCCTCGAATGCACTGTCCTCTTTCCTTGACGTGAAGACACAAATTTTATCTCAGACTTTGTAAGGACGACTATAAAATACTTGTCCTTTTACCCGAAAATAGGAGTACAATAGGGAGAGGGTGGGGGTAGCAAAATCCTCTGGGTGAGACAATTACTTTTTATCCACCAACACTAACCATTAACCTTAGACAAGCGATATCAAGGACTGATAAAAAGCAACCAAAATATTCTGCATGGACACCTTAAGGCTGTCAATGGACCCAAGGCTGTGCTTGGTACCATCTTTGGACTGTGGGCGGACACTGATACTAAGGCTTGTACTTATAGCAAGTATTAGGAAATACGTATCTTTTCATGATTAAAAATACAATTTTGGAGGATGTATCGGTCCCAATTGAAATTTGGTCTAATGGCAAACAGCTATCTTCCAAGTGTGAGTTCCGGGATTGAGTCTGTGGCCATTATTAATGCTCACCAACTTAGATGAATGTCTCGTCTTTCCATTCTCCATGACCTCGTGAAATTAATATTATATATTTTTAGTTAATTTGAAGTAAAAAAAGGTTTTCTGCAATGTGTTTTATGATTTTATCTCCTCAACCAGGTTAAGGTTGACCCTGGCCAATGGTAGGCAGAAAAAACTTGTAGCTTGAATGCACTCTCGCTTCGGTGTTGTTGAACCTTTCCCATGAGACTACAGATTCCAACCCCTAATCTTCCAATTTAGAAGCAAAATATGCGTTTATACAGTCAAAATCAATACACCAGGATCAAGACTTGTATCATCCTCAGCCCCCCACCTGAATGATACCCTAAAGAACACATCTGTCTGATAGGTGAATTGACATGGCATGAGATCAATATTGGATTAACTAAGAATAGAAGCAGGAGATTGTCTCGATCGAGTTGGAAACCATTGGTTGTCCTATTTCTCTTCGTGACATCACACAAGAATATGACATTGGGTCTCTCCCGATCGACACTCAAAAAAGTCAAGACTTCACCTGAGAAGAGAGGCGATAACATGCGAATCCTTTTGGTCTTTCATATAACAATTACATATGTTTGGGCTACAAAGTAAAGTATCCGAGAAAGATCTGAATACCTCTATTTTCTGTGAATCATTAATAAGACAACAAATAATTCCAAAAGCAAATATGAGATATTGGCAATTTATATAATCAAAATTAACATATATGCATATGGGAATTTCTTGGGGGGTTGGGGAGGGTTTCTTTTTTTTGAATACTGGGCCCATCACGGTCATAAAATTCTTTAAGGTTGCATTCCAAAAAATGATTCAGGAACAAGAAAATTAAACATGAGCCCTCCTTTTGATAGATTTATTATATAAATAAAATTAATAAAAATACTTAACTTACCACGCATTTCCACTATGTAACGAAATGCCGGTCTTCATTGGTTCCTACCCACCTTTTTAATACCCATTAATTAAGGTTAAGATTCACTCACCCCTAAGCTTCATCCATTTAACTTTGTTTTTTTTTTTAAAAAAAAAAATAACTTTAATTGGAAATGCATTTGATTATGTAATCAAATGTGAAGTGGGCTAATCACTACTCTAAAATTACTATATTTTGTTATACTTTTATTTTTATATTATGAAGTTTATTTTTTCCGACGAGCTATCCGTGTTTAGTGAAACGTGCATCTCCTTTGCTTAACATATGTCCCTTTTAACATCTATTAACTATCGTTAGGATTCACACACCCTAGGGTTTATACATCTGCCCTTCGTTTTTATTAAAAAAAATTAAATCCTAAGATAATAAATCTTAACTAGGATTAAAAGGGACACATAAAGAATCAATCCCTTTTTTTATATACATATAAAAAAAATTACCATATTTTTTGAGGAGGCCATATAAAAAAATTTACCGTATTTTTTTGGGGGGCACTATATACATAATTTAGATACTATGTATTATATATATACACAAAATAGTAAATATTCAAAAAATTTGGGATGCCCTCCCCCCATCCGCCTTGATCCCAACATAGAGGTGAACGACAACTCATATCATAAAGTGTTTTAAACCAGTGTCATTTGGCTTGATAACTATTGTTGTATGCGAGCTCAACCAACAACAGATGTTCATTTCAACTGTCTCGCAAGTCTAACATACAGGTCCGTAACATATCTTCTATAATTTGATTCACCCTTTTAGTCTGCTCATCTGTTTGAGGATAAAAGGTCGTGCTGAAATCCAAACAAGAACTCATAGCTTGCCGAAAGCTCTTCCAGAATTTAGAAGTAAATCTCAAGTCTCGGTCTAAAACAGAGGAGTATATAAAATAACAAATTATCTAAGAGTATGCATGGGAGGGGAGATACACTTCGAGAGAGCTAGGGAGGCATGATGGAAAATGGAAAGAGACCATTTGTAACTGAAAGTCTCCCCTTTGTTGAGAATGGTGATTGATATTTTAATTAAAAATAAATGACTCACTTGCGTGTGAATTTAAAGAATTGATCATTAGATTTGTGATATCATTTAGAGAGTTTTTTTTTTTTGTAGAAAATTCTTGTACTTTTTTAGTGGAAGAAAAAAGTTAAGAATAATTTTTTGGCTCTAGCTGCTAATCTTAAGAAAGTAGTAATTGACAAGAGAAAGACAAGTTACAGTTTGATCATTATTTTAATTAAAGATTTTTATTAAGTGGAGGGGGTGAAACCATTCTCATTGGATCAACTAAAGAGACTGCCATATCAGTAGACACTTGGAAAATAAATTTTGAAAATGTGTGGTGAATTTGGAAAGGTTTGGAAATTAATGTGACGATTTAAGAATAAAAAATAATTAGTGAGCTCTTTATGTGGCTCATTAATTAGGAAAAAGAAAATAGTTAGTGATTTAATTAGAGACATATAACAATATCTTATTGATCAACTAATGAAAGTTTGTGATATATCAACAGACACTTGACATCAACTTGAAGAGAGAATAAAGAACATTGGGATATGTCATGTAGAACCAACCGACACATATAGTATTAGTATAGAGGAAAAATGAGAATTAAAATTTGAAAATGTGCGGGGAATTTGGAATGTTTGGAAATTAATGTGAGAATTTAAGAATGAGAAAAATAATTAGTAAGCTTATTATGCAGCTCATTAATTAGAAATATAAAAATGGTTAGTGATTTAATTATCAGGTATATGACAATATCTTTTTGATCAACTAATGAAAGTCTATGCTATGTCAACAGACACGTGGCATCAACTTAAAGAGAAAATAGAGAGCATTGAGATATGTCACGTGGAACCAACCGACATCTATACTACTACTCTATACTAGAGTGAAAACTCATTTATGCCACCTAAGCATGCATACTACTCATATGTTAAGCCACCTAAACTTGCTTTTCATTTGTGATGCCACATATGCCACCTAAGAGTGGGACCCACCACTATCCTCATTCTAACTTTCCTCCATCTTCTCAAATGAAATCCCCCACCACATTTCCAATATTAACTATTCCCACATAAACCCTCATTCGCTCTCCTCGTTCATCCCTAATCTCCCTCCACATTTCCCCAATGAAACCCCATTTCATTCATTTCTGCCACACGGTGTCCCTCCCTCCCACCCACCCACCCCTACTAATCTTCCCCCAACCAAAACTCCCAATCCTTCCCTTGATCCCCGCACCTCCCCTCCCACCAACCCCCTTCTCCCTCTATCCCTCCCCCAATTCGTCTCCTTAATCCTCCCCTTTCCCATTTATTTCCTCCCTCCTCACCTCCCCAATGAAGCCTTTCTCATTGTCTCTCTCTGATACCTACGACTGTGTTTTTTTTCTCTCAATTCCTCTCTTTAGAGTTTCGTCAATTTGCTTTCCAAGTGTAAGTTTTTCTCTTGGTTTTCAAGCATACAGGGATTGAAAATTCTGAAAAATTTATTTTTCTCCGTTTTCTTGATAATTTTGTATATAGAGATGTAGTCGTTGAGATATGGCCACACTTCATACTTGTTTATACTTGGGGTAGCTGCCATAGGTCAACGCGTGTCTCTTTTAACCTCTATTAATTGTGGTTAATATTCACTAACTTTTGGAGTTCAACAATATAACCTTGGTTTTAAAAAATATATATTATTAAAATAACAACTCTAAGGGTTAAAAATTCTTAACTAGAGTTAAATGACTTTTTAATATATATATAAATCTATATATATTTAAAAATCAAGGTTATATTACAAAAATAAGGTTATATCTCATCCTTAAGCTATCTTATTTCAACTAGGGATACGGTCCCAGTTTCTCACAAGAGAGATACTACAAAAATATACAAAGTAGAAATAGGGATATGACCAAAATAGAGATAACTCACAGTGAGAAAAAAAACCTAAACATCCTCATCCTATCTTGCGACATGTCATACTAGATCATAATCTCTCACTAGAAAAATAAAAATAAAAATACTAGATCATAACCCTTGATAGTAATTTAATTTAATTTATTGCATGCATTATCTACATGAGATGTAAGAAGTTTTGTGCATCACAAAAGCAAACCAAACACCACAATCAAAATGGTGTTCTGATACTACAATGTAAGCATTAAAATATAATACAAAAGAATCTTACCTCCGACCATGGTTATTAGATTTGATGTCGACTTTTGTCATTTGCAATCACTTATGATTAAACCTCTTGTCAAAAATGCGGAAAACCAATTAAGGAGAGAGATCTTCTTATCTAAGCAAGACTTAATGCATGACTAAATGGAAACACCGATAACTTGAGAGCTTTTCTTGTTAGATTAAGAAATCTCTCTTATACACCCAATTTATACCATTTTCCCATCAAAGATATGGTTAGGGGGTAGTTTTCGGTTGAAATGTTGTCAATTTAGTAACTAAATTAAAAGGGGTTATTTTGGGATAACCAAATAAGTGGGGTGATGTTGCCCACACCACGTTTCTAAGAGAAACATAACTAACAACTATCACAATAAGAGTTTGGGGGTCTGCGTCTCGGTTGACATTCCTCTTCTAGTTATTTAGAGAGTCAATGCAAATTTGTCATTCTACTTTACCATTTTTTCTATTGACAGTGGAGAGCTCTAAATGTATCTATTGGTCCAGATGTTCAAATCATATTTAATCTTTTTGTTGAATATTAATTTTCAATTTAAATATTATAATAATTCATTAATATCATTTATTTACCAATTGTTGGGAGTGTTATTTCCAATCAAACCAATTGTCACCCATGGGGATATTATTTATATATATATAACCTTAGTATAGATATTATATAATATGCAATATTATAGTATAATACTTATAAAAGAGTAATATATAAGTATATAACACTGTATAACAACGATATCCAATATTATCTTGCAGCCTTGGGCTGCAAGCCCACAACTAGGGGTGTACAATAGGCTGGGCTGAAGTCAGTGTGGGCTTAGCATGCCTTATTTATCCTCATGTCTAACCCAACCCAAATTCAAACTCATTCTAATACATGAAACCCAAACCCGGCTCATGTGCAATATTATGCATTTGGGTTGGGTTCAGGCCAACTCATGCTCAACTTAATATTGAGATCTATATTTTGCAATGATGAACTTTAAAATATATGATGAAATTTAAACCTATAAAATACTCGAGAAATTCTTGCTACCCGATAAAGAGATCTGTCAAAAATGGTAAATAAACATTGTAGGTATATGATCCACAATTATAAATTCAAAAGCAATCATTAGTCAAAACAATATCTATCAGCCAAGTTTGTTCATTCTTATTTTTAGAAAGTAAAAATCATCTATATGTTTCTATTAAATATGCAAAATCAAAGCTCTAGCGTTCACAACCGTCAAAATCTTGTGATTGTGGTTTTGAACACTCTTTGTTATCAAACTCGGATTTCTAAATCAAATAAGAAAAGAAACCTAGCTTTGGAAAGAGAGGAAACCAAATACGGGGAGGAGTACCTTGCGGCTTGTTTGTGGTCTTCTAGAGTTTCATAAGAGATAAAGGGATTTATGCTTTTATCACGTGGGTAATGGGTTAGTTTGAGTATAAGAAATATCTTAAATTTTGGGCCGGGCTGAGTCAACTAAGCTTTATTAGGGTTTGCCCAAACCCAAACATTTATCGAAACTATAACCCAAACCCATAGAACGTTAACCCAGCCCGCCCAAAATTGGGCTGGGCCGTGCGGGCTACGGTCCAGCCCAGCCCAATGCACAGCCCTACCTGCAACAAGCAACCATTGCCACCACCACCAACCTTAACAGAAGAAAACACTGTTCAGCGTTTCTTTAGCGGATGTGGGGGTGTTTTGGTAATCATGACCTTCGACCCTGTAAAACCCCTAATTCTTCCTCTGCCTTTGTTCATCCTCAAGGGCTCTTGAGACTGGTTCTGATTAATCCGCATTGTTATCGTGTCAGGATCTAATATTCATGTCATTTTCAAGCTCGTCTGGGGGCAGAAGAGCCCTAGATTTTGAGTTTCGCTTTCATTACTCATCTACTCTTCTTAAGATTCACTTCTTTTGATTCCTACTATTTGCCCCTCAATTTCAATAAAGAGTGCGAGAGAAACGAAGGCACCGATAATTTGATCAACGAGGTATAATTTTTTATACAGACATCACTTGTTTTTTCTCTGTTTTTAAAAATTACAACCAGATATGCTTTTTGTAGAACTATTCTTACTTTGTTATTCTGTCTTTATTATTCACAAAAGGTGCATAAGTGGTATTCGACATATTTGTTGCCTACTTGGTCATCAATTTCGGGAGTTAATACCATTTAGAGTTTGAGAAATTATATATATATTTAATCGAAAATCAATATGAATTTGACCTCGTGATGCTCAAAATTAAGCCGCTGATGCAGAGAGAACTTCTACCAAAAAAAAATAAAATGTAGAGAGAACGACTTGGGTTCTACTCCAGTAGCAACCGGCGAGGAGACCACTTATCCTGTGCATGTCTTTCAAAGGCCTATGAACTCCAATTAAAACTTTGGTTGGCGCATAGGCATTGATTAGCGTGTACAAGAGTACGTGACACTTCCAAAGAGAATGCTGGCGACCTCGCTAGTTGCTACTTATTGGAATTAGGAATATTTTTAGCAGTTTCTTTAGCCCTTAATTAGTTTCTTATTTTTGTTCTATCCTTATTTAGTTAGGAATTCTGCGTATATATATTGGATTGAAAACATAATAAAGTGTATCTTTTCTCTCCTAAAATTATTTTTGGTATCAGAGCCAACCCAAGAGGTAAAACCCTAGCCGCCAACCACCACCACACCACAGCACCACCACCACTAGCCAGCCGACAACCACAGGCCACCAACGGCCTTTCGGTCCCTTGCGCAACCTCTGTGCCGCCACCTTTAGCCTTCTCGACCTATCCGTGATGTGTTAGAGCCCTCCCGAGCTCTTCGTCTAGTGGTTGGGTAGCTGAGTGTCCGGTTACCCCTGTTTGTTTAGCCGATTTTTTTTTTTGGCTGTTTTTTTCCTATTGTTGCCGATCGTTATCCGGCCTTTGTTCTTTGTTTGTCCATTTTGTGTTGTTGGACTACTTGCATCATGACTGAACCTGAAAAGACGTTGCCCT
Organism: Tetracentron sinense; assembly: GCA_015143295.1. Lineage (NCBI taxonomy): Eukaryota > Viridiplantae > Streptophyta > Magnoliopsida > Trochodendrales > Trochodendraceae > Tetracentron > Tetracentron sinense. Next base: position 33,045,235 of record CM026568.1, on the reverse strand, counting down.
TGTTGCCCCTCCAGCTTTCTTGGTTCCTCGGACAAATCTCTCTATCACTCAATCCACACCGGCTCAACATGTCACGAGCGTGTTGTTGAATGGACAAAATTTTCATGCTTGGTCTTGCTCCTTCCGCATCTATCTTGGTGGAAAATGCAAGACTGGGTGAATTCTTGGAAAGGAGCCTAGGCCGACTGCATCTGATCCCAAGGTTGAACAGTGGGACATGGACAACTGTATTATTTTAGGTTGGATGTTCAACTCAATGGAAGATATGATCTACAACATGTTCATGTATCACGATACTGTCCATGGTTTGTGGAGTGCCTTGACTAAGATGTATACTCATGCACACTGTGACTCTCGGATCTTCGAGCTCTATCGGGATATCTCTCATTCCTTCTAGGATGCCTTAGGACTCTTAGTTGCGGAATGCGGACTTTTTTGGCTACCTGCAGACTAGATGGGAGGAGTTGGCTCAGTATGAGCCCCTTAGTGACTTTCCTGATGCTGTTGTTGAGTCCAAACGTCTTGATCGTAGGCATACGTATCAATTTCTAATGGGTTTGAAACTTGTGTTTGAGGCTCTTCAAGCTCAGATTTTGAACGCCTCTCCTATGCCTTCTCTTTACGAGGCATTTGCTACTGTGGATGGAGATGAACGCTGACGCCGTCTTCTTTCACTGACTCCGTCACCTGAGTTGTCTCAACCGGTTCCTGATCAGATGGCCTTTGCTTGCTCCTTTAGGCTCTCGTCCGGCGGGTAACCGCCCTTATTGTCAGCATTGCTGCAAGCCTGGTCATGTCATTGATCGTTGCTTTGATTTCCATCCTGAGTTGAAGCTGCATTATTCTCGGAACCGGGACTAGGGGAACAAAGATCGAGGGAATTGGGCTCCCCATACGTGCGTCATTGTCGAGGTAGCACATGCTCCATCTATTTCAGATTATAGTTAGCTTCAGTCACAGATTGCTCAGCTTCAGTCACACTTGGGCTTGGGTCCTGCTTCTTCGGCGACCATCTCGTCTGCAAGTCCCACGACTACTCTTGCTACAGGTATACCTATTGCTCTTCATGTTAAGCAGGCAATCCCACTTGGATTTTGGATTCCGGAGCCAATAATCACATGACTAGTGAGTTGTCCATTTTATCATCTCCAGTTACCCCTGTTATTCAGTTCGTTCGTATTGCCGATGGGTCCTCTATCAAAATCAGTAGTTAGGGTGATGCACATTTGTCTTTAGACATCACTCTTCCTTCTGTTTTCTATGTTCCTAACTTTGCTTATAATCTTCTATCAGTTAGTCTGCTTGTGAAAAACCTTCACTGTGTTGTTATTTTCTTACTCGATCGTTGTCTTTTACAGGACCTGACTTCGAAGAAGATTTTTGGTAGGAGATATGAATGCGATGGACTCTACTACTTTGGAGATCTTCCGTCTTCCAAAGTGTCGTCATCTAGTCTTCAGGCGTCTGTTCTGCCTATTTTTGACTCTTCTGTTTTTCTAGTCAGACTCTTGATTTGTGGCATGCTTGTTTAGGGCATGCAAATTTTCAGTATTTATGTTGACTTTTTCCGCCTTTGAATAAAGCATGCAAGAACTTTAAATTTAAATATGTGGTGTGTGAATTGTCAAAACATACTCGCTCTACTTATATCCCTCGCATGCACCGTGCACCTAGTGCTTTTGATCTTATACACTCTAATGTGTGGAGTTCTTCTCCAGTGACTGCCTTATCTCAACATTGTTATTATGTCACTTTCATAGATGATTACACTTGTTGCACTTAGGTCTATCTTATGAAGAAAAAATCTGAGGTGTTTTCTCACTTTATTAATTTTCTGCAAATGATCAAAACCCAATATAATACTGTTGTATGGAATATTCGGTCTGATAATGGTCGGGAATATATCACAAATGAATTTTGGAGTGAACTTAACAAAAGTGGTGTTCTCCAGCAGCTTACCTGTCCTTATACTCCTGAGTAGAATGGTGTAGCAGAGGGTAAAAACCACCACATTATGTCTATTGTTCGGTGTCTCTTATGTGGTATGAGAGTACCCAAATATTTTTGGCATATGGCTGTTCTCACTGCCACATATCTTATAAATCGTACTCCCAGTCGGATCTTGCAAGGTAGGGCCCCTATGCATGTCCTTTAACCTGATAGCACCCTTTTTCTTATCATACCTCGCGTGGTCGGGTGTACATGTTTTGTTCAGAATCGTAGTCCTTCTCGTACCAAACTCGATGATAAGGCCATTCGATGTATCTTCTTGGGGGTATTCTAGCATGTCTAAAGGGTATCGTTGTTATGATCCGGTTACTTGTCACATCTATCACTCATTGGATGTTACTTTTTTTAGAAACTATTCATTTCTTTTTAGGTACTTCTTCCTTGCTGGGACCTGTTAAGGAGACTCCTCCGGAGGATAGTCCCTTGCTTCCTCGTCTTGCACCCATTCTTGAGGCTCCTCCGGTGTCTTCTCCTTCACTCACAAGCAGGTCCCTTCCTCTGGTAATCACTACTAATCCCTTCCCTTATGTTCCTCGCTGTCCGCACTCTAATGTTCCTCGTCATCCGCGCTCTCATGTTCCTCCGCCAGACTCTTCTTCGGACTCAGGTACTTCACCTCTTCCCTTAGCTTTTGATATTGCACCTCCCTGGTATCCTCCCCGTGACCGTTATCCCTTCACCTGTTTGGGTTTATTCTTGTAGTACTAATCATCCTATTGCCAAATTTATCTCTTATCAGTCTTTCAGCTTCTTATCAGTCTTTTCTTGGTCATGTTGATTCAGTATCTATTCCTCGGTCACTTTCTGAGGCTCTCCAAGAGCCTAAGTGGGTGGCCATGAAAGCAGAAATGGATGCTCTTCAGCAAAATTAGACATGTTGTTGCTAAAGGCTCACCTTGTTGCTAAAGGCTTCACTCAAGTTCCGGGTGAATACTTTGGTGCTCCCTTTGCTCCTGTGGCTAAGTTGACTACGGTCCGTCTTCTTGTCTCACTTGTTGCTTCCTATTCTTGGCCTCTTCATCAGCTGGATATCAAGAATGTTTTTCTTAATGGTGATCTTTCGGAGATTATCTATATGGATCCGCCACCGGGTTTACGGGCTTAGGGGGAGTATTTAGGGAAAGTTTGTTGTCTCCGAAAATCCCTCTATGGGCTTAAGCAGTCTCCTCGAGTATGGTTTAGTCGCTTCAGTGATGTAGTTCTGAATATGGGGTTTGTTAGGTGCCACTTTGATCATACATGCTTTATTCGGTGACAGTCAGATGAACGGTGTATTATCATCTCAATTTACGTAGATGACATCATTATTACTGGAGATGATGCACCTCGTATTGCTAAGGTGAAGTGTGGTCTTGGGGTGTCCTTTGACATTAAGGACTTGGGTCCTTTGCGGTATTTCCTTGGCATTGAGGTTGCTAGGTCTCATTGTGGCATATACCTATCTCAACGGAAGTATGTACTCAACCTTCTTCAGGATATAGGTATGCTTGGGTGTAGGCCTGCTTTTACTCCTATGGATCCAAACCTTAAATTGTCAGTAAAATCAGGGGAGTTACTATCAGATCCGTTTGTTTATCAGCGTCTTGTGGGTCGTCTTATTTACTTGACGAACACAAGATCGGATCTCACTTTTGCTGTTAGTGTTGTGAGTCAATTTATGCACTCTCCACGTACCTGTCATCTGGATGCAGTTTATCATATTCTCTGGTACCTTAAGACCTGTCCCGGTCTTGGGCTTTTTTATACGACAGGAGCACAGTCAGGTCTCTCATGTTTTACAGATGCTGATTATGTAGGGTGTAAGAGTGATAGGCGTTCTACTTCTGGCATATGTACTTTCCGTGGTAGTCATCTCATATCCTGGAAAAGTAAGAAACAAGCGGTTGTTTCTCGATCTTCTGTTGAGGCTGAATATCGTGCCATGACTCAGGGCACGTGTGAGCTTCTCTGACTACGTTCCCTTATGACTGAGCTTGACTTCTTAGTGATGGACTCATCTTCTTTGTTCTGTGATAATAAGTCTGCCATTATGTTATCCTCTGACTCTGTACTTCATGAGAGGACAAAACACATAGAAGTTGATATTCACTTCATTTGGGAAAAAGTTCGTTCAGGTGTCATTTCTCCGAGCTTTGTTCCCTCATCCGATCAGCTTGCCGATATGTTCACCAAGTCTGTTGGTCCCTCGTTACTGCAATCTTCTCTTGTCAAGCTTGGGCTCATCAATATATTCGCCTCAACTTGAGGGGGAGTGTTGGAATTAGGAGTATTTTTAGCTGTTTCTTTAGCCTTTAATTAGTTTCCTATTTTTGTTCTATCCTTCTTTAGTTAGGAATTTTGTGCATATATATTGGATTGAAAGCATAACAAAGTGTATCTTTTCTCTCCCAAAACTCTTTTCTACTAAAACTAATAGCAACGGATATTCTTCATACTTAGTAGTATCATAGTTACATAATTGTGCCTTTTCAATATGGTTGATTGATTTGGGGAAGGAGAGTTGTGTTATGAGGACAATGATATGGGAACCCAAACGGTATTTCTCATTCAGTCAACATGATCTTGTTTTAAGCAAGATTTGTATTTCTTAGGATTTTACTTTTTTAATTCGATATTATGGATGACTATTTCATCAAGATAAATTATGCAGTATCAAATTGCTGAAATTCCACTATATCATGCGATAATTACATTGGTAAAAGGTTTATTAGGCCAAAACATGTTGCAGTCATCTCTGAGTGTGACTGCATTATTATTGGTCCACGACTCCATGTTTTTGCTATGTTCTCACGAGGACCTCAGGTAGTTCCTTTGCATATGCTTATAAAAAATTTGTCAGCAGTGACCCCACATTTGCTAGCACAACCCATCTACTTAAAGTTCCTTTGCACATGCTTGTAAAAAACTTGTCAACAGTGACCCCACATCTACTATTATTTATTTTTGAACAAGTAAGCTTTCAACACCCATAACTATTTCTAATATGCAGGCCTTACTTGACCTTATAATAGTTATTCTCGCTCGTAGAAATTACAGTACCCTTAGTTATTGCCAGATTGGTTCTTCATAACAAGGTAAATGATAGTCTGTTTCCATAATTTAGTTGAATAACCCAAACTCGTTCTTATTTAGTAACTGATACATTTTTCTTCACTCTCTTATAATGATTAATGCATTCTCTCCTGACATGTGCTGTCTATCATCTGGCCACCTCTTTTGTTTGTTCCCCTTGATTAATTGTCAGTGTTTGACAGACCATTTTTAAAAATTATTATTGTATTTTTGAATTGATGCCTGGATAATTAGATTTTTCCATGTTTCCTTATTAACATGACATCTCGACTAGGAAACAGAACTTATACACATTTTTCCATGCTAAATGTTGATGCCAATTAGCCACTCTAATAGAATGTTCATGCTTACTTTAATATATCCCAGAAAGCCACCTATGAAATTCATCAAAATGTATGTATAATTTGCGACATTTGCTTTTACTAAACATCATGTTTTACATATACTAAACCTGTTGCGTAATGATAAATGTTTGGTCTCCAGTCAAGTCTTTTGCTTGGTGTAGCCGTGTAGGTACAAGCAGGAACTTATAAAAAAAATCGGCCAACTATTCGTATTTCCCGTCTTCATTTGATTTTCTTATAGGTATTTCCCATCTTCTTTGGATACGGCAGTGGATGCAATTTTATGCAATATTACATGAGCATACTTCTTTTTAATAACACTAGTAAAGATGTACGTGCTTTGCACGTATTAAATTTTTATTAATAAAAATATAATAAAACTAAATTATATTTGTACATGCTTAGATAAAAAATTGTTTAACCAATGTGAATTATTCTTTGCACGAAAGCTGCTATTATTGTTTCTGCAAAAATTATCCTCAATGTATACTAATGATGAGAGTTATCTTCTATTGAAGTTTGTAGAGTTTTAGGATATTGCAAAGATTAATGAGGGGAGTTTTCTTCTAATTAAAGTTTATAGAGTTTTAGAATATTGATTTTACAAAAAATAAAATCACAAGTAATAAATTAAATGTCAGACTATATTATTAAATAATTTAAATTTTCACTATTTCTTGAACTCTATTGCTTGGAATGCTAACAAGGCAAAACAAAAGTACTTATTAGTTTAAGATCGTCCAACTTGAAGACTGATGGGTCATGACCATAATGAGTATATAGCCTACATTTGTTCAATTCATTTAACAGACCATAATGAGTATACAGCCTACATTTGTTCAATTCATTCAACAAAATGGGCATGCATATTGGAAGTATGGCAAGCATCAAACTGTTACATCGTTTGTAACTTGAGGGTGGTCTAAATTAATATATCAATCAAACATCCAACACAAATAATTTTTTTTTTTTGGGAAGGTAAGCTGATCCAACACAAGTATTACTCTCACTTAAAACCTGACAACCTCAAATGCAGAAAATAATGTGATTTACAACTTGAAATGTATTTGGTTCTTGGACTAAGAATTTTAACACATTTTCGATCCGTAAAACCTTCATAAAGAGAGACCATGATCAGAACATGCTAACCCTGCAGTGTTAAGGATCAAAAAAATATAACAAATAGATGAGTTAAGCATGAATGACTAACTTGATAAGAGAGTAGACTTGTGCCAAAGGAGCACCATTCTTCTAACCTTAACAATGCTCGAGATGTTGAACCTTAAGCACTCAGCCGGAGAAGCTATGAGGTGGCGGATGTGGGTGCATATTTATCAAACGTTTGATAAAGGAAACATGAGCTATTAACAAGTAGAGTTGCAGTTTTATATTGGTAACACACAAGCATGATCAGGAAATGACTTGATGCCCCACGTCTCCTTAATGATAAGTAAGAATCTTTTAATCGAATATTTCTAAGTCTCCTTCCTAAGTTTCATTCAATTTTATTAGTAGAATGATACGTGAGGGAGAGAAAATAGGAGAATTAGAAGGAGTTCTATTGAGTTATAAACAAACCCCAGCTATCCCTTTTTGAAGTATACCTCTATCTGTTTTTTAAACAATATACTTGAGGTTTTAATTTTAAAACTCTTTAAACTTCTTTTAACCTAAGTTAATAAAATTATTATATTAAATTAAAGGATATTTTTGTCAACATAAAATTTAGGTTACTCCTTGTACTTTTATTAGTAGAATGATTTATGTTTTATTGTTGGCAATATCAACATCTGGGATCTTTTGGCATGATCTCTGGTACTGTTTCCTTGTCATGACGACCACTCTCTGTCTCCAAATAACATTAGAATTAAGAACTATGCATCACTAAATGCACACATTTACATGGTATCATTTATGTGGCACAAAAAGACATTCTAAATATTTTTGGTTTTGGTACTATTATGTTAGTTGATCATAGATAATTAAGCAAATAGTACCCCATTTTCATTGTATATTGCCAAGTGAAGTTATTATTATTTTATCTATATAGTATTAAACACATGACTACCATTTCTAACTGCACGTATCCTGCTTAAAGCAAATGATATCGCAATGCTATTGCGTTTACTCATTCAGTTACTGTCATAATTTCACAAAGCACATTTGATTCTTGGTTCAAAACGACGGAAAAAAACATGATACGGTAAAAAAAGCTTGGATACGCAAGGAAAAACTTGGATACCTTGCATAAAACTTCTTTTAATGCAAATATAAGCTAAAAGTCTCTAACTACATTATAAACATACATAGAGAGTTAAAAATTTTATAAGTTAAAAAAAGCGTGCGTGCTGATAAACAAAAATGAAAATACAAACAATGGTCACTTAACTAAGTATAAAAAATACAGTCTAGATATTAAAACCTTACATTTAATGAAATACATTAGAAAGTAGTGACTTACATTCATGAATCAAATGACATACATGATAGAAACTCAATACCATATTGAGCTTCATGCTGACTCATATTTTGTGGGCTCAAGAATTAAGTAGAGTGATACATTATAATTTATAGGTGAGCCAGACATGATGACTATACTTTGACCATTGTTTTAAAAAGTGTTGGGGGCGTGCGCCTTAAGGTGAGGCGTCCCTAAAACGCTACGATGCGTTACTAAAAGGCGTGATGGTATGCGGAGCATACGCGTTGATGCAAGAAGTGTGGGAAAAGGCTTACGCTTCTTTGAGGCGTGCGCATGGTAAACAATTTTTAAAGGGGGTGTACGCGCCCTGGTACAAAATTAAATGCGAGATCTTCATTTTTCAACCTAAAATTAACAATAGAGTTGTTGTTTTAGGCTTAGAATTTGTTTATTAAAGAAATTTTGGAGAGAGAATAGGGTTTGGAGGTGTTTTGAAACACCTCAAAATGAAAAAGATACAGTTTTAAGCAGATATTGGCCCGTATCGGTTCGTATTGGCTAGTATCGGACTGATACATGAACAATATTGGTTGGTACATTTTTTTTTTAATAGTCCAAATTATGTGTATTGGTCCGTATTGCAAGTATCGGCCCGTATTGGGATCGATACGCTCGATACACTCACGATACGCTGTAAAAAAACATTCTAGTGTTCCAACGTGTCGGGTAGTGAAAAAACCGGTAAGTATTGGCCGATACGGACCAATATTTTGATCCATGATTTGATTTTATGCATAGTTGAGTGGAGTGGTCACCATAAAGTTATATGACCATCAAATCTTATAATTATTACATTTTATTTATTTGTTTTTTCACTGAGGTAGCTAACACAAATCCACTAAAGCTAAGATGTGAACTTCTCCAAGTTTTATCACAGACGCACCTACCCATATTGAGCATTTATGTGATTCTCTTTGCAGTGGTAGTTGTTGTCTTTGCGTTATGTTTCATTACACTTGCAAAGAAAGAGGCCCATGTAAGTTTATTGAAACATAACTCAAAGACAACAACCCCCATTGCAAAGAGAATCACATAAATGCTCAATATGGGTAGTGCATCTATGATAAAACTTGGAGAAGTTCACATCTTATAGCTTCCATTATATCCTCGGATTATAGCTCGCATTTTGCGATCGATTGTGGATTGGTGTTCCCTTACTCAGTTGGGAACGAAAGTGGGTGACATATTATTATGAGAAATCAAGCTTTTGTTCATGTTGTATGCAATGTAGTCAAAGCGTCTAGGTGATATGGGGTTCCCTAGGCGAGGCGATGCCTAGGCGACCAACAATTATTTATTTTGTTTATATTATATAAGAATTAATGAGTGCCCGCCTAGATCATGATCTAGGTGATAGGGGACCTGGCTAGGCGAGGCGGTAGCGTAGGCGACATTTTGACTACACTAACTGTATGCTTATATTTTTGTTCTTAGTTCCTTCTTTACTAACTTTATTTTCACTTAGTTTAAATCTTCGTAAATGCTTGTATTTCCCTTGATCTATTAATATACTTTGATAATAACCGATTAAAAAAAGGCCTCTTACTATTCACAGAGGCTGTGCTGTGTGCTGCTACAAGGCCAAAAGCTGAGTGACTGATTTGGAGATGATACTTCCACAACTTCATGATTTCTAAGGTACTTTTTGAATACTTTATGTGAATTTTCTTTAGCTTGGTTTACGGGATCAGGTTTCTAATTTGTCATCTAATTTGCTCAAATCTTGGAGATATATATAGCTTTGTAAAAAGTTAAATAGATATTGATGCTGAAACAAAATCATTTGGGAATCAACTGTTTTGGAAGTGAGGCCCTCTATGAATTCTCATTGCAATCTGTCATTACATGTGTGTGTGCGCGTGTGTTGTGTGTGTGTAAGAGAATGTTGCATGGACGTACAAAATTTTATCTAAAGTGTTGGCGGAGCGTCTCAAGAGAGTGATGGCCTACCTCATCTCCCCCCAACAAAGTGCGTTTGTGGGTGGGCGCCAAATCATAGATGAGATTCTTATAGCCAACGAGAGTATTGATTCAAGGGTGCGGGTAAAGGAACCGGGCATTCTCTGCAAGGTAGACTTGGAAAAGGCCTATGATCACGTGAACTGGGAGTTCGTGAATTACATTTTAGGCAGAATGGGCTTCGGGTGGAAGTGGAGGCATTGGATGCGGTCTTGCATGACGATAGTTTCTTTCTCTATCCTGATCAATGGAAGTTCAGAGGGGTACTTCCCAAGTTCCCAGGGGCTGAGGCAAAGGGATCCCCTCTCCCCCTTTCTCTTTGCTATAGTAACAGAGGCTTTAAGTAGGATGGTGACAAAAGGTGAAGGATCTCTATTCGAAGGGTTTCGGGTTGGTCGGGAAGGACTGAGGATCTCCTATCTCCAGTTCACGAACGACACTCTCATTTTTTGCAGGGCTTTGCAGAGGGACCTTCTGAATATTCGATGCATTCTTAGGTGTTTCGAGGCGGTGTCAGGATTGCGGGTGAATCTAGCTAAGTTGGAGATAATAAGGGTGGGGGATGTGAATATCATTAATCACCTCGCCTTGTGCTTCGGGTGTGTAGTAGAGAACCTTCCTTCCGCGTATCTAGGTATGCTTTTGGGAGCGAAACACAAGGAGAAATCAGTATGGAATTCAGTGTTAGATCGTATAGCCAGAAGATTGTCAAGATGGAAGGCATTGTACCTCTCTAAAGGGGGCAAATTAACCTTGATACGTAGCACGATGCAAAGTCTCCCAATGTACTACATGTCGTCCCTCGTGATTCCTCGTTCGGTGGCCCTAACAATAGAAAGGCATCAGAGAGACTTCCTATGGAATGATAGAGAGGACGGTGCCAAATACCACCTAGTTGCTTGGGCCCAAATGTGCCGTCCTAAGGAAGAAGGAGGGTTGAATCTAAAATCTCTCATTCATATGAACAAAGCTCTGCTAGGAAAGTGGGTATGGAGATTGGGGAGGAAAGGGAAAGTTTGTGGAGAGCAGTGATCGCAGCCAAGTACGGGGAGACTTCTTGTTGGATTCCTTGGGAGGTTAGGGGAACTCATGGGATGGGGTTGTGGAGGGGCATTATGGCTAATGCTGGTTTGGTAGTACCTTTCTTCAAATTCAGGGCGGGGCGAGGGTCGGAGATCAGGTTTTGGCAGGATATTTGGTTAGGTTCCACTCGACTCATGGATGATTTCGGAGGCCTTTTTGATATTTCTTTTAATAAGGAACCTCTAGTGGAGGAAATATATGAGAGAAGTTCAGACGGTGTTATCTGGAGCCCAAGGATGAGGAGAGATCTGAATGATTGGGAAATCAGTGACTTCACAAGCCTCATGGAGCGTTTATCCTCGGTTCCTATTTGTCCAGAGCTTAGGGATTGCAGAGCGTGGGCTAGGGGCAGCCAAGGGCGCTTCTCAGTTCGCAATTTGTATCAGTCCCTGGCCTTTTCCTTAAGGAATTCGTACCTCCACAGGGTTGTGTGGAATCCGGGGATAACTTCCAAGGTCTCCTTTTTTCTTTGGACCGCATCGTTGGACAAACTTTTAACGGGGGACCACCCGCAACACAGAGGTTGGAGCTTGGTGAACCGATGCTACATGTGTCACCAAGCGGAAGAGACAGTGGATCATCTTCTTTTGTATTGCCTGGTAGCATCGGAGGTGTGGCACAACTACTTAACTTGCATGGGGGTGGCTTAGGTAATCCCTGCAACATTTCGTAATTTCCCAGATTGTTGGACCCGAGAGCATGGGCCGGGGGTTCGCGAGGAGATATGGGGAGCACTTCCGGGGGCTATTTCTTGGAACCTTTGGTTAGAAAGGAATCGAAGGGTGTTTGAAGACTCATCGGCTTCAACTACCCAGATTAGTATACGTGTCCATTGGGCTTTAATGGAGTGGGTAGGCTTACATTACTCAAGGGAGGATATCCAGGACATTTTGTATTAGTTCATTGATGTTTGTAAGAGTAGGTGTAGGTAAAGGAGTAGGGTCGGGGCTATGTTTACTAGCTTGAAAATCAGTAGGGCTTCCGCTTTGCTCTTGTTTCTTTCTTGCTTCTTTTTAATAAAAGAGATATTGATAAAAAAAAAAAACAAAGTAAGTGTGTGTGTGATAAGGGAATCTTGCATGACAATACTGAGAGAGAGAGAGAGAGAGAGAGAATCTTGCATGGTCATATAAATTATTTGGGACACTTTTTTCTGTAGTTTATGGTGATTGGTGAGCTTGAGTCTCTTTGTATGTGATCTCATGATAAAGATAAAGAAATATTGAGATACAGGAGTAGTTCAAATTTTGATATGACTATGGGGTCGTATAGCCACCCCTAAATTTTGTACCATTTATGGAACTATAATCTCTATTGCACAACATAGTTACAGAGCTCTTCAATTTTTTTTTCAAAAAGTCTCGAATAATACTTGGCTTTTTCGTCAAACGATTAATTTACGAAGTATTCATTACTTTTGGAAAGAGTTTTTCAAAAAGTTATGAATTCCGCGAATTAAACACGAATTATTCACGATTTTTTGAAAAAGTCCCTAATAAATGTCTAATATATGAATTATATTTGTTTATAATTTTCATAATTAGCAATCTTATTTTATATTTTTTTTATATCTTACCCGACATTTTTCTGATTTATTTCTGTTTTTTCTTTTACGAATAATTCCCGAACCCCGACTTCGTAACTGCGTTGCATAAGTGACCACTGACATTTAATGTTCTTGTGAACTGCTTTGGTACCTCAGTGTAGTCAAGGCGTTTAGGCAATGCCTAGGCAATTAGGTATAGTTAGGCGAGGCGCTGCCTAGGCGATGATGCCCAGGCAAAATAAATAATTAACTTATATATATATATATATATATATATTAAATATACATATATAATATTAATATATACACATAACAATTTAAACCTCCCAGGGTTGAAAATAATCTAGGCACATTAATATGTAATGTTGTAAAGCTTAAATGTAAGTCTTTTTCTGCTAAATTGTAGTTGATTTTTTGACCTTGTAGATGAAATATTTTTTAAGGCTAAAATATGAAACCTTTTTTTACTGAACTTTTGGGTTTTGGTAATGTTTGTTATAGTAGAATTTATGAAGTTTTAAATGTTCAGAGATACCTTAGCATTTGCAAGTTGAAATTTTGAAAAAAGACACTAAAAAGCAGATTTTGTAAGTTGACTTTTTATTCTTCAGGAATTTGGATCTAAGATAATTTTTATTGGGATCAAATGAAGGGTATAACCTTATTCACATATAAATATCTTAAGTAAAAACCCATTTACTTAAATGATATTTATACTTAAAGGGTCCAGGTGACTGCCACCCCCCTAGAGAGGCGCCTGGGCGGTGGCAGTCCAAAACTGCCTAGGTGACCGCCTAGGCAACACCCAAGCAACGCCTTGACCACATGTCTCATATAGAATAGAGATATTCATACCCCATAAAAATGCCAAATAAGTTGCTAATTTCATTAACCATTTTTGGTAAATACTAAGTAGAGACAATTGTATGGAATTCAGTTCACTGATTTTTGGTTTTCATAATTAAAAATTATCTGAAGCTATCACAAAAAGAAGGAAGAAAAGAGAAAAAGAAGAAAAAAGGGCTTTAACTGTAGCAGTTAAAGAACTAGAGGCAATTAAATTAAGAGACTTGGTACGTCTTTCATGGTTTCTCCACTAGAACCATAGTAACAAAGTTTAGGTTTGGGAATTATTTGGCGGGATTTAAGTTCGGAAAAGATTGGCAAATTCGGGATTTAAGATGACAATGCAAAAGATGAGACCAAATTATGGCACATGCGATTGGGCCATATAAGTGAGCGGGGTTTGATAGAGCTGCATAGTCAACAGATCCCCAAAGGTATTCAAACTTGTAAGTTGAAATTCTGTGAGCATTGTGTGTTTGGCAAAAAGTGTAGGGTTAAGTTTAAAATTTCTGCACACTGTAGTAAAGGAATTCTTGAGTATATTTATTCAGATAGAAGTCCCAGTGCAGTAGAAGTCCGGAGCCTTGTATTGTCACTTTTATTGATGATTTTCGAGGAATGTGAGTGTATTTTCTAAAGCAGAAATCAGAGGTATTTGGCATTTTTAAGCAATGTAAGACTAGCGTTGAAAAACAAACTGGGAAACAAGTGAAGTGCTTCGGAACCAATAATAGAAGAGAGTTCACATCCGGGGAATTCGACCAATTCTGCAAAAATGAAGGCATTGCTCGCAACTGCAATACACCAAGAACGCCATAGCAAAATCGCATTGCAGAACGAATAAATAGGATACTACTTGAGCAGGCTAGAAGCATGAGAATCAATGTTGAACTATAGGAGGATTTATAGGCAGAGGCTGTTAATACAACAACTTCCGTGATTTATAGATCACCATCCACAAGATAGTACATACAGTGTCAAACACCAGAAGAGACATGGTCTGATAAACCTGCTGATTACTCCATTGTTAAAAAATTTGGATGTCTTGCATATATGTATGTTCATAGTGATCAACATAGTAAACTTGACCCCTAATCAAAGAAGTGTATTTTTCTTGGCTATGAGAAAGGTGTCAAGGGGTATAGAGTTTGGGATCTTACAGCTAAAAGAATTATAAGTAGCTGGGATGTAGTATTTGATGAAGCAGCTATGTTAAAAGAAGAGAAGCATCATGATGATGCAATCATGCAACAGGTAGTGGGACAGATTCAATTGAGGTGGAGTTGGACATCTCAGCGGAACCCCAAAGAGAAGATAATGATGGAGAATGTCTACAGATTGAGATAGGTATTCAAGAGCCTCAATTACGAAGGTTGTAGAGAATACATAAGAAACCTAAGCAGTTTGATGATGTAGATATAGTGGCTTTTGCAGTCCTTACTGAGAATGACTGATGTAGGACCATGCAACTAACCTAGGGTGACATGATTTTGAGACCAGAAAACTAATTGCAATAATAATTAAAATAATAAACTATCTAAGTTCCACAATTTATAATGAAAATTTTTAAAGGTGAACTACTAATGTCCTAGGTCAAATCACAATTCCACAGTCATAGATTTCCCAAATTGAATTGGGTGATCGTAATGGAAGTGGGAACTTCCACAAGCTTAGGGATTTAAACCACTAGTCAATGAGATTTCCTTGACAATTTGAGAATTTCAAGAAAATCAATTGAGGCTCAACAAGGGTTTATTGTTTGGAATATGCATGTAAATGAGGTTTCAAGTAAGATTGAATTGAATTGCTAAACCAGCAGCAATCGTAAGTACAATATTCAAAATATAGGGGGGTTTGGGTATTTTCTGTTTTTAGGGTTTTGGGACATATAGGAGTGATGCGTGGCTGCAATAGGGAAGGTATATGTTTTTTTACAGCAATAGGATATGGATAATAGGTCTGAAACAGTAAAACAGGGTGGGCTGTACAGGCTGTAGCTATTGGGATTGGGGTCTATAGCAGTGTAGTCAAGGCGTCTAGGCGATGCGATTAGGCCTGGCTAGGCGAGGCGCTGCCTAGGCGATAAAAATAATTAAATTATATATATGTTAAATATATGTATATGCAGTATTAATAAATACACATATTATAGAAATAATAGATATTTAATTAGTTTGAAGTTTTCTAACTTTTAAGGTGATTTTGAATCTTGACTTTGGATGTTGCTTTTAAAGTTTAAATGCATCACCTATATCTTAAGATAGTGTTTTTAGACTTTAAAAATGAGTTTTAAAATAGGGTTTAAGAGTTTAAATGATGGTTTTAAAATAAGGTTTAAAAGAGGGTTTTAAAATGGGAAATATTTAACTTACAGCCGTATTCTACTATGTAGTGGGATGTGTTGTCCTCCATGTTCCTCTTTTTAACACCCATCAATTGTTGTTAAGATTTACTCACCCCTAGGGTTAAACAATCTAACCTTAGTTTTTAAAAGGAAAGAAAACAAAAATATTAACCTTAATTTTCTTAAGCTTAACCATTGGTAAATGAGTATTAAAAGCACACGTGGACAAGACATATGACTACATAGTCAAATGCGTGGGCTAATCACAGCCCTTTTAAAATAGGGTTTTAAAGGAAAATTTTAAAATAGGGTTTTAAACTAGGTTTTGTATGGACCGCCTAGGTGACCGCCCAATGCCTAGCGCCTAGATGCCTAGGCCGTTGCCCAGTGACTTTCACCTGCCTAGAGGGGCGCCCAGGCAGTTGTGGCTCCAAAACGCCTAGGCTATGCCTTGACTATAGTGGTCTATAGTGGTGCGGCAGTCACTAGAAGAACTTGTTGGGGCTGCAGCTAACTAATAGGGGCTGGTCTAGGGCTGGTGTGGCAGTGAGGGGTAAGGGTGTAGGGTACTGTTGGAAGGCCTGGACAGCAAAAGGGAATGGGTATTGAGAAAGGTGACATCAAAGGGGAGGCAATAGGGTTGGTGGCAGCAGTGGTGTTTGCTGTCTAGGGTTGGGTTTTGCAAGAAACAACAGAAAATAAAGAGATAGCAATGAAAAAAAAAGAAGGGATTTATGGTTACCTTGGCTTCACACCATTCCATTCACTGGAATCTCAAAAGCAATCTTTCATTCTTAAAATTCTATAAATTCTTAATTCTCAAAGAGAGTACTTATAGAAAAAAACCCTAATCCTAATTATTACAAAAGTGTCATTACTAATTAAATAAATCCTAAGAATTACAAGACTACCATTACTAATAAAATAAGCTCTATTAAATAAAAAGAAGAAATCCTAATATCAAACTAAAAGAATCCATGGGCTAATCATAGCCCTCTAATCCTTACACTCGATCCGATGGTAGATTTCCCTCCATATCATGTTCTAACGGCAGATCTCTATCCCGGACAAGATCCAACGGTTGATCTCCATAGATTGCTCGAACCAAACCCATATGCAAGTCATCCATCCATAGGGAGACTTGTATAGGGGCTCTCCTCCTCCTCTGCTGGTACACTCTAACATCGGATGATCCGATGTCCTCATCAATGAAGAACCATCTAGTTTTCAACAAGCAATTTCTTATGAGAACCACAATAATTGGGAAGAGACCATGAACGATGAGATGAGTTCATTACGTAGAAACCAAATATAGGATTTAGTAAGGCTTCTAAAGGGAAAGAAAGTAATTGGCTACAAATAGATTTTCAAGAAGAAGGAAGCATCTTTAGAAAATAGAGAAGTAAAATTCAAGGCCAGATTGGTGGCAAAATATTTTGCACAGAAAATAAGGAATAAATTTCAGTGAAATCTTCTCGCCAGTGATGAAACATACTTCTATTCATACATTGTTGTCAATAGTAGCTACGCAAGACCTTGAGTTAGAGCAGTGTAATGCAAAGAAAACTTTTCTACATGGAGAGTTAGAACTTAGAAGAGCAGATCAACATGTAACAGCCAACGGGATTTCAAGTGAGAATAAAAGACTATGTATATGACAACTTTAGAGGCAGTAAATGAAGCAATTTGGTTGAGTGGTTTTGTTCGTGAACTGGGATTGAAGAAAGATGGAATGATTTTGTACTTTGGCACTCAACGTGCCACACACTTAGCGAAGACTCAGGTTTACTATGTAAGGACCAAGCACATAGATGTCCATTTTAACTTCATCAGGGATGTGATTTTTGACAAGAAAATTATGCTAGAGAAGATTGACACAAGTGAAAATCCAACAGACGTAATGACAAGCTAGTTCTTGTATCCAAATTCAAGCATTTGGGGTGTGAAGACACCTTATGAGGTGTAATTATGGCGACACCCAACATTTCCTTCGTGATAGCAAATATGAATTCAAGACATGGTGGAGACTGGAGAGTGTTGCCAAGAGGTGTCTTGTATTCGGTTTGATTTAGATTCCAGTACTGTTATCACTCAGACTCCGCTATTCCTAAATTTTTTAGGGATTTCTTCTAGTACTGGGGGTATTTTAGGTAATAGGATGTAAATAAATAAATAGGTATAACAATATATATATTGTTATATTCGGCCTAGGGTTTCAAGAGAGATTGTTGAGTTCGTGAGAACAATGGGGAGAATCCTTGTAACCATTATTTCTGAGTAGTGAAGATGACGATCGTCTCTGTAGACATAGCACACACTGGGTGAACTATGTAAATTTTGTTTTTGTGTTTGTGTTTGATTTGATTTGAATCTTTATTGTCAACTTACTCAGCCCTTATCCTACCCATTGACAGCCCTACTAATGGGGGCAAACAATGGTGTAATGTTGAATCTCCTGATAATTAGAACTCCATCCAAAACATAGTTTTTCTCCAGCCAGCAGATGATTTGTCGAGAAAATTGAGGTTCAAACACAACATTTTAGAACTTAAAACAACTAATAGCAATAGCATATCATCACTATTACATTATCACCACTCACAAACCTCCTAAGTTTAATCAATAATTCAAGTACTAGAAAATAGATAGATATACCCTTGAAATCACACAAGATTATTGTATAGTAGCAACAGTTGTAGAAAGTAATGAACACATACTAATAATCCTAACAACCAAACCAGATTATCCCAAGGATGGCCCCTCAAGTGTATTAAATAGCTCAATACTATTGCTCAATCGGTGCAACACCCATACACGATGAACTTGTTTATAGGGTGGCTGCAGTCTGCATAGATCATCCTCTCCGGGATGTGGCCTGTGGTCCCCTTGAGAATGAGGCGATTGCAGTGATGTGGGGTGTAAAGCTTGCGGAGGTGATCGTTAAGTGCCAACATGAACCTACAGACCCAACGCGATTTTTCCACGATTCATACTCTGATAAGCACATGGTTTAAAAAATCGCCAAAACCGTTACGTAAAGCTCGTTACATAAAGGTTTTGGTGGCCTCCGATACCCGATACCGTACCTTTACCTGTTTATCCCGAAACACAACCGTAACGCCCTAAACCGTTACGTAACGGGCGTTACGCCCGATACGTAAAAGTTTCGGTCATAGGACTGGGTTCCGAAAATCCCTAAACTCATTTTAAAACCTCATTTTTGCTTCATCTCTTCTTCTCTACCTATTCTTAGTACTTTTTTTTTTCTAAAATCATTTTGTTTTTTGTTGATTAACAACTTGATTTGGGGATTAATTCATAGATTTGAATGAATTCAAGGCAGGTTCTTTATTTCGGGTATGTTTCAACCCTCGACCCATCTAATTTCCTTATTTCTAAATTTTGAGCTTCATGTTGGCTTTAAAAGAATCTTGTTACTCATTTATTTATTTTTAATTTTTTTTTTTTTTCTATTTATAGGAATTTTTTGGATTTTTTTAAGCAAAAAAGAAAAAAAAAAAAGTAAAGGCTGAAACCGTTACGTAACGGCGTTACGTAAAGGTTTCGATCGTGTCCGTTACGGTGTCCGAAACCGTTTTTTTAAACCTTGGATAAGCATGTTAATATGGCATCTCCCTTTGCTTTGGCCATCTCGGTCGATCCCTTGCTGATTATTGCCCACCCTTGCTCACTACCATCAAAGCTAAGCATCCTCCTGATCTCCTGCATTATGAAATCATTCTCGACTGTATTGCCTTGTTGCATCTTGGAGTACCACATGTTCTCCAATCGAACCCAGAAGAACCATATTTCTGTAGGGTCAATCCAACAATGACTAAGTTTCTCCGCAATGATGGTTGCGTTATTCTTGCGCACTTGCTCCTTCGGGTTGCACTTTCCTATGTAAACCATCTCAAATTGAATACCTGCGTAATGTGCAACCATTCGAGCACTTGTCGTAAATTTCCTGATCCAATTGATATCCTCTCCTCGATAGAAGCAAATGTACTTCCCTCCACGTATCTATTGTATTGCACATATTAGGTTGTCCAATTTCATTGACTTGTATAAAGTATTACATATTCCCCTACGAAATATATATTTGTTTGAATGTGTATATGAGAATCAAAGTATCTGTTAAAAGAGTAGTGAAGATGGATGTACCCAATTGAGTATGTTTTGATCAATGCCGTCTACCAGTAAGTCAAGTGTCCAGTTAGTCTCTTCCTTCCAGAGGGCTAACTCCCTCGCGCTAGAGAAAGGATAGGCTACACTTCCCCATATCCAGATCATGTGGATCATGTTCAGGCACACAACCCTCCCTTGAGGGTTCAACACCACTAAGAGAGGCTTCTTTGTAAAGTGCCACACCTCCTTGATGTACTTGATAACTGCCGGCTGTATCAATGAAGGGGGCTGCACCGTGTACCATGGCATCATTGACTGCAGCTTCTTAAATTGCATTTGCTCAGCATAGTTCCATGGGGTTGATCTATCCCTGATCGGGATCCATACAATCTCGTACTGACTCTCCTGTCTCATTGGATTGTTCCGCGACTCTTATACATCTGCTCGAGTATCTCAAGCTCTTCAGAGATCTCGATGTCTGATATGAACACTAACACATTCTTCCTCATCAGTACCTCAATGTTTACCTGTTCGTGTTTAGACATAAATTAAGAAACTGTTAGACAGACACACGTGATTTTAGTTAAGTTCTCTTCTTTTGGAAGGGTTTGCAACCAAACCGGGCCAGGCTCAGCCGCCCGAGCCTAACCCAACCATTGGGTGGGAACAAGCTTGGCTATTCGACTTTGGGTAAGTTTAAGGGCAAGGAAGGAGAGAGTGGGGCTAAGAGGAAACCGTTTTCTTGGTGAAACCGTCGGAGAGAGGCTGCAGATCATCCTTGCTGCAGATCATCCTTGCTGCAGATCAAGGCCTTAAGAATCTTCTCGTTGTCAAGGTGGACTGTTTCGAAGAGGAGCACAAGATTCTCAGTCATCCACATATGGCTTCTTATCTGCATCACGCCATTGATTTATGATGAGCAAATATTACATATGCAGTGTGAATGTTATTCATCTAATTGAAGTGGGCATGGGCTGATCACATATGTGGTTGTTGCAAATAGCGAGTTGCTCGCTTAGGTTGCCATTTATGTTGCTGATCCTGTGAACCAAACTTGATAGCTCCCAATCGTCTGTGGTCGAGGATATGTAACTGAAATCAATGTGCATGAGAGGCTCATCACTGTGCATGTATGGAATAAATAACTCAAAAATGGCCGGGTTAGTCATGGAATGCACATGGACATGAATAGGTTAATTAGAATTATAGAGGGGGTTTGAGGGGAGACAGAGACGTGGGAGAGATTATAGATGGGAGAGAGAGAGAAGCTAATAAGCTCAACACTTCCACCAGATTGGGTGCAACATGTTAGAAGTTGTAGACACCTTGTGTTTGCCCGAATTCCTCATGCTCTCGTACTTCTTCTCCAAGGCAAGACAGACTCCACGAGAACACTTTAAACCCCGTTCACCCATTTACAAGCATCCCACCACCATCTAAAGATCACCTGGACCTTAATTCCAATGTAGGGATATTTTAGTCATTTAACCATCCAAAAGCGAGACCAGACTTGAGGTAATAATTCAGAATTTTTATAAATCCTATGGCTTCCATTACACATTTTAAAATTCATTGTTGAAAGGCCTAGAGATCAATCTTCCACTACAGTGGTAGTTTCGTAAATGTATCAAAACCAAAATGGCTGTTATTATATTACTGCCATTCACTATTTGCCTAAGATTTTAATGGCTTAATTACAGCCATTTCAAATTTTGTCTATTTATCAATTGTCGGTAACGTTATTACCGCCAATCTAAATATGACTTAAATAGTGAATGACAGTAATAACTTTACCAACACATTGTGATAAAGATATTTTTCGAAAAACGGTTACACCTTTACATGTCAGAATGTTGAAATTACCCCCACATCCCTAATTGGTGGTAATAACTTTACCACCGTTTCAATATTAGGCTTATTTTAAAATGTCCCCACTTACATTACCGTAATTTATTGGATATTTTCATAATTTAGTTACGAGGCCATGTGCTAGACTCTCTGGAGTCACTGAGCATCATATTTTAGAATAAGTCTTAAATGACGGTAAAAACATCACCGACATTATGAAATTGACCTATTCTTGGAATGGAGGTAAAGTTATTACCTCCATTTTGATATTTATGTAATTCCAACACAATTTCTTCTAGAAAATTTTTGTGCTTTTGGCAACTCATGCCCTTGACAACCTGGAAAATTCCTGAAAAATGGTCCCCTTTTAAATACCAAAATATCATTAAATGACTAAAATCCCCCTAAGCATATTTAGTCCCATATTGGAATTGATGGTGTTTTTCCTCTCAACCTCTCCCTTATAAATACCCCAGCCGTCTACCCATTTCACACCAACTCTCAACTGGCCAAAATTATGTCCAAAAAGACTAAGGAAGCCATGCATTTGCAAGGCATCCCAAGTCTTAGAAATTTTCCATCATTCCCTTTGTCCAAGTTCTAAATTCCACAAGTCCTTAGAAATCCAAAAAAAGCCTTGGAGGAGAGAAGTTTTAGGGAGTTAAAAGCATTGGAGAATGAGAGATCGTGAAGGAAAAGCTTGAAGGAAAAAATCAAGGGGGCCTTCAACCCACATAGGTAGGCCAAACTTTCCCATCTTTTCCATTTGTGTTAATTCTCCTTTTTAACTCTATTTTTTTTTCTTTCAATAATGTGAGCCTTTAGACAGATTTTGAGACCTATCCCTCTCTCTTTGGGTAGTTTGGACTCTCCTATGACGTGTTTCGCCGATTAGGGGGATTCAAATGAAAGAAAGAGGGGTAGGAACCTATAGGCATTTTTAGAACTCATTCTTGTTTGTTTTCTTTAATTTTATGAAATAAGAGTCAAATTGTTGAAAAATTCCCCTCTCTTCGCTCTAAAACTCATTGAAGACTCCCTATGACGTGCTTCGCCGAATTGGGGCTCTTTGTGAGATATCGAGATGCCCCCTAGTTTTAGAACCCTTGTTTTCAATCTCGTAGTTTCCAAACATTTGGGTTTTGGTACATTTTTTTTCTCTTCCTAAAGTCACTAAAGATCCCCTACGATGCGTTTTGCCGAATTGAGGTTTTTTGTGAAAAATGGGAGAAGGATGATATTCCCTTTATATTTAGATACGTATGAGTTTTTTTCAAAATTTCATCATTTTCATGCATTATATCGATGGCTAATCTTCCTAGATTAGAGTCGTTGTAATGCTCATTTTGTTAGGACACAGTCACTATTTTCAAAATTTCATCATTTTTCATGCATTATAGCGATGTTTAATCTCCCTAGATTAGAACCGTTATAATGCTCATTTTGTTAGGACATAGTCATTTTTTTCAAAATTCTATCATTTTGCATGCATTATAGTGATGTCTAATCTTTCTAGATTAGAGTCGTTATAATGTTCATTTTTTAGTCATTCTTTTCAAAATTTCATTATTTTCATGCATGATATTGATGTCTAATCTCCTTAGATTGGAGTCGTTATAATGCCCACTTTTTTTTAGAGCTTGATCATTCTTTTCAAAATTCTATCATTTGCATGCATTATGACGATGTCTAAGCTCCCTAGATTAGAGTCATAATAATGTCATTTCTTTTTAGACTTAGGTTTCCTCATCTATTTTTCTAAAATTTCAAATCTAGAGTCCCTAGAATGCTTTCATTATTCCATTCGCTTATTTGATTTATTGGCTTATTTGTTTTATTTTTATTTTTTAAAAAAAATGGTCTCAGAAAGTTTGCATGCTTCTATCTTTTTGCATGTCTTGAGTGCTTATGTACTTTATGATTCAATTATCATGCTATCACATGCTTTTATTGTATGGTTTGGATGTTAATTGCACTTCTCATTTCTAAATGCACTGAGCACTTCATGTTTGCATCATGCCACAACCCAGCATACCTACTAGGATTAGTAGGGGATAAAGTAATTGAGTGCCCGTGGATAGCATCCCTGTAGCGGCAACGAAACATCTCCAACTCGAAACACCAACTAAATAAGCGTATGCTTGCATACGTGGAGGTTTGAAGATTTGGGAGCTGAGCCTTATAGGTTGAATTAGTGAACCCTAAACTCATGAGCAAGTAGAAGAGTTATCATGTCAAAATGACCTTAGGACACATCTTCAAAATCATATGATAAAAGTGTTTCTTGCCTCTATAGTGATGATGATGTGTTGAAATGTCATATTGTAATGTTTTTATCATGAATTGTTATACTTGTTGTGCTAAGCTTATGATGCCATATTTGGTGCACTAAACTTATGCTCATCGATGATATGTTTAAATGTTGTTGGATAATGATATTGTAATGCTGAGTTTCGTATATGGATGTTATGATATAATGTTCATTTTCATACCTCATATGCAATTCATTATGTCATGCATAAGAGTTCATGGAAAGCAAGAGTTTCTAACCCTAGCTTCTTGCATGTCAAGAGTTCATCCCTTCATGTGGGTACCTCACCCATACTTGGTCTTATCATGTTCAAATGCAACCCCTTAGGTGAGTCCTTGACTCGCTCTTTAGAGAGACCTCCTATTTGGTTTAGGGTAGTGATTACCCAAAACTTTTTTCATGAGCATTCATGCATGACTCATGTCAAAAGGTACCTCCACCGTTGTAAGCATTGATTCATTTCAAAAGGAGAGATGTGTTATTCTCACCTAAACATGCATTAAAAGATCGAAATTCTCATTTTATAAATATGATGTTTAAGTGAGAAGAAATTCAAGGAAACAAATGAGGACAATTCAAGAGAAGTAAGCCCAAGCTCGAGCCCAAGCGAGGACAATTCAAGACTTTCTTTTTTTGGTTGCCCTCGAAGGCCCATTTTGTAAAAAATCTTTTTCGCCCTTGAAGGCCCCCTTGTATTTTTCTTAAATGACATTTTCAATCAAATCATTTGATTTGTGGGAGGAAGTTAAAAAAGTCTCAAAAATAAAAATTAAAAATCTATTCATTTTTGGTGGCATAAATCTTTCGGGTAGCCCATTTTATTGCTAAGGGTTTCAAAAACCCTAAAGCAATCTCATTTTAAAAATCAATGATAAAATCCATTCAGTTCATCTTTGGTGGCATAAATCCCTTGGGTAGCCCATTTCATTGCTAAGGGTTTCGAAAATCTCAAAGCAATCTCACTTAAAAATCAATGATAAAATCCAGATTTCATGGCATAAATCCATCGAGTAGCCCATTTCATTGCTAAGGGTTTCAAAAACCCTAAAGCGATTTCACTTTAAAATCAATGATATACTAATATGTCTTCATACTAACCCAAGATATACCTTATCTTGTAAAGAATTATCTTCCCACAGAGTTTGTCCTCTCACACGTCTTGGTTGTGTTGTATTGTAAATATGCTACCTTTTTAAGCATTGAAGAATAGAATGCTTATCAAACAAGGATTCTATACTAGAGTAATAAGTTTCTCTAAGAAAGTTATATAAGCATATGAGGCGTTATAATTAAGAGTATTACGTTCTTTTATGGTAGCAGACGACATGGATCCATGACATTGGAGGCGGCCCAATTCTAAAAAAACAGTCGAAGATATCCAATCATTAGAGTCTGAGCAGTCATAGGAGGGTATGGACGGGTTCCAGAAGATCAAGTAGCTATATTGTCGAGGGTGAGTTTGAGGTAGATTTATACCTCCTTGAACTCATATCTAATCTTAATTTATAAGAAAACGGACTTTGCTTAGGGGAAATTGATTGAAGGAAGTGAGAGCAATGAAGAATTTGATCATTATAGAATGGCCGGTGATTTTCTAACTCTAGACTTTAATGCGGAGAGCTAGTATTGTTGATTTCTTGATGAACAGATCACCATTGCTAAGGGATACTTGAGCATAATTGAATCATTAGTATCTGTTCTACCAGGTAGTTTAACCCAGTTGGGTAGGAAGTCAGGGTAGGAAGTTTACGAAGATTGAGTGGCAGCCCGAAGGTAATTTGTCTGTAAGGAAGGAGAATGGTATTGAAAGTAAGCCTGTGAAGCTATATTTTGATGATGGTTCGATCATGTTTGTTGATCATGTTCTGGTTATAGTTTCATTGAGGGTTCTCAAAGTCGGAATTCAGGAAGATTCAGGTATGTTCAATCCTCATCTTCCCGCTTTCAAGATCGAAGCAATATCCAGGCTTGGATTTGGTGTTGCTAGCAAATTGTTTCTTCAATTGAGTCCAACCCATGATCAAGAAAACATCAAGAGTTCCCTTTTTTGAAAATGGTTTCCACCCGTGTGGATGAAGACTGATTTCCTTTGTCCAATCTACAAGTAATTACCCTTTATCTTTATTTAATATATAAAAAATGGAGATAATGTCTGAGAAAAGGAGAAGGAATGCTTTGCCAACAAGTGAGTGCCGAGTGCCCATTCTTGTGACAGATTTGGTAAATAAGAGGAGCCCGAAATTGAGGGGGGCCTGATCCATGTATGCCAGATTGATTTCCACGGCCTGGAGGGCGTGGAAAGAAGCTACGACCACGGCCAAGGTGAAAGTGGCCACGACCATGACCACAACCTCATGAAGGAGATGACTAATGCAGTTGGTGTTGGCCATAGAAAGCCGCAGGGGCTGGATCCATAATCGGATGAAACTGAAGTAGTCGTGTTCATGTGTAAGAAGCCGAGTGCGAAGTTCAGAAAGAGTGATGGGCTCAATGCGATTAGTAACCGTAATAAAGGCCTCGTAGTCTGGAGGAAGGCCGCCAAGAACAACCATAACAAGGTCCTTGTCTGTAACGATGTCTTGGATTGAGGCAAGTTAGTCGGCAATAGTTTTGGCTTGATTAAGAAATTCAGTCATGGAATAAGAACCTTTGTGTAAGGACTGGAATTGAAGGGGCAATTGCATCTAGCAAGCTTGATACTGTTGGGTGAAGGAGGCTGCAAGGTGATCCCATATGGCCTTTGAGCTATCAAGGCCGACCGTTTGGGCCAGTACGTCGTCGGTGAGCGTGGAATTGAGGCAACAAGTAACATAATTGTCATATCTTTCCTAGAGAGTGAAATTTGGGTTGACGTTGCCAGAGGGAAGAAGGGATGGTGGGGGGGGGGGGGGGGGGGGGGTTGGCTGCCATTAACAAACCGAAAAAGATCTTGAGAGATTAAAATCGGATGGACTTGGTTCCGCCAAACAAGGTAGTTCATTCCATTGAATTTTACAGTGAGAAAATTGGTAAGATTTGAGAGATTGAGTGAAGGTAACGAATGAGAAGAAGGGTGTGGAGGAATCCCATGTGGTTCCTCATTGGTTGGTTCCTTTGTTGGAGTATCATTGAAGACAGTAGACATGTTCACGGGAAGGAGGATAGCAGAGATAAAAAATTAATTGCAAGAACAGTGTATGCTCTGATACCATAAACAAAATTGGAAAAGACCTGGAAAAGATGGGTCTTTTCTTATTGCTGAACGTGTTACAATCAATGTGTATATATAGGAATTCTACTATTGAGAGAACCCCTTGTACAGTTGAGTTACTTTTTTAGAGTTTACAGATAATAGGAAACATAAAGATTCACTTGCTATTCTAGGCTATAGTATAGTTGTTCACTTGCTATTCTAAGGCTATCGTATAGCCGAAGAGAAGTTGGAGGAGGGGGAGGGCTGGTTTCCTTTGTGTGATGAAGATCTTGATCCGGTTAATACTTTCTAGCTTTATTTACTTATTAGTCTTTCACATAGCCCTATCTTATTTTTCATAAGACTATTTTCCTATAAGGATTGAGATAATGATTTTTAATAATTTATCAAAACATTATTTTGATCGATCATGCTTTTACCAAGGAAAATGCTAGTGAGACCGCAAAGGGCCGAGACCACACTGAGACCGTGCATGTGATGCATGGATCTCAAACTTTCATTAAATTGATTTTTGAAATTTTGAGATCCGTGCATCACAAGCACAAAATGACTTTACTACTGAGACTGCAAAGGGCCGGGACCACACCAAGACTGTGCTTGATTTTTGAAATTTTGAGATCCATGCATCACATGCACGGTCTCGGCCCTTTGTGGTCTCACTAGCATTAGCATTTTCCTTTACGAAAATGGTTTCCTAGAAATTTGAACCCATTCAGTAGCCTAAAATTCTAAAAAAAAATTAATCATTTGACAGTCCTACCTAATGGTACTAGAGATTATTGGACTTAAGACTATTCTCCTATGAGGATTGAGATAATGATTTTAAATACTTTTTCAAAACATTATTTTGATAGACCGTGCTTTTACCAAAATGGTTTCCTAGAAATTTGAACCAATTCAGTAGCCTAAAAATTCTTTTAAAAAATTAGGTTGACATCTCCTAATCATTAGACAGTCCTACTAATGGTACTAGAGATCAAGGATCAAACAAGTATAGTAGACTCTCTTGAAGTTAATAACCTTGGTGGAAAGAAATTATATTAATTATAAACTAATATCATATACAAGAATCACTATATTAGCCCATCAAAAAATTTCATGTCATAAATTCTTTTGAATGTATTGTATTTTCCTTATAAGTTTCATGTAGATACAATTGTATAAGGCTAGGCACTCCAAAAAACCAAAAAACAAAAGATTTTATGCGACCTTTCGAACTAATGATTCTTCATAATGTCGGGCTTTTTCTTACACCATTGTACTTTGTAATTTCTTTAGGTGAGTAAGGATATCATAATCTATAATTTTCGTATCAGTGTATGAAATGTAGCTAACATTTCTTTTGGTGTTATTCTTTTTTTTTTTTTGTTTTTTTTGTATATTTTCACCATTCTCTTCTTCAATATTATTTTGGTTTGCCATTGCAAGCAGATCTTCATCCTTTTAGAGACCAAATTCCTTTTGAACTTGGCTTTTTGTGGGATTCTCCTTTTTAGTTTTGTTAATTATTTTGAAGTCCTCATGCAATGATTTTTTTAGTATTTTTTTTTAAAATATCTAAAGCTTTATACTACGTATGGTAATTTATTATACATAGCCAAAATATCTAAAATAATTTTCTCTTTCTCTTCCGGATACCTAAACCGTCATAAAGTGTTTATAAGATTCATATAATTATGTATTAATATAATATAAAAACCTCTCTTATAATTAATAATATACCAGAATTTTCTTAAAAATTTATTATTTAGCAAGTATAAGGGATTATTAATTATATTCAATCGAACCAAGTTGGTTCTTTACAAATTTATTAATTATTAGAGATTATTAAGTTATAAAATATTAATTATAAGAGGGCCTACTATAATAAATTATAAATCCCTGCATCTCATTTAATACTAGCCTTCAAACAACTCATGGCCACAGGGAGCACAGGCGATTTGCTTCCCATATCCAACTCCATCCAAAAAATTATTTTTTTCCAATCCCCAGTAAAATTATTTTTCTCCAACCCATGTGGAATTATCAAGAAAGAGCGAAAGCCCAATTTGGAGGTTCAAAGACACATTTTAGAACTTAAAAGAACTAGTAGCATATCATTACTATTATAATTTCACAAAACACAAGCCTTAGTAGTGAAATCACAGGAGGATTATTCAACTACTAGAAAAACTAGAGATAGACACCCTGGATATCACACCAGATTACTGCATATATAGTAGCAACCGTAGTTGTAGAAAGTAATGGCCATCTCATACTGCGGCTCAATCGATGCAGCATCGGTACATGATGAACTTCTCCATAGGGCGGCCACAGTCTGCACAGACCACCCTCTCCGGGATGTGCCCTGTGATACCGGGGAGAATGAGGCGATTGCAGTGATGTGGGGTGTGGAGCTTGTGGAGGTGTTCGTTAAGCGCCGGCACGAACCTGTCAGGCACAGCATTCTCCTTCCACGAATCGAACTCTGTTAAGCATTGTAATATGGTATCTCCCTTCGCTTTGGCCATCTCAGCCGATCCCCTACTGATCACTGCCCACCCTTGCTCACTCCCATCAAAGCTAAGCATCGTCATGATCTCCTGCATTATCACATCATTCTCCACAGTTTTGCCGTGTTGCATCTTGGAGTGCCACATGCTCTCCAATCGAACCCAGAAGAACCAGATAGATGTAAGGTCTGCCCAACAATGACTAAGTTTATCCACCATTATGGTTGTGACATTCTTGCGCACTCGCTCCTTCGGGTTGCTCTTTCCCACGTATACCATCTCAAGAGGGATACCTGCGTCACGTGCAACCTTTCGAGCCTCCATCGTAAATTTCTGGATCCACTCCATATCCTCCCCTCCATACAAGCAAATGTACTTTCCTCCGCTTATCTGATGGATTGCACACATTAATTAGGTTGTCCAATTTCAGTTACTTGTATACATATTACGTGTATATGCATGTTAGTATGTATTTATAATAGAATCTAAGTATATATATGTTAAAAGAGTAATGAAGATGAATGTACCCAAGTGAGTATGTTTTGATCAATGCCGTCTACCAGTAACTCAAGTTTCCAAGATTCCTCCTTCCAGAGGGCTTCCTCCCTGGCGCTAGTGAAAGGGAAGGCTACACTTCCCCATATCCAGATCATGTGGAGCGCGTTCCGGCACACAACCTTTCCTTGAGGGTCCAACACCACTAGGAGAGGCTTCTTGGTAAAGCGCCACACCTCCTTGATGTACTTCATAACTGCCGGCTCTACCAATGAAGGGTGGTGCACCGAGTACCATGGCATCATCGACTGCAGCTTATCAAATTGCATTTTATAGGCATCAGTCAATGGGGTTGTCCTGTCTAGGATCGGGATCCACACTATCTCGTACTGACTCTCCAGTCTTGTTGGATCGTGCCTCGATTCTCTATACATCTGTTCGAGTATGTCAAGCTCTTCAGAGATGTCGAGGTCTGATATGAGTAGTAACACGATCTTCCTCCTCAGTACCTCAAGGTTAACCTGTTCGAGTTTAGAAATAAATAAAGCAACTATTATATAGACAGTAATAATTATAGTCAACCTGTCTGCTTTAGGAAGAGGTGAAACCCGAGCCTAAGCCAACAATTGGGTGGGCTTGAGCTTGGCTATTCAATCTTTGGGTAAGTTTAAGGGCAAAGAAGGATAAAAATAGGGCTATGCAAAGAAATAAAAGTCACCGGAATTGAAACGAAACGAACGATACGTATAGGTTTTGGTAGTCTTCTATATTGTATGAATAGTTTATTATTTAATTTTGTTTTCATTTATTATGAAATTGTAATTGTGTTTGATGCTGTCTTTGAGTTGCTCTCCATGATTATATTCGGTAAAATTAGTTCCTACAATTGATTTGATTTTTTTTTAAAAAGAAAATTTTGTTTGTATCGTCCGAAACCTATACATATAGGTTACGGTTGGGTCCGATACTTCCACCAAAATTGTATTTTTAATCCTTGGGGCTAAAAGCAAACCCTTTTCTTGGTGGAACCGTCGTAGAGTGGCTGCAGATCATCCTTGGCATATATCAAGGCCTTAAGAATCTTCATGTTGTCAAGGTGGTTTGCTTCGAATAGGCGCACAAGCGTTTGATAAGCTTCCATATGTCGCTTCTCATCTGCATCACACCATTGATTAATGATAAGCATTGCTTCTTCCATGTATGTATAATTTGTTAAAAGATAAATTATCTTTCTTATTATTTTGTAAGGGTAAGGTTTTATGTCCAGCAAAAAAGAAGTTTTATGTCCATAATAGTTCTTACTTATTAATCAATGAACAGGTAAAAGTATGCCAAAAACATCACCTATACTTAAGCTAATATATGGACAAAGCTTCTGAGACCCTCTTAGGGCCGAGACCACCGAGACTAAGCTCTAAGAGCAGGGGATTTCAGGTGTGGCCTACCATGTGAACCACCTGAAATCCCATGCTCTTAGAGCATGGTCTCGGTGGTCTTGGCCCTAATGGGGTCTCAGTAGCAAAGTCTCTTATATATATATATGCGCGCTTTGCTACGTTCCAGTCAGCACTGGATTCTTGGCTGTCACGAGTCCCAAGCTGTTTCTGTTTTTCTTAACACTTTTAACACGATGCTATGTGGGGGGGGGGGGGGGGGGGGGGGATCTGGCCCAAGTTATGCATGCGACATGAGGCAATAAAGGGGGAGAAGTCATTTCATTTTCTCCCCTTTTTTTTGACTTATCTCCATTTGATATCTTCTCCTCTTTATATTGCCACATGCCGCATGCATGCCTTAAGCCAGATCATTTTGATTCTGGCGAGAGCCAGATCAAATCCGATCCCTAGGTGGGACGATCTCAGACGGTCTCAGAAGCTTTATGGTACATGTATGTATTGAACTGTGTTGGCCTCACCTATATATTGATAGCAAATAGCGAGTTGCTTCGTGAGGTGGCCATGTATGTTGCTGACCTTGTGAGCCAAGCTTGATAGCTCCCAAACCTCCGCGGTAGACGACATGTACCTGAAATCAATGTGAGAGACTCATCATTATGATTGGAAGTGGAATGAAAAAGTTAGTCAATGGTGAAGAACAAGAAGAACACAACATACTCGTGACTGTAGCCTGTAAGGCCAATAATCTGGGTCGCGCAAGTCACGAGACTTCTGATGGTCCAATAGACGGCAGTTGGGATATGAGTCAAGGCCATCGACATGGCTGGGGTGTCGGACGTAATGTAGTGGGACGGTAGCTCCTTGAACTCGACAATGCACTTGGTCACATCCAACATTGCCTTGATTAGGTTATTAAGTGCATCAAATCGGTGTTTCAAGGAGTCAGAATGCTCCATGATTTCGGGTAATTGCTTAAGGAGTGCAACGGATTTGGCGAGGCGGTTTGTGGAGTAGAGCTGGGTCACGAGCCAGAACTCGCCATAGATCGTAGCGAAGGCCGCTAAGGCTAGTACCACCTTCGCATCCCATGTATAGCTCGAGAGCATGTTGAATAGTGTCAAAGTCGTTGCATGCGCATCTCCCCCACCGGTGCACTTGTACGATATCTGTCAATTTACATGCAACCACGTAAATACGATTCTAGAGATAATATTTTACATAAAGGATCATATATATATATATGTATACACATATATATGTTTATCATTGGTGATATAACCTCGCAGGAAATTCTTTGAATGGAATAAGCCAAAGCTTCTAGCATGCCGGTGAAGCCAGAATGGCTGGTCTTGTCCGCGAAGGCATCCATTTGGGCTTGTGTGTCCTACATAATTAAAATCACACTGCGATCAGTAATTTTGTAACAAGCACATAAGTATAGCAGAAGTAGAGGCCCCATGCGCAGACCCTATCGAATCAATAGAGGGAATCTCTCAATACATTGATAGTAGATTTCTTAATGATAAATTATGCCGTGCAAAAAGAAAAAGATTGTAAAAGAGAAGGTGGAGGATTATACATGTACAGTGCCATCAATTATAGGTTTGGCTTGACGCCAGATGTCCTCGACGAGCTGGAGAAGAGGCTTGGCATCAATCTCGCGACCATCCGGAGCATGGGTTGCTTCAATTTGCTTCATCATAACACTGTCATCCGATGTCGAGAACATATGGCGGTCGCTTTTGATCAGTTGCTGCATCTTATTAGGCAGTACAGTGATCGCCATTTGGGTTACACAAAGCAATATCAGAGAAAGCTCTAGGAGGGTTTAGAGAGGGGATGGTAGCTTGTGTGGGTTTACAGATTAATTATGCTAAGCTTTATATAGTCAGTAAAACACAGGGAATAAAGCCATTTGAATCAACTAATTCCTTGCTTCAAATGTTGTTTAAACCCCCCTCTTTGTTTAAGACAAGACCTTGGCCATGGTGGTCCCATATCGTACCTCTTTCTTCTATACAAGTCTGTTCGAGATTCCACCTGTCCTCCCGGAAGATCTCTTGATTACCCGATAGTATGATTGCAACCGTAGGATCTATCACCTTTTCTTTGACGGTAGATGATATTTAATAGAGGTATTTTATGATGGACCTGAAGTCCATCATCCCCAGTAGAGCCCCACCATTAATCATTCAACAGTGCATATGATTTGTAGGTTCTTCTTGTGTAACTACGATGCAAGATGCAAGATGTAGTTAATTTTTTATATAGGTGACCCATTACGGTAACTTCCCGCTACCGCCGATCTTGGCCCAATTTAATAAAATGGTTTCCTTCCTTACTTGATACCCCGAGTATCCTATGATTGAGAAAAACAAACAAAAGCCAAAAAAGAGGAGGAAAAAAAAGTAATACAACTGGCACTTTTTTTTGGTGGAAAGATTGTCGTGTAAAACACACACACATACACCCTAAATGCACATACACAATCAGACCTAAGGGAGTGGCATTCTGATTTAAAAGCCCGTGCCAAGTAATGGGCTATCAAATGGTTTGTGATACAACAATCCGGAACCAAATTGTCTGTGTTGTTCACTGTGGCATTCCCTGTGGCCAGTGTTTAAAGGGCATGGGATTACCTCTAGTGCACGCCCGAGCCCCAGCCTCGGGCATCCATTCATAATCCGGCGTTGGGCCCTAAAAAGGGGAGAAGCCATTTCATTTTCTACCCTATACTTTTTTGACTTCTCCCGCATTGAGATCTCTTCCCATTCATCTCCTATTTTTATCAATCCATGGCAGGTGATGAATGGACGCCCGAAGCTGGGCCTAGAGCGTGCACCAGATGTCCCATGTAATTTAAAGGCCAAGATTACTTGTAAAGCTATTAAATCTGTACAAGCTAACAGATGTTCACCTTTAAACACACTTGGCCACAAGGAAAGCTACAGTGAACAACTCAGACGATATGGTTCTCAATAATCCACTGCGGAAGGTTGGCTTCCATGGTGGCTGCAAAAGGGCACAAGCTTGACCCTAGAACTTTTTTGAGTGCTACGTCAACATTTACTAAAATTTAATAGGGAAAGCAAAGGTTAATGCTTACTTGCTGGAGGGGAGGATATATTTAAGTTTAGGGTTAGGATCAAACCCTAACCTTAAAACAACTCGTGCGCCCCTATTAAATTTTAGAAAATGTTAACGTTAACACCCAAAAAAGGTGCTAGGCTAGGTTTTTGGACCCTTCGTAGCCACCTTTTGCAGGGAGTCTTCTACAGTGGATTATTATTCCACTCTAAGGAGTGCTAACCCTACTCTCAGTCAATCCAAACTCTCACCCACAACCAATCGCATGTCCACTTTGCAGTGATTAAAACAATTTTTCACCAAAAAATGGACAGGTGGTTGGTTAAGGGTGAAAGTATAGGTTGACGGAGTAGGACTAGCATTCCTCATTCCACTCTAGTAAGCATATATTGTATTTATATGTAATAAAATATGTCATCACAAGCAATTTCGTTGTATTTACTACTTGGCACTATTTGAGTGAGTGCACTGCTAAGATTGCTCAAAAAAAAAAAAAAAAAAAAAAAAAAAATTTGAATTGTTGATTTAGTTTCTTACTCCAATTGTTGTGTTTGATCTTGTCTATTTTGAACTTATCATCTAACTAAAATAGATATGTGACAAAAAGATATGTAGATAATAAAATCGTTTTGCAATGCATAATAATAGTTTTTTTTTTTTGCAAAACAATGTTTGGTAATGTTTGATGTCATTTTATTGCATCTTATTGTAGAGGCATTTGATGTAATTTTTTAAAATTAGATTTCCTTAGGCGGGAATAATGTAAATCATAAAGAGACAAAATAGAACCCCAAAAAATGACGGAAATTTCTTTTTAAGAATAGAGGTTTAAGGGGAAATTTTAAGACAAAATTTTCCAAAACATTGACAACAATGAGATTAAAATGTCTACCCATGTTAGCAAATTAAGCTCTGTTTCATAAGTAAACTTTTTCAAATAAAGGCAAAATAACTAATGTCCAAAAAGTAGAGCTGCATAATAGATGTATGCTAAACTTATTTCACTTTTGGCTCTTATTTTTTTATACAAAGTTAAATAAAATATTTTTTACAGACTTGCTAAAAAATCAAAATAAAATAATTATGAATAATTTTCTATTACCTATCTCATACTATGAAATAGATTTTCCAATAATCTATTCAATATTAAGCTTTTGGGCCTTTTGAATCCTTGAGACTTTGCTTTTTTATATGATTAGAATGAAGATCATTTAACACATTTTTTTTTAGCAAACCTTTCATTTTATTTAAAATAAAAATTTAAGTAAAAAATCTATAAATTTATAAGTATATAATTTAAAAAAATATTAAAAATCTACCAATTTATGAACTCCTTTGCTTCTATTACATTTAAGTCTATTCAGATTGGGATTCCTGATAATGTTTGCAAAGATACACCTCATATATATAATATAAAATTGTTAAAATTTTATTATCATGGATATTATTAAAATTTAAATTCTATTTGATCTTCATAACTGTTAATAGATAAATATATTCCCGCAATAGTAGGTCTTACAGTAACCTTTTCATAAGAATTCATCCTTCATTTTCTATTAAAACTCCCTAGGATCATATAAGAATTATATTAGTTAAGTAATATGTTGCATCATTTAATATATCATAGATTAAAAAAAAATTTACTCGTATTGATGATGGTGCATTTTTGCATCATTAATACTCTTTTGTTGTTCTTTTTTAGAATTGTAAAGAATATTAAACTCTAATTATCAACCCTAACACATTTGTAGATGAAAGTCAAATGTTTAGATTTATTAAAATAATAAACAAGAAAATTTAAACAAAATATTTCGGTGGTAAAGACATACCCATGATTTTCTATTTGCTCGCATTCTTAGGTGTTCTTCTATTGGAATAAAATTGTACATTTTCACTAAACTGACAACATCAACTTTTTCCTATTTTATGACAATAGAATTTTAAATTTAATTCATTGTTTTTTTGGATATTTACAAATTGAGAATTTACATGGCTCATAACTTCATTTGAAATAACCTAAATCTTATTAAGCTGTAATAAATCTTTGAATTGTTAAGAGATATATTAAATATTATTGCTTAAAATTTTTGCACTTTGCAAAATAAATTTAATTAAATAACTATATAATTATAAAAATAAAATAACTTAAAAATATATAGTTTACTAACATCATCATCCATTATCTACTCTTCTATAAATCGGGTATTAATCTATACATTGCATAGTTTTTTTACAAAATGAACAAGGATAATAATTGTCACATTTTTCTTTTCTCGTACATACATTCTTTTTGTTAAGATATCTTAATGGTCAATACACCTTATGCTTCAGAGCTCTTTCATAAAAAAGTAGATATTTTTTTAGGGTTTGGGATCTCTGTACACACAAATCTATTATTTTTATTTTATTTTTTAGTAAAACACACAAATCTATTATAAAGGTCAGGATTTGTAATCTTATATTCAATTTGCATTATGATTAACAGATGTCCATGCGGAAAGCCCTCTCTTTTCGAACCCTTGTTAGTTTGTTAGTATCTGCTCAAGTCTTGATTTTAAATCATCTTGTATTTCTTTTTGCATTGTAGATTGCATGATATTGTTTTAAAGAGCAGGTTATCCAAAATGTTATACCAAGGTCATAAAATTAAGATATCTATGATGCATATCCATCATATCGCTTGGCCCTCCTATAAAATAAAGGTTGAACAATTATTTTTTTCATCGCATTTTGTTTTGCCAACTATTTGATTGCTTTCTTCGATAATAATTTAGACAAATTGTTTCAAGCTTTATATACAGGTCCACATGTTATTGTTAATAATCGTTCAGACATACAAAATAGCAGAATATCACCATCTCTAATTTGAAGTTCATAGCAGAAGTATTGTTGACAACACTTTTTCCCATTTTTCTCTCATTAATACCTATAGAAGAACAATGATTTCATGATCAGTTTATAAAAAAATAGTTTATAAAATCAAAATTAATAAGTATAAATGCTTAAATTTATTAAGGGATATTTTATTGTAATAAAGTAGATACATTGTATCATAATTGTCGGTGTATCTCATCATAAATATAATAGTATCAATTAGATTTTATTAGGATTAAATTTGATTATGATGTGATAATGTTTCTATCTTGAGATTCATGTGATCTCTTTGTAATCCTCAATTAGGAGTCATTGCAATCATGTAAGTGTATTCAATAAACTCTTTTCTATCAAGAGTTTAGAGTAGGTTTGTCCGCTCTAAATTTCTTTGTGGCATCATCCTTTTTTGCGGGTGACCCTCAAGCTGTTCGGCTTCCACTTTCTCTTCTATTTTAGTTTTTCACACAATTCCAGAGTTGCACTCTTACCACTTTCTCTCTTCCAATTATCTTCAATTCTCTCTCATCCTCACTCATTAGTTTCTCCTTTCAATTCTCTCTCATCCCCACTTAATAGGCTTGAATTGAACCTCCAATGCCTAAAATATTGGTCTCTATGGATCAAAGAACATGACCTCTATGGATCTCAATTGACCTCATGGGTAAGGAGGAATGATTTTTTTTTCTCTTCATCCTCGTATCATGGTACCAGAGCGAAAGATCTGCTTATTTTGATAGTCTTCTCCTTTATCTTGTTTTTCACCACCTCCTGTTTTATCTAAACCCCAATCCATTTTTTCTCACCACATTCAAGACCAGTTTCTACCTATGGTTTATATTGTATCTCCATAGTAGCTGCTCAAAGGTCAATTTCCTCTTGAAAAGGGCCACCACCATCCTATACACGAAAAATAGTTTATTGAATAAATTGTTGCCATTGACCCACCAACTGTTGCCATTGGCATTGGGGAAAACTGTCATACCACCAACTGTTGCCATTCATGCATATAATTAAAGGCCTCAGATTCTCTCTGGCTAGAAAGGCATGAAGGGACTCCAGATAAAAATTATGCGGAAAATTGGATCCCGAAGATTTTTACACCAAAGAAAGCATTTAAAATTATCTACATTAAAGAAGAAGAATACCTCAATGAATGATGTTCACTGGTGTCGGACAAAACAATAGAACTTTAGAATTCTTTGTAGAGATTTCTCGAAGAAATAATCTCAGCTCAATCCTCGCTCTTCGCTATCTCCGTGAAGCTTTCAAATCTTTTCTTAGCTTTATGAAGAACAAAATTATCCTTTGATCAATTCTTAGAAGAAGATCCTAAGATAAAAGGAAATGATGAAGTTCTAACTATTTAGAACCCCACAAGTAGATCACAAAAATCCTTGGGATGTTCTCCTTAGCTTACAAAAATCCTTGGGGAATTCTCTCTAGCTTAAGAAAATCCTTTGGAGTCCACACATCTTCTCACGAAAATCCTTGTAGTGTATTTATAGATGGATCTAATCCTTATCTTGCTAATTATCTTTTTAGAGTTTCTAATAATGATAACACTTATCATTATTAGGCTCCTAGTTAATCCACAATAAGTTTGTTATCACAAAACTTCTATTTTAAGTTTCATTTTCTAAAAAGGGTTCATTAATTAAAAGGATATAACCAACTCCCAAAAAAATAGGGTACATAGAACCTAGACAATCTAGATTCTCCACCATGGGGGGAGGTGTGAGCTTAAAGGGAGGGATTAGTGATTATCCTATATTACTTTTGTTTCTTCACAATCAAGTAATAATCTATTCTCATTAGATAAGTGATAATTAATTAATAATTATCTACTAACCAAAATCCCTAAAATATTGGAAAGATAAAGTAGGCACCACTTATAGGGGTGTTAACCCCATGGGCGTGAGCCCACCTTTATGGTTGGTTAAATAATTATTATTTTATCTCTTTAAATTAGATTAACATTTAATTTAAAATATAGATTAACATTTAATCTAATATTATAGATTAACATTTGATCTATTTGTACGAGCTTGTATTTCTTTTATGAGCATCTCCACAGATTGCTTTGGGATATTGTAACCTTGGCTTACCCGGTATTATCTCATTGACCCTTTAATAGGAAAGACACCGGAATTGCAAGTGATGTAAAATATCCATATTGCAATTGAATCCCTATAAAAGAACATAAACCAAAAGGATCCCGCCACATGAAGTAATGTATTCGAATAATCATTCCATTAACATTATCCCTAATAGGCATTTGAGATTAAGATACTATCAAACCCATAGCCTATTGTACATCATCCGGGGTTCCAAGACATTTGATTAAGTCATGAGAAACTATTTCTCATGTAAAAAGATTTTGAAAAAATCTTTTATTAAATATAATATGATTTATCAATATATATATATATATATTTCAAATATATTTGATTTCAAAATCACCTGTGCAGACTTTTAGATCAATGGACTATCTTACCCCGGAACTTGGATAATCTATCAATTTAATGAGTATGGATTTCTTGTTTGATATTCATCATGACTTGAACAACTTTCTGATTATCCAACTGCCACCTTATCGTAGTCCCTAAAGTAGAGAGTACTTATGTGCAATCAAAACAACAAGATCACTGCTCAGTTATAAATGAACTTATCAGATCTAAGGATCATCAAATATGTTCAATGTGAATGAGAGACCATCTATCTGATAGTATGTTTATGCAAGAGATCTCTCATTAAATGCAATCAGTCAATGTACATTTAAGTACCCATATGTCGATGTGTAGTCTTCAATACAATAGTTTGAGATAAAACTACATCTCAACCATTGAGAACATATAAGCATTTTGACAGCCATATAAGTGAAGTGTCCAGCTTCACCCATACCTGTGACTCTATAAGATATAAGGAACTGGAAAGCTATATCTACCTGTGTCAGTCCATAACCAATCGCATAGTTTTCCTACAATATATCCTAGGGACCTTGTTCGATATCTCTTATTGTATAGATCATCTCATGATTTTAGTCAATTACACATAATGAATTTACAATAGATAAAGAAGACATCTTTATTAATCTAATCAATAAAAATCTTACAATCTAAATGACTTTTCAGGGCATAATGTCCAAAAATCTCTCACTTGCCCTTAAAGTCACTGTGACATAAATTTCAATCCCATACTATCTAAGTATGTTACAAATACTTTATCTAATAAAGCTTTTGTCATCGGGTCAGCAATATTAAGTTGAGACCTAATCTTTATAACAATGATGTCTTGCCTTTCAATAATCTCACGAATGAGATGATACTTCATCTCCACATGTTTCATCTTCTTGTGGCTCCTAGGTTTTTTGCTATGCCCTACTGTACCATTACTATCACAATAGAGAGTGATAGGTTTAAGTGTTGAGAGAACATTTCCTAGCTCTTGCAAAAACCTTTTGAACCAGACTGATTCTTTTGCAACTTCAGAAGCCGCAATATATTTTGCTTCTATGGTGGAATCTGCAATACTTTTTTGCTTTATGCTATGCCAATTCATAGCAGCACCACCTAGTGTGAACACATATCCAGATGTGGAAGCTCTATTGTTCGGATCAGATTGGAAATTGGAAACAGTATAACCCACTCCAACGAGATCTTCAGATTGAAAAGTAAACACATAATCCCTAGTCCTTTTCAGGTACTTCATGATGTGTTTCATAGCAGTCCAATGAATGATTCTTGGATTACTCTGGAACTGACTTACAACTCCCAATGTATGACTGATATCCGGTCTGGTACATAACATGACATACATGAGGCTCCCAACTGCTGAAGCATATGGGCACCTCTTCATCTACTCGATCTCATCAGCTGACATAGGAGCCATCTTTTTAGATAAAGAAACACCATGTCTAAAGGGAATGAGAGTTGGTTTACAATCACTCATCCAGTACCTTGACAAGATCTTGCCAATGTAGGAAGTTTGGCTTAATCCCAACATCCGGTATTTTCTATCTCTTAGGATCTTAATTTCGAGAATATAAGATGCCTCTCCCAAGTTTTTCATTGAGAAATGTTGAGAAAGCCAAATCTTGACTGATGACAACATCCCTATATCATTCCCAATGAGTAGGATGTCATCTACATAGAGAATAAGGTATACTACTGCTCTCCTACTATCCTTCTTGTAAATACAAGATTCCTCTAAATTCTTTTGGAATCCAAATTCTTATATTGAAAGATCAAATCTTTGGTTTCAGCTTCTAGAAACTTGTTTCAAACCATATATTGACTTGTTTAGCTTCTATACCATGTTCTCCTAGTTAGGAGCAATGAAGCCCTCAGGTTGCTTCATATAGATGTCTTTTCTGACATTCCATTTAGGAAAACAGTTTTGACATCCATTTGCTATATCTCATAGTCATGGTGTGCAGCTATAGCTAGCAATATTCGGATGAATTTGAGCATAACTACTGGTGAAAAAGTATCTTCATAATCAACTCCTTGAATTTGAGTGTAACCTGTAAGCACCCAATTTTTACACCCTGGACAAGCCCTAACCAAACCCTAGGATAAACCCTAGAACCCTAAAACCCTAGGACCTAAACCTCGGGCTCAAGGCCCATTACCCTTAGGACACCTAAAACCCTAACCAAACCCTAGGACAAAACCCTAGAACCCTAAAACCCTAGGACCTAAACCACGGGCTCAAGGCCCATTACCCTTAGGACACCTAAAACCCTAATCCAAACCCTAGGTAAACCCTAACCAAACCCTAGACATGCCCTAGACATAACCCTAGACCTAACCTTAGCCTAAAACCTAGGTCTAAGTCATACGGGCTCAAGGCCCACTACACAACCCAAAGTTCAAAAAAATCCTAAACCCAAGCCATCATGGGCCCAACTTGGGCCCACAACCCATAGGGGACCAACTAGTGTGGGGCCCACAACACTTGAGATCGAGTTTGGTGGGAAACCCCCCCCCCCCAAAATGGGTGCCCTACTTGCTTTTGGCCCAAGTGAGTAGGGGTGTTGCCCGAAATAGAAATAAGCCCAGGGTGTCGGTGATCGAATTACCGACACCCCAAAAAAACTCCTCTCTGGGAATGGAAGTAATTCAATTACCGCTATTCCTGGATTTTGTAGATCTCATGTTGCAGACTCCCTCCAGCCCACCTGGGTGCGTTGGGGCTGCTCCCTTCGACTCTCCTAATGCCCGAAAGGCCCCTGGCCCTCTCCCTTCTCCTCTATAAAAGCATGGCCACCCCCATAGTTCAAACACCCCCATTCTTCACGTCCAGACCCTGCCCGACTGTGTCCAGCCCTCCTCCGCCTCACCTAAGCTCCACCCCTTAGCCTCAGAACCTTACCAAGCCTCTCCCAAACTCCCCTAACGCCCACCATAGTTCTAGCACCACCAGGCGCCACATCTAGCCACCTGCAGACGCTGGGCAAGGGTAGGGGCCATCCCTACCTTATTTCCTATTACAAATCCTTGTAAGGCCCCCTGTTCCTATTCCAGGGGGTCCCTCTTTGCTTTACTTTATTCCCTATAACCACTGTAGCTTGGGACAGGGGTCTCCTGTCTTCACCATAGGTAGGGAGAATCCCCTCGAGGCATTTTGCTCAGGTGCAACACCCCCTAACCTGCATGACAAGCTACCTTATCGTATGGGGGGTCCTCAAGCCATGAGGAACCCCCTATACGTGCACTGGTCCACCTCCAGTGGAGGGAAAATTGCGTTTTCTGGAAAATCTCATAATGTCGACAATCTCAGTGCTGACATTATGGACCTTCCCTATATCTACTTGGTTAACCCTAGTTAGGTTAGACCCTAGTCATTTCCAGGACTAGGGTTAATTGCTTTAGACCATTGGCAAGCCCCCTGCAAAAAACCAGACCCTAACTCAACCCGTAACTAGGGTTGGTTAACTTGCAAATCCAAATCACTAGACCGTCGGTAGTTTGTTTACCGACTTTAAGGGCTAGTTTCACAGTGACTTTGGCCCCCAGTGGGGCCCACATACCTTGTGCTTTGGGGTCCACCTCAGGCTTGTTGGAAAACCCTCATACCCCTCTACCTCCCTGCAAATTTTCAGGTTCAAGGGTCATATTTAACCAGGGTTAACAGGCCCCCAAACATGGTTAATTACATGTACAGTGTTGTCGGCAGTCCGACTGCCAACATTACAGGAACCGTTTTTTTTTTATCAACTTTGGGCCCCTGTGGGGCCCACACCTGAGATTTGTTGGGCCTGAGACCTGGTCCATTTGAAAGCTTGGATACCAAGCTACCTAACCATGCTTTTATCTCACCCAGAGGAGGTCCCTAACCACAGATACAACCCTCATAAACCCTGGTTAAAAATTTACGGAAATGGAGATAATATGATTACCTCCATTCTGTAATTTTCTGATTTTGGGCTTTGTGAAGGGCCCAAACCTGGTAGGAGGCCACTCTAGACCCTACCATACCCTTTGGGTCCTCTTTTTTGACTAACAATGACCCTTAACCATGGTTAAAGTGGCCCCGATTAACTTTTTAATCATGGTTAAGCACTATTTAACCTTATGAAAAAATATGGAAAAATACCAAAACATCCAAAAAAATACAAAGACCAAAAAATATTAGTCTTGGACTTTTTAACCTTGGTTAGAATCCCAAACTATGGTTAACACCCTCTTAACCCCGGTTAGCAATCCTAACCCTGATTAACACTTCCCTTAGCCTCCGGGCTTTACCCTAAGCCTACCGGGCCTCAACCTTGGCATACCGGGCCTCAACCCTAGCCTCCGGGCTCACCCTTGGTCACTTGAGCTCAACCCCTTTGCATATTGATCAACCTCGGTCAAGCAAAACCCTAATCTACCGGATTAGGCCCATTAGCCACCTTTTGGTGCACACACACACGCCCCCTCGCCTTAGCACAGGCTCAAGTGCTAGAACTACGCTCGGTCTGATCTCACCCCAATGTGAGTACATAGGCAACTTAACCCGGGTTCGACCCTAGTTAGCTTTTACTTTTTTCCGGTTAATATTAACTTAAACATTTTGGCATTCGATTAATCTTGACATTTAATTTGGCTTAAA
The DNA here is from genome assembly GCA_015143295.1 of Tetracentron sinense. NCBI lineage: Eukaryota > Viridiplantae > Streptophyta > Magnoliopsida > Trochodendrales > Trochodendraceae > Tetracentron > Tetracentron sinense. Next base: position 33,000,629 of record CM026568.1, on the reverse strand, counting down.
CCTAGCAAGTAGGGAACCACTATGTGTGGAAGTGTCGGGGTGCCTAAACCCTTCCCCAAACTTAACCGAACCTCTTACCTCGATCTTTGATCGTAGACCAAGACCTTATCCAACTTTTTCCAGGGACTTATCCCTTCTGAATTAATAAGTGGCGACTCTAATCCCATGAGACTTTTTCCGAGGGAGTGAAATCCCGTGCTCATATAACCTTTAGCAACAAGTCTTGCTTTATAGGTCTCCACGTTGTCATCTGCATCCTTCTTCCTTTTGTAAATTAATTTGCATCCAATGGGCTTTATATCATCTGGTGGATCTACTAAAGTCCAGACGTCATTGTCATACATGGAATCTATTTTAGCATTCATGACTTTATATCATTGAGGTGCATTTACAGCTAATGTAGCTTCCTAATAACTGTTAGGATTTATATCCTCGTCATCAGAGGTAACTAGATAAACATTGCTATTGTAATATTGAAGTCTATCTGGTGGTCTAGAAACTCTTTCAGACATTTTCAGTGGAATTGAATTAGAAGAGTCTGTAGTGGAAGAATTAGGTTCATGTGAGATATTAGCTATGTTGTCTTTCATCTCATGAAATTCAACTTTTTTAAGAAGATCCATATCTTCCTCCATGAAGGTGACATGATTCCTAACAACAATTGTTTGGTCTGCCTTAGAGTAAAAATAGAAACCCTTAGTTTCCTTTAGATATCCTACAAAATTCTATTTTTCTGTTATAGATTCCAACTTGGTAGGTTTGAGCTTACGAACATGCGCAAGATAACCTCATAGCCTTAGATGTTGTAAACTAGGTTTTCGCCTAGTCCACAATTCATAGGGTGTAACCGGTATTGATTTAGAAAGAATTTGGTTAAGAATATAAATGATCGTTTGTAAAGCATACCCCTAAAGATAGGAAGGTACATCAGTATGACATGTCATAGATTGAACCACATCTAATAAGGGCCGGTCTCTTCTTTCAGAAACATCATTCTGTTGAGGTGAGGCTGGGTTTGACCATTGTGAGATAATCTCATTATCCTTTAAGTAATCCATAAAATTGTTGGTGAAGTATTTACCACCTCGATCTGATCGAAATGTCTTTATGGATTTGTCTATTTGATTCTCAACTTCTCATCTGAATTTTTTGAACTTTTCAAAAGTGTCAGATTTGTGTTGCATTAAATAGATATATCCATATCTTGTATAGTCATCGGTAAATGTAACAAAATACCGGTATTAACATCTATCAACAATATTAAATGGACCACATACATCACTATGTATGAGTCTCAACTTCTCTTCAGCTCTTCCTATCTTTTTAGGGTAATGTCTCTTGATCATCTTCCCTTTGAGACATGACTCGTAAGTTGGGAGTGGTTTTACCTTGAGAAATTCAAGGGTACCATCTTTTACCAACCTTTGTTCATATCAAAATTGAAGGATAAGTCGAGAAGCACTATCCCTTTGAGTCCTTATGCTCGTTGATTCAGGGAATGGTGGGCACATCCGTGCATGTGACCCACCACCAAATCAATTATCCATATCATTGCCACTTGGACGAATCCATGTGTTCATCAAGGAGTTAAATTTTTTTTTTTCGTGACTCATCAAGGAGTTAATTGGTGCCAATTGGTTCGGTGGTGGGCACATCAACGATCCAAATAGTAGTCAAAATTTCTTCTCATTATCAATAAAAAGAGATAAATTAAAACCTAGAAGATATGAAAAAATAATGGATTTTTGCAAGAACAAAATGGAAAAAGTGAAATTGGATTACCCTACCTGTAAGAGAGGAAGAGGCAATACTTGCAGATTCAGATAATAGGAAAGAACCATGAACCCGTTTTTACTCATATGCTGCTTTAATAAGGAAAGATCCATAAATTCACCATGAACCCTTTCCCTTTGTGAAATATTAAGATAACTGTCTGTTATCTTGAGTTGTAAAATGGCCTCGGCTTCTTGGAACATGGTCTCATTGGAGGAGAAGAGAAAGCTTGGAGCAAAGCCTCCTATAACAAATGGGTAGCGTAGAAAAGTAGTATAAAAGACGAAAGATTCACGAAGCCTGCAACTCCAAGATTTGATTGTTCCACAATAGATTTTCTGTAAAAACATCGATTTGCAGACGAAGATGCACCATCAACATCCATCTCAACAAATTCAGATCTTGGTACAAACAATCAAATCCAAATCTCGGTAGAAACAGAACCTAAGAGATGAGAAATAGAATGTTTACCAATTTATAAATAGGAAAAAATGGGTAATTTTGTATTACCCTACCTTTTTATTGATTGCCCTGAGGGTAATTTTATACTTTCAAAATACCCTTGTAGTGTAGACCAGATGGATGGCAAGACGATTAATTTTTATAAACTTATATTGTTATTTTTGGATGAGTTAAGTTCTATGAGATGACATGTTACTGATGTTTGGTGATTATTTTACCAAATTACTCGATTGCCTGATAGGTAAATGAAAATTTTTACACTAGCTAGTGAAAGAAAATTTTAACCTACCTAGGGTAAGGGTAAAGCGTGTAGGTGAGGGAAAGGTCAAACCCAATTACCCTTACCCTACCCATTGACAACCCTAGGGATGGTGGCAAACAATGGTGTAATGCCAAATCTCCTGATCATTAGAACTCCATCATAACATAATTTTTCTCCAGCCAGATTTGAGCAAAAAGCCAAAACCCACTTTCGGGGGTTAGAACTTGAAACGACTAGTAGCATATCATTACTATTACAACATCACAACACACAAACCTTGTAAGTGAAATCATTAGACGATAATTCAAATAGTAGAAGAAACTAGAGATAGGGACCCTTGAAATCTGACGCAAGATTACCACATAGTAGCAACAGTAGTTGACCATCACATCCTAAGGATGGCCACCGAAATAGTGCACACTGACGCTTAATCAGTGCAGCATCGGTACATGATGAACTTCTCCATCGGACGGCCGCATTCTGCACAGACCACCCTCTCCATGATGTGCCCTGTGGTCCCCGGGAGAATGAGGCGATTGCAGTGATGTGGGGTGTGTAGCTTGTGGAGGTGCTCGTTAAGAGCCGGCACGAACCTGTCAGGCACAGAATTCTCCTTCCACAGATCGAACTCTTCGAAGCATTTTAATATGGTATCTCCCTTTGCTTTGGCCATCTCAGCCGATCCCCTACTGATCACGGCCCACCCTTGCTCACTCCCATCAAAGCTAAGCATCGTCATGATCTCCTGCATTATCACATCATTCTCCACAGTTTTGCCGTGTTGCATCTTGGAGTGCCACATGCTCTCCAATCGAACCCAGAAGAACCAGATAGATGTAAGGTCTGCCCAACAATGACTAAGTTTATCCAGCGTTATAGTTGAGGCAGTCTTGCGCACTCGCTCCTTCGGGTTGCTCTTTCCCACGTAAACCATCTCAAGAGGGATACCTGCGTCATGCGCAACCTTTCGAGCCGCCGTCGTAAATTTCTTGATCCACTCGATATCCTCTCCTCCATACAAGCAAATGTACCTTCCTCCGCTTATCTGATGGATTCCACACATTAATTAGAATTAGGTTGTATATGTAATCAGTATGTATGTATAAGCTAGAGAATATATAGTATTATGTTGAAAGAGTAATGAAGGTGAAAAATGTACCCAAGTGAGTATGTTGTGATCAATGCCGTCTACCAGTAACTCAAGTTTCCAAGATTCCTCCTTCCAGAGGGCTTCCTCCCTGGCGCTAGTGAAAGGGAAGGCTACACTTCCCCATATCCAGATCATGTGGAGCGCGTTCCGGCTCACAACCCTCCCTTGAGGGTCCAACACCACTAGGAGAGGTTTCTTGGTAAAGTGCCACACCTCCTTGATGTACTTCATAACTGCCGGCTCTACCGATGAAGGGTGGTGCACCGAGTACCATGGCATCACCGACTGCAGCTTATCAAATTGAGATTGCATAGGTTCGCCCCATGTCGATCTTTCCACAATCGGGATCCATACAATCTCGTACTGACTCTCCGCTCTCATCGGATCGTTCCGCGATTCTCTATACATTTGTTCGAGTATCTCAAGCTCTTCAGAGATGTCAAGGTCTGATATGAGCAGTAACACACTCTTCCTCCTCAGTACCTCAAGGTTAACCTGTTCGTGTTTAGACATAAATAAAGAAACTGTTATTTAGACAGTTAAAATTTTAGGTAACATGTCTGCTTTAGGAAGGGGTGCAACCCGAGCCTAACCCAACCATTGGATGGGCTTGAGCTTGGCTATTCAAGCTTTGGGTAATAAGTTTTAAGGGCAAATTAAGAAGGAGATAGTGGGGCTAAGAGCAAACCCGTTTCTTGGTGGAACCTTCCCAGAGCGGCAGCGGATCATCCTTGGGGTTGATCAAGGCCTTAAGAATCTTCATGTTGTCAAGGTGGATTGTTTCGAAGAGGCGCACAAGCGTCTGATAAGCTTCCACATCTCGCTTCTCCTCTGCATCACACCATTGATTTAAGATGAGCATTGCTTCTTAAATGCACGTACGTATTAATTAATTCAAAAATTTAAGGATTAATTGAAGTGTGTTTGCCTCACTTATGTATTGATAGCACATAGATAATTGCTTCGTTAGGTGGCCATGTATGTTGCTGACCTTGTGAGCCAAGCTTGATAGCTCCCAAGCCTCCGTGGTCGATGATATGTACCTGAAATCATTGTGCATGAGAGAATGATCATTAGGTATGGAATGAATATATATATATATATATATATAACTAATTTAAAGGGGTTGGTACATGAACAACATACTCATGACCGTAGCCTGTAAGGCCAACAATCTGGGTCGCGCAAGTCACGACACTTCTGATGGTCCAATAGACAGCAGTTGGGATATGGGTCAAGGCCGTCGACATTGGCGGGGTGTCGGTCGTAATGTACTGGGACGGTAGCTCCTTGAACTCGACAATGCACTTGGTCACATCCAACATGGCCTTGATTAGGTTATTAAGCGCATCAAATCGGGATTTCAGGGAGTCGGAATGCTCCATGATTTCGGGTAATTGCTTAAGGAGTGAAATGGATTTGGCGAGGCGGTTGGTGGTGTAGAGCTGGGTGACGAGCCAGAACTCCCCATAGGTCACAGCGAAGGCCGCTAAGGCTAGTACCACCTTCGCATCCCATGTATAGGCCGAGAGCATGTTGAATAGTGTCACAGTCGTTGCATGAGCATCTCCGCCACCGGTGCACTTGCACGACATCTGCCAATTTATACGCAGCGAAGTAAATACAATTGTAAAGGTTATACAACTTAAATACAAAGGCAGGGAGCTCTGCTTCAAGTAGAAAATCAGAACTCTCCTTTTTACCTATAGGCAGACAATCTTATAATTATGGAGAAAAATTGATTTTTTTTAAATAAAAAAACCACAGTATTTTTCCATGATTATAATTTTGGGCTTCGGATTCTCTGGCCACGGAGATGCTCTCGGGCCACCACAAATGAAGGGACAAGTGGAGGGAGAAGTCATTTCATGGGGCCCATGATTTTGACTGCTCCCCCTTTATTTGACACATGATGATAAAATGGTGAGATAAAGGAAGTGATATATCAAATGGGGAGAAGTCAGAAATCAGGAAGAAATGAAATGACTTCTCCCTCCACTTGTCGCTTCAATGTGGTGGCCTGAGATCATCTCTCGGGCACAGGCCAGAGAGAATCCGAAGCCATAATTTTGCCGTTGCCGTTACACTAAAAACAAGGGAGCTCCTCTTTTCCATAGCGGAGCAAGCTCCCCTCAAAATTATACTCATGTTTATAATTCGTGATAACCTCGCAGGAAATTCGTTGAATGGGATATGCCAAAGCTTCAAGCATGCCAGTGAAGCCAGCACGGTTGGTCTTGTCCTCCAAGGCATCCATTTGGGATTGTGTGTCCTTCAAAAAAATCACAATGGGTGATAAAGCACACAAGTATAATCCATTGTTAGTTAGTGATATGATAGTATGACTCACTTACCGTTACGGCTATTATACTGTACATAATAAATTGGTAGTTAGTGATATGACAGTATGACTCACTTACCGTTACGGCTACCATACTGTACATAATAAATTATGCCATATATCAAATCAATAAAAAAAAAGTTAAGGTTGTGAAAGAGAAGCTGGAGGATTTATATATACATGTAAAGTGGCATCAATCATAGGTTTAGCGCGATGCCAGATGTCCTCAACAAGCTGGAGAAGGGGTTTGACATCAATCTCACGACCATCCGGTGCATGGGTCCCTTGAATTTGCTTCATCATCGAATTGTCGTCCGATGTCGAGAACAAATGGCGTTCGCCTTTGATCATTTGCTGCATCTTAGTAGAGGGCTGCACTGTCATTGCCATTTTGACCTACACAAAATCAATATCAGTAAAAGCGCTATGAGAGGGTTCAGAGAGGGAATTGTAGCTTGTGTGGGTTTACAGCTTAAGTATACTAAGATTTATATAGTCGGGAAAAAGGGAATAAAGCCAATTGAATCCACTTCCTTGCTTCAAATATTGCCTAAACCCCCTCCGGATTGAGACAAGGCTTTGGATTTGGTGGTCCCATATCCTGTTCTTTCCAGTTCACAAGTGTCGTTTAAAGTTTCCACGTGTCTTCCCATTGATTACCCTATTTGTAACCGTTGGACCTATCACCGTTTCCTTGACATCTATTGATGATACCTAATAAATTAAGGTATTTTTGTGGTGGACCTGGTATCCATCATCCTCTATGGACCCCCACTATAAATCTTTTTAACAGTCCAGATGTAAGATGCCTGGCTGCCGCACATCATGGGTCACTTTTTTTAGTGGCCCATTACTACAGTTCCAACAGTGTAGACTTTGATGTTGTGACATAAGCAAATCTCACGTCAGCCAAGTTGAAACACGTTTATTCATGTGATGACGTTAACTAATATTCTGGTCTATCACTTTAATAATGTGGACTTGCTTCCTTACTTGATACCCGAGTTACCTGTACTGTAATCATGATTGAGAAAAAAGAAAAGCATAAAAAAGAGAAAAGAAAAGAAGAGCTAATGGCAATTTACATTTATGCCATTTTCCATAATTCAGGTGGTTCCAGCTCTTCCCGAGCAATGCTACACTTCCACTTTCCGGTTCTCCTTATTAATGTTTTTTGTAAGAAGACAAAATAATATAACCCTTTTTTTTTTTTTTTGTATCTCATCACTTTTACTTTGTTAGCATTGCTCATGCAATTCTCTCGTTTTTGGAAATAATTAATTTTTATAAGTTTTTATTTTATAATTAATTATGTGTAGAAAATGTGTTTGAAAACTATCATTTTATAATCATTTATAAATAAAAAAAAATATGTAAAAGAATTACAAAGAAGAATTACGTTTAGATGAAGAAAACAAATTATTATTTTATTTTTTTTGTTCATTGGAGGTCCATGAATCTATGTGCTACACGATGAGGGGTAGCTCTCCTCGCACTAGCCCTGATGTCAAGTCTCTGGTATGATACCAAAAGACTTTACCAACTAAATTAGCAGGCACCTACAAGTATTGAAAGCATTAAGAGTGTTTCATTAACAAGTTTATAAATGTTATAAAATATCAAAACTTTTATTTTATCTCATCTTAATTGTTTTCACGCTTATCTCGTTTGGTTTAAGTGTTTTTAAATTTAAATTTTGAGAAGTGTCTTTTTTCTATTCCACTAAAATTATGTTGAAAACAAAACAATTCTTAAATTTATTTCCTAAAAATAGGCTATCAAATGCGTTTACTCATTTTTGTTCTTAGGACAAAAAATTATTTTCGAGAAACAATGCTTAACAGTCCAACCCCTAAGTCACTTTGTTTAAAGCGCATGCAAGCACTAAGCTAATAAATGGCTGGGCCCTCTGTGTCTCTGTATCTCTCTCTATATATATATTAGCAGAACAGACGTAATATATATTTCTTATTTTTTATTTTATTTTTTAACATGTGAGTGCTGGCAGCACTTTCCGCCTTCTGCCCTTTAAGAGCAACAAAGATAAGGTTTTTGTGTCAGGTCTTTGGAGTGTCACAAATCCGTTTCTTCTTATCATGAAATTAGGTGAGGGAGTATGGTAAAATCCTTTTGAAAATGGTCAATACACCCTAAGAAACATATATTATCTACCTAAAAAAATATATTGGACAACATTAAACTAGTTCACCGCAAGGAGACTCTCAATTTTTGTAAGAAGAAACTGAGGACTTGTTGTGGTATCACATGCCTTTTGTTTTTCCACTTATAAGGGCAAGTGCTTGGAATAAGGAACAACAAGAGCACTATTCCAAGCAACCATCATCATATGATAATGACGGCAGGCAAAAATTTTAAAATGGCGCAACCTGGCTTGAATTTTGGCAACAATGATGTTGCTTAAGTGTCCAGTACCAAAAAAAAAAAGTGTGCAAACTGAGTTGGATCGAACTAACCTAACCCGAACCCAACCTGATCAATGGGCGTGCTAGGCTATGCGTTTCATACTTTTGGGTTGGGCCTGGGTTGAAATTTTTTAACTCAACCCAATTTAGGATTGGATTTGGGATATATATATATATATATGTGTGTGTGTGTGTGTGTGTGTGTGTGTGTGTGTGTGTGTGTGTGTGTGTGTGTGTGTGTGTGGGGGGGGGGGGGGGGGGGGGGGGGGCTTCAAAATAGCTGTGGTGGACTCCCGAGCTGGGCGCTCGGGCATCGAACAGCTGGCAATAAAAAGGGGAGAAGTCATTTAATTTTCTCTCCATGATTTTGACTTCTCCCCACTTAATATCTCTCTCCTCTTAATCGCTATCAGCTCAAGAGTCCACCCGAGCTAATTCGAAGCCTATATATATATATAAGAATCTAAGATCATTATTATCTTTAATTGAAAATTTAAATAAAATAGAAGATGTGGGGACATTATTATCTAAAAATTCTATTATCAAATCTCTCCTAATACACAATTATAAAGAAATTGTAAAAAGTAATTAAAGAGAGTCTTTAAGTAGACTACTTCTTCATAAGCCAACTCGGTGGACTTACTACTTTGCATGCGCTTTGAGCTAGGATTGCTATAGAAAGGAAGCATAAGTATGGATTTAGTTCTTACTTCCACTACCAAAGCCATATGGGAAGGTCATGACTTGCTTTTGAAATTTATTTGGATATATAGTGCTGAGAGCACTGTAAACAGTTGGGAGGATCTTGACCGTTCATCAGTCGATCAAGAATATAGTGGATCAATGTCTATCAATTAGATGAATGGTACATGGATAAAGGTTACCATATAAGGAAGCAGCATCTTTGATGCTCCTGAGGAGAATCTCTGTACTGTTTTTATTTTTCAAAGAAGAAAAAGGAAAGAGGTGGACCCTTATAGGCTGCTAGAAAAGGAAAAATGACACCATCTCTCAGATCTAAGACTAACGGTGTCAATGGGGCCAGAGGGCAGAGACTGTTGTGACGGTGACCAGGCTCTTCTCTCTCATGCATGCCACATCTTCCAAGGTGCTTGAATGGCTAGGAAATCCATGGATATGGTTTTTCCTTTAAACTTGATGGCACAAACACATCTTCTTTGGTGTAGATAAATATTGTTGTCAATTAAATCTTAGCTTGCTAGATAACATATCACCATAATTAATTTGTTTTACTACTACTCAAGGTTTCTAAGGCGGAGCCATGATTCTTTTACAAGGGGGCTAATAATGGGGTCGGGGTGTAGCCCTTGAAAAAAAAAATGAGGGCCAAGCGTCTGCTTGTGTCTTTGCTCGGCTTCTCTTATATGGATAAATATTCTTAGTGTGGACAACTATTGTTGTCAATTAAATCTTAGCTTACTAGATAACATATAATCATAATTAATTTGTGTTACTACTACTCAAGGCTTCTAGGGCGGAGCCATGATTCTCTTGCAGGGGCCTAATAAAGGAGTTGGGGTGTAGCCCTTGAAAAAGAAAAATGAGGGCCAAGTACCTGGGTCATAGTGTCTGTTTGTGTCCGTTTATAAGGAATAATTTTTTCTTAGACGTTTAGGGGAGCTAGAGCTCCCATCCCCCAGTTCCACCCCTCTCCTAGACTACGCCCCTATTATTATTATAGGTTTTTTTCCCCAAAATTTCAGGGGGGCTTCTGACCGCTCTGCCCCTTATTAGGATTTCTTTCCCATGCATGGCACGGGGTGTTTACTAGTATTATACTACATAATACAATTAAAAAGCTTCTAACCCATAACATAATAAAAAATAATTTAACAACATCTCAACAATAATAAAATATTTCAAATAACATTGCATTAGTAAAATAATGAAAAAAAATATATAAGACACCAAACTGTTTACACACTGTTATGATAACAGTAGAGTTACTGTTACACATAACAGTGAGACAGTGTTAGGGTAACTGACCCGTCCAAACCCGCCCATGCCCTGCCCTTCTCCAGCCCTTGGGCTGGGTGGGGCCCAAAATATCAAAGTCCTCCTTCTAGGGCCGGGCCCAGTCACAACCCAGCCCGGCCTGGCTTTAGCTCCACTGCACTAGTATAACTATATATAATAGATGTAATTAGTTTAATTTTAATCTTTTACTATGTATAAAAATACATTTATAATCCTCATTAATGGATTTAATATGGGGTTATAAACCTAATTTCACCCCCTTAGAGAGGATGAAGAAGAGTCCTGAAGGTAAGTCTTTTTCTCCGACCCCAATCTTCTTTTGAGAAATCCAATAGAGAAATGACATATTTGCAATAAGGAACCACTGTTATGTTATTATTTATTATTGTTTGTATTGTTTTTAGTACGCAACCTAGTTGTTAAAGTCAATGGAGTTGAGAGGGAAGGTCCCTCTACTAGGTCTTGGAAAATCTGCTCCTTAAAAGGTAAAAGAGGCTTGTTATAAACAATTTGACATGAATATCTTCTCTTTAAAAGGGACAAAGAGGTTCCTTCTAAAATCCCAGTCATCTGACAAAAAAAATTCTCGCTCTTTCTTCCGGCCCTTTGGCTAGACCTGGTCCATGCCCTTGAGGCCAAGGTTAGGGCCCAATCAACCCCCGGCCCTTGACTCTGAAGTCTGGCGACATTTTGACTCTGAAGCCTGACGATATCTTGACTCACAATACCAAGAATTTTCTGTAGAGTCTCGCAATGTCAGACTTAGGTTAGCAAGCGATGGTTTTAATCCATTCAGTACACTGAGCATCGCACACAGTACTTGGACTGTTGTTTTGATTCCCTATAATTTTCCACCCTGGATGTGTATGAAGCAACCTTTTTTATGATGTCATTGTTTATTCCTGGTTCCCGTGCTCCGACAAATGACATTGATGTCTACTTATAACCATTGGTAGATAAGTTATTAGATCTGTGGACTCATGGCCTTCACACGTACGATGCGTCAAGTGGTCAAAATTTTCAGATGAGAGCAACATTATTGTGGACAATCAATGATTTCCCTGCATATGCAAACTTGACTAGATGGAGCATTAAGGGCCGCTACGCTTGTCCTCATTGCAATCAAGGCATATGTTTTCAGTACCTGAAACATGGTCGTAAGTTTTGTTATATGAGCCATCGATGATTCTTGGGAGCTAGCCATAGATTTCGCTAGAACAAAACGTCATTTAATGGATAGTCTGAATCAAGACTTGCTCCTATTTTACACACAGGGACCGAGTTGTTGGGGCAAATGCGTGGTTTCAACGTCCTACTTGGGAAGGATAATTTAAACACCTCAAGAAAAAAAAAAAAAGTACGAGACAGTAATATAAAATATATTTGATGGAAGAAGGTAAGTATATTTTTCAGTTTACCTTACTAGGAGCACCTTCTAATAAGGCACAATTTGAATGTGATGTATATTGAAAAAAATTTATGTGACAGTATGATAGGGACATTGTTGAATATTGAGAGAAAAACAAAAGACACTTGGAAAGCACGTCTTGACCTTAAGGAAATTAGTATTAGAACTGTGCTTCATCCACATGCAGTAGGACAAAAAACATGTTTGCCTGCTGCATGCTTTTCTATGTCGGTCGATAAGAGAAGTACTTTCTGTAACGTACTTGCAAAGGTTAAAACTCTATATGGATATGCAGCCAACATTTCACAATGTGTGAATTTGAAAGAGTGCAAAATAGCGGGGTTGAAGAGTCATGATTGCCATATTATAATGCAACAACTACTCCCATTGGCTGTGCGAAAATCACTGCCAAGGAATGTTAGTGCTCCGTTGATTGAGTTGGGCACATTTTTTAGAGGATTATGCTCCAAGGTTGGCACCATCGAATAATTCACATAACTTGAGGCTCGAAGTGCAGTTATACTTTACAACTTCGAGAGAATTTTCCCACCTGCAGTCTTTGATATCATGGTATATCTAGCCATCTATTTGGCAAGTGAGGCAAGGGTTGTAGGTCTAGTACAATACTGATGGATGTACCCCATCGAGCGGTAAGTGTAATGTTTTACATATGTTACACATCATTTCACTCAGTGTATATTATGTTATCTGACAGAAACATTGAATGATTTTTTATTTTTTTTTATAACAGATACCTCCATACATTGAAATCATATGTACGTAACACAAGTAAATCGGAAGGTTCTATAACAGAGGGATATCTTGCTGAAGAATGTGTCAATTTTTGCTCAAGGTATTTGTACAATATTGAAACAAAATTCAATCGTGCAACTCGCAACTATGATGAAGATGGTGTTGGGACATATAACGAATTGTCAATTTTTTCTGCACCTGGTCGTGCTCTTGGAAAGACGGTGATTGTATATTTATCTTATGAATTATTCACGCAAATACACTGATATGTCCTATTCAACTGTCCTGAAGTGGCTCCATTTATTAAGGTCACTCTACTTTGTATTTATATTAATTAAAACCACCTCCAGGTGGATCACTAGTTAACCATGATCATTGGTACGTAGAGCACACTTAGAAAAAGTTATGCGAGAAAATCGCCATAGACAACAACTTGACATTAACCGCATCCACAATACTACCTTCCCAAATCGGTTTGCATCCAATTTAAGTACGTTCTGCGATGTATGTTTAAATATCCCTGGCACCAAAACTAAATATTTGTAACTGTTTAATAACATGAACTACTAAACACTAACAGGTTTCTACGTTGATTTGTGGAAGTCCATAATGATCTTAAATGGCTGGCTCGTAGTCCCTCGAAGATTGCTAGCAAATTTGAATGGTTTGTCATCAATGGGTTTCAGTTTCGCACAAAGTCGGTTGACAGTACGAAGAAGACGCAAAATAGTGGCGTTGTCCTTACTGCAGAGACCACAGGCTTTGCATCTGTGAGGGACCAGTTGTCGCGCACAGGCGATATTACATACTTTGACGTTTTGTAAGAAATTGTTCAACTAGAGTATTACTAAAGGAGAAAGGTTGTGTTATTTAAGTGTAATTGGGTTGATGTTATGTCTCAAGGTAGGGGCATCAAGGAAGATGAGTTTCAATTGACGCTTGTTAGTCTTCAACGGTTGTTAAAAACCAATGAACCTTTTGTTCTTGCCTCGTAAGAAATGTAAGTCTTTTATGTCGAAGAACCGCTCGAAAAAGACTGGCACGTAGCTATTCAAATTAAACCAAGGGAATACTTTGACATGCAAGATGGAGTACATTTAAATTTGGGCGAAGCATTGCTCGAAGTTGCGCAACCCGACGTTGTACGATTGGATGACATTGGACTGAATGTTGATAATATTAACGATTTTATGCCAAATATCCCTGGCACAACTATTGATATACCTTTAACCATCACTGAGGCAGAACATTTAGATGATCGGTCAGAGGAATCTGAGAAAAATGACAACTTTTCTATTTAAACACTTGATATAATTTTTTTTGACAATCTATAGTGTAACTGTACATGGAATCAACTTGTTTGAAGTTTCTTTTATTTAGCTTACAACAACTATACATGGAATCAACTTGTTTGAATTTCTTTTAATTTCTATTTAAATAGTAATTGAAGTTTCTTTTACTTAACCATCTCACTGCAGTAGGTATATGGAATCAATAGGCATTTATATATCCATTTATAAATTGATCTATATTGTATATTTCAAAATGACACTGTAAAAGCAGGATGTTGGGGTATTCTAGAAGATAGCGGGGTAATAGTGACAACCAATCTTCTTCTTAGGTTGGTACATCCCAGGCAGGGCTCATGCCAAAGCAGGATCCGGTTCACCCAACCTATCATGTGTTGGACCAGTCTTTGCCAGCCCAACATAAGCCAACACAACTTGCAGTAGGTAAATATTCCGATGATACTTTCTTTGTTTAGGATATGAAATCACTTTTCATGCTTATATTGTATTCATATATGTTATTATTTTTCTTGTACAACACCTCGCAGATAGACCAGGGGTGAGAATAGGCTGTCACCCCCGCCCCCACCAGGTGAAGGACGCACCGTTGTTACTGTTAATGACCTGGGGCAGCCTATTGGCCCTGTTGCGACTAAGTTGATGACCATTGGGGTTCTGGCGAAGGACGGGGATGTCATCCCATTGGGGACATTCAAAGGCTAGAGGCATGTCCCAGATGAGATGATCCAGGCCATGCTGGATAGAGTTTTTGGTAAGACATCTTGTCCGACCCTCAAATTTAATTTTGTACTTTAACCTTGATCGAACTGATTTTATAGTGTTTATCCTTATATTTTCGCAGACTCGTTTCCACATCCCCGACGAGCGCACGAGGATTTGGATATGACAGAAATGTAATGTGTAACGGATAAAATTCGTAAAAAGGAGTAAAAAGAAGGGGTAAAATAGGGATTTCTCATGCTCACAAATTCTGACATTTTAGCCGTCATAAGCCCACTTGGGCTATGTGCTGGCTCACTGAGTGTTCTCTGTCAGGTGATCTTATCATGACTGCACAAGTCATGATGACTCCAAATGCTTGTAAATAAGCAAGAATCATCAGAGAGAAGGGGATGATGGTGCGAAAGGCAAGAGAGGAGAGAAAGGGCAGAAGAATAAGAAAGAGGATGGTGCGAAAGGCAAGGAGGATGGTGCTAAAGGCAAGAGAGGAGATCAAGAGAAGGAGAAGAAGAAGAAGAGGAAGAGAAAGAGGAAGAGGAAGAGGAAGAGGAAGATCTGAGAAGCTTGAGTCATTCATACCCCTACCTCAAAGTGCTGTGTAGATGGCCACTCACCTGATTCTCTCATCTTCCTTTGGTGTTATCCGGCTACTTGGTGCTCTTTATAGCCTCACAAGCGTTTATGGCCGTCAGATTCTCTCAAATAGGCCATGTCTGCCTGATGCTCTCCATGAATGGTCACACTGCCACTAGCACGGCCTTGCAGTTAATCATCTGGTGAGTGCAATCATACTTGAGCTTGTGTCTAACGCTGTGAATAGTGCCGAGTACGTTGTGCTGTGAATGGTGCCGAGTACGTCGTGCTGTGAATGGTGCCGAATACGTTGTGCTGTGAATGGTGCCAAGTACGTTGTGCTGTGAATAGTGCCGAGTACGTTGTGCTGTGAATGGTGCCGAGTACGTCGTGCTGTGAATGGTGCCGAATACGTTGTGCTGTGAATGGTGCCGAATACGTTGTGCTGTGAATGGTGTCGAATCCGTTGTCACGTTGTGTTGTGCATAGTGCTGAGCTCGTTTTCCGTTGTCTTATGTACAACGTACCCGTCGTGAGCTGTACAACGTACCCGTTGTGAGTTGTACAACGTACACGTTGTTTGCTGTACAACGTACACGTTGTCTGCTACACGACGTACCCGTTGTCTGTTGCACAACGGATGCACAACGTATACGTTATCAGAGCTAGAGCTATGTGAGTACGTTGCCAGTGCCTTGTCCGAGCTATGTGAGCTACGTTGCCAGTGCCTTGTCTGAGCTATGTGAGCTACGTTGCCAGTGCCTTGGCCGAGCTATGTGAGTACGTTGCCAGTGCCTTGCCCTAGCTATGTGAGCTACGTTGCCAGTGCCTTGCCCGAGCTATGTGAGTACGTTGCCAGTGCCTTGTCCGAGCTATGTGAGCTACGTTGCCAGTGCCTTGTCCGAGCTATGTGAGCTACGTTGCCAGTGCCTTGTCCGAGCTATGTGAGTACGTTGCCAGTGCCTTGCCCGAGCTATGTGAGTACGTTGCCAGTGCCTTGTCCGAGCTATGTGAGTACGTTGCCAGTGCCTTGTCCGAGCTATGTGAGTACGTTGCCAGTGCCTTGTCCGAGCTATGTGAGCTACGTTGCCAGTGCCCTGTCCGAGCTATGTGAGCTACGTTGTCTGTGCCTTGCCCGAGCTATGTGAGCTACGTTGTCAGAGCTACGTCCCCTGTGCCTTATCTGAGCCATATTCTGTGTGCCTCCTGAGCTACAATGCCCAGTGCCTCACCAGAGCTTGTCCTCAAGTGCATATGCCCAGTGCCTCACCAGAGCTTGTCCTCAAGTGCATATGCCCAGTGTATCACCAAAGCTCGTCCTCAAGTGCATATGCCCAGTGCCCTCACGATAAGTTTCTCTATACTGTGCTTGTGCCTTGTGCCTTATACTGTGCTATGTGCCTTATACTGACTTTATCATTGGAGCTTATTTCAGGGTGCACACCCGCCCCCCCCCCCCTCAGGCTCATTCACAAGTGGAGTTGGGCTATCATTCCTCTACCAGCTGAGAGCTACAGACGCGTGGCGTGAACGGGATTTTTTCCCTTTCATAATGTATTGTGGAAAGCCTAGAGGAAGAGTTTGTTCGATAAATTCTACTATCTAGTGCGACCACTAGCGGAGCAGTATGACAACGTAGATAATAGGGTAAAAAGAGACCAATAGATTGCACTTGTGGACCATTGGCGGACAAAGGATGCCCAGGTATGAAAACGGTTTGACATTTAATCTCTTAGTAGTCAATTTATTTGATTAGCAACAATACTGCCACAATACTAACTGAATTACATCTTTTCAATAATAGGATATCAGGGATAGAAATAAGAGTAATAGATCGCAGCTTAATATATCCGACACAGCATGGACGAGGGCTAATGCCAATACAAGGCGACTGAGGTATATGTATTCGAATAATTTTACAGGAATGTATTCAATTAATGCACTTCCTAATATATTTGTTGTGAAGTTGTTAATCACAGTTAACTTTTTTCATGAAGAAAGCAAATCATCCAGAGGGGCTGGAGCCGGACCGAATTCATATGCTTAAGATTTTCCATAAGCTCAAGGATGGGACTTTCATTGATCAGACACCAGAGCATGCAATGGTATGTTTACACATTTAATGATTAGATATTCACTCAATCTTGCAAAATGTTATTATGTTATCTTCTTAATCTAACTTGAAGATATATCTATAACTGTAGACGCAGATGGACACGATTTTGAGCCAGCGTTCTGAGGGCAGCAGTAGTAGCACTGCACAGAATGAGGTATTCACTTAGGTGATGGGTCCAGACGGACACAGGTGTGTCCGCACTTATGGATTGGGTGTTTCCCCATCACAGTCCTTATGTGGATCACTAGGGGCGGAGGGCACAAGAGGCTGAGGTTGCGCAATGTGAGACTGAGGCTGTGCACCGTGCAGTTGTGGCGGAGCAAGCAACTATGCGGGTTGAGATGGGTGACTTGAAGAAGTACTTTGCCGAGGTTGCAGAATTCTTCCAGACTGGAGCATTCCCATCCTTCTCCCCACCACCATCCCAGTGCAGCCGATCTCAGGATGACAACTCCACCCAATCTCTAGATGACTTTCTTGGATAGAGATTTATCATCACATGCTTGGTTGGTATGTGATGTTTTAGATTATCATAACAACACTTTTTTTTATATTGGTTGGCATGGATGTGAATTCCTATTGTTTTGGAATGTGGATGTTATACTCGCTCGTTTTTTAATGTGATGTTAGAAAATTGGAATGTGGATGTTGTTAGAATATTGGAATGTGGCATGTGGATGATTATATTAAACAGGTTACTCTAAATACATGTTACAGGTTATTGTAAATACAGGTTACTGATTTAGCAAAAAACAAATTTGGCATTAGAGACAGAACTATTATCGTCACTAATGGGATTTCAATATTAGTGACATAAATATTTCCGTCACTACGATATTAGGACCGAACTATTTCCGTCACTAATTCTTCATTAGGGACAGAAACATTACCGTCACAAATGTAGAATTCTGTCACGGATAACTGACCAAATTAAGGTATTAGAGACAGAAAAGTTCTGTCTCTAATGGAAATTAGCAACATATAGTATGTTCCGTCTCTAATGGCATCAGTGACGCAAGCATCCGTAACGGAATAGGTGCAGGAACTATTTCCGTCTCTAATATTATTAGACACGGAAATAATAGTTTTAGTGATGGAAATGTTTCATCGCTAGTCAATAGATTTCTTGTAATGAGGGCTAGGGCCCTACTCTTATAGGGAAGGGTAGGGCTGACACCGGTCCGACCCCTACCCTGCCCTTTGACAGCCCTGCATAATAGTGCATTGTTCTTGTTTATTTAATTTTTAATTCTTTCTCTATTTTTTCCATATAATAATACACATTTTATATTTATTGAATAGAGATGGACTAGTCCAGTCCAAGCCAGGCTTGGCCCGACTAAAAATTGTATATGACTTGGGCCTATATGTGCCCGAGCCTAGACCAAGTCTGGTTTGGCCTAGCACATTGACAGCCCTACCTAAGACCGCACACCATAATCTTGGATTTTAGTTTGGGTAGTCCTCTTTTAGTTTTGGTGTTTTGAAAAGAGTTCTGATTAGATGACCGCAAGGTCCTCTTCGAACCTGACCACCCCAATCAAATTTCAACACATTGGCAAAGAGAAATAAAATAGAATTTTCATTTGCCACGCGTCAATTTGCAATTGGGTGCTCAGTTCGGAAGAGGACCCTGTGGTCTATTTTCCATTTTACTTTGGAAAAAAATATTAACAAAGAGCAAACAGTCAATTGGAGCAACCCAAAAATGCATTGGGAAGGGGTATTTATGGAAAAACATTGGGCTGTGATTAGCAAACCCTGCATTCGACT
Source organism: Tetracentron sinense (assembly GCA_015143295.1). Classification (NCBI taxonomy): domain Eukaryota; kingdom Viridiplantae; phylum Streptophyta; class Magnoliopsida; order Trochodendrales; family Trochodendraceae; genus Tetracentron; species Tetracentron sinense. Next base: position 32,981,567 of record CM026568.1, on the reverse strand, counting down.
ATGTATTCAAATGTCATGGCCACCCTTTTAACACTCTTTTAGCTTTGGTTACACTTAAGAAAATTAAAGTCAATATTTGGTTTTTTTTTTTCTTTCTAAAAACAAAGAGTGAATGAATCTTAACTACAATTGAAGTGCAGTAAAAAAAGGAGCATGGACCAATGAGGACTGCACATTAGACTACATAGTCTAATGAAGCAGTAAGTTAAGCATTTCACTTGTTGGCCACCCAATCCCGGCTTTCGTGATTGTGTAGTATAAGGGGATTTGCATGGCCCGAGGGACTTACTTGGGTGCTCTAAGAGGCTCGGATATCCTCATTCCAAAAAAAAGAAAAGTTAAGCATTTTCCAAAAAAAAATAGTATACCCTTCTTTATATTTGTAATATCAAACAACCCCTTCCCAAGGAATTTTTTTTGGTTGTTCCCAAGCTCATGTTCATAGTTAATCTCAACAACAAAAAATTTAAAGCAAAATTTTTTAGACTCGTAGCGGTCTTAGTTGCTTTTCCCGATAGGAAATCACAAATAGTTGCAACAATCCTCTGCCAAATGGAGCCAAGGAGGGTGTAATGAGGGAGTGAAACAAGGGTGGAGGCTTGTTAGGGAATAAACCCTAAACAGGAGCTATGAGATACGAAAAATAGACAGAAATAGATAACAAAACACACACAAGAAAATCAGATTTACATGGTTTTCTTAAGTTGAGGTACGTCCATGGAGTCGTCGAGATTTTCACTATGAACTGGAACAAAAGAAATTACAAAGCTGTGATCCCCTATTTACAATGCTCAATAGTATTAGGTCTTGTTAGGAACCTTCTTTCTTCATCCTTTATTGTTATTTTGCTAATTAGTAGGGTGGAGATATTTGAGATCCTTAGTTTTAAGAAGTTTAGTAGGAGTCTATTGTTTTAATTATAAGTAGGTCCTAACAATTTGGTATCAGAGCAAGCTACGAAGAACTACGCTTCTACTTTGACAGAGATGGCATCATCGGGTATACCAACTTGTAAGAAATTAGATCAAGCAATTAGAGAGATAAAGGAGACAATAGACCGGCGGTTCGAAGAGCAAGGGAAGAAAGTGCATGACTTCCAATCTTCAATCCTTCATTCAATTGAAGCTCTTTCTCATAAGTTCGATATGATCGTTGCTTCTTCTAATGCTAACTATTCGGTGGTGCGAAACGGAGAATAAAGGAACTCCGATCGCCGACGTCAAGAAGGAGACGAAGATTTAACGACTAGCAATGCAAATACCCATCTCCCTTTGATGGAACAGTAACGTATCGAATTACCACGATTCGGAGGCAACGACCCTTCAGGGTGGGTCTACACAGTAGAACAGTATAAAAAATATCATAAAATATTCAATGAGCAGCTGACGACCATTGCTACAATTCATATAATTGATGATGCAGTACCATGGTACCAATGGGTCCAAAAGACCGTTGGTGAGCTGACATGACAACAATTCACCAAGGCTTTGTATGTACGCTTTGGGCCAATAGATGACAGTGATCCTGGTGGTAATCTCCTCAAACTTTGCCAAGGTGGTTCAGTACGTGAGTACCAAACTCAATTTGAGTGGTTAGCAAATCGTTCACCAAAGTTTCCTGAATTGTTCCTAGTAAGTTGCTTCACATCCGGATTGAAGGATGAGATCCGAGTGGGAGTTAGAATGCTCTAGCCCAACTATTTAGGGCAAGCCTTCACTCTCACTCTAATGAAAGAAGAGACAAGGATAGTTAAACAAAAAAAAATACACAGCCAAGTGGCTCGATGTCTAGCAACAATCTCAAGGAAGGGGGGTCGGCTCCTAAATGGCTTACTCCAATAGAGATGTATGAGCGTTGAAAACAGGGTTTGTGTTTCAATTGTGATGAAAAGTTTCAGCCCGGACATCATTGCAAGGCACAACTTGCTGTGTTGGAGGAGTTTATAGTGGAAGAAAATGGAGAAGGACGATCGGAAACTGACGAAGAAGATGTAAATGGGAGTCTTTGGAATCACTATAACTAAGAGTTCTTTTTTTAACCCTTAAGGACAAAGGTATTTTAAGAGAGAGGGAGTGTTGGGAACCTTCTTTCTTCACCCTTCACTTTCAGTATAAGATTAGTAGAGAAATAAGAAGTTGGGTTAGTAGATTACTTAGGAAGGAAATAGAGTCCTATAGAAATAGGAAGTTGGGGAAATTGATCCTTTGTTGTTATTTTGCTAATTAGTAGGGTGGAGATCTTTGAGACCTTTAGTTTTAGGATGTTTAGTAGAAGTCTCTTGTTTTAATTATAAATAGGTGTAATTGCTTGAGATGAGGAATTAATTAAAAAAACCTCTAAATTCTTAGGAGATTGATCTTCTCGAACCGATCATTATTGTTTTTCTCTTGTTATAATCCAAGATCCTAATAGGTCTACATATCAAAATGCGAAAGTACCAGAGTACCTATCAAGGCACTGTTTTTCCCGTCCATGTTTTCTGCCATTAAGGGAAAGAAGAAAGAGATCTGTTGATCTTACAGATACCATTAACAGAGAATCACCAAGGCATTATTATTCCATATATAGAAATCAGATTATAGAGTTATAGTTGGTTACAAAAACAGAGCAGATAAAATTTGCAGAAAACAGAATTGCGAATCCAAACACAATTCTAATTACAGAAGGTAAAGTTCTAACTAAACTCTCTTATCTGTTATCATCAACCACCCTTTTCCAAGTTGGAAACTGGCTAAACAAAAGCAGTTTAAATAACTAATACTTCACTAGTTTCTTCCATTACAAAATTCTAAAAATCAGTCTGCGAACTAATAGACGGATTAGCCTAATCTATCACATGGCATTGATATAAAATGTGCTTCTCCATGGGACGTTTACATTCTTCACAAACTACAGTTCCTTCAGTTGATCCTTCAATGTATGGGACGACATTAGAGCTATAGCAAGGCTGATCAACATGAAGAGGAGGTTCAAGGGCACTTCTTATTGCACCCAAGAATCCCACCTTCTCCACTTTTTCTCCCCATACTTGAGAAAGATTTAACAATTCCATCAGTTTTCTTCCTTGAAGCTTAACGATATCTGTGGACAATCCCTTCCCCATCACCGCCCAACCTTTCTCACTAGCACCCAGATCTAGCAAAGACACCACCTCTTCCAGAATATGATCGGCGTCCACAGTTTTTCCTAGTCGGGCTTTTGATCGTCTCATACTCTCCAAACGTAGCCAAAAGAAACGTATTTTTGTGAAAGAGAGCGAGCCACTGAGCTTTTCTTTAACAATGGTGGATAAGATGCTTCTTAAATTTTCACTAGGGTTGCTCTTGCCTACATAGACCAGCTCTAGCCGCACACCTGCACTGGTAATCTTCTTTACCTTACTAGTGAATTCTCTAATCCACTCTATGTTGTCGCTTTCGTATAAGCAAAGGGTTCTCCCATCTTCTACCTGACATTATTGTGATGTTATGAGCAGAAATACAAACTCTATAGCATGCTTTAGGGCCCAGTTGCGAGTGTGTGTGCGCGCATATGTAACTTATAATTGATGCATGGATGTGGGTGTTAGTGAAGGAACTATGTGTAATCAAAAGAAATTTCTTTAGCTACCCTATCTGATTCAAATCCTCATGCTCAAGTAGCGCGCTATCGACCACACATTTCATGCAAGGAGTGCTAGCCCTACTCTCCGGCCTTTTCTACTCTCAACCTTAGCCTGAAGTGTCTCAAACGCAACCTGCTAAAGCTCTTTTTAGCGTTAAAGTTAAATTAAACGCACACTTTTCAAAAAGTTCGGACACTTATTGGCTAATACTTAGAGTAGAAAAGGCCTGAGAGTAGGGGGCTAGCACTCCTTGCAATGAGGATTGCAATATGAATATCTTCCCAAAGTATGCACCAAGCAATTCTACATGAAGTTTGAGTGAGGACCATACCCACATAGATATTAGGGGGTCAATTTCGTCGATCATAAGTTGCAATGTCCATTTCGCTTCTTCCCACAGTTCTACTTCTCTCACTGTTGAAAAAGGATATGCCATGGCACCCCAGATCAGTACCATATCAATTGCATTTGAGTTGGTGACCCTTCCTTGGGGATCCAACACTACCATCAATGGATGGCCTTCGAATTGCCACACTTGCTTTATGTGGTTCACCACCGCTGAGCTAAGTAACCATGGTTGGCGTATCGAGTACCATGGCAAAGAATTGGATAAACGATTGAAATCTTTCTCTTCGGCATCAGTCCATGTACTGGAAGATGGAATAGGTACCCATATGATATCATAGCTTCCTTCTAACTTCTTGTGGTGAGGTTGGTCGTATATCTGTTGCACAAGTAAGAACAATTCCTCTAAAGGGAGGAGCTCTGGTTTTGAGACCAAGAGTATAACCTCCTTGTTTAGTAGTTCCGACACGCCAATCTGTAGACCAATACAATGAAGATTATGTCAGAACAATAGAAACAAGGGCTAATTCTGAAAGTGTTAGATCATTGGTATCTATTTTGGTACCCTAGATCTTTACGGAAGCCGAAGCTGCACCATTTGACTGTAATTCAACAATGCAGTCCTTGTTGCACATTGGGGCTAATGGACTGCACTGCATGAGGGGAAACATCTGGGATGACTCCCTGAGCAATGATTCGGCAACTAACGAGTCATTTCTCTAGAAATCTCGTTAATGTGGAGTATATTAATGGTAGCAAGAACATCAAATATAACCATGATAAATTTATATGGATTAACAAACATCCATTACAGCGGTCTGTGTCGGAAAATTTCTACAATAAAGTAGGTAGGTCGCTAGTATAGTTTCCTATCCACACTAATGGACGCAATGTATCTAATTGTATTGTATCCTAGTGAAAACAGGATTGATCAAAACAAACCTTTGCTTGTGAGGAACTACCACCCTTGAGTGGAAGGTCATCCTTCAGAGCAAATAGCATGTGAAGTACCTCATGGTTGTCCACATGGGTCTCATTAAAGAGATTCAAGAGCTTGTGGTGCATCTTTGCCTCTGTAAGTTATACAAAGAATGGAATAAGTGGCATGATCTCATTAAGTAGCTACAGTTTTCGTCCACAATTCTAAGCAACCAAAGTGATTGTTTTCCATCCCACAGTCTAGACAGGTTCCACCTAGTTGCTCTACTTAAATTATGCACATCTGTCTGAATACATCTTCTAAGAACATAAATAGCTTAGCTTGATCAACACTCAAATTGGGGTAACAGGGAGACTGTTGGGCCATAGACCCTAACGCCCTCCGTTTAAGACTCGTTGGCACATAATCGCAGCCAGTATTAATTTATCTATTAAATGAGAAGGCTTCTAGATCATTCCGAGTACTAACCCATCTGTAGTTCACACGTATCCAGCTGCCTCCTGAGGTGACTGTATATGCCGCTCATCCTATAAACCAAACTGGAGAGTTCCCATGTCGCAATAGTTGTTGAAGTTGAGTGCCTGGAGAGAGATAATTCATGCATATATGGTTTAGGGCATACGAAGTTGGAATTTCTCCAGATGATCTAAACAACGATAAGTTATAAAATGCATGTAGCTGGTATGGGATCATGACTAGCATTAATTTTATTTATACCCATCAAATGATAATTGCCCTATGATCCCTTGAATTTTGGAGTAAATAAACATGAACAAGGATCAAAACAACAAGGTTGAGATTGGAGAGGGACAGAACATGCACTTGCAGCTCATTGTTCATGGCGACCATGTCTGTGATTAGAGAAGAGCATGTAAAGGCGCTTCTAATGATCCAGTAGGTAGCTATGTAGATCTGAGACTTTGTCGTCACCATTGCCTTGTCATCCAGCTTTACTTGCTGCACTGGCAGGCCTTCGAACTTGATGATACACTTTGCAACATTCACCATAGTTTTGATTAACAAACTCAATGCCTTAAAGCAAGGTTTGAAGGCAACCAAGTTTTTAGGCAATTTCTTGAGCATTGCAATTGATACTGCCAGGGGATTAAGAGGGTAGAGCTGCATAATGAGCCAAAATTCCCCGTAACTTGTCGCAAATGCTGCGAGTACTAGAACCACCTTTGCATCCCATGCATAATTCCCTAGCAAATCAAACAAGGCCATCGTCCTCGCGAGTATGTCCCCGTCCCCAGAGCACTTGCATAGTAACTGTAAATGCAATTCATAAATAAGTATTCTCATCCAACTTACCTAGTGAGGCAGTAAACAAAACTCTGAGTGAGAGAGAGAGAGTACTTCACAGGAGATCTTATAGATGGTATGTCCCAGCGCTTCTTGTGAGCCAAACAGTTCAGTACTGTTGCATATGGCATTCATTGCAATAGCATCTAGATGTGGCTCAGAAACCTGTAACATGTGTTAGGTTTTAGCACTTTAAGCTTTTAAAATAAGTACATTACATCCAACAATAACAAAAAAGAACACTTCAGATAATTGAAAATATTTGAAGGATGCTCAAGTCGGAGCGGCCCCCTGAACTGCTGAGAAAAATATATGTTCCTTCCAAATGGACACAAACAAAGGCGATGACCAATGAAATTGTCCCTTCAAAAAATTGGGGCTACAACCCGAACCCCATTGTAGCCCCTCCTACAAGAGAATCCTGGCTCCGCCTCTGGATCTAGTTAATGTAATAACAAATAATCATGGAAAATGCTGTCACCCAATGCACAAGTAACTATTGAAAAAAACTGTAGGCGTCAATTTTTTGCAGTAATTTCATAAAGCAAAATTAGAGGTCCTGGTGTCAATGGGCTGATAGCATTTTTTTGCAGTACCTTCCAAAAAAAAAAATAGTTAAGTCCTCTAAGGTGATAACTGGATTTGGCGAAATCCTATTATCACCCCTAGAGGTCGCCACGTGTCTCCTCTGACACCCCTTAACTGTGGGTAAGATTCACCCACCCCTAGGGTTCACCCACTCATCCTTGGTTCTTTTTTTTAATATTAATTCTTTTTTTAAAATTAAAAAACTGCTTTTAGAGTTTTTTTAATAATAAAAACAGTTTTTTAATTTTAAGAAAAGAATTAATATTAAAAAAAAAAAAAAAAAAACAAGGATGGGTGGGTGAACCTTACCCACACTTAAGGGGTGTCAAAGGAGACATGTGGCGACCTCTAGGTGCCAAATCCGATTATCACAGTAGATGATTTGGCTCCAAAAAAAAATGAGGAATGCTAGTCTTACTCTCAGTCAAACTCTACTCTCAGTTTCCACCAATCACTTGTCTATTCTTGATGAGAGATAGTGCTTTAACCATCATAACTTATTTGATAATTGATAGGTGGTTGGTGGAGGCTGAGAGTAGAATTTGACTGAGAGTAGGGTTAGCACGCCTCAAAAAAAATATATTAGAGGTACGGGTGTCAATGGGCTGGGCTTAGATCTTGCACTTTTATTATTTTTGAATTGACTCGTCATCTTCTCCAGTTGTAACCCCTTTTTCCAAAACCGGTTACACTCCTGAGGTGGACACATGTCCATTTTTACATCTTTTAAATATGGTTAAGATTCACTCACCCTAGGGTTCACCCACCTATCTTTAGTTTTTAGAAAAAAATATTAAAAACATTTTAACCTTAGGAGGTAATGAATTTTAACCACAGTTAATAATTTTATTTTTTTTCTAAAAACCAATGATAGTTGAGTGAACCCTAGGGGTGAGTGAATCTTAACCACAGTTAAAATGTGTCAAAAGGGACATGTGGCCACCTTAGGGGTGTAACCGGTTTTGGCAAAACCGGTTACAACTGGAGAAGATTACGTCCCTTTTTGAATAGGCTCAACCAAAGCCTTAACAAGACAATTTCCTAATTAAGGGCCGAGCCTAGGGGTGTCAATGAGCCCAGCCAGCATGAACCCTTAAGAATACATATGTTTACATTATGAGACCAAATCCTCCACGGTGATAACTGGATTTGGCAAATCCGGTTATCACCCCTGAGGTTACCACGTGTCCCTTTTGATACCCCTTAACTATGGTTAAGATTCACCTAGCCCTAGGGTTCACCCACCCATCCTTGGTTTTTAGAAAAAAATATTAATTCTTTTTTTTTAAGTATTTTAATATTTTAAAACCACTAAAAATATTTTTTTATTATTAAAAAAATAATTAATATTTTTTTCTAAGAACCAAGGATGGGGGGGTGAACCCTAGGGGTGGGTGAATCTTAACCACAATTAAGGGGTGTCAAAGGGGACATGTGGAGACCTCAGGGGTGATAACCGGTATCACAGTAGAAGATTTGGTTTCTTACATTATTAATCGAGCTAAACACAATTCAAGTCAGGTTTTGAGCTTGCTTGTTAACTGGACCTAGTCCGTTAGGAGGCATGCTGTTGGTCCACTTCAATAAAAATCAAATTCAACAGAGAAATCTTTAAGAGAATAACTATCAACTGGAGCTCCGGTTGACTGTTCAACCGGAGCAACCCAAAAATGCCTTGAGATTAACCATCAACAGGAGCTCTGGTTGATCAGTCAACCAGAGCAACCCAAATTTTAACTTGGGAAGTGATACTTTTGTAATTTTGAATACAAAAGAAGAGTATTTATTAATAGATCATTTTTCTATAAATACCCATTTCCAAGACAAAATTTGGGTTGCGTTCAACCTAAGCAACCCAAATTTTGCTTTGGGAAGTGATAGTTTGGTAATTATGAACACAAAAGAAATGTATTTATTAACAAATCAATTTCCCATAATTACCCAAGGCAAAAGTTTGGGTTCCCCTTCTCAAAAATGTACTGTTAAAAATTACCCTTTTTTGTGTTCGTATTTACCAAACTATCACTTCCCAAGGTAATTTTTGGGTTTTTCTGTTAAACAGTCAACCCACAGCTCCAGTAAGTTATTCTTAATCTTTCTAGGAAACGTGTTGCAATGGGAAGAGACATTTCTTTTGACTATTTATTGAATTAGACCACTAAGCATGACTACCGTAGCCCTTGGGTCACAACAGACACTCCGTAATCATGTAGGATTTTGAGTTTTGTCATACCACTCTTAATTTGGTGTTTGTTTTGTCTTAGAATTGAGGTTGGGTTGGCTTCCAACTTGTCGGAGTTGCACTTGATAGAAAAAGAGATTTAATTGAATAGCTTGGATGATTACAATGACCCCTCCTTTAGGGTTATATAGAGATTACATGAGTTTCAAGATAAAAGCAATATCACATCATAATCAAATGTAATCTTAATCAAATCTATGATTTGATATTAATCTATTTCAAATTTAAATCTACCTAGATATGAGATGAGATACGGTGGATCTCATCTCACTTTCTTACACCACTCTATATTCTTTAAACTTAATTCTAATAGCACTCATACCCACTCCAAATTGATCGATGAGGAAAAAAAAATCAGGAATCAATTTCATGTAAGAACTGGTACATTAATCAATAATAATGCACAATAGCTCATTGAAAACAACAGATAAAAGCAGGATAATGGGGGAGTGGGGGATTTAATTAGTTAGAGTTATTAGTACCGTTGATGAGGCGTAGCACATAATGTTCTCCATGGCATGAAGCAGCGACTCAGAATCAACACGGCGACCATCAGGATCATGGGTAAGGAGAATCTTTTTCAGTAGGTTATCTTCTTCTTCTTGGGGTACTGATGGAGAACGGTTGGAGAGAATACTTCTGAATGAGTACATGGCCTAAGTGATGGTGAAGCAATGCATGGGTTGGGATGGGATGGGGTGTGCTTGCTAAGATGTTTTTTTTCCTGTATATATAGTTTTAACTTATGGAATAAAGCCAGTCCGTGAATCTACTTCCTTGCTTAAACAAACCCTTCTTTGGGTGCGAGGGAATAAAGTCTCTCTCTCTTTTATCTCTTAGAGACGGAGCTTAATAGTACTCATTTGATAGTTTTTCTGTACTTGGATGCGAGCCTTGAACGGCAATGGTGTTTGTATGATTCGAGTACTGGGCTTTGTACACCTTTTCTATAGTGCACTGCAACGACCGTTAAAAAATCTGTGTACACCAACTGTAGAGTGTTGCCTGCTCATCTACAAATTAAGAATTGAGGATTTGGTTCATTTATATTGGGCCCTACCTGAATTCGGATTGCATTCAATAATCCAAATCTTGATTAGGTCCTTTCCGGTTGGGTTATAATCTAAATGGAACTCCAACTTTTATATTCAATAATCTAAGTCATGTCTCGCATTGTTCTATAAAGTTACCATAATAATTCAAAATTCATGTCATTTGATTTGGCAGGCTTTTATATACTAGTCGGCACAACCCTCCTTATAAGAGCAGCTAGCAACCAGTACTGCTATTCATTTTGGGTTGGGTTAAACATCCCGGATAAATTCAGATTACAATGGGGGTACTTTAAATTGCCTAGCCCTTCAAAACGTTCCCACAGAGCTCCCATTTTAGTGTAAGCGCAGTGGTAGCCTAGTAATTATTGAAAAATAAAGTGACAATTTTGCAAAGATTTATCTCATAATTACAAGACTGTCACAGTGTTTACGTGGAGGTGGGGCTCTCCGTCAATATGTTTTCCAGCGTAGCTCCACCCCATATTGAAATTCAATGCAAAAAAAGGTAAAATATAATCATCCCACTCAATTTCTCTTTGGTTTTTGCCAATATAAATACAAGAGAAAAGAAAAAATCATATGACGGTCATCAAATTTAATTAGAGCCCCTCCTAGTCGAGTTGCTTCCTAAGAGAAATTCCAAATGTAGCTAAAGCTTGGATATGTGATAATATTTGATTTTTCCTTTGATTAGTTCTTTATAGCATTATAAGACGACAAGGAAACTTTAAACTTGTGATTGGCTAAATTCTCTTATTTTTTTTCTCTCTCTGATCAAAGCAAATCTTATACATTAGCCTTGTTTAAAGAAAAGTTTTAAAAAGCAAAAAAAGCTAAAGTTATCATGCACTTTTCTACTGTTTTAGAGAAGAGAAGAGATCAATTTCTAGAGAGAGAGAAAGAGAGAAACAGTTCATACATTGTCAGTGTATTTGAATCTCTAGACAGCAGTTAGACACGAACTGAAAGGCATCACTCTCAAAACTCTTTGTGATGGCTTCCACTTTTCTTTTTTTTTGGGTGATATGATGGCTTCCACTTGTATTTCTCTCTTTAATAGCCTTCGCAAGGAGATCTGATTCTACACAAAAAAAAAAAGTGCAATAGGTGTATCACACACACAAGAGAGAGAATGTGTCAAAGCTTGGCGTGAACACGGTTATGACCAAATATCTTTGATTTTTATGGCATGTAGTGACTCACTTTTTTTATTCTAGACTAGAAAATTATCAAATTACTCGTATAATATTAATTTAATTAATTAATAATTATATTTCTAAAAAAGTCACGGTGAACTTTATCAAGCTCACACGTGAAGTATAAACACTAAATTCACTGAAGTATGTAATCCTTAAACATGCATTTATCTAAAAGTTAATAATTAGGTATTATGATTCGTATGGTCTGAAGAGCCTAACCCAAATTCGACTCAATTACAAGTGATGAAGAAAACCAAACCCAAATCCTCAACTCCCAAGCCTGTAAAGACGAGTAGGTTGACGGGTTGGGCCAGAAATTGCCACCCCAACATGTTAAGTGTGTTAATGGGCACCCTATCCCTTGATATCTTTCAATTCTATGGAATGCTCGACTGAGGATGCAGAGGTTGGACTAGATACGAAGGATTCTAGATCCACTTCTTCATGTTTGAACACCCCCGGTGAGTATGTAGGTCATGCTAGGGAGGGCTCTAGCTCTTCCACGAAGAAGAAGAAAAATAAGAATAGTAAGAAGGGGCACAGCAGCCTTGCTTGGAGGATCCACGGCAAGAAAGGATTTGGAGCAGGTAGTCGTTGAGGCTCCTAGTGCTTTAGTGAATTTTGTCCAGTACTTGCCTAAGGATGATGGTGTTGATTTGATCACAGCTAATGTTGGGTTAGAGAGTGTTGATGAGGACGAGGAGGAAGAACTAATTCCCCTCAACAGGCTTTCGGCATGTAGGTCTCCTCCTCCTTGTCATTGGCATAATTCATTAAGCCCCTTGGAACCCGGGGACTACCTTTTGCATGACCACATGGAAAATCATGGAGAGCACTTGCGAGGGCAGGTCTCGTTGAGTATCTTGGGGCCCTTGTCATTTGTCGGTGTATGAGAAGTAAGGGTTTCCTTTTTTGGGTCTCCTGCTCGGTTTTGTGGGGTTGGCTCTATTGGGATTTAAACCACGCGTTTAATCCCTAAACCCTTCGGATCTTGAGAGACTATGAATCACAGAAATCACACAACAAATAGAAAGATTGCAGAGAAGAAAATAGAGACAAAACACACGGATATACGAGGTTCGGCAACGTGCCTACGTCCTCGGGAGCCACACCAATTCACTATATTGAAGATACAGAATACACAGAGTTTTTCTCTCTTCGAAAAAATTACGGCCACTTCTCACACTAGTTAAACCTAAAAAAATAAGCATACAGCTACATATTTAGGGTTAAACTGTAAAGCCAAAAATACCTCTGCAGAAACGTAAAATATCGATTTTCGTCACAATCTGGGCCTAACGGCCCAGATTGCGGACGCACTTCGTGCGTCGCAGGGGGGCGCTGCCCCCCCTGCCACCCCCCAGGGCAATCTGCTGAAGGTTGTCTACATTCCCAACAATCTCCCACTTGGAGATAACCGAAGCAACACTGAACTTCATATTCTCAAACAAAGTAAATGTAGTGATCTCACCCCTCCTGGTATGGCTCCAGTCATTCATCTCCTCAAGCATGAAGACCAACTAAAGTTGAACACAACTTCAGTTTCTCAATGGTGACTGGCTTGGTGAACATATCTGCTGGATTTTTACTTCCCAGAATCTTCTCTAGTAACAACTCCCCATTCTCTAAAAGCGAGCGAATAAAATGGTACCGCAAGTCAATATGCTTCGTTCTGGCATGGAACACTGGATTCTTGGCAAGGTGTATAGCACTCTGGCTGTCACTGAAAAGAGCACTGTTTTCTTGTTTCAGACCCAATTCCTCCAAAAAACCCCTCAACCAAATCATCTCCTTGCTAGCCTCTGTCACGGCTACATACTCAGCTTCTGTCGTGGATAATGTCACTATCTTCTGCAGACGTGAGACCCAACTCACTGCTGTCGAACCCAAAGTATAGATATAACCTGTGGTGCTTCGCCTTGTATCATGATCACCGGCGAAATCAGCATCCACATATCCCTGCAACACCAAATCTTTCCTCCCAAAGCACAGTGGTAAATCTTTGGTACCTCTTAAATATCTCAATATCCACTTTACTCCTTCCCAATGTTGTTTCCCTGGATTGCTAGCATATCTGCTCACAACTCCCACTGCATGGGCTATATCCGGTCTTGTGCAAACCATCGCATACATTAGGCTACCAATGGCTGAGGCATAAGGAACCTTAGCCATGTACTCCTTCTCTGCATCTGTCTTGCGAGACTGCTCCTCAGAAAGTTTAAAGTGACTTCCTAAGGGTGCGCCAACTGCCTTGGCATTTTGCATATTGAATCTCTGGAGTACTCGTTCAATATACTCCGTTTGACTCAACTTCAAAGTACCCTGAGTCCTATCCCTGCTGATCCTCATCCCAAGCATCTGTTTCGCTGCACCCAAATCCTTCATAGCAAACTCTTTTACCAACTGTTGTTTCAACTTGTTTATCTCCTGTAAACAAGATCCTGCTACAAGCATATCATCAACATATAGTAATAAAATAATGTAACTGGACTCAAACCTCTTGAAGTAACAACAGTGATCTGCATTGCACCTTTCGTAGCCATTGCGTTGCATAAAACCATCAAATTTCTTGTACCACTGCCTAGGGGTCTGTTTCAAACCATACAAACTCTTCTTGAGTCTACATACCATCTCTTCCTTGCCTTCTTTAATGAAACCAACAGGCTGCTCCATATAGATTTCTTCATCCAAGTCACCATGAAGAGAAGCAGTTTTAACATCTAACTGCTCAAGGTAGAGATTCTTAGCAGCTACTAAACTCAATACCACTCTGATAGTGGTCATCTTCACAACTGGAGAAAATATCTCTGTATAATCGACCCCTTCCTTCTGTTGGAAGCCTTTCACAACCAGTCTGGCCTTGTACCTCTTACTACCATCACTCTCTTGCTTAACCCGGTAGACCCACTTGTTATGTAAAGTTTTCTTCCCTACAGGGAGCCTGGCCAACTCCCAAGTCTTACTCGAGTGGAGAGAATTCATCTCTTCCTGCATCGCATTCTCCCACTTAACTGACTCACTAACCTGCAAAGCCTCATCATAACTCTCTGGTTCCCCATTGTCTGTCAATAGCAAGTAATAAAGAGATGAAAGATATTTAGGATTAGGTTTAGGTACTCTGGATGACCTCCTCAATTCTCTGGTAGGTGTGCTAGACTCTGCCTCTGATACTGTCCCCGGAACTGTCTCATCTACCTGACCAGAACTATTCTCAACTCTACTGTCATCTGGAAGCTCCTCCAACTCCAAATACTTGGATGTGTCTTCATCCTTAGTGGTACTCTCACTGTTCTGTTTGTTGTCCCTGTCTTTGTACAATATTCTTTCATCAAATACAACATCTCTACTCCTGATAATCTTCTTGTTCTTGTCATCCCAAAAGCGATAACCGAACTCATCAATGCCGTACCCAATGAATGTACACTTCTGTGACTTAGCATCTAGTTTGTCCCTGACATGGTCACTAATATGAACATAAGACACACAACCAAAAACCTTTAAATGTGAGAGATTTACTTCTTTACCACTCCAAACCTCTTCCGGTATCCCAAAGTTCAACGGAACTGATGGCCCATGATTAACCAAGTAAGCTGCTGTATTTACTGCATCTGCCCAAAAACACTTTGGCAACCCTGCATGTAACCGCATGCTCCTAGCACGCTCAGTCAAAGTCCTGTTCATCCTTTCTGCAATACCATTATGCTGCGGTGTGCCTGGAGGTGTCCTCTCTAAACGAATCCCATTCAGAGCACATGCCTTCTTGAACTCCCCCAGCTCATACTCTCCACCATTATCTGATCTCAAACACTTCACTTTCAAATCTGTTTCATTCTCAACCATGGCTTTCCACTTCTTGAAGATCTCAAACACCTCTGACTTGTGCTTCATGAAGTATACCCATACCTTCCTCGAGTGGTCGTCAATAAAGGTAACAAAATACGTCGAGCCACCAAGAGAAGACACGGTAGCTGGACCCCATACATCTGTATGGACAAGCTCTAGCTTGCAAGCCTTAGGGGGCCTGCCACTTTTCTGGAAGCTAACCCTCTTCTGTTTCCCGAAGATGCAATCCTCACACATGTCAATACCCACTGACTCAATGCCTGGTAGCTTTCCTTGTGATTGCAGAACCTTCATTCCCTTCTCACTCATGTGTCCCAACCTACTGTGCCACAATTTTGAACTCACCTTGTCATCTGCAATTGTGAGGGTGTCACTCGCATGTGAAGTCAAATAAAGAGTACCATTCTTCCTACCACGGGCAATCACCATGGTACCATTGGAGACTTTCCATGTGTCTCCTGTGAATGTCGAGATATAACCCGCTGTTCCAAGCTGCCCAACTGAAATTAGGTTTCTCTTCAATTTCGGAACGTGTCTAACATCTTTCAAACACCACTTGAACCCATGCGCCTCAATCTGCACATCGCCTCTTCCCACAATACTACAAGGCTCATCGTCTCCCAAGTATACTTTCCCAAAGTCTCCTGCTACATAGTTCTGCATGACCTCTCTATTAGCAGTCGCGTGAAATGAGCCACCTGAATCAATTACCCATGACTCGGCATTACTGTCCATAGCAAGGATAAGTGCGTCATGCACAATATGAGCCTCCTGCTCGTTCTTATCCTTCTTTGGCGCTTTGCAGGTTGTCGCCATATGGCCCGTCTGACCACAATTCCAACATTCACCTTTAATAGGTCGAACTGCAGATTGTGACCTATTTCCCTTCCTGGATTTCGATCGTTTCCTGTTTTGATTCTGACCACCCCATTTTTGGCTTCTGCCTCTCTGCTCGAGACTAAGGGCTGAACTCGAACTACTTGAAGCTTCTATTGATTTTCTTCTGACCTCCTCAGTCAAAATCAAACTTACAACCTCACTCAGTTTCAATTTCTCCTTCCCAGCCGAGTTACTGATCGCAGTTACACTTCCCTGCCAACTCTCTGGCAACTGAGACAGGATTAACAGAGCTTGAACCTCGTCGTCAAAAGTAATATCGACAGAGGTAAGCTGATCTACTATTGTATTGAATTCACTGAGATGTAACATGAAGGAATGTCCTTCTGTCATCTTAAGGTTCCAAAGTTTTTTAACAAGATGTACCTTATTCGCAGCGGACGGTTGCTCGTACATCTTTGCTAGTGCTGCCATGAGATCCACCGTCGTCTTCTCCTTCAATATATTGTGGGCTACTGTTTTCGCGAGCGACAATCGAACCTGTCCGATTGCCTTCCTGTCAAGGATATCCCAATCCTCATCGGTCTCGTCCTTTCTCTTTCCCTTTTCTTTACCCATCAATGGTCGGTAAAGATCCTTCTGATATAGATAGTCCTCTATCTGTGTCTTCCAGTAAGCGAAATCTGAGCCATTGAATTTATCAATTTTCGATTTGCCTTCTTCAGAACCCATAGCTCCCACTGCAACCCTAGACTGCTCGAACAAACTTCGATCTGCAAATCTGTTGAACACCCTATGCGCAACCTACGCTCTGATACCAGTTGTTGGGATTTAAACCACGCGTTTAATCCCTAAACCCTTCGGATCTTGAGAGACTATGAATCACAGAAATCACACAACAAATAGAAAGATTGCAGAGAAGAAAATAGAGACAAAACACACGGATATACGAGGTTCGGCAACGTGCCTACGTCCTCAGGAGCCACACCAATTCACTATATTGAAGATACAGAATACACAGAGTTTTTCTCTCTTCGAAAAAATTACGGCCACTTCTCACACTAGTTAAACCTAAAAAAATAAGCATACAGCTACATATTTAGGGTTAAACTGTAAAGCCAAAAATACCCCTGCAGAAACGTAAAATATCGATTTTCGTCACAATCTGGGCCTAACGGCCCAGATTGCGGACGCACTTCGTGCGTCACAGGGGGGCGCTGCCCCCCCTGCCACCCCCCCGGGCAATCTGCTGAAGGTTGTCTACATTCCCAACAGGCTCGTGTCTTGGTTCTGGATTTGTGTGTGGGGGTGTCTAGAGGGGTTCCGTCAGGTCCCCTTTGGGTCATCTTTTGCTCCTTGGGGCCTTCGGTTTATGCCTCAGTTGGATATGTTGCCTTGTTTACTGTGGTCCTGCCTATGATGAGTAGCCTCTCATTTCTCTTGTTTTTTTTCCTTTTAATTTATTTTTAATAAATCTGGTTGGGGTCTGCCTCAACCCAACTTACCTGCTCCAAATAAAATTAAAAAATCTCATGCACCTGCCCTATTCCATACTAACATACCCCTATCATTGGGCCTGGTTGGGCCCTTATATATATATATATATATATCATATCATGACTAACTTGAGCGTGAGCAGGCCTGGATACTTCAATACCTGATCCAAGAGAGATGTGTGTGTTGTGCATATGCAGGGTGGAGTCAAGATTTTATTGTAGTGGGCACACAATGGCTGATTGAAAATATTGGTAATTATTTATGAATTTGTGAAGAGTAATTAAGTGGGTACAAAATATTTTGTCTAGGGAGATGGGGTATGCCCCTGAAAAAAAATTGACAATCAAGTTCATAGGCCATTTCGTCCATATTATATATCTTATAGATATTGTTTCTCCTTGTTTATGGGGGCAGTTGTTTCTTTGTTTTATAGCTATGCTCTATTATATAAATAAATATTATAATACAATTTTTTTTAAAAAAAAATTTTGGGACCGCTGCCCCCCTTGTGCCCAAAACTATGTCATGTTAAATAAGTAAACAACATAGTATTTTTTTTCTTCCAAAAGTTTAAAGGGGCAATTGCCCCACGACTATGCCTCGTTTTCACAGAAGTCCAAGGGGGCACTGCCCATGCCTATGCTATAACCCTGTCTATGCTATTCCTTATAGATTAAAAAAAAATTTATATGTTTCCCAAAAGTTAGAGGGGGGGGAGGGCACGTGCCCCTAGCCCCATGGCTTCGCCCTTGTGCATATGGACAATCATTTTCTCTCGTGTTAATGCTTGATTAGCGAAGAAGCTCATCATCAATTTTACTAGCAGTATTTCTAACAGGGGAATTATCTCCTTCATTAACTCAAAAGTGTAAAATATCTAGTGGAGTGCTAGTTATAGACGCACTAAGGGTTCATTTGGTAGATATTCTCTAATCTTGTCTATTTCGAATAGTTCTAGAAAAAATAGATTTGTAATGAAAAGATATATAAACAATAAAACTGTTTGGCAACGCAAAACAATAGACAATATTTTTTTGTAAAACTGTGTTTGGTAACTCATCTAATTGCATCTAATTGTAGGGGTAGTTTATGCCATTTTTAAAATACAGATTTTCATTAGAAAGTCAATTCAATATATGAAACACATTGATTCAACTACTTCAACACAACACAACAAAATCATGAATATTACAATGTCATTTGAATGTCAACATTTTTTCTATCCTTTCATCTCTTCCCGAGGTCAATAAAACAAATAAGAAACATCTTCAATATAGTTGATCCTCGTACTTGTAGTCTTGTCTTGATGACATCCAAGGGAGTGGTGAGGTATGCACTAAAACCACCAGCTAATCCCCCTAATAAGGGTCCCTCAATAGAGCTATTAAGACCCCGTTTGGAATCTCTAAATTTCGTGTCTATTTGTCTATGCGTCAATTACAGGTAGATATTTTCTTGTTTTAGCCCGTTTGGTAGCACGTTTACTTGATATAGAAAAAATACAAAAAGACATAAAATGTCTAAATTAGAAATTCAAATAAATGAGGATTTTAGGGAAAGATCTACTTGTCTTTTGCGGGCAGATGATGGAACCAAATTTTCATCTTTTTATTTACTATTTTGCCCCCCCCCTTATATGTTACTTTATTTTATTCCAAATCCGCCACAAACGAAAGGAAAAATAAAAGGCTTCGAACTGTTGCTCCTGTTTTTTTCTTCCCCAACAATCCTCTTTCTACTGTAGTTGCATATTCCGGTTACCAACTGCTCCCACCAGTAAACCTTTTTATTCTTCCTTCTCTTCTTCTATTGTTCTCTTCTTTCTTCTTCTTCCCCTCTTCTAGGTTTCGTTTAGGAGGAGCAAAAAGGGTTTGGATTTACAGTGATGAGGTTGGATCATACACAGTTTTTCAAATAGACACACACATTCGTGAAGTGCTTTTTGAAGGCTTGTTAAGATATGTCTTAAAATAAGATTTTGAATTTTTTTTGTAAAAATAGGGAAATTAGCGATAATTGGAAAACAATAATACAAAAAATAGTAGAAATGTGTTATGGTTGATGAAAGCATAATAGAAAGGTTGAGAATACTAATTTGAGAGTCTTTCTAATTTTTAATCAATAAGGCATGGATTCCCACTGGTTCTCTGCAACTTAATGGCGGTCTCTGATTCAAGTTCAGACGAAATACACGTTACAAGATCTCGTTTCACCGAAAAACTCACAATTAGTTCTTTGTATGGAGAGAATTCCTATGGGGAGCCGTTGTTGCGGCATTTGGGGAAGGCATGATGCACCCAATTGATATCATAAAGACACGGATTCAAAGTCAAGCTGTGATGTGTGGATGCTAGAACCAAAATGGCATCTTCCAAATGATTCGTGATAGAAAATGGATTCAATTGAATAGCTTGGATGATTACAATGGCTCCTTCGAATTATATAGAGATTACATGAGTCTCAAGATAGAAGTAGTATCACATCATAATTAAATCAAATCTAATACTAATCAAATCTAAGATTTGATAGTAATTTATTTCAAATTCAAATCTACCTAGATATGAGATGAGATATAGTGTATCTCATCTCACTTTATTACACCACTCAATATTCTCTAAACTTATCTCTAATACCGTCCCGCAATTGCATGATCCTTTGAAGAAAGATCTTGTAATTGTTAAAAACAAAAAAGTAGTCCAAGATCATTGAGCTTTGTTGAAAAGTCGCCAGAAAATCCAATTATATATATTGGTGATCACTGTCAATCTGTGAAACCCATCATTATCACATCCTGCTCATCTTAGACTTTGTCGGAACCGATAGTCCACCAGAGCAAATTGTCATGATCTCTCCCAATAGCACATAAAGAGAAGTCAGTCAGTCGTTTGAAGAAAAAAAAAAGGAACTTGAAGGTATTAATGATAGAGAGATTTCAACTAAAATTGGTGATGGCTACAGCTTTAGGAAAAAAAAAAGGTGTTTGCCGGACGAGCGGCCTGGCGCCTGCTGGAAAACAAGATTGAAAGAAAGAAAAATTCAAAATAAGGTCCGATCAACCTAGCTCTGATACCATGATAGAAAAAGGATTCTATTGAATAGCTTGGATGATTACAATATACATGAGTCTCAAGATAGAAGCAGTATCACATCATAATCAAATCAAATATAATCTTAATCAAATCTAAGATTTGATAGTAATCAATTTCAAATTCAAATCTACTTAGATATGAGATGAGATATAGTGTATCTCATCTCACTTTATTACACCACTAAATATTTTCTAAACCTATCTCTAATAGTTCGGACGGTCTAGGTCACTGATGGGTTAAGAGGCTTTTATAGAGGAGTAACTTCTGGAATAACTGGGTCTCTTGCAACGGGAGCAACATACTGTGGTGTCATTTTTTTTTTTTAAACCTTGGGGTCACTGGTCACATTTAATTGTTGGAGGAGTTGGAGATATACTTGGATCTTCTGTATATGTACCATTTGAAGTCATGAAGCAACATATGAAGGTCCAAGGCACAAGAAAATCCTAGAGTTCTATTGTCATGAAAGAAAATGTCGGAAAGAAACCTACCATGCAAATGTATGGTTATTATTCCGGTATTTTTCAAACCGGATGTTCAATTTGGAAGGACTGGGGTCTAAAGGAATTATACGCAGTTTACTGGTCTACTCTTGCAAGGGATGTTCCATTTACTGGTCTAATGATTACTTTTTACGAAGCCCTAAAAGATTTGATAGAATAGGAAGCAAAGATGGCTGCCCAACTTGGATTTTTATCTTAAGTCAATTTTTTTCTAAAGACGCAAAGTTAATGCAACATGTGATAATAGGGTAATGGTTTGACTTTTGTTGCCACGACCTTGTGTTTTTGGAAGACTACGCATTGGGCTAGCATTTTTGAAATATCTATAACTAACCTTATATTTGTTGGCATTTTTTAGGGAAAAAATATAAATTAGATATTAACTAATACAAATTAGGTGAGATCAATGCTACCAAGTTCGCTACAAGCCATAACGAACCCGGTTCGTAGTTTGGTTTGGATTGGTTCGTGAAATTGAGCGAACCACATAGTGATTTCAAAACAATCTTAATTTGTCAAATTTTTCATTCAAGTTCATTGAAATTTTTCTTTAGGTTCGACAAATTTATTCTTTGAATTCACAAACTGATAATAGAAATATATTTTTATTACTTTTTAAATAAGTATTTATGATATATTGTTTACATTCTTAAAAGATATAATTTTATAAGATATATTTTTATAATATAATAAAATTTATGTATATATTTGTCTTACATGCTTAAGTAATGAACCAATCTAAAAAATGAATCATCTCCCCTAGCGAACCGGGTTCACCCTAGAATGGCGAATCACGAATCCGAATTTGAACTGAGCGAACCGATGAACTAGGTAACATTGGGTGAGACACCTTCGCGGGTTGATTGGCTTCCGGTTGAGGTCACTCATCGTGCATGTGCTCAGCCCGACCCGTACCCAAATCATTGCCACCAATAAGCCAAGCAAGTCACACGTGTGATATTTGAGTCGGTGCCGTTATGCTCGTGTGAGTTCGCATGAAGCGAAGCTGACAAGTCCAAAAGATAAAGAGATAAGCTGCGAGAGTAGGATGCCGTCCTCTGTAATAGCATTTGGTTGCCGCTATTGTGCGCCTGTAAGACAACTGATAACCTTCACCCTCCTCAACCATCGTCGCCCTCCTCCACTCGTCAGCACCGTCTCTGCTAATCCAATTACCTCGTCATCATCTTCTTCTCTTCCAAACCCTAGGCTCTGTACGGGTAATTGTCTGCTCTTGAGCATGGAGGTATCTTTCCTTCTAATCTCTGTTTTTCTGCTGTTGTTTTGATCCATTCGATGTTGAGACATGGTGAAATTCATGTATAGAAATGATTAAATGTGCTCCTTTCAAAAGAAATTGTTTATGGGAATTATTTGATTCTGTTTTTATGGAAGTTGTGATTAAAGTGTAGCTTGAAAACCATCTCGATTGAACAGCTGATTGGAGGATTATATGAATTGTATTGTCAATTTCATGAATTTCCTTCTCGTAATTGCAATGGGTTTAGCCATGCACGTCTTGATTGGTAAAATTTCATGACTAATTTAGTGTTAAGCCACTGAATGGATGATCTTCTTTAAACAATCGTGTAAAAAAATTAAAAGAACTCGCTAGGAACTCTTAATCTGGTTCTGTGAGAACTGAGAGGAAGAGTAGGGATTCGATATTAATGAGGATGTTGGTTTACTGTGAGTTTTCCTTCTTGTGGGGTTTACTTATATTTTGTTATAATGGGTTTTTGGCGGGTTTAATTAGTACTATATGGACAGCACGTAATTTGATAACAAGTTGTTGCGTTAACTTGATTTAGTTGGACATGTTCAATGATGTTATTGAATTTTTCGATTAGCATAATAGGCTTTGCTGACATTTGTGGGATGGCATGGTCTTATAGTCTCCCTTCAAGGGAAATGTTCTTCATTTGGAAAAATAATGACTCAGTAATTTCTCTTTTATCAGTCTCTTACTTCCAAGTTAGCAAAACCCACCTCGTCCACAATGATAGAGCTGAGGTTACATTAATGTGGACTTTATCCCTTTCATTTTTGAGAACACGTTGTGGAGTCTCTCGGTCAGTTTCTATTTCTAGAATTAGTGAGTGACTTCAAGGTTGGGTATCACATACAGACTAACCTAAAAAGTCATGTTTGCTTAAAGAGTAGTCAAATGTATGGAGTTGCATGTGTCTCAAGATTGTGTTTTATTGTTAAAGACTCACATGTACTTTAGGCGGAAATATGTGCTCTTAGTTATGTAGAATATTGTATATTTTAAGTTTTATGAAATTTTATTAACTTATAATTATATCATCTTCTTAACTTCAAATCATGCATCTATAGAAGAAATTATAGCTCTTTCTTCATAGATGGTTATTCATGCTTACCAATGAGTGAACCGTCTCACCGAGCATTAGGGTCTATTTGGGGCTTGGCCTTCATAGTTGTATCTGTTGGAAATATTTTGTATGCAATTCAAATATAAACAGACAATATAAGAGATAGAACTTAGCCAGAAAAGATAGATCGAGCCACGTGTTGGACACGCTGTCCTTAAGGTGAAAAACACCCCCGGTAGTCTTCAACAACTACGATGCTCTCAAGTTCTACAGTGGTCACCTCCAGGATTCAACGATCTCTACCAAAGGAATTGAGCACTCTCCTTCCCTTGGTTTACAACGAACTCGACGACTCGGAAAACCGTAGTGAAAAAACCCAACGATTAAATTGCTTTTTTGAACCTAGAAATTTTGTGCAACCCTTTAGAAAAACTTTGTGATAGTGATTTTTCTCTGTATTTGTTTACATATCTGAAAACCCTTTAAATAGAAAATGAGTAGCTAAAGGAAACCTTCCAAGTTGTAAATGTATGAGAATAAATTCTCCTAATACGAATTAAAGAGGTTTAACGGTAAGAAAACGATAACTAATAAATGCTAAGAGAAACCCAAGAAACAAAAAGAAAGAAAGGAAAAATAAAATAACATCCAAGCACTCACATGCGCGACCCGCCTAGCTTGGCACGGCCAGCCGCGTGTGTGTCTTTGATATATCGCGCAGGACGCAACCTGCAATGCGTGCACATGAAGGGTTTCTAGCTCGACTCGCCAAATTTCCACTAGAAGCCTTTGGGCCACCCCTTGGGGGGCCCCACATGCGCAATGGCTAAACCCTTCTCATTTTAACACACCACACTAGGAGAGGAAACATATATACGTTTATCAAAAGTTGTCTATTTTTCCGATGTGGGACTAAAGATTTCCCACATACAAAACAAAGACTCACAACTTGTTTTAAAACACACTATACTGTTTTTCACAGCAAAAACAACAACAATCCCCCACATAAAACAAACTTTAAGTGAAATAAGAAAGACTTTAAGACAACTAAGTTATGGTTAATAGGCCAAGGTGTCTTTTGGACTTGAACCTTGATTTAGTGTAAATATGTCGAATTCATAAAAATATTGGTGAACTATGTCTTTGAACATTGTTCTTCTTATAATGAATTAACAACTTATCACACGCATCGTAACTTAAAAAAATTGTCGTCAAGTTCAAACGGTTGTGCACGTTATCGGCCATGTGCAATATCGCGGTATTCATGAGTGCTCTAAAGAATTAGCCTAAATTCTCATAGGAAGTGGCCCCACTTCCACACTCATATAGGTGCCTTTATCAAGGATGTTCTGTAACTATACACCTCACTGAGAATCAGCTATAGATGACATTAAGAGTCTAGACTCATCCTCTTTTAGTTACAAATATCGTTATTACACCATAGGGATGAGAGAAGAGTTGCCTCCTAGTTAGTGTTCTCACAAAACCACTCAACAACTTGTTTTCCCATTGAACCTAGATCTTGGGATCTCTAGTCACTTAGGTTGGGTTACCATTGTAGGTGATGATATATTAATAGGCTTTAGCCCCACCCCCCTCGATGTACTTCAAATTAGCTCACTAGCTAATCCCTTGGTCAACGGATCCGCAATATTTTCTTTTGACCTCACAAAATCAAGTGTTATAATTCCATTATTTAGTAATTCTCTTATGGAATTATGTCTTCAACGTATATATCGAGATTTCCTATTATAGGATACATTTTTAGCCCTAGTTATAGCAGCTTGGCTATCACAATGTATCAAGATAGCATGCATTGGCTTATTCCACAGTGGTATATCTACCAACAGTGTTCTCAACCATTTTGTTTCTTCTCCAGCTTTATCTAAAGCTATGAATTCCAATTCCATTGTGGATCGGGCTATGCAGGTCTGTTTAGTAGACTTTCATGACATTGCACCTCCTCTAAGAGTAAATACATATCTACTCATGGACTTAGATTCATTTGAATCTGAGATCCAGTTTGCATCATTGTTGTAACTTGTAACGACCCCAAAATCCCATCTGGGCTAAAATGGGACTTTAGGCCCGTGACTCTGCTTATCCTTAATCAACCTGTAAGCATGTAAGACAATACTAAAATCAACCTAAAAATTTCTTCACATACATAAGTAAAACAAAATATCTTCCATAACAAGTCTATCTAATAACAGAATCTGCAACATCTGAATCATTCAACATGATTCTCATATCATAAAGTCAACTTATAATTCATCAAAATATAAACTTGTATCAACATCAACATTTATTACAACATCAATATTTTGTTAATGTTCTCACAAAATATAAACTTGTATCAACATCAACATCTGAATCATTCAACATGAGGTATTTTATTCAAAATATAACAAGCATATAGTATAGTTTCACCCCATAAATTAGATGGTAGACCCGAACTAATTAGCATTGCATTCATCATTTCTTTTAAAGTCCTCTTTTTTCTTTTAGCTATGTCATTAGACTGAGGAGAATAAGGAGTTGTGGTTTGATGAATAATACCATTACTCACAAAATTCAGAAAAAAGATGTGAATCATATTCACCTCCTCTATCAGATTTTAATTTTTTTTTCAGATTTTCCAGTTTGTTTTTCTACTTCAGTTTTCCAAGATTTAAATTTTTGTAGAGTTTCATTTTTGCTCTCAAGTAGAAATACATAACAAAATCTACTAAAACCATCTATAAAAATTAAGAAGTATTTTTTCCCTCCTCTTGTTACTGTTGATTTTAAATCACATAGGTCACTATGAATTAGACCTAGCAGTTCCGTATTTCTCTCTACAGATTTGAACAGTTTTTTAGCAAATTTTGAATCTACACAAATTTCACATTTATGTTCTTTATCAAAAGAAGTTTTAGGTATTAATCCTAAAGTCATCAAATTTCGTAAAGAATTAATCTGTACATGACCTAATCTAATATGTCACATATTTATAGAGTCAACAATATAAGCAGAAGACGTAGATGCTTCATTCATAATTTCAGCAATTACATTTAACTTAAAAAGTCTCTCACTCGCATAACTCTTCCCAACAAAAATTCCAGACTTAAACAATACAAACTTATCTGCCTCAAAAACCAATTTAAACTCTTTCTTGCTCAAGATCGACCCACAAACTAAGTTCTTCCTAATATCTAGAACATGAAGAACATCTTTCAGATTGAGGACTTTCCCATATGTGAAATTCAAATTCACAGTCCCTTTTTCCAGTGATTGTAGACGTAGATGAATTACTCATAAAGAGTTGTTCATCCTTTCTGACTATCTCATAGGAAGAAAATGCATTTTTGTCTCAAGAGATATGCTTGGTGACCCCCTATCCACCCACCAATCCTTCATGTTGTTCACCAGATTAACTTCAGAAATAGCAGCTGAGAAGCTTTCAGTTTTTGCCATATGAGCTTGAGTAGATCCGGGATGGTGCTTGTTATGATGTTCAGCCTTTCGAAGTCTGCAAATCCTAGCATGATGCCCACAAACATAACAATCACCATTAGATTTCTTGAAAGTAGGTTTTTGAAAATTTGATTTCTCATTTCGCTTGCGAAAATCAATCTTCGGCTTAAACCTTTTTTTAGATTTCTTTTCAGACATCCTTTCAACCAAAATAGCTTTGGTATCTATTTCTGCATATTTTTCTTTCCTTTCTAAGTTTATGTTGTTCTCCTCTATCCGAAGTCAACCAATGAGATCTTCAAGGGTCATCTCCTCTCTTTTAAATTTTAACGAGTTCTTGAACTCTTTCCAGGATGGTGGTAATTTCTCTATTACTGCTGCTACTTGAAAACCTTCACTAATTTCCATGCCTTCTTGTAAGATTTCATGCACAATGAGATCATGCACTTGAAAAATTACTGATTTACCATCTACCATTTTATAGTCGAAATACTTTCTAACTATAAATTTTTTCGTTCCCGCATCCTCAATTATACATTTTTTCTCTAACATCTCTCATAATTCTCAGGAATTTTTGACCTTACAATAAACATCATTTATTGAAGGAATTAAACCATTTAAAAATATGGTTCCTACACATTTATTCAGAATGTTCCCATCTTTCTATGAGTTGAGTTTTGTGTCGTATGTCCTAGATCTGGTCAACACATGAGCAAGGTTCTGAATGTTGATATTGCTCGACATGTCGAGTTGCGGAAAAAAGATATATCGGAGATATATTGTTTATCGGTGGTTTTTGGAAAAAATGGCAAAAAATTGGGCAAAACATTAAATTTTGCATTGAAACTTCAGGATTTGTTAAAATTGATGTTAATATACCTTTTAGAATAAAAACATTTAAAAAAAAATAACGTACATAAGAGATGCAATGAGAAGAGAGCAAAAATGTGCGCTGACGAATGACGATAATGTATGATTGATTCATGTTTCATTCATGTAAATCTGAAATAAGTTATATTTTTTATAAATCAATACGTTTTAAATATTTCTAAACAATGTACAACTCATGATTAAAAATATTTTATATTTTTTAACAGATTAATAATTTTTTTTACTTTTAATGTTAATAAATAATATTTAGTAATTTAATATATTTTTTTAGTTAAATAAGTTATATTATTTGATCGATGTTACTAAGTACATTATTTAGAATTATTAGCTATTAATAATAATAATAGAACATTATTAAAATTCATAACTAAATAAAATATTCATGAATTTTATGTATAATCCTTAAAATAAAAAAAAAGGTCTTATTAAAATTTTAATATTTTTTTTGAATTTGGTGTCTAATATAAATCAATATTAGCTTTTGACATATTAATTTTTGTTATTAGGTGTATGATATAAATCAATATTAGACCTTATATTAAAATTTTAATACTTTTTTTGAATTTTAATACTATTTTACATGGCAAATCATTTTTAGAAATTTTGTGTACTAAAAATAGTGTGAGGGTGACCCTAGCATTACCCTTATTAGGTTAAAGCTTAAAACAATTAAAGAGTATGTTTAATGATATAGGAGTGACCCTAGCATACCCTTGTTAGGGTTACTTAATAGTTAAAACATAAGAGGGTCAAGCCCTCATTCGCATTCGATCAAACATACCCAAAAAAAACAAAAAAGCTCATAAGCAGACCTTGGAAAGGAAGAGAAAAGGGGAGATGGGGATAACCTCAACAGCTCCTTCTTGGCTGGCTTTTGCAATTGGCGAAGGCTACAACACACGGAGACTCAACCCATGGCAAGGCGACGGTGACGCTTCACAGGTATGTACACTCTTCTTCAGTTCTTCCTTCTCTTCTCTCAAGTCTCTTTTTCCGTTTTTTTCTTCTTCTAAATGAAGGATTGAGGACTGATTTCAGTCCGTAAGTTTTTGTTTTTTGGATGGATGTTGCTACTCCTCTAAAAAATTTGGGAAAAAAACTGTCACTTATTTCGGTCGATATCGGTGAGATATCGTCGATATTTCTACGATAACTCCCGACATCATATAAAAAATTCCTTACACCGTATAGATGTGTCGGCAAGTGGCGATACCGATAAATATCAGCAATATATCGCCAATATTGTCGATATTTCGAACCCTGCACATGAGCGACATTCAAATTGTTTAAGTAGAACAACATTTTCTACTATCATCTACTAAAATTGGTTCCATCGAATGGCACCGGTTTCTCAGAATTGTTCAACAAATTATAAATTGTATACGGATAATTTCCAGTGAAATAAAAGAAGACTAATTTTTCACCTTAAGATTGTTGGAAATATTTTGTATGCAATTCAAATATAAACAAGCAATATAAGAGATGTGAAACAGCAGGATAATTCAATCCAAATAATTGTAGCATAAAATTCATTAGAATGATAAGTGAAGAGAGAACTTAGTCAGAAAAGATAGATCAAGGCACGTGTTGGACACGTTGTCCTTAAGGTGAAAAACGCCCCTGGTAGTCATCAACAACTACGATGCTCTCAGGTTCTACAGCTGTCACCTCCAGGATTCAACGATCTCTACCAAAGGAATGGAGCACTTGCCTTCCCTTGGTCTGCAACGCATTCGACGACTCAGAAAACTGTAGTGAAAAAACCTAATGATTAAACTGCTTTTTTGAACCCAGAAATTTTGTGCAACCCTTTAGAAAAACTTTGTGATAGTGGTTTTTCTGTGTGTTTGTTTACAGATCCGAAAACCCTTTAAATAGAAATTGAGTAGCTAAAGGAAACCTTCCAAGTTCTAAACGTATGAGAATAAATTCTCTTAATACGAATTAAAGAGATTTAACGGTAAGAAAATGGTAACTAATAAATGCTAAGAGAAACCCAAGAGACAAAAAGAAAGGAAAAAATAAAAAATACATTACATCCAAGGACTCAAACGCACAACCCGACCTGGCCCGGCTGGCCATACGTGTGTCTTTTATATATCGCGCAAGCCGCGACCTACAACGCACGCACATGAAGGGTTTCCGGCCCGGCTTGCCAAATTTCCACTAGAAGTCTTTGGGCAACCCCTTGGGCTCCCACATGCATGAGGGCTAAGCCCTTCTCATTTTAACACACCACACTAGGAGAGGAAACATATATAAGTTCATCAAAAGTTTTCTATGTTTCCGATGTGGGAATAAAGAGTTCCCACATACAAAACAAAGACTCACTTACAACTTGTTTTAAAACACACAAAGCTGTTTTTCACAGCAAAAATTAGTTGTATCATCCTCTGGAAGGAATTTGTTTTCCGTTCTCTAATTATTTGAATTGACTGTCCCGTAATTATGTTCTCTTGCTAATAAAGCAAATCATTATTCTTTTTCAGTTCAATATTAAAGATGACATTTGACTGACACACTTTATAATAATTTCACAGCGATTCTGGACCAGGGGTGGCATTGATAAGAACAAGGAACTAGTGGAACATTTGCAGCAACATGGGGTAATTAGATCGCAGAAGGTAGCCGAAGTAATGGAAAGTGTCGATAGGGGATTGTTTGTACCTGATGGAAACCCACCTTATGTTGACAGCCCTATTCCCATAGGTTATAATGCCACTATATCTGCACCTCATATGCACGCCACATGCCTTGAACTGTTGGAGGAGAATTTGCAGCCTGGCATGCATGCATTAGATGTTGGTTCAGGTCTTTTCCTACCTCCATGTACTGCATTATATATGCTTTATGCCTCTAGCTTATTACTTTCCGTTATGGTCAATCTTACTTTTACCTGGACACTTGGAGTGGACAAAACTTTTTTTAACATGTAAACTGATTCACTTTGAACTTGAAATTTGGTCAAAGTAGCACCTTTAACCGCAAGACTCCTCTCAGCTAAACTGATCCATAATATATCCCACCTTGCCTTGCACATTCATTAGGAAAGGCAGACTTGTGCAACCAAACTTCACCTCATAATAACAGCAATTTCCAGCTTGAGTCGATTAGAGAATTCCGATGCTCATTTGTTTTGTATGAGATGATTGATAGATCATACGATAGAAACTGATTCTGACACCGTGTTGTAACTTTTTCAAGTACCAATGAACATGGATGTGATGAGCAGACTAATACTAACTCATAAAGTTATATCCACCGAGTCACAGAGAGTTCCTTAATGAAACCCAAAACAACACCAGATGTCTCTGAACCATAACAATAATAGAACCAAAACTTAAGTTGCCTAAGATCTAGGCAGGCAAGCTAGTTCAATCTC
This sequence comes from Tetracentron sinense, assembly GCA_015143295.1. Classification (NCBI taxonomy): domain Eukaryota; kingdom Viridiplantae; phylum Streptophyta; class Magnoliopsida; order Trochodendrales; family Trochodendraceae; genus Tetracentron; species Tetracentron sinense. Next base: position 32,950,458 of record CM026568.1, on the reverse strand, counting down.
CTTCCTCGATGACCTTGGTGCCCAATCCCTTCAGCCCCTCTAGTGGACCTTTGCAATGGTGACTAATGAGTAGAGCTCCTCTTTGGCATCTTCCTCATCGTTTTTCTTTGGTGCAATCTGCACACAAACCCTCCTTGGCACACAAGTGAACACAACTTGTTTGTATTTTGTTATCCCTATCTCTTATAAAGAGCTTCCCTTTGTGATTTTATCGAATTATATTTAAGGTAGAACTCTATTATCATGGGGAAATGCTTGTGGGATTAGAATTTGGAAATTTCCTATTTCATTGGAGATTTGGGTTTGAGACTATAAATAGGCCTAGGGCGTAGGCTTATTGTACGGCTAAGGATGTGTGGGTTAGTAGGCCCTCGAGAGAGTAGATGACTGTCAGGGAGAGCCCAGGTAAGTCTTGAGAACAGCGGTGGCTCTCAGAAAGAAAAGTGATGTCTCTCGGGAGATTAGGCTCACTGGTAATACCAATAGCTCTCCTAGAGAGGGACTCTCACTTTTTGAGATTGGAACCCTTGTACCTCGTAGTTTGTAGTCCAAATGTCTCCTAGGCAACGTCTAGTAGCTAGAACCCCTATCCCATAACCATGATTTAGGTGGGCACTTGATGAACTTCTACAAATTTAAAAAAAAAATTGGTCGCCTAGGCATTGTCTAAGCAACACCTACTAGTCTAGGGAGCCCCCTATCGCCCAGGCACTACCTGGACACTTTGACTAGACGGTACCTTGTAATCTCTCCAGTGGAAGTTCTTTGATTGTCTTCACTCGTGAATGTCACTTTTGTGAGTCTATGACGAACCACGTATACCCTATGTTGTGGTTGTGTTTTCTTTCTTCTATATATTTTTTTTTAAACATTTGTTCTCTTCATTTTTTGCATTGTCATTGACCTTACAATCTGTTTCTACACAAAATTTTGCTTATAATTGTAATCGTATTTTCTATAATTGGAAATCTAGAAATAATATGAAAATATACATGAGTGGAGCCACATGGGGCCCAGGTGGGAGCATAGTAACAAAAAACTGCATTTTAAAAAAAAACCCCATTTAAAACGCTCATTAATACCCTACCGTAGAAAAAGGCGTTTAAAACCCGTTTTTTGAATTAAACACGTATTATAGTTTTAAACCTGTTTAAAATGAATAATACGAAAAAAAAAAAAAACACGTTTAAAACGAATAATATGGAAAAGAAAAAACACATAATCTTGAAATTTTTTGGGAATGAAGATTATGTAGATATTGATGACTTTGATGTGCTTTTGAGCAATTGATGAATATGAATTAGTGTTTTTATTAATATAGTATTTTAGTTTTGTTTTTAATCTTGATAATTGATGTTTTAATGAAATTTAATGCCTTGATGGAATAAATTTGATGTTAAAATAATGTTATGAATTTATTATTGTTGCTTATAGTTACTCTTTTTGTATATTATCTCACCAAATTGTTAGATATATTAATTAGCACCGTTTCTAATTTTTATAATTATAAATTTTTTCTCCCTTTTTTTCCCGTATTTTCCCCGAATTTTTCCGCACTTGACCCTTGCCGAATTATTCCCGAACCCCGACTTTGTGACTATGGGCGGGAGGGGGGGTGAAGCCCCCTGAAATTTTGAAAAAAAAAATCTTAAATAGTATTGTGGCATAACCTGGGAGATGGGCGGAGTCGAGGAACACGGGGCTCTATCCCCCCTACCCTAAACTCTTGGAAAAAATATATTCTTTACAAACAGACGTGATGACCAGTGAACTTGGCCCTCAAAAAAAAAATGGGGGGTACACCCCCATTGTTACCCCCTTCTGCAAGAGAATCCTGATTCCGCCCCTAGGAATATATGCTTCTGATTTCCTTTGCAATGTAATTCATTGGTCGTACCCTGTTATGTATTAGATTCACATTGTAACTCAAGTGTTCTACATGGTTACCTTCATGTATTCAGAATGACAATATAGCATGGATTTGAAATTTATGTGCAGGTTTGCATCTTATTTTGCAGTATCAATAATTCACTATCTGGAAAGTTTTGTAACATTTTTTGCAATAAAAAGTGTGTATAACATGGAAGTGGTCATTTGTTATCAGAGGAATCATCCAACTATTTCGACAGAATTTTCTTCCCTTGTTGAATTTTTCAGTACAAATTCATGTTTTCATAGTAAGGATCAAGTGAGAGGACAAGAGTATCCGAGTTACTACTTACAAGTACTGATATAAGGCATCATCTTGTAAAGAATTGAATTTTGTATTACCGAGTTACAAGTAGTGATATAAGCCAGAATTCTGGAATTTCTGATAAAATCTTTTCAATCACCTATCCTAACAAATGAGAGGACAATAGTATCCGGAAGGAGGATACTGAAGTCCACTTCTACATAAGGGTTTGCCAAATCTTCTTGGTTGTTGGGAACTTGAAACCTATTATTGACTTATATTTTTGGGTGATTCCTGGACCTCCAAGAGAGGAAATCTGTACTAGAAGGGCAATTTTGGAAAAAATCTTGCAATTGATCAGCATAACAATAGAGGTGTAGGAAAAATCAAGAGCATGTTCATCATCTCTCAGCATTATCACCAACTCTTTCTGTTATTATTCAAAAAAGAATCACTAACTCTTTATGTTAGTGTGTGCTTCCTGGAAATGTATTTGGCTTGTTCATGAGTTGGTCATGACATTTGTATCAAGAAGTTAAATTCTTTGGGAAATCCCTTCTAATGCTATTTGTTTGGGAGTTTGGAAAGTGCACAAAGATTGAATATAGAATGAATTCACAAACAAATAGATATTTTTTAAACAATGTACAGCCTTGGAGGCTTGGACTGCTGTCGTGAGGAACTTTGGAGATTTTAATACAAACACAGTTGCAGTTGAAAACAGAGCAGGTGGGCCCAATTCTTCAAAATATGTTGTGGATCCTAACAACTTTACAAATTTGGTATCCTATTTCTTTGAATTTATTGTTCTAATATGCAGAACTTTTCACTAGCAACTGTAATTTAATGAGCGGAACAAAAACTGCATTGTTGATTTCCCCAAAGAAGGGGAAAAAGATTCTACAATTATGAGATGGGATTCAGTGAACTGTGGTTGGCTCGTTGATTCTGATCTGTAATTTAAATTTGATGCATATGCATCCATTTTAATGATCATAGATATAAGTAGTCCTTATCAAATACAGTACAAACATAAATTGGAGTTGAAATTTCATTTGAAGATTTCCTGAGATGAAAATGTGTTATTGAGTAGTTTTTATGACAATAAATCATCTATTTTCTGAACAGCTCTATTTCATTCGCGGGGGGATAAGAAATCAAGTCATTCCTTTTTCTTTCTTTCTTTTTTTTTTCTTTTCTTTGCATTTGCCCCAGTGGCACTTGATCATTTGTATTGCGTCTTATGAATTCTATGGAATTTGTTTTAATTTCTTCGAGATGCAACTAGATTGAAATGAACACTTTGATTAGTCACTGTACTTGAATAGCTTAACCTTTGAGTCTGCAATTTATACATTGTCTTATGATGTCCACACTTCACACAAGTATCAAAGATGCATCTCTCTTTTGAGAAGTAAAAACAAACAGTAAATATATTATGTTCATAGTTGTCGATCATAGCCAAAATTTAAAGTGGTGTATCCTAATTGCCATGTTGGCATTTGTGTTTTGTGTCTGGTACAACGCATATATTCAAGGTAGCATCTGTCAGTTAAGAATCAGAGGTGTATTGGCCCATCAAGGGTACCTAATTAAAGCATCCTCAGCTCTTTTAACTCCATCCATTTGCAAACTACTTGGCTATGTCTTATTTGTTGAGTGATTTGTTAACTTGAGATAACATTATGGTATTTTGAGTTTATATAATCATATGGAGCATCCAGTTCCCTGTTGACAATAACTGCAACTGTATTACGGCTTCTGTAGTCTGTATTTTCTGACTATGATTTTTGTTTAGGAACGGGTTATTTGGCAGCATGTTTTGCATTGATGGTTGGGCCACAAGGTTGCACTGTTGGTGTAGAACACATTCCTGAGCTGGTCACAACTTCCATCGAGAATATCCAAAAAAGTACAGCAGCGCCATTGTTGAAAGGAGGTTCCCTCTCGATGCATGTTGGTGGTATGTTCTGCATTTACAGGTTTATGCGATTAGTCCCAAATCAATTTAAACAAAATAAAGAGTTCTAATCTACTTTGGTAGACCACATGGATGGCCAACCAACTACATAAAATTTAAGTCTCCTCATTTGCCCCTCTAGCATGTGCACCACTGGGGCACTCCCTAGGGTCTTCTAAAACAATGCTCATAAGTCATAACCCCAGAATGGTAGCAAGAAGGGCTGACAGCGCATGTGTAACATAGCAGGTCACACATATGCTCATCATCATCATCATTATTATTATTATTTACTTCTTGGGTAAATTACACTGACCTCCCCTGAGGTGTGGTGAAATTTCACAAACATCCCCTCTAGTTTCTGAAATTACACTACCCTCCCCTCAACTTCAGTTATCTGTAACACATACCCCCTTCCGTTAGTTTGTTGTTACATGGATGGACTTTGATCATGTCATCATTTAAACATTTTAAAATGTCCCTTCTTAAAGACAAAGTCAGTTAATAGAATAAAATAAATGATAATTGGGTTTGGTAAGTATATACTTAAGGTTAGTATATATTTCCAACGTAAGGTAAATATAATTTTTTTCTAAAAAATCAAGGTTAAATAGATGAACTCTAAGGTGAGTGAATCTTAACCATAGTTAGTGGGTATGAAAAGGGACACGTGGTGGTTTATAGAGACCCTTTAATGTGGTTAAGCATAATCAACCTAAACTTTTTTTTATAAAAAAAAAACTAAGGTTAGGTGGAGTGATAGCATGCGTTGCACATTATGTTGGGTTGGGTGGTACACTACACCCACACCTCCCAAGCTCGCCACATGTCCTATTTGACATCCATTTACCATGGTTAAGATTCACTCATCCATAAGGTTAAATAATCTAACCTTAGTTTTTAGAAAAAAAATTAACCTTGCTTATGATTCACTTACTCGTGGTTAATTTTTTAAAAATAGTTTTTCCACAAACTAATGTTAGTTTATTTAACCTTAGGGATGAGTGAATCTTGACCATGGTTAATAAATGTCAAAGACGACATATGTCAAGCTTGGGAGCCGTACCGAGCTAAGTCATCGAGCTAGCTCAGCTTGTGTGCACCCCTAGCCGTAACGACATGTTTAAAATTGTAAAAGAGCAATGGTGTTAAGTTGACAAGCCTAACAGGGAAGGGCACTGTTATTTCAGAAACTAGAGGGAAGGTTTGTGAAATTTCACCAAAGCTCAGGGGAAGTGTAATTTACACTTACTTCTTTTATATCATCCAGAATAAGAACTGACATTAGCCCAAGTTCTGCTCCAGTTGGAAAATTATAGTTCTATTATATGCTTACGACAACCTTCTGATGAACACTTCCATGGCCACAGATGGCAGGTTGGGTTGGCCGGAGTTTGCACCCTATGATGCTATTCACGTTGGAGCCGCAGCACCAGAAATCCCACAGCCACTTATTGACCAGTTAAAGCCGGGAGGTAGAATGGTGATCCCAGTGGGGAACATTTTCCAGGATTTGAAGGTAGTAGAAAAGAATCTGGATGGCTCTGTCAGTGTCCGGAGTGAAACCGCAGTCCGTTACGTCCCCCTGACGAGCCGAGATTCTCAGTTGCGAGGTTACTGATTCTAAGAAGTTCATCAGACCTGCAAAATCTGTAAATATGTGGTCACAGAAGGGTGGCTGTGTTGGGATCCACTTGGTTATTGTAAGCTCTGCATGCGTTCAATATTTATGTAGATAATGGTGTGGCTGTGACTAGCACCCACTTTTTAAACACATCTCTGTAAATTTACCTTAGCCAAATGATACTTGTAAAATTTACTGATCAAAAAGGGGAAAAAATTTACCTTGCGAAATGGTCCTTATCTATATGAACTGTTATAGTCTTGAAATATAACAGAAAAATGGTAGCAGTACGCACTCAGAAAAATGTAGAGGGGTGTAACTGTAACTTGATCTTACCAAAAGAAATTCAAGAGAAGATTTCTTTTTCTTTTTGAGGAATGCCAGCCTTACTCTCAGTCAAACTCTACTCTCCGTCTCCACCAACCACTTGTACATTCTTGATGAGAGATACTGCTTTAACCACCATAACTTTAACCACCATAACTGATTTGATAATGGATAGGTGATTGTTGGAGGCCATGAGTAGAGTTTGACCGAGAGTAGGGCTAGCACGCCTCTTTTGTTTTTGGTGGCTAGGCACCCAAGAGGGGCAAATCAACTTAACGGTTCGGACGAACAAATTAGTTGGTACATGTATGAATTGGGGGGGTGGGGGATGAACTAAGGAATTGGCAAGTATGCAAGAATCTAGGGCATAAGGGGGTTTCAATTCATTGAGGGTGATCTTTTTCCCTTTTTTTCCTTTATTTTTTTGGCACAGAAGAAGAAATTCCAAGCTTGCCCATCTGGAATTTCTCTTTGATCTGAAGTTTGTAACATCCATTGACCCATTTGGTATTCTTGTGTTGTCCCGTTTGGTATTCTTGTGTTGTCCATTCGGTTTGACAACTTAAGCCTGCAATGTTTATTGACCCATTTGGTATTCTTGTGTTCTCCATTCGGTTTGACATCTTAAGCCTGAAATGTATATGAAGAAATAGGTAGCAGCACAAACTATTGACAGGTAGTGTGGAGCTTGTCCGGGCTGAACATCCTACTTCTGTTTTCGCGGATCCAACAGAGGTAGGATGTTATGTACCTCTTTTTTGGGAGGGTAGGGGTACTCTGGCACTTTGTTATGTAGCCCTAATACTATTAAGCATAGGGTTAGGCGGCTACTATTGTTTAGATCACAACTCTAATTTTCTCTTGCTCTAGTTCATAGTGAAAATCTCGGCGACTCCGTGGACGTATCTCAATGAAAGAGGGAAGCACGTAAATCTAGTTTTCTTGTGTGTGTTCTTGTTATCTATTTTTGTCTATTTTTCGTATTTCACAAATCTTGTTTGAGGTTTATTCCCTAACAACTGGTATCAGAGCTCTAGGTTCGAGTTGGAGCGATGGCGAAATATAGAATGGTTAAGATCTATAAGTTCAATGGCACAAACTTTGGGATCTACAAGATGCAGATCGAATACTATCTATACCAGAAGAAGCTATATCAGCCTCTTTCAGGAAAGCAACCAGATGGGATGGAAGATAAAAATGGTTCGATAGATAGGCTCTTTGAGTAATTTGATTGACGTTGTCTCGTAATGTTGCCTTCGACATAGCAAAGGAGAAGACCACGGTAGGGCTTATGACAGCCTTTTCAAATATGTACGAAAAACCTTCTGCTTCCAATAAAGTATATTTGATGAACGGTGTTCAACCTTAGGATGTCAGAAGGCGCATCTGTGACTAAGCAAATGAACAAGTTCAACATAGTCACTACTCAATTGAGCTCTATAAAGATCGAATTTGCTAATGAGGTTAGGGCTTTGATTCTTCTATCCTATTTGCCAGAAAGTTGTCACGGTTTTGTAACATCAGTGAGCGGTTCTTCAGGAACTTCGAAATTAAAGTTTGATGATGTTCGGGACTTAATTCTATATGAAGAGATTCGCAAGAGATAATCAAGTGAAACATCGGGATCTGCTTTAAATATCGAGTCCGGGAGAAGAACATATAGGAAGAAAAACTCCGATCGCAGTAGATCTAAACCTAGAAAAAGCAAATTGAGATCTAGAAAATTACCTGTGTGTTGGAACTGTGGAGAGAAGGGACATCTAAAGAGAGATTGTCAAGCATTAAAGAAGTATGACAGATGTGAGCAAAACTCTATAAATGTTACATAACAGATTCATGATGCTTTGATTTTGTGCGCCGACAGTCCTATTGAATAATGGGTTTTAGACCAAAGGCATCCTTTCACTCTACCCCGCTCCAAGAAATCATAGAGAACTATATCAGTGGTGATTTCGGAAAAGTTTGTTTGGCTAATGATGAACCTTTGAATATTATGGGTAAGAGAGATGTTCGTATCAGATTACCTAATGGGATTGTATGGAAGATGCAGAATGTTAGGAATATTCCTGGCTTAAAGAGAAACTTGATTTTTGTGAGTCAACTTGATAAGGAAGGGCATGTAGTAATCTTCGTGGGTAGTTTGTGGAAAATTACCAAGGGAGTGTTGGTTGTGATCGTGGAAAGAATACGGGTACTCTCTATATGACAAAAAATACTAGAACTACCATTACAGTTGATGATTCAGGTGTAGATTCAAATATGTGGCACCATAGGCTTGGTCATATTACTGAAAAAGGGATGAAGATACTTATGTCGAAAAAAAATTGTTGGGTATAAAATCAGTAGATATTGATTTGTGTGAGGACTGCATCTTTGGGAAATAGAAGTGTGTCAGCTTTTCAAAGCTTGGAAGAACACCTAAGGTAGAAAAATTAGAGTTGGTTCATATTGACACATGAGGACCTACTCCAGTATCATCTCTTGGAGGCTCATCATATTATGTTACCTTCATCTATGATTCGACAAGAAATGTATGAGTTTATTTTTTGAAAAATAAATCTGATATTTATGATAATTTTAAAAAGTGGAAGGCTATGGTGGAGAATGAAAGTAAAGTGTTTGAGATCTGATAATGGAGGGGAGTATGGAAATAATGAGTTCAAACAATTTTGTGTCATTAATGTGATTAGAATGGAGAAGATTGTTCCTGGAACACCGCAACAGAAAGACGTTGTAGAGCGCATGAGCAAAACTCGTAATAAGCGTGCTAGAAGCATGAGGATACATTTTAGATTGCCAATAGATGTTCTGAGTTGATGCAATTAACACTGCAGCATACTTGATTAACTATAGAGTCTCGAATCTATTCGATTTTATTTTTGTAAATATCAAGGGTAAATTAGTCAACTATTTATGTGTGTCATGTTCTCGTACTTAATTATCAATGTGTGTGTGTTAAAAATATTAAATCACTAAGCCAAGGTAAGAATGGAAGAAAAGAAAAAGAAGAAACAAAAGAAGAAAAAATGGAAAGTGGGCTCAGTGGGTCGACCGCCCAAACTAGTCAATCGACCGGCTAGTGGAATTTTCGCAAAAACAGGGGATTTTCAACCTCACCCGATCGACCGCCCATCACGGCCAATCGGCCCCCTGTAAATAAACTAGGGTTTTTCCCCTTTGTGCGAGATTTTTAAGGGTAGTTTTGGGTTGTTATAAACCTAGGACTATAAATAGGGGTTCTATTTTGAGGGTTTGAGATCCCTAAGTCTCTCAAACCCTAATTTGGCAAAGTAGAAGAGAAACAAGGGTTTCAAAGGAGGTTTCTCTTTGAATCAAAGTTGGAGCTTGGATTTTGCTCCTCAAGTATTTCTAAAGCACTAGATCACAAGGATTCGATCTCGGAAAGTAGATACTCTCTACGAGGTAGTGTTGTTACAATTCCTTATTGAAATTAAAAATGAAAAGCATGTTTGTTTGATGATGAAAGATCTAAATACTCTACTGTTTAACTTTGTTGTGTTTCTATTCCAAAAAGTAAGATGAAAAGCATATGGAATTAATGAAATTTAGGTATTTAACCTATTTACTTGTATGTTATTGAATGGTGCTGAAATGAAATTTGATGAAAAGCATATGGAATTGATGAGATTTAGGTATTTAACCTATTTACATGTGGTGTGCTATTGAATGATGAGAGGTATAAAGTATGTGCTATGTTACTTGACGTTTTTTTATTGCCCACTATGTCACTCACAAATGATATATGAACACTTGTATTACATGATCGGGTTTTTCTATAAGTACGGGTATCCGAAAAGTAAAGTAAGAAAAATTGTCAAGGTGAAAAGCAAAGGAAAGTAAAAAAAAGTAAGAAAGAAGAAAGAAAGAACAAGTATTGGAAGGATGCTAGTGTACTGAGACCAGGTGCAGTCACTAGTCATTTGTTTTCAAGTAAGAATGTAAAAGAGCAAGTATTTGAAGGGTTCTAGTATACTCAGACCAGGTGCAATCACTAGTGACCTGATTCCAAATATATTGATGTACAAAGATGTCAATGGGGAGGTTGGTTAAGGATGCTTGTATACTCATATCAGGTACAGTTATTAGGCACGCCTAAAGTATATGAAGGATGCTAGTGTGTTCCATGTCATTATAGTCCGGGCACTAGTCAAGTATTGAAAGTGCACTTCTATAATAACCTGTGTAAAGTAAATGAAATATGACACTTGTAAAGTAAAAAACATAAAGAAGCTTGTCAAAATATATGGTTTCCAAATAAAGCAAAGTGAAGTACGTGATTTTGAAAAGTATGCACATTTGACATTTGAAACTATGGTTTCCGCACGCTAACTTAAAAGTATGCATGATTGTACTGATAAACTGTATATGGAACCATGTTAATGTTTATAACATGATTATCTAGTGGTGGTTTGTATACGCTGAGTTATTCAATGCTCAACCGAACTATTATCTTCAGTAGGTCCATTCGATATATGTGCTCTAGGACCATGGGTCCAGAAAGAATACATGGAGGAAGAGCCTGTTTAGGATCATCATCAAGAGGAGAGGGCCCTTGATAAGTGGCCCAACCTTGATTATTGTTGAGAGATGAAAGGGAGAGACTTGTACATATTTTGTTAAGTGGGGGTGTCCACTTTCTACCTATGAATTGTTGAACTTATACTCACTTTGAATACAGTTTACTATTTATGTTATTAAGTAATTTTTAGCTTCCACTTTTAGTATGCCTTGTATGTTCTTACAGGATGGTTTGATGTGTAAGTCTCAAGTCAAAGTCTCATAACTCCTAGGTAGGATTTTGGGTCGCAACATTAACCATGAACCCTCTGTTCCTTTGGATAATTGCTTACTAGAGGAGGCTTGGAGTGGAAAAGAGGTAAATCTCTCACATTTAAAAGTGTTTGGATGTGTTTCATATGTGCATATAGATTCTAATGTAAGGAGCAAGCTTAACCCGAAGTCCAAGAAATGTACTTTTATTGGGTATGGCACTGATGTATTTGGTTATCGGTTCTGGAATTACCAAAATTGGAAACTTATTAGAAGTAGAGATATCATATTTAATGAAAAAGTATTGTACAAGAAAAGGTCAGTTGCAAAATCTAGTAATGTAGGTACTCATGCTGAGAAGGCAGAGTACATTGAGTTAGAAGAGACCTCTAAGAATAGGGATGGCAACAAGGTGGGTCGCTCCTGATCGTTACGCAATTTAATTATTCATTATAGTAATAATTTCGTATAATAGTACTAGTAAGAGTGTCAAACCTCTGAGGACTGCGCTGGTTTCCTTGTCTTTTATCAAAATTAATTCTAAACTAATAAATGAGAAGAGTTGATTTCTTTTTAATAGATTAAACTAAAATAATTATTTAAACTAATGCTGACTTCTAATTAAATTATCAACTACTATGTTTTTAAATCATTCGGAGAGAAGATCCAGGGTATTTGAATCCACCACTAAACCTCATAACTAATCTTATTGTGAATTTATTCAAATCTCTTGATTTGCAAACATTACAATGAACATTACAATGAGAGTGATAGCACATCCCCTCTCAACTGATCAAGAAAGATGCAAGGGATTATATCCTAGACATATTGTATCTTTGGTTAGCACGAGTGATATACATTAAACTAGGATAGTATGATTACTCGTCTTTCCTTAACATAAAATATATTACGATCTAATCTCTTGATATATTAAAATCATTGCATAAAACTTATATTAAAATTCTAATGAAAGTTAACACAAGTGGGTTCAATTTTAATTTCCTAACACCTAAGACAAGGATAGAAATTCTATTGACATTGAATATAAATCAACAAATCCGGTTGTTAAAACAACTCTCTCATTATGCAATCAATGTCTTACAAAAGTTGAAATCCAAATAAATACAAAATAAAATACACAGTTACTTGGCTAAGGTTTCATTGAAACCCTAGAACGGAAAATTAGTTCATTCGAGGGAGGAGATCATCATCTTCATAGACAAAAGTGCTAATCTCATCTTTAAAACTTCCTTGATTTCCAGAGCTTCTTCTCTTCTTTAGATCAAAAATTCTCAACTCATTTTATGGCTAATGATTCTCTTATTTATAGAGAGAGGGTTTCCATTCGGATTAGGATTTTTTGGAAACCAATTATAACTTAAAGTCCTCTTTTCCATACACAATTTCCAAGCCCAAAATGCCGATCTGCAATCGATCGCAAAGCAACTGCGATCGATCATAGACAGGATAAATCTCCACAAAATTATCTGCCTCATTTGTGATCCATCACAGGTTCACCATCATCACAGCACAAGACCTGCGATCGATCGCAGTAACACTTCGATCGATCGCAAGGTACAGAAATTCTTGGATTCCTCCTTCTTTTGGTTCTCCACATGGCTCAAGCTCTTCTAAGTATTTGAAGTCTTTAAATCTTCAATTTTATCTTCTTTTCCTTGCATAAACCTGAAATAAACAAAGACAACCAAGCACTAATAAACAGTCTAAAAGATTACTCTAATGAGCTAACAAGTTTAGTTTGAGGTGCTTAAATGTATAACAATTAGCACCCAACCCTAGCCCACCCGTAATGATAAAACCCTCATACCATTCCCGTCCCAAACCCAAGGGCAGGTTTGTCCCAAAGAACCCATCCTTGTTTACTAAGTGTCTCTCTAGCCCCATCCCCGTCCCGCCTCGTCCCATTAAGCATTGACCGGGTCAGGCAAGGCCGAGCCGAGTTGGACGGGTCGAAAATAATAAAAAGAAGATAAACAACAAATCCAACCCACCACTCTTTTGTTAGCCCTAAGCTCCTTCATCCGTGATAGTGGATGAAGCCATTGTTAGGTCTGATGATCTGCAATCACATGAAGAAATACACCCAAATTTTCACACTGGCACCCAGTCCTTCAAACATTTGTTCAGAGTTTTATACCATCCAACCAATCTGTTCTTTACTGGAGGAAAATATTTTGTAGATTACCTTCTGCAAATGTTGTTCCACTTCGTTCAAATCACAAAGGCTCTCAATCTAAACAGATCTACTCTTGATTTTTGGCATAAAGTTGCACCTATTATTGCAAACAGATTATAACTTAACAAAAAAGGAGAATGAAAAGAAAATCATTTCTTCCCAACATTCAGAAACTATTACTAAAACCCTAGAAAATCAAGAAACATAACGTTTCAAATCTTAACTAGAGAGTACAATCTCCAATCATAACGTTTCAAATGACTGGAGATGCTCAACAAGGAAGGCGACCGGCGCGCCCATCAATGGAGGCGACCGATGATGGCAGTAGCAGGGAGGTAGTGATGGTGAGACTTGAGTGTGTCTGTGCAAGCTCTAACCCTAAATCTCACCCTATTTATAAGGGAGTATTGATGCTATTTCAAAATTAATAGAGGGGTAAAAAATAAACATGGCGGGGCATCTTAAATGCATCTCCGTCCCGAACCCTAATCGGGTTTAATCATTCATTCCCAAACCCGCCCCTATCACGTTTAACAACTCCCCAAACCTGTCCTAATAGGGGCGGGGTGAGTTACTCGATCGACCCGACCCATTGCCATCCCTATCTGAGAATGATGTGCAAAGCAGAATTCAATAATCCTGAAATCGTAGTTCCACCGGTTTAACAAGCTATTCCACAAGTGGAACAAAGCACACCAACAAATGAGGTGAGATGGTCCTCCAGAGATTCCAGACCTACAAAACGTTATTCTCCCTCCTTAAATTTTTATTGTTGTATGATGGTTGTGAACCAAAGAGTTATGATGAAGCATTGCATGTTAAAAATTCGACCAAGTGAGAGTTACCTATGTAGGATGAGATGGACTCCCTCATGTCAAATTAAACATGGGAGTTGACTGAGCTTCTCCAAAGGGCAAGAAGGCTTTACATAACAAATGGGTTTACAGGGTTAGAGAACGTGATGATAGCAAGCGCTACAAAGCTAGAGTGATTGTGAAGAGATTTCAGTAAAAAGAAGGTGTCGACTACACTGAGATTTTCTTTCCGGTTATGAAGTTAACAATAAATTGGTGTTGGGAATTTTGGTTACAGGGGATTTATTTCTTGAGCAACTAGATGTGAAAACAACTTTCCTCCATGGTGATTTGGAGGAGGATATCTACATGAAGCAATCACAAGGATTCATAGCACCGGGGAAAGATGGATTGGTATGCAAGCTACAAAAGAGTTTGTATAGTTTGAAACGCCCCAAGACAATGGTACAAGATGTTTGATGGATTCATGTGCAACAATGGTTTAACGAAATGTCAGGCAGATCATTGTTGCTATGTTAAGAGTTTTAACAACAGTTATAATACTTTACTCTTGTATGTGAATGATATGCTTATTATAGGGTCAAAGCATTCAAGACATCAACAATTTAAAGAAACAGTTATCTAAACAGTTTGCAATGAAAGATCTAGGTGCTGTGAAACAAATTTTGGGGATGAGAATTAGCAGAGATAGAGTGACTGATACTCTAAACTTGTCACAAGGAGAATATGTCAAAAAGGTTCTCAATAGGTTCAGCATGCAAGATGCAAAACCAGTGAGCACTCCATTAGCTGGTCACTTTAGACTATCTAAAGAGCAGTCACCAAAGATAGAGTAGGAGCATGTATACATGGAGGGGGTTCCATATGCTTCAGCTAAGCAGCCTAATGTATATTATGATTTACACCATGCCAGACATAACACATGCAGTGGGAGTTGTGAGCAGATACATGAATATCTCAAGTAAGCTACAGTGGGAGGCAGTAAAATAGATTCTTAGATACTTAATGGGTACCACAGACACGACACTTTGTTTCAAAGGGTCAGGTATGGCACTGTAAGGTTGTGTTGATTTAGACTTAGTTGGTGATGTTGTTAACAGGAGAAGTACTACTAGGTATGTGTATACTTCGGGTGGTACAGCAGTGAGGTGGGTCTCTCAGTTACAAAAGATTGTGGCTCTCTCCACTAAAGAAATTGAATAGGTTGTAGTTACTAAAGCTAGTAAGGAGATGATTTGGTTACAAAACTTCTTGGAAGAGTTGGGTAAGAAGCAGGAGAATAGTGTTATGTACAGTGATAGTCAGAGTGTTATTCATCTTGCAAAGAATCAGTTGTCATTCCAGAACGAAGTACATACAGTTGAGATACCATTTCATACGTTCACTTTTGGAAGATAGAGTATTGTCACTTGAGATGATACGTGGAAGTGAGAATCCAGCAGACATGTTAACCAAGGCAATCACCCTTGAGAAACTGAAGTTATGTTTAGCTTCAGTTTGTCTACGAGCCTAAGGATAGAAGAGTGAGTCGTTGTGATGTTCGTTTGTTTTGGAGGCATGTGGAATTAGAGCTTTTATTGGGGTCAGTCTCTAAGTAGGAGATTGATAGGTAGTGTGGAACTTGTCCGGACTGAACATCCTACCTCTGTTTTCGGAGATCCAATTCGGGGGGTAGGGGTAATCTGGGACTTTCGCACTTTGTTATGTAGAGCATATGGGTGGGCGGCTACTGTTGTTTAGATCGTAACTCTGTAATTTTCTCTTGCTCCAGTTCATAGTGAAAATATCGGTGACTCCGTGGACGTACCTCAACTGAGGGAACCACGTAAATCTAGTTTTCTTATGTGTGTTCTTGTTATCTATGTCTGTCTATTTTTCGTATCCCACAGATCCTGTTTAGGGTTTATTCGCAAACAACTATTACTTTGATCTTTGAAGCTTGGTATGTTATATCGGAAAGATGTAGGTGTGATAGGGTTGTAAACAGAGCGAATTCGGAGCGGATAGTGGTATATCCGAATTCATATCCGAATATATTTTCGAATATCTGAATCCGAATAAATATCCGACAGATAATGAAATATAATATATGTATCTTACTCCAATTAAAACATTCGAATTCGGATAGTATCTGAATTATCTTATTACTTTTTTTATTAAAAAAAATTAATGTAAATTAATATTTAAAAAATGTAAATATATATAAATTTTTATTTAAAAAATAGTAAATTAATTAGTTTTATACATTTTAAAATATATTATATATATATATATACACATATATTATAATCGGTCGGATATTTATCGGATCAGATATGCAAATATCCAAATTTGTATCCGATTATAAACGGATAGTAAAATTACTTTATGAATTCGCTCCGCCAGATACCTATTTGGATAATTATTTGATTAAACGGATTCAGTTACAAATCAGATACGGATAATATCTGCATCCGTTGACAGCATTATTTGTATCCCTTGACAACCCTAAGGTGTGCAACAACCCATCACATGGTTGGTTCCAACCTAGTGCCTAAGGCAGGTTTGCAGATGAGGATTAGGGGTGTCAAAACAGCCCTTGTCAAAGGGTACCCGGCCCAACCCAGCCCACCAAAGCCATGCCCTTATAGGGCCCAAAATCCCAAACCCTTCCTTTGTTGGGCCAGGCTAGGGCATCCCTCCACCCAACCCTTGTTATCCTGGCCCTACTCCCATTACACTACAATGAAATTACAGTATACTAGCGGGTGGCACGTGCGATGCACGTGAGAACAAGGGGAAGGAGTTAACCACAGTTACTAGGAGTTAAAAGGGATACGTGTTAACCCGTGGGTGCGATTGAACTCTCCCCAAGTTCAATCACGATTGACTGATTCTATTCTTTAAATTGATAGATGAGGGTAGTTTGGAAATTAAAGTAAAATATTAAATTAAAGTTTTGTTTTATATAAGGGTAGCTTAGGAATTTCAGAAAATTCAGGCTATGGCTGCCTCTCCCCAGCCTCTCCCATTATAATAGTAAAGATAGTTTAGGATAAGTTTTATATATTATATATATTTACTATTATAATGGGAGAGGCAGGCGTAGATGATTTTTTCGAAATTCCCATGCTACCCTTATATAAAACAAAATTTGGATTTAATGTTTTGCTTTAAAACCCAAACTACCCCTTGCCTTTCATTTAATTTCCAAACTACACCTTGCTCATCTTTCTATTTAGAATCACAGCCAATCACGATTGAACTCGGGGAGAGTTCAATCGCACCCGTGGGTTAACATGTGTCCCTATTAACTGTGGTTAACTCCTTCCCATCACTCTCACGTGCATCGCACGCGCCACTAGCGAGTTCAATTGCACCCGCAGGTTAACATGTGTCCCTTTTAACTCTTATTAACTGTGGTTAACCCCTTCCCCTCGCTCTCACGTGCATCGCACGTGCCACCCACTAGTAAGATATAACTGAAATTACTAATACAACCCCAAATTTTTTTTAATTCTCATCTATTATGTTTTGAGTTTGCTTAGGATTTCTTTCAATCTATTCCGTGCGTAAATAAATTTTAGGCATAAGTTTAGGTTATTTGTTACGAATCGTGATTGTTCATAGTAATTTCAAGGGTTTTGATTCTAATAACTTACTTGCATTTTGTCTGAAAAATTGATTTGATATATTTAGGTTACACAACCAAATCATGTGTGAAATCAGAGTTTCAGTTAGAAAGAAAGTTATTTATTTCCTTTTACCCTTCCTATATAGATTAATTTGGTATTTCCAGTTTTGTTTTTTTTTAATTATTAGATATCTTAATTTGTATAGTTCTTTATCTCTTGGCTAGGCATTATTTGCAGCGTGTTTTAATCCCCCTAAAATGTGAATATGTTTTATATGTCAGTAGTAATAACTGTAGTTTTGCAGTTTGGGAATAACATGCCTAATTTATCAAATTCAAGACTTAAGTTAATTTCATATAACAATCAGTCAAGTGTCCATGACAAAAAAAATTCCCAATCTTTTTTCCGACCCTTTGGCCTAGACCAGCCCCAGCCCTTACGGACAGGAATAGGGCCCAATCAACCCCTGCCCTTGAAGGGCTAGGGCCAGGCTAGGGTTCTACTTTATAGGGAAGGGTAAGGGCTAGCAAGCCCCGGCCTGGCCTGGCCTGGCCTACCCGGCCCTTTGACAGTCGTAGCGAGGATAGTACGAGGGTGGTGGATTGGACTCAGGAGGAGCTTTATATCTTCTGTCGAAAAGAAATAACTGGACAACCAACCTGACAGTGCATTGTGTCAAGTAATGTTTATGTTTATGATAACGAGCCAATTGCGAGCCAAATCATCTCCGGTGATAACCGGATTTGGCAAATCCGGTTATCACCCCTAGAGGTCACCACGTGTCTCCTCTGACACCCCTTAACCGTGGGTAAGGTTCATCCACCCCTAAACCACCCATCCATTTTTGGTTTTTTTTAAAAAAATTATTCTTTTTTTTAATTAAAAACTGTTTTTACTATTAAAAAAAAATCTGAAAACAGTTTTTTAATTTAAAAAAAATTATTATTTTAAAAAAACCAAAAATAGGTGGGTGAACCCTAGGGGTGGGTGAACCTTACCCACGGTTAAGGGGTGTCAAAGGAGACACGTGGTGACCTCGAGGGGTGATAACCGGATTTGGCAAATCCGGTTATCACCGTAGAGGATTTGACTCCGATTGATAAAGGTATAGACTGTAAAAATAATAAAAGTATAGACTGATTGGGTTGAGGGGTCTACGACTACATTCTCTATCAAAGACTGTTCAGAGCATGCTTGGTTGGACTTGACAATTTTCATTGATTTTGAATCATTGGTGACGTTTTTCTAGGCCGAGTCCAATCCAAATACAGTAGCTGTTCAAAGAATCAAAGGAATAGGTAACAGACAGCCATTAATGGATGCTTCAACCTAAAACAACACCTCCCTAAGTCTCAACTAGAGTTTTATTATGGGAGAATGGTGGCACATTTAATATGTAAACATGGAATATAGGGCAACAGATAGTTTAATCACACCCACAGGCAACACGCGTCCTTTTTCACAACCATTAACCATGGTTAAGATTTACTAATCCTTAAAGTTCAACAATCTAATCTTAATTTTTAGAATAAAAAATATTAAAAAATTTAACCATAAGGGTTAAAACTTTGTTAAACATAATTAAAAAGGGTTATGTGAGTGCCATTGAACTCTCCCGATTTCAATAGCAATTAGACAGATCCCGACTCTCCAAATACGTAGGCCTCAAAGATGTCTACATGCATTCGTAGAATTTTAAGGATACATCGTTCGAGAAAATGTTAGTGAGACCGCACAGGGCTTTATTTTTTAAATTTTAAGATCCGTACATCACATACACCATTTTGGTCTGATCTCGGCCCATTGCGGTCTCAGTAGCAAAGTCCCATCCTTTAATATGTTACCAAAAAAAAAAAAATCTACAATGTTAAGCCACCAGAAATTAGCCAGTTCATCGTAAGACCAAATTATTTCCGCAGAGTTCATCTATTCCTGCCTTTTTTTTCCTGAACGGGTCATGGTTAATGAATTAGTCTATTGGTTAGTTGGATAGCTACTTTGGGTTGTCACATTAGATGGGACTATCACAATAGGCTGTGGGTGGGCCACTCTCATATCACCAAACAAAACTTCTATTAATTAATCTACCTTCAAGTTCCTCTAGATACATCCAAAGAACAATAATTAGCTGCAAAGGGCCTTTTGCAACCAAAGCTACAAAAGATTCCTCCCAATGTCAAATAGAAAAACAGGGTTAAACTTAAATTTAGCTTTTCCAAAAGACAGTGATATCTTTTATTTGTTTTTATATATAACAATAAATATTGACCCTAACCCTCTTTTCTTGTATGGCATCATGGAGACCCTTTGCAACTGCAAAGTGTCCTTACAGATAATTATTGTTCTCATCTAAGGGCATCCGGGGCACACCTTCAACATCCTAGCTAGCTAGTGGGGCTGTGGAGTTCAATCTATTCTTAATTCCAACCAACCACCTTCAACATCCTAGCTAGCTAGTGGGGCTGTGGAGTTCAATCTATTCTTAATTCCAATCAACCATTAAAAAAAAATTAAAAAATACACTTTTGAAGAACATTTAATCTATTATACTCAATAATATTTGTCCAACCAAAAACAAAAACACTTATACGCTGATTAAAGTTTGGTAGCCCGGGTTATAACCGTAATCAAATACCTCCTGAGGTTGTGGTGGTAACCCAATTTTCTTTTTGGATTTCTGCTAATCAACACCTTCTCCGACAAGGAGATTTGAAGAAGCTACAGACAGATCAAAATCTCATTTCTTTTCCTTCTTGTTTGGTTGACAGCTTTAATAATTAAAGCTCGCAACTAACTCATTATTTTAAGGGACACTTGGCATTTTTTAACATTAAGCGAGTTAAATGAAGATCATTGAAATTTTGTGTGGTTGAGGGAGCAAAGAGTAGGGACATGTTAACCATATTTTTTCTATTCTATCCATTCTCTCTAATGCTACCTCACCAACCTGACTTGTTTTTGTTTTCCATGTTCTCCTTTAATCTCGTATCACTTGGAATCAACCCATCATAGGAAATTAAACTTTCTTGCTTTTCATGGCTTCCCAATCGTAATTATTGGAAGTTTAAAATTTATTTTACTCAAATTTTATTGTTTAAGAACCAGTTTCGGATGACTCGGCAGATCGTCGATTCAGATAGATTGGACCGTTATTATCCGAATAATTTCCTTGTATTAGGGAATATCTTCTTGTAATAAAGTAAATGGTTGCCGTAGAGGGGTGTTAGGCCCACCCCACTAATTTATGATTGCAACCCTTTTTTTTTTTTTTTTGTTATTTTCAATTTTATACTTATTTACTAGCTGCACCCCAACCTATTTGTATTTAATTAGTTTTGATGAGATTCTGTCCTATTTGTATTTGTGAGAGCATGACTATTTTTGTGGTCTTTAAATAGATACTTGAAGAGGAACTCCAAAACTTGCCTTGATATATGCATAGTTACCAAGTATGGATATGAGTATAATATGATAATGATCCTTTCAAGTATGAGTATTATACAACAAAGAAACAATAAAATAAAATAATTAATAATTATAAATATATAAAAATCATGATATTAACTAATCACAATCATTTAATATGGAATATGCGTTGTATGTGTTTAATATGTAACTCGTGTATTAAACATGTATTATACGACAATGCATGTATAATACGAATACGTACATAGTTTTAAATGACCACCCCCTCTAAAAGTATTATACGAGTATAATACAAGTGTTTGGTTAACTATGGATATCTGGGGTTAGGTCAATTTAATGTGATGAGTTGTATCTCAATCACAAAATCTCTCAATTGTAAATGGTGTAGATATAAAATCTATAGGTGTTTTTTTTTTTTTTTGTATAAGTAATTTTATTAATTTAATAGTGTGTAGTCATAGATGTTTTACTAATGGGGTGCAATCATCAAATATTAGTGTGCATCTAACACCACCCTTATTTTATTGAAGACCTCTCTTACGAGAGTTTTTTTTCACATTGCAAATCATTCTTCAGGACTTTTGGGGAGACGATCATGACAGCTTGATCTAGTATGCTACGGGCTCCGACAGACTCATAAATATGAGCGGGATGCAACAGAGATAGACTTCACAGGTTGGCGGTGACAACCAAGCACGATTGGATGTTTTAGCTCTTAATGCACAAATGAAGTACTCAAGTTGCGACAAACTCATGAAGATTTTCAATCCACATATGTTTGAAGGGAAATATTAGGGAATATCTTATTGTAATAAAATTGAATGAGATCCACTGTATCTATCGGTGTATCTCTTTACAATTAGATAGCATCAATTAAATTTGAATTTAGGATTTTATTAAGTATGATTAGATTAGTATTAAATTTGAGAGATTTTTCTATATTAGGAGTCTTGGAATATCTATTTAAACCCTCTTAGGATTCTTATAAATTATCCAAGATTATTCTCAATAAAATCAGTTTCTTTTTACCGTGCATGTGTGCTCCATGTATTATGCTATAATTTTGTTCTTGTATTACTTCTCAATTTATTTTTAGAATTATTAAATAATTTCTTAATTTTTTTATTTACATAAAATGGCATTTACTATATTATATCTAATGTATGTTCTTTTTTAAATTTTAATAGTTTAGAGTTATTTACTAACTAGTTATCATCTAATAGATATGTCAAAAATTAACACATAATTTGTAATAGCTATCAATTTATTCTTTATTACTTATAATTATTAAATATTTATATTATTATTTATTTATTTGATTAAAATGAAATGTATGTTGTCTGCTATATAATTTTAATAGTTATTTGCGCTAATTATATAAAATGACAAAATTAAAAATAATGATTTGCATTACCTATTAATTTCTTCTTTGTGTCAATTATAATTTTTAACTATTTTATATTTATTCCTATTTTATCTATATATAATAAAATATATTATGTGTTTTCTATTAATTTAATATTTTATGGCTATTTACTGACTAATTATTGATTATCATCTAAAAATTGTGTAAGTATGTTAAAAATTAAATTAAATAATTAAAAATAAGAAGAAGAGAATAAGAACTCAATTTATTTTAGATGAATACTTTGAGTGTTCCCAAAATTTTGGGTTATTTCAAGTTTGGCTGAATAAAATTTGAGAAAAATGATTTAGCCAAAAAAAAACGTTTGATGATAAAATATTAATTTTCAAAACATATATATTTCACTAAATTCTTAAATTGTAGCATTATTTAAATAGGTGGTGTTATGCACCGCAATATTTCTTGAACACACACCAAACTTTAAGAAAAGAGAAACATGATTAAACTTTAATCCCGTTCTCAATAATAATTCTTTTTTAAAATATTTAATATTAATAAAAACCCCTAAAAACAGTTATTTAATATTATAAAAGAATTAATATTTTTTTCCTAAAAAGCAAGGATGGGTGGGTGAACCTAAGGGTTGGTGAATCTTAACCACAGGTAAGGGGTGTCGAAATGGACACGTGGAGACCTTTGGGGGCGATAACCAGATCGTAGAGGATTTGGATTCCTCAGACAATCCAAGGCCCCTCCATAAAAGGTTTTCAGCAACCTCTATCTATACGGAAAGCCAGCTCTAATTTTTTTTTGGAGAGTAAACCAGCTCTAATTCAAATGCACATTCATAGACGCTCCTTGATGGATTCCTCTTATTAACGATTGTCACTGTTTAAGTCACTCATCACATTAACCGAAAAAAAAGTACACTCATCAGACGAGCCTAAGTCTTTCTCAGCTCCGATTTGAGGATGCTAACCTTACTCTCAAGTGTATACTACTCTCAGCCTGAGCCAAGTAGAAGAGTAGGGGTAGAAATCCTCAATTTGAGGAATGCTAAGCGCACACTTAGGATTTTGGTGGCCTTAATCGCGCATATTTAATAGGCCTATCCACAACCATTTCGAGTGTGGGTTCGACTACAAAATGGTGGTTCTTTAGCCACCAGTCATGCGGCGATTAAGGTACGTTGCAGCGAGTCCATTTGTTTTATTATTTACTTGGCAGCATGGAATTTGGTATTTACAGCCTCGGCTACAACCTCTGCCAGAGGAAATCCGTTGCTCCCTTTCTGTTCAATGAAAATCTCACACAGACCCCAACATCAAATCAATCAAGAACTCTTCACATCCCACAGAGCATTCTAATCACCTCAGTTCCATCTTCTCTCTCCCACTTCTTAGACAGGGTAGGTGAGACGCCATTAATAGCTTATACCCTAATATCACTTACTATATCATCATCATGTGCTTGTGTAGGACACTTAAAAGAGTAAATACTAGCCAAACTTAGTCAAAAAAAGCAGGTGTAACCATTAGCTTCCTCTTCCTCTGCCATTATAAACTGAGAATGATCGTTCCACTCATCTAAATCAACCATCCATTTCCTTCTTTATGATTCCCAAAAAATCTAATCCCACTTTGCCTGTGATGACGAGAAACCTTGTTTCCTCTCTAATGGAGGAGGTGATTGCTCACCTAAGGTTTTCTGATGTAGCTGTGGCTCTAATGGGTCTATTCATCTGTAGTTCTGTGCTTCAGAGACTCACCAACAAGGGTCCCATGCTCTGGCCGGTGATGGGAATCCTACCTTCCTTGTTCTTCCATGTCAGTGATCTCTACAATTGGGTCACTAAAGCTTTGATTCAATGTGAAGGGACGTTTTATTACAGAGGAATGTGGATGGGTGGGGCATATGGAATTATGACCGTTGATCCTTCCAACATCGAGTACATGCTCAAAACCAGGTTCAAGAACTTCCCCAAAGGGAAGTACTACAGAGAGAGATTCTGCGATTTGCTCGGCGACGGAATCTTTAACGCCGACGATGGGTTATGGAAGGAGCAAAGGCGGGCTGCGACGTCGGAGATGCATTCGAGCCGGTTTGTGAACTACTCTCTTCAGACCATTCAGGAGTTGGTGCACCAGAAGCTGTTGAAATTGGTAGAGAAGCTTGTGAAGTCGAACCAGAGTATCGATCTTCAAGACGTGCTTCTCCGGTTCACCTTCGATAACATCTGCACAGCTGCCTTCGGGGTCGACCCTGGATGCTTGGCCCTGGACTTGCCCGACGTTCCTTTCGCCAAGGCCTTCGAGGAGGCCACAGAATTCACGTTGTTCAGGTTTGTATTACCTCCTTTTGTTTGGAAGCCAATGAAGTTCTTTGGAGTAGGATCCGAGAAGAAACTTAAAGAAGCAGTTCAAATCGTTCACAAGTTCGCTGAGAAGACGGTGGTCGATCGGAGAATCGAATGCACCAAGCTTGGAAGCTTAAACATGAGATCTGATCTCTTGTCTAGGCTCATCGAGGTCGAAGACCCAGATGATGAACTAGCAGGCAAGAAGATTAATCGATACTCTAACAAGTTTCTCAAAGATTTCTGCATAAGTTTTATCTTAGCAGGACGAGACACGAGCTCAGTGGCATTAGCATGGTTCTTCTGGCTCATAGATGAACACCCACATGTCGAAACTTGTATTCTCAGAGAGATCAATGAAATTATCGGCCTTAGGAAGTCAAAGAATGAAAAATTCGACGATGTAGTTTTTACTGTAGATGAATTAAAGAAGATGGTGTATCTTCAAGCGGCATTATCAGAATCTCTGAGGCTCTACCCGTCGGTGCCGATCGACTTCAAGGAGGTTCAAGAAGACGACGTGTTCCCCGACGGGACTGTGGTCACAAAGGGAGCTAGGATTCTCTACTCAATCTTCTCAATAGCTAGAATGGAGGCCATTTGGGGGAAGGATTGTAAGGAGTTTAAGCCGGAGAGGTGGATCAAAGACGGCGATTTCGTGAGCGAGAATCAGTTCAAATATGCGGTGTTTAACGCCGGACCAAGGCTGTGTGTAGGGAAGAAATTTGCATACATGCAGATGAAAATGGTGGCTGCTTCAATCCTGTTGAGGTATTCAGTTAAGGTAGTTGAAGGACACAGAATTGCTCCAAAGATGACTACAACACTCTACATGAAGAATGGCTTGTTGGTCACCTTCAAGCCTAGAGTGAGTTCAGACCAATAACAGCCCAAGCCCATGAAGGCCTTCTAGTTCTAGCACTATAAACCCATAAAATTAATATTAATAAAGACAATAAAATAAAAATAAAAGGGAGGGTGTTGTTCATGGTGGTTCTATATTAATCTGTAACTTTATGTGTGATTATGAACTTTTGTTTGTGCTACTCATTCGTGATTTAAAATATCGGACAGTTGGGATCTCGCACGCTAATTGGTCTAGCCAGTGGGGGAGCCGGGATTCTCTTGCAGGGGGCTAACGATGGGGGTTCGGGGCTATATCTCCCTCCCCCCCCCCCCCCCCCCCCCTCCCCCTCCCCTATTTTTCTTTTGAGGGCCAAGTTCATGGTCATTGTAAAGTATAAATTTTTTTTTTTCAAAAGTTTAGGGGTGGGGGCTAAAGCTCCCCGTCCCTTGGTCCACCCCTCTCATAAGCTATAAATACACTGAACCGATCAATGTTCATATGTTCACCAGTTCGACATGGAAGGACTGGAGTCAAAGTTGTATATAGCATCATTCCTCAAGCAATTGGTTCAAACCGGTTAGGTTCTCATCGTGTGGGAACCTAGGCTGCCAGATGAACTCTAGTGAAGCCCCAAACCGGTGACTTTCTCAATTGGGTTAATTGCCTTCTGTATCAGACTGTAGGTTCTTTGTTAGTTGTGGCAGGACCTAGGTGAGAGAAACCAGTACGATCTAAAACGAGAATGATTTGAAGGTTCAACGGTAGTTCAGAAGAAATATTTCCTGCTTGTATCTCGTTCAGTCACTTTTGGTAATAGGACTATACGAGTAGTTGTGTAGATAAAGGAGGACCCAGGCAGTTATACCTTCATAATTGTTGTGGTCGCAGTTACTATCATCAGCGTTAAGGGTCTGGGCCCTGGCGCCGAAAGGTTTCCTTAAAGTTCCAACCATTTTTATTCCTGGGGGAGTTGCTGGTTGATTGCAGTCTCATTCAGCAATGGTCATTTGGTAGCAAAACCACAACAAGCATGTTTTACACACAGATTAATCTCAGAAATATCACCTCTTTAGGGCCAGAAGGATTGAAAATGACTGTGTCAGTTTTTGCTACTAAGAGGGAGTTTTATCAAATGAGAATAAACTATTATGCTCTTGAAGTGATGAACAGTAATCATATCTGTATATCCTTGCAAACACAGCAACAATGGGGAAAAGGTGGAAGTACATGTTAAGAATAGACCACTTCCAACTCATAATCAAAAAACTTCTGCACCGCTACAAGCTAACAAAATAAAATAACTTTAAAAAAAATTTTGATCATTGAAATCTTCCCTTCAAAAGGAACCTACCATGCTTGGAAGGGGCTCAAAAATTGATTCATCTTATATAAAAAAAAAAATTAAAATTAAATCAAAAGGAGCCACGCCTTGGTCTTTCCTCAGCGACGTTTACTCTTATTGCCCTCCCATCCAAACTCTGCACCAACAACAATACACAATCAGGCTCTTTACTTTGTAAAAAGAAAGGGATGGAAGGAAGTAGTCTTACCCAAAGAAACACAGGTGGTGAAATGGCAAGACTGTTGGGAGTTAATAATATTTGGAAGGGACCTTGTGGAGTCCAACTAATAAATAATCAAATGCAGCATTTTCAGGATATGGGTAAGCTGGAGTAATCCATAACCTCACTACTTTCCTATTCTCTTATTATTATTTTTCCTGTTGATAATTAGAGGGGAATTTTGTTCAAATAGATATGAAAATTTGACAGAATTTTCAATGTGCATAAGAGACCACAGTGCTCCTTGTCTCGCCAAGTAGTGGGCATTGGGCAACCTCATTCCATATTCTAAGGACATGGCTGTGAATACTCAATGCAGAATACAAAATATGTCCACAAGTATAATAAATCACCACCAGCTCACAGCTCACTGTTGCAAGTTGCAACCTAGAACGTTATCCCATCAACTCAAATGAGTGGCTATCCCCATCTTCCCTACCTCACTGCATGGATTAAAATATCAAACTTATTGATACGTATCGTTTTTTGAGATTACGATACGATACCCTTAAGTACTAAAAAAATACATGGGTTTGTCCAAATCGTATCGAGCTGATACGAACGATAAAGTATGATACATATCGACCCGAGGACTATATATTGAGCTCAAAGTCACTATTGAATTTGAGCTTGCTTGATTGTTCAGAGCGGCTGGGAGCCCGTTTATAGGGGTTAACATGGGATCTGCTTGTTTGTTTTTTCTATCTTTTTTCGGTTTAAGGTTCACAAGCTCGTGAACTCTTTTCGGGATATGCTTTTGTAGCTCCTGTTTTCGCCTCTTTTTAATATATCTTGGCTTGATTATCGATTTTTAAAAAAAAACTCACGATCATGGTTCAAAATATCGGTACATATCGGTCGATACGAGCCCCTTTTTTAGGTATCCGATATGTAGATACGGTGGGAAAAAAAAAAGACCTCGTATCGTCGACGTATCGAACGTATCGAGCCGATACGGAGCGATACGATACAGGCTGATACGCAATATTCAATAGTAAAAATAAATAAAAATTTGTCCGCAGGAATTTTGTTGCAAAAACCATCCAAAAATCAGAGATTCGCTTCCGTGCAAAAGTTAGATTTCAATCTAAAATAATTATTTTACTCAATAAAACCCGTGAACCTCTTATTGAATCTTGATTGGGTTTTTCTATAAATCTTGAAGATCCCAAACTCCCAATGTCACTTTAGAACGAGATCAAGAACTGAGAAGTAGAAAAGAAAAGAACAAAATTGATTTTTTTAGTAGAGGAGGAGGATTAGGGATTTAGGGTACATACACGTTGCCGTTGTTGCCCATCGCAAAACCGCCGAGGAGGAGTTCCAAGTTCCCAACCTTGCGCCTTGCAACTGTCGCCGGTCGCCCCTTCCCCTCTTTCGGCCAAAGCCCCGAAGGTAACTACGTTTTTTTTTTTGAAGCCAAATCCTTTACGGCAAATCCGGTTATCACCCCTTGAGGTCTCCACGTGTCACTTTTTGACACCCTTTAACTATGGTTAAGATTCACCCACCCCTAGGGTTCACCCAACCATTTTTTTTAAAAAAAAAATTAAAAAACTGTTTTTAGGGTTTTTTAATATTAAAATATTTCAAAAAAATAATTAATATTTAAAAAAAAAAACAAAAATGGTTGGGTGAACCCTAGGGGTAGGTGAAGCTTAACTATAATTAAAGGGTGTCAAAAAGTGACACGTGGAGACCTCAAGGGCTGATAACCGGATTTGCCAAATCTGGTTATCACCGTAGAGGATTTGGGTTCTTTTTTTTTTCTGTTTTGTTTTCTTGTTGTTGAAGGCATTATAAGAGAAGGAGGGATGCTATCCTCACTCAGCCCTATACTTAATGTCTTATTGAGGAATGCTAACCTCACTCTATTATCCTCACTCATCCACATAACTTAATGACTTTATTGGAGGAGGGCTAACCTCACTCAGCCATACACACACAATCAAACCTTGTGTTGTGTTAACCTCACTCAGAATTAACCCTACGGTTAAGAATTTTTAACTCTAAAGTTAATTTTTTTTAATAATTTAAAAAAAAAAAAGTTAGAAATGTGTCCCTTTTAACTCCTATTAATTGTGATTAAGATTCACTAACCCTTAGGGTTCAACAATCTAACCTTGATTTTCAATATATATATTCGCTAACCCTTATATTTAAAGTTACTTTTTTTCAATATTTTTTTTTAAAAGTCAAGGTTAGAAATGTGTCCCTTTTAACTTTGTGGTTAAGATTCACAAACCCTTAGGGGCGTTTGGCAAACCTAATATAAGTTAATACGTACATTTTTGTTAAAAAAAAAATTAAGGGTTAAAATTTTTTAACCAGAGTTAACACATGTTCCTTTTAACCCCCTCTAATTGTGGTTAAGATTCACTAACCCGTAGGGTTCAACAACTAGCCTTGATTTTCGAATATATATATATTAACCCTATGGTTAATAATTTTTAACTCCAAAGTTATTTTTTTAAAAAAAATAAGGTTAGAAATGTGTCCCTTTTAACTCCCATTAACTGTGGTTAAGATTCACTAACCCTTAAGGGGCGTTTGACAAGACTAATATAAGCTAATACGTACGTTTTTGTTAAAAAAAAATTCTAAAGATTAAAAATTTTTAACCAAAGTTACCACGTGTCCCTTTTAACCCCCTCTAATTATGGTTAAGATTCACTAACCCTTAGGGTTCAACAATATAACCTTAGTTTTTGTAAAAAAAATATTAATCCTAAGGATTAAATTGAGTTAAATATTTTTTTATTTTTCTAAAAAGCTAAGGTTATATTGTTGAACCCTAAGAGTTACTGAATCTTAATCGCAATTGACTA
Source organism: Tetracentron sinense (assembly GCA_015143295.1). Lineage (NCBI taxonomy): Eukaryota > Viridiplantae > Streptophyta > Magnoliopsida > Trochodendrales > Trochodendraceae > Tetracentron > Tetracentron sinense. Next base: position 32,920,572 of record CM026568.1, on the reverse strand, counting down.
CGATCCGATATCTCTATATTTTGTAAAAAATATCTTATGTGACCAATAAAAAAAAACATTTGAATGTCATTACCTGTGAAAAAATTTATTAATGAAAAAAAAAAAAACCTCTATAAGTTGTATGTTGGCATTGTAGTCCTGCTTGTTTGCATGAGTTGTCACGAAGCTCAATGTAGTATTGAGCTTTTAAGTTCTATCATGAATGTAATTTGATTTGTGAATGCAAGTGTCAATGTATTTTCATACTTTTGATTTATGCATGCAAGTGAACTTCTATCACATGGTTAAGTAACTATGATTTGTATTTTCATACATATTTATTAGCACACACGCCTTTTTTAACTCTCATACGTATGATTATAAATATAGTTGGAGGTCTCATTTAGTTTATTTTTAGCTTATATTTGCATTAAAATAGATTTTATACAAAGTATCCAAGTTATTCCTTGCGTATCCAAGTTGTTTTTAGCATATCCTGAATTTTTCCGCCGTATCCAACCGATACGGTACTCATACGCCGATACATATCCTCTGTTGGACTAACCGAAACGGCGACCGATACCGATATTTTGAACCATGCTCACTATTGAGCTCTCATTTGAATTTAATCTCCAAACCCCTTCTTCTAACCCTAGAATGAAATACTCCGTTGCTTTCAAATGATTGAAAACAAGATTCAAACTCGTGGAGATCGAATCAAAACCATTTTCCATTACTCATTGTGGTGTGTTTAATTCCCTATATTTTCTATTTTTAGAGTGTTAAATTCCTTTAAATAAAGCAAAATATGCTTTTAAATCATAGATCCATGGATTCGTGCATCCATGGATCTATGATCTACACCAATGAGATTTGAAGTTACATTTTTCATTTTTTTTAAGAACTCGAACATACATTTATAAAAAATTCAATCTAGGCCCTTTATACTACTCATTTAGGTATCATTTCAAAATAAATTAGTGTGGACAGGGTGGGCTGTATATGGGGAGAGGAGATGAGGCTTTGCTTTCACAAAGGAGCGATGCTTTCATCATGCTATACAAGATCCAGACTGTGTTGCTCCATCTCACACATGAATTAGTCTAGGGATACTCCCAAAGTGTACTCCCATATATACTCCTAAGTCTTAACCATTTATCTCAATTATTAAACGGTTAGGATTAGAGCTAATGTGGCAATAGAAAAGACAAAATAAGCCAACTGAAATCCTGACCCTTAGTGGTTGATTATAAACGGTTAGGATTAGGGAGTATATTTGGGAGTATAATTGAGAGTACCCATAGACCAACTCCTCACGCATACCACCGTCGCCAATCAGGGAAACAGCAACACTAGCAACAGCATAGGTGGCATCAAGCCCACACAAATGAGATGCCTTAAGCTATAGATGCCATCCTCCACGCCATTCAGATGATCAATGTCGAACTCTCCACTGTGCCGAATGATGATCAAGAGAAGGTATACATTCATCCATCTAATCAGAGGGTCGTCCTTTTAGAACCTTTCAGTTATATGTTGGGTATGAGACACATCTACAGTAATCAGATTCTCATGGTAACTATGGGCACCAGACAGTTCTACAGGCTTTATCCGGTTAAGCAGCCAGTTTGGTGGTATATTCATACACTCCTAAGCAATACTAGCAGTATTGCAGAGACTGCTAAAGATGGTATCAAAGCTATATGGATTTGAGCTCAATATTGCAACCATATTTGGTAGCATGCCATGTAAACTTTGGAAACGACGATACTAACAGTAGCACCATTGATTTTGAACCTGCACGTAACTCAATGTGGTACTGATGTACCCATTGAGTTACACCATTTACGTATTTTTAATTTTCTATAGCAACATTATGATTATGTATTTTTGTCCATGCGTTGTAGAGTTATTAACAACATTATGTACTTTGAGTGTATGTATCTTCTACTTGTTTACATTTGTGTTAAATGGTGTATGAGTCTTAAATATCTGCCTTGTGGCCCACATATGAATTATTACTAAATGATCATGCTTTAATTTGTCTCAAAAGTCAAAACAGCCTGAATATATGTTTTTATACATGCACACACAGCATACCTGTGGTTCTAGGAAGCTTTGCATAGTGGAAACTCGTATAAATATTTATAGTAGAATCAAAACTATCATTTTGTGATGTTATCTTTGCATTGAAATAAGTTTAGGTCTAACCGTCTAAGTTTCCATGTGTTTCCAACGTTTCTTAAACTTTTTCCAGCGTTCATGCGTTTTCCCGATAAGTTCCCTATTTTTGACTTACTGATATGTACCTCGATACCAATATTGTTGAGCACATAATGCGTCTAACTAAGGTCAAGGCAGGATTTGATGGTACTGTTGTGCACATGATGCATGTAACTAAGGTCAAGGCAAGATTTGATGGTCCCACTAGGCGATCTTTAAGGTTGAAGTTGATCCCTACAAGATGACTATAACCATCTGGCAATAAACTTATTACTGACTGTGATTTTCCTGCTTTTTCCCATCTAAGAGGATAGGAAAAATTAGATGGCTATATCAGCTGACCAGGTCTTTTTTTTAAAACCTTAATCTAGGTGGATCCAATTCTCCTTAGATGCTTGTTGTGTGTAAAGAAGACAAATTACAGGATTCCTCTATTAACAAAATGCATATTACCTGTCCGTCGAGAGCAGCGATAGCATCATCCAAATCGGTCTTTGTGGACATTGTTACAAAGCCAAATCCACGTGAACGGCCATTCTCCCTGTCATAAACTACCCTGGCATCCACCACCTTACCATGTTCACTAAACAGCTGCTCCAGACGAGCATCATCCATTTGCCATGGCAGGTTACCTACATAGATTCTCAAAGAAGGTTCAAACGCTCGAGGGGGTTGTTCCTGGCGTGACCCTCTTGGAGCAGCCTTGTTTACAGTCAAAAGCCTTCCGTTAACATCCTGTTTGCCAGATGGAAGGAACTCTCAAACACTTTGACAAAACCACAAAACTTCTAGCAAGTTATATGATAGCAAGAAAGAATGGGCATATAACAATATACATAATATGGTCAGAATATTGAAAAACACCCTTAGAAGTCAGAAGTGGAATGAGTACACAAAATATTTCGAGGAGGCCCTGTCCTACCAAACATATCACTGGTGTTCTAGGTTTAACAAGAAAATAAATTCAGCACATATGCAACCAAGGTAGAAAGCATTTTACTAAGCATTCCCATAGTTGTCATGAACACCCAACTAGGTACACCCAGGACACGTGAATGCATGGTGCCCACCATATGAACAACTTCTCTGTTTTTGTTTTTCAAAAAGTCACATAATTAATGACTTTCCTCAAGCGATTCATTCGCAAAATATTCAAAACCTTTTACGGAAAAAAAATGTGAATTTCATGAATTAAACATAAATTTTTGCTTTTGCAAATACGTGAATATACGAAAGATATTTATTTATAAGTTTTAATAATTAGTAACCTTTCAACAACAAAAAAATCAACTTTTCCGAATCTGGTTTTTCCCAAATTTTCCAAAACTCCGACTTGATGATTATGATGCCCACATAGGTGGACGAAAGGGAAATTTGGTGCAAGGCACTGATTACAAGAGCTGTGTGGCCCTGTGGTACTGATCTATTTTTAAGTAGCCCCTGGCCACTAAGGGGAAGCAGTCTATACTTCCTCTAAACCCCAGAAAACCTGTTACGTATTAACCTCGGAGAGGTTTATCTTTCAAAAAACAACATCAGAACCTGTTGTGATCATAGTAACAAAGTTCGGATTCGGGAATTATTCGGCAAGGGTTAAGTTCGAAAAAAAAGGGAAAAAATCGGCAAATTCGGGTTAAGTTCGGGATAAGTTCGAAAAAATAAAAATTAATAATTATAAAAAATAAGAACGTGATGCCAACTAATTCATCTACCAATCTATATGTATTGACATCTCTTACTATGTTAACATTTATTCCAATTTCTAAAAAACAAGCATTATGTAAACTCGCAAACTCAAGAAAAAAATTACATAAGGCTTAAGTAAGCTTTATGTAATTTAAGAAAAAAGAATAATTTAGATTACATGTTTGTATATGCAAATCAAATTATATAAGCAATTAAAAAATGTATAAAAACGAGAAAAATAATCTGAATAGATAAAATCAGAAAAACAATATATGAGTGTATTTATTTGGCATAACATAGTTATTTAGCAAAATATTGAAATAGCTCAGAATAAATAACACAAATCTTATTTTCTCTTAGTTCAGTGGAAATTCAACAGACTAACCAGCTTGCAAAATTATCTTTTTTCTCTCAATTCAATCGAATGTAATCAAAATCCTAAAATAGCTTACTCGAATAGAGTTTTCTCATTCTTCTATCAGTTGGCGATTTCAATCAAATGAAGATTTCTCAATGTGAAATAAGCCTCGAGTTATTAGTAATAATTCTATTGCTAATAGAAAATTCATTTTACCCTCATTTTTATTTTAGAATTATGAATAAGTATGAACGAATAATTTGTGAGAAATCTTCATTCGGAATAAGTTCGGCATAAGTTCGGAATAATTCGTTCGTTCGGGAATTATTCGTGAATAATTCGTCAGTTCGGGAATTATTCATTAGTTCGGGAAAAAGAAGCCTTTTTAAACGGCACCCCTTAAAAAATGAATAGTTCGGGTACAATTCGGGAATTATTCGAGAACTTTGTTACTATGGTTGTGATCCGCATACTCAGCAGAGGAAGATGGAAAGGAAATGTGTTTAAAAAAAATGTATAGGACCATTAATTTGTTTCCCTTCTGATAGGTATATAAGAGTGTTTGAAGTTCTTTACAGATAAGAGTGTTTGAAGTTCTTTACAGATTTTCAGTTGTGAAAGCTTCCCATTATTTGTTCGTTTATCCTTCTTTCCCACATGCAAGTTGATGGCTCTACAAAATGTGGTGGGAAGGACAAAAATGAAGTAGATGGAGGCATGGAGGAAGGGAGGAAAGATTTGATAACAGGCATTTGACGGGAGTCATAGAAAGGAATGTTGGAACTGGATTCATGTTGCCAACCCTTGGTATTTGGGATAAGGCATTGATGATGATCCTTTTCTCCCACGATTGCAAGTTTTTGGTTCTCATATGAATATATCCAGCTAGCAGTAAGTGGGTAACTTGTACAACCTGATTGAGGCTAATTTATTTGACCAGGTTGGGAAGTAGTGCTTTCTTCTAAGTGTGAACAGCAGGAACCAATGATTCTATTTGTGTAATCTCTCTCCATCCCCCATCCCCCAGTGTTTAGCCAATTCCAATTTTGAGCACTGCATATTACAGATCTATATATATATAAATGCAGCACCAACAGCGAGAGTCAATATGCATTGCTCAATATATATATATGATAAATGATAGTGCATTTTGTAAGGCCATCCTGCATGGTACTGCAAGCATATATGCTCCATTTCCCATACTAAAATGTTAAAAATAAAAAAGGAGAAGAAGCACATAAGAGAAAGCCTAATGGTACCCCTATCAAATCTTTGAGAGTACCTTAGTCCATTCAGCATGTCATGGGTATCATAGTGACAAAGTTAGGGTTCGGGAATAATTCGGCAAAGGGTCTAGTTCGGAAAATTTTGGATTCGGGAAAAATTCGGGGAAAGGATAATAATTATAAAAAGATATTCAATAATTTGATTAAATAATATACAGAATAAGCAGTTTACTTTGTCAAACTAATGAATTATTGTGAAATTCAGGAATAATTCGAGAAATTCGGGAATTTTTCAGTAAACCTAAATTTGCGAATAATTCGGCACATCTAAAATTTACGAATAATTCGTGAATTTTTAAAAAAATCGGAGAATTTTGTTACTATGATGGGTATAAATGTGGGATTTAAGTCGGATATGGTTAAGCCTTACACAGAAACGAAATGTAAGACATTTTACAAAAGTAAGAAAGCTTTTTGAAGTTAAAAGTTGACAATAGAAATAGTAATATCTTAACAATATATAGTTGTGTCCTTATACCTTGAGGCTTGAGGATTAAGCAAGTCATCGTCTAAACCCAATCCTATACCAAGGCAACATATGAACACCCTTCAAAAGGTGATAACATTCCAGAATATATGTGTGTACTTGTGTAGTTGTGTGTATAAAGCAAGCAGCCAAGCGCGCACACACGCAGAAATTAAGCTTTCAGATATTTAAAATTAGATGGCTAGATAATGAATCCTACCGAAGAGTTGGAAGCATACAAACAATCTAGCTATTAAAATACCACTGAGAAGATACTGAAGCCCCTTCCAAATCTAGAATATGGAATAATAATATAATGCATCACTCCCTGTATTAAAGTTACCATATATTACTCATGCAGATTTCTACTATGAAGATTTATTATTGACATCTAAAAGAACTATTGTGCTATTCTAATTTTTGTCATTAATAATGTATACCAAAGTATATCTAAAACATCTCAGATAGTTTGAAATGCATCACATGCAAATTTTTTAGCAGGGCCAGCATTAGAGTGGCCACTGACAAGTAGAAAAATAAATCACCCCCAGTCAGTAAAAACACATCAATAATCTCCTGATACAATAAATAACAATTGAAAGAATCACATGTTCCACACTAGTAAATATTCTCCTCAACAAACAAGCAAAAAATCATTTTTTTCACAAATGTACCAATCAGATAATAATACTCAATAATGCAGTATACAAACATAATAAACCCCTTTACTGTTATCTGTTACTTGATTCCTATAGAGATAGACAAGTTCTTGCAAACATAAATATATATGGGTGTGTGTGAAAAACTTACATAACGGTTGAACATCTCCACAGCCTTCTCAGCCTCTTCAAGATTACTCATTGTCACAAATCCGAACCCACGACTCTGATCAGTTTGCCTGTTGTAAATTACCTACAAATAGACAATAAAAATGAAAACAAAAAACTTAAACTGTAAAAAGCTACCTATCTTCCAAGAATCACAGCAAAGGAAACAGAGACAATAAGCATTGAAACTACCTCGGCAACCTCCACAACTCCGGCCTGGTCGAAGAACTGAGCCAACTTCTCACTATCGATGTCAAAGGGCAAATTCCCAACGAAAATCTTTGCCTCTTCAGGCGGCTCCGGATAAGATTCTCCACCGGTCTCCTCTCCGTCTTTAGCGCCGGTCCCCTCCGTCCCCTCTTCTCCGTCACCCTCCCAATCGGAGACACGAGCTTCAGTCTCCCATTTGAAATCCTCTACTTCAACTTCGTTTTCTTCTTCTTGTTGAGCCCAATCGGAAGTCTGGGCAACGAGAGCAACTACATTTGACGAAGAAATCTTGTTTATGAGATAAACTCGGGAGGGAAATGAAGAAGAATAGGAACAAGAGAGGTGAAGGAGTTTAATGGGTTTTGCGGAGAGAGGAAAAAATGGGTATGAGATCTTGTGGGTGAAGAGGCTTGGGAGAGAGCTTAGGCATCTTTCCGCCATTGATAAAGGCTTAACGAGAGGTGTAGTTGCAGAAGACATGGCGATTGAGATTTGAGAGAGAGGATAAAGGGTTTTGAGGAGGGACTAGGGAGCAGATAAGGGGTAGAACAGAGAGAATAAATTTGCACACACACAAGGCTTAAAACAAATTTAATCATGGTTAAAAAAAAAGGGTTAAGAATATTAACTATAATTTAAAAAAAAATAAACAGTTATAATTAAAAGGAAAAAATACATTTACACTTTTTTCTTTTTTTTATAAAAATAAACAAGAGCCTGAGTTTTCAGAAAATACATTAAGTACCCTTACTTTTAAAAATAATGGCACTTACACCCCCCATCAGTTGACTGTCAGTCAACTAACTAAAATATTGATGTCATGTGATAATATATAAATTTCAAAATTGTCCCTCTACGAAAGTTGTCATTTTCCCCTTTCTTCATAAAAGTCAAATCCGGTTATCGCCCCTTGAGGTTGCCACATGTTCCCTTTGACACCCCTTAACTGTGGTTAAGATTCACCCACTTCTAGAGTTTATCTACTCATCCTTGGTTTTTTAAAAAAAATATTAATTGTTTTTTAAAAAATTAAAAAAAAAAAGTTTTTAGGGTTTTTTTAATATTGAAATATTTTTTAAAAAATAATTAATATTTTTACACTTTACCCAATCCTATATACAGAGCTTATTTATAGACACAAGTATATTTTTTTTCTTTTTTTTTATGAAAGCAAACCAAAGACTAACCAATCGCACTATACAAGGGAAGCGGCTAGTCACACCCGGAAAGAATCCTCCTACACACATGAGGACTTAATTCCAAACTGAAAGGAATCAGGATTCTGAAAGGAAGACCCAAAATAAGCTAAATGGTGAGCAAACCCATTTGCGATACACGGGACGAAAATCATATTGGAAAATGGAATCTTGGCTAGATCAACTTTGATGTCCTGCACTATAGCATTGATCTCCCACTGCAAATTGGAAATCCTGTTACCACAAGAACTTGAGAGTCTAAAGCAAAATAACAATGGTCCGAAATTGCAAAAGTGATGGCAAACAGTAGTGCCAAAGGCGAACCCCATCGCAGAGCCTTAATGAAGCCCCCAAGAATGCGCCCCCGGTGATCCCGAGCAATGCCACCAAAGCCAGCCACCCTGCCCTCATTACTAGAAGTTCCATCAACATTGATTTGCACCCACCTAAAAGGAGGAGGGGTCCAAGAGGGACAGATCTGCAAAGCCTCCTTAGCGTTCGGTACCCAGAGAGCGGAATACATTGTTGAACCTCAATGACCAACTGATCTGCCTGATGAATGGTCGAAATCGGATCGATAGAGCTCCCTTTATACAAATGAGAATTTCGAGCTTTCCATATATGGAAGCTATGCTGCAAAGAATGGTCTTTTTCAACTCTTTGTCAATCACTCACCCCCCCCCCGGGGGGGCCCATGAGGTCCACCAAACCTCAAAGTTGTCAACAGTCTCCAACCTAGGTTGTCTGCCCACTCTCTATCCCAACCAAGAACAACGAGCATGATCACAATCAAACAACTTATGCTTTATGGTTTCTTCTCCGCTAGCACAAATAGGACAAATGTTATCGAGAGTGATGTGATGTGCTTACAATGTAACTCGCGCATAACCTCAAGCGCCCTATGCATCCCTCGCCAAATAAACCAAGCCCCTTTAGGGGGGAGATTGAGATACCAGATAGCTTTCCAACTCTCACGAGGAATAACTGAAGAAGTAAATGGACGAGTTGCCCTTCCCGGAGGCTTTAACCTGTGATAACCAGACCGAACTGTATAAGATCCCTTCGTCTGAAAATGCCAAACACTTGATCATCAGCCCTTGAAATGTTGCACTGAATCCTACAGATGTGCTCAACTGTTTCAAGAGAGAAAACTTGAGATAGTTTGGGAATATCCCACTCCTTAGAGTTGGTGGTGAGAAAATCTGAAACCTTGTTCCAAGAACAAGAAGTGGATTTAGGGGATGAAACTTTGAAACCCACCCAACTCGGGATCCAAGCATCCTTCCAAGGATCTATAAATTCACCATTACTAACTTGCCAACGGAGGCCCCCTTGAAGAGTCACCCAACCCGCTATAATACTCCTCCACAACTAAGATGGCCGTTAACCTATTTTAGCATCCATAAAATCACGACGGGGAAAATAAATGCTCTTCGCCAATTTGCTCCATAGATAATTGGGATTTTGTATCATAAGCCACCCTTGTTTCGTCAAAAGAGCTAAATTAAATGTTGTCAGATCCCTAAACCCGCCACCACCAACCTCCTTGCTTACACAAGTATCTAATTTACTACTGATATTTACTTCTGAATTGTAATGAAACAAATATGAGCACAGTAACAGATGATAATCACATCAACTGGATCACAATAATCATAAGATAGATGTTCTAGTGTAATAATCAAATGGTGGTCATCCATTTGATGGTCAAGATTGATGAGTGTTATGAGTGCCACACCCACATGTAGATGTAGGGTATAGATCACATTGTTGCAGAGGGAATATCATAGAATTTTCTCATGAGGAAAGAAGTAGGGGATACCGCATGTATGGTATTCATCATCCCACTTTAGTAGGGTAGGATGGCGATTTATTGCATGTTACGTACAATAACATATACTCTCAAGACAGATACGTACAGATTGATTAACTCAAAAGCGTTTCCATAATCAGCACTCCTCAAAGAGTACGCTCTAATTTAAAATATATATTAATTATTTTTTAAAATATTTTAATATTAAAAAAACCCTAAAAACATTTTTTAATTTAAAAATAATAATTAATATTTTTTTTTATAAACCAAGGATGTGTGGGTGAACTCTAAGGGTGAGTGAATCTTAACCACAGTTAAGGAGTGTCAAAGGGGGCACGTGGCAACCTCAAGGGGTGATAACCGGATTTGCCTAGAGGATTTGGCTTCTATGAGAAAAGCGGAAAATGACAACTTTCGTAGAGGGACAATTTTGGACGTTTATACACTTTATCACATGACATCATCAATTATGTTAGTTAACTAACGGTCAACTGATGGAAGTGGTGTGTCATTATTTTAAAAAGTAAGGGTACCTAATGTATTTTCTGAAAACTAAGGGGTCTATGTGTATTTTTGTCAAACCTCAAGGGGTGTAAATGTATTTTCTCCTAATTAAAAAGAACACTTGCAAGTTTTAGAGACAGAGTGTATTAGTTACATGATATCATTTCAACCAAAAATAAATAAAAGATTCTCTCCTTGCAAGTCGTGGCAACGACCGGGTAAATTGGGTAACCCAACATGCCCCTTCCCTATTGGGACATGTTTCAGAGGTTCATAAACGGGGTAGGGTGGAAATGGGAAATGATAGGTAAACCCGAGGAATGGGAAATGATAGGTAAACCCGACCCAAGTTTAGGTTGGGATGGATTTAAGTCACCTCGCACCGTCCTGTTTATAATTCAAATACACATTTTATCCTTAAATTAATCCTAAAATTATTTTGATAAATTTAACAAGACAGTAGAAGTCTAATAAGGGTTTTTTAATAAAATTGAATGGGTCACCTGCTCCGACCTGAGTTTGGGACAGGAAGAGGGTAGGAGTCTTCCCATTTTGGGGCACCCAACCCAAACCTGCTCGATGTCATCCCTAATTTCTCTTTCTTGCAACATTATATCTATTTTTTTATTATTTAATAATATTTGTATTTGACAATTTTGTTGACATGTCATGACCATTGCTGCTTAGGTCTTGTCATAGTTGAAAACTCAACGAGTCACCCAAGTTACTCGACCATGTTACTCGACTCGGTTGAGTTTCAAGTCGAGTTGCTTCAAAACTCAAATGAGACACACTATTCAGCGAGTTACTCGGGTGACTCAGTTGAGTCGAGTTTTCGACTCCCCAGACTTGGTCGAGTCATAAAAGGGTATTTTTATCAATTTTATTTTTAATAAAATATAAACTTGAATGTCACACTATTTTCCATCATTTTTTTTTTTTTTGGCTGCAAAGCCAAGTACTATAGGTTCTGTTAAACCTGGTTCTTAGGTTTGAGGTTGCAAGTCTACTTTGGGTTCTTTTAACCTAAGGTTTTTAAGTTATTTGTGGTTCAATCTTGGATAAAATGCCAAGAAATCGATAATTACCTAATTAGTATATATATATATAGTTAGACCAATTCATTTTTTTTATTTGAGTTTTTCGAGTTACTGATAGAAAACTGATTTTTTGATAATAATCTTAGATGATTTACAAGAACCCTAAGAGGGTTTAAATAGATATTCCAAGACTCCTAATAAAGAAAGATCTCTCAAAGATAGTGAAGAGATACACTGATAATGATACAGTGAATCTCATTCACTTTATTACAAATAAGATATTTCCTAATATTCCCCCTCAAACACATGTGGATTGAAATTCTTCATGGTTTGCCACAACTTGATACTCCATTTGTACATTAAGAGCTAAAACATCTAATCGTGCTTGGTAGTCACTGCCAGTCTGTGGAGTCTATATCTATCGCATCCCGCTCATATTTATGAGTCTGTCGGATCCGGTAGCCCAATAGATCAAGCTGTCATAATCGTCTCCCCAAAACACTCAAAGAATGATTTGCAATGTGAAGAAAAACTCTCGGTAGAGAGATCTTCAATAAAATAAAATGATACACTTATTACGGCAGCCATCAAAGAGGATTTAAAAAAAATAGACCAACCATGCTAACATCTATGATAGCTTTGATGACAGAAAAACAAGAAAGAGAATGGAGAAACTTCAGTCCCAACATGCGACGACAATGCCGCCCACCAGAAACACGTAATCAAACACAGGAAAAAAAATCAATAAACTAGGGTCCAATCGACCCGCTCTGATACCATGATAGAAAACTGATTTATTGATAATAATCTTAGATGATTTACAAGAACCCGAAGAGGGTTTAAATAGATATTCCAAGACTCCTAATATAGAAAGATCTCTCAAAAATAATCATAATCTAATCACACCTAATCAAATCCTAAATTGAAATTTAATTGATACTATCTAATTGTGAAGAGATACATTGATAATGATACAGTGTATTTCATTCACTTTATTACAATAAGATATTCCCTAATAGTTACTTGGCCCAACTAACTTTCGAGTCTAGCCGGGTTTTCGAGTTTTTGAACCATGGGTCTTGTTGATTAGAAATTTGGTTGTCGGGCGATGTTAACCGGTCTCAAGAAATGGTCGAGGGTCTGTTGGATGATTTGCCCCCTTTGAGCAATAATCCTCTCCTTGGATGAGAGTGGATTGTTGCTTCTCGCCCTCTCAAAGAACTGGCTTGAACTATTAATTGTTAATTCACGTGATTAAATTTTATATTTTTTAAATCAAGGGTGAATGTTTTAACTCTAAGATTGGTGACTCTTAACCATAACTAAAAGAGTAAAAAAAAAGACCAAATGGCTTCTTTCGCTCCACCATAGTTCGAAACTTCGAATTAGGGGTGTACCCGAACCGGGCTAGCTCGAAGTTTGACTCGGCTCTACCCGATCAACCAGGCTTGAGCTCGAAAAATAGGCTCGACCAAGCCGAGTTGAGCTGTTTTTTGAGTTTGAAAATGTATTCGAGCCAAGGCCTGTTTGATTCGGCTTGCCTCGAAGTTTGGCCCGATTGAGACTCTGTTCGGCTAGAGCTCAGCTTGAATATTGTATAAAAAATAATATATTATATATGTAAATAATATAATAATTATATATATTTTTATATGTAATACAAATATTATTGTTTTTACGTAAAAATAATTTTTTAATAATTCAATCTGAGCTCTAGCCTAGCTGAGCATATTCGAGCCGAGCTTTTCGAACTACATATCGAGCCGAGCTCGAGCATAGATGAAAAAATTTCAAACCGAGCCGAGCAGGGGTCAAGCCTGACTCAACCTAACTCGAATACACCCCTAGTTCGAATCATAGCCAATCGTGATTGAACCCGGGGAGAGTTCAATTGCACCCATAGATTAACATGTGTCCTGTTAACCACTATTAACTATGATTAAGATTTAGTAACCCTTAGGTTGAATAAAAAACTTTAAATTTCTTTTAACTCTAGTTAGGAACTTTTAAATTTTACAAAAAAAACTAAGATTAGACTATCAAACACTGAGAATTAGTAACTTCTAACCATAGTTAATAGGGACACGCGTCAATCTGTAGTTACGATTGAACTCTCCCGAAGTTCCGAGTTCAATCACAATGGTTGTGATTCGAACTCATTCCACCAGAGAGGAAGGGAGGGAGAGCAAAGAACCCAAATCAAATTGATGCATTTTGGACTTTCACTCAAGCCCATCAACTTATGGACCTTGGGTATCATGACAATCTTTTTCTTGGACCAACAAACAAACTGGCACATCCAGTATTAGAGAACGATTAGATAGGGCCCTTAGCACGACAGAGTGACGCTAGGAGTTTGAAAATGCCAAAATAACTCACCTTCCAATCATTGGCTCCAGTCACAGCCCCATCAAATCACCCTCAATCCCGAGACGGAGCGTAGGAAACATCATTTCAAGTTCAAGGCCATGTGGACCACTCACAGCAACAACAAACAGATTGCAAAAAAAGCTTGGGAGAATGACAGTCAAGGCTCAGCTATGTTCATAGTTTGAAACAAAATTTGAAAAATGTAGGGAGAATGTAAGAACTTGGAATAGAGAAGAACTTGGGGATATTCATAAAAGAAAGCAGAGGATTACAGCCCAAATTGAAGAATTGCAAAGCAAATTTCTAACTTCGAAGATACAACATCAAGAGGAAGATATACAAAACGAGTTAGCTTTAACTTTGTCTCAATAAGAAATGTTTTGGGCGCAAAAGTCCCGTGAAAAATGGCTTCATGAAGGGGATTGAAATACAAAATTCTTTCACCTATCAACAATCAAGTGGAGGAATGCCAATAGAATCGAATGCATCACCAAGTCTTTTACAAGATATTAATGTTTGCATTTTTGAACATTTTACAAGTTTATTTACTTCATTTGATCCTGTAATCACCAATGAAGACTTTGAAGCATTCCCAATTTCAGTTACCCCTCAAATGAATGATGAGCTATGCAGAGAATTAACTTATGAAAAGTGAGGGAGTTGTTTTCCAGTTGGAAGCTACAAAGTCGTCAGGACCCGACGACATGCCAACATTATTTTATCAAACTTATTGGGATACGATTGGAGCTCAAGTAACTAAAGCGGCGAGAAGTTTCTTTTCAGAAGGCTATTTGTTTAGGCGAGTTAACTATACTCATGTCGTTTTAATACCTAAAGTCTCAAATCCGCAAAACATAGGACAACTCCATCCCATTAGCCTATGTAATGTCCTCTACAAATTTTTTGCAAAAATTCTTGTTAATCTAATGAAACACATTTTGGAGGACATCATTCACCCCGCCCAGAGCGCTTTCATTTCTGGGAAGATCATTCAAGAGAATATTCTTATTACTCATGAAATGCTCCACCACATGAAAATTCAAAAGAAGAGTTCTCTCTAGAACATGGTTATAAAGTTAGGTATGAACAAAGCCTATGACCACTTGGAATGAAATTTTATTGAAATGATTCTCCACAAAAACGGATTTTGTGAGAAATTGATACAACTTATTATGCAATGCATCACAACTGTAAACTAGTCCATCCTCATCAATGGGCAAGCCTAGAGATACATCTCTCCATCACAGGGTCTTTGCCAAGGTGATCCTTTATCCCCTTATATTTTCATTTTGGCTTCAAACTATTTGTCTCACTTCATTGATAAAGCCATAAGGAAAAGAGAGATTTCAGGTATAACCGTTAGAAGATCCAACTCAACTGGTACTTATAATTTGTTTGCGATGATAGTATTTTGTTTTGCAAGGCATCCTTATGAAGCAGGCAATATGAAGGACATCATTGAGGAGTTTGGGAGGTTATCGGGCAAACAAGTCAACTACAACAAATTAGGGCTGATGTTTAGTAGGAATACCCCCAATAGATCCAGAAAATGATTAGCCGAAAGTTAAAAATAAGAACGCTGACGGGGGCTAGAACATATTTGGGATTGGCATCCGTGTTCAAAAAGTCAAAAGAAAATCTACAAGGACCGTGTGTTGAACCAGATTCAAAGCTGGAAGGGAAATTTTTAAATAGAATTGGTAGAAATGTCCTCATCAAAGCCGTGGCCCAATCTATCCTAACCTATGCTATGAGTTGTTTTAAAATCATCCTCACAGTCTGTAGGGAGACAGTCGCCTACTTTTGGTGGGGACAAGACAATACACGGAAGAAGATTCACTGGTTAACTGGGGGATAATGTGCACCAACAAAGCTGATGGAGGTGGGGGTTTTCGTGACTAGTCTCTTTTAACATTGCTCTCCTCGCTAAACAAGGATAAAATTTAATGAAGAACCCGAATTCTATTTGGGGTTGACTGGCTAAGAGCATCTACTTTCCAAGGAACTCTTTTTTATCGTCTAAGCCTAGCTCTCGGCCATCTTGGTCATGGAGAAGCATTATAGCTGGGTGGGAAACTCTCCATTTGGGCCAAAGATAGAACCTTGGAAATGGCCAGGACATACATCCTTGGGAAGAAGCATGGATTCCCACTCTTCCCAACTACAAAATTTGATCAGATAAGCCCAGTCATTGTCCATGGAACACCGTAGTTGATTTCATTGATAACTCAACAGGAGGATGGCATTGGGACAGGTTGCGGCAAAACTTTAGTGCGGAGGAAGTTGCAGCGATCACCAGGATACCTTTCAGTAAGAATAATGGCAGAGATGATATAATTTGGCATTTGGAGAAGAATGAGAACTTTACAGTCCGATCGGCTTACAATAAACACAAGGAAGCGTCAGAGACAATGCAAGAAGGAGGGGCTAGCTTGGCTAATGCCATTACGTCAAAAGGATGGAAAATACTTTGGAAATTACCTATTCCATCCAAAATTTGTTGGTTCATTTGGCACAGTTTAAAAGATGCAATGCCAACTCGAGAAAACCTCTTGAGGAGGAAGACATTGACTGAACCTTATTGTCCAGTTTGTGACAACCGGGTAGAAACAGTCAACCATGTTCTATTTGAATGTCAAGTTGCTCGGAGCGTTTGGTGGGGATCTTCACTATCTATCCGAACAAATCAAGGCGAGAACAAATGTATGAGGGAATGGTGGAACTAGTGGATCAACGAAGACGTGGAGGAGCAAAGGAAAATCTCCAACCTTACCCTTTGTGCATCCATCATGTGGAGTCTTTGGAAAGGTAGAAACGAAAGTCATTTCAAGGCGGCCTCCCCAACCCACATCAAATAATCCAGCAAGCCGAGGGCTTTTCTCAAGAGAGTCTTCAGGAACAAAGAGAGAGTGCCCCTAATCATCAATCAGGACAAGTTAAGAACAACCTAGCAGAAAAGCAGTGGAGCCCTCCAAAGCATGGCTGGGCCAAAATCACCTCAAATGGTGCTTTTAACCCAAGGACGTAGGAGGCTGGAGCAAGAAGCTCGACGGGCTCCATCTTTTAGGGGGTTGTTCAAGCCCTCTCAGGAGGATCGACTCTGATTGCCGAGGCAGTAGCTCTTCGAAATGCAATTGCTTTAGGAGTGACCCAAGGGTGGCAAAAGGTGGAATTGGCTTTGGATGCTGAAGTACTGGTTAGACTTACCCAGCACCCACACCTCAAAGAGCCCTTCGAGATATCAACAATCACTGGTGATATCAAACAAGATATATTGAAGATTCCGCATCTCAAGGTCACCCAAATTAACCGAACAAATACTTTCACCCACAAGCTTGCTCAGTACAACATGGAATGTGCGTGCATGAAGATTACAGGCCTCAGATGTTACCTCCATGGGAATGCAGGAGGATTTTGCAACAGGGAGGATTCACCCTGTTCTTGTTAATCCTTAATGTAATCAGTTATCTCCTACCATTAAAAAAAAAAAAAATTACCAAAGAGGAGGTGACTATTTTTCTTTCCTGTGAAATTATATATGGTTATAATCGGAGTCTTTGGAGTTCAATTACACCATTGAGGGTCATGTGTCCCTTTTTGACACTCTTTAACCGTGGTTAAGATTCACCCACCCCTAAGGTTCACACCCCTATTCTTAGTTTATAGAAAAATATTAAATATTAAAATAAAAAAATTTACCCCAGGAGTTAGTGAAATTAATAAAAAGTTAATATTTTTTTAAAACCAAGAATATAGGTGGGTGTGTTAATCTTAACCGTAGAAAATTTGACGTCCCTCTTAAATTTTAGAGGTTTTTCCCAGATTGTCCATTTAGTGTGGGGTTCTTCTCCAAATAACCAGGTTTTAAAAACCCTTCTCTAAATGCCCCCACACACATGTGCATCTATTCGCACATGCAATTTTTTTCCAAATCATTTGAAGAAAATATTTTGGGTATCCCTACCTCATTTTTGACGAGTTATTCGTTCCCAACCTATTTCCGACGAGAGAACTTCGTTCCCACCCCATTTCCGGCGAGAGATCTTTGTTCCAAGAGCGTTCTTTCCATGTTCTTTTCGTGAAAAAAGTCATTAACCGAAGAACAACCCTCATTTTCGGGTTTCTTGTGTTTTAAAGAAAATGAATTCAAAAAAATCATTGCATCTATGATTAATTCATGGAAAAATGTTTATAATCATTGTATTTATGGTTCAAAACCTTAAATTTCATGTTATATATGTGTTTACATGTGTTTTTTTTCAATTTTCTATGACTTACAGTCATGTTTCTAAGCTTGAAGACGACAGTCGAAGCATTTTGCACGGGGTCAATGCATAAAATGCACGAGGTCAATGCATTGTATCAACCTAGTACATTTTGTACGCGGTCGATGCATTTTGCACGCGGTCGATGTATAAAATGCACGAGGTCGATGCATTGTATCAACCTAGTGCATTTTGTATGCGATCAATGCATTTTGCAGGAGGTCGATGCATAAAATGCACGAGATCGATGCATTGTATCGGCCTATTGCATTTTGCATGAGGTCGATGCATTTTGCATGAGGTCGATGCATAAAATGCATGAGGTCGATGCATAAAATGCACGAGGTCATTGTATCGACCTAGTGCATTTTGTAAGCGGTCGATGCATTTTGCACAAGGTCGATGCATAAAATGCACGAGGTCGATGCATTGTATCGACCTTACGCGCAAAAAACTTCGGGAAACTCAGATTTTTGTGTTTTTTTCATCTTTTTTTTTTAATTTTTATTTTATTATTCTTCTTTCAAAATCAGTATAAATGGTAATGGGGGGGGGGGGTATTTGGAAGATGAGGAGAGTGAGTGAGCTTCATTCATCTCATCCACATACGTCTTCTTCTTCTTTGAATGAAGAACTCTCACCGGAAATGGGGTGGGAACGAAGATCTCTCATCCACGAACCTAATTCCCTCTTCTTATTTTTTTTCTTTCAAAATCAGTGGAAGGGTATTTAAGATTTTTCATAAATACTGAATTATGGAAAATTGATGATAAGGGCATTTAGAGAAGGGTTTTCAAAACCCGGTTATTTGGGAAAGAACCTCATACTAAAGGGGCAATCCGGAAAAAAACCATAAATTTTATCTCCTTGGCCTAGCTTTATCAATGACGTGCATCAAAACGATACCTAAAGTACGAAATACAATCCTGGTTCCAAAGACCAAACTCTACTAAAATCTTCCCGTGTCGGTTCAGCAATACATTGATTGATGCTCTCTCCTTACTCCTACTGTTCTACATACATATCCGAATCGAGCTTCGCGTGTCCGCTGATAACACGTCGCGGTGTCTCTCTCATCCGCGCTTTCGCCCGCTGATTCTCTCCCTCTCTCTCACATCCAAAGCTTCCTTTCTTTTTTTTATATCTGAATCAATCTCTCTTCGTAACAGTACTGCAATTCGTAGATCTTCGTCTTCTTCTTCATCCTAATCGACATGTCTTACGACTATCTCTTCAAGTATATAATCATCGGAGACACAGGTATTCCTACATTTTTAATATCTATTTCCTGTTTGGGGTTCTTTTTTAATTTGAAGAACAAACCCGAAACCCTAATTTTCAAGAATCTTTTACCCTTTTGTTTTGGCAGGTGTGGGGAAATCTTGTTTACTGTTACAATTCACAGACAAGAGGTTTCAACCCGTGCATGATCTCACGATCGGCGTCGAATTTGGGGCTCGTATGGTCACGATCGATGGCAGGCCCATCAAGCTCCAGATTTGGGATACGGTCAATACGTGTTCTATCTCCTTTTATTCTAATCGTTTTCCCTTTGTTTCTTCGTTTCTTTATATCCTTTCTGGTAGCAAATTCATCTTCATCTTCATCTCGTGTTGTTTGGAGGAATTGCAATTTGTAAACTAAAAGAGGAACTTTTAAGATAAATGAGTTAAAAGAAACATGGATACCAAAAAAGAATAAGAAGTTAATTAATAGGAGCATAGGATTTGATGTTGCATGGCTTGTTTATTGAGCGGTGCTAAACTTGTCTTGAAGTCCACAGGGGCCCCATGTTTCCATGCCTGGATTTTGAATAATTGAGATGCATTCCATGTGACTTTTGAAATTGAAACAGTGCCTGCTGTTGGATTTAGAATCCGATGGTGTTGACCTGCAGGTCCAGCACTGTTAGAATGGATCCCTGGATCAGCTCTTGGGGAGGATCTGGGAGAAGTGTTGGGCTGAGTTTGTTTGGTTGAGCAATTAGGCAGTCTTAACTTTCAGCCTAGGGGATCTCTGTATGCATTCTATTTCTTTCTTTCTTAGAGTTTTACGCACTTGTAAGTTGTAAACTCTTTATCTGCTTTACTTTGCTTAATATAATAGTTGATTACTGATTTTTTTATAAAAAAAAGCAAGGTGTTTAATTTCTGTGAAATTTTGGTCGCCCCACTAATCCAAAATATACCAAAAATATTTTAGGTTGCACGATATCGAATTTCGGAATATTGAAATTTCAGCCAAAATAATGTTGGTTTATTTTTTAATTATATTATTAAAAATTTAACGAAATTTTCTGAAATTTTTGTTGGAATTATAGAACTTTGTTTTTACTAGATTACAAATTAAATTAAATATTGATTCATTACTATAATAGGATAAGTTAGGATAGTTAAGACCTTAAACACTTTAATTAACCTATTTAAACTAGAAAACCTTATTAATACGACTTCTACTAACCTATTGGAATTAGAAAAGCTATATTAGTAACCCATTTAAACTAGAAAATCTAATTATTAGGAGTTATAACTCTTGGGTGGCGTTTGATAAAACTTTAAGAGCTTATTGAGTTTGGTAACTCTAAATTAAATAGGTAGAGCTTATTTGAAAAGTGAGCTTCTTTAGATTTTAGATTACTAAGTTAAAGTTTAATTGGATGTCTAAATCTTTTTGAAGTAGAGGTTTTACCTCTAAAGAAAAAAATATCTAATTTCTCCTTATTACTTTAGAGGTAAAACTTCTATTTAAAAAAGATTTAGATATCCAATTAAACTTTAACTTAAAAATCTAAGTCCAAATAAGCTCAATTTTCAAATAAGCTTAAACTCTTATTTTAAGTTTTATCAAACGCCCCCTTGATACATTAGAAACCCCACTTCTCGTAACCTATTTAAGCAATTAAGCTATTACAAATATTTCGGGTTGCACGATATTGGCAATATTTTTGAAATTTTGTGGTTGGTTTTTTTTTATATATTTTTTAAAAAAGTAACTAAAGTTTAAATTTTTTTTGAATTTTTTGTTGGAATTTTAGAACTTTTTTTTGGTAACCCGGGGTGTGATTTTTACTAGATTCCAACTTTAATTAAATATTTATGCAGGACTATAATAGGATAAGTTAGTTAATTAAGATTTTAAAAGCTTTAACTAACCTATTTAAACTAGAAAATCTTATTAAACTAGAAAACCTAATTGTTAGGATTTAGGACTCTTATTATATTGGAAAAAAATCATAAATAAAAAAATAATTAATTTTGGCCGAAATTTCAAAAGAATATTTCTATCCATTAAAATAAGAAAAAATATTGTTTTCGCCCGAAATTTTTGGGTTTTCAAACATTGCCACTAAGTACAATCTATTGGCCATACAATTTGTGATGATGAACATATTTTTATTACTAGAAGAAAGAAAATCACAAAATATGTATATCATGCCTTTTGAAACATCAATGCTCAACACCAAGCAAGAAACAAATTCCATTTTCTTTACACCAAGAAAGCGCAGGTGTAGATTTGTGTGTACTTACATTCCATCTTTCTTTCAGCTCCTTGTCTAAGGAACACCACTTGTTAGTAAATGTGAGCTCTACACCATGCCGTTTGAGTATTTAGTATTTCGTGTGGGATTTTGGTTAACAAGTTTCGCCAGTTTTATTTGATTGTTTAATCATGTGGCTGTTCAAGCGGAGATTCTTCGCTTTTGAGGCACTTTTTTATATTCTAGGTCTGCAAATTTCTGATGGTTATTGGAAATGGTTGAAGAAAAATTGATTTTTTCATGCCTTAGATATTTGACCTGGAAATAGAACTGCTAGATACCAAGACTAAATTTTTCTAAAGAGGTGATAGGTGAAGAAATTATATAAAAAAATAAGAGGGTTTAATAATCTTGTTCGCCAGACTAGAAGGATTATGTATGGTCTTAATTTTGACTTAAGGAAGTGGTACATTATGTTTGGTTAAGCCAAGCATTGAGATGCTTATCCTATGCTTTTCATTAGTAAAGGCATGCATGAGATGCGTATGTTGAATTAAAACTTTTGAAGGGAGTTTGAAGTGTGAGACATGTGACAATAAAGTTGATTTGGGGAATATCTACGAATCTATGCATGTGTAGAATATGCATTCTTTTAACAAGACATCGTTGATAGTATGATATGCATCATATCCTTCTTTTGAATTATGCCCTACCATCTGAGAACGAAATGAATGGTAGACAACCTAATATCTGAAAAAGAATACCATGTATCTAATTGAAATTACATATGCAATGCCGTTGAATCATGCACATAATTTATACTTATTTCTTAGGAAGCTCGCGAGTCAAAGATTGTTCCAGTCACACAAGAAATGCATCATATCCTTGTATTGAATTATGCCCTACCATAACTTTTGAGAACAAATGATGTTTCACACACCTTATGCAGGTATGGTAGGCAACCTAATAACTGAAAAAGAATACCATGTATCTAATTGAAATTACATATGCAATGTCGTTGAATCATGCACATAATTTATACTTATTTATTAGAAAGCTCACGAGTCCAAGATTGTTCCAGTCACACAAGGAAAAGGAAAGAACTAGAATTATCGAATAGATTTATATTAAAAAAGAAAGATTCCATGACATTGGAGTGTGAAAGAGAACCTTCAGAACCAAACAACTAACCGTAGCTTTCTCTTCTCATGGAGTTGGCATCCAAAGAAGCTTGAGGCCTCCAAAATGCTTACCACCCTTGCCTTCCTCCTTCTCACTGACCACTCTGGGACCTCCTTTTTAAACTTCTGTATTTTAATTGAACAGTATAATAAGCTCTAAAAAGATGTACTTGCACAACTCCCTGATAGCAGTTGCCAATAAGTGTTGATGGATTTATCATCTTTCAAGCACATCATGCACCTATTCGTAACGGAATGATCCTTTGTGAACAGGGTGTAATTTCTTCTTTAATATTTCAGGGAGAAGTGTTCCACTTTTCCTTATCATTGATCCTAAAGTTGGAATTTTCTCACACATGTAATTGCACACTTGTTGTGCATATAGCAAATACACAATATATAGTATGTCTCGCGACACTCAAAAATAAATTAACTAGGATAAGATAAAATCAAGATATAGTACTCCGATTAAACGGAATAATAGAGAGACCAACAGATCCTGTATGTCCATTTTGGAAAGGAGCACGAGACAGTGAAAAGAGTGCTTTAGTATTTAAGTGACACAACAAATTATTGAACACCGGTAGAAAAGCTTACAGTACAGATTTTAGCTGTGCTATGGGAAACATGAAGCCAATCGTAATTTTCTGGAAAAAGTTGATTGTTTTGAAATGACTCAAAAGGGATCAGTCAGAAGCTCTTTACCAGTTCCCTTCTTGTCTACTCTGGGATCTGGCATTGGTATGGACCTATTTGAGGATGTCTAATTAATTTAGGCACGTCTGGTTTTCTGTTAAGAATCAGTGAATTATTTTCTGGAAAAAGATGATTGTTTAGAAATGACTAAAAGGGATCAGTCAGAAGCTCTTTACTAGTCTCCTTCTTGTCTGCTCGAGGATGTGGCCTTGGTTTGGACCTATTTGAGGATGTCTAATTAATATAGGCACGTCTGGTTTCTGTTAAGAATCAGTCTATGGTTACTCCCAAATATACTTCGAAATCTACTCTCGAATCCTAACCATTTAATTCAAATAACATTAGATTTGGCTTGACTTATTTTGTCATTTTCTAAAATCAAGCCAAATAAGCAAGCCAAACCTAATCTCGACCCTTAATTATTTGAATTAAAGGGTTAGGATTTAGGATTGCCCATAGACTGACTCGTTCTGTTAAGGCTTTGGCAATCAAGAAACTAAGTAATGTTAACCCCCACCCACCCTCCTTGTTACACCCCCTCCCCCACCCAACATACCACAATCACTCCCTGACGCAGAGTTGGAATGCTTGTTCTGGACTCTAATTGTCACTTTAGAGCCTATATTAATTTTCTCAGTCTTCAATATATTGATGGCTGAAAGACTTTCTTGCTGTTAATTACATTGCTGAGGTTCTTCTATATTATCATCTTGTAATTTCTGAGCTTCCAAGTATCCACTTTCAGGGAATATTAATATAAGTTTATGAATACACCGTATTTACATAAAGAACCTTTGCCCAATTGCAGGCTGGTCAGGAATCCTTCAGATCCATCACTAGATCTTACTACAGAGGAGCAGCGGGAGCGCTTCTGGTTTATGACATAACCAGGTGAGTGTGGTTACGTCTGCATTATTAAAACCTTTTTTTTTGAGGTAACGGAGGGTGTCCCAACCCTGTCAAGGAAGGACTAGTGCCTTCGGATGCACGCAATCACCCACAAACCACATGAATCGGGTAAACCCGGTTGGAATGTGAAACCTCCTACATGGGGTGCAGGTCCTGCTCCATAATTTCAAGGTTTGTGAGCCAAATGGGCTCTGACCCTGCTCCCGTGAAGTTGGGCGCATAGTTCTGATTTACCTCATAAATCATCTCTCTCTCTCTCTTTCTCTCTCTCACCCGTGTTTGTATCTAATCAATAAATTGATCTAACAATAATTATAAAACATTCTAGGACTAGGCAATAGATAAGATCATATGAATCATGCAATGAACCTTTAGTTTGTACAACGTACATAATATTTCTGATGAGACAAAAAAATAGAGGACAAATAATGTAAAGCTGGAAGGAGCACTTAGACATGTATGTTTACACTAGCTTTGGTAAGTTTGGTGTAAATGGTTAGAATTAAAAAATGTAAAATGTATATACTTAATTGAGTATCCACAAGTAAATAAGCAACCATTATAAATAAAATCACCATAAAGGTTTTTATAAGGGGTGAAGCACTACCTACTTATAGGGCGCAGATTTATTAAGTTTTTTTTCCATATTATCTGCATTAGGATCTGCCAGAGTACGTAATCCTTAAGTCCAAACAATTGGACATCGATTTTCTACGACATAGTAAAGACCTTCCGCCAATGATTTGAACCTGAGGACTATGTCCTCCCTAAGAGGACTCTTTAACAGTTCCTTTGTCTTGCACTCAAATGCACGCTCTCAAAGGTGCCGTAGACCTTAGGATTAGGATTTTAAAAAAAAACTTTGGTGCTCCTGCCCCTGGTTATACCGTTATAGGCACTAAACCCCAAATTCCTCTAACTAAAGCCAGGATATGTTGGGGTTTTTTTTTGTTCAGGAGAGAGACATTTAATCATCTAGCAAGCTGGCTTGAGGATGCCCTGCAGCATGCAAACCCCAACATGACAGTCATGCTCATTGGGAACAAATCTGATCTTGCCCATCGAAGGGCTGTCTCCAAAGAGGAAGGGGAGCAGTTTGCGAAGGATAATGGGCTTATATTCATGGAGGCATCTGCGAGAACGGCCCAAAATGTGGAGGAGGTGATGTAACTAAACCTAAGTTGATCCATCTCATAATTTGTATTGTTGTTCCATTGGATCACAATCAATATTAATAGTAAAAATCACACAGGCCTTCATAAGCACTGCTGCAAAGATCCTTCAGAAGATACAGGAAGGTGTTTTTGATGTCTCCAATGAGGTGAGTTACTTCTCCATTGTTTTCGAAATGTAATGGGATTCTGCCCTTTAGTTTAAGCCTTAAGGTAATCTAATGGTCCCTGAGACACATTACATTGAGATCTGGTAAATTGTCTCAATTCTTGTTCCATTGGTATTAAGAGCTGAGCGACAACCATCTGACCTATCACATGGTTTTGGATGGTTAAGGCAAAGAATTTAGAAAAGAAAAAAAGTCCATATTGAATTATTCGACCCGATTGTTGGTGTAGGAGATGTCTTAGTTGAACCCATCAAATGGTTGGGTGACTGTGTCCCTTCCCCCCTTATTTTCTTCCTTTCCCCATGAGTCTGATGTGCAAGGACAGGCAGGGTTGATGGGTTCTACCATTCTGGATTCTAGAAATTTTCTTGCATATAACGAGGAAAATCATCTGTTTTGACGTTTCTGTGGTCATAATTGCAGTCATCTGGCATCAAGGTTGGGTACGGGCGTTCCCAAGGTCCATCTGGGGCAAGAGATGGAACGGTTACTCAGAGAGGAGGATGTTGCAGCTGATGGAAACAAAAACAACAATTATTATGTATTCAATCCCTGTGCATTTTATCCCTGCTTCTTTACACGGCAATGGGAATATATATACTCCTTTTGAACCGTCATGTGATGTCTTTAAAACATGAAATGTACAGCTCTAGTGAAATGGATGTTGTTGGAAGCAGAGGCCGTGGCTCGTCTTTGGAACTGGGTTTAAATCCTTTCTGAAAGGATTATTCATTCGAGTGTCTATGGCGTGTGTCTCAACTCATCAATTGTTTATGCTAAACAATATGTTGAAGTTTTACACTTTTTTTTTCCTTTAATGAAATGCGTACATATGGTGAATTTGTGTCAAGTCTACACAGGTGGAGCCTTATTGCATCTCATGGTACTGGCAGCAACTCCAATATTGGTCCATTTACACTCCTATGTTCCTACCCACCACCACTTTCTTCAGGTTGACACAGCCCACGACAACAAAAATTTCACCTCTCTCAATCTCACAGTGCAACATAACACTCAAAAACAATTCTTTTCGCGGTAGACGTCAAGCTCTGGTGGAATCCTGTTCTGAAACGCTAATTTCTTGTGAAATCCCTAGTGATCCGATGCCATGGATATGCGATTTCCATATTCTCCGGCAGAGGTCGCCAAAGTCCGCATGGTTCAGTTTGTCACACTTAGTCCCGACGAGATCGTAATCTTCGATATTACTTTTTGTTTTTCAGATTTTTTCTAGGGTTTCTGTGGTTTTGGTTTTCTCCCTTGCTTAGGGTTTTGTTTTGATCTTTTTTCTGCAGAGGCAAATGTCAGTGGTGCAGATTGAGCTTGCCGAGATGACTGAGAGAGGGAAGCCAAAGCCGGGCGGCTTGAGCGACCCTTGGCTGGGTACCATTGACCGTAAAATGAAGTGTGAGACCTGCATGGCGAACATGGCTGAGTGCCCTGGGCATTTAGGGCACTTGGAGCTTGCCAAGCCTATGTATCATATCGGGTTTTTGAAGACTGTACTCAGTATAATGCGTTGTGTTTGCCTCAATTGCTCTGAAATCCTTGCTGACGAGGTACCGCTCAAATCAATTCCTCTATGCCCACCTTAAAAAAAATAATAATAATAAAATAAAATTTTGGGTTCTTAGATGGCTTACCAGATAAATCTGGCAAGGGGATTTGGGTTTGTGGAAATATAATATATGTTTGGGCTGCTTACATCGGAGGAGTTGCTTAGTGTAATTAGACGGGCATCAAGAAATGGTATATGACTCTGGAAAAGATTAGGTTCAACCATGGTTATCATATGATTTGTCTTTTTGCAATTGCTTATTCCAATAAATTTTGTTGTTTAGGAAAAATAAAATGGAGGGGTGATTACATATCTTTGTAATTTAGGTGGCGTTTGTTAACACTAGTCTAAAAAAAAGTGTTTATTTGAAAATTAAAAAGTAGACTTTTTAAAGTAGATGTTTTTATCCCTAAAATCTCTAAAATATAGACATGTAATTAACCTTCAACTTAAAAATCTAAAGTCACTAAGCATAATTTTTTCAAATAAGCGCTTCTTTTTAGTTTAGTGTTAACATACGCCACCACCTTAGATGCCTGTCAATGTTTCTTATAACTGAGCCACTTCAATATGTAGAATTGACGGTATTTGGCGAGTTCCTTTACCAAATAGACATGACATAACCTCTAACTACTCATTGGTTTAGTATCTATCTGCACATTTTTGTTTTTTGATAAGAGCATCTATCTGCACATGAAAATACGATATAGAGTTCTTCTTGGTGTTTATACACGATCAGCTCCATAGGTTTTTAATGATGGCCGCTTTTAATGTTTGTGGCCACCTGTGTTTTACTTGTTAATTGGTGTTGTGGAGGACTTGTTAACTGGAGTTGCACTCATTCCCATGGTCTTTTTTTTCGTCCGGCATTGGGTCATTTCTTTTCCTGGGTTGTTTTTGGGAAATGGTAAGTTTATGGAGAGATATATTTGTAAGGATAGTCACCATATTTTTGAACGAAGGCTTATTAGAAATTTATGGATATTATTTGGTGTGGCATTCTTTTGACCGTTCAGTAACGTTTGATTCCATTACTTGGATGTACGAGTGTATATGGTCGTTTAGTGCTATTACTTTGGTCCTAGATATTGTAGTGGCAGATGTTAAATTTTTATAGTTTATTCTTTCTCCTGGGTGGAGTGATTGGGTATAAAAAAATGCTTACATTTTATATTATTTTAGAGTGTGGAGCACAATTGTTGGTCCTACACCTGTACGATACCAAAATCAACTGACAATACTGGTTTTACTATGTGAAGTACATCTGGACGGTTTGGTCAAAAGATACCAGTTCAAGGTTGGCAAAGAGGATTTTAACAGGAAGAGGCCTGCTTTTTGAAGATAACCTCAGAAGAAAATGGATAATTTGATTTATATCGTAGTTTCTATATGAAGTTGGTCATTGGCTTGCTCTGGAAGGTTGTGTTCGGTTGAGAGGTAAATGAGTGGGAGAAAAGAAAGTAAAGTAAAATAAAAGAAAATAAAAGAATGGTATAATTTCTAAATATGTTCGGTTTGAAAGAAAAGTATTAGGAGAAAGTATAAATTTTTTCAAAATTATCCCTTACTCTTTTTTAGAAAATAATCATATGATAGATTTGGAATAGTGAAGTTTTTACTTCACTTTCTTTTACAACTCAAGCATTTTGTTGGAATAAGGTTTGGGTGAAAGTGAGAGAAAATTGTGCACAATTGAGAAAATTAATGTTTCACTTTCGCTCAAAATCTCAAACCCCACTTTCATCCACTTTTCCTCACAATCCTTTCAACCGAACACATCCTAAGGGAATAGTCCCTTAAGTCAGTTCAAGGGGATTGACATCGCATAACCGACCTTGTATCGGTGAGCATACCCTTTGTAAGCAGATGCCGACCAATACAAGGGTATGCTCACCAATACAAGCCCGACTGTGCACTCAGTGGACTTACAAGATTATGCCTCTTTGAATTAGTAATAATGATATTATTTGTAATCATAACATTTCGAATTTTTTCCAAATTTCATGAATAGTACGTAACTTTTTCTTCACACGTTTAATTCAAGATGTATTCATAACTTTTGAAACAAATTGGGACTTACTAAAAAAAAGGCGCGCAGTAAACATGGATTTAAGTCTCCCTAACCCGGTCCTTTATAATTTAATTGTCTATTTTATCCTTAAATTAATCCTAAAATCATATTAATATTTTACATATAATATGAATTATCGAACCGCCTCAACTAGTGCTTAACGAGGCGAGATGGGGACGAGGCTAAGAAGGATTTTGGTAAATGGGGATGGTGTCACCCGCCCCGGGTTTGGGACGGGAATGGGGTATGTGTCTTCCCATTAGGGGTGGGATAGGGTTGAGGTCCCCGGCCCAAACCTGCCCCGTATTCTTCTCCGGTTGTAACCGGTTTTGCCAAAACTGGTTATGCCCTTGAGGTGGCTACATGTCCCTTTTGGCATCTCTTCACTGTGGTTAAGATTGACTCATCCCTAGGGTTCTCCCACCTATCCTTTGTTTTTCGAAAAAAATAATAATTTTTTTTGTTAACCATGGTTAACATTCATCACTCCTAGGATTAATTTTTTTCTAAAAACCAAAGATAGATGGGTAAACCTTAGGGGTGTGTGAATCTTAACCACAGTTAAGGAGTGTAAAAAATGACACGGGTGTAACCGGTTTTGCCAAAAACTGGTTGCAACTGAAGAAGATTAAGAGTATATTTAAATAGTAACAATTTAAATACAAACCCAGCTCTGCTTCAATGGTTGATGGTATTGAAGGTAGGGCTGTCAATGGACCGGATCATGATCCGGATCCGATCCGAATCCGATCCGATTAGCCGGACTTTGGACCTTATATGTGATCCGTCGGATCGGATCAGTGGAATCCGATTATAATCGGATTGGATCTGGATATAGGGTGATCCGATCTGATTAAAATCCGATCCGATAATAATAATAATTTTTAATTATTTTAAATATATTATTTAGATTTTCTATGTATAAAATATTAATTTTTTAAAAAATTAACATTAATTAGTATTAATTAAGGTATTATTAGATTTTTTATTATTAAAATAGATTTTTTTAAAAAAATAAATAACCTTACTCGGATCGGATTCGGATCGGTTACTTCATGATCCGACGGATTCTTAATCGGATCGGATTCGGATCTAGGCAGATCCGGTCCGAATCCGATCCGTTGACAGCCCTAATTGAAGGGGAGCTTCTTTTTTGCTTTATGTCAGTGACAATCTTGTCATTTTGAAGGCAAAATATGTATTCTACAATTGTCCATATATTTCTCCATAATTACAAACATGCAATTACCATAGTGTAAAAAGAGAAGCTCCGCTTCAACGTGGTGAAGCAGGCTCAAAATTAATCTCTAAGTAGGAATTAGGAGAAACATGGAGTTTTTATATGTAGGGAAGGAGAAACAAATGTTATAGTAAGCTAAGTAGTAGAAAACAAAAGCAAGAGAAATTGTGAATTTGATCTACAATGAGAACAGGTTAATAATTACAGTAAAAGGAGAAGGGGATGATTAAAATTCATAGCTCCTCAGGAATGCTCTGAAGGGCAGGCCTCCAAGGACTGCGACGCCTTCCCAACCCCTTTACAAGATCAGCTCTCCTATGAAGCCGCCTCCTCATGATATTTATTCGCTGTTCTAAGAGTGAATGAGCTTGATGGCCACAATTCTTGGCACCTCCCATCATTGCCAGCATGTGCTTCAGATCTTGCTTCCTCACCACAATCTTCATCTGCACCACACCGTCTTCGTTGCTGCGAGAAATAACACCCCCACCATGCACTTGTGCAATGGCTTCCACTGAATTGCACATCATTGCCTTCTGGTTTCAAGCTCTAGAAAGCCAACAATCCCTCTTCGGATACACCTTATTTCTACAACCTTCAACTCCATTTTTTCTCAATTCTTTCTGATTATCTCTCTCGATCAGAGCTCCTGTGCCCTTGAATCTTATATAGTAATATTTCACTTCCCCATGTGGCCATGTGTCGTGGCCTTAATCAAGGATCTGGACATTTATGACTAGTCTACCAAGGAATTGTAATAAATTAATGAGCTTGGTTGATTTAATAAGATTTTAGAGTTTAATTCGTTATAGAAATGAGGCCTCCCTCCAGCGACTCTTCACATGCAAGGCCGATTGTTGCGCAGGAATGGTGCCTATACGAGTGAAGGTGGATGCGCTTTATGTATTGTTCGAGTGTTATGGTCAGATTCCATAATCCCCTGTTTGTTTGCTGAGAAAATAGGTGTGAAACAGAGAATAGAAGAGGAAATTGGAATGAAGGCAACCAAGAATTGAATAAGGGAAAGCATTTTACACATTTTAGCGGCAAACAATAATGAAGTAACTGATTACTGGGAGTTGAGATTCTCTCAGATTTTGAGACCTGTTACAACCTGGAGATGACATATGTCGACTTGTGATTCTCTAGGTAATAACCTTAATTAACCTGGAGAGGATATGTTTTCCTTTTCCATCCACGCTACCATCAAATACTAACCTAATTCTCTTTGGTAGTTAGAACAAAAATTGTCAACGGCTGCCCCACTAGAGAATCTCAACAGTCTTTCTGATACACCATGTGTTGAATCCAAGGATTTGAATTGCTGATGTAAACTCAGATTTTCATGTACAGTTGGAGATCTATCGCATAAGATCAGTAAATCATCATTAGTAACCTCCTTCAATCTTTCTGGGTTATTTTACAAACCTGGAAGAGATTCAACTACACCGCAACAGCTCGAGCTTCTCCAGGATTCCTGAAAGAGTGAAACAAGAGAGAAAATGAAAGATGATGGAACATGATCTAAAGGGAGAGAAGAGGGAACATCGAAGAATCCTAATGAACTGATAGCTTTCCTCCTTCAGAACATTCAAGAACACTTGAAAAATGTTTGAGCACGAGAGTTTCTCTCTTTTTTGTTTCTTACTCCAAAAAAGGTTTTTAACTACTAATCTTAATCTGATATTCCAAAAATTGATCCTTAACTCTCACTGGTTCTTCCCTATTTATAGAAGAAAATCATTTTATTTTATTAATAATATAAAAATTATTATTTGATGTGATATCTAATTGATTCTGACATATGACAGTTGTATTCTGTTAAAATGAGTGAATCTCTTAGAATGCTGATAGAATCCGTTAAATTGAGTTATTCAGTCAATAACTAACTTATATTCTGTTAAAAACAGCTTGCATCCGTTAAAGAGAGTTTATCTGCTAATTAAATGGATGTAATTTGTTAAAAATAACTGACAGCCGTTAAAGAGAACCTATCTATTAAATATCACGTGTTCTTTTAGAAAAGAACTGCTAGCTTATCAAACCGCACATAACCGACTTTCAGTTATGACTTAATCCTTTAAACTGTTATGACCCAAACAAGCTTTTGGATGCATACTTAAAAGGTTAAAAGAGCAAATTTCTTTCAGAAAGGGGTTTATCTATTTTAACAAATTTCCTCATAGCCCTCAAAACCACATCTCATTATCCTTCCCCCAGATATATAATATATTTATAAATTATCGTACACTACAGGCGGGTCATAAGCTTTTAGAATACCTTCTCAAGAGAAATCATAAGTGCTGGACAAAAGCACTATTCTCAGGGTGGATACGATATCCACTGTCACGCCTCAATCATTTAGTACGAGAGAATGAGACTATGGAGGCCTCGTTTTCCTCCAATAGCTCACAGGGAAATGGGGCAAGATACATCTCAGAATTCCTCCCTGACTCTCAGCCTAGGAAGTAATCCATACTTTACTAGAATAGGAGATGGGGGAAACACACACGCCCATTCCCACGAGGAAGGCAATCAGTGTCTTTACCCCTTGATAAAGGTAATAGGGTACATGGTGATATGTTTCAACCGAATCCCTATGAAGACGAGGTTGAACCGGTAACCGGTAACCGCCTTTTCGTCTCAACAGAGTATGACCCCTTTAAGCTTCTGATCAGCATCAGCTCGCAACGGTATTAATTCAAGACCTGTCTTGAAGAATAAAATATTATAATGGCGTTAGAATACATTTAGTAATCTGATTCTACTGAAATCTTACTAAAGACAAATTTAGTCCTGACGGAATAGGATGCCTTTGAGCTTTCCATCTGATTTCTAAAAGCTTATCCATTTAGTCAAAATCTAATCATTTGACTACATCATCTGTTGAATACTCAGCTACTTCAGATCATTAAGGCGTAATGAGTCAATCAGCATGTTCGGAGTCCGGATCTTATTCTCGAACATGACATATTTTAAGGTATATGAACCTTTCGAATGTTTTGAGAGTTTATCAGGATTAAAAGCTTATCTGAATATCTGTAAAATATTACTCAGGCCGAGAAAGACATTAGTAATTAATACTTGAAGGCTTATTACGCCTTCAACAACGTTAAATTGCAAAGATAGTACAAATGAATATCTGATACACTTATTGGTTTAAAATTTGTATTCAGAACAAAATACTTTAAAGCAATAGAACATTTTTTGGATCATCATAATCTTTACCCATGTGGCTTCTGACTAGTTCAGGTTCTGATTTGATTAGAAAATTATTTCCACGTGTCATCTTATCATTTTTCATCATCAACACCTTGCAGTTCTCTTAACCTACTTGAGTTCCTATTTAATCATGGTGTTGCTACATAGCTAGCAAGTTAGAAAAAATCTCCTCCAGTCCAGTCCAGTCCTAACCTAATAATCATTCTATGTCAGTGTCTACCTATTTCTTTTGTCTTGACAAGAACCATTCACGTAATCTTCTCCAGTCGTAACCGGTTTTGCCAAAACCGGTTACGCCCCTGAGGTGGCCACATGTCCCTTTTGACACCTACTAACTGTGGTTAAGATTTACTCACTTGTAGGGTTCACCCATCTATCCTTGGTTTTTAGAAAAAAAAAATTGTTAACCACGGTTAACATTTACCAACTCCTAGGGTTATTTTTTTTTAATATTTTTTTTCTAAAAACCAAAAATATATAGGTGGGTGAACCCTAGGAATAAGTGAATCTTAACCAGAGTTAAAGGATGTAAAAAGGGACAGGTGGGGACCACAGGGGCGTAACCGGTTTTGCCAAAAACTGGTTACAACTTGAGAAGATTACGAGTCTAATGTAATTGAAGCCAAATCCACTAAGGTTATCACCGGATTTGGCAAATCCGGTTATCACCCCTTGATCAAGTCTCCACATGTCCCTTTTGACACCCCTTAGTTGTGGTTAAGATTCACCTACCCCTAGGGTTCACTCACCCAT
Organism: Tetracentron sinense; assembly: GCA_015143295.1. Classification (NCBI taxonomy): domain Eukaryota; kingdom Viridiplantae; phylum Streptophyta; class Magnoliopsida; order Trochodendrales; family Trochodendraceae; genus Tetracentron; species Tetracentron sinense. Next base: position 32,885,899 of record CM026568.1, on the reverse strand, counting down.
CCTTGCTTTTTAAAAAAAAATATTAATTCTTTTTTTAAAATTAAAAAACTGTTTTTAGAGTTTTTTTTAATATTAAAATATTTTTAAAAAGTATTACTATTTATTTTTTAAAAAAAACAAGGATGATTGGGTGAACCCTAGGGATGGGTGAATCTTAACCACAATTAATGAGTGTCAAAAGGGACACGTGGAGACCTCAAGGAGTGATAACCGGATTTGCCAAATCCGGTTATCACCGTAGAGGATTTGGCTTCATTGTAATTTAGATAACAACGGCACATGCCTGCTTGTGCCAATGACAATGTGTAAACCGGATGCAGGTAGTCGGGAATTCATTCCATGAGTTGTGATATGCAGTCAATATGTCCACCGTTTGTCTATCTTCAAATGTTGAGTTGTGATATGCAGTCAATATGTCCACCGTTTGTCTATCTTCAAATGTTAAAAAGGCTTTCCAACCTACTAACCCATGAACATAACACAACTAACTAAGGTTGTGGCCTAACTGTATCTAACAAAACAAAAAAAAAAACAAAGAACCATTTTGTTTTACGGGCCTGCAAAACAAGCATATCAACATCAAGCTTCATTTCATAAGCTATAATTCGAAGGATAAGGATAAAGAGAGAAGTCATGAATTTTGCTGAGTAGATAGAGCTTAAATATTTCTTACAGCTTTGTTTGTTTCGAGGGAAAATGTTGTGGAAAATAAATTTTTTCATGATAATAATTATTCATTTTTTAAAGAAAATTTCTCTCACAAACATAAAATAATATTCAAAAATTATTTGCAGTAAAGATCTCCTTTTGAATGCCAAATACAAAAAATTAGTTTTTCTCCAAAAAATAATTCAGTACACCGAATTCTCCCCAAACAAATGCAGCCTTAGTATATAAAATAAGTGGTGTTTATATTTGTAAATGGGCCTCGGATTGTCTCTGGCGAAGCCAGAAAGGGCTTATCTCGGGGTTCCATAGAATAGGTGACAAGTGGTGGAGAAGTCAAAATCATGGGCCCCGTGATTTTGACTTCCCCACCTATAATAAGACATGTGGCGATAAGCGTGTGAGAATAAAGGAGAGAGATATCATATGGGGAGAAGTCAAAAAAATGGGGAGAAAATAAAATGACTTCTCCCCATATTTTTGCCAACTGTCGCACAATGTATGGAACCCCGAGAAGAGTTTCTGGCTTCGCCAGAGACAATTGGGATTTTCAATTCAAGGTGCCCACTTTTTTCTTAAATGACATTCCAAGTTTTTCCCCTTTATTTAAAAAGTCATATGGAGTTGTTTTTTTAATAAGCTTTTTTTTTTTTTTTTAATAGACCACTACTATGGGTTAGTATCTGTTCTGGGTTAGCAAAGGGCTACAATGCACCCTCCACGCGGGATTGATCCCGGACCACCCTCCTAGTGAGGGGATACACAAACTAGTGGGCTAGCCGCTAGCCACACTGGTAAATTTTAAGAAGCTCTTATGTTTTAAGACGTAATAGTCCTCATAAAAGTTAAAAAATCTCATAAATATCCTCATTCCAATTTAAAAGAGGTGGTGCTACACGCACACCAAGAATTACTGAAATACACCCTACAGTATTTACAAAAAAAATCACGTTTATTAGTAAACACACCAATTGAAGATGAAAATCCTTAACGTCTTCCACTGTTCTTCTTCCTCCCATCTTCAAAGACCCACATGTATCATTACTCCTCAATATTGATATAAATGAATTTCAAAAAAATCACAATTATTAGTTGTGGTGGAGAAAGAGAGAAAGAAGATGACGAGAGAATCTAAAGCCAAAAAAAAAGGCTGATGAGTTTAGCAGAGCTTGTGGAGGACTAACCACAGAAAGCCACTAGTGATTTATACGAGCCGTGGATGGACAAGTTTACAGGAGCTTGCAGGGTTCATGGCTTTGGTTGAATCTAAAGGCATTGATGGTGAATCATGTGTTAAGGATTTTGGATAAGATCTAAGTCCCATTTAAGAGTTGGAAAAGAAAATATTTACTTTCTTATTCTTCGTCTTTTTGTTCAAGGTTTTACATAAATATATATATAGGGGAGGTCACGGAGGTTGTAATTGGATGGCATACCTGTAATAACAATGTGATCTGGTGGCCATTTTCTTTAAAAAAAATTATTTCACAATTACAATACTGTCACTATGGTTGGTTTTAATTACAAAAACACCATCAGTTTTACTCTTGTGTGACTTTTAAGGAGTTCACGCACTGCGTGAGCTCTAGATTTTCCCACATATATATATATATATATATATATATATATACTTGTACGAGACACACGGTTAGAGCATTCCTAGCAGCCTTTGGTGAGCCAGATAGCTAAATAACGCCCCCAGTACAATACTCATCAACTTTGGTGAGTCACTGCACACTCACCAAAGTTAAATCTCTCTCTCTCCTTCTTTGTGGGCCCACATAAATAAAATAAAAGTTTCTCCATTTCTTTTTTATTTATTTATTGTGGAAGTGACACAAATGATAAAAAAAAGAGTTTTGGCTATTTTGGTGAGGCTGGCTCTTCAACATGACTTTTTGTGAGTTTGAGCTATTTTGGTGAGTAAAATTTGGTGAGGCCGCTAAGAATGCTCTTAGGCGGCAAATTTTTCACCAAATGATTCCAAACACTGAAACGTTAAACATTTGCTAGAGTGGGTTAGGGTTTGGGGCGTCCATGGTTTTAACAGAGAGAGGAAAGAGGATAAGGACGCTATAGTCATTTTATCTTTTTTTGGTTCAAGTTTGGTGAATATATATAGGAAAATAGTTAACGGACCCATGGATCCCAATTGATAACCTAAGGCATCCATCCATTGTGGATGCCTTAGGTTATCAATTGGGATCCATGGGTTCGCCTATCACTATTCATATATATATATCCAAAGTGAGGTGCGCGTAGCACCACCCTTAAAAAAAACCCGATCGTTCTCTCCGTACTATAATCTCTCACAAACACAAGACAAGTGGTTCTTGCTGCTCGTCTTCGGTGGGTCTGTGCTCGTCGTCGGTGGCTGCTATTAAGGTATTTTCCTCTCTTCTCCTTTCTACGTCGCTGCTCTTCGTCGCCGGTCGTTGCTTCTTTCTCAGCTTCTGATTCTATTCAAGTTTATTCAAATTTTTATGGCGTGATACATTGATTTCAGTTATCAAGGTTAGGGTTTTGATTATTTATGTTTATGCCGTCTAATTTTTTGGGAGTTTAAAAGTCTCTCGTTTCTCATAATTTTTTCTATTGCTCTGTTCAATTTTAATATGATTTGGGATAGGTGAATCATCGAAAAACACTCAAAAACAATTCTTTTCGCGGTAGATGTCAAGCTCTGGTGGAATCCTGCTCTGAAACCCTAATTTCTTGTCGAATTCCTAGCGATACGTCGCCATGGATATGCGATTTCCATATTCTCCGGCGGAGGTCGCCAAAGTCCGCATGGTTCAGTTCGGCATACTTAGTCCCGACGAGATCGTAATCTTCGATATCACTTTTTGTTTTTCAGATTTTTTTTCTAGGGTTTCTGTGGTTTTGGTTATCTTCCTTGCTTAGGGTTTTGTTTTGATCTTTTTTCTGCAGAGGCAAATGTCAGTGGTGCAGATCGAGCATGGCGAGACGACTGAGAGAGGGAAGCCGAAGCCGGGTGGCTTGAGCGACCCTAGGCTGGGTACCATTGACCGTAAAATGAAGTGTGAGACCTGCACTGCGAACATGGCTGAGTGCCCTGGGCATTTTGGGCACTTGGAGCTTGCCAAGCCCATGTATCATATCGGGTTTTTGAAGACTGTACTCAGTATAATGCGCTGTGTTTGCTTCAATTGCTCTAAAATCCTTGCTGACGAGGTACCACTCAAATTAATTCCTCTATGCCCACCTTTAAAAAAAAAAAACCTTTTTGGGTTCTTAGATGGCTTACCAGAAATCTGGTATGGGGATTTGGGTTTGTGGAAATATAATATATGTTTGGTCTGCTTTCATCGGAGGAGTTGCTTAGTGTAATTAGACGGGCATCAAGAAATGGTATATGACTGGAAAAGATTAGGCTCAACCATAGTTATCATATGATTGTCTTTTTGCAATTACTTATTCCAATAAATTTGGTTGTTTAGGAAAAATAAAAGGGATGGGGTGATTACAAATCTTTGTAATTTAGATGCCTGTCAATGTTTCTTATAACTGAGCACTTCAATATGTAGAATTGACAGTATTTGGCGAGTTCCTTTACCAAATAGACTTGACATAACCTTTAACTTTTCATTGGTTTAGTATCTATGCACATGAAATACGATATAGAGTTCTTCTTGGTGTATATACACGATCAGCTCCATAGTTTTTAGTGATGGCCGCTTTTAATGTTTGTGGCCAGCTGTGCTTTACTTGTTAATTGGTGTTGTGGAGGACTTGTTAATTGGGGTTGCATTCATTCCCATGGTCTTTTTTTGTCCTGCATTGGGTCATTTCTTTTCCTAGGTTGTTTTTGGGAAATGGTAAGTTTATGTAGAGAGATATTTGTAACGATAGTCACCATATTTTTGAACGGAGACTATTTAGAAATTTATGGATATTATTTGGTTTGATATGCTTTTGATCGTTCAGTTATGTTTGATTCCATTACTTGGATGTACGAGTGTATAGGGTCGTTTAGTGCTATTACTTTGGTCCTAGATACTGTAGTGACAGATGTTAAATTTTTACTTTATTCTTTCTCCTAGGTGGAGTGATTGGGTATAAAAAATGCTTTCATTTTATATTATTTTAAAGAGTGGAGCACAATTGTTGGTCCTACACTTGTAAGATACCAAAATCAACTGATAATACTGGTTTTAATATGTGAAGTATATCTGGATGGTTTGGTCAAAGGATGCCAGGTCAAGTTTGGCAGAGAGGATTTTAACAGGAAGAGGCCTGCTTTCTGAAGATAACCTCAGGAGAGAATGGATAATTTGATTTATCTCGTAGTTTCTATATGAAATTGATCATTAGTTTGCTCTTAAGGGAATAGTCCCCTAAATCAGTTCAAGGGGATTAACATCACATAGTTGACCTTGTATTGGTGAGCATACCCTTTGTAAGCGGATGCTGACCAATACAAGCCCGACTGTGCACTCAGTGGACTCATAAGATTATGCCTCTTGCACTAGTAATAATGATATTATTTGCAATCATAACAACAAAGTTCTCCAATTTTTTTTCAAATTTTATGAATAATACCCAAATTTCTCTTCAAACGATTAATTCAAGATGTATTCACAACTTTTGAAAGAAATCGGGACTTATTAAAAAAAAGGCGCGAAGTAAATATGAATTATTTTTCAATTTTTTGAAAATGTCCTGAATAAATATCTAATAAATGATATATACTTTTTAACTTAATTTTTCATAATTAGTAATCTCATTAAATTATTTCATATCGTGCCCGCATTTTTCTAACTTGTGTTTGAATTTTTAAAATTTTGCCGATTTAAATTTTACTCAGACGAATAATTCCTGAACTTTGACTTGGTGACTATGCTTGCAATGAACATCTAGTTGGTTTTGATCCAAATGAAGTACGAAAGAAACCGCAATAACTTGGCCCATCCTCATTCCATCCAAGACATATTGAAGTCTCACTGAAAGCCTGATGCACTCTCCATGTGGATTGAACTCATGAGTCATGACTGATCCACAGGATAAATCACAAACCAAATCCTAAATATTTATCCATTGGGATTCACCAAAGGGTACTGAAATATGTATATCTATTTTTTTACTTAGAGCCTACAACATTCTCAGGAAACCATTGTTGGAAACACCACCGGAATCCTACTGTCCTGGATACCCATTTATACTCACCTTTTTAATTTCCATTGGTTACCTGTGTGGAGAAACCCAAGAATAACTGGGCAATAACACATAACAGTTATTTATAACGTGTGAGGAGAGGCATCTTCACTGCTTCCTCATACACTGCCTCAAATTGTTGAAGGGATATCTTGATGCCATGTTGAAATCTTAGATATCTGAAGTCACAGAACATGGGAAAATTTGACACCTTGAATAGTAAACATGGAAATAATGATGATTTTACCAAGGAATCTGATTCTTCCAATGATTAGAATCATTTGATTGGGTTGGGACACCAATCAAAGAGGGGATACCAATGCCTTTTGTATCTGTGCCATGTGCTCAGCATAGCCAGAGGCTTAATTTTTTTTCTTGTCTTTTCAGAGTTTTTAAAGTAATTATTTATTTTCTTCCCTGCTTTCATTTGTGTTAGTAATTTGTTTCCATGTTTCAAACTTGGTTTTACTTGCTGGATGAGTTGTCTATCTATTAGAAGAGGTGCTCTATCATCTGTTAATAGAATCAGTCTACGGGTACTCCCAAATCCTAATCCTTTAATTCAAATAATTAAGGGTCAAGATTAGATTTGGCGTGACTTATTTTGTCATTTTCTAAAGTCACATCAGCTCTAATCTTGACCCTTCATGATTTGAATTAAAGGGTTAAGATTTGGGAGTATACTTGGGAGTACCCGTAGAAGAATGGCTCCTGTTAATATCAGGCCTGTTGTTGAATGAGATCCAGTTTTAGAAGTTGTAACTTGTAATAACCTAACATAAATGCCTGCTAGTCTATGTCTTCCTGCGCTCTTGTCTGCTGTGGACATTTGTTTGTTTATTTCCTGGGCATTGTTTTTGAAAATAGTAGCCAGCATACTGTTAATTGTTGAGTTTCTTAAGAAAATTATGTCTCTTGTAGGAGGATCACAAATTCAAGCAATCCCAAAGAGTTAAAAATCCAAAACATAGACTTAGAAAGGTACTGGATGCCTGTAAGAATAAAACCAAATGTGAAGGTGGTGACGAAATCGATGTCCAAGGTCAAGATTCTGAAGAACCGGTTAAGAAGAGTCGAGGGGGTTGCGGTGCTCAACAGCCAAAGCTCACCATTGAAGGTATGAAAATGATTGCTGAATACAAGGCTCAAAGGAAGAAAAATGATGATCAGGAACAGCTTCCTGAACCTGTTGAAAGAAAACAACAGCTTTCTGCGGAAAGGGTAACTCACTAGCAAATGCTAATTATTATTCTTCCTCTCATCTCTTGTCCCTTGTTATCCTTTCTCTATGACCAACTTGTCTCATGGTATTAATATTTTGCTTCATGTATTCCAGGTCCTAAGCGTTCTGAAGAGGATAAGTGATGAAGACTGCATATTGTTAGGCTTGAACCCTAAATATGCCCGTCCAGATTGGATGATTTTACAAGTCCTTCCAATTCCTCCACCTCCAGTGAGACCTTCTGTGATGATGGATACTTCCTCCAGGAGCGAGGCAAGCTTCTTTTACTCTGTTTAACTCACTTGCATTGTAGTCCTGTCTTAAATTGAAGATCTTAGTTTCAAGAACAGCAGTTGTTCTTATGGAGTGGTTTAGGAATCTGATGTATGAAGTTCTAGAGTAGTGATATTAATGGTAAGCTGCTATTGATCTAGATTTTAAATGCTTAGATGAAATTCTTTGCTATTAATGGCAACCTGCTTTCGGTCTACATATAAAAGTTATCATTCTAATATCCGGTTCGTATATGTTCTTGCTTGAATCAGGATGATTTAACTCATCAGTTGGCGATGATCATTAGACACAATGAAAACCTGAGGAGACAGGAGAGAAATGGGGCTCCTGCACATATCATCTCAGAATTTGCGCAATTATTGCAGTTCCACATAGCTACATATTTCGATAATGAGCTGCCTGGCCAGCCAAGGGTATACATGCATAGTCATGTGCTTCTATTAATTTATTGTTTTCTGGTTTTAGCTATCAATTGAAGTTCCTGTTGCTTTTCAGGCTACACAGCGGTCGGGCCGGCCTATTAAATCAATATGTAGTAGGCTCAAGGCCAAGGAAGGTCGGATCAGAGGTAACTTGATGGGGAAACGCGTGGATTTTTCAGCACGGACTGTCATAACACCGGATCCAACCATTAACATTGATGAACTGGGAGTACCATGGAGTATTGCTTTAAATCTAACATATCCAGAAACTGTGACTCCATATAACATCGAAAGGTCCCAGATCTTATACATGTTCTTTTTCAGTTTTTTGGTTTAGGTGTCTGGTTTTATTGTCTTCTTATAAATGATACTCTTATCAGGTTGAAGGAGCTCGTTGAATATGGACCTCATCCGCCACCTGGTAAAACCGGTGCCAAGTACATTATAAGGGAAGATGGGCAGAGACTTGATCTTCGGTACTTGAAGAAAAGCAGTGACCATCACCTGGAGCTTGGATACAAGGCAAGCATCCTCTTTGTGTTCTGACTTATTCTGGATTAGGTTTGGCTCTTTCACCTTCTCTGAACTTGTTCCATCTTGGTTGCAGGTGGAGAGGCACTTAAACGATGGAGACTATGTTCTTTTTAACAGACAACCTAGTCTCCATAAAATGTCTATTATGGGGCACAGAATCAAGATTATGCCATACTCAACCTTTCGCTTGAATTTGTCTGTTACATCTCCATACAATGCTGATTTTGACGGAGATGAAATGAACATGCATGTTCCTCAGTCATTTGAAACCAGAGCAGAGGTCTTGGAGCTGATGATGGTACCTAAATGCATCGTGTCACCTCAATCGAATCGTCCTGTCATGGGAATTGTCCAAGATACACTTTTAGGGTGCCGTAAGATCACCAAAAGAGATACCTTTATAGAGAAGGTGATTGTGCAGACAATATTACTTGTGTTTCCTAGTTCCCACGTCTACTCCCTTGAAATGTGGTCTCTTCCTTGGTTCAATGAGATTCTAATATATACTTGGGCTTCTGCAGGATGTTTTTATGAACATCTTGATGTGGTGGGAGGATTTTGATGGGAAAATACCTGCTCCAGCAATTTTGAAACCTAGACCTCTTTGGACTGGAAAACAAGTGTTTAATCTTATCATTCCAAAACAAATAAATCTCTTGAGAACCTCGGCTTGGCACTCGGAATCTGAATCAGGATTTATAACCCCAGGAGATACTCAAGTTCGAATAGAGAGAGGGGAGCTACTTGCAGGCACTCTGTGCAAAAAGACCCTTGGAACATCCACTGGAAGTCTAATACATGTCATTTGGTATGCGTTATATAATTTTTTGTTATCAGTATGCATTATATAAACAATTAAAAAGATTGGTTTGCATTATTTATATACATGTTAAAATGGATTACTACTATTGCTACACTTTTGAAAGTGCATGTTCATTGGTATGTGTTACAAGAAAAATAAAAAGGACTTGGATGTTATACTTGCTAAAATGCATTACTATCATTGCTACACTTTTGAAATTGCATGTTCATTTGTACAGGGAAGAGGTTGGTCCAGATGCGGCCCGCAAGTTTTTGGGACACACGCAGTGGCTTGTTAACTATTGGCTTTTGCAGAATGGTTTTAGTATTGGAATTGGAGACACAATTGCTGATGCTTCAACGATGGAGAAAATTAACGAAACTATTTCTAAAGCAAAGAATGAAGTGAAAGAACTTATCAGGGCAGCCCAAGAAAAGCAGTTAGAGGCTGAGCCTGGGCGAACAATGATGGAGTCATTTGAGAACAGAGTGAACCAGGTGATGGAATCAAATGGGTACTTGGTTTTACTTTTTTTTCTTACTTTCTGTTGACTTTCCTACCATACTGTCTTCTCTTTTAGGTGTTGAACAAGGCTCGTGATGATGCGGGAAGTAGTGCCCAGAAGAGCTTATCGGAGAGTAACAATCTTAAAGCAATGGTTACTGCAGGATCAAAAGGAAGTTTTATCAACATATCACAAATGACTGCTTGTGTGGGGCAGCAGAACGTCGAGGGTAAGCGAATCCCATATGGTTTCAAAGATCGGACGCTGCCCCATTTCACTAAAGATGATTATGGGCCTGAAAGTCGTGGGTTTGTGGAGAACTCATATCTGCGTGGGCTGACCCCACAAGAGTTCTTTTTTCATGCTATGGGTGGTAGGGAAGGTCTAATTGATACTGCAGTGAAAACTTCTGAGACTGGGTATATCCAGAGGCGACTTGTGAAAGCCATGGAGGACATTATGGTCAAATATGATGGGACTGTTAGGAACTCTTTGGGAGATGTTATTCAGTTTCTTTATGGGGAAGATGGTATGGATGCTGTTTGGATCGAAACACAGAAGCTGGACTCCCTTAAAATGAAGAAATCAGAGTTTGATAAGGTTTTCAGATATGAGATTGACAATGAGAATTGGAACCCGAGTTACATGTTGCCGGAACATGTTGAGGATCTGAAAACTATCCGGGAGTTCCGCAATGTGTTCGATGCTGAAGTTCAGAAACTTGCGGCAGATCGATGCCAGCTTGGAACAGAGATTGCTACCACGGGCGATAACTCTTGGCCCATGCCCGTGAACCTGAAGAGACTTATCTGGAATGCACAGAAGACGTTTAAGGTTGACTTGAGAAGGCCATCTGATATGCATCCGATGGAGATCGTGGAAGCAGTTGATAAGCTTCAGGAGAGGCTGAAGGTTGTTCCTGGTGATGATCTGATGAGCATGGAAGCTCAGAAAAATGCCACCCTCTTCTTCAACATCTTGCTCCGTAGCACATTTGCCAGTAAGAGGGTGTTGAAAGAATACAGACTTACTCGTGAAGCGTTTGAGTGGGTTATTGGTGAGATAGAATCTCGCTTCTTACAGTCACTAGTAGCACCAGGAGAAATGATTGGTTGTGTTGCTGCCCAATCAATTGGTGAGCCTGCCACGCAGATGACTCTGAACACCTTCCACTATGCTGGTGTGAGTGCCAAGAATGTCACTCTTGGCGTTCCCAGGTTGAGGGAAATTATTAACGTTGCTAAGAAGATCAAAACCCCTTCTCTTTCTGTATACTTGAAACCTGAAGTTAATAAGACGAAGGAAAGGGCCAAGAATGTCCAATGTGCTCTGGAATACACTACTCTGCGGAGCGTAACTCAAGCTACTGAAGTATGGTATGATCCAGACCCAATGAGCACCATAATTGAAGAGGATGTTGATTTCGTCAAGTCCTATTATGAAATGCCGGATGAAGAGGTTGCGCCGGAGAAAATCTCTCCTTGGTTGCTTCGCATAGAGTTAAATCGGGAGATGATGGTGGATAAGAAGCTGAGTATGGCTGACATTGCCGAGAAGATCAACCTTGAGTTCGATGATGATTTAACCTGTATATTTAATGATGACAATGCTGAAAAATTGATTCTCCGTATTCGAATAATGAATGATGAGGCTCCTAAGGGGGAATTGCAGGATGAATCTGCCGAAGACGATGTTTTCCTCAAGAAGATTGAGAGTAACATGTTGACAGAAATGGCCCTTCGAGGCATCCCAGATATCAACAAGGTGTTTATCAAATCTGGTAAAGTAAACAAGTTCGATGAGAATGAAGGATTTAAGCCAGAAAATGAGTGGATGCTGGATACCGAAGGCGTCAATCTTTTAGCTGTTATGTGTCATGAAGATGTTGATGCCACGAGGACGACGAGTAATCACTTGATTGAAGTGATAGAAGTTCTTGGAATTGAGGCAGTTCGTCGGTCCCTGCTGGACGAGTTGCGGGTGGTCATATCTTTTGATGGATCTTATGTAAATTATAGGCATCTGGCTATCCTGTGTGACACCATGACCTATCGAGGTCACTTGATGGCCATCACCCGTCATGGTATTAATCGGAATGATACTGGGCCAATGATGAGGTGCTCATTTGAAGAAACAGTGGACATTCTTCTTGATGCTGCTGTGTATGCCGAAACAGATCATCTCAGGGGTGTTACCGAGAATATTATGCTAGGTCAGCTTGCGCCCATTGGCACGGGAGATTGTGCATTGTATTTGAATGATCAGATGCTGCAGCAAGCTATTGAACTCCAGCTACCTAGTTATATGGAAGGTCTGGATTTTGGCATGACACCTTCCCGTTCTCCGATCATGGGGACTCCATATCATGATGGCATGATGTCACCAACTTACTTGCTGAGCCCAAATGCCCGTTTGTCACCCATTTCAGATGCTCAATTTTCTCCTTATGTTGGTGGGATGGCATTCTCTCCTACATCATCTCCAGGATATAGCCCATCATCTCCAGGCTACAGTCCGTCATCTCCTGGTTATAGCCCGACGTCTCCTGGTTACAGCCCGACCTCTCCTGGATACAGTCCCACTTCACCTGGTTATAGTCCCACTTCCCCAACGTACAGTCCCAGCTCTCCTGGTTATAGTCCAACCAGTCCTGCATATTCTCCTACTAGTCCATCTTACTCCCCAACCTCTCCCAGCTATAGTCCTACATCGCCCAGTTACAGCCCTACCTCTCCAAGCTACAGCCCTACATCTCCCAGTTACAGTCCTACTTCACCAAGCTACAGTCCTACTTCTCCAGTCTACAGCCCCACTTCTCCTGCATACAGCCCCACTTCTCCTGCGTACAGTCCCACTTCACCATCTTACAGCCCAACCTCGCCTTCCTACAGCCCAACCTCGCCATCCTACAGCCCAACCTCACCTTCTTACAGTCCGACTTCTCCATCTTACAGCCCTACCTCTCCTGCCTATAGTCCGACTTCTCCTGGTTACAGCCCAACCTCTCCAAGCTACAGCCCAACCTCTCCGACCTACAGCCCTACATCTCCAAGCTACAATCCTCCGTCAGCAAAATACAGTCCGTCCATGGCATACTCCCCAAGCAGTCCAAGACTGTCACCATCCAGTCCATACAGCCAAACATCTCCAAATTACAGGTAAATGGTAATCTGGAACCTGTAGAAGTTTAATACTAAAGTTTCTCAACCTGACGTTGTTCCAATTGACTTAAGCTTTATGCACGGTCAAATGACTGCAGCCCTACATCCCCAAATTACAATAATCAAACACAGCTAACTCAGCTTTAACTAAGCTGTCTATCCTTGGCTAGTGATCTCCTTTTATATGTTTCTTCAATTATTCTCATTAGGCCAAAGCTGGTGTATTCATAAATCTAACTTGGCATTAGTAGAATCGTAGGCGGGGTGGGGTTCTTAAACTTACCATGGTATATTGTTTTGATTTATCTTCACAGAAACTGATTTATGCTAAATTGCTAACTTAACTGAGTTTCTTTTGTTGCAGCCCAACGTCACCATCATATTCACCAACATCTCCGTCTTATTCCCCTCCAAGTCCAACGTACAGTCCCAGCAGGTAAGATTTATTTTCTCGCCCTTTCATTTTTAGCTACTAAATTTTCCATATTTGATATTATGGGTTGGATCTTCCATTGGATCCCTTTATATTTTCAAAACATCTCGCCTCCTAAATTATATATGTTGGAGAGAGTAGATATTTGTTTTGCAAATCGTGTTTGGCTCAAATACTATTTCTGCACTTTTATTTTATTTATTTTTGTGTATTACTTTTCTGCAGCCCATTCAATTCCAATGTGAGCCCAGACTACAGCCCAAGTTCTCCACAGTACAGGTGGGGGTGTTTGTAATTTTTTTTTTCTAGATCCACCTTGAAGATTTTCATTTTTCCCTTATATGTAACTGATGTCTGCTGCCATCTTTGTTGAAAAATGGTGCCTAGACTAGACTGCACAAAAATTTGTTCTCACCTTTTTGTCACTTTCTTGTTTGTTCCATACAGTCCTAGTGCAGGGTACTCACCAACAGCACCTGGGTACTCACCGTCATCTACCAGTCAGTACACACCACAGCTGAGCAACAAGGACGACGGGAACACTCACTAAGGTTTTATCGTCTTCAGGAACTCGAGTGGAAGCAAAGATCAAAGTTGTTTCCTATAACTTGTTTTTAATAGGACTAAACTTCCAGATATCACACCCCCACCTAAGAAATTGGGTCTTTTGACATCGTGTCTCTATAATCAGCATGCTTTTATTATATGTATGTGGATTTTGTGACAACCATCTTTGCTCCTCACAAGAGAGATGGAGGGAGGGAATGGTTGTTTGTGAAGCTGCTTTGTATTCTGTTGTGTTGGAGTTTGGAGCTTTTTGTATATGATCCAGTAGATACCTGGACCACACCCAGAAGGAAGTAAAGGGAATACGTGAGCAACTGATCCTGTGAAAGTCAATACCCCAAAATATCAGCCTATGGTAGCAGTGGTTGAATATACTGTATCAGTAATCCAAATGATGTAGAGGAATGAATGGGTAGTTATGCTTGTATAGATGCTATCTGTTTCTTGATATTCTGCATTGACCTGCTGCTGGCCTTTCCCCCCAGTCTGGGAGGATCAGTATGGGTTAAAGGCACCATAAACTGTGCAAACATTTGTTTTTTAATGATTAGTGTTTAACCAGAAAAAAAGAACAATCTGACATTGTTAGTGTAGAACCGTTAATACTTGTAATGATACAGTTTTTTTTAAACCGGTATCTATACCATCATATAAAGAAATAAGTGTCCCATTAACCTTTCTTTGCTCTCCATTCTTTAATCCCAAGAATCCTATTGAGTTTTACTTTAAGGATGTCATGTGGCACCCTTCTTTAATCTCAACTGTTAACCTCTCTGTCTCCCTCTCAATTCAAACTCTATTGGATGGATTTTAGGAGATTGTTTCCTTCACTATTATATATCTAATCTCATCCGCTATCTCTCTGGCATCTTGAGGGAGATGGAGATAAAGAAGGATATAACTAAGAAGGATAGAGAAAAGTTTTAGGAGATTGTGATAAGAGGGAGATAGAGATAAAGAAGGATATAGCTAAGAAGGATAGAGAGAAGTTTTAGGGTGACTGATTGTAATGTTCAGAAATCCAAAGACTGAAATACATCCCTATTATCATCTGATACAAGGGTGGCTGCATTCATACCTTAGGTCTGGCTGTGTGTGTGAGTTTAGAGCCTGTGTGTTTTAGTTACATGATAACATTTCACCAACAAAAAAAAAATTGTACCGCAATGATTGTGAATGGCCTGCATCACTGGATCATCCTGGGATACGGTCATATTGCGATACCATAAAGTAATGGTTGACACTTTATTAGGATTAGTTGGGCGTGTGGAAGGTGAACAATGGTGAAACCTTTGTCCAGATTGGTGAAGAACAAGGCCACTGATGCGATCAATAGCATAGACCAACTGGTTGAAGGAACCATGTGGCATTTCACCATTTAATGACTCATGTTCCCCTGTCGTACTGCTTGAAGATTTAAGTAGGGTTTGTCAATGGGCTGTACTGCTTGAAGATTTAAGTAGGGTTGTCAATGAGCTGGGCTTGAACTTAAATTTTTGAACATTTTGATTAGGCCCGCGCCCAGACCCAAGCCTTACATTTACAAGAGGGTTTTGGGGTCCAATTTGGCCTCTTGACACCACTTTATTAAGGGGTTTTTATGAAACATTTTACACTTGGATATATATGGCATTTCCCCCCAAGATATACACGTAGACTGCAATCCCTATTAGTCTTTTTTTTGGCATCCACAAAACATGCGGCACCCAGGGCGGAGCTAGGATTCTCTTGCAGGGGGCTAACAATGAGGGTTCATGGGCGTAGGCCCCGATTTTTATTTTTTTTTGAGATCAAGTTCATGGGCCGTGTCTATTTGTAAGGGATATGTTTGTTACTCAGCAGTTCAGGGGTGGCTAGAACACCTCGTTCCCCCTCAGCTCCGCCCCTCTCCCAGGCTACGTCCCTAATAGATCTATGAGGAGTGCTAGCCCTACTCTCAAGTGTTTCTTAATCTCAGCATAGACCAACTACTTGTCCAATATCAGTGTTAAAGTACACACTTTTTAAGTGATTGTAATGCTTTAAAAGAGAATTCGGATAAGTGGTTGGTTTATAATGAGAGGAGGAAACACCTAAAAGTAGGATTAGCACTATTCATAGACCTATAGGAAATTTTTATTTATTTATTTCAAGCATGTGGCTCTGCCCCTGGTGGCACATGGCGATAATTTGGGGGAAAAGTCATTTCGCTTTTTCCCCATGATTTTGACTTAGCCCCAATTAATATCTCCACTTTAAAATGCCACATGTCCCATGTTTTGTGGATACCCGAGTTGGGGAGCTCGGGCACTCACCAGAGCTAATTTTTTGCCCTACAAAAGTGACCAAGACGAGAATCCCTAGGCTGTTTGTTGAGAGGGAGAGATAAGTGCATTTGTAATATTATTATTTTTTTTGGATATTTTCCTATCAATACCACTTTATCGTTAAATGACATACAAGTGCCCCCATTGTTTAAAAAGTCATTTGAAGTTACTATTTTAAGAAACCCCTTTTTTTTTTGGGATAGACCACTACTATGGGTTAGCCGTGGTTAGTAACTGTTCAGGGTTTTTTGGTTAACTCAACAACACCATGAGGCGAAGCACCATTGGAAAGAAGACTACACACTAACTCACGCACACACCACACGCACACACCACACACCACAAGGTAACAAAGGGCTACAACGCACCCTCCACGCGGGATCGATCCCGGACCACCCTCCTACGAGGGCATACACAAACCCGCGGTAAATTTTAAGAAGCTCTTACGTTCTTAAGACGTAATAGTCCTTATACAAGTTTATAAATACCAGAAATATCCTTGTTCCAATTAAAAAGCCCCGATCGTTTCTCTCACAAACACCAGACAAGTGGTTCTTGCTGCTCATCGTCGGTAGCTGCTCGTCGTCGGTCGCTGCTCGTCTTCGGTCGGTCTGTGCTTGTCGTCGGTGGCTGCTGTTAAGGTATTTCCGTCTCTTCTCCTTTCTACGTCGCTGCTCTTCGTCGCCCGTCGTTGCTCCTTCCTCAGCTTCTGACTCTATTCAAATTTTTATGGCGTCATACATTGATTTTAGTTAGCAAGGTTAGGGTTTTGATTATTTATGTTTATGCCGTCTAATTTTTTGGGGGGAATAAGACTATTTGGAATGCTGCTCTTTTCTTTCAGGGGAATATAGATCAAGAGGGATGCATCCATCTCACAGTTTAAACATAATAGGATCATCTTTTTTACCACTATCTTGTATTGTTGCAAATTCCAACCCCATTCCAGAACCGTTCAATACAATGCATCTACACACGTTATCAACACCCATAGGTATCCATCCATCCATCCATATGGTAACCAGGCACTAGGATAGGTACAGTTCTCTACTATGATGTTGCAAACAGAATTTTTTTTATCTTTGGTTTGATTGGGTATTATTCATATGCCACTCATGGGACAGTGTTTACCTTAACACAACAAATTGGATAACCTAGTTATCTTCTTGTTTTTTGTTGTCTGGTAACAAGCTTAGAAGCTTGAAGGTAACGTTATAGCTGCTATATCCAGTCCTAATTTTGCAGATGCTTCAACAACTTTTTAACTTTGATAAGAAATATTGCTTTAGACCAAAAAAAAATTGCTCTATTCAACTAAAGGCTTGGGGTTACTAGCCGGTCTTGTTTCCCTAATTACACATATTAAGGTTCCTAATATTTTGAGTTTTTTTTTTTATATACAATATGTATGTAGGTAGCAAAGACGTCATATAAAAGAGATGATCGAATCTGAAAAAAATAAGGCAAGTTGGTCAAATGAATTTTAGTGGTGTGATATGGCTTTACACTTTGAAAATTTTATATTAATGATTACTGCGTTTGTGCACTCTGTGTTTGGAATTTATTTCACTTCAACAATAGATCACATTATATATTGTTTAAATCAAATGTATTGTAGGCTCGACTCCTTTATAAAACATACACATAGTAATGTTTTATGTGCAATGAGTAATGAGTAATTGATTTTGTTTTACAGGGATTTAGCAGGCTTTAATCGCTATTTATGAGACTTGGCTAAACCTTATTTTGATAAACATTTGAAAAAAGAAGGAAAAAAAGACTTGGATGAACCTTGTTTTGAATCCAGAGCAGGAAAAGTGAATGCTGCCCAGTTATGCCAAGAGCTAAACTATCCCAGATTTTTTGGTGGTTCTCAGGTCCAAGAGCTCATTACAGAGTTAGCCCATCAACTAAATGGCATGCATGGAGGCACCACCAACCTTTGGTTTATCCTATCAACTGAATGACGAGTATTTTTTTTTTTTGCCACTTAGGCTTTGCAGTAAGGCTGGAAAAATGGATCATGCATGATATGCCTTTATGTGGATAAGTTGTTGGTTTAGGTACGTACAAAATGATGGAACTAAGGCCAAAAAAACAAACACAAACCCCATGGTAATAAGTATAATTGCAACTATTTAATTAGGATTCCACTTGCAGAAATAAGGTGAAATAATATTTGCAGATGAAGCAAGACCTCGTTAATAAAAGGAATTTATCCATGAATATGCTTTTTCCTCTGAACGTGGGGGCAAAAGCTATTGACTCATCTACACCAAGATTGAAAGTGGAAGGGACTGGTTCTATCTTTAAGGACACATGTTGAATTACAAACATTTTTTAGCTTCTACTGTGAGACATTCCCTTTAACAAAGCATTTGCAAGATACATCTTTAAACTGCACCTTAACTGTGAAGCAATTTCCAAGTCACCTGCAAGAGAAAAAGAGCATCAAAGCTAAGAAAGAGAAGAAAATTCATAGGCATTGGAGCTCAAAATGATAAATTTTCATAAATGACATAAAAAATACCCTTATAATAAAGCTCTTATTTAAGGTATTATCACACTTTCACCCCTTCTTCTCTCTCCCTCTCCTGAGTTCCCCTTTCACGGCTTTTAGGTTTTTTTTTTTGGAGTTTCAAACCCTAATAGCCCATGCTCCGGATGATCTTTGCCCTTTTTCTCTGTCCGAAGGTATTATTTCTTTCAATCTTCTCCTCTCTTCTGCATCTCTCAAGCTCGTGAAGCTTATAGTTTGATTTTTATAACTATACTCATCTTTTTGTGTATAGTGATTGTAATTGATATAGATTTAGGTTGATATCTATCTCTATTACTTCTCCTTCTGAATAGAGAAAATCTGCAATGAAATTTAGTTATTATTGGATTTACTGTAATTTTTTAAAAATTATAATTACTATTTTCCATCAATGGGAGTAGGGATTTGTAAGGACCTCAAGATTTTTGGTCTAATTTCCCGTTAATTTGATTAGGGTTTACTTTAGATTGAAAAGACACAAGTGATTCTTTCATTGTATTAAAAAGTTATCGGTAAAATCTGTTGATTTCAATGTGAAACTCTAGATAATTATATATTTAATATTTATACATTAGTTTTGATATGCTGCACTGAGATGTGAAAGGAGTGTGTAACTCAATACTTAATTTGACTCGGGTATACTCTAGATTGAAAAGATGCTCATGATTCTTTCATTATTTGATAAGTTGTGGGTGAAATCTTGGTTCCAATGTAAAATTTCAGATATTTAGAGATCTATATGGGTTTTGATATATTGTACTGGGAATCTGGGATGTGAAAGAAATATATATATATATATACAACTCAAGACTATCTCTTGTGTATTCTGAAATGGAATTTTGTGGTATGTGTTGGGCTACACATCCATAGTTTTCTTGAAGAGGTGGTAGACAAAACGCTACCTTAAGGCATACATGATGATATTGTATTTTTCATAGGAATTACACTTTCATTTTTCTCTTTTATGTGCTTGGTGGTGTATGAAATTGTTTGATGTGGTGTTCTCACTTTCTGTGCATTTGAGTTTATATAGTTTCGTTGTTTTTCATTATAGTTGTTTATTGTATATTCATTTCATATTGATTTGCAGATTTTGAGCAGCTCACAGGGCCTTTTGTGTAATCCTTAGTCTTGATATTAGTTGCTGCACCTATTTCAACAGTTATATGCTCATTGCCCAATCTATCCAAAGGCAAGGTATGGACCACACATATTTATCTTTAACGCTACTGTTTTATTATGTCGAGTGGATGTATTTTAATGACTTTGGACAAGATCGTGAAATTCATAAATTCAATGTGGCTAGCTAAGTTTTCATCTTTTGTGGAACTGAGTATATATGCTATGATGTGAAATGGTTGGTTTGATTTCTAATCTATAGGTAATTCAAAAGTAACAATTAGTAAGAATTTTATTACAACAAGTTCACAAAGTAAATCAGTTTGCAGTTTGTCGAACTATAGTTCCCTTCCCCTTTTTAGTTCTTTTTTCCCCTCCAAAACCTCATATTTAAATGAGAGGTTGAAGAACTGACATCCTCCCCCTTAGCTCAGAAGGCAAGGTATGCGGTGTGCCACTTCATTTGAGGGAGATTCTTGGTTCAAGTCTAAGAGAGGAAAATTCCTTATAGCTTTGTAGATTCCCTTTTTGGTGCTTTTTTAATGAGGTTGGAGTTGAAGAAAAACCTTAAGAATTCGAGAAATCGACAATAACAAATTTTTAGCTTTGCACTTCTTTAGTTGAATCATGAATGTGTGCTCCTATTCTTGTGAACTTTAATTGTAAGCACCGCTTACATATATTATCAATAAATGATGGGTATTGAATAAATCTAATATTTTGTTCCTACTCTTTGTTAGGATAGTTCTTATTTCTTGGTCTATATTGTAAATTCATTGTTGCTCTAATTAATGCAATGAGCTATGTTCTTTAATACTTGTTATTTTGGTACTTATTTACCATTCTTGATTTAAACTAAAAGAAACGTCCCATTCTTGTGACCAAAAAAGCTTAACCTTGAGGAAAAGATATAAATCTTTTTCAATTCAATTTTTTTCTAAATCTCCCTATTATAATAGAGGCTTAAAATGCCCCTCTTTTATAATTTCGTTTGAACTCTTTTGCAAAAATCTCATTTGATTCCTATTAATTCCTCTTTCTCTATTGCCCTTCTAGATGTTTCCTGAGTCCAGATGCTTCCCACACTCCTCTTCTCTACAACCTCTCCTTCACACCTAGCTGGCGAGAGAAACCATGATTTGGCTATCAAAGCAAGATTTTCTCACAACCTCGGTCAGGATACTTCGTCCTTTTTCTCTTATTTTACCCAATTCCCCCCCTCCCCCCTTTTTTTTTTTTTTTTAAGTTTTGTTCAAATGCACCAACTTCCTCATTTTGCTTCAACCAAAGAGGTTGTGGTGCATCCACGCTTTTCGTATTCTTTTGGGAGAAATTACGAGTGTAAGATTTATATGCAAAAACTAGGATTTCTAGCAGCAATTTAGGCTTTTTATAATCAGTTTCTGAAATTGAAAATTGAAATCATTACAACTTTCTCTAGTTTCAGATTATTCAATCATCAACTACAGCTAAAACAGGGAAAGCTCAAGGCTTTTGTTTTTGAAGACACGTGCAGATTCGTTGAAGATGTAAGTTCATCATTGTTCATGAAATCCTTTCGATGTTATTGAACCTATCTGTGTTTTAGTTCTCCGAATCTTTGACTTTTGGTTGTTCGGTTTTGGGTTTCTTTGATTTAGGGGAGCTGTTAATTTGGAACTCCGTTGCCCCAAAAGCATTCATGGGATTGTGGTTGATCCCGAGCCGGATTGGAGTTTGGACTCCCTCTTATCAGAATTAAATTCGTTAGAACTGAAGCTCAATGCCTCTTTAATGGCACCCGCACCCTTTACCAAAACACGATTAAGGTTTAAAATTATGTTTTCTCTATCTCTTATTTTATTAGTATGTTTGTAGACGAATGCCAATGGAATTGCTTGAATCTTCTGCTGCATAAGATGTTATTACTTGGTGTTTAATCCTTATATCCAGTCATTTTTTTTTTCAGAGAATTTTCCAACATGAATGGCATTCGTAGAAGTCCCAGGGCTTTTGTAATGCGCATCTCTGATGATGAGATGGATGGCATCAAAAGTGAGGGTGAAGATGTTCATGATCGAAGTATAGTGGCGGGAAATCGATTCACGTGTGCTGAACTTTATCTGAGGTAAGATAACTATATCACCCACCTGTCGTGGTTTTTGCCTATTGAATATCATATTGTAACATTAAACTAAATTTGTTTTAGTTATTCATTTTTTTTTAATGTTATCTGTGTTATACGAGGTCTTACGAGGAAATCATCTTAATCCTGACATGCAAAACTGTACTTATTGCATGTGAATGACTATGTAATTAAGTGTAATCATTCCATATATTTAAATTATTATAAATTGTAGTTATGATATCCTTATTCATCCCTTACTTTCAGTGAAAGTGAAGATGAATCAGCTCTTGAAGAAACTCAGACCCACTTGATCGGTAAAGTGGGGTTAGTAGAAAACCTTCTGTTTGAACTAAACCATGAACACGAACTAGGAGTCAAGGTGCGTACTTATGTTGATTTTGTTTTGTTTTTTGTTTAACTCATGATTGACTTGAAACAATAAATTTTAAGAATCATATATTGTCATTTATTTCAGCTACTTGGTTATTAAATTCCGAATGATATATTCTTGTATTTTACTTTTCCTATGAGCATGGTTGTAGTAATTGATATAAAAATAAATTTTAAATTCTTTTTTAACCTTGTGGGACATCTAAAGGGAGAAGAATGTTTTAGTTTGCACTTTACAGGGATCTCAAGTTTGTAATTAGAAGGAGTGGATATACTAAAGGTGTTATAGATGGTTGTGATCAGCCCATGCTTTGTTGGGTGTCAATGGTGTGGTCATTGAGAGACCCGAAAAGTACAATAGGAACAAGAATTATGATCCAACCATTCCTTACCTAAGTTTGCTTCCTGTCAATGCTTGAGGATATTTTTTATTATATTCATCTTCATATTTTGTGTGTTGTCTTCCTTATTTGATACAAGACTGACTCAGCATTCCATTGTATTCACACGCTTAGCCCCCATCATTTGCAACATTCCAGTGTATTCATTCTCTTAGCCCCCATCATCCAATTGATTGCATCTTTTGCAACATTCCAGTGTATTCATTCGCTTAGCCCCCATCATCCAATTGATTGCATCTTTTGCAACATTTCAGACTTCCAGTGTATTCATACACTCAGCCCCCATCATCCAACTGAATTCATCTTTTTTCCTTTCTGCGCCTTCGTAAAGGTTTGTTGTCCTTTACTTTCATATCTTCCAATCTGGATTAAAAAATAATGGCATTATACTGAATATCATGGTCATGGTACTATGTTTACAATTTTTTAGTTGGTAATGATCATTTAAAACTGAACCTTATATTATTTGACTTAGCATACTGATAATGTTACCCTTTTCTCTTGCCTCCTGAAGTATGGACATTTTTCTTGTTGCGATCTTCTCTTTTATCTGACTTAGATTCTTCTGTTCACCATTATGATCTCTGGTTAGATGTCTTATAAAGTAGTTCACAGTTAGTAATCTACGCTTGATTGGCATGGGTATGTTTCATTAATACATAACACATGGGCAGTAATAACTTAATAATTGAGTTGATTGTTTGGAATATTAGTCTTTTATTAGTTAGAACAGATATAATTTTATGTGATTTTAAATCTTCTACAGGTTTGCTAGCATATATTCAATCTGGAAACTAATTGCTTTAGTTAACAGGATGAAATAAGGAACCAAATTTCTGCATTGGAGACGGATATGATAAATGAAAGTGAGAGGTCTACTTTTGCACATGTTCAAGTTGAGAAGTATACAGAAACAAGGCTGGAGATGGACAGAAAACTAGATGCTCAGTATCAACGCAAAATGTAAGATCTTCCATTTGTGTTGATTGTGGCTTTGTGCTCTTCCGTGGTTTGGTTTGATAATTATTGTTTTTTTTTTTTTTTTTTGGGGGGGGGGGGAATGGTATAATTTGTATGGTTTTATTTTTGAGAAGTTTAGAGGTCAGGCCATCTTGTTCATGTCTGTTATCCCTTAGGTGTCTCAATTTTCATTGTAATTCCGATATGATACTGTTGACATTTTTTTTAAAATCTCTTTAGTGCAGAAGCCCTTGATAATCACTTAACTGCTGTTCTGAGGGATCATGAGCACAGATCCCAAATAGAGGAAAGGAAAATAAGAAACGATGCAGCTTTTGAGGAGGCCAAAAGAAAGGAGAGAGCTCTTCAAGAAGAAAAGCTGCGTCAAGAAAAAGCTAAAGCAGAAGCAGAGGTTGGTTGACTTGGCTTTACCATTTCATTGGTATTTATTCGTATATTACCAGTTTTAATGTTATTGAGCCTGCACTGGATATATTACTCCTGTTGTAGATATATCTCTGTTCAGGAATTTGGATAGTTATGTTGTGTACTTGTTGGTTTATATGCTAACTGGAAATTTCTCATAACATGATCTGTCACTATCATCAATTTTGTCGATCAAACTGGATGCTGTGCCGCATTGGACTTTAATGGCAGGTTTGGTCATCATCATAATTCCATCCTAACTCTTGAACTCTCAGTCACCCCTGTTGTTTCTTGCAGTTAAAAGGTGATAAGCATTTCAAGAATGGTACGTAGTTTGAGAATTTATTTTACGGAATCTTCAATGTGCATCCAAGATAACTTTAAAAAAACATATAATAACTTGTCTTGCGTATACCCGTTGTGGTTGATTGCTTGAAGAGTTGCTTATATTTTCCCCTCATTTTAAGCCCCTTTTCATGCTTTTCTTGTATACTTTGTACTATGCATGCGTTGCATTAAGTGCTTATACTATTTTGATTTTATTGGAATGTTTTCTTTACTGTGCCTCAGGAATTCTATTACACCCATTCCTTCATTGAGCACAACTACAGCCTTCTTTCCTAATTGACGACAAGTTCAGTTTGGGGATGTTTTTGAAAATTTGTACATATCTTCGTAATTTTTTTTAAATCTTTGCTTGAAATGCTTCCAAATACTATTCGCCTCTTGTGTAGGTATGCTGAAGATGGTACTTGAGCGTGCGAAGAATCCAACTCTGCGTAGAACCCCTTCATCACACAACTACCTTATAACAAGCATTAGGAAGTAAATTATGTATTGACGTCATCATAATAACTGGGAGATTTGAGAGACATGATGAACATGAAAAACAAATAGACATAACATACCGCACAGTCGGTGGAGACTTCAATAGCACGTAAGGGGAGACAGGCGCCGGTACCCAGTCCGAGGTCTGAGATCGATACCGGCAGGGCAGGCGAGTTGAGCAATCCCATTGGCGTTGAGGCTGTCAGCCTCAGGAAGACCATAGAGTCGACCGTTGAGTCGTATGCAGGTTGTGCTGAGAAAGTGGCACGAGATAAGGGAGCCAAGCACAGGAGAAGCCGACGAAACCAGAGACGAGCTGTACAGAGGAAGAAGATTAGAGTATGGAAGAGGAAAGTATCGAAGGAAGGGGTCCTGAGCTCTACGCCAGAGGAGCCTTGTGCGAAGCTTTTACAGTCGGATCAGGGCCGCACATCATGGGGTAGGTGCCCAACAGAGATCAGTTACGAGTTGGGCCGCGGGTCGGGCTCGTTGGGCCCAGTTATTGCGGAAGAGGAGAAGGAAGTCCAGCAGTGGGATTCAGGGACCCAGCTCAATATCACGGGCTGGAGGGGAGAGGGGCCCATGGTTCCTTTCAATTTGGGCTTGGATCCAGATGACCCGTTTGGGTTGGACCATTTAATATTTCGGACGGGTTCGTTTAAGAGACAAGGACTAGTGGGCGGAGACTTGGCTACAGACTCGGGGAGGGATGGCTTGCTGAAGACGAACAACTCTGCTATCGGAGAAGAAAAAGGGGGCTTCGCAGGGAAGGATGTATCTGCGTCATCGAACTGGAATCAAGCTTCAGTGCAGACCTGTCAGAGGGCGGCTCAGGTGAGTGACGCTCAGGGAGAGGTAAGTGAGTTTTGTTTGGAGGGTGGTTCTCCTGGAGCTGGTCCCTCAGATGGTGAGGGAATCAGGTGTGGCGGTGACGAAGCAAGTCGGGGGGTGGTTGTTGCTGTTCGGAGCGAGGTGGAGGTTGAAGGTCGACCCGACGAAGGCGAAGGAGTGGTGGAGGAGGATGGGGGATGGTACTTTCCTATCAACCCTCTTCCCTCTCAGGCTGTCCAAGAAGTGGTGGATTCTGTGGAGCCTGGAGGGGCGTCCCTACAGGTGGGATGTCGTGGGGGCTTCGATCTCGTGGAGCGTGGGCCTGAGCCAGGTAAGCCTGTCTATCTATCTCCTGCAAGGGTGGAGTTAACCCGCGAGAAGGTGATGGGTTCTTCCGCTGTAGATCCCCATCAGGTTGAGGACCCAGTAGCCAGGCATTTAGAAGCAGGGGAGATAGGGCAGTCTTCTGAACCTCTCAGGGGGGCCGGGCTGAGTGGCTCTATCAGTGATTCTCCGTTAGACCAGGAGGAGGCTACCGAATGGGTTCTTTCAGAAGTGGAAGGAGTTAGTTCATTTTTAGGCATTTCAGTGGAGGAGCATAGAGAAGAGGCAAAGATATTATTCCAAAAGTGTGAGGTCAGTGGGGCTCTTGAGGAGGTTCTTTCGGTCGGGAAGACTCCGATCGGTAGGAAGAGATTTGCGGAGATGGAGAAATGGCGGTTAGAAACGGGGGTGAATTATGATAGGTCAGCGTCCAAAGGGAAGGCAAGGTGCGTGAAGCCTAGTGGGGGTCGGAAAGTTGGAAGATGACAGAGATCTCCATTTTGTCTTGGAATGTGAGGGGAATGGGGCATCAGGAGAAGCGTCGGGCAATTCATCATTTTGTGAAATCTAAGAAGCCAGCGATTGTTTGCATCCAGGAAACGAAGCTTGAAGTTATTCAGGATTTCCATATCAAGGAGGCTTGGGGTATGGTAGCCCCAGATTGGATTGCAGTGCCATCTTTGGGGGTCTCGGGGGGCATTCTCCTCATGTGGGATGCTGCTAAGGTGGTAGTTCTGGACTCTGAATTGGGGGCCTATTCGGTGTCAGTTTTGTGTAGACTGGTGCAGGACGAGTTTACATGGGTCTTTACAGGAGTTTATGGTCCTACTCGAGGGGCGGGCGATAAGCACCTTTGGTCGGAGTTAGAGGATGTTAGTGTCCGGTGGGGAAGCCCTTGGTGTTTGGGGGGCGACTTCAATTGTATCCGATTTGCGTCTGAGAAGAAAGGGGGTAGTGCCCTAACGACTAAAATGCGAAGATTTGGAGAGTTTATTAATAGGCATGAGCTTATTGATTATCCGCTTCGGGAGGCCCAGTTCACGTGGGGGCACTCGGGGTCTAGTGGGAGAGCTAGCCGTCTGGATAGATTCCTTATCAGCCCGGAATGGGAGATTCATTTTCCGAATGTTGTTCATTCCTCTCTCCCGCGGCCTATTTCGGATCACGCGCCTATCATGCTGGAGTCGAGGTGCTTCCGGGGTGGTCCTTCCCCTTTCAGATTTGAGCTAATGTGGCTCAAAGACGAGAGGTTCCTCCAAGTAGTGGCAGAAGCTTGGGGAAGTGTGGAGGGGAGGGGGTCAGCCAGTAAGCGGTTTAGCATGAAGTTGAGAGCCCTTAAATCTAAACTTAAGGTGTGGAATAAGGAGGTTTTCGGGGATTTAAGGAGGAGGATGGAAGGGCTTCTAAAGGAGATAGCCGATAGGGAAAGAGAGGCGGAGACCACAATAGTCTCAGATGAAGTGATGAGAGAGTTGGAGGCCAAGAGGTTGGAATATATGGAGGTGCTCAAGTTAGAAGAGATTAACTGGAAGCAAAAGGCTAGGGTCAAGTGACTGAGGGAGGGTGACCGTAACACGAAGTTTTTCCATCGGACAGCAAATTTCAACAGGAAGCGTAACTTTATATCTAAGTTAAAGGTGGGAGGAGTTTTAAGGGAGGAGCGCAGGGAAATTGAAGATGGGGTGGTGGCCTATTACCAAGGTCTATACCAAGAGAGGGAATCATGGAGGCCTCGGCCGGATGGGTTGTTCTTTGAAAGGTTGTCCCTAGAGCAGAGCACTTTCTTGGAGAGGCCTTTCGACGAGGAGGAGGTGCTAAGCATCATTCGGGGGATGAAGGGGGACAAAGCCCCTGGTCCGGACGGATTTTCTATTGAGTTTTATAGAGCTTGCTGGGATACGGTGGGGCACGACTTGATGGAGGTGATGCAGGAATTTCATGATACTGGTTGTTTTGACAAAGGTATTAATCACACTTTTGTGGTGTTAATTCCGAAAAAGGAAGGAGCGGTGGATCTTTCGGATTTCCGACCAATCAGCCTTGTGGGTAGTGTGTATAAGATCCTTTCTAAGGTGTTGGCGGTCCGCTTGCAGAAGGTGATGGAGCATCTCATTTCTCCCCATCAGGGAGCTTTCGTGGGGGGGAGACAGATTATTGATGGGATTCTGATAGCTAATGAGTGTATTGATGCCCGGATGAAGACTAATATCCCTGGTCTTATCTGTAAAGTTGATTTGGAGAAGGCGTATGACCATGTTAACTGGGGTTTTGTGGACTATATGCTTGGTAGAATGGGTTTTGGCTCCAAGTGGAGGAAGTGGATTCAGATGTGTATCTCTTCCGTGCACTTTTCTATCTTGCTGAATGGGAGTTCGGTTGGGTACTTTCCCAGTTCGAGGGGATTGAGGCAGGGAGACCCGCTCTCTCCTTTTCTTTTTGTTTTGGTTTCGGAAGCGTTGAGTCGTATGTTATCCCGAGCCGAAGGGGTGCTTTTTGAGGGATTCTCGATAGGCTCAGGGCAGCTCCGCTCATCTCATCTCCAGTTTGCTGATGACACCCTTATATTTTGCAATGCGTCGCAAAGAAACCTTTTGTATTTGCGGTGTCTCCTTCGATGCTTTGAAGTGGTATCTGGTTTGAGAGTCAACTTGGCTAAATCAGAGATTGTGGGAGTTGGAGAAGTGGGGTGTATCGAGCAATTAGCAGGATGTTTTGGTTGTCGGGTGGGGTTTCTTCCGACAATGTACTTGGGGGTGCCTTTAGGGGGCGGTTTTAAATCTACGGATTCGTGGGCGCCTATGCTAGAGAGGTGTGCTCATCGGCTTGCTTGTTGGAAGGCGCATTACCTTTCTAAAGGCGGGAACTTAACTCTTATCCAAAGTGTGCTCAGTAGTCTTCCAACCTATCTTATGTCCTCTCTCACCATCCCCAAATCGGTGGCGATGAAATTAGAGCGTATGCAAAGAGACTTCCTATGGAATAAGAAGATAGACTCTTTCAAGTACCATTTGGTGGCGTGGAAGCATATTTGTCGGCCGAAGAAAGAAGGGGGGTTAAATTTGAAGTCCTTGATCCTAGTCAATAAGGCATTGCTAGGTAAATGGATCTGGCGTTTTGGGTTGGAAAGACATAGTCTGTGGCGTGCAGTGATAGTTGCCAAATATGGGGAGCAATCGCGGTGGATACCTAATCAAGTGAAGACGTCTCATGGGTGTAGTCTGTGGAAGGGGATTATGGCAACGACTAATATAGTAGTTCCAAAATTTCGGTTCGTAGTGGGCCGGGGATCAGAGGTTCGATTATTGGAAAGACATTTGGTGTGGAGATTCCAGACTCCAGGATGATTTTGGAAACATGTTCAGGTTAGCCATAGATAGCAACGCTCTGGTTGGAGATTATTTGGATAGAAGGGGAGATGGTGTGGCGTGGTGTCCGGCTTTGAGACGGGATTTGAATGATTGGGAAGTAGAGGAGGCGGCGCAGCTGTTGACGCGGATTAGCCATATCTATCCGCGGGAGGATATAAGGGACCGTAGAATTTGGGCAGGTAGCAAGAATGGTCACTTTTCAGTTAAAGCTTTGGCTCAGGCTTTGGGGCCTACCCCCTTGGGATCATTCCCGTATAAAGTAATTTGGAACTCAGGGTTTCCGTCCAAAGTATCGTTCTTTCTTTGGAATGCCGTGTTGGGCAAGATTCTCACCTGTGACAACCTACAACATCGAGGGTGGAGTTTGGCTAATAGATGCTTCCTTTGTCTGCAAGCAGCGGAGTCAGTGGACCACTTGCTTCTCCATTGTCCTATGGTGGTTGGCATTTGGGGGTTTTTTCTTACGCGACTGGGAGTGCAGTGGGTGTTTCCGGCATCCTTTTATAGCTTCTTAGCTAGTTGGGGGAGGGCCAGCGAGAATGAGGTGTTGGCGGCTATTTGGGCTGTGTTGCCGGGCGCTATAGCATGGATGGTGTGGGGGGAGAGGAACCGCCGAGTGTTCGAGGGAGTTGCGGTGCCTCCTACTCGGATATGTGCCAGGGTGCGCTCGCTAGTTTTGGACTGGGCAGGGCTCTTCAAGGATAGGGATGTGCTGTGGCAGGTTATGAGTTAATGTTCCATAGGGAGTGTGGTAGGCCAGGAGCATAATCTTCTCTGGGCTTCTTTTTGTTGAGTTTATTTTCTTGTAAACTCCCTGTTTGTGTTGTTTGCTCCTGTTTATGGCTTTCCTTTCAATAAAATTTATTATCGATCAAAAAAAACATACCGCATAACTAGGTTACAAAATTGAAAGTATCACAAACATGATTGTTTTAATTCATCGAGCGCATGAACATTTATTCTGCAAAATAAAAGTATTTAAATCTTAGGGCAAGCTGGAAAGATGGATAACAACTAAATAGTGAAAAATCAACCTCTACCAAGCTCTCCACCCGACCTCCAACACAAAACAATCCATTAGTTTTAAAGCCCATACCATCCCAACATGGGCTTTTATATCAGTCTAATCTACATAATAAAGGTAAAAGAAACCGGAGAACACTTCCCAGAAAATCTTCCCACACTATATCGAACTTCTAACTACTCTCAAGCCCTTATCTTCCATGCTAAAGACTAATTTGTGCCAGAAAATCTCAATATCCATGCTTCAGGTCTAGATGGCGCAGAAGAAAACTTCCTAAAACATATCTTGGACTTAGGTATAGGCTTTTGTTTTTGTTGATCAATAAACTTAGGTGTAGCTTTCTGTTTTCTGCTTTTGCCACCAGGAAATCCATTCCTCTTTAATGTATTTACGACTGTTCATCTCTTGTTGGTGTTGTTTCTTTTCTGATTCAGATAAATTGCATCTTCCACGACATAAAACTGGTCCGCTGATACTCATTTCTTTTTGGTTGACGACTTTGATCCAGAAATTCTGCATATTTCACTTGTTAATTGGAAACTCAAGGAGAATTCTGTGATAAATTTTTCTAGAGCTTGTGAATACATTTTTTTTTTTAATGTATGTATGCAGGTTAGACTTGAAGCAGCAAAGAAGAGAGCTGAAGAAGCAAAAAAGGCAACATTGGAAGCTGAGAGGAGGGCAGCAAAAGAAGCTTCAGAAAGAGAAACTACTGAAACTACTAAAATGATGTCTCCTGAAGTGGCACGAAAGGAAGCTATGGGACGCCAGGGGGAAGTCAAGGCCGAAGGACTAAATGCTCAATCTAAGGGATCTGGATTCGGACCCAATAAAGCGCAATCAGCAGGTATTGTAATTTCTGGGTTACATGTTTGCTTTTCAATTTATGATATGATTCAATTCATTACTTTCTTTCATCTTGAAGTTTGATGGTTTTGAATTTTCAATCAAATCATGTTCCTTACTGATCCAAATTTGAGATTGTGTATGAATGGTTTTGATATTCCTTACTAGCTTCGTTCCATGGGTAGACTATTCATTCATTTTATCCCTCTTTGAGAGGGCTGTTCTAAATCTCATCACAGATACTAAACTTTTAGGGAGCATATCTACTACATTTTTTTGCAGGGATTCGCGTGTGATACTTCCTACTCATTAATGGAATTTACTTAAAGGGGAAGATGAGGATAAATAAAAAAACAATGAGCGTAAAGAAAAGACTACAAAAGTACTATAAGTTGACAGAGACTTCAAGAATGAATGCATGGTTTCTATTTCATAATTTCATTTGCGTTGGCCATCTCTCACTAAATATGAGCATCTTGATGGAAGTACTACATTTGGCAGATTTTGAATAGATGTTTTTTTATATAAAATTTAGAAGAGGACCATGCTTTTGTGTTTCTTAAGTTTTGCAATTTAGGATTTTTGTCCCATCTGAGGTTACAAGTCCACAATGTGTGATGGCAGGTAACATACTTAAGTCTGCAGATAGTGCATTAAAAGTGGAGGAAGGAAGACTACAAAAGTTCAAGGAATTAGATGAAAAGAACCGGGCATTGAGTTTGAGTTCCAAGAAGGTAATGCCAGCATTGCTGGGTCAAGTTGTTTCTGCTTTTCCAATTCCTAGTTTAAATGTTACTGTCTATTATAGTTGTTTGTTAACAATTTTATAACCTTTTAATACCAAATTGGAATATTTTTGCAAAAGTATTTTAATCTGTATTATCTCGCATCGTGAAATTTACTGTCGGATGAAAGTTAAGAGTGTATAATTTTCCCAAATTTTTGTTTTGATAAGATTTCCAAGAAATATTGAAATCTGGTTTCATTTAGCCTTTTTTTTAAAAAAAACAGGAAGTTGTTGTCCATATGTAGATATGTTTAATAAACTTGCATTAGATATTTCAATATTGGAATCACATATACTTTGCATACTTCTTAGAAAACTCTTCCTGATCTGATTCATCTACAATGCCAAATTACTTCTCTAGATCTCTTGGTCACAAAATTTTATTTCTGGGCAGGATTTTCATAGCTATGAACTGCAGATTGCCAGGCGGATTAAACAAATAACTGGGACCAAAGAGAATGTTAGGTAAGGTGAATGCCTTTTTCTAGGCCAGATTGTCTGGGTAAATTGTGGTTTATAAATATTTTGTTTGCATGTATGTTACTATAATACTTCAGTTGCAATGATAGCTAGAATCCAATCAATCCATGTCTTAAAGATTCTGCTAAATATGCTATATGTTTGACCTTTGGTGTGCACTGTGTAAAGTGGACCTATGATATCCTTGTAAGATAAACACTTTCCCACGTAAGCGAAGGCTCTTAGTGCGTATGCCTTATCCTAATAATTATTGATGCCATTGATATCAAAAAGGGGTCTCTTGAGTGTGAATCATAGGATAAATTTGGATTTATCTGTTGGCTTTTTTTTTTAAAATGTGGTTTTGTAATTTGTATCTTATCACAAATGGTGATTAGATAGGCTTTACTTGGTTTACCTAAACTCCTGTGTTTCTCCCTTCTGTTCTTAATATAATCTACCATTTGGCTTGATACTTTGAGAACTTGAGCCACTTCCTTTTAGTTGATAGACTGATTTATTGGAGGTTTTAATTCCTCTTATTTATTGTTCATAATCTTCAGATACCTATTAGCTTCTAGTGGTTATCCATGAGTAGTTTTTCAGATTGATGATAAAAACTAAAAGGCTTACCTTCACACTTGAAGTTATATTAGTTCATAATTATCTTGCAAGGTTCCTATGTTCTTTAAGTACATGAGGTAGTTCTAAGAGATGTTCCTGTTTGCATTTCCTTTTAACCTATTTTTCCTTATAAATCTTGTTCTCACATTGAGTTGTCAAGATGGTGCATAAGTTTAACTTGGCCACATCTTTTTACTCCTCCATCTGAAATCTTTCTTTTATCGTAATTTTCCTCTTTACATGTTTTTGGGGATTGGAATGCTTCTTTGCCTTTAGTGAACATTGGCGATGATGTGAGATGTCTTTCGAGTATAATGTAGTTGATATTTGACATGCTTGTGGCATTTTGCAGATCAAAAGCGAATGACCTAATTAAAATTTTTAACGATCCTATTTGCCCTCAGTCCATCAGTATTGCATTGTTTGCAAAGAAGGTATTATCCATTAGCTGATTATATGTTTTCCCTCTCTGTTTTTTGTAAAATCCTGCATTAGTGGCAAAAAGCTTCTATATCTCTCTGATTTTCTTCTCTTAATGTTGTAATAATTAATGGCTATCAAATTATTGTTGAAGAATCTTCATATTTGTTGTGGGCCCTACATCCATGGTTGTTAAATCCTTGCGATTTACGATTCGATTCGAATCCCAAACAAAACGATTCAAATCGGAGGTGAAAATCTTAATTGGGTAAATCTCATTTGATTTGCGATTCATATTACGATTTGCGATTCAAATTGTAAGATTCATGCGATTCATACGATTCGAGCACGAAACCCCTTTTACGGACCAATACTTAAAAAATATATTTTATTCTTTCGATTTTCTAAAGGTACTTTATGGTTTTTAAGAAAAGAGAAGAAACAGGAAAACTCCTGTTACGGACATGCCAAAACCCCTATTTGGGTTGTCTCTCTGTTGTGAAATGAGAAAAAAAATGAGATGAAAGAATGAGCAAGATGATGGAGTTGGATTTTGGGAAAACTTGATAGTTAATTTTATTAGTCTTTTTAATTGTACAAGTCTTTTGATACTTAATCTCATACAACATGATTATATGAGTTTACTTTTGTTGATTTATGTTTAATGATATTAGTTTTTTTTTCATTTTAGGGAGATCATTTGCATTTTTTTTTTATAGTGTATGCAATGAAATATTCATTACTTTCTTTTATCAATAGATATGAATGAAATCTTTTGGATAATAGATTATTCTATTTTTCTGATTTATTAAGTAATTTTTTGTATTTTTTAAACAATTTTTTAAAAAACTGGATTGAATCTTACAATTTACAATTTGAATCCCGATTTAAATCAAATCAGTCCTAAAACGATTTTACGATTCGATTACGATTTAACAACCTTGCCTACATCTACTCTGTGGGTCCCACTCTTGGTGTTAATCTAGATCCTTTGTTCTTAATAGTTTGATATCTATATTGTATTGCTGATGTAACTGAGCAGGCGGCAGATCTATCTTTTCATGTTTTAATCAGTGTTTTAAAAAGTGTGTGAGGCTTACGCCTCAAGGCTTGCCTTGGGGCGAGGCTTAAGGAAAACGCCTTGTGGCTTAACCATGAGGCTCACATCTCATGAGGCACATGCGTCATGCCTTGAAACTCCTGTTATGTCTATGGCGTACGTCTCATACAGTAACTGAAATTACGTTTCTAGCCACAATTGAGACTTCAATGTCATTTTTTTTTTAATAATTTGTTATTTGTTTCAAGTAATTTATATAATATTTCCTATGTATACGCGTGCACCCACATGAACACACACATTGTAAACGAATACAAATATATATATATATATATATATATATATATATATATACACACACACTATAATCTTTCATTAACTTTTTGAATCTTTTTGAAATTTTTCTTATATTTAATTTATTTGTAAAATGAGAGAGCATGAAGCTTTCTTGTGAGGCTTACGCCTCACGGATCTTGAGGTCCTAACGCCTCGCTTCACGCCTTCACGTTTTAAAACATTGGTTTTAATGACTTTTAATATAAAGAGAGGGAGGAAGAGCCAGCCCTAATTCTGCTGGAGACTTCTCCTCTCAGTCTTCTTCTTCCAAACTTCTTCCTTCTTCTTTTCTCTCTTCTTTTCTCCTTCATGCATATTACAAATCTGGTTTTTATGTTGTCACATGGTATCCGAGCTTAACTAGACAACATAAAGATCAGTTTTTTTTCCAGATTTTATATTTTGCACTTAGTTGCTGGTGGGATTTTTTTTTACGGATCAGAGTTGATTTTCTGGTTGTCCTTACCTTGTTGGTAAGGATGGTTGGTATTACTTTGATGACCTTGATATCAATGAAACGTGTGATCAAGGAGTTGTTGCTGCCGTATGTTCATTATTTCTAAGCTGTGAACGTGGTTGATGGTCGAGATTTCTGGTTTGAGGTTGGTACTTGGTAGTAGTTGTGAGATTCTTTTTCAGTTGATTGTGGTATAAATCTGTACTTCTGGTTGTTGTTTAGTACTAATATGGAATCAAAATCAGCATCTTCATCATCAGTTATTGGTTCTACATTGTCGGGTGAGATGTCGATTCCCCATCTTAATGCATTAATTACATCTGTTAAATTGAATGGGAGAAACTATATACATTGGGCTAAATCTTTTGAAGTTTTTCTTATGGCTTGAGATAAGGACTGTTTCCTTACAGATACTAAACCCGAGGAAGATAATGCTAAGTATAGACAGTGGATGCGAGATGATGCTCAAATTAGATCATGGTTGTGGAACAGTATGAAACCTGAAGTTAGTTTCAATGTAATGTTTTTGAATACTGCATAGGAGGTATGGGATACATTTAAAGAGATGTAATCGTCAGAAAAGAATATCTCTCGAGTTTATCATTTGTATGAAGAGATTTTCTCCTTTCAAAAAGGAGAAAAGTCTCTAGGGGAATACTTTGCCAAACTTACTGGAATGTGGGAAGAATTATCTATGTATCATCCTATAACCTCAAATGTGAAACTTATGAAGAAACAAAGAGAAGCTATGAAGGTGGTGAAATTGTTGTATGGGCTCCCTAATGAATACCAATCGTTAAAAGATCAGATTCTCGGAGGTGATGCCATTCCATATGTGACAGAAGTCTATGCTAGACTTCAACGAATTTCTGTTGGGAATGATGTGATGGGTTCCCAATCAAGTAGTGGTGAAAGGTCAGCATTAGTTACCTCTTCTGGTTATAACGAAATGCGTGGTGGACGCAACAATCGGGGTGGTGTTTGAGGTGGTCGAGGTAGAGGTGGACGTGGTGGTAGAGGAGACCCTTTTTGTACTCATTGTGGGTTGACTAATCATACTGTTGATTTTTGTTGGGATCTTCATGGGAAGCAGCCTAGAGCAAACCAAGCAGTGGTAGCTGATGATTTGTCTTCTGAGGGTAGGCCTACTACCAATGCTTCTTCAAATACAGGTGCTGATCAGATTACCGTAATGGTATCAAAGGAAGAATATGCTCGTTTTCTATCCTCCAGTGGTTATACATCCAATGATGCTCCTTCCACCTCTACTGCTACATTTGCCCAGTCAAGTAAAACATGTCTCATGTCATCCCATTTCTCTCCTTGGATCATTGATTCTGGGGCTTCTGATCACATTACAAGTAATCCTAGTATATTTCTTCTCTTGGTTCAGTTCCCTCTAGTATGTCTGTTACGTTGGCTGATGGTACCTTGTCCAAAATTAGTGGACTTGGTACTGCTCAACCTAATGAATCTGTTCCTTTACCCTCTATTTTATTCGCACCTAAATTCCCTTTCAGTCTTTTATCGGTCAATCAAGTGACAGTCTCTAAACTGCCCAGTTACATTTTTTCCATCTCGTTGTATTTTTCAGGATCTCAAGACAGGAAGGACGATTGGTGGAGGACATGAGCGGAATGGTCTCTATTACTTGAAGTGAGAATTAGTGGGTGTTGCAGTTCTTTATAAAGAATTCTCCTCTCCAATGGCATTGTCGTTTGGGCCATCCTTCTCTCCCAAAGCTTCAAAGGTTTGTCCCCTCTCTCTCCCAGTTATCGAGTTGGGATTGTGAAACCTGCCAACTGAGTAAACATCATAGAGCGTCTTTTCCTTCTAGAGTTGAAAAGCGGAGTCCGGTTCCTTTTAAACTAGTTCATTATGATGTATGGGGACCTTCTCGGGTTCCTAGTTTGTTGGGTTTTCAGTATTTTGTTCTTTTTATTGATGATTATTCTAGAATGACTTGGTTATACCATATGAAAAACCGGTTAGAAGTGTTTTCATTGTTCCAAATTTTTCATAATGAAATAGAAACTTAGTTTGGCTCAAATCTCTATGTTTAGATCAGATAATGCTTTGGAATTTGTCTCATGAATTTCAGTCATATTTGCAACATCATGGTATTATCCATCAGACATCTTGTGTTTACACACCTCAACAAAATGGTGTAGCTGAGCATAAGAATAGACATTTGATTAAAACCACTAAATGTTCCAAAATATTTATGGGGGGATGCTGTTCTTAGTGCATGTTACTTAATTAATCGTATACGTTCATTGCTTTTGAATGGAAAATCCCTTTTTTCTCTTTTGTTTCCCAATCACCCTATTTTCTCTAGTCCTCCCAAAACTTTTGGGTGTACTTGTTTTGTTCATCTGTTTGGGCCAATTTTGAACATGATGAAAAAGTTCTTCCATCAGAAATTCCGCTGCCTATTGTTTTTCCAGATGATCTAGTTCACGAAGCTACATCTCCTCAAAAAGGCTTCAGCCACACTTACTTCAAGAAAAGAAGGAAAGAGCTAGTGTTAGAGATTATTCCATCTCTTCCTGCACCTTCATCTCCAGATCTTCTTGAGATGCCACCTTCTAACTAGAGATCTAGTTGTATAGTTCTTTTTGTTGACCTACCAGCTGCTCTTCGTAAAGGTAAACGTACATGTACTGAACATCCCATTGCAAATTTTGTTTCCTTTAAGCAATTGTCCCCCACTTATCATAAATTTGCTCTTGCTTTATCATCTGCTTCTATCCCTAAGTCTGTTCAAGAAGCATTACTGGACAAATTGTAGAGACCCGAACTCTATTTCATGTCTTTAATATAATTAATGAGGGTAGAATGGCCTTTTGTGATGTTTTGTGCATGTTTTGATTATGTCTAAGCGGCATGAGTGTTTAAAAGGCTTAAGCGAAGAAACAGTGGAAAAACAGAGCATGTGATCGATTGCAGGAGACCTACAATCGATCACACTCAATCTAAAACTGGGGAAAATCTCTGTTCTAGTTGCAATCGATCGCAGGGTACTTACGATCGATCTCACTCAGTCAAAATTTTGGAAAAATTGTTCTATGTGATATGCGATAGATCAGCATCAGTACGATCGATTGTACTGGAGGCTACGATCGATTGCAGGATATACTTGTGGGAGAATGAGTTGTCAACTTATGATGCATCGAAAAAGGAGACATTTGTAATGCGTGCGGCAATACTCTAGACAATTAGCGACTTTCCAGGGTATGCCTTGTTGTCAGGTTGGAGCACGAAAGGGAAGTTGGCATGCCTTTCATGCCACAAGGACACTTGCCACTTATACTTGTCTAAAAGCAGGAAGCATTGCTACATGGGGCACTGTTGTTTCTTAGCAATGGATCACTGGTTCCGGAAAAATAGAAATTCTTTTGATGGCACCGTAGAGTCCGGTTGTGCGCCAACTGCAATGTCTGGGTCTGATGTGTTGCGTCAGTTAGAGGGTATTACCTTCTTCCTTGGAAAGCAGACTGGGAACAAACGACCAAGGCAGACCCGATCAATCGCAGTCGTGCACAGGAGTTTTTAAAAAAGTTACTGAAATTGGGGTTTTAAACCCCTAGGCTATAAATAGAGGTTCTATTTCGAGGGTTTTAGGGTTCTAACTTTTCTAAACCTAATTTGGCAAAGAGAGAAGAGAAAACCTAGGGTTCTAAGGAAGAGATTGCTTGGAGAGGAAGAAGATAGCTAGAAGATCACAAGAAAAGCTTGGAAATCAACATCAAACCTTCTTGGGAGCGTTTTGGATCAAAAGGAACGATCCCAAAGGTCGATATACTTTCCAACTCACTTCTATTATGAATTTATGTATGTTTAAAATGGTTTAAGCTAGAAATGATGGATTATTGGTATGATTATGATAAGATAATGAATAATGATATGGGGATTATGGTTTATCATGAATGGGTATGACTATTAGACTATATGAATATAATATGGGGTTTTCTTATTAAATGGATGATGTTTAGCCTTAAGAATTGAATGAATGGAGGATGAGAATATATGTGGATGAATTTATGATTTTATATGGTTTTTGAATTGTGTACAAATGGAGGATAGGAATGTAAGTGGAATGGATTCATGGTTTATATGGTTGGTGGAATGTGTACAAATAGAGGAATGATATATATATATGATGGAGGATGAGTATTTTTAAAGATTGATTATAAAATATGCTAAGAATTATGATAAGGTATATATATATATATGTGATTCTTTGTTAAATTATGCCTAATTATTTTGAATGGTAATTGATATTCGGGAAGGTAATAACTTAGAGAAAAGACTTCCAAGTTGAGAATTCTCTAACCAGGGAGATTTAACCTGGCGGAGTTTCTTGGCGGAGGTTTGGAACCTAAGAGATGACTGATTCGAATGTTAATTGCGACACTTATGCACAAACTCACATGTGTGTAAGATAAGTCTCACAAGCCACACATGTGGACCACAAGCATAAGCATTGCATATGCCTGATAGATTGAATAAGCCCAATGAGGGATCTGAATACATGTATGAACTTGAATAAGCTGCTTAAATACTCATAAGCATTTCATACTTCCAATGAGAGATTTGAATAAGCCCCGTGAGGGATCGGAATAAGCTGCTCAAAGACTCATAAGCACGTGGTCTCATAAGCATAAGCATCTCATAAGTATGTTGTCTCCTAAGTCTAATGTTCTCACAAGTACACGAGTCAAGGTGATGATATGATGTATATGAACACATGTTCTTCCGCACTCTGATTATGTTATTATGCTATTGGTTATGATTCTAACTAAGTGCAGGGATATTATGTTATTGGTTGGATTTTATATGCACCGAGTGCTTTTGTACTCGGCCAGACTTTTGTCTTGGCAGGTGTGGAGCCCGAGTTTGTAGGTGGGCCTTGGGTGGAGGAGGCTTACGACGTAGAGGAGGAGATTGATCCCTTTGTTGAGGGAGAATGAGATTTGGACAGGTGGCTCTATCATTAGGCCTTTACCTTTGAGTTGTGAGGAGTTTTGTATTAGACTTACTATGTTTTAGTTGATGTTGCTTATCAGATTACTTTATAGTCGGGTATCTGACTTTTTTTGTTTACGGTGGGTTATGTTTATGTTGACCATAGACTTGAGCAGGATGATTTGGTTTTATATATCGAAATTTTATTACTCTCATTTTTGGAGACTGGTGTTGTATGTCTTGTATGTCATGGGATTTAAGCAGGTTTAAGAAATGTGACGACCTAAAGTCCTATTTTGGTCAAGGTAGGATTTGGGGTCGATACACAAACACTGGAAATTGGCCATAGATGAGGAAATGGCAGCTATGTATTCCAATGATACTTGGGAGTTATCAGATCTTCCAACTGAGAAGAAATTTGTTAAGTGTAGATGGGTGTATACAGTTAAATTTTTACCATATGGTTCCATAGAAAGATTGAAAGATAGACCAGTAGCAAAGGGGCACACACAGGTATATGGAGAGGATTATCTGGATACCTTTTCTCCAATAGCTAAACTCAATTCAGTTAGAGTTGTTATCTCTATTGCTGCTAATCGTGATTGGCCTTAATTCCAACTAGACGTGAAGAATGCCTTCTTACATGGGGACTTGCAGGAACAGGTGTTTATGGAACAAGCCCCAGGATATGTTGCTCAGGGGGAGTTGTCTTCTAAAGTGTGCAAATTAAAGAAGTCCATCTATGGGTTGAAACAATTACCAAGAGCTTGGTTTGAAAAGTTCAGCATTGTAGTAATATCTTATGGTTTGAAGAGAAGCAAAGTGGATACTCAATATTCTCCCAATGTACTGCTTCAGGCTATATCATCCTTGTGGTTTATGTAGATGATATTGTTGTTACATGTGATGACCTCATGGGTATTGAAAAGTTGAAGCTCTACTTTTAATCTCAATTTCAAATCAAAGACCTTGGCATCTTACGTTATTATTTGGGAATAGAAGTGGCCAGATCTAAAATGTTACGTTATTATTTGGGAATAGAAGTGGCCAGATCTAAAATGGGAGTTAATCTGTGTCAGTGGGAGTATGTGTGATCTATTGGAAGAAACAGGTATGTTGGGTACAAAACCAGCAAATATGCCAATGGATTTTCATCTTAAATTTCAACTTGATGAAGGAGAGTTGATGAATGAGAGTTATTGGAAGATCCTGGTATGTATCGGAGACTTATTGGAAAGCTCATTTATTTGAATATCACAAGACCTGATATTGCATTTTCTGTAAGTGTGGTTAGTCAATTTATGCAAAATCTAGGACTTCACACTTAGATGAAGTTATGAGAATTTTGAGATACCTCAAGGAGGCTCCTGGGAAAGGTATTTTGTATAGATCTTATGGTCATTTGAATATAGAAGGGTACTCAAATGCAGACTATGCAGAATCAAGGTGTGATCTAGATCTACTACTGGTCATTGTACTTCTGTTGGTGGAAATGTGGTTACATGGAAGAGTAAGAAGCAGAACACAGATCTATGGCCCACACAACCTGTGAGCTTGTCTGGATAAAATCATTGCTGGAAGAGTTAGGATTTGAAGTTCAAGTTCCAATGCTCCTACATGGTGATAATCAAGTGGTTATTCACATAGCCAACAATCCAGTGTTTCATGAAAGAACAAAGCATATAGAGGTGGATTGTCACTTCATTCATGACAAGATTTCTAAAGGAGAATTCTCGACTCCCTATATTTCATCCCATGATCAAATTGCAGATTTATTCACCAAAGAACTTGGGAAATCTCAGCTTGAGAAGCTTATTTCCAAGGGTGGACATGTATGATATCTATGCTCCAACTTGTTAATGGGTCCAACTCTTGGTGTTAATCTAGATCCTTTGTTCTTAATGGTTTGATATCTATGTTGTATTGCTGATGTAACTGAGCAGAGGGCAGATCTGTCTTTTCATGTTTTAATGACTTTTAATATAAAGAGAGGGAGGAAGAGCCGGCCCTAATTCTGCTGGAGACTTCTCCTCTCAGTCTCCTTCTTCCAAACTTCTTCCTTCTTCTTTTCTCCTTCACGTATATTACAAATCTGGTTTTATGTTGTCACTTAATTATGGTGCATGTTAGTTTGGAAGTTCCGCTTGCAAGTTTTCCAATAGAAATCATGGAAAAATGAAGATGAGAAAGCCTTAAGGGCCAGCTCGAATCCTAATAAAGGTTTGGTAATGTATGGGGGAAATTGGAGTCTCTTTTGATTTAGCTTTTTAACAAAAACTTAAAAGACAAAGAAAATGGCAGACTAATGGAGAAAAAGGATCATTGTACCTACATACAAGAATATAGGTGATATAAGAAATTGCTACAACTACAAAAGTGTCAAACTTAGCTGACAAATAAAAAATGGGATAGAGTGGTGGAGCAAATTGATACAAGAAACAAAACCAGTTCAGCTTCATTTCCGGGAGGTCAATTATTGTGCACATCATCTTAGGCTATTTAATGGAGAAGTTTAGTGAAAAGAGAATGAATCTCTACATATTTTCTTATTGTCTTAGAAAAGCATACGATAAAGTACCTAGAGAGATAATCTGGTGGGTATTGAGAAAGAAGGGAATCACGCGCGGTATATCGAGTCATTGACATCTGTAAGGATTTCTGAGAAAGCGGTGACTAATGTGGAAACAACGGGTGAAAACAGGGGCAGGGGCACGGCCCCCAAATTTTTTTGGAATTCTGTTGTTATATATGGGTATTTTAAAAAATAAAAAATATATTTAGTTATTTTTATAGAATTGTCCCCCTAAATTTCTATATTAAACTTAGCTTTATACATATTGGTCCCCCAAGTTTCTGAATTTTATAATCTAATTAGATAATATTTATGTTTTGACCCTTGTGTCCTTTTAAATATATTAATCAATCCTATATTATAATTTTAAAGAGTTCAATCCTTCCAATTTTAAGTATTTATTCTTTAGACCGCGCATTCGGCTATGTAGCCAAATGTCGGTCCACGTGTCCCTTTTAACACATGTTTTCACAGTGGGTTTACACTAGTGCACAGCCTTGAATTCTATTGCACTGCATGAATTAATCACTCATATAAAAGATGAGGTTTCATGATGTATGTAGTTTGCACATGGTGTGGTGTTGATTGACGATACGAGAGAGGGTGAATGCAAAACTGAAATGAGGAAGGATGCTTTAAAATCTTTTTTTTTCTTTTTTAAAGTTCGGACCAAGGCAAAATATGTGTAGTGCAACTTTAGTGAGGACATTCATGGAAATGAAATGTTAGTTAAGATTGATGGTCAAGAGATACCAAAGCAACCAGTTCCTTTATCATAGATTGATTACACTCAAGAAGGGTGAGACTAGGATGATCTTATTCTTACCTATAGAAGTAGAGCTGGGTGGCTGAAGCAGAGATATGCTTTTAAATTACTATGTGATTGACACCAATCAATTTCTTTTTGCATTGCTTACAATTGAATTAGTCGCTCTTATACAAGATGAGATTTCATGATGTATGTTGTTTGCAAATGGTTTGGTGTTGATAGACTAGACTAGAAAGGGTGAATGCAAAAACTGGGGAGGCTGGATGCATTAAAATATAAGTGTTTCAAAATGAGTCGAGCAAAGAATGCGCAGTGCAACTTTAGTAAGGGCATGCATAGCAATGAAGTGTTAATTAAGATTTATGGTCAAGAGATATCCCAAGCAACCACATCTTTTATCATAGATTAATTATACACAAGGAGGGAGATTGAGGAGGATGTTGCCTGTAGAAGTAGAGCTAGGTGGATGAAGCACAGATGTGCTTTCAAATTGCTATGTGATTACGTATACCAATAAATTAGAAGGAACTTTTATAAGACAACAATACAACCATTTGTCCCCCAGCTTACCTTCCAAAGAAGAAAAAAAACCATCTGTGCTTTATTGACCAGAATGTTGGGAAATTATGGAATAACATATTTATAGATTGAGCCTAGCTTGAGATGAGGATGTTAAGATGTATGGTGACTAGATTAGGAATGACAAAATTAGAAATGAGCGCATGAGCGGAACCTGTGAGTAGCCCAACAGGTCATAAGTAAGGAATATCAGTTTGACATGGTTGCATCATATGCAACAACAACCTATGACCACGCCAGGGAGGAGTTCTCTAGTACAAGTTTAAGGCTCTAAAAAATAAGGCGATAATTGAGAAGGACATGGATGGAAGTAGTGAGAAACTTTTGAAGTAACTGGTTATCACACAATAAATGGCTCTTAAAAAAGTGAAATGGCAGAATAGTATTCGTGCTGTTGACCCAAATAGTTTTTTTTATCGGTAAATGCCAGAGATATATTAATAAAGACTGAAGGCATACAATGCAAGTTTCAACAAGGGTGAGCAAGGAGAAGAAACAAAGCAAAAAACATGAAAATCTAAACTAATAACAGCGACTATGAAATAAATGTGGTCCCCCAAGGGTCTCCACCCCCCCCCCCCCCCCCCCCCAAAACAGTATACCAAGTCGTGACAATAGATCGC
Source organism: Tetracentron sinense (assembly GCA_015143295.1). Classification (NCBI taxonomy): domain Eukaryota; kingdom Viridiplantae; phylum Streptophyta; class Magnoliopsida; order Trochodendrales; family Trochodendraceae; genus Tetracentron; species Tetracentron sinense. The sequence continues at coordinate 32,840,995 of CM026568.1, read as the reverse complement.
GCCCTAACTTGGATCTTGAGGATGGTCAAGGATGTGTCCTCAAATACTCTCATATTCCTCTCCTTTCATAAGGCCCATGCCATAGCCCCGGGGAAGAAAAGCCAAAATACTCCCATCGGACCTAAAAATGATACTGAAAGCCAACAGGATAAGAAGCTTCAAAAGGATCTGGGGAAGATCCAAGGGATGCGAAAAGAAACAAGACCAAACCTCTCTCGCTACACGACAATGCAACAATAAGTGATCAACAGACTCCTCTGCTAGGAGGCACATAAAACACCTGTTGGTCAGGCACCATATTCAATGCATAAGATGATCTCAAGTTAGGATTTTATCCAAAACCGCAATCCACGGGAAAAATGATACCTTGGAGGGAACAGACGAGAACCACACAACCTGATGTGGAAAAGATATATGCGGTCTAGATTGCAACGTATGCAAAAGATCTCATTGAAAACCACCCCTTGTTGTCTGGGGACCAGACACTGCTATCCTATTGGAGAGGTTTGGAAGAACCTGCTGGATAAGGGCGAGTAACCTTAGAAGTTTTTGAACCTCCCAATCGAATAGATTGCGCATAAGTTTAGGTGCCCAAATTGGGACCCCATTCTGCCACTCTAAATATTTAGTAACCGAAGCCTCCTTGTTTGTTGCAAGGAGAAACAAATTTCCATGAGTATTCTAGAGGGTGGATTGACCACACCAAAGATCATTCCAGAAGCTGATCTCCCCATTCCTCACCTTGAAGCAGGTAAGATTAGAGAATTCTCCCCATCCTTGTAACACCGCTTTCCGCACCCCAACCTCCATTGGACCACGCCCTACTCTCGGAAACCATCGAGAGGACGCCCCATGCCTAGCCTCTATGACCCAAATAGTTGGGAAGGCTTGGATGATTTGGAAAGAGAGGAACTTCAGAGTTTTTGAGGACTCTCAATCCTCGGTGCCTAGTATATGCGTGAATATCAGGCTATCAGTCTTGGAATGGTTGTCAATCTGCCGGAGGGATATGGATTTGGGTGCCTTAATCTGATATAATAGATATATTAAATGCTGGTAGCTGTGGGTAATTTTGTACGCTATAGTAATGTTATTATTTTCTAGTTTGTAGTTGAGTTTACTTCTCAGTAACCTCTTAGTTTTGTTCTGATTCTTTCTTTTAACTGCTTTAATATATATTATAGTTCATAATGATTACCGATCAAAAAAAAGGCTTGGACGATGATGATACTTGTAAGTTAGCCCTCCCATTGTATATGAAAAGTAAACTGAGTAACATTGTTCCCAATTTTTATATATTACAGGTTGTCTCCCAGTGTGAAAACCCGAGTGCAAGCTTTGGTAGTACTGCTTTTGCGTGTGGCCATGTCATTGTTCTTGTTACTTCACAGGTATGCTTCTTATTAGTCTTCAGTATATCATGTCAGTGTATCATTTTCTTTCTTTTTACATGCTCATGTATTCTGAGTTTGTGTTAAGAAATTGTTGCTTCCTATTCTGCAACAACAAATAAATAAATTGAAGAAGCCTTCATGATTTTTTTAACAACTGAATGTTTAAATTTTACTCTCTCATTGGCCATTGGCCATTGCTCATATATTTTATTTGTGTTCACATATAATTATTTATAAATGTGTATGAAACAGATTATTCTGAGTTTTATTTTGATTATCTATCTCTTTATTATTTGTGAATCAGGTCCCACTTGCAATGGATCTTGTTCTTGCTGAGTTCCATAGAGCTTGCATCTACACTGTCCCAAAACACATAAATTATTCAGAGGTGAGTCAGTTTCATCAGTCACTTGGCCATTCCCCATGACGTCTTGTAGCAGCATATCATCTTTGATGTGGGCTTGGGCATATCTAAAGACAGTTTGTTGTACAAAGCCAATAGTATCATATTAAGAAAATGGCTCAATTCAACTGGAATTAGTCAAAATATGGCCTCCAACTCATCCTTTGCTGTGCTTTCCCTGTTTGATTGATCGAAGCACATGGATGGGCCTAAATTCTAATGTTGTGCATAATACAGAAATTCCCTTTAAGAGATGGATGCATTAGGCCTACCTGATGGGCCCTGCCCATAGGGGAGGAAGTTTGATAATATTTTGACCGGGTACAGCCTAAGAAGAGAATTTCAATTAAAACCAACACTGAATCATACTCTTTTGCCTACAAAAAGGAACAAATCAGAAAGTTGAAGTGTAGCCACGTAAGCAATGACCTAAATTTGAGGATCAGCCTAACAAAACAATTCTGAGAATTCTATACTTTTTCGGATATCAAGGATAAAAGTGTAATTTTAACACAAAACAATGCTAAAATCAAAGGTTTAAGGGTACTGGTTAGTCTAAGATTGATGACAAATGGTTTAGGGTGATTCTAGAGTTTAGAAATAAGTTTAAGAGTTAAAATATGGTTTCAGATTGGAAGGGGGTATTCTGTGGTTAATGGAAATTGTAAGGACTAATCTGTAATTTTAAGGTATTACTCAAAAGATGGGAAAATCAGTTTAGGGTTTATACTTTATACGGGTTTCAAACTAGGGTTTAGGTTATCACTCTAGGGTTGAAAACAAGAAGTAAAACCAAATGAAGTTATTGGATTAGGTTTAAGCTATGTTACGCGGATTCTTTATGACAACAGGCCTGTCCCTAAAAAAGACATACCACACATATAATTAGCATAAATTCCAGCAAATTCTTTTTAACTCTTATCATCAAAAAAGAGAAGCCAATTTGGAAAGAGGAGAAGAACCACAATCCACTTCAATGGGGGGAAAAGTTTGGAGAAAAAAATAAGAGGAATTACTGATCCTGTAACTCAAAAGAAATGGAGAGAGAGAGAGTGAGAGAGAGTCAACAAGATGAATTCAGGCTACAAAAACCTCTTTTATTGAGACTAATATTTCTATTTAGAATCGATATGTCATTAGGCCATTAGTTTATTTGCTTTAATTCATGTTTTATTTATATTGTTTGATGAATACTTAGTTTTGTTTGCAATAATTTTGCTTTCATATTTAATGTAATTTCTTTTTAATCTTATATAATATTATTTATATTACGGTTAAAGTATAATAAAATTTAAAACATAAAATTATAATATCTCCCAGTGTCCCCGAATCTATCTTTTTTCTTTTTTTTTTGTGTGTGTGGGGGTGGGGGTCACCATATCAGACACACGTGTCCTTGTGTGTCCCCAAATCTATCTGCTTCTTTTTTGTGTGTGTGTGTGTGTGTGGGGGGGGGTCACCATATCAGACACACGTGTCCTTGTCTGTGCAACATAGGTTTAAGGTTTAGGGTTAATTAATTTTCAAATTTCAGAATTTAAAGAAATCTTAAGAATCCCAAAATTCAAGAAAATAAGTTTGAAAGCTCAAACCTGAATCTAAAATAGGTTTCAGAAGTTGGTATCATTGTATGGGTGTGCAGCCTTGTAACACCAAATCAGAAACCCTATAGATGAGTTCTCCTTTTCCAATTCACAAACAGTAAGGAATACCGCTTCCGAAAATAACAGCAAGATAAATGATGGAAAATAGTATGGGTGTAAGAAGGGGTGGGAGCAGCCTGTGACTCCAAATCAGAAACCCTATAGATGAGTTCTCCTTCTCCAATTCACAAACAGTAAGGAATACCACTTCCGAAAATAACAGCAAGATAAATGATAGAAAATAGTATGGGAGTAAGAAGGGGTGAGGGCAACCTTGTGACCCCAAATCAGAAACCCTATAGATGAGTTCTCCACAAACAAGAAGGAATACGGGACTGAAAATAACAGCAAGATAAATGATGTGAAATAAATTCAAACAATCAATCAATCTCTGGAATAAGCAACCAGGAGCTCGAAATTCAATGTAAAACCCTCTTATTCAATCTTCAAAGTCAATATTCAACCATTTAGCTATGAATTTGGACACATATATGACTTATATAGACCTTGAAAGACTCCTAATTAGATCCTAATTTTGAAAAATAAACTCCCAAATAGACTTGGTTCTCTTTTATCAATTTTTTTTATGTGCTCTTTTAGCAAGTACAGAAAGAGAATTGAAAGCAAATAACTCATTCCTGAATAAAATAGAATACTCTTAATAATTTCTTATTGAATTAGGAAATAAATCCTAATTAACCTCTAGGCCTAAGTTGACCTAGCAGCCTCCTTTTGAAAGGATGATTGATGGTCGACTTGAGCTTGAGGCATAGGCATAGCCATAGCCATAGCCTGTATGGTCCTAGGGGAGTTTGAACTCCTTGAAAACCTCATGCCATAGTTACCAAGTCGTAGTTCGGGAACTATTAGGCTATGGAAAATTTGGCAAAATTCAGGAAAAAGGCGGAAACAGTTAGTCAAGAGATGAATAAATAATAGCACTTTTAATTATAAAAACTTATAAAAAAATATATATATTTCATATATTAGATATTTATTCATGAACTTTTCAAGAAGTCGCAAACACTTCGTGAATAAACCGTTCGACAGAAAAATTGCGACGATTTTGAAAACAATTGGGGACCTTTGTTATTAATTATTTTGGCTCATACATCATGAGGTGTGCCTTGGTTGTTATCTCTGCAATGACTCATTTTTATATGAAATGGATTTTAAAACAATTTTTGCCTTTTCAGTCAGCATTTGAAACCACAGAAACTTACTACAAAATGATTGGCTACCGAGAAGAAGATGGGAAGATTGAAAGCACAGACCATTATTTGGAACGCTTAGAATCTTACATGAAACTCTATGGGGCATTGATTCAGGTCTGTCATTGCTTCCTACAGTCTAAAAAGTTACTTATCAATAGTAAAGAATATAGGCTTGCCAATCTTGCAGGCCAGCAACTCCTTTCTAGGTCATATTTTCCCATAAAACATAATCATTAAACTAGATTGCTTATTTTGGCAGACGGAAGTTGATGGCATCCAAAATACACATGGCCTGAAAGAAGGTTGGGCATGGCTTGCGAGGTTCTTGAATGCCCTTCCCGCCAACATATACACTGCAGTTGCATTGGAGGCCTTCCTGAAAGTAAGCTGAATACCTGAACTCATTTTGTGTACTCTGTGAACTGGTTTTCCATTTACCTGAATCATGCCTTCTATGTTTCCCAGATGGCAGGCTTTGCTCTCTTCAGAAAATACAAATCTCAGTTTAGGAAGATCCTGAACATCATATCTCGCAACTTTTTGGATGCACTGAAAGCACGAGGAGATCCAAAGCTAAACCCAGTTATCACAAGGCTCAAATCTTACATAGAAACAAACCAGTTCCTCCAGGAACCGGAAGGATGGCGTCTGCGGACTTCTTTGTTATCAGATGTGTGTGTGCCCGAGTCAGATTCAGGATTCTACCAAGAACAGTACCAATATCAGTCAAATAGGTATTTATCCCATTATTGATTGGAAGTAAACCACATTGTTGTTACTCACTTGTATCTTTAGGAGGTAACATTTATCGTAAACATTATTTTGGTTCAACATTTTATATATTTTTCCTTTGTTTAGTAAATTTTGTTAATTATTGAATAAAAATGAGCATCATGTGAATGATATGCAATTTATTTCTTTGCAAATTTTATTTCTGCTTTCTGCTAAATAAAATGTTTTTATTGGTAAATTAAAAATATTATGATAGGAGACTTGCCATAAACTCGGGGAGGAATAAGAACAATAAATTTCATAACAATATTCCAGAATGTGGCGGAAAGAACATTAGGATCAGTCAAGAATCTGTGATGTCTTCAATTGCATCTCCTAATCTCAACAAGAATCTAGAGAGAATGAAGTTGCAGAAGCTGTTAGTGGAGCTGAAATTTGTTGGTAATGGTGGTTGATTACTTGGTGAAGCTAATTCCCCATAACATCTGAAAAGAAACATGGAGAAAAAGGAGTCTAAGGGGGTGTTTGGCATCGTTCCAGCGGAACGTTTTTTCATTCCATTTCATTGGAACGCACTGGAACACGTTTGGATTGTCACGATTCTTGTTCCGTTCACGAAAACGGGATGAAAAAGAACAAAACTTCCGGAACAATAAAAAGTCACTTCACGGATCGGAACGGGCGCAACGCGATCAATTGTTCCCGATAAATTCTAAAAAGGCTCAAAAGAGTCTTCTACGCACAAACAACTCAAGAGACCAATCTCAAGCTTCCTCAACCCACCGACGATTGTCCAGAATTTTCTGACGCCGGTGAAAACTCCGGACGGCGACGAGGTATTCCCTCCCCGCGACGAGGTATTCCCTCCCCCCCCCCCTCTCTCTCTCTCTCTCTCTCTCTCTCATTCTAGTTCAACGAAAGGGGTTTCTCTCTCAACGCATGTCAAGATATGTGATCAAGGTTTTTATTTTAGAGGGTTTTGATTTGGGAGGGAATGAAATTGAGTGCAATGGTTATTGAAAGAAGAATTCTTTGAAGCTATTGGTCGAGCATGGCACAGGTGATACAAGTTGGCACCCACATGGTGATTTTGAGAGGTTCTGGGAGAAAAAGTATCAGCAGCTCATCCACCCTACAATGGAGCCCTCTATCTTTTAATTTGTTTTTATCAGAATGAAGTCCTCTATCCAGATTTTAGAATTGGGATCATCCAATCTCAAGTGTATTTAACTTGAATTAGATGTGCAGAATAATTAATTTCAATGTAGAAAGAAACGAGTAACAGAAGTAGATGTGGCTGCTCCATGGAATGATTGGGCATCAATTGGTAGTGGGGATCAAACGGCAAATTGGGTACAATAGTTTACGTTTCTGATCTACTATGGGTTTTTGAGTGTTCTTTAAATGCTGATTTCTGGAAAAAAAAAAAAAAAAAAAACCTTGGTTTTGTTACTCCACCAAATTGATACCAAAATTCTATAGAATGAAGGGTAGAAGGATGCCCCCCATTTTGTTCCTGCTCACCCAAGGAGATCTAACATGCACCCTTCATCACTCCTCTTGTGAATCTATCTTTGTTAACAAAATTTTTGGGTTCCTCTTCTACGAATTTTTTTCCCAGATCTGTGCATTATTTTTGTTGCTTCCTTCCATATTTTGAGTGATGTTTGATTCGTTAATGTAATATTTTGTGTAAAGGGCTTTGCCTTTTTATGTGCATATGATAATAACTTATACATGTTCTAAACATCCAGACTAGAAATCAGAAATTCTAGTTCCAATTCAAAATCAAAGTAGTTGCAATAATTACCATCTCCTCTCCCTAAAGAAAAGTAGTTAGACTGATGTTACTGTGAGTTTTTTTCATCCAAACGCGATTTTGTCGTTTCTGTTCCCCGGAACAGAGTCTGGCTGACTGCATCCAAACGAGTTCTAAGAACAAAACCGTTCCAAAAAAATCAGACTATTCCTGGGATCAGAAACGATTCTAATCCGGAACGATGCCAAACGGGCCCTAACTTTCTGTGTCTTTCTTCAGTAAAAAAATTCTCAAGCTTGTTGATATTTTCTATTCCCAGGTGACACAAATTTCCCAATTGCTTATACTACACCCCAAGTGTGGCCCACCTTGAATTGAATCACGCCTGTCCACTTGTGGGCCATATCCAAATAACCATACAGATTGGATGATCTTATTTGCTAATATTTAGATGTTACCCATCTAAGGCTTGTCTTTACTATATATCAGGTCTAGTAAGTAGTAACACTCTCTATGCAACTCGTTACTATGAAGGGTTGACCTAGAATTTGAGAATAATATATAACAAGCAAATTATTAGGGCATTCTGTGTCATTTCCCAAACCTTATTTTCAAATTGCAAACCTCCGAGGTTACTTAGTACATGCCCATTTTACCCTATACATTAAGGTCTTTTCTTTTGTTGAGACTTGTAAAGCTTGGCACTTTGTCATGGTAGTTGTTAGGAAATTAAAGTCACTTTTTCAAGGTTTCTACCAAGATTAATTTTTACCACCATGAGATTTGACCTTTTTAATGAGATGAGATTTCAAGTCTTACCATTTTTTATGAGATTTGAAATCATTTATTTTGTTGCATTTAAAGTCTTGAAAGAATTGCAACCCAAGATATGAAAAGCAAAATGCATCTAGTTCGCAAAAGAAAATGTGCATTGTCCAATGACAAAAAGAAATTATAGGCCTTGGGAAAGAACAGAACCTAAGAGTTTTATAACAGGGCTATTTCTTTAACAATGATGAATTATTTATAGTAAAAAGAGCCAAACACCTCCTCTGGTTTCATCTTTTCAAATCCTTTTGAGAACGTCTAAGAATTGTAAACCCATCATTGTTAGTCAGCCCTCCATGTTCGAATTAGTAAGAAAATGACAATTTCTTTTCAAAAGGACCAAAAAAAATAAAAAGCCATCGTTTTGGAATTTAGATCTCTCTTCCCATTTCATTATTATTATCTATTTACAAAATATAGTTAGGAGTGGGGCTGCATGCACAAGGACAATCCATATTGATGCTCCTCGGAACACCATGCATTCCTTCCGTATATATATATGGGTCTTGCGTGGCCAGGCTACTGCTGATTTAACAAGGACCCAATGTATAGCATGTGAACACGGTTGATGTCAGGGGCCAAAGAATTTCCCATTCACCAAGTCACAGGCCAGCTTAATTACATCAAACCCAAACTGATTACACCTTATTAATACTAAAGAAATATATTAAATTGAGTATGAACAGACGCTCTTAGAGATTAGGCAAATGGAACTTAAAATCTAGTAGAGAATTGTACAAAAGGGCCCACTCAGATTTGATGTCACCGACACTTGATGTGAACATCTAGCCAAACCCGACACCAGTTATCATCCCAAGAAGGAAATTTACAATAAATTCGGCGACCTTTTGAGGCAGAGAGCTATGACAAGAGTCACAGGAGCAGTGAGAAATCCAAAAGAACAGGGAAGCCTTTTAATAGAGCCTTATTCTGGTCTGGATTGGGCTCCGGCAGATGGGGCATAACTCAAGGCCTTCTCCACAGTCACAGCATGTCTGCAAAAACAGAAATTTCTAAAATGTCAATATAATCCACTTATGCCATCAACCCCATGAAGAAACTAGCAAAAATACACAACTGGATTACCTGATGCCCACAACCAAAAGCCATGTCCTTTGGATTAGCAAGACAGATGGGGCAAATCTGACAAGAACAAGAAAAAAAAAATTAATACTCTTCACAAAGATGATTATGATGATGATGATAATAATAATAATAATAAGGGGAATGGAAAACGGACCGCAGGGTCAGCTATCAGCTTAAAAGCTGACCCGTGTTCTCATTGGTCCACGCCCCTTTATACCACCCATCAACTGTGGCTAAGATTCACTCACCCCTTAGGGCTAAGCAATCTAACCATGGTTTTTTTTTTAAAAAAATTATTAACTTTAATTTAATTAAGCTTAACCATAATTCAAGAGGTGCTAAAAGCCTAACACTGCGGTCCGCTTCGCAGGACTCTAATAATAATAGTAATTATTATTATTATTATGTGATTTACCGGTTAGTGATTTTACACACAAAAGAAAAAAAATCATGTCTCAATTGCATAAGCGAAAAGAAAGACTACAACAAAGAAGAAGGATGCAGAACATTTTCAGGGAAAAGTCCAAGTACCTGGTTATCAGAAGCAGAACTTGCAGGTTGAGCTGTGCCAACATCCATGTCACGTCCATGATAAGGAGGAGCACTCTGCTGAAAGCTGCTTGAGCGGGAAGGTTTTGAGGTACTGAAAGAAGCAGCACCATAAAGAGGCGGGGGGAGAGGAACCCTGTCGGGAGTGTTCCCTCTCCGACCACTGCTTGAGTGTTGAGAGAAGAATGGATGGCGGTTAAATTTTGTGGCTGGAAGTAAACTGCAGAAAACTAAAATAGAAAGGCTCAAGTATTACCCCAAAATATTAAACTCTAACGTTGCTTTATACTGAGAAGGTATTTCCATCAAAGCTGCAAGAGCAAATTCGGTCTGTTTCTTGGACGTGTCCACATTCTTCGACATAATTTCTGTAAAATTCACAAACTAAACAGAACAAAGAAAAGCAAAGCAATCCTTCTCAATTAAGCATGTACTGACAGTAAGAGGTGAAGCATGCGAGAAAATCAAATAAGGGCAGGGATAATATTAGAATGCCACCAACGATTGCTTACCTGAAAATTATCAAAGGCCCGAGCGGGGATGTTATCATCGAATTCCCTCATCATGTCCCAAGGGCCATCTCCTACCCCAACTAAAATAATTGACAAGGGGTAATCGCTGCAATTAAACAAGCATATAAGAATGAGATTTAGCATACAAATGGTCACTAAAGGAAACAAGTTAAGAATTACCTCGCTTTTACAATAGCTTCAACAGTCTTTTGCTCCTGTGGGCTTAGCTGGCCATGCTCCGTATCAACACTTCTCGTCACCTGTCGAAACCCACAATTTCAGTAAAACGTGCATCTTAGAATAGTCTAATTTACAATAGAATAGTCCCTGCCATTGATAGATAAGCTTCCTATCTTGGCCTAGCAAGATATAATGCTTAGCAGGGCAGTGCCAGCCACCAGGGGTTTTCTTATTGTAAGGAAGTAAATTCCAACTTCCAAGCGTTCTGCAATTTATCGAATTTGAATCAGAATTTATTGACTAAAACTGTAGCCAAATCTCCCCTCTGAATACAGTTTTAAATTAGATTGAAACAGACTAGCTGATTCTTTTAATGATTTGATATTTCATCGTTCCCTTATAGCAATGGTATCACTTTTCTGGTTTTTTTTTTTGTCATGTCAGCTTCCTCTGATCCAACTTACAATGATCACAAGAAGCAAGAATAACAAACGCCATCAGGGATCTCCAAACATAGACCAATAGACTTTAAGGATAAGCCTTCTTTACGGACTACGGTCAACGTGCAGCTATTTCCATGAAAGTCTACATGATTTACAATAACAGTATAATCATTTGCTTTCCTTTTGCCACTTTAGTGCTTTATCTTGTCTACTGTATGTCTTTAGCATATTGGTTCACACTCTGTGAACTTCCTGTCTTTTTGTAAGCTCTTATCTTTTTGCTTATGATATACACTTGATTACCAATTTAAAAGAAAATATATCACGTTGCTTTCATTTTCCCTACTTTTATATTGTTTAGCTAATATGGCTTCCCGTTGTCTCTAGGCTTTATATATCTCTTGAACCCGAACATTTTCTTTTTTATCGCTCAACTTTGATCTCTTGTGAAAGAAAACATTTTTTTATCACAAATTTGAATATTAAATGGTCCACTCGATCCAACAATCCAGAATGTCTGCATAGTGAAGATGTAAGCAACCAAAGTGAATCAACGAAATCATTCGATTATAACATCGTAGATTGCTTAATATGCAGTATTAGAAATCATTGAAAAATGTCCATTTTTAACCAACTGGTGTTTGGCCAGTTGGTAAGGTCTGGTTGTGGATTGAATTGATTTTATCGATTAAAAAAAAAAGGTCTGGTTGTGGATTACCAACAGACAGGTTCCAAAACCTTGGGTAAATAACCTACTTATAAGCTGCTTACCTACCAAAAAGGGGGAACAAAAAGTTTGTACTTTATGGGCTACCAGATTAGACATCTTCTTGTAATTAATAAAAAACCAAAATTCCTTATTGAATAAATAAACTGAGTAATGTAAATACCTGCCCATCAGCAATTATCAGTAACACATGGTACTGGCCACCGCATTGCTCAACAATAGTCGTGGCCATTTCAATGATAGGGGCAAATGATGTAGGCCCTGCGACAAGAAAACAGAAAAACAGCTACTGTAAGAAGCAACTGACCAAACTTCAAATAGTGCTCCCAAAAAAGGCATCGGATTGAGTAGGTTGAAACCTGCAAGTCGTAGATGCGGGACCAATTCTCTGTATCGCTTCAACACTTCCTCAAATCCATTACAAAATCTCTCATCTGGATAGAAACTGAATACATCTTGATCGTGTGTTGAAGCTGCCAGGATATACAAGACATCATCTCCATCATCCAGAAAATAATTTTTTTGAAAAACCAATAATAACAACTTTTCATGAGAAAATACCATCTCCAAATCCAAAACATGGAATCAAGTTATCCTCGTCAAAAGCAGATAACGTCTTCCCAATAATGGAGATAGCTTGTTCGTAGGGATTTTGACCATCTCCAATGTGATGCAAGCTTCGTCGGTTAAATGATCTCGCACCTAATTTTTAAAGCAAATTGAGCATGCTGCACTACAACATATTAAAGAAGTACTAAGCATCCAGCACAAGGCCAAACCTGTCCACTCATTGCTCTTTGTGAAATCAATACCAACAATGAGATTAGAAGACTCCAGACCAGCATGTGCAAGAGCCCCAGTGACCTGTGGTAACGGTGAAGTGTTGGTCATCCTCATCATTTATAAAAGAAATAACGTACTTATAATCACCATAATTGGTAAAACACTATCAATAGGTAAAACTAATCCACAAACTCCTCTAGAAGTGAATGGAAGAATATCATCAATATATTCAATGCATGTAGAATCAGCAACCAATAAGTAAAGAGTATGATCAAAAGAGCAGTAGTGAAAGGAAAATTACAATAATAAATTCAAGTCCTTAGGATTCCTCCAAATCATTTGAACACATGGTACATTCATTGGCTGACATTTAAATCTATACATATGTAATTGCTTCTCATATTGGTTGTCAAAAATGTCACTTTTGGTTAGGAGGTTAAACTTGGAGCACAAAGTGACTTGTACAGCGCAGGATGTCAATTTTTAAAGGTTAATTCTGGAAACCATCCCAGCAACTTTGCAAATAAGATTCATTGAACTTTTCTTTTACAAAATGAGTTTTAATAATTTGGTCCGTTCATTAACGTAAAGGTTGAAATAAATTAAAAAGCACGAGATATACCTACAGCAGTTTCATGACTATTGTCACATCAAATATTGTCTAGTAGGAATGCCTTCAAATAATAACTTTAAGATGCCCGTGGTGGACAAACTCAACTCATAAGCATCAATATCACCTCATTCAACCAGTCTTGAAAATACCAGCACCTCCCTCACTTGGAAAATGTGTCAAACATATTTGAATTATTAACAATAATGCCCATTCAGGCAACTAACAACACGAGGTAGACAAGTGTTCAAATCCACAGAACATGTAACCCCTCAGTCTAAAGTATTGCCAATATTTTATTATGGGAAGTTGAACAAAGACTTTCTGCACCAATGCACTCCTAAGTCCCAACCTCACTATTTTATGCAACCAAAGCCAGACATAAAAAGCAACCGAGAAGTGGCTGGCGGTAACCATGTCAAGTGTCCAAAAAACCCCATCGGAGGATGCAAACTTCATGACAACTTCATAATTAGAAGAAAAAAAAATGTAGGATTGATCATAGTTGTTAAAGGCGTCGCCTCAGGTGGTCGCCTAGGTGACCAGGTGCTCTGTTGGGCTCAGGCGACTGGCCGCCTCAGGCAGTCATTATTAAAAATCTAATATATATAATATTATTACTGTTTAAGGATATAAAAAATTATTTTATTTGAATATGATTGTTCTGTAAGAAAAAAATATACAATTTTATATACTTCACATGTCTTTTACAATATAATATGTTAATATTTGTATGTCTTACAAAAAAAGTTTGCACATAGAAAAAGAAAAAAAAGACGAACGGTGTCAAAGTATGTTTCTATCATGTTAACTTGTTCTCTCTCTCAGTGGGTGGACCAAATGGTCTCTCTCCCTCTGTTTATGGGTGGACCATTTAGTCCTCATTTGTTTTTTTCCCATGGTTGTTAAATTACAACTAGCTCAAGCGGCCCAATAAAAAATTAAGAGCCTTTATATGTCCCAAATTCTTTCTAACCCCCTCCCCCCAAACTCTCTTAAAACTTATATTTAAATGAGTCTTTTATCATTTAAATAAATGCAGACCCTATAATTATATATTTTACTTATCAATATTATTTTTATTACTTATCTTGAGTATAATCGATAAAAAGAAATACCTGAGAATAAGCGGTACAACATCTCCCTCTCCCCCCTCTCTTCTCTCTCCTGTTCAGCGTCAGATTTGACTGTCAAGCTATTTTCTGCTTTTTATTCAGTCTTATATTCTCTCTCATCTCCCCTCTCTTTCCTGTTGGGCTGTCTATTTTTTATCACTCACAATCTCTCTCTCCCCTCTTTCAGTAGTCATTGCAGACTTAATTTTTATTCCAATTTTTTCCAACACTTGAAATCCCCCTTTATTATTATTAGAACTATCTCTAGAGATGATTCTATCAAAGTACGTCTTGACAATGGTGTAATTTATATGAATGTAGAATCTCTTATAAAAGAAAATGCATCATACATAGATCTCATATTAGGGGAAATTTCTTAAACAAAAAGTTCATTAGGCGACGCCTCGGGCGCCTCAGGCTACCGACTCAGGCGTCCATGGGGTTTGTCGCCTCAAGTCGCCTGGTCGCATTGACAACTATGGGATTGATCCTTGAAAACTTCAGGGGGACAGTAAGCTCCATGAATTGAAGACAGAAATTAGACGTTGTTGATGCTTGGTAGCATTGATAACCATTATAAATCAAACAATTATATCCATGAACCATACATCAACATTATTTTTCGTTTCTTCCCATTAAGTTTGTGGTTACCCATTGTGAATCTGTTCATGTACAATTACAAAATTCAGTTGGAAGAAACAAAAGCAATAATTTGAGATCAAGAAGCATGTAATACAAAATAAAGGATATTAAAGAAAAATCCTCTCGCGGCTATTGCATATGGTCTTACCTCTTCCAAGGTATTGTAATTATCGGCTATCCTCGAATACCTCCTCTCCAACTTCCGTTGTGGCTCAGGTGCTCGAGCACCATAATTTTGAGGTGGCGGTGCATACGGCGGCTGTGGTGCATATGGCTGCTGCGATGCATATGGATGCTGAGGTGCATAGTTTTGGTTTGGTTGAGCATATGTTGATTGTGGATAGCCGTGATTGCTACGATTACTCCACGAAGAAGAACTAGACCCAACCGACTTTGTCCTAGAAATTTTACCCCCCATCAACACAATAATCTATACAGATTCTCCAATAGTCAACTTCTCTCCTTTACAAGAGAAAAACATCACTAAACCAATCGAATGCGCCACCTAGAAAGCAAATCAAACACCATTAGAACCCCAACAAAACACTAGATCAGAGAAACCCCTATTTTCAGTAGAATAAAGTAATTTAAACTTCAAATTACCACAAAAAATAACTGGAATCTGCTCGAATACCCGATGAGAGAAGAACAAGAAAACTACGATCCTCTCCTCGACCAATGCAGAACTCAAGCTAAGCATATAACATATATACGAAGACTTCTCTTTTCTTGGCTATGTAAGTATTCCAAAATTGAAGGTGACAGCGCACAAAGAATTGAAATTTCCGGAAAACAAAACTCCAATTCCGAATATGATACAAAGACCAAAGAAACGTCTTGCAACGACTGACTAAAAGCCCAGCATACCTTTCAAGATATATATAACCTACATTTTCCTATGAATTACGTAACATCCAAGGACTCAAACCAAATGACTCCAAATAAAAGTATAGAAACACTTGCAAATGGCTTGTGTAGAGATTACGCAGCAACAGTGGACCAATTAAAAGGGGGAAAAATCGACGTAATTTCCCATGCAAGAAATCCAATCAACTGAAATCTCTTCCCACATTTTGAACTCTATCAATAAAAAAAAAAAGCCCCCTAATCCTCGAATTAATCGCTATTTAAGCAGAGTCGCGAAACCTCCAACATAAAACCTAAAATCCCGCCGGATTTCGTTCAGGAAATCGGAGTTTTTCCCCACCCAAATTCGCCTCTATTTTCGAAGAAAACGAAAATCCAGCGGCGGAATCTTCAAAAGTAAACTAAAAATTAAACTGCATTTACTTTAAAGATGGAAAATTTTATGGTACGTACCTCAATAGGAACATGGAGCTTCTGCAACATCTGCATTATTGCTTTTTCGTTCTTCTAGATGAAAAACATTTTCATTATTGCTTTGGTTTAGTTATTCTAGGTTTTCATCTCTATCATAATCGCTTGGTTGAGACGAAAGGTAGCTTTAATGGAGGATTTGGATCTTTTCGCACTGTGCAGTAGATGTCGATTTGCTTTTTTCTGTTCCAACGTTGGCTCCACGAAGTTTCCTTCAAAAAAAAGTATAGCTCCTTTATTTTGAACACTTTTTTTTTTTTTTTTTGGATTGATTTAATTGGTGGAGGTGGGAACGTGGAAGCAGGCACGCATTACGACAGTGGAGAGGAGTTTTTGGTCCTTTATCCTTTCCATTACCCAATAAACAGTTCGGAAAAAATACGAAACTGAACTGCCAGATGGAGCCCATAAGGTTGTACCTTGAGCTTCATAACCGTTTGATCTATACATATGGTAACTGGTTTTTTCCTTGATTGCCCCTCAGGATTGCGATTGTTCCCCAGGAGATCGAATCACAGCCAATCGCGAATGAATTCATAGAGAGTTCAATCACTCCCACATGTCAACACGTGTCTCTTTAACTCAAGTTAACCATGGTTAAAATTCTCTAATCCTTAGTGTTCAATAATCTAACCTTAGTTTTTTGAAAATTTGTTTTTAAAAAAATATTAACTATAGTTAATAATTTTTTTAACTCTTAGGGTTATATTTTTTTCAAAACAACTAAGGTTAGATTATTAAACACTAAGGGTTAGAAAATGTTAACCAAGGTTAAAAAGGGTTAAAGAGGACACGTGTTGACCTGTGGGAGCAATTGAACTCTCCCTGGATTCAATCACGATTGATTGTGATTTAATCTTTACTTAAGTTTCATAATTCAACATTTATATATTTTTTTTAAAAGTCTTAAATAACCCTTTCCTACCACCTACACTTTTTAAAAGAGTTTCTTCTAGTTTTCAAAGAAGAATGAGAGGAAAAGAAAGATTTATGTACATGCTGATACAGGTCGATACTATTATTCGTACATGTATCGATATATATTGTCTTCAACCTTGGAATACAACCAGTATCGACCTGTATCAACCCAATTTGTTGAGTATCGACCGTATATTATAAAATTTAAACCATAAAATATGAAAAGAAAACACTTGTAAAATTACCTAACATGAAATTTAAGGTTAAAAATCATAAAATGCAATGATTATAAATTATTATTTTTAGGTTAATCATATATTTAATGATTTTAATTAATTCGTTTATAAAAAATAAGAAACCCCCCAAAAAATGGTGTTTTTATTTTGTTAATGGCATTCTTTCGCAATTGTGGTTACTAGGTTATTAGAACAAATCTCTCTTATGAAAGTTTCAGTTGAAATGATAGGTAATGAAATGTTGGAGGACACTTCTTGGTCAACAAATGAGACTCCATAGTTAGTAAGGAATGAATGTGACACAAATGTCTTCTATAAAATAGTCTAAAATATAAAAAGTTCGCATGTGCGAACACCTTTACATGTGCTTAGGATATTAAGGCTCCGTTTGTTTGAGAGGAAAATGGGCATAGGATATACACTTTACTTTATTGTAGAAAACTTTTCCCACAAGCTAATATTTTCCATAGAAAATTTTTCCCTCAAATACAGAGGGAAGTTAATTCCTTGGAGAGATCCTGTACTAAGGTCTCCAATTAAAAACATGAACTCTCCCAAAAAATTTTCCTTTTTAGTGTTTTAATTTTTAATTTTTTTTTTTTGATAATTCTTATATGATTTTTTTTGATATTTTTTTTCCTTTGAGCCAAACAGTAGAAAAGTAAATATTAGGAAAATAAATTATAGAAATAATTCATTTGGAAAATTTTTCTTTTTCATCCAATTTTCCATGCAATTTAAAACTTGGGTACTTAAGGAACAAATCCAAACTTGAGGAGAAATCAAAGAAAAACCCCTCTAGTAACTAACTTATTTGTATAAGGAAAATAATCACCTTCTCGGTCGGTGATGCGAGGTAGGCATCTCGGCTCCCCTTTTCTTGTCACGGGGCGTTAAGATTCACTCACCCTAGGTCCATCCATCCACCCTTGTTTTTAAGAAAAATAAAAACTTTAACCACATGATTTAACAAAATTTAACCAGAGCTATTGACAGTTGTAAGGGGGCTTTGTAAGAGCAAGGAGCAATTGTTCCTCTTCGCCCGTGATCGAATTATTGCTCTATGTACAGTAAATTGTTATGCCAAATATTCTACTGTTCTAGAGTGTTACCCAAAAAAAAAATTTAGATGATGCGACGAGCATGTGTACCACATGCTAATCATTGCTCTTTGGATTTTTTTATTAAAAAAAACCATACCTTCTCACATATTAGCAAATAATGGCATTGTCTATCATATTTTGCATTCTCTCCTACTTACTTTTAAATCTTTTTGTAAACATGCCTTTATTGTTAAATTCTAACGGAAAATGTACGTTATTTTATGATGGTTAAATAAGTATTAAAACAAAACTACCTTTTTAATTAATTTTTTTTTTTTTTTTGTGTAACTGAGGGTTTCCCAAATCCCAACCCCTTCGAGGTAAAGACTAGGGCTACACAAAGCCCGATTGGCGCGTTGGTGCGACTCGGCTCGGCTCGGCTCGGCTCGGCTCGGCTTGGACTGAGATCGGCCAGGCCCGAAAGCTAATTCAAGCCAAGCCAAGCCAAAAAAAAAGCCTGAAATCTAATTCAAGTCGAGCTCAAGCCAACCCTTGTGCGGCTCGGCTCGATTGAGGTTCGGCTCGGTTCGAACTCGGCTCGGCTCGAATATTAATACAATATATATATATATATATATATATAAATAATATAAAATTTTATTATTTAAAAAAAAAAGGATTCAAGCCGAGCTCGAGCCAAGCCAAGCCTGGCTTGAGCTTGAATCAATTCGGGCCGAGCTGGGCTTCAAGCCCAAGTTTTTTTTTTCAGGCCGAGCTTCGGGCTGCACAATCAAACATGATTTCGGGCCGATTCGGGCTTTGGGGCTCGATCAAACTTATTCAAGTCGAGCCGAGCCGGGCTTGGCCAAGCCCGACCCGAATACAGCCATAGTAAAGACTAGTCGATTCAAGTGTCCGCACCGACCAACTCAAAATTTTTCCTAGGGACACTATAATAAGTTGGGGGAGTAGGAGCTAAGCTGGATACACAACCACATGGAACAAACTGTGATGCTAGCCGAACAAACTGTGATGTTAGCCAACTGCAACAACGTAAACCTTTTTAAATGAACATTTTTCATATTATAATTTCATAAACATGAATTTTTATGCAAATATGTTACTTGTAACAATGTGTTTGCAAATAAGCCAAAACCATATGATTTAATATGAGATGATAATATAAAAAATGTTAGGTACTAAAAAACTTATAATAACCATGATAAATTAACAGAAGTTATATTTTGTCGTTGAGAATTTAAGAATAAAAAGATATTTGCAAAAAGATTTGGACGCAGTGGTGAGAATGCCAAATATAAAATGCAATTGAGAAATTTATAAATACGTGATATATATATTATAATAAGCAAGAAGCCTTTTTTTGTCCGAAGTACAATTAGGAAGTATGCACTCAAGGTGCGTTAACTCGACTCTGTTTGACTAGCTCATTTGAGAGACCATCTCTGTTTTTCTTTTTCTGTGTTTTTTTTTTTTTTTTTTTTGGGGGGGGGGGGGGGACCAAGCTTAGTTTTTTTCTTAAAGTATTTCAAGGTCCATTGGGGGGGGGGGGGGGAACCAAGCTTAGTTTTTTTCTTAAAGTATTTCAAGGTCCATTGGGGGGGGGGGAGGGGAACCAAGCTTAGTTTTTTTCTTAAAGTATTTCAAGGTCCAACGTTGAATGGAGTTCTTATTTGAGCTTTGATATGTAAACTAGATGAATTCAAGCCAAGCCTTGTGCTTGGAATCATATATTTGAGAGGCATGTCGGTTCACAAAATTTGTTAACACTAGTCTAAAAAGAAATGCTTACTTGAAAATTATAACAAATGTTAAGTCAACATTGATTATAAAAGTTTTTGTTGACTACCTAAAGTTAATAGCAAGTATTTTAATAGCCTAAACATTTTCACTTAGGTGGCGTTTGTTAACACTAGTCTAAAAAGAAGTGCATATTTGGACTCTAGATTGTTAAGTTGAAGGTTAACTGCATGTCTATATTTTAGAGATTTTAGGGGGGAAAACCTCTGCTTTAAAAAGTAGCTCCATACCTACTTTTTAAAATAGAGGTAGCTATTTTTTAAAGTAGAGATTTTCCCCCCTAAAATCTCTAAAATGTAGACATGCAATTAACCTTCACAATCTAGAGTCCAAATAAGCATAATTTTCAAATAAGCACTTCTTTTTAGACTAGTGTTAACAAACGCTACCTAAGTGAAAATGTTTAGGCTATTAAAATACTTGCTATTAACTTTAGGTAGTCAACAATAACTTTTATAATCAATGTTGACTCAACATTTGTTATAATTTTCACAATCTGATAGGACGGATTAAATATTTTTTATTAGACCAATTTCTTGACATATGTTAAACAAAATGGACTTACATTGAAGTTTTTTTTTTTTCTATCAAAATAAATGTCACGTGTTACTCAAACAGGTGACACATATATAAGATTGTCTATGCACATCAAACATGTGCTACTCTATATATATGTGTGTGTATATATAGACAAAGATGGCCAACCCGACAATATATTTTTTAGCCCGGTCAAATCACATTTATTATTAATAGAGACGGACTAGGCTTTATATATATAGATATATATATATATATATATATATATATATGTGTGTGTGTTGTTCTAAGAAAAAAAAACAATAAAAGAACAAACTAAAACTCTCTCTTATATATGCATAAAGTGTGTAGTGTTCACAATGTATAACATTGTTGGTTTCATTATTTTTTAAATATTTTAATACTGTAATATGTTTTGAATACTATACTATTATAATATGATAAAATAAGTTAGAGATATTATCAAACATTATGCATAACAGGGACACTGTGTACACTTTTAAGCATAACATTGTGTAGTGTACACACACTTATGCATAATAGTGTTGGTTTCACTATTTTCTTATGTTTTAGTATTGTAATATAATTTGAAATGCTTTACTATTAATATGATAAAATAAGTTAGAAATATTATTAAAGATTTTGCATAATAGTTGTAAACACATAAATTTACCGTCCTTCCTCTCATCTCAACTCTAAGTATCGAGATAAGGTCCGAGAGTAGAGGAATAACGCTAAATTTATTTTAAGAGTCGCCACCTACTTAGGGGAAGTAGGATCCCGAGATAATCCAAAATAAGGGGGTCTACGGTCCAGAGTAGTCTAGGTAAGAGATCCCTTTAGGTCCTGGGGCAAGGGTTAGGCACCCCAGGACCTCCATCTAATGATGGTAACCTACTCATTAGGTCCAAGCCAAACATTTAAAATTACTTAAAATTTCCTAAATAATTATCAATTTTGCTAATCAAACACAAATCAATATAGGGTGTAAAAATTTTATTTTTGGTTGGGGTCAAACCCTGGTTTTGGGCTGCCTACTTATCCGGTTAGTCGGAATCAGAGCCTCATAGTAGTTCGGGGTCCGTGACTGTTTTTATACTCGTTTCGGAGTGTGGTTACTTCCAACTCGTATTTGAGTTGGGGGGATGCGGAATTGAGATTTATGAATCTCATTCCGGGAGATGGTTGCGTGGCTAGGTGCTCGTGGAGGAGCTCTAGGGGGCGTTCATTTATTAGGGTAAGTCCTTTTAGATTTTTTGAATGTTTTTGTTATTTTGCATTTTTTGATTTTTTTTTATTATTATTTTTTTATTATTTTGGCAAGTTTTAACTAGTCAAGAACTAAACTAAATGCCCAAGGTAGGCACAAAGGAAAATAAAGCCTAACTGACTTAATTATCTTAAAGGCAAAGAGCAGGGCGGATCGAACGGCCTTAAACCAAAAGAGGCTATGGTTTAAATACGGACCCTGCTCTAGGTCCCAAGGGAAGATAGACCAGTACTTTTAATTTATTTTAATCTTTTTATATTTTTTTGATGTTTCTTTTTTGTAAGACTAACTAACGGGGGTTGGCCAATTATTTAGGGTTAAAAAAGGAAAACTATCTAAGTGCCCAATGTAGGCAAAATAGGAAAAGAAAATCGTGGCCTAACCCTATTGTACACACATGGATAATACTTACATACACGACAAAATAAATGGGCTCAAAGAGAAAGTTAAGGGGCCAAGGCCCATTGACCACTAATAGTCAATTGGCTTTGGTCCGCTATCTTTCTAAGGCCTCAAGAAATAGGCCCTATAATTTTAAAATAATTCTAGGGGCTTCCAATGATTCAAATCTCCCGCCCAAGCTTTGAACTATCCAAAGAAATAATACACTACAATAAATGAAAGGTATTAAATAAAAATGGGGGTAGAGATATACCTGCGAGGGCTGATGGTAGATGTGCGATATTGTCGGCTGCTCCGGTATATGAAGGAAGAAGGTTGGCGTCACACTCAATTCTCTCACTCACTCAATCCCCAGAACAAGGGATCCACCAAATAAAATAAACAAAAACAAAAACAAAAATAAAAATAAAACCCAAAGGATGAGGCTGGCTTAAAGCCTTGTTTCTGTACAAACAAGAACAACCAGATATGAATTGCAGAAAAACGTGAATAACAATATATACATGAGAATAACAGTAGCTAGATGAAACTTTTTTTTTTTTTAAAAAAAATAATAATAATAATAATAATATCATAAGGAAATACAGAGATCATCAACAACCTAAGATGATTGAAATTGATATCTATAGATCTAGATAAAAACGATGGGTAAAAGCACGGCTGAACCAGATGAGAAACCAGAAAACGAGTTGGATACCTGAAGAACGTGAAGATGAAGGAGACAATGGTGCTGCTGGATCTCAACGGAGCTGGAATGGGTGAACGCAAAAAAAGAGGGAAGCTATGAGAAACAGGGAGTTCGCCGGAATATCTGTTAGAGATGAGATCCCAGAGACAAAACTCAACAAATCTAGCATAAATGATCCAGAAAATCAAGAACAAAATGAAAAGAATAACAATAAAAATAAACAATGCAATAGTGTTCTAGATCTAGATCTGGATCCGGATCCGGATCTAGATCTAGAAATCAAAAAAGGAGGTGGATCGGAGGGGGTACAGACCTGTTACTCGCCGGAAAGGTAAACTTGCCGGAAATAGTGGCGGCGAACTGAGGTATAGATGTAGGAGATGAGGAAGAAAACCACAAGTGAGGTCCTCTTGCCTTTGGAAACCGCCGGAGAGTAAATCGCCGGATGTCTGGTTTGATCGGGAGAAGGAAGTCATAACCAGAAAAAAAAAATAAACAATAAATAAATAAATAAACCTAGATCTAGATCTAGATCTAGAAAAGAGGGCGAGGAGATGGATGGGAAAACTAACCTGATCGACGAAACCGGAATCGACGAAGAGTTGGATTATCCTGCTAGAGCAGCGTTAAACTCGCCGGAGAAGATGGACGACTTGAGGATGAGATTCGTCACCGGAGATGAAGGGTGATTCCTTGGGCGAGGATCGAAGCTCCTCAGCCCTGTAACTCGCCGGGAAATGGAAATTGAAATTGCCGGAGGTGGAGACACTGGAGAGGTGCGATGATGAAGGGCTGCTACCGATGACGCAGCAACCGCCGAGATGGAGCTGTTGGTTTGAGCTCTGCCTGGGATGGAACAGCGGGGGAAAGATGCCAGAGCTCGAGAGAGGGACTTGCCGCTCTTCTCCGCAAAAAAAAATTTGGGGTATTAAACCCCTTTCTCTTTGCTTATATACTGAACAGTAATGGGCCAGGCTTGGCTTAAAGGGCTTTAGTGTGGGCTTGAATTTTTGACTTGGATTTTATTTTGGAAACATAGTGGGTCACGTGAATTGGGTTCTTGGCCAAGGGCTTTCATGAAATTTCTCTTTTGAGGGTTTTGAACAATGGGTAAAGGGGATGATCTCTCTCTCTCTCTTTCTCGGATCTAGAACATCGACACTCAAATAAAATAATAAGATAAATAAAAATTAAAATTAAAATTACAAATAAAAATAAAGGGATTAAGGGGTGTAAAAATGGGGTGTTCACAGTTGCCCCTCTTTGTCGGAAAGTGCTAGCAATTGAACGACAAAGACTGAAAAACCCGTCATTTTTACGCACCTAAAACCTGTGAAAACTTGTGAAAATCAAAGATAAGAAAAAGGGAAAGCCTAGTTAAACTTGCCAAAACAAAGATGGAGTGATGGGTAATAGTTTATGGCCTCATTGCGGAGGTCTGCTGGGGAAAGAGTGTAATTGAAACATGAATTGAAGGGAGCTCGAAAACAAAATGATTGATGGAGTGAGTGACAACACATTCGATTGTCAAATAGGTGGAAAATGATGAATGACAATACATTCCAAAGTCAAACTGATGAGTGATACTGAGAAGAATGGTGAATGACAACACATTCCGATGTCAGACACACTGAACTGAATGACAACACATTCCGATGTCAAACAGATGAAATGAATAACAACACATTCCGATGTCAAACAGATCGAGATGAATGCATAACAACACATTCCAATGTCAAGCAGAAGAGATGAATGACAACACATTCCGATGTCAAACAGAAGAGATGAACCGAATGACAACACATTCCGATGTCAAACCGGTCGAGATGAATGCATGACAACACATTCCGATGTCAAGCAAACGAGATGAAATGGATGACAACACATTCCGATGTCAACCACACTAAACTGAATGACAACACATTCCGATGTCAAACAGATGAGGTGAATGCATAACAACACATTCCGATGTTAAGCAAACTGAACTGAGTGACAACTCATTCCGATGTCAAACAGATGAGGTGAAATGAACTGAGTGACAACACATTCCGATGTCAAACAGATGAGATGAAATGGATGACAACACATTCCGATGTCAACCAAACCGGACTGGATGACAACACATTCCGATGTCAAACAGGTGGAGATGTATGCATGACAACATATTCAGATGTCAAGCAGATGAAGATGAATGCATGACAACACATTCCGATGTCAAGCAGACGAGGTGAAATGAACTGAGTGACAACACATTCCGATGTCAAACAGACGAGATGAAATGGATGACAACACATTCCGATGTCAACCAAATCGGACTGAATGACAACACATTCCGATATCAAACAGATGAGGTGAATGCAAGACAACACATTCCAATGTCAAGCAGATGAGATGAAATGGATGACAACACATTCCGATGTCAACCAAACCGAACTGAATGACAACACATTCCGATGTCAAACAGGTGGAGATGAATGCACGACAACACATTCCGATGTCAAGCAGACGAGGTGAGATGAACTGCGTGACAACACATTCCGATGTCAAACAGATGAGATGAAATGGATGACAACACATTCCGATGTCAACCAAACCGAACTGAACGACAACACATTCCGATGTCAAACAGGTGGAGATGAATGCATGACAACACATTCCGATGTCAAGCAGACGAGGTGAAATGGACGACAACACATTCCGATGTCAACCAAACCGAACTGAATGACAACACATTCCGATGTCAAACAGGTGGAGATGAATGCATGACAACACATTCCGATGTCAAGCAAACTGAACTGAGTGACAACACATTCCGATGTCAAACAAGATGAGATGAGATGAGATGGATGACAACACATTCCGATGTCAACCAAAAGGAACTGAATGACAACACATTCCGATGTCAAACAGATGAGGTGAATGCATAACAACACATTCCGATGTTAAGCAAACTGAACTGAGTGACAACACATTCCGATGTCAAACATACGCGCGACTTTTACTAGAGACCTCCCGGTCTTGCCTAGTTTAGCATGATTGCGGCTGTGTTGTGTATGTGATGCAATTGTTGTGCAGTGTATGTGTGTGATGCAACTATTGTGCTTTGTAGTGTGTGTGTGCAAATGCAACTATCGTGCAATGTTTGTGACGGAATGTTGCTAATTTTAACTTGACTAAGTGAGGGCAACTATAATGCGAAGTGTGACTCGACTGAGTGTGTACAACTGAGTGCAGTAACAGTGTGATGTGTGCGACCCCATGCAAAATATGTGATTCGCCTAAGTGTGTGTAATTGAGTGCGGTAATGCGATGTGTGCGACCCAATTAAATGTGTGCAATTGAGTGCAACAAGAGTGCAAAGTGTGTGACTCAACTGAGTGTGTGTAACTGATTGCAATAAAAGTACGATGTGTGTGACCCAATTAAATGTGTGCAATGGAGTACAACAAGAGTGCAATGTGTGTGACTCGATTCAGTGTGTGCAACTATAGTATGAAAGATGGATGCAAACAGAGTGTAATATGTGCGACTCGATTGAGTGTGTGCAACTATAGTGTGAAAGATGGGTGCAACTAGAGTGATATGTACGACTCGATTGAGTGTGTGTGTGCAACTATAGTGTGCAAGATGGGTACAAATAGAGTGCGATAAGTGCGACTCGATTGCGTGTGTGCAACTATAGTGTGCAAGATGAGTGCAACTAGAGTGCAATATGTGCAACTCGATTGAGTGTGTGCAACTATAATGTAGTCTATGTTGAGAGTGCATTAACTAGACTGGATAGTGTGCATGTATGAGATGCAAACCTACGCATGACTCGACTTATGATGCGGTTGAGCTGGTTGGACCTAGATGAACCAATGTGATATCCATGGGAGACATGCAGATTGATGATGGGTTAAGTATATGACTCGCTCTTATATATCAGTTTCATGTTGTCTGAGATTTCAGATGTTCTTAACCTTGCTCCTTCTTCCTGCCGAGCTTGTTTGGTGCCTTGAACAGTTGTTAAGATGAGATTGATCTGATCAAGCCAAGAGACATGACTGACATTAGGACCTTAATGACCAAATTGAGGATGATTAGATATTTCTTGGAAATGCCCTACGGTTTGAATGAGATTGATTTCAAATATCAAGATCCTGATTTTGGTTGGTTATTTTGAAGACAACCGAAATTTTTCGAATGCAAATGCTTTCTTTGCTCATTGGATTTAAATAAGGTGATCACCTTCACAAGGCGATTGAATTTTGTCCTCAAGGGTAGAACATGATGCTAAGCAAATATGACCCGTCATGTTGTGTCAGTGGTAAAGTTGATCTTTAATCCTTGACATATGCTGAATTGGGCCTTGCTACGAACAAGAGACGCTTAGTCCACTCTGACGATAAGATTCTTCAGATGATGCCCGAAAGTGCTTTGTCTTGATCTCAATGATGCTCCTAGTGAATGCTTGTTGCTTTCAACTTTTTCCTTTTTTACCCTTGGAATGACCAAGTCTGGGGATCGCATAATTTTTACGCAATGAGGCCGTTGCCGGTTTTCACTCATGCATGCGAAGTTGATCAATTTTTGTATTTCCCTTTTTTGCCCCTAGTCACAAGACTAGGACTGGGGTTCACGTAGTTTTTGCGCAATGAGACCGTTTCCGGTTTTCACTCATGCCTACGAGTTTGATCAATTTTTTTTCCTTTTTTGCCCCTAGTCACAAGACTAGGCCTGGGGTTCGCATAATTTTGCGCAATGAGGCCATTTCCGGTGTTTACTCATGCCCGCGATTTGCTTGAGGTCAAGCTCTGTTTCGACCATAAAATCCTTCAATTGGTGCTTAAAGTTCCTTCGAACTGATCTCAAGGAAACTGCTCTTGAACGCTTGATGTTTTCAAGTTTCCCTTTTTTACCCTTGGAATGATCAAGTTGTGGGGTCGCATAATTTTTGCGCAATGAGGCCGTTACCGGTTTTCACTCATGCATGCGAAGTTGATCAATTTTTGTATTTCCCTTTTTTGCCCCTAGTCGCAAGACTAGGCCTGGGATTCGCGTAATTTTTGCGCAATGAGGCCTTTTCAGGTTTTCACTCATGCCCGCGATTTGTTTCAAGTTGGGTTTTGCTCCCTTCATTGCCTTGGATGCTTGCATTCTGCTTTTGAATATTGTCTGATAAATTGTCTACACTCTTAATCTCTAGGGGATCGAGGTGGACTTAAGATAGGACGAAATGTAGGCTGAGAGGACCGAATATTTGGGACACCCTTCTACTTGAGAAATCATTTTCAGCTATGGGGAGAAGAATCTTGATTCTTTTGCTTCTGATAGAAGATAAAAATTTCCATTGAAAATTCATCTACTTGAGCGCCTCTTGACTTTTTCTTGCCCATTTTTTTTTCCTTTTGACATTTTGTCTTTCTATATTTTTTTTACGTGCCTTTTTTTTGATTGAGGCTGATTTTTTGCTCAATAGATTGAATGTTATAACCGAACCTAAATTTTTAGGCTGCCTACGTACCCTTTTTGTAGCACCCCAGACTTTTTTCATCTTTAATGAATGGCACTTTCATAGCTAATTGGCCGTTTTCGTAGTCTAATTAATAAATAAGGGAGAAATTGGAAATTCCGAAATGTCAGAAATGTGCGTTTTCAAAAGACGAACCCAACGCAAGTTGAATCGTCGAAATCCGACGAGCGAGTCAAAAGATATGGTCAAAACAGTCCAGACATACAGAGCACCGATCGCTCGGTCCAGTCAGCGATCGATCGGTCCAAAACCGATCGATCGGTAGCTATCGCACGGTCAGAAATTTTGTATGGGGAAATTTTCCAGAGAGTGAGTTTTTGACCGATCGATCGATCATAAACACCGATCGCTCGGTAGGCAACCGATCGATCGGTCATAACCACCGATCGCTCGGTCTTCGCGTTTTTGCAGAAATTTCAGTAAGGGCGTTTTCGTCTTTTGGGTGTTAAACCCTTACCCATAAGGGTTTGCTCGACCCTTTGAGGCCTCACTTACAACACTTAGGGATATTTGAGAGAGAGGGAGAAGAAACTAGGGTTCCAAAACCCCCTTTCCATTTGAGAGTAAGATCAATGGTTTAAGCACCCCAAGAGCATCCCTAAAAGCTTGGATTTCGAAAATCCAACCTCAAGTTCGTGTGGGACTCCTTCTCCAAGGTAGGGCAGCGTTTTCTACGGCAACTTCAAGGTTGTTTTCCCCACACTAAGCCTTCTTCAAGCAAGGATCTTTCTTCTTGCAAGTTGGAGCTTCAATCAAGGTTTCTACTAAGGATCAAGCCTTGATTCAAGGTTAGTACACCCTACTAACTTACCCTAGCAATAAATCTAGGTTTTTCCTTATGAAATGTGATTTATGCTATTATGTTTGCCTCCCATATAAAATGTATCATTTCCAATGAACCTAAATAAGATAAGAAAAAGGTATGGATGTGTGTGGGGGTTGATGTGGCGATTGGATGCCGAGGTGTATGTTGGGTGATGTGTGTGATGGAATTGGTGGATGGGTACTTTACCAATAATGAACATACCTTGATTTTTGGATGGAAAGTAGGCACTAAAAAGAAGAAGATGAACCATTAAGGAACCTTGCATGCTATGTGTTTGATAAAATGACTAAACAAGGGATAAATGGACTTAATGAAGAAAATGGAAATAGAAATTGTGTAAATGTTCTTAGAAATGATAAATTGCTCAAATGTGCTATATGTTGCCTAAATTTCTATACCACTATGTTAAGGATTGAAATGTCATAGTCATGTGATCCGCCCATTCAAGTATGTCATCATGATTACCACTATTGACAAGCACACAAGCACGCATGCATGCATGAAACCGGGTTTTTTTCCAAGATTGTATTTGTATATGAAATGAATCAAGAACATGACAAGGAGGTTGGTAGCCCAAGAAAGGGTGCTAGCCTCTGGCTCACAAGAGAAATGGAACAAGAACATGACAAGGAGGTTGGTAGCCCAAGAAAGGGTGCTAGCCTCTGGCTCACAAGTGAAATGAAACAAGAACATGACAAGGAGGTTGGTAGCCCAAGGAAGGGTGCTAGCCTCTGGCTCACAAGTATACAAGTCAAGAATAAATCAAGACATGAAATACAAGACAAGACACGACACACATACATGATTTGATTGAGACACGAAAAAGGTTTCCGAGACATGAGTTTTACCGAGGTTTTTGCATTCATTCCCGCATGTCATGATATGGCTATGTATCTTATGCTTTCACTATTGCTTTAAATTAATATCTTGTATTGCTCACTGTTGTTATGCTTTCGCTATTGTTATGGTTAGCTAGTAGTTTGTACTCGCTGAGTATTCCATGCTCAGCCGTACTTTTATGTCGGCAGGTACTGTGGATGTCCTCGATCCCGAGCCTTGGGTCGAGGAGGAGTATGTAGAGGAGAGGGAGCCACCTATCCCATGGCAGTCTCAGGAGGATGGGGACTTGGATGTGTGGCCGTACCTCGACTACTGTTGAGAGGAGAGGGTTAGAGAGTTCCTTTTTGTATTTTGATAGGTGGGCATGTCCACCTTTACTTTGATTGTATTTGGTATATGTTAACTTGGAATAGTATTTGGAGTTATAGAAGAAAAGAAAAAGTTGGCTTATGTTTCCGCACTTATGTTTAGTTTCCGCGCTCTGATTATCATTGTATTATATTATGTTTAGCCTCTGGCATTACAGGATGGTTTGTCAGGTACACGTAGTCACCTCTAAAGTATCCCTTAACTCCCAGGGGGTATTTTGGGGCGTGACACTTTTACAGGATCAGGTCATTAACGTAGTTCAAGCAGACAGAGTACAGGGTGTCCCGTTGAAAGTTTTTTGAAAGAAGGGCTATTAGGCTCGAGATGGCTAACTATCGGAATTTGATGATATATCGAGGGTGTTACATGAATCATAAGGGAAGTAGGTGACAAACATGGCCTCCTGTCCTTTCTCGAAGAGGCTTAGAGTGCAAGCATTTATCAAATAAGACCCTAAGCATAATACTTTTTAACCTTATCCATGTTGATTGGCTCAGGGCTCCTTGTACAAATGTTGAGTTTGCCCCTTGCATCTGTATAGCTCAATGACGCTTCGGTGAAAATTTGGTATTTGCTCTGGCTTGTTGATCTGCACAACTGTGTGAAGAGTTTGACCACTTTTACTCTGAGTGAGTGCTCTGATGAGATATGTCACATGAAGAAAAATCTCATATCTTCTGTTGCCCCAACTTATATCGAGATCTGAGGGGGTTTTTGAATCTCACCTCAGGCAAATCTTTTCTCTTGCCCCTCTACGTGTAGTAGATGTACTTCATGTATTGACTGAGTCTGACAATTTTGCATTTGATCATCCTTGTCATAGTCAGGAGCTTTATCTGTACAACAGCTAGGATCCTGCAATTTTTCCTTTGAAATATGTCTTGAAGGTTTTGGCGAACAACAGCCCTGGTGTGGCAAGGTTCTAATTTTTGCACACGTAGAATCATTACCCAACTCTATTCTGCTTTGTAACACTCGCATGGGATTGAGGGTTTATTGTTGGAAATCCCTCTCTATGCTCTTCATCATACTCTGCCCCCGAGAGTTATGAGTTTGACTTTTGTTTGAGTGATCCCTTATTTAAACCAATAAGCTTAGCTAGCATTTTTTATTGGGAGAAAGATATTTTTGGATTTTTGATAGCTTCAGATCGCTAGACTCTTTGAGAAGTACCAGGTCACGCTTTCATTAGCCAAATGAGAAATGAGACTCTTGAAAAGGAAGAGAGATTTCAAGGAATTGAAAAGTGGAGATGACTCGATTATTGCAAACTGGATATATACATGGGCCACTGTGACCGACTCTGACGGAAAGAAAACCTAACTAAGATTGACTCAGACCTGGCTCGATTTCGATCAATCTCGCTCGACATCTTGCTCTTGGAGCTCCTTTCTGACGGGCCTCGAAGATGTTCTGCTTGGCTTTCTTGGATGACACAAGGGTGATTTGTTGATGTAGCAGGATGATGTATGGGATGTATGGAGACAGATGTTTCATGGGTCTCAAGTTCGAAATTAGGTTTGGTCACATCCATCAAGTTTTGGGTGGTACTCGCACTCTTACAGTGTGGAGGGTGGGCATGGAATGATATGTTGGGTAGGAGAAGCCTACAATTGTGTCATTAAGATACATTAGCGGGTGTTAATTGGAATGGTTGATGGGTGAATCTGGGTTTGCCCCTGTGCCACCAAGAGTTTGTTGAGAGTCAGAGTAACATCTTTGAGGATAGATTTGATTTCTCTGATATTTTGCTCGATGATCAAGGAGAGTCATCATGATGATCTTTTGGTCACCCGATGTGTCCCCATGCTCCAATATTTTCTGCTTCTGTTCCACTACTTGGGCAAGTCCAAAGATGAAAGTAAAGAGCGAGTCACTACCGGATTGAGGTGGATTGGATCATGATGCTACATGAGAACGCATGGATGAAATATGAATGAGATGAGTGCTATATGAGACTCAAAATAAATGGCCCAGCTTCCTGAATGAGATAACCAAGTCGAAAGGTCGAGGACATGTTTTGAATGATAGACTTTTGGAACTGGACTCCATTGTTGTGCTACCTCTGAGGGTGTTGCCAACTAGATGATGCATGAGGGAGACTTTACTAAATCCAGCCAATGCAGTGTTGAAGTGAGTGTAGTGCAGTGACAAAGTGAGTGCGGTGCAATGATAGTGTGAGTGTAGTGCAATGATGAAGTGCAGCGCAATCCTATGATGAAATGCAGTATAATGTCATGATGAAGCACAGTGCCACAGGGGCATGCAGTGTAGATGTATTGAAATGCCAAAATGACGTGCAATGCAAGTGTAGTGACTATAGGTGATGGATAATGTACAGTGAAAATGATAAGGCATCACAGTGAATGTCGTGACAACCAGTAATAGTGCAAGTATAGTGGCAATGCAGTGAAAATGTTATGCTAGCATGTGAATGTGCAGTGTAGTGCTTGAGCAGTGTTATGATGATAATGAAGATGACATGAGATTTTTTTTTGATTTTAAATTTTTATATTTTTTTTGAACTTTAATTTTTTGTTTTTTCTTCTTTTTTTTCTTTCTTTGAATTTTTTTTTTAATTTTTTTAATTTTTGAATTTTGGATTTTTTTTTTCTTTTGAATTTTTTTTTTCTTTTGAATTTTTCTCTTTTCAACTTGGATTTTTGAATTGTTTGAATTTCTGGTTTATTAAATTTTGAATTTTTGATCCTTTTGAAATTTGAACTTTTGCTTTGTTTTTATTTTTCTTGAACTATGAATTAATGACATTTTTTTTGAAGTTTAGATTTTTATTTTTTATTTTTTTGGATTTTGAGTTTTCTTTTTTTTTGAAATTTTGAATAAATGATTTTTTTTTGAATTTTTGACTTATTTGGATTTTGAACTTCCACTTCTTTTCTTTTTTTTATGTTTGAATTTTGACTTTTTTTTTTTTTTTTTTTTACTTTTGATTTTATTTGGACTTTGAATTTCTCATTTCATTTTTTGAAATTTTTTTTTTTATTTTTTGGTTCTTTTGAATTTTTTTTTTATTTGTTTGTGTTTTTTTTTAAATTGAATTTTGAATCTCCTTTTTTTTTTGAATTTTGAACTTTCTTTTTTTTTGGATTTTGAATTTCTGATTTTGTTTAGTTTTCAAATTTTAACTTCATCTTTTTCTCTGTTGTTTTTTTTTTTCTTTTTTCACCAATTATTTTGTTGAAAGGGGTGATCCTTGACATATGTAAACCAACGGGGTAGGCAGATAGGGGTCTACCTACTAAGTTGGGTTATTGGAAACCAAGGCCCAATGGATTTAAGATAAAATATGGATATGGATATCCAGTAGAATCTGGGTTTTTGAACCCCATATGCAAAGTCTAGAGATGGGTTGGGAGTTTATTCAACAATGGCTCACACAAGCCCTTTTTTAAATGAACATAAGGGTACAAATGGGTACCTTCATGTTCAATCAAAAGACAGGACGGGTATAGGCTATAAGCAAAGTAGGATTAGGGGAAACCTTCCTAAATAGATGCTTATAGACTATATCTCTACCTAAACTACATGCATATGCTGGGGTAATGCAAGGTGTTCCTAAGGTGGTTGGGGGGACACTTGGCCGTATATGCGACTCCCAAAAATGGGCCGATTGGCGCAAGTGGGTTTAGTCTATATCCCTTCCTGAGAATAATCGTCCCACAGGGGTGATACAGCTAAATCATGACTGTTAAGTCCCATCACTGAAGATAATCATCAAACAGTTGTAGGCGTAATAAGTCAAACTAAAGGGTTTAGGGGTTATTACACTAATATGCAATGAATATGATATGCACATAAGAGAAAATATGAACATACCCACAATATAAAAAGAATTAGCAAAAGTAAGAATTACTTTAGGAAATAATTAGTGATTTTAATAATGTTTGACTTATACCTAATTTTCAGGTTGGATCTTATACCTCCCCAGTGGAGTCGCCAAAGCTGTAAACACATAAATTTACCGTCCTTCCTCCCCTCTCAACTCTAAGTGTCGAGATAAGGTCCGAGAGTAGAGGAATAACGCTAAATTTATTTTAAGAGTCGCCACCTACTTAGGGGAAGTAGGATCCCGAGATAATCCAAAATAAGGGGGTCAACGGTCCAGAGTAGTCTAGGTAAGAGATCCCTTTAGGTCCTGGGGAAGGGGTTAGGCACCCCAGGACCTCCATCTAATGATGGTAACCTATTCATTAGGTCCAAGCCAAACATTTAAAACCACTTAAAATTTCCTAAATAATTATTAATTTTGTTAATCAAACACAAATCAATATAGGGTGTAAAAATTTTATTTTTGGTTGGGGTCGAACCCTGGTTTTGGGCTGCCTACTTATCTGGTTAGTCGGAATCAGACCCTCATACTAGTTCGGGGTCCGTGACTGTTTTTATACTCGTTTCGGAGTGTGGTCACTTCCAACTCGTATTTGAGTTGGGGGGATGCGGAATTGAGATTTATGAATCTCATTCCGGGAGATGGTTGCGTGGCTAGGTGCTCGTGGAGGAGCTCTAGGGTGCGTTCATTTATTATGGTAAGTCCTTTTAGATTTTTTGAATGTTTTTGTTATTTTGCATTTTTTGATTTTTTTGTTTTTTTTGTTTTTTTTTTTAATTTTGGCAAGTTTTAACTAGTCAATAACTAAACTAAATGCCCAAGGTAGGCAAAAAGGAAAATAAAGCCTAACTAACTTAATTATCTTAAAGGCAAAGAGCAGGGCGGATCGAGCGGCCTTAAACCAAAAGAGGCTATGGTTTAAATACGGACCCTGCTCTAGGTCCCAAGGGAAGATAGACCAGTACCTTTAATTTATTTTAATCTTTTTATATTTTTTTGTTGTTTCTTTTTTGTAAGACTAACTAACGGGGGTTGGCCAATTATTTAGGGTTAAAAAAGGAAAACTATCTAAGTGCCCAATGTAGGCAAAATAGGAAAAGAAAATCGTGGCCTAACCCTATTGTACACACATGGATAATACTTACATACACGACAAAATAAATGGGCTCAAAGAGAAAGTTAAGGGGCCAAGGCCCATTGACCACTAATGGTCAATTGGCTTTGGTCCGCTATCTTTCTAAGGCCTCGAGAAATAAGCCCTATAATTTTAAAATGATTCTAGGGGCTTCCAATGATTCAAATCTCCCGCCCAAGCTTTGAACTATCCAAAGAAATAATACACTACAATAAATGAAATGTATTAAATAAAAATGGGGGTAGAGATATACCTGCGAGGGCTGATGGTAGATGTGCGATATTGTCGGCTGCTCCGGTATATGAAGGAAGAAGGTTGGCGTCACACTCAATTCTCTCACTCACTCAATCCCCAGAACAAGGGATCCACCAAATAAAATAAACAAAAACAAAAACAAAAATAAAACCCAAAGGATGAGGCTGGCTTAAAGCCTTATTTCTGTACAAACAAGAACAACTAGATATGAATTGTAGAAAAACGTGAATAACAATATATACATGAGAATAACAGTAGCTAGATGAAACTTTTAAAAAAAAAATAAAAAATAATAATAATAATAATAATATCATAAGGAAATACAGAGATCATCAACAACCTAAGATGATTGAAATTGATATCCATAGATCTAGATAAAAACGATGGGTAAAAGCACGGCTGAACCAGATGAGAAACCAGAAAACGAGTTGGATACCTGAAGAACGTGAAGATGAAGGAGACGATGGTGCTGCTGGATCTCAACGGAGCTGGAATGGGTGAACGCAAAAAAAGAGGGAAGCCGTGAGAAACAGGGAGTTCGCCGGAATATCTGTTAAAGATGAGATCCCAGAGACAAAACTCAACAAATCTAGCATAAATGATCCAGAAAATCAAGAACAAAATGAAAAGAATAACAATAAAAATAAACAATGCAATAGTGTTCTAGATCTAGATCTGGATCCGGATCCGGATCCGGATCTAGATCTAGAAATCAAAAAAGGAGGTGGATCGGAGGGGGTACAGACCTGTTACTCGCCGGAAAGGTAAACTTGCCGGAAATAGTGGCGGCGAACTGAGGTATAGATGTAGGAGATGAGGAAGAAAACCACAAGTGAGGTCCTCTTGCCTTTGGAAACCGCCGGAGAGTAAATCGCCGAATGTCTGGTTCGATCGGGAGAAGGAAGTCATAACCAGAAAAAAAAAAAAAAAAAAAAAAACAATAAATAAATAAATAAATTAATAAACCTAGATCTAGATCTAGATCTAGATCTAGAAAAGAGGGCGAGGAGATGGATGAGAAAACTAACCTGATCAACGAAACCGGAATCAACGAAGAGTTGGATTATCCTAATAGAGCAGCGTTAAACTCGCCGGAGAAGATGGACGACTTGAGGATGAGATTCGTCACCGGAGATGAAGGGTGATTCCTTGGGCAAGGATCGAAGCTCCTCAGCCCTGTAACTCGCCGGGAAATGGAAATTGAAATTGCCGGAGGTGGAGACACTGGAGAGGTGCGATGATGAAGGGCTGCTACCGATGACGCAGCAACCGCCGAGATGGAGCTGCTGGTTTGAGCTCTGGCGGGGATGGAACAGCGGGGGAAAGATGCCAGAGCTCGAGAGAGGGACTTGCCGCTCTTCTCCGCAAAAAAAAATTTGGGGTATTAAACCCCTTTCTCTTTGCTTATATAGTGAACAGTAATGGGCCAGACTTGGCTTAAAGGGCTTTAGTGTGGGTTTGAATTTTTGACTTGGATTTTATTTTGGAAACATAGTGGGTCACGTGAATTGGGTTCTTGGCCAAGGGCTTTCATGAAATTTCTCTTTTGAGGGTTTTGAACAATGGGTAAAGGGGATGATCTCTCTCTCTCTCTTTCTCGGATCTAGAACATCGACACTCAAATAAAATAATAAGATAAATAAAAATTAAAATTAAAATTACAAATAAAAATAAAGGGATTAAGGGGTGTAAAAATGGGGTGTTCACAATAGTGACACAGTGTTAGTGTTATGCATAACAATGTTGGATTTCTCTAATTTTTTATATTTTATTATTGCAAACTAATTTGAAATATTTTTATTATTATAATATGATAAAATGAGCTGAGATATTATTAAACTATTAGTATATTATAATGATAAATAAGCGTTAGATGCTTTGTATTATATGATATATATACATACATATATCAGAAGGGATCGAGGGACTTATGTGATAAACACATATATTCACATATATCTACAGTCGTACATTCGAGGGCGATCTAATGACTGTTATCTCACCGCTTCGAATGTGGGAGATGGTACTTTAGAAATTTCAATTTGTTTTTCAAACAGTACAGGATTATTCATAAAAATAAAAATCCCCAAAAAACAAATCCCATTTATCACTTTTCTGTTTATTGCACGGATTTCCTCGTATAGTCATCGAGTCCGGATCTTATCCAATTGCGAATGAACTCGGAGAGTTCAATCACACATAGAGCCCCTTCTAACCCCAGTTAAGAGATTCTAACTCCTAGAGTTAATTTGTAATACTTGAAAAATATATGGTTAGATTGTTGAATCTTAAGGGTGTATTTGTTTAGTGAGAAAATGGGTAAAAAAAAAAAAGTAACAGAAAGAAAAAAAAAAAATTCTCTCAAACTAATCAAAAGACAGAGAAAATTTTTAGGATAAAATTTGTCACCATTGAAAATGCAAGAAAATGAAATTGAGTTTCTTAACCCTATATTTGGTTGTCGAGAAAATAAGTGAAAAGAGGAGGAAAAAAAATTAGATAAAACCCAACCAAGAATTGTATTAAAAATCTAAATTTTCTTTTGGAAAGCTTTCCATTATGTAACGAAATGATCGGTCCTTATTGGTCCACTTCCTACTTTTAAATAAATACTAACAGTGGTTAAGATTCACTCATCCTTAAAGTTAAGCAATCCAATCTTGGTTTTTAGAAGAAAAAAAACAAAATCTTAACTATAATTTTCTCAAGTTTTACCAGAGTAAAAGGGGTGTTACAAGGGAAATGAGGACACGGGGTAAGATAAGTAGCGGACCCATATGCTAATCGCTGCTTTAAAAAAAAATAAAATAGTATTTACTTTTTTTTTTTTTTTTTTTTTAATGGTCAGTGAATTTTAATCACAGTTAATGAAATTAAAAGGGACACTTGTTGACCTATGAATTAATCGCGATTAAATATAATCCAAACTCGTAGTCATTCATGGGGATCGTAAAAGGCAAGTAAGCTCGCGTCGTCTTCTTGCCTTGTTGGAAAAAACACGATAGACTAGTTGGTAGCTGTTGTTCTCCCCCCTGCGTTCTCCTCTGCTCGAACTTTCTCCAGGTACGCTTTCATTTTCTTCAGTTTTCATCAAAATCATAATATCTTGTTTCAATCACTTTTCGTTTCTCATCATTTAAGTAATCTCAATTAGGTATATGCGATATCGAAACCTCAATAATCGTTCGTTGATATCGATCAGGTATTTTCGATTTTTTTTCTTTGTTCGACTTCGAATTTTAGGGTTCATGCTTTCTACACAAACTTCAATTTGTGCTGGTTTTGAGTGATTGGAAACAAAAAATATATATGTATATAAATCGATTACGGAGATAAGTGAAGAATTTGATTTTTGTTTAATACTGGGAAATTTCCGTCAATTGAAACCGAAATGGAAGAGTGGTTGATCGATCCGCAATAGTGATTCGTTCAACGAAATGGCGAGTGCCGGCGATGAAGACGCCGACGCCGTTCTCAGCGACGTCGAGTGTGACGATCCGCTCCCAATCATCCTCAAGAATCCATCTCAAGAAGACATATCCGTGGAGAGATTTCATGAAATTCTTACAGAGATTGAGCGCGAGAGAAAAGCTAGAGAGGCCGCGGAGAATTCGAAATCCGAGCTTCAAGTATCGTTTAATCGCTTGAAGGTGCTTGCTCACGAGGCTATTAAGAAGCGTGACGAGAGTTTGAGGCAGAGGGACGAAGCATTGCGGGAAAAGGAAGAAGCTTTGAGATCAAACGAGAAGATATCAGGGGAATTAGTGGAAGCTCTGAGACTGAAAGATGAAGTTTTAAAGCAGAGGGATGAGGGATCTCGACAGCTTGATGAAGCGGTTAAGGCAAGGGACTCATCGAGATCAGAGATTGAAGCCGCTGCTCAGTTGCTTGTGACTGGAATAGAAAAGATCTCTGGAAAGGTCAGTCATTTCAAGAATTTCTCAGTGAGTGGGCTCCCGAGATCTCAGAAGTACACGGGATTGCCAGCTGTTGCTTATGGAATTATCAAGAGAACGAATGAAATTGTAGAAGAAATTCTTAGGCAGCTTGACACGGCAACAAAATCTAGAGATGATGCTCGTGAACGGATGGAACAGAGAAATTATGAAATTGCCATTGAAGTTTCCCAGCTCGAAGCGACGATTAATGGGTTGAGGGACGGGGTGGCAAAGAAAACTTCTGAAGCTGAGAATTTGGAGAAATTGATTGCTGATAAAGACATAAAGATCTCTGAGACGGATAGAGAGATGTCAGAGCAGCTAAATTTGGCGGAGAATGAAGTGGCAGAGTTGAGGCAGCGGGTCAAAGAGTATGATCATAAGTTTAAGAATTTAGAGTTGAAAATGGAATCACAAAGGCCCTTGCTGATTGACCAGTTGAATTATATAACAAAAATCCATACCCAAATTCATGATGTAATCAAGATGGTTGATGCTAAAAAATTAGATCAGTCAGACTTGTCGGACTCATTGTTTCTTCCGCAAGGAACGGACATTGATGAGAACCTGCGCGCTTCTTTGGCTGGGATGGAATCTATTTATGAGCTGGCCATGATAGTGGCACAAAAAGTAAGGGATAGAATGGAGGAGAGGAGCCGTGAAGCGAAAAGTTTAAATGAAACTGTTGCTAGATTGATGAAGGAGAAACAGCATATTGGGTCTTTACTAAGAAGTGCTTTGTCGAGAAGGATGATATCTGATCCATCATCTAGAACTAGCGAGGTTCTAAAAGTTACAGAAAATGGTTTAAGAGAGGCAGGGATAGACTTCAGATTCAATAATCTTCTTGGAAATGACGAGAATCCAACTTCTCATGATAAATCGGTTGCTCTGGAGACGGAGGATGAAGTCTATACTCTTGTAAGTGAAACTCCTAGTGCCAGTGCTGGAATTATTATTCTAAAATTTTAGGATCAATTTCTCACGTGTACTACAATTCTCAACTGTGTTTTATGTAATGTATGCCAGGCTGGTGCTTTGGAGAACATTGTTAAGGCATCTCAGCTTGAGATCATTGAACTGCAGCATTCTGTGGATGAACTAAGGTACCTTCCTTATTATATTCACACCTGAAACATTACGAGCTCTAGGATATTAGGAGTCACTTCAGTGAATCCCAATTAAATGTATGAAGGTTGAATGAACATTAAGCCACTAAGTAATTTAGGCTTTTGTTATTTGATATTTTGTAATAATTTCGTTGTCGAAGCACATTCTCAGTAGTTTTACCCACTCAAAAGGGAAAAGGAGGAAATTTGTAATAGTGACAGAATCTGACATGTTTGCAATTCCTATTGAAATATCTGCCATTGGAAATACTATTTGACATCTGCTGACCGAGTACTGTTCTGTTCTGGGCACTGCTTTACTGGATTAAGGGCAGAGTCGAGTATACTTAAAGCTAATGTGGAGGCTCAAGCCAAGGAGCTCAGCCAAAGAAAGCACCGCATAGAGGAACTTGAAGAGAAGGAGAGATTGGCAAATGAAAGCGTAATTTTACTTTCTTGAATGGTTTTTGGGTTTAGAATCTAGAATAACTTTCCTTTGTTCCAATTAGTGATTTTAGACTAACTTATAAATGAGAGTAGAAGTGATACTAGATGAGTAGCCTCCTTCAAAAACTATGGACATAATCCAACAAGACTCATAGTTGGTTTTGTATCATTTATTCACTTTGAGTACTGAATTGGGCCTATCTATGTTTAAGGTTGAAGGGCTTATGATGGACATTGCAGCAGCTGAAGAAGAAATTGCAAGATGGAAGGTGGCAGCAGAGCAAGAAGCTGCAGCAGGCAGAGGCGTTGAACAAGAGTTTGTGACTCAGGTATGGTCACACAGTTGGTCAGTTACCTTTTATAGAATTAGTGATCATCATCACTTCCCAGTGAGTGCCACCTTGAACTTCGTTAGCTGTCTGATCCAGTGTTTTAAAACTCGAAAACTCACTCGGAACTTTGTTGAGCCAAGTCAACTCAAAACCTCATTCAAAACTCATCCGAGTAATGACACCTAAAACTCGAACACATATAATATTTTCTTCAACATTTGTTATATACATATGGTATAAAATAAAAATTAATGATAAAATATACCTAAAATGATATATATATATATATTTATGAATTAAAATTATAAAAATTAAAAATATTAGTGATCCTAACAACTAATTATCCATCACTCTAGATCAATAATATATATTCATCATTTGCGCGA
Source organism: Tetracentron sinense (assembly GCA_015143295.1). Taxonomy (NCBI): domain Eukaryota; kingdom Viridiplantae; phylum Streptophyta; class Magnoliopsida; order Trochodendrales; family Trochodendraceae; genus Tetracentron; species Tetracentron sinense. The sequence goes on along the minus strand of CM026568.1, from coordinate 32,799,123 downwards.
TTCTGAAACACAATTCTCATATACAGGGGGTTAGATCCTAAACCTCGACTGAATAGACACGATTTTCCAGGCAAAAAGCCCGATAGGACGTCTTTGGGGCATATGATATGTAGATATTTTTTCCCCTCTAAATTTTTTTAAGTTTCCATAGGGTAAAGAAACAGGGTAGAAGAAAATGAAAATTTCTTGTGTGTGTTTGGTTTGCAAGAAATTTGGAGGGAAAGTAAAAATAAAATTTTTATTCTTTCCTAAAATGCCCATTAATCCTATGTTTATTTACATCTTAAATACTTAATGATGTGACACTATTTGGAATCCCCTTTCTCGAGAACTAACAGGATTTGACATGTTTGCAATTCCTATTGAAATAAAGTGGGTTATTCATGTGAAACAAACACCAAAAAATGGAATCCACTTTCTCGAGAACTAACAGGATTTGACATGTTTGCAATTCCTATTGAAATAAAGTGGGTTATTCATGTGAAACAAACACCAAAAAAGTGAAAGAAACTGGGATTTTCTTTCACTTTCTTGTGTTTTCCGTTGAAACGAACACACTCTAAAGGAGCATAAGAAACTAAACAAAACTTGCAAAGTTAAGCAATGAATTACAAGAATTACCTAAAGCAACATAGAATACGAGCTGACTCATAGGTATCATTGTCATCATCTCTTTCTTTATGAGGCTGAATGCAAGGCTGATGGTAGTGGTCTTATTGAAAAGAAATGATGTTTGGTCGATGTTCATATTAAAGTAACAGAAATTTCAAATTTTGATCCCCAATAGACAGTCAAACAAATTCACAACTAGATTACACTGCAAAGCTGTGGTCTTGAGAAACCCTTTGAGGGATATAGGGTCTCAAAAGGGTTGGGAAAGCCCAATATATGTAAATGTATTCAATGACGTATTAGCTTAAAGAAACAAAAGTGAAAAAAGACTAAATGATTTTTTCTAATGCCAGCTCTGTGACGAAAACCCTATATTCAATAAATATGTGGTGCACACCCTCAATAAAATGAGCCTCGAGGTGCGAGTTATTAACTTTACGTGCACGTCATGAACCTCTAAGGTTGTGCCTCAAGGCCTTTTCCTTGATCCTCATGATGGACTCTAGGCAAAAGCCTCACAGGCCTTTTAGCAACACTGGCTAGAACATTCTGCCCTGGTAATATGGAAGAATGATATAAAGTGGTACTGTAAGGACTAACAAATTCATTATATTCTCTATCTGTTAATTAATTAATGTAATCACCTTTGCACCATGGACCATTATACAATTGCTGGACAAATGTTACAATAGAGCATTGGCCTTAAGATATAATGAAAAGTTGCCATTATCCTTCATGTGCACCCTTTTTAGGAAAACTCCAATATGGTTGAGAATAGTGATGCGAGTTTATGGTATAGTCTGCTGAATTTTTGACGAGTATGATGGATATGAGTTAGGCATGTATCACTGTTGCAGTGTGCACCTAGGTTGTGATGGTAGGAAATCATCCTAGCAAGTTAGTTTGAGAGCATGGAATTCCTTTAAATTCCAATAAGGAGGTGTTTGTCACTTGGTGAATAGGGGTTGCACATTTTTGGATTAAATTATTGCAAGTTCAGTTGTAAATTATGCTGTTTCCGTATTGTATTTGCATCTATTGCATAATGAGCATCTGAGAAAAGGAATTGGTCACTTTAAGTTTGGAAATGGTCAAGAAGATACAGGCAGAGTTGCAGTTGGTCTCTACTCTCTACCACAAGAATGAGTTGGTAGTAATGCGTTTTGGGAGTCTTCTATGTGTAGGCAAGTTCGGGATTATATGCTATAGAGGGACTATAGCACTTCGTATTGGAGTCGAGTCCTGGCAATTAACTTGGCGCTTGTGTAGGATTTCTGATATCATGCATGAGTGGTCTGGATAACGTTTACAGATATGCCTCCCTTTATTGTTGTTTTGTGGTCCACAAGCATGTTGTCTTGAACATTTGGAATTTCTTTTTTCTTGATTCTGCTTTTGCAAGGTTTAAGAATATATGGGTGATTTCATTCATTGGTCTAATTAATGCTAGTGTGGGGTTTCTCATGTAGCAGATGTGTGTAACTGGGGAGAATTTGGAGTTAATTTAGTTTTTTTTGGGCCTTAAGATGCAGATTAGTTCATATGTGTAAAAGATTGATGGGAGTATTAGTGCAACCTCATGACTTTTTCGAGGGATGCTCCAATCAAAATGGCGGTAGGCCACAAAGTAGTGTTGTTCTGGTCCTGTTGGATTGTCGAACTGAACTGGACTTGACAGGCTGAAAAGTTTTGAACAAACTGGAAATCAACAATGTTGAGTAGAATCTAATTTAATATTTATTGGAAAAACTTAAATGGTACTAATGACCACATTTTTATTTAACTATTAAAAGTTACTTCTAATAGAAGTCATAAACTATTCTAATTTAGTAGGTAAGAACAGGATCTTCTTTTTGGAATATTGTTCTCATTTTTCTTTTCTGTTGACGGTAGAATTACTTTCAACATTATGTGAATATACACAAGATATCTGACAAAATCACACACTCTCTCTCTCTCTCTCTCTCTCTCGTGTGCATTGGCAAAGAATCGAACCGATGAAGAGTCCTCTTTGTTGTAGAACTTGCATAATGAACCAGCTGCTTTCTGTTGCTAAACTACAGTGAGGATTCAGGTCCCATAGAGGGCTTGGCGTTGTGTTTGCTAAGGGTGCCTTTCAGAAAGGTCATGTTTCAAAAGCCTTGTAACTGAAATTAAAGCCTGTACTATCCATTGTTGGCCTTGTAACTGAAATTAAAGCCTGTACTATCCATTGTTGGCATTCTGTCCAAGGATTTAATGGGACTTAAAAGTGTCACTACTAGTCAAGAACTTGAGCAGCTGTGAATTTCAACACTGTGGCAACACATTATGATTATTATATCCTATGGTATCTTAATCTCTTATTGTAAATACAAACTCTATTTTTATTTGATGCTTCTGAATGTTTTTTTTAATCCCCTTTTAAGAATGCATCTACTTGCATTTTGATTATATTATGTGGTCTGTTTTTTAATGACTTCAAACAATGCAGTTGTCAGCCCTCCGGCAGGAACTTGAGGAGGCAAAGCAAGACATGTTGGAGTCAGAGAAAAAGCTCAAATTCAAAGAAGAGACAGCAGCTGCAGCCATGGCAGCAAGAGATGCAGCTGAGAAGTCATTGAGATTGGCAGACTCGAGGGCTTCAAGGCTGAGGGATAGACTGGAGGAGCTGACCCGTCAGCTTGAAGTGTCTGATACCCAGGAAGACTCGAGGAACCGGAACAGGCAGAGATATGTATGTTGGCCATGGCAATGGCTGGGGCTGAACTATGTAGGATACCACCAGGCTGAGACACAGCAACAGAGTTCAAATGAAATGGAACTTTCTGAACCCCTTCTTTAAGCATACTTTCTCCAGTGTAATGTTCTCGTAATCTTTACAAAATGAAAATAGGTAAGCAAGAATTGTTTTCTCCACCCCCTTTTTTTTTATTAGTTACAATTAAAGATATGATTGATATTAGAAGAGATGAGAACTGGAACAAAGGGGTCACAAGGGACTGAGCCCAGGATAAAGCATTAAAAAAATAAAGGAAAGCTAGAAGTGGAAGACAATTACAAAATACAATACAATCCCGTCATACCAAATCCCTCTCGACCATAGCACCATTGTGATAGGAGCCGACCAATCTTGGAACAAATTCTAGCTTGGGAAGAAGAAACTCCCTAGAACACCTTAGAGTTCCTTTCCTTCGATGGATACACCATTCCTCTATCTATAGACAATCAAAGTTCAGTGATCTTGTTTATGCATGCTTTCACTCATTGTAAGCCCAAATGTTTGCTTCATATAGAAATCCTCTATTTTCACAACACGAGGAATTTCCAAGTGCAGACGATTTGCAAACATGAGAGGAAGCTTGAATCAAAGTGATACAAGAGCACATAGAGACTGCACTCGCACATCCACTTGCAATTAAATTGAGCAGTTCAAATGAAGTTTTCTCAAGCGTCTTGTCAAGGATATGGAGATCAGAAGAGCCGATAAAAATGATCTTAAGGAGGTGAAAGAAAGGGACCCAGCTTCCATCAATTATGTTTATTGCTTCCTCAAATGTGCACCCCTACTGATAAGAGTGCTTGAGGAAGTATTGTGCATAACTGATGCAAGCTGGGTCCCGTTGTTTCACTGCCTTGAGATCATCTCTAACGGCTTTTCTGATCTCGTGATCCTTGGCAAAAGGCTTAATTATTTTGTCAGGATGTTAGTACAAAAGTTTTGAATTTCTAAATTTAAATGCAAGATGATTCGTGAATGCAATCTCTCACGAATTATGGGAAAATGTGAAAGAAAAATAATAATAGGAAAATAATCACCTCCCCGGTCGGTGACGCGAGGAGGGGCGTCTCGGCTCCCATTTTCTTGCCATGTGTCCCCCTTCTAGTTTCATTTAACTGTGGTTAAGATTCATCCACCCTTAGGATTCACCCATCTACGCTTGGTTTTTAGAAAAATAAAATAAAATAAATTAACTAAAAAGTTAAAAAAACTAACCAGAGTTAATGGGAGTTGAAGGGTTGACTATGTTCGAGCAAGGAGGAATGGTCCCCACCTTGGCAGAGGACTATTGCTCATAATAATATACCTTGCTCATAATAATATACCAGGATGGGCTCTTGTTCCGAGCTGGCTCTCGGATTTCCAACCATGATCATCTTCGTCTCCATTCCTAACAAAATAATCAGCAACAATAGTACACCTCTCAATGGTTTTCTGGAGATCCTGTCTAATTGGGGTACCTGAAACAAAATACGAGAAGCTACGGCTGCATAATAATATTCAAATTCAATACACATCTCATCGAGTTGGTGCAAGTAATTTACAATAGAAAGCTTAGCAGGGAAAAGAGGAAGATAAGAGTTTCTTCATGGCATTTGTGAGAGATTACTCCATTTAAATAACTTGCATAGTTGCATTTTCTAGCTCTTGCCCTGCTGCTTCCCTTTTTTGCTCCTTCCACTCCATATATTTAGAATTCATACAAAAAAAATATGGGAGCTGTTAACGTTCAATGACTACGACTTGAAATTCTCTCCAGTTGTAACCGGACTCCATTTATGCTCCTGAGATTGCTACGTGTCCCTTTTGACACATCTTAATTGTGGTTATGATTCATCCACTCTTAGGGTTCACCCCTAAGTAACCAAAGCGGGAGCAGGAATGGGAGCGAGAGTGGAAGAGCATCAAATTTTAATTTAGAAGATGATTGAGAGCGCCTCCAAAGTGCCACTATATATATATATATATATGATCTTAAAAATTACTCATGAATACAAATATATCTTATATACTTTCGAAACTGTAAGGAATAATTGATAAAATCATTCATCATTTAAATTTGTAGTCACAACAGATAAGATGACTATTGATATATTAAAAATATCATTTTAAATTCAATTATAAGATCATCAATAATTAATCAATCTACATGAATCTTTTACCCTATAAAAAAAATAATAAAATATACCTCACTTAACAAAAAAAATTAAGATAAAAATAAAATTTTACACAAAAACAACACTCTCTAAGTGAGAGTGAGCTCTCGGGGTGAGTGCGAGATTCAAGAGCGGGAGTGAGGTTTGAGAGCAGGAGTGAGTGAATTTTAATTAAGGGATATCAGTAAGGACATGTGGCGACTTCAGGGGCATAACCGGACTCCAAGAAGTCCTGTTACAACGTGAGAGAATTTGAATTCCAAATGACTACGATCACGTTACGTTTCACTCACATAATTGCACGAAGTGTGGGGATGTGAGAACAGTAGGCGGTAGGCCATCCTTAAAGTCTAGCCGCTGCGTACACTAGTAAGAAGTGATAAGTGAGGGATTCAAAAAGGCTTGCTTATAAAACCTCTGTTTCCTTCTTCCCTCTCCTTTATCCAATCTGACTCCTGAATCTATCAAGGAAAAAATAAATATGGAAGCTCTGGGACTCCCATCTCTCAGTACTCTGAGCAGCTCACCTCATTGTTTTCAGAAAGAACAGTGCAGAAATTTGATGGGGAGAAGGAATTACTTCAATGTTTCAAAACCATATTCTCTGAAACTCAAACCCTGTTACACAACCCATTATCATGTAACCAAATCTTCTCATTTGTGAATTTTTTCTCCAACGGATTTTTCTCTTCTTTTCATGGGATTATTCTAAATTCGTTGTTTCTGAATTGTGTTCTTGTATTTTGATCCAGCATTCGAGCATTCAAATGCGAGCTGACGAGGAAGACGACCCAGTAAAGCAAATGAAGGAGATGACTGCTGCCAGGAAGAGATGGGAATCTCTGGTATTTGACATCATCCTCAGTTAAGAGATTGCTTGATGTTGGTAATTGAGCTTTAGGTTCTTAAAACATTAGAACCTTTAAAATTTTCGTTGTTTTAACCGACTTGATCTGCATTTTCGTTTTTGACGTTTTTAAACATCTTGGGTTGAGTTATTTTTTCTTGTAATTACTACTGGGTACCTACCCGGAAATGGAATTTCTTCGACGTCCATGGAAATTGAAAACCCACTAATGGTTCAACCATTCAGATATGTTATTGTAGTTTGTTAGATTATTATTGTTCATATGTAACTTCAATAGATTCACTGATTTGATATCTTGAATCTCATTGCTATCTCAGGCTAGTTAAGTTGTTTAAAAATGAGTGAGGAGTGGTCAGTGCCCATGCTGGTCGAGTCGCGAGTGGCTAAGGAGGCGGAGACGGACGACTTTGTGTAGCATTCCCTCAGCCCTTCTCTTATTTCCACCTGAACAACCTTCTTTTAACTACCAAAAAAAAATTGTTAGGAATTACCTATGATGTTCAAGAAATTTTATTGAGATTTTATGAAGCTTATAATTTTTGTACCAACCTTGTGCACTTGAGTAGTTCTAAGGTATCAGAGTTAGGCATGAGGTATTGGATTTCTCTTTTTATTTTCTAGTTCAAAGTGTCATTTTAGAATTGTTCCTTTTGTTCCATGTAGGTTTACATCTTCTGTTAACTGAATAGGATCAACAAATTGAACAAGTTAAATCATAGCAAGGTTGGATTTTCAAATAGGGATATTAGAGCTTGTTTAGAATACTGATATAAATATCAATTGTTACGTGACTTATGAAGGCTTAACTTTAGTCTGATGGTGTTACATTGGTACATGGCATGAGTGCGAACTGTCCAGGTGATCATAGGTTTCAACCATACCAGCCTTCTAAAATCACAGGATGGGAGCATAGCTATATAAAACTAGTAAATACATAAACTATCTAAAAAATAATAAAAATAAGAACACAAAAGAAAAGTTTGCAAAAAAGAAAAACAAATAGAAATTAAAAATGAATCTACAGATTTTATTATGAAGATAGAGATAGAAGGGATTTGAAGTAAGATGTTGGTGATTAAAAAACTGAAAAATTTGAAAACAAAAAGAAGACAAAATAGAAAGGGAATAAAGAACAAAGAGATAGGCGTGTCCATTGACATTTGACTTCCCACCATAGTTGTGTATTGTCAAGTAAGAAAAAAGCGATGCGAATAAATTGAGGAACAAGCCGGTTTGTTGAGGGAGAAGAGAGAGAAGCCAATGGAAGCAAAGAGGGAGAAAGACAGTAGACGCCCTCCCAAATAAAACCTTGCACAGAACCTTTCTCTTACAAAAGCCTGTAATTTTAAGCATGAAGCATCTTTACTTATATGTTTGTGTCAGCATATACGGTTATTAAGTGAGATTAGTGCCTTACACTCTATATTAAGAACCAAATGCCTGGAAATAAGAAATTCCATAACGTAGTCACCGTGCCATTTTCTGTGGCCCCCTTTTTTAGATGTGCCAAGTGCTAGTACATCTTGCTAACATCACATTAACATCAAACGAAAGTGCCAAGGAGTGTCATGCTGTTCAAACTTCAAAAAGTGTCATGCCCTGTCAAAATGTTGGCAATGCTGGAACTTAGTTTTGAGGTGGCGAAGTAACACAGCAGTTTAGCTTGAATTAACTGACAATATTAACAAATGATGAAGTATGTATAAACTATTGTTTATTGAGTTTGGTGATCAAAATATCATCAATTTATTAAAAAAAAGAACATTTGAAATTCTGAACTTCATGCCTTTTCGGTTTCCCAGAATACTTTCTTACTTTTTAAACTGATTTTATTAGATCAGGGAAGAAAAGGTGAAAGTCCTTACACCGAAGGAAGCTGGATATGCAATTCAACTCTCTAACAAAACCCTCCTTGATGTTCGTCCCTCTACAGAACACAAAAAGGTGTGCAATTTCTTTCTCCAATTTCATATGTGTAAACTTAATATTTTGATAATGAAATATGTTGAAGTCTTACTTTCCGATTCCAAGTGTGATATCACACACTAGAGTTCATCTTGGAAGTGGCGAACCGTATCACACATCTCTTATCCCTATATGCTAGTGTATTGTATCTTATAGTGACTTGCTACTTCTTCCCATGGCATTGACAAATGTTATTCAACATCTTGAAAGGCTTATAATAGGATTGGGGCTCCACTTATGGTCTGGTACGGGCCATGCCGACATTATTTTTGATTCCAGCCCGGTCTATCTAAAGTAAAAATGATAAACCAATCAAATATGAGATATGAAAAATCTCCAGTACACACATACATATAACACATAATTACATAAGTTGGAGTAGGACCGGGCCCTTGTGCTAGGTTAGGTTTAGCCCCAACTCAGCTATGGGCCCATAACCGAACCTGATGTCACAACCATTCGTCCTATACTGTTTGCATGGCCTTGGTTGTGGCATTGTTTGAGTCTTTTTTCTATTTTCTTTGGGGCAGTTTCATCCACAATAACTGATTGACGATTTTGTAAAAAGCCAGTATGATTGTACCAGCAAGAGTATTTTCCCTTTTGAAATTCTAAGAATGACTTAGCATCTATCTTGTAGAGGAGGTAGTAGATCACTTGAGTTGGCTAACCTTGACATCATCTTTAATCACCTTCTCCCCTAGTGTGTGTGTGTCCTTGACTCCTTGCCATGTCTCCTTTGGAGCAATAACATGGATCTATGTTCTATTGTTATGTGTCGTGGTATGCTTTTCCTTCTTGCTTCCTAGGTAATTGAACGAACTTGTTGATTTGGTTAAATGTCGATCGAGTCCTGCATGAGATTTTATTAACCAAGTGTTTTGCCTGTGACAGTTGGTATCAGAGCTAGGTCATGACCGTGTATTCAAGAGTAGAAGACATGGTTCACGAGGCAGGAGCACGTACTAACAAGGAACATTTGGACGAGTTGGAAGCACAAACAACTCATATAGATGGATTGGTGAATACGTTGGTACATATGGGTGATCACATAGGCGTCATTGATCATGGACAACAAGAGTTTGCAGGGACAGTAAAGACCTTGATTGAGGATGTGATGAGACAATGGAAACTCTCTAGGCCAAGGTAAAGGATCTTGCCAACAAAATTAACGTGCTTACTATGACAGTTAGTTCATACACTCATGGCCTTACTGAGACCTTCAGCTGAGTGAAAGTGCCAGAGCCATGCTTGTACGATGGCGCAAGGGATGCAAAGTATCTTAAAATTTTCACATTCGACAAGGAGCAATACTTTCGAGCCGTGAGACAGGATTAAGAGGAAGCCAAGGTCTTGACCACAACAATGTATCTATCGGGTGATGCCGAGTTATGGTGGCGTACTCCGTACGATGACTTTCAACATGGGTGGTGCACTATCAATTTATGGGCTGATCTGAAGAGGGAGTTGAAGATCCATCTCTTGTTTGAGAACGTTGAGTACATCGCCAAACAGAACTTGCGACAGTTGCATCAGACAATCACGGTGTGAGAGTATGTAAAGCAGTTTTTGGCCCTCATGCTACACATCAAGGTTATGTCAGAGAAGGACAAGATGTTCTACTTCATGGAGGTATTGAGCACATACTAAATTGCAGAGGCAAAGTGTTCAATATTTTGCTTCAGCACAATTGCCGGTAGAGCATCTAACCTATTACTTAGCAAGTAACCCAAACAAGAAGAAGGGGAACACGAACAACACAAGCAAACCTTCTCGACCATTCGGTGGGAAGAAGACTAGTAATGACAAGTTAGGGTCAGGTCCCCATTACTTGTCCGCTTCGACGTTGGAGTGCTCGTTTGCACAGAGCACATTAGGTTCCTTAGTCATGTCTTGGGTGAGGGACAAGTGAGGATGGATGATGAGATACGTGCCATCCAGGAGTGGGAGCCACCCTCCTACCACCGGGTTCATTCATATACCTTGTGAATTACTATCGCAAGTTCATTAAGTGCTGCTCCGTAACAGTAGCTCCATTGACGGGCCTACTAAAAAAGGAGCATTTTTGGGTTTGGTAGAGAGAGTGCCAAAAAGCGTTCATTGGGTTGAAGCATCCTGTAGCCCAACATCCAATTATCGCACTACCGGATTTGATAAAACCATTTGAAGTACAAATTGATGCATCAGATTATGCTATTGGTGGAGTACTAGTGCAAGATGGACATCTAGTTTGCCTTTGAGAGCCGAAGGCTATTCGAGACCGAATGACGCTACACGACTCAAGAGGAGTTACTTGTAATTGTGCATCTATGTAGTCAAGGTGTGTCCTAAGCATTTTTGGACCATTATCATCTAGGCGGGGGGATGTCACCTGACCCACACCCACACATTGCTCAACTATGGAGGCAGCTTACCTGTTCATGAAAAATGTGGTGAAGTACTGGGTGTGCCTCAAAATATTGTGTGATAGGGAATCAAGATTCACGTGGCAGTTTTGATCAAAACTGTTCAAGCTTCTCTGGACCAAGCTCAACTTATCTACAAGTAGTTGGCCTCAAATTGATGGCCAGACCGAGCGTTTCAATGCTCTGCTTAAAGAATACCTTTGACACATTGTTAGTCCCAATTTGAAGAATTGTGTGAACTTGCTCGATGTTGCTCATTTTTGCTCCATCTTACAATTGAGCTCTTTGCCAAATAAAAACCCATTCGAGCTTGTAACCGAGGGACAACCACTAATGCCTCATACAGTCATACTGTAGTTTTTAGTTACTATTGAACTAGTTTAAGTTTTTACAAGTTTGTTAAGGAGTGGAACAAGATTGGTTATATTGCCTGAGCATACATTGAGAAAGCCGCTAAGAAAGTGAAGAAATTTGCAAGCTCAAAGAGAAGAAAAGACAAGTTTAAGGTAGGAAACTTGATGCTTATCAACCTAGCTCAACAAAGCTTGAAGTTCTTTTGTCAAGGGAACAAAGGGCAATTTTCTATCACTGCAAGAATAAGAGAAGTCTCCTATAGGGTGGAACTGCCTCAATAACTTTGTAGGCTTCACCGGGTATTTTATGCCAGTGTTTTGAAGTCATATCATGATGCCAAGGAAGACCCCACTCGCAAAACCGGACTGCTACCACAAAGACAAATTGACCGTATTATTGCTGATCGTCAACTAGACTCTGACATATAGGGTACTTGGTAGATTGAAAATGACTATTTGTGGGTCTAAGCGTCACTCTTCTTCCGTTCACGGACAATGTAAATGACTCCTTAGAGTACAAGTTGACGAGGAGGTTGACCTCACAAGTGAGGCATTTGTCCAACAATGTTTTCATGACCTTGTTTATCGTATTGTTCGACTTTTTTTCTTCTTCTTTGCAGTATAGTCACAAAAACTGCGGTTTTTTTGTTGTTGAAAAAAACTCGTTTAAAACGCGCATTAATACCCTACCGTAGAAAATGACATTTAAAACCCGTTTTTTGAAAAAGACGCCTATTGTAGTTTAAAACGCTTTTAAAACGAATAATACGAAAAATAAACACGTTTAAAACTAATAATACGAAGAAAAAAACATCGAATAATCTTGATTTTTTTAGCATTCCAAGATGTACTTGAAGCTGAAGGGAATCATGACCTTGAAGATAGAGCACCATCTTCTAGTGAATCTTTAGGGAATGAAGATACTGCAAATATTGATGATCTTGATGATAATGCCGCTTTTGAGCGATTGATGAATAAGAATGAGTGATGTTATTATGTAGTTTGTATTTTGTAATATTTTTTGTTGATGAAACTGTGAGAATGCAAACAATCAATCTTGTTTTCTAATCTTGATAGTTAATGTCTTAATGAATTTTGATGCCTTGATGGCTTGATGAAATGGAATTGGATGTTAAATTGATTGATCGTCAATTTATTAAACCTCGTAGTAGTTACAATTTCGTAGAATAATGACTAGTATGGGGTGTCAAACCATAGAAGATTGCGCTAATTTTGTTGTCTTTTTCTCCAGATTAATTATAAGTCAATGAGTAACAAGATTGATTGATTTTAACCTAAGATCAGAAATTAAACTAACAAATTTTATTTTAACTAATTAAAGTAAGATTTTTTGGTGATATATCAATGAAAAAAAGATTTAGAGTGTTTGAATCCACTACTAGCTTCATAATTAAATCCACTTGCATTCATTCAGGCCTCTCAAGCGTAAACAATAGGGATGAGATCAACTACAATTCTCAACTCATCAAAACAAGAATGATTCGAGAGATCAAACTCTAGGCACATCCTATATTCGGTTAGTACGAGTGATACACACTAAACAAGGGTTGTGAAATCACTCGTCTTCACTAGGTATAAAATATCCTATAATTTAATTCTTCAACAGTATTACTATTGCATAAAATATATACCAACAATCACAGAAAGATGATATGAATAATTTCAATCTCAACACAGTAAAACCTAAGACAATGATAAGATCACATTGAAATCGATTATAAACTCTAATAAATTGGTTGAAGAACAACTTTCTGATTATGCAATCATTGTTTACAAAAAGAAGAAAACCTAAATAAAATACAAGGGATACAATTATTTGACTTGAGTTTCATCTAAACCCTAGAAAAAGAGATTAATTCATGTTGAGGGCAAATGACACCGCTTTCGATGAGGAACACGAAAAACCCATCTTCCGACCTTCACAGATCTCCAGAGCCTTCCTCCTTTCAATTCCCAAAATTCAGAACTCCTGTATGATGATGTTTCTTTCCTATTTATAGAGAAGAGGAAACACTGCTATTTTGGCTTTAGAAACTCTAAAAAAGGGCCAGAAAGGGATTTTCGCGCAACTCAAAACGGGGGAGGGGAGCGTTGTCCGATCGATTGGCCAACTCTGGGCCAATCAATCGCTCGCTGAGTCCGATCGATTGATCAGGGCGATTTTCATTTCGATTTTTTTTTTTCTTTTCTTCGTCTTGTTCTCCTGGGCTCGGATTTTTGCTTGGCTAAGGTTTATACGAGTCTTTTGAGCTTGTAAATCTTCCATTAAATTCTATTTTCTTTGCATGAACCTGAAATTAGCAAAAATACTCAAGTGAAGTAACGTAGTGGATAAAGGGGCTCAATATGATTAACAAATGCAGTTTGAGGTGCATAAATATGTAACAAGTAGCACCGTTAGTGATGTTATAAACTTATTATTATTTATTATAATTATTTTTCTGTATATTATCTCACCAAATTGTTAGATATATTAATTAGTATCATGTTTCTAATTTTTATAATTATTAAAAAATTTATTTTCTCGGTTCTTTCCCACAGTTTTCTCATATTTTTTCGAATTTTTCCATACTTTACCCTTGCCGAATTATTCTCGAACCCCGACTTTGTTACTATGCTTAGCACTAGTTGTGTCCACAAGAAGTCAATGACGTTTTTTGTAGTAATCTAGTAGGATTGTACAAACAAGAGTGATGTTTCCTTCTGTAATTCTAAGGCTTAACATCTATCATGTAGAGGAGATGGTAGATCACTTCAGTGGGTTAGCCTTGGCACCATTTTTGATCATCTACTCCCCTGACCTATGGTATGTGTGTCTTTGTCATGTCTTGTGGTTTTCATTTCCTTCTTGCTTCCTAAGTAATTGAATTGATAGGCTGACTTGGTCGAGGCATCAATAGAGTTGCTGCACAGGTTTTGACTAGCTAAGTGTTTTGCCTGTGACACTGGGCCCAAAGCAGACTGCTGAAACCTTGGTCTAGATCGCCCTTAACTCAGGCTGGGCTTGGGGGGCACAGTAATAAATCTCGCTGAAACCGTTTTGTAAAGATTTCAGTAATAACTAAACTAATTCGAGGTATGCTACTCAACATGTAATCCAATTTATTGAACTCTCAAACTACTTATTACAGATATTGCACGGGTTTGATTACAGACTGATCCCCTTACATCAACCTTCCATCTTTCTGGCATATAGACTCTGCTGTTAAACAAGTCCATTTTAGCCAACTCATGAGCTCCATTATTCTTAGATCTAGGAATAAATTCTATTTGGAGATTCTTTATCTGCTTCAACAAGACAATACAGTTCAGCACTGTAGTCTGGGCTTCTATGGCAATAGAAGAAATAATTCCAGGATTAATAGCATCTGCAATAACCTTTGCATCAGATTGGATTAGAACTTTCTCCCATCTGAATTGAAACACCAACAAAAAGCAAAGCTTAATAGCCTGGGCTTCTGCAAGTGTTGAAGATCCACCACTGAAAGGGACTATCAGATTTCGTATTCTTCTGCCATAGTTATTCAAGATCTCCATCCCTACACCAGCAGCTTCCCCATCCCCTTGGGCAGACCCATCACACTTAAGAATGAACTCAAAATCTGATATATTCTTACTATTAGCAGACACTTTCAGCTGACCTTTCATATTTAGTTGAGATAATTTCTGGTCTTCCATGGCAGAATTAAAATCTTCATATTGCTGCAAAGCCTTATTAAATGTATACTTTGTATCCACTGTTTTGTCAATACCTTATCATTTCTTGCTATCCAAATAGCCCAAATGATACAGGTCATCAACCCCATGATTTGTAGCCCATCCTCTTTCAATCTTAGTCTTCTCCATTCCCCTTTCCACCAAGTATTAAAAAAGTTTGGTTCTGTCAAGGGAATTTCCACTTTCTCTCTGAGATTGGCCCATATCTCTCTAGCAAACTTACATGTTATGAACAAATGAGGAATAGATTCATCCATTCTCTGACACATAGGACATCTGGCATCTTCCTTAATCCTCCTTTTCCTCAAATTTAGGTTCACTGCTACTGTATTCTTCAGGCATCTCCATAGAAGATGCTTTGCTTTATTAACTGAATGAACTTTCCACAAATCCTTCCATACATCCTTCGGCACAGAAGATTCAAAGCAAGAAGCTTTCTCCAACCCTTTGGTATCTCTTTTCCTACAAATATGATAACCAGATTTGGCCGTGCAGATCCCATTTGTTGTACAGTTCCAAACAAGTCTATCAGATATTCCTTTGGCACTGAAAGCCATTTTTAGGACCTCTTTAGCATCCTCATAATTTAACAAATCTAAGACCAATTTTTCTTTCCAACAGCTTCTAGAGTTGTCAATGAAATCTGCAACTCGCATATCAAGACCTTCAGACTTTGCAGTTCTTTTTGCTCTGAAATGTGCAGCAGTAGGATTCCAAGGATCCATCCAAACCTGAATAGACTTTACATTACCAATCACCCATCTAATTCCCTCAAGAAGCACTTTTCTTCCTTCCGATAGGCTATTCCATCCCCACGATGGTTTGTTACCTTTCCCAGCTTTAAGGAAATCAGAATTTGGGAAGTAAATACCGTTAAGAATTCTGCTACAGAGAGAAGTGGGGTTTAAAAGAATCCTATAACCTTGTTTAGCCAATAGAGCCATATCAAAAGCTTGCAAATCTCTGAACCCCAAACCCCCTTCTTCTTTTTTCCTGCAAATTTCTTTCCAACTAACCCAATGCATCTTTCCTTTTTTCTTTTTTCTGCCCCCACCAGAATCTAGCTGACATAATTGCTATTTCATCACACAACTTTTTTGTAATTCTGAAACATTGCATTGTATAGGAAGGAATGGCTTGAACAATAGATTTGATCATGACTTCTTTCCCAGCTTGGGACAGGAGGGCTTCTTTCCATCCTTGAAGTTTCTTTGAAATCCTCTCTTTAATATGAGAAAATATCTCATATTTAGAACTTCCAAAGAATAGGGGTATTCCCAGGTATTTATCTGAGGATTCAGCACATTTGAAATGAACGCATTCTATCATCTTTTTTCTTTTACATCTTCTTTGGTGTTCTTGCTGAAAATAACTCCTGATTTCTTCACATTAACAAGTTGACCTGAGGCTTTATAATAGTTATCAAAGATCTTCAGAAGTTCAGTACCTTCCTCAACTTTTGTCTTGATATAAACAAAGCTATCATCAACAAAAAATAGATGAGAAATAGAAGGACAACTTCTGGCCATTTTTATCCCACTAATCTTCTTATCCTCCATAGCTTTATTCAAGTTTGCTGAGAAGGCATGGGCACATAATATGAATTAAGTAAGGAAAAATGGGATCACCTTGCCTAATTCCTTTGGTAGGGAAGATTCTTCCTTTAGGTTCACCATTTATCAGGATAGAATAGGTTACCGTAGAGATGCATTGATGGATGAGCTGAATCCATCTATTACATAAACCCATCTTTTCTAGAACCCTTTCCAAAAAGCTCCATTCCACTCTATCGTATGCCTTTGCCATATCAAGGCTCAATCTTCAAAGCCATATAACCTTCCTTACCTTTTCTCCTCTTCTTTAGATAGTTCATTACTTCATGGGCAATAATAATATTGTCTTGGATTTGTCTACCTGATATAAAAACTGATTGATTTTCACAAATGTTATCATTGAGGATAGCTTTAAGTCTGTTAGCCAGTAATTTAGAAATTAGCTTAATTACCTTATAAGCTGTATTACACAGGCTTATGGGTCTATACTGGCCAATCTTTTCAGGATCCCTCCCCTTCAGAATCAAGACAATGAAAGTATGGTTTAGTTCTTTTAGAAGATAACCCCCATTAAGGAAACTAAGAACAACTTCACATAGCTCTCTCCCCACCACATCCCAGTTTTTCTGGAAAAACTCACCTGGGTAACCATCAGGGCCTGGAGACTTAGATGTTGGTAGCTGGAACACCACCTCTTTAATCTCTTCCACTGAAAATGGTTTGCACAACTGACTATTCATATCCTCGGTTATATTAGTATGAACATTCTTAATAACCTTGTTGATATCAGTAGGATTTTAGGTCTGAAAAACTTCTGAGAAATGAGCTATGATATGCTCCACAATATCTTTGCTTTCCTCTAGCTATATATTTTGAGAATTACATATCTTGTAGATTCTATTATGGCATCTCCTCTGGATAGTAGTATTATGGAAAGACCTGGTATTCATATCCCCTTTTGCCTGCCATTGTATTCTAGACTTCTGTTTCCAGAGCAACTCTTCATATCTCAGCACATTCTTTAATTCATTTTCCATGAGATTGTATATACTTCTACCCTCTTCGGTATTCCTTCCCTCATCCAGCTCAACTAGCCTCTTGTATAATTCTTCTTTCTTTATGTGGACATTTTTGAAAACACATTTGTTCCAATCAAGAAGACATTTTCTACAGTTCTTGGCTTTTTGGGCAATCTTGTACATTGGGGACCCATTAATGTTTATACTCCAAGCTTTAGAGATGGTATTCTTACAATCTGGATGATTTAACCACATACTCTCGAATCTGAAAATCTTCTTTCTATTCACTCCTTTTTTCTCAGTATCCATCATCAATGGTCTATGGTCTGACCCTATATCCATCAGATGATAGATTGTAGCATCCTCAAACATTTCCCTCCAAGACACAGTAGCCACAAATCTATCAAGTCTTTCCCATATACAATTCTCATTTGCTTGTCTATTAGACTAAGTGAATCTAGGACCTTGAAATCCTAGATCCAACAGTTGAACTTCTTGAAGCATATCTGTGAAACTCCTAATCTTAGATGTAGCTTTTGGGGCTCCTCCTTCCTTTTCCTTTACTGATACGATGTTGTTGAAATCCCCAAAACACTGCCATGGGCGATTACAATTTGTAGCCATGAATTTTATATAATTCCACAGTTCTCTTCTCTGGTACTCCTTTGTTGGACCATATACAAAAGTAGCATCCCAAACTTTCATATTCCCTGGATGGGTGATCTCTGTTTCAATTATGTTACTTGTAGCGTCTGTAACATTAAGATTGATTATATCATTCCAGAAAATTGCAAGACCTCTAGATAATCCTTTTGAATCCACAAACCAAGCATTGTTTAACTTCAACCTTTTCTTCAGATTGATCAGCTTCTCTCCAGTTGTCTTCGTCTCAATTGAAAAGATCACATCTGGTCTGTGTAATTGGTTGAGTTCCAACAGGATTCGAATTGTCAGGGGCCGACCTATCCCCTGACAATTCCAGTTCAAGATTTTCATAATTTTTTTTGTGTGTGTGTGTGTGTGGGGTTGCTCATCAGCAACCGCCCCCTGAACAGCATAGGACACTCACTTCACCAATCCCATTTTGTAGCGGATAGCATGATTGAGGTTTCTTAAAGGATGAATTGTATGGTAATTGTCTTGGAGATTTAATCTTTGAAAATTTTCGAGGGATTAATTTTTGGGTCTTCCCATGTGTTGATTCACAGAAAACTTCACCCGAATTCTCACTCCTTTTTGTGGATGAAAAATTTATTGATATTCGTTTATTTATTTTGGGTCGGGTATCTGGGTATGGAGTATGGCTTGATTCTGGATTAAGAAGTTTTAACCCGATATTGTCATGATCCAACTGGTTACATACCACTGGTGGTATTGGGGAAGGCCAGTCACATGTGTCAAGCTCCCATTGGTTAAGTAACATACCTTTTTGAGCTTTCCCATCCTCTGTAGCTACAGTATTCGATGGGTCTGATTGAACTAAATGATCCCTTTTTGCAGGAGAGCCCACTTCATCTGGATCATCAGATCTGTCCCTCTGACCCAATTGGTTTCATCACGAATTAGTTTGATTAGAGTCATCATTACAGATCATGGTGTCTTGGATGTTAGCATATAAAAGCACTCTCTCAGCCTTTCCACCCTGATTCCTTAAAGGTAAAGATTCCTTGCCAAATGGCATGCATCGTTCTTTGTATAGGATCTGATCTAATCGATCTTGGCCGTTGAAACTTCGCACATCTTTATTCAACCAAATCCCTTTCTGATTGTCTTCTCCGACTTTCTTTCTTCAATAACTCAGATCTCTGGCGTTCTACCCCCTTTTTTGAAGATTCTTCTTCCGGATAAACCAAATTTCGAGATGACGAATAATCCCATCTAGGTTTACCTCTAGAATTATCAGCTCTTAAATTTTTGCTGAACACATATCTTGATGATCCAGTCTTGATCATATCTTTTATTCTTTCTGGCATTCCATCTTGATCGTACAATGGTTTTCTTCGTGGTCAATTCTTCCACAAAAATAACAGAACGATGGCAACCTTTCATACTTGATGTCAATCTTGATATCTGGAAGGGGCATGTCCCTTTTCATCATAATCCAGAGTCTTAGAGGCTTATCCAGCTGGATCAGAATTCGAACTCTGACGAATCTTCCTTGGGTTAACCTTGAATCTGGAAGATCTACCTCTAAGACCTCACCCACATAAGCACCAAGTTGATTACCTGTTGAGACGTTCATCTTAGCCACTGGAAGTCCATGAAATTGAATCCAAAACGGAGATCTGGAAAAATCAATTTCCTTAACAGTAAGATCATGTTTCCATCTTTGTAAACATAACAGATGACCATTAAAACACCAAGGCTCGAGGCTCAGAATTCTGAGGATATCTTTTTCATCATTAAACTTGAAGATAAATATATCGTCCTCCAGATATAGCACTCCCAGCTCATACGACAATCTCCACGCTTGCAGAATAGTCTCTTAGTGATTTGCAGATTTATTGGCCTTTCTGCAATAAATTTCCCATAGAGCACCGATCTGCATATATTTTCCCCTTCTTTCATTTTATCATCGTCTTCAATCTTAACTAAAATATTGGATCCCGGAAATGCAAGGATCGATGGAAATTTTTTCTAGTTATTGTATCTCAGAGATCACGTTTTTCCTTTGTATCTTGATTTTCCATTCTAACAGTTTACAACCAGGAACAGAGCTACATCCACTCAAATAAAAGTAGAAAAAGTGAAGCTCACTTAAGAAGATCCACAACTATCTTCAGATCTCAATCAAGAAACCCTAGACTTGGTGGAAGGAAAAAAACTCTACCAACAGGTGGAGAGCCGTAGCAATGAAAAACCCTCTCTCTCTTTTCTCATAAGTCACAACTCCGAGATATGAGTTTTGATTTTTTTCTTATTCTTCTGTTTTCCTTCAGTTTGTTACGTCATTTAATGACCATTACATAATGTTGACACTATTATTTATAGTAGATTTTGGATTTTCATTATTATTATTTTTTGATCGATAAACAACAATTTCATTAATAAAGGAAATTCACGATAGGTGAATACAACAAACCAAAACTAAGAAGGAAAAGCTACCCACTACCCAACAATATCTACTACCCAACCCCATAATATAACCACCAGCCCTCCCCGCCCTAGCTACCACTTAGGAAATCAACTCGTCAAACCTGAACTCCCCTAGGTCAGCTTTAGAGGAAACCCAATCCCGCAACATCTCACGCGAATGACTACAAACTCTCTCGATCGGAGACGACAAGTTCTCGAACTCCCTCCTATTTCGCTCTTTCCACAGAGACCACACAACCACTCTAGGAAGGAAGGCCCATAAAAGCTCGATTGGGCTCTCCAGCCTAACTGCTAACCAACCCGATAGCAAGCCCTTGAAAGATGATGGAAATACCCACGATACCCCAAGTTGAGACAAAAAATACCCCCATAGGCTCCTAGCAAATGGACAATGTATCAACAAATGATCAACCGATTCCTCCTCCAACATACACAAGTAACACCGGTTCGGAATACACCACCCTCTTTTTTTCAAGTTATCCAGAGTCATGATCCTATCTAACCATGCGGACCACATAAAAAATGAGACCTTAGAGGGCAACCCATTGAACCAAACGATCCTATGCGGGAAATCCATCATGGGACCCTGAGTCGCCACCTGCAAGAGGGAGCTCACTGAAAAACACCCGTTGGAGTTGCCGACCCAAATCCGCCTATCCCTCGAAGACCCATCAAAACTCACCAATTCTATCTTGAACATAAAGTTTGCAAACTCCTGAATTTCCCAGTCATTGAGCGGTCTCCGGAACCTAGGGCCCCAAACCACTGCTCCCCCTCTCCTCACAAACATATCCGCAATTTTCACTATATTCATTATAATCTACTTCTTTTGAAATTTTCACTTTCTTCCCCCTATAGAGACAAAAATGGTTTTGGAGGGGGAGGTGGGTGGGTGTTAAAACTAGATCTAGACTACCGTTCAATTATCGAATCTTCAAAACTCACTCCTAGGGAAAAGTCAGATTGAAGCTTTTTGATTGAGTTAGATTTCTCAACTTTGTTTAATTAATGTTTGTAGTTAATGCATGTTAGCAAATTAGAACGTAAATTGATGCATTTCAAGTAAAATCCATGAATTTATAATGATTTTGATTATGTTTTCATTTTTGTTTCCTTATGTGTTTTCT
This sequence comes from Tetracentron sinense, assembly GCA_015143295.1. NCBI lineage: Eukaryota > Viridiplantae > Streptophyta > Magnoliopsida > Trochodendrales > Trochodendraceae > Tetracentron > Tetracentron sinense. Next base: position 32,777,470 of record CM026568.1, on the reverse strand, counting down.
ATATTTGATAAATTAATATCTTCATGCATAATGTTTATATTATGCATGGAGATAATATATATATATATATATATTTTTTTTTAAATTTTGATCTTAAAAAACGGTGCGTGCGTTACGGGTTTTGGTCAGACCTGTTATGCATACTGAAATTGTTATTTAAAACCTCTTTGCTGGCTCAGCCCAATGTGAATCCCTAAATAGGATGTTGGAGGTATGGGCTTATTGATTTGTATTGCTTGTATGACATCAGATCATGTAACAGTAATTCTTGTTGACATGCATGTCATTTGAGTTATCTACATTTCTGTGATGTTCTTATGCAACCCATGGTGTTTCTCTATCATCATTGTAATTGCTCTTATTTATTTGTTTTTTCTGTTTTGGCAGGCATGTGTTAAAAGCTCAACCTGGATTCCTATATTTGATGTTGATAATAGATTCGATGCTGGAAATGTTTCCAAAAAGATCACAAATTTCATGATGGGTATCGTTTAGCTTGCTCTCTTATCTTTCATAAGCAATTCCAAGTTCGATGTTTATAGTGGGTAGGCCATTAGGGAAAACTTCATAATATTTTATAATATTATAAGGAGTTCTCATGGTGTTTGGGAAGTAGATATTTTCTTATCCTAAGTTATGTCTGTGTAGGAGGTTGGTGGAGTGGTGTACCTATATTGTCATATGATAAGTATGTTACAAATTCTTCTCATTCCTCTGTTTGTTCTATGCACTTATATTATCATTGGATATTGAAAATTACCAATCCGGTGCCACTTTGCAACAGCCAGTTCATATCAAAGGTCGAGGAGAAGTTTTCAAAAGATACCGATCTTATTGTTGCATGTCAAAAAGGATTGAGGTGAATTCGAACTGATTCCTGTTTTCCGTAGTAGATTTTTTTTTTTTGGCTGTGACGTAATTATATCATTCAAAGAGATAAAAAGTAGAGGTACAAAAAAGGAAAAAAGAAACAAAAGAGCCAATGCCCATTACAAAGGCAATTCCATTCAACTCATTTGTAGTGAAGTCATCAGCCATATCTTTATCTGATCTTGGAAACTCTGAGAATCAGATGTTCAAGGGGGAGCCAAATCTCTACTTTCTTTGACAATATGAACAAATCTCCATCCCTAGTGGGTCATGGTTTTAGTGTTAGAGATAATTGCATTTCATATACTAGGTAATCAAATGAATTTGTTAGTGTGTCCGCTGTATGGTATATCCTTTTAGGAGTGAAACATTGTAATTTGTTATCCCAAATAGTTGAGACAAGGCTTGATTGATGGTGATGAAGTGATGATGATGATGATGATTCTTTGCACTCAGATAACTACTCATATACTACGAAGCAACTAACAACTTCTTCAGAGCCTCATTGGTACCAGGCTTAGTTTGTGAGCTATGATATAGTTTGAAAACTCGGCGAGTCACTCGAGTAACTCGGCCAAGTTACTCGACTCGACTGAATTTCGAGTCGAGTTGCCTCAAAACTCGAAGGAGACACTATTTGCCGAGTTACTCAGTCAAGTCGAGCTGAGTTTTCCGACTCGCCAAACTAGGTCGAGTCACAAAAGGGTATTTCTATCATTTTTTAAAACCTAAACTAGAGTTATTTTTTGGGTCTATAAAGACAACCTACTATGGGTTCTGTTAAACCTAGTTCTTAGTTTGAGATTGTAAAAGCAATGTACTTTGAGTTCTTTTAACCTAGGTTTTCAAGTTATTACATATATATTCTGAGTTGGACCGAGTCGATTTTTTTTTGAGTTTTCTGAGTTACTCGATCCGGCTAACTTTCAAGTCGAGTTTTTAAGTTTTTGAACTGTGGAGCTATCTATGGTTTCATGCACCATTAGGAGCTGAGTTTAAGTTAGTTCAAATGCTGGCGGCATAAAAGAAAGAAAATTGTTTCAAAATCTCAGTGGTGTGAATTTTAGAATCAGCCATGGGAACTGACATTGTAGTGTTCAGGATTGCAATTTATTTCAAAATTGTAGACCTAACTGATCATTGAATTTGAAAATGTTTCATTAACCTAGTCCACACTCCACAATGAGATCCATTCGCATGCAATACATGAAATATAAATTATTGGAATGCCCTTTAAGATACATGAGAAGAAAAACAAATAGTTCTGGCAGAAATTTACACCCAGGTTCACTGTACAATTGTTCGCAAATATGATATATATTTCAAAATTTGAGGAGGTACAATATCTTTTCACATTTGTGTAATTCTTTGTCTTGCTCCATACTGAACCATATGCATCCTGCAGATCCCTTGCTGCTTGTGAGCAACTGTATAATGCAGGCTACAGAAATCTTTTTTGGGTTCAAGGGGGTCTAGAGGCTGCGGAAGAAGAGGTATTATACATTCATCATATTCTCTTATTATCTGACCCTTTCCTTTTCATCTGTTTTTCTTTTTACGTTCTTTCTATATATAATGCCAACTATGAGTATATCAAAATGATTTCCTTTCTATTGGAACAGGATCTTGAGAGGGAAGGTCCTGAATCTTTTAAGTTCGCTGGAATTGGCGGAGTTTCTGAGTTCCTTGGGTAACTGTGTCTAGTTCTTGGTGCATTTTCTTTTATAAGTGTTTCCCTAGAAAAATGAAAAGATTCTTTGGACAGGGAAACCTAAGGTCCCTGTCATATAAACCATATATACAGTCCATGAACTCCATCAATTGTGTATATGCAAGGGAGTGGGACCATATGTACAATAGGTATCACCTAGGAGTTCTCTAAGCCAAAATTGATTGGGTGATCATTATTATCTGATCTACCACAATCTTTGGAATGGTAAAGGGAGTATGAAAAATGGTCGAGAAAAAAACTATAGGTTAGATTGGGATACTCGTCAGGCCAAGGTTGAACTTGTACGGACCCATCAAATGTAGGTCCTTCTCCCCTGCATGTAGGCACCCCGTGTACAGCTATGCTATTTTTTCATGGATCGTATTTACAGTCTTGTGTGACTTTATGTCATATTGTCTTTCAGTATATTCGCTAGCTTACCATAAAACGAGGTTTGATGCTGGGTCCTGCCTTTCCTCTTTATTTTCTGTGTAACAAGTTCCTTATATTTTCGATTTTAAATATGTAGTTTTTGCTATTATAAATTGGACCATAGAAATCCAGGACTCTGGTAATCTTGTATAATTCATATGTATTATATCTATCGATGTGTTTATTGGCCATTTCCTTACTGTTATCAGTTGGACCGATCAACAAAGAGCTGCAGGTGCTAAGGAAGGCTGGGGTTACCGTTTAGTTTTCTCTGCCCGTTTGGTATGAGTATCACTTCCTTTTTTGGGATGAGACAACCTATATATTGGATCCTAGAGCTATTATTCCCTCAACAAGACTAAATGTCTGTTTGATATTGTTTGGCACAGGTTGGACTTTTTCTTTTTGCTGATGCCTTGTTTATTGGGGCTCAGCAAGCGGGTCATTATCTTCAGGATCTAAGGTCTCACTAAGACCACTACCTGGGGTTGAAGGTATTTGTAGTTAAAACATAGGAGAGATAATCGTCTCCAGGTTTCAGATCACCTCGTTGTCACCAGAGATCTCAATTTTGGAAGCGACTGCACCCATTCTATAAAAGCTTTTTGCATACACTTGTAAGTGTAAGTCCCTGCACCTCATATCCTACCTTGTTTCTTTTTCTATTGCAATATTTTTAGTCTATCTAGTTAGATTTAAGCATGATTGCAGGCATGTGCTATATCATGCTGTCATTTCCACATCAAATTTTGGTGAACCAGTTCTTGGATGTTTAGATTGATTCACCTTACAATGTATTGTTAGTTTCATTAGTACTTGGAGGTTTGCATGAAATTTCTATGTTTTGGTCACTTTATTTTAGTGGAGAAGCTTCTTTGCAATTTATCAACCATGGACATCAAAGTCTAGCTCCTCCAAAGTCCAAAAGAGCCATCACTCTGTCCTGTATCATAGCTCACCGACTCCCGGAGTCTAATTCCTGAATCGGCAAGTCAATTCAGTTCCCATGCTTGCTGGGCCAAGTAGGCTGTGCAACCCTCTCATACTAGTCACTCATGATTGGCCTTTGTTGAGTGACTCAACCAACTCAATCCTTTCCTCATATCTCTTGGGCAAAAAAAAACAAACTGTAAGCAGTATCTTGTCTTTGTTTTACTCAACTTTAAGATGATTTATGGGTCATCTTATTCCTATTATGCTTACCAATTCATTCCCTCTCAAATCCCAAATCTAAATATATATATGTGCAGTTTTCTTCTTTGGTCTGCATCAATTTATATATAGAGACATAAATTGATGCAGACCAAAGAAGAAAACTGCAGCAATCAATCAAACATCTACAAAGATTGAAGGAGAAAATACAAGACTCAAGGTCTTCTATTTTGATTATGCTTCAAAAACTGATTCTCCAAGGACAATCCCCTTGGTTTAAATAGGCAACAAGAGACTCACATTCAAAAAGCCTATGTAATGACTACTACTAGTGACTAGGAAAGAAATAAAAGCTTCAACATGTAACTAGGTCTTGACTTCTACAAGTTTTTAGACAATCATTAAATGCAACTACAAGTAACTAGGATGGTGAAACTTCCTAGGATCAACTTCCAAGATAGCTCATTACTCCAAAATGGCCATGTGGACTTGGGCTCTTCTAGAAGAAAAACTCTCTTTTATGGGCTTGGGCCCCCCTCATGAACTTGGGTCATTCTTTGATCTTACCCCATCATTAGAAAATCGGATGCTCCTGCATCATAAATCCTTGTAAATCCTACGGATTTCTTAATCACATATATGGATTGGAGGTAAAGAGCATTTTGTGGAGACTGATTCTTTGAACTGACGCGGGTCATTATTACTTTTTTTTTTCCAGTATCAAGCTGTATGTAATTTCTTCTTCTTCTAGTTCTGTCTTATTTTTTTAAAAAGAAAAATATTTTCTCCAGCCTCTCATGTCCATAATCATCGTTTTTATATAGGTTTTCAATGCAAACACAATCATGTGTTTTTTCATTACTATCAACTTTTCATTTTTATTTTTTTACAGTTTTCTGATTTTTCCAGTTCCTGTTCCCTTGCTTATTATTTTTTTCTTATATTTCTTATTCCTTTTCCTATCCTTTTTTTTTACCAAGTAGTTGTTATCCATAAATAGTTGAATAATCACACAAACCTTAGGTTTCTTAATTAAAAAGTTTTATATTTCATCCACAAATTTTATATTTCATATTATTATTATTACTCTCAATTTTATTTTTAAAAAGTTCGAAGAGAAATCCACAGACTCCCTAAGTTCCCTCCTGACTCCCAACTCCCAACTCCCAAGCACTCAACTCCTCAGGCTGCTAAGTCATGAATTCATGAGCCGATGAGCTCAGCTATATGCCTTCCCTTGAAAGTTGAAACAACTTAACAATTAAAACATGTCAATTCAAAAGTCATATTATTGTAACATTAGCTCCAAAAGTAAGGAAAAGAGAGCTTTTTTTGTTTTGTTAAAAAAAAAATAGTTGAGGCTACACTGAAGAGATATGAAGAAAGTTTTACGCTGGTTGCTAACTGGACGCAACCCTCCACTTCATTTGGACTTGGGACTGGCTTTGCAAGGCCAAGAGCTCAAACTAGCATAGTTGAGGACTATGTTCAAAGAATTAGAATCGGTTGGCTGAAGTGGATATATTCTTTCAGAGTACAATGTGATCCATTTATACCAATCAAAACGAAAATTTCATATGACGACAATAAGACCACCATACTTTTATGGAACAAGATGTTGGGCAATTAGGAAACATGTTCGTAGATTGAAAGAAGATGATGATGCTGAGATGGACAAGTGGCGAGACTTGGAAGGAGCAAATTCGAAATGAGTGCATACAAGAGAACCTAAGAGTAGCCCCCCAATAGGTGGAAATAAGGGAGAGCCATTTGAGAGTTCGGTCATGTGCAATGACCTATGGGCTAATGGCAACACCAGTGAGAGAATGCTCCATTGCAGGTTAATGGCTCTAAAAGGATAAGAGGCAACTGAAAAATGACATGGATGGAGGTATAGCGAGAATAGATTTGGAGTCTCCTTATCTAGCGGAAGATATGGCTCTAGAGTAGAATGACGAAGTAGGATTCTTGCTACTGACTCCAAATAGTAGAGATTGGCGGTGGTGATGAATTGAGACTACAAAATATTGCGGGGGAAGGGCTGAGGTGTCGTCATTTTCTCTCATATAATTACGTAAATGATAAAACATGATATCTGAATTTTGATAGATACCTCAAACCAGAGTCATTCTGCAACCAGGAGATCTAATAATGGAGATGTTGTGATTTGGTTCTGATTCTTATAGTCTTTTGAGCTTTATGATATTTCGATGTGATCCAACAGTTCTTTGAAAATTCTAAGTCAGCGAACTAATTTATACTGACCTTGTGTATGAAGAGTGTGTTCTTGTGCTTTTCCTCTTCTGTACGGAAGAAAAGATGGAGCAAAAATATAATTATGAAATGTCAAAATAAGGATGAAGCTTTGAACCAAACTTTACGTTGAAGGACTTGGTTGGATGGAAAAGTTAAGACACCACCAAAATGAAGTCTAAATTCTATGAACTTGAAATTATCTTAGGGGAAGCGCGGTTAGGCAACGACAGTCAGATCACATTTCCTGCTCATTGTGATCCCAAATACTTTGGTCATATCCAAATCCTTAGCTTTGATACCAAGTGGAAGCTCCCAGTCAAAGCTGTGGAGAAGATGAGTAAGACCAAGCTCTTACTCGGCTCTTCCAAGCATTCTGTTTTACCAGCCCCAAATGGTATCAGTTCGAAATCCTGGCCATTTAACTCAATACTGCCATCCATGAACCTTTCGGGTTCAAAACTGTCTGGACTTTCCCATGACTCCTGGTGCATCCCTATTGCCCATGCATTGACGAAGAACCGTGTTGTTGGCTGGAACGCTGTACCCGTCTATGATTACTTTTTCCATGGATTCTCTAGGGACAGTACTAAAGCTGGTGGATGCATTCTGAAGATTTCTTTGATCTCTGCTCTCATGTAGTGCAGCTGAGGCAGATTACTCTCGAACACATTTTTTTTTTTTGATCGGTAAACCAAGAAAATATATAACAAAATTAGCACAAGTACAAAGAGGCAAGGAGCGCATGATTCAAGATTGTGCTTTTTCCATGACTTTTAGGTTCAGGATGAGCTCTGTCATTCCCCAGTCCAAGGTTATGAAGGTTGTATAAGTCCCATCAGAGAACATGTTCTGCAATGACAGAAATGATATATATATATATATATATGGCAAAGCTTGGGAACCTGCCAATGCAAGGGACAGAGCTGCGTGGAACTCATTCAACTCAGTGAGTTTGTAAACAACACATTTCTCTGGCAGGCCATCCATTTATATTCATCTGTGCTCTCAACATCTTATGTCAATATCAAAACATAAAATGTTGTCATCCTCTTCAACTCATTTTCACTCTCCAGCATGGTTATGATTTTCTTTTTACCCTTTCATCTTGTCTGTTCACTGTTGAAATGCTCTATCCCACCCAGTTTGTAGTACAGATATTTTCAAAGTTCATGCACAGAAACTGAGGAATCTGTTGTAGATACAAAAATTGTCCAATAATCGCTCGCCACAAATGAATCCTGCCACAATGTGATCCACCGACTCTTCTGCTTGGAGGCACATAAAGTAGCGATTGACCAACCTCCACCCTCGATTTTTCAAGTGGTCGCACGTGAGAATTTTATTCAAAACGGCATTCCATAGAAAAAAAGATACTTTAGATGGAATACCTGGGTTCCACACAGCTCTATGCGGAAAGGAACCGGAAGGACTAGCGCCGAGTAGCTGAACTAGGGATCTCACTGAAAAACGACCCTTGTTGTCCCTGGACCAGACTCTACAATCCCGGCCTTGAGAAACCGAAGGGAGAGTCCCCAGACGTTCTAGCAACCTGCCAAACTCGTCTATTTCCCAGTCATTTAAACTTCTTCTCATAATGGGCTCATCTTATCTATCAATAGAGGCTCATCTTATCTAGCCCCGCCCCCCCTCCTTTAGCGTAGCGTTCAAAAGTAGCCTAGGTGGTCCTTATCATGAGATGGGTTAGTCTTTTATTATCTATCAATAGAGGCTCATCTTATCTAGCCCCCCCCCCCCTCCAATTCAAAATGGCAACACTAGCAAGTAGAACAATAATGGAGCTGACCTTTGAGAATCTTGAGTGGTCCAGAATTTTTGTATTTGCATGTCAATCTTAGCTGTTAAAAGTTGCATAGGTAGTCCTTATCTTGAGTTGGGTTTGTCTCTTGTTATATATCAACAGAGGGTGGGTAATCTGCTCAGGGCATGATTCACATTGATCAATCCTCTATTTTGAATGTCAAGTGTTAAGTTTTTATGCCAATTTGGTTTAGGGGTAAGGTTTTTTTTGTCCCCACTAATTTTTGTATTATTTCTTCTTCATTTAATAAACTGGTAGGGGTCGGCTTAACACCCACCCCCACTGCGTGAAAAAAAAAAAAAAAAACTTCTCTTGCTCTTAGGTCCCACTTGAACGGTGACAAAGATCCCTATGCAAGATAGTCATACTTAGACCAGAAAACAGTTCAATAATGGAGCTGCCCTTGAGAATTTTTGAGATTTTTTTTGGGTGTAATTAGATGGTCATTTGAGTCCATGTAAGTGATGCTGATTAAGTTTGGAGTTCGAAACTCTCATGTGCTGTCATTGCTGGCTATTCTTATTGAATAGGGATAGAGCTCTCTCATTTTGAGGATTCCATAATATATATATCTTTGAAATCTGAACAGAACTATGAAAATGAGGTGCAGATAGTCTTTGCATATTCCTCAGGCCATCCATCTGCAATGTGATTAAAGATTTAAGGTCCTTGAGGTCGTTATTCTTACTAGAGAAAGTATATGATGGTGCCAGCACCATCAAGACTCAGGTACCTTTGTTGGGTAGCCTGAAGATCACCTCTCTATTGGAATATCTTACAGATTTAGCTTGGGAGTGAACTCTGTTATGACAGCGAAAGAAACAAAGGTAGACCACGCATATGGCTTTTATGACAGTAGTACAAGCAGTGGCCTTCACATTGTCACTAGAAGTTGGTTAAGACTATTAGATTTATGGACGTTTGTAAACACAGGATTTGGCTCGCTCAAAATTTCCTGCACATTAGAGCTTTTGTAAAACAAGAATGACCCTATTCTTTGGTGCTAAATGGCAGAGAAAATGAAAAAGTCACAAGAACTGTGGTTTCCAAACCAGTCAATTACAGTCGGCTCTCATTACAAGTAAGGTAGGGGCAACTTTTTTTCATAGTTCAAATACAATGAACAATAATATCATAAGACACCACTAGAATATAAGAAGTCATGAATAATGCTCAATAAATTTGTACTATGACAAGAGGTAAACCTAAACATTATGATTAGAAGTGGGTTAAGGTTGTTAGATTAGTGGCTACTTGTAAACAAAGGAACTCTGAAATTTGCAGCTTCACTTAGATTTAGTGTGGAACAAAGATGGCAACTCTGAAGAAGTGAAATTAAGTTTGGAAAAAAAACTTAATTTTCCCATATTTCAATCTCAGTGAACAGTAATACCATAGACCAGACTAGAATACAAGAAGTCACAAATAATTATCCAGAAATGCTTGTTTTTCATTACTCAATTTTAGGATACAAACAACATTATTAAAATTCAAGGATTAGATTTCTTCATACTAACAGTAGCGTGGAGTTACAACAACCAGAAGAGGGGATTTCATATGGATTGTAAGCCCTGAACCTTCAGTCATGTCTAAATACTCCCCACTTACTCCACCAGGCAATGTCCAGTTAAACTTGTGTAGAAGATTAGCTAGTACAAGTTCATTAACGGCAACTGCGAAGGTAGCTCCTGGACATCCCTGCCTACCTGCTCCAAACGGGATCAACTCGAAGTCATGTCCTTTGAAATCTATAGAGTTCAAGAACCTCTTTGGTCAAAACTCTTCCGGTTCTTCCTATGATTCAGGGCCCCTTCCGATTGCCCAAGCATTGATGAAAACTGTTGTTTTACCGGAATATCATACTCTTTTATTTTGACATTTTTGGTTGATTCTCGCGGAACCAGTAGTGGAATCGGAGGATGTAACTGTAGAGCCTCCTTAATCACTGCCTTCAAGTAGAGCATTTTCTCTATATCCTCTGTAACATTTGGTTTGCCTCTAGCTACCCCTCTAACCTCCTCCTGCACTACTTCATAACTTCTGGGTTGTGTAAAAGCTCTGCCATTGCCCATTCTATGACTCTGTATGCGGTATCAGTTCCACCAGCAAACATATCCTACAAGGAATAAATTGTCAAGAGAATCAAGAACTCGTGAGTGAAATATAAGAAGTCCCGATCAAGGTTTGAAATACTGTTTATGTCTGCAATTTTCAGTCCTCCAAACAAAATCGAAATTTTGAGAATTTTGGATTTCTTCGCAAATTTTTGGATTTTTAATAAATATTTTATTAAAATTAAATATTCTCACAATATTTATCAATATTTCATGAAATTTTGTCAGAAATGATATTTTTTAAAAGTAATATATTTTATATAAATATTACTATTATTTTAAGAATGAAATTTAAAATTTAAATAAATCCTGACATAGTTCGATAAATCTTGGTACTTTATTTAAAATAATAATTATAAAAATAAATTTACGAAATTTCGACAGAAAATTGGAAATTTTGGCTGAAATCAGTCAACCTGATATATTAGTCATTTTGGTTTGTAGGGTGGGAACGAAATTCAAATTTTGCGAAATGGACTCCTTATTTATGTGTCACACAAGGATCCTTACCAAGATGATGGCTTTGATCTAATCTTTAGGAATAGGAACGCTAATCGTGCTATCCTTTTGAATATCTAGCAAAACATCCGCAAGGTCTTTTCCATCTCCTCCTTCACCACCACCACCACCACCACCACCACCACCACCATCAATGTCTCTTTTTGACGATCCATATGGTCTTCGATGACTCCATCAAGAAAACAGTCTACTTCTTTACAGATCTTCTCTACCCTAGCATACAGACCATTAATATATTTCAGCCAAGCAAGTGATGGTATGATCTCCCCCAAGTCCAAAGCACCCAACAAATCTGAGAACTCTCCATCATCTGTTTCACCTTCCTCCCACCCTCTGGCCCACTGTTCTTCCTCCCAAAAGAAACTCTGCAAATTATATTGTTCGTGAGCGAAACCAACATTTCACTCAAATCCAAAGAAGTCGAAGAACAAGATTGTTCTTTGTCCTTCTTGATCATGAGGTATGTCTCTTCCTCTCTCGCTGATTTAAATGATTGCACTTGCTTTGTACTCAGAAGTTGGAGCATACAAATTCTATGCATCTGCCTCCAATACTCGCCGTAAGGTGCAAGAGTGAGATCCTTGTAATCATACAAAAGTCTCTTGGCTATGCTTGACTTGGGTCTGCTTGAGAAGATTAAATCATGGGTTTTCATTCTCTCTCGAGCAACTTCGGCCAACGAGACCACGAGAGTCAGTGAGCTACCAAGGTCAATCAGCATGAGTGGGCCGTGGTGTTGAGCCAATGATCGGAGAGTGCAGTGTAGGGTGGAGCCTAGTTGATGCAGGTTTCGATAATTGGGAGCTTAATGGGGAAGGTGGTAGGTTATACTTGCTGGTTTGAGGTCTCTTGTACCTAAAGACAGACAATGAGAAACATAGGCCCATTTGGCATCACTCTCATAAGGAACAATTCTCTATTGCCTGAGAGAACAGTTCCAACATAAGAGACATTTTCTCTTGTAAAGCATTCTAGAGACTACCTTGTATTGAGGGAGTGCAAGTAGATTACTTAATTTTTAATTTAAAATAAAATACAATACAAGTATTAAGGAGCCCCAGATTATATAAATTTATAACTAGAAATATCCTTGCATTACTTCAATATTTATCTGATTTGAACGCTCTGGAAATACAGAACTTCAGTTGATATTTAATTATAATAAAAGAGATTAACTATGGAATTTCAAAACTTCAGTTGATTTTTATATTTAATAAAAGTGTTAACTATGAACACGAGCGCGGGTTGAAGAGATAACAAGAGCAATCCTAAATATGCCTTATGGCATGGATAGTTTGAAAATTATAAATATAATAGAAGGTTATTTATGTTAATTAATTTTTTTCTATAATTCTCAAAATACCCTTGTGAAGGCATATTGTTGGTTGTTCTAATTATCTCTTCAACGGAAAAAGCCCATATGCGGTGAAGATTTTTTGTTGCTGTCGAAAAAAGAAAAGTCCCAGCCCTATTAACATAGGAATTGGAACTAGAACGAATGGTATAATCCATGCATATTGATCCATAAAAACAATCCAACTTAATTATTTATTTTATTATTAATTAATTTTTTTTTAATTCTTAATAATTCTGATCATTTCTAAAATACTCATGTTCATAGTTAATCTCTTAAAAAATAATAGAATAAATTATTGTATCTAAATTTATTGAAAAATAGAGTGACAGTTTTGCAACAAGAATTATATCTTTACTATTATAATGCAAGAGGACGGTGTAGCATTATTTTTTTCGAAATTTCCAAACTACCCTTATAGAAAACAAAATTTTGATTTAATGTTTTACTTTAATTCCTAAACAACCCCTTACTCATCTATCTATTTAAAGAATAGAATCCTAGCCAATCGTGATTGAACACGGGGAGAGTTCAATCGCACTTGTGGGAAAATATAGGAAAACAAATTTTCCGCTTACAAGATAGTCATACTCAGAATTTGTCTAAGTATGACTATCTTGTATAGGGATCTTTGTCACCGTTCAAGTGGGACCTAAGAGCAAGAGAAGTTTTTTTTTTTTTTTCACGCAGTGGGGGTGGGTGTTAAGCCGACCCCTACCAGTTTATTAAATGAAGAAGAAATAATACAAAAATTAGTGGGGACAAAAAAAACCTTACCCCTAAACCAAATTGGCATAAAAACTTAACACTTGACATTCAAAATAGAGGATTGATCAATGTGAATCATGCCCTGAGCAGATTACCCACCCTCTGTTGATATATAACAAGAGACAAACCCAACTCAAGATAAGGACTACCTATGCAACTTTTAACAGCTAAGATTGACATGCAAATACAAAAATTCTGGACCACTCAAGATTCTCAAAGGTCAGCTCCATTATTGTTCTACTTGCTAGTGTTGCCATTTTGAATTGGAGGGGGGGGGGGGGGGGGGGGGGGCTAGATAAGATGAGCCTCTATTGATAGATAATAAAAGACTAACCCATCTCATGATAAGGACCACCTAGGCTACTTTTGAACGCTACGCTAAAGGAGGGGGGGCGGGGCTAGATAAGATGAGCCTCTATTGATAGATAACAAAAGACTAACCCATCTCAAATAGAGATTTTACTAACATGCAAAAGAACTCTATTTATAACATTATGGAGGTGAATTGTAGATTGATTTACAAGGACACAAGGTTTCTTCTTTCCAGATCTTGTTCAGCTAAGCCCCTATAAACTGTAGTGGCTAGATAAGGATTATGAGCTTGGATTATAACGTTGACTCTATGCTTCTTGGAGTCGTACAAGTTTGTATATGAGATCACAATCAGATTGCATGTAAGGGAGCTCATATGAGATCAAAGGAGCATAATTCGGTATCACATTGTGGCAGGATTCATTTGTGGCGAGCGATTATTGGACAATTGTTGTATCTACAACAGATTCCTCAGTTTCTGTGCATGAACTTTGAAAATATCTGTACTACAAACTGGGTGGGATAGAGCATTTCAACAGTGAACAGACAAGATGAAAGGGTAAAAAGAAAATCATAACCATGCTGGAGAGTGAAAATGAGTTGAAGAGGATGACAACATTTTATGTTTTGATATTGACATAAGATGTTGAGAGCACAGATGAATATAAATGGATGGCCTGCCAGAGAAATGTGTTGTTTACAAACTCACTGAGTTGAATGAGTTCCACTCAGCTCTGTCCCTTGCATTGGCAGGTTCCCAAGCTTTGCCATATATATATATATATCATTTCTGTCATTGCAGAACATGTTCTCTGATGGGACTTATACAACCTTCATAACCTTGGACTGGGGAATGACAGAGCTCATCCTGAACCTAAAAGTCATGGAAAAAGCACAATCTGAAGTAAGAAGCATTGTCAGAGTGGGGAATGACAAAGCTCATCCTGAACCCAAATGTCATGAAAAAAATCACAATATGAAGTAAGAAGCATCATCGGAGAGAGAAAAAAATGTGTTCGAGAGTAATCTGCCTCAGCTGCACTACATGAGAGCAGAGATCAAAGAAATCTTCAGAATGCATCCACCAGCTTTAGTACTGTCCCTAGAGAATCCATGGAAAAAGTAATCATAGACGGGTACAGCGTTCCAGCCAACAACACGGTTCTTCGTCAATGCATGGGCAATAGGGATGCACCAGGAGTCATGGGAAAGTCCAGACAGTTTTGAACCCGAAAGGTTCATGGATGACAGTATTGAGTTAAATGGTCAGGATTTCGAACTGATACCATTTGGGGCTGGTAAAACAGAATGCTTGGAAGAGCCGAGTAAGAGCTTGGTCTTACTCATCTTCTCCACAGCTTTGACTGGGAGCTTCCACCTGGTATCAAAGCTAAGGATTTGGATATGACCAAAGTATTTGGGGGATCACAATGAGCAGGAAATGTGATCTGACTGTCGTTGCCTAACCGCGCTTCCCCTAAGATAATTTCAAGTTCATAGAATTTAGACTTCATTTTGGTGGTGTCTTAACTTTTCCATCCAACCAAGTCCTTCAACGTAAAGTTTGGTTCAAAGCTTCATCCTTATTTTGACATTTCATAATTATATTTTTGCTCCATCTTTTCTTCCGTACAGAAGAGGAAAAGCACAAGAACACACTCTTCATACACAAGGTCAGTATAAATTAGTTCGCTGACTTAGAATTTTCAAAGAACTGTTGGATCACATCGAAATATCATAAAGCTCAAAACAACATCTCAAGATGATGATGACATATATCACAATCATTTGTTTACCTTTACCTTTAGAATTGGTTGAGACCATTTTTTTTTTCTTATATAGAATTTTTTTTCTTAACTTATTAAAGGGTAATAATGATGAGTTGCACCCACCTTGAGAAGTCATAAAAATATTCAAAAGGAAAGTGATTGAAAAATGTAACTACTATACGGATCACAGCTGCATCGTTTGAAATCAAACAGCCACAATCTTTAAATAGTAGGCCCCACTATAGTGTTCGTACTTTTGAATTTTCAATTTTACAGCTTTTGCTCTCGATAATACAATTTTTTTTGGTAGGCAGTTAGATTATTTATCTATCTATGTCCGAGGTTAGGGGTTAGAACTCAAGGGTGGGCGCTCAACGACCACACAAGGACTTGAACATGAGTCACTCCTCCCCAAAGGGAGATACACTACCACTAAGACAAACCCATGCGTCTCTCGATAATACCTGCTATCAGGTGCTATAGAGAATTTTAAATCACTTCACCATTGCTGGCAAGTTTTACCAAAATTTCCGGGCCTTAACAGCCTCTTCGGTGGATGAGTGTGAATGGTTGGTCCCAATTCCAAGGGATGACTTTTCTCATTACGGATGAGATAAATAGATACTGATTCATGTAATCTTTTGGAAAATGCTTAGCTCACAAGTTGTATTTATGTAAGGAAATGGCCGACCTCACGGCGTCCCACTTGTTAACACTCATCAATTGTGGTTAAGATTCACTCACCCATAGCGTTAAGTAATTCAACATCAGTATTCTTTTAATAAAAGAATAAAAATCTTAATTTTAATTTAGTTAAGCTTTAACTAGGGTTAAATGAGGTTAAAAGGGACACGAGGACACAAGAACCAGGAGTCCCCTAATCACTGCTCTAATTTTTTTCTTGTTTAGAAGATCAAAAATGAAAATTGCTTCTATGCTAGCTTTACTTTTTGTTATTTTTTTTTATAAAAAATTAAACAACTTCACTACTGTGGTTAAGATTTTCTCACCCCTATGATTCATATATCTAACCTTGGTTGTTAAATAAAAGAAAATAATTATTATTATAATTTAGTTATGCAAAAAGGGATTAAAAAGGACAAGGGACACTGTTGTCCCCTTCTCGGGACTCTTTAATCTATTATATGGATCCAGGCATCTTACAATTGGAATATGTTCCCCATCTCGATTACCAAAAAAAAAACAAAACAGGATCCATCACAAAATAAAAACAACCAATCAAATCCCATCCCAACTAACACAATAATAAGAGGAAATTTCTTTTTAACTATAATTGGTAAATATGCACTTATAATACGTTTGTTTTCAAATTTGACAGTGGATTTCACCTATCTGCGGGCACAAAATTGGGGGGCCCCACCCCACCACCACATCCACTCAAAAAGGCATCCCATTTCATGACAACGAAGATGAATTTTGAAGCTCTTGAATAATGGGAAGGTTCTCTCATATTTTGAGACACTAATAAACATAAGAGAGCTGAAAAGAAGTCATTAACTTGCTCTCAACTTATTACTTGTTTTTATAGTTTGTAGGGCTTTTATAGTATTCTAAGTTCTTATACATGACCAATATGACCTGAATCATTAAAACCTAAAGGCTAAGAGGTGAAGTAGGACTTTCTTTCTGGACCATAATCAATATGAACTATTCTCCTAACGCACCAAGAATTCAAATCACTTTGCGCAAATCTGGCACTGGTTTTTGGATGGATGCAAGTTGAACACATAAGCCCTTGAATCGATGTTGATATTTAGAAATAGATGACGAACCTCTCTTGCTTAAAGAGAGGTTCATCATCTATTTCTGAATAGGGCAGGGATAGGGCCTTGGCCTTATAAGTAAGGGCAAAGTTAGGGCTGGCTCCTACCCTACCCTTTGACAGCCTTACTTAAAACTATCACGACTCCCATCCTAATAACACAAAAAGAACAAATCATCTGGTTCAACCAACGTGCTATGAATTCTATCTTCCTAGTTGTACTAGTAATTAGAAACCTTTCGATTTGTTGCATTTTTTTTTATAGCCATAAGAAATAATTGAAGGGTTAACCCTATGTTTGGTTGTTGAGAAAATAAGTAAAAAAAAGAAAAAGAAAATAAAATTAGATAAAACACATCTAACAATTGTATTAGAAATCCAAAATTATCTTTTCTTTTCATGTTTCCAACTATATTATTGGCAACCAAACATATCCTAACCCTATGTTTGGTTGTCGAGAAAATAAGTGAAAAAAAAAACGGTTTGAAGCACAACTAAGAATTGTATTAAAGAGCTAAAATTTTATTTTATTTTCCATATTTTTACCTATTTTCTCGGCAACCAAACATACCTTAAGTTAAAACTCAGATTACATGATTGTGACCATCCAAGCACACTTTGTAACCCTAGAAAATCTGGGATCCGAATCCCATCCTATGTACGAGAGGGGGGAACTTGGCAGCAATGAGCTACAATCACCCAAGAAGGCCGAACACAATTGAAAAATGATCACATACACACATTTTTCAAAAACGTCACAATCATTTTTTTTAGAGCGGTGCTACCCTATTCTTAGACATTCTCAATTCTTAACCAAAATCTAATACTTGTCATTGCTTTCGGCCAAAAACTAATACATTCCTTGTTTTCATGCTAAAAACTATATTTAATCGAATTCGAGGATATTTAATCAAATACGAATTCATATATACAAGAATTCTAAGAAGAGGACAGCAGTGTCTCGTGTCCCTTTTAACACTTTTTAATCATGATTATGCTTAATTAAATTAAAATAAATAATTTTTTTTTTTGTTTTTCTAAAACCCATGATTAGATTAATTAACCTTAAGGGGTTAACCATAATTGATGTATGGTGAAAAATGGTCGTGGACGAATGAGATTACCGGGTCAGCTTAGAAGTTGACCCCTGGGTTCGTCGTTTTCCATTTCCCTATGGAGTCAAATCCTCTAAGGTGATAATCAGATTTGACAAATCCGGTTATCACCCTTTGAGGTGGCCACATGTCCCCCTTGACACCCCTTTAAGATTTACTAGGGGTGCACACGGTTTTGTTTGGGTCGGTTCTAAGAAATTTTGGAACCGAACCGTCGGTTTTCGGTTCTAAAAAAACCAACCCATGACCAAACCAAAGAGCCTCGGTTTGGAAAAAACCCAACCCAGAACCGAACAGTAGAGCCTCGGTTCAGTTCTACCCACGAGTTTATAATCTTCTTCAAATGGTGATAAATCAAGTAGTTCACAATTTCACATTCTCAATGTACTAAAATCACAACTCAAATCTCATCAATTGAACAAAAATAACTCCCAGTCAAGTGATCATGATAGTTATTAAGAAATGACCAAAAGGAAAATCTAAAATTGTTTGAAAACTCTCCTTACAAGTTACAACATAGATATGAAACTCTAATGATGGTTTGGTGAAAATGATATTCAGTAACCCAATCAATTACCTTAGGACAAATTACTCCACCTCTGTAATACCAACTTCAAATCCATATCCCCCAAGCTGCTCCAGTGCTCCCTTTATACGGTCCCAAGTGATGTCCTCCCGATGCATTTGCAGAAACCCAGAATATATATTCAGGAAAGCAAAGGCCTTTAAAGTCTTCTTCAACCATGGGGGCCACATGCTAAAATTTGACTTATTGGTAGACGGGATCCTCTCGTTATCCGATAAAGCGACTTCTCCTGAGCAACAAGCAGTGCCCAGAATGCAAATCCAATAAACAATTAATTGATTCTAAAACCTGAATAAACTTTTCACAACTCCGTTTATCAAGAACATTCTTGCTATGAGAACACAATATATTCCGAATATGATCATCCAGGAGTCCCTCGTGTCTGTCGCAGTTCAATGCCCTCCTAAGTTTCCTCTCTGAAGCACGGGTAACAGAACTTTCCCCCATAAATTTATCCTTCCCATGAACATTCACTCTCCGATGCTAACTCGGGTTGGATCTCATTTCTTAAGCATTCAGATAAAGATGAGAGATCTTGCATCATATCAGACCATGCTGAGTTCGCAAAAGATGATGTTGTGGCTGTGCTTTGATTGAGAACTTTCAATGAAGTCGTGCATTGATCGAAATGTTGGTTTTGCGTCTGAATCTTTTGAGAGAAGTGACTTACCTTTTCTCTCGGTGATGGAGCAGAGAGAGAGTAGCAGTGGGGGTTGCCGGAACAAAGAGAGGAGTGGCGAGGGGCCTGATGGCTGTAGGAACAAAGAGAGGAAGGTGAGGCTACCGGAACAAAGAGAGGAAGGTGGAGGCGTCCGAAGATATCCAGGCGGAAGGGAGATTAGGGTAGGAACTTAGGTTTTCCAAAAAAAAAAAAAGTATTTATAAGACCCAAACCGGTTCGGTTTGGGTCTCTTACGATTTACGGTTATCGGATCCACATTCGGTTCTTGTTTTGGTTCGGTTCGCGGTTCCACGTTCGGTTCGGTTTCAAATTGGAACAACCTAGAACCGAATCGTAGAAATTCGATTTAAGCAAAATCATACCCAGAACCAAACCAAGCCTCTAAAAACCAAACCAAACCCGGACCATGGTGGCCAGTTAGGTCCGGTTCACGGTTTGACCCGTACCCGTGTGCACCCTTAGGATTCACCCACGTTTTTAGGAAAAAATATTAATTCTATTTTAAAAGAATATAAATGGGTTCAGTTTATCTGTTCGAGGCCCAATTCAAAATCCATGCTGAGCTGGTCCCTTTCTCGTCCCCGGAGCTAGCTTTACCGCCCAAGCCCAACATGTGGCAGACCAGCCCAACCCAACCCAACCCAAAAGTCGGTTGTCCTGAGTCATGACTACGAATCTCTCAATTTGCTACGATCGGTTGTTCAAGACCAAGAGAAGGCCACGTCTATTCCGAACATGACCCAAATATCCTCGCTGACTTCATATTTTATTACAGAAGCCGGTAAAAGTAGTGCTTCAATCATTAGGGGTATTTATGTAAATATAATATATTGTTAATATCTTTAAAAAACGAGGCTATTTTTGGTGTTGTCTTTCCTCTTTCGCTTAGGATTCTTTATCTTTTTTTCTATTCCTCTTAACTCAAGCCCGGTCAAAATCCAAATCTAACTAGGGTTAACGCCACCAAGGATAAGGGTTGCGTTCGGCAAGCAGGGTTAGAAACGAGTCCCAACAGATACGGCAATTCCAACAGCCTTATTCTTTGCTAGGGTTAGGGTTTCTTGGACAGAAAATCCTATCGATCTCTTCTTCTGTTTTCTCTGTTTGTTAGATCTCGCGTTGCTTTAGATATCTCTGCAAGTTTTTCCTTTGTGATCATGGAGATGGAGTGTTTGACGGAGTTTCCTCATACTCACATGGATCGGCGCCCCAGAAAGAGGCCGAGGTTAGCTTGGGATGTACCACAGGTACCAAAGGTATGGATTTTGTTTTTTGGATCTTAGTTCTTTCGATTTCATGGTGTTTTGGTTAGATCTATTGAAATTTTCGTAGATATGTTTATCTGATCAGCCATGATTTGTTCCTTATTTGTTTATATTTACTAGATGATCTGCTAGATAAGATGGATTTTGTAATATCTTGTGACGATCTTATAGAATTTCTCTTGGATCTGGCATTTTTGATTAATTTTATACAGTATCTGGTCTATTTTAGTCTCTTCTTGACTAATATTCTCTATTTACATCCTCGATTTATATTTTAAGGTCTAGAGTAATGTTTGAATTCAATCATCTTCTGTGTTTGAAAAATTCTTTTACTTTTCTCATGAGATCATCATATAAATTGAGGGTTTTAGTATAGCAAGGGTCGAATGGATTTCGATGTCAATTTTCTTTGCTTTTTGCTCAAGATACCTCTGCTTGGGATTATATCAAGGTAGATTTTGAATTTTTTGCTTTTGTTACTAGGGGTTTTCATCGATCTTTTGGTTTGTTTATTTTGGTTAGGAAATTAGGGTTGAAAACTTATTATCAGATGGAAGATTTAGATCTGGTTCCAGATTGTTTTTTTTTTTTTAAATGATTTATGGGTTTTTGTTGTTGTTAATTTTTTAGCATGCAGATCATCTGACATGACAACTTGTTTGAAAGAAAATTATAAATGGTAGTTTTAAATTGGTTAACATGAAAGAAAATTTTGATAATTTCTTATAAAATTAACTATTGTTTATGTTTTATATTGTGGGTTCATTAGGTAGTAATCTTACAGTAGAAAATGAATTATTTGTTTGCTTCATTTTGCTCATTTGTTCTTGTGTAGGATATTCTGTTGCATAAGGTGAGTTTTCTTTGTATATGGTTTTTTATGAGATATTGATATTAACAATCACTGAGGGGTTTTATTGGAAGGGAATAATTAGGGAGGGGTAAGAAAATTTAACATTATTTGTTAAGCGGAATATGAATGGATGGCTGTGTGTAGGCTCAGCCAGGAATGTTTTGTGGGCAAGAGGTTGGAAATCTATCAAGCTTTGCACCTTCGAGGGCACCCTCAGACCATACTACTAGCTCTCTGCTTGTAAAGGGAGTGGCTCGAAATGGTTCTCCCCCATGGCGAGATGATGACCAAGATGGACATTACATGTTTGCGCTTGGAGAAAATTTAACTTCTCGCTGTAATTACACTTGATCACCATTGAAGAAATCTTTACATTTATTATATGTGTCTTGATGATTTACTATGCTATCTGCATTATTCGTGGCCTAGATGCCCTTGCTAATACATAATGAAATTGAATATTGCATCGTCTTCTTTTTCGCAATTTCATTTTTAAGTAATCAAATTATTATTCTCGCAGCCCTGTTTGGCCCTTAATGGAAAACTTTCTAATGTGAAAATTCTTTGCAATTGTATTATTTTTTTTTCCAATCTTTTCTTTCCAGAGTTTTAGCCTAAGAAAATGTCATAATATTTCTTAAGAATAATTAACTATTGTCAACCTCCGCCCACAAATTTTGATGAATGTGCCAAGTTTTGTACTGTAGTTCTGATGTTATAGTAGTGGTCATGTTCATCAAATTGTTTGGAGTCATAGAAGCTTCTAAAGGTTCTTAAGACGTATAAATTTTATTCACCTGAAGTTTATTATATGATTAGAATCAAATGGTTGAATTTTGTCTGAACAATCTAACTTAACTATCCCTACGTCCTTTTCAATTTGTTCTTCACCTTATGTTGTCTTGTTTCATGGCATGCAGATAAGATCCACGGCAAAATGGGTGAAGGTCATCTTTTACACCTCCTTATGCATTGAAATCCCTTATAGAGTTATCTAAGAAATTCATGGTACATTCCTCTCATATATTGCATTCTTTTCTGTATCATCTTCTTCAGGTACCTTTGGTCAGGTTTTGGAATGCTGGGACAGGGAAAGAAAGGAAATGGTCGCAATCAAAATCGTCCGAGGTATTAAGAAGTACCGTGAAGCAGCTATGATAGAAATTGAAGTGCTTCAACAGCTTGGAAAATATGATAAAAGTGGCAGTCGGTGAGTATTATTTCTGTTGATTCAAATGCCTTCCCTCCCTTTCTTACTTGCATATGTTATTTTTTTTGGCAATGTAGTAGGGTAAGATAAACTTTGTGTCAGTGGTTAAGCTGGTTTATTCTTTGCAGTTGTGTGCAAATAAGGAACTGGTTTGACTATCGTAACCATATCTGTATTGTAAGTATATGATTGATTTGCAATGGCTGATTTCCCCAACTTCACAAATATTTTGGGGGTTGAGATTTGTGGGTGGATTTAAATGGTTTTAACAGGTATTTGAGAAGCTTGGACCAAGTTTATACGATTTTCTACGGAAAAACAATTATCGCTCATTTCCCATTGATCTAGTCCGCGAGCTGGGCAGACAACTGTTGGAATGTGTAGCATGTGTGTAGTCATTTCTTCTGTCAGTTTCTTTTATTCTTTTTAAGTTTATGGAGCAGTTCTAGTAGAAGATATTTAATTCTTTCCTCAAATCTAGCTAGGAAATTAACTGGTTGTTTCCCTAGCTTTTGTTCTTTATATTTTTCTTATAAATCCCACCAAGGCAGTCATCTCTCCCATGGTTTCATTTTTCTATTTTGCTTTAATATGCTCAAGAATTGAGTTTAGAATATCTTTTTCACCTTTTTGGGTGCTTATGTTGGTTACCCTTCAAATATATTTGCAGTCATGCATGATTTGCGCCTCATCCATACAGACTTGAAGCCTGAGAACATACTTCTTATTTCTCCAGAATTTGTTAAAGTTCCAGACTACAAGGTAATCTCAACATCTATTGTCATATTTCTTCTTATGCAGTTTGTGCCTGCCAGCTTAAGTTTCTTATCTAAGAACAATGCTTCTTATGCCGTTTCTGCAACCCTGCACTCTTTCCATAGATTATTCTTTTGTTTTCTTTTTCTTTTCTAAATTTGTTGTTCTTGAGGTGGCACTGTCTTCTGATTTGCAATTACAGGTTTCAACCCGATATCCCAAGGATGGATCCTACTTTAAGAGGTTGCCAAAGTCAAGTGCTATCAAGGTAATTGATTTTGGTAGCACAACGTATGAACATCAAGATCATACCTACATTGTATCAACACGGCATTACCGTGCACCCGAGGTTATACTTGGTATACTACTCTGCTCCCTTTTTTCCTCCATTGTCATATGGATTATTTTGTGTGTTTTTGTGTGAGGGATGCTGGGGGGGTGGGGTTTGATTACTAGCCTGTAATCTGACAACTGTTATTTATAGGGCTTGGATGGACTTACCCATGTGATATATGGAGTGTCGGTTGTATCTTGGTGGAGCTGTGTTCGGTATGTTCATAACCTAGTTTCATTGGTGTGGTCTTCATCTTTCAAATGGTCAGATGTTTCATGTTTCAATACATGATTTTGAGCAATCCTAATATAACACCTTGTCTGCAGGGAGAAGCGTTATTCCAGACTCATGAGAACTTGGAGCACCTGGCAATGATGGAGAGGGTGTTAGGTCCATTACCTCAGCACATGTTGAAGAGAGCAGAGTGCGTGTTCTTTCAAAGAACTTTCTTCCCATGTCTTGTTATTATTTTCCTTTTTATTTTGTCTTAAGAAGGGTTTCTTTGTCAATCATTGATGTTTATTCTTCTTGGTGGCAATCTACATCAGTCGGCATGCTGAGAAGTATGTCAGAAGGGGAAGATTAGCCTGGCCGGAAGGTGCTACCTCGAGGGAAAGCATTAAAGCTGTTCTGAAGCTACCTCGTCTTCAGGTATAAACATAAAGCCTTTTTCTTTTTCTTCTCTTTTCATTAGTTTGTTATTTAGACTAGTTGTTACTTTGTGCTTTATCTTTTTTGTTTTGGCAGAACCTAGTAATGCAGCATGTTGACCACTCAGCAGGGGATCTCATAGACCTCTTGCAAGGTCTCCTTAGGTATGACCCTTCAGAAAGGATGACAGGTCGTGAAGCACTTCAGCACCCCTTCTTTACAAGGGATCATCGCAGGAGATCTTGAGTGTTGAAAGTAGATGGTCTGGATTCACATTAGAGTGAAGGAAGATTCTGGCTGCGGTTAATTGTGACCGGAATGACAAGGGAGATGTGTGATCATGTAAATATCCTTTTTCTGGAGAAGCTTTCTTTGTGCTTCTGTACAAGTTAGTGTAATTTACAGGTGGGGTCGCAAAGCATCCTTCTCTCCCAATTAGTTGCAAATGTATCAATCTGACTTATATCATAATGAACATTCTCTACATTCGTTTGAGCTTTTGTTTTTGTTTTCTATCTGTAGTTTTCTTTCCCGAAAAGAAACCTAAAATTCTTCTGCGTCCATTCAACAATTGACGAAGAGAGGATTTTTTTTTTCCAGTGGAATTGAGGCTTCTTGTTACTGAGTATAAATAGTTGACTTAAATGTGTTAAAAGCACAGCAGTTAAGTTATCTTCTTTTTCACAATTGGTTGCAGAGAAAATAAGATGAAACATGGAAGATAATTTTCGTTGGTTTTCTTACTACAATGCTTTTATACAGCTATTTTCAATTTTTCTTCTTTTTTCAGCTTTTTTTTTTTTAGCAACCCATCAAGAATTAGAGTGATGCTGTGGAATTGGGTTGGGACTACACGTTCATATGGAAATATTAGTTATTCTATTGTGAAATTTGATTTGGTTGTAAGTTCATTTGATAGTAGCA
This sequence comes from Tetracentron sinense, assembly GCA_015143295.1. Classification (NCBI taxonomy): domain Eukaryota; kingdom Viridiplantae; phylum Streptophyta; class Magnoliopsida; order Trochodendrales; family Trochodendraceae; genus Tetracentron; species Tetracentron sinense. Next base: position 32,752,235 of record CM026568.1, on the reverse strand, counting down.
AGGAATCTATGCAAATGTATAGAAAATGTCAAAAGATAAAAGTAGAGAATATCAATATCAAAATATATAGTATTCGATAATTTGATAGTAAAGTTTGTTAGGAAAAAATAACTCCGCTGACATCAAAGTTACACTACATGATAAACCATTATTGAAGGTATTTTACAAACCTCGTTAAGAATTAGGAACATAAATTGACAAAAAATCAATTCGTTTGAAAGTATGATTAAGTTAGAGAAATTAGTAACAAATGATGGATGAGTTATATTTTTTTTGATAATTGCTTCCTTTGACAAAATAAAAATATAAACCCACTTTATTATTTTTTTGGTGATGGAAATTTCGTAGAGTCAAGACTGTGTCAGTAGTAGTTAGAGCAGTGGAGCTCTTGCTTACTCATACCCTGGGTTGGATTAAATCCCTAGACCTCCTCCATTGAAAAGGCCACACCCCTACCACTCGTGCAAGAGGCGGGGGTGTAATATAAACCCACCTCAAAACCCAATAATTGTAGTATATATATATATATATATAAATATATTTTGACTGAAGACATCAATTACACACTAGAAGCCAAATAACCCATATTTTAAACATACCCATGATTAAGAAACGCCTGAACATACTGAATAATCTTTGTCGATGGAAATGATGTGAACTTTATTAAATTGACAAAAAATCAATTCGTTTGAAGGTGTGATTAAGTTCGAGAAATTAGTAACAAATGATGGATGAGTTTTTTTTATTTTTTATAATTGCTTCCTTTGACAAAATAAAAATATAAACCCACATCGAAACCCAATAATTGTTGTATATATATTGATTGAAGACATCAATTAGACACCAGAGGCCGAATAACCTTTATTTTAAACATACCCATGATTAAGAAACGCCTGAACGTAGTGAATAATCTTTGTCGATGGAAATGATGTGAACTTTGCCAGATCATGAGAATTCAAAGAGAGAAAAAGAGATAGTAAGAGAGGCGGAGGGTGATTTGTAGGTTTTCAGATTTGTCGACTATTTGAACATTACGTCTTACATTTAAATAGTTGCGTCGATTCATGAAGAAAGTGTTAGAAATAGCAAAAAATGAAAGAGTTATATTCGATGACACAACTCTTCAAATGAACACCCCCTCCCTTCATAATTACCATCACCAATACTAAGAAGACGATTACCAAAAAAAAAAAATACTAAGAAGACACACGACATAGCAATATCTTATCTCTCAATTTGTCATGTGTCCCTCCACCTGCTTGACTTTAATTAAATACTGGAGACCTTTTTTTTATCAAGAAAAATGAACTTCCAGAATTTAGAATGAGTCCCTCATTTTCTAATTATGCTCCATTTGTTTTGATGTAAAATAAGGGAAAACAAATGAATTTCACGGAAAATATCATTTTTCGCACATAATTTCTTTAAGACAATTGATATTTTCCGTGAAATTAATTTGTTTTCCCCTATTTTACATTGAAACAAACAGAGTCTTGGACACAAACAGGTAACAAAGCAATTGTAATAGCACTATTGCCCATTTCAACTCTATTCCTTCCTTGTTCTCTATTTGGAAGTAAGAGATATGTATATATTCCATTCCCGCACTAAACTATGGGTTTCCCTCTTGGAAGGTAAGCCTTTTTATACCTATATATACATCTCCTATGCTTTTTGTGGGACCATTGAAAGGTAGTGAACCGGGTTCAGCTCATACATGCGCTGCGGCATAGACAGATAATGTACACATCATAAAGTATCCTAAACATCAACGCAATATTCTTCCAATACAGAGTCGTCATGAAAGAATGATCTTTTTTCTGTTCTAACGTTTGGTTCTGCATTTTCTGGAGACCAAGACTCCGCTAGGAGGGCCAGTGAGCACAATACTACATTTACCATACAACCAATAGGAGTAGTGAATGAAAGTCCCCAAATTGGATCGCGTTCGAAACACCCCTTTAACATCGAAAGCGATCTGATTCCCTTCCATCTGCTTCTTAAACCTTTGAATGTCTTTCTCTGGAAGAAGAACCTGGCTAGACACCATGTGCACGTCCTGTAGCTTCGACCCTCTTCTTGGCTCCGAAAAGTGTTCGATAGACTGGGTAGCAATGAGGGTGTTTCCATAGTAAAGGTCAATGACCATATACCTGAAGCCCACAGTCACCTTCTTGTTCGGATTTGTGAAGTTGGCGAGGACGGTGATGTCGGCATTGAGGAGGTAGCCCATGTCGAGGTAGGCTGCGTTGAGGGTGGCCGTCGAGATGTCGAACCGCGGGCTCTTGGGGCGGAACGAAAGGTAGACTATGAGGACTGCTAGGCCTCCAATTATGACAATGGCAGACAAAATTGCACAGAAGTATGCGACATACCATGTTATTTTATTGGTTTTGTGATGGGGTGGGAGATTTAGCTCCTGAGGCTTTTGTGGTGGGTGAGGATGTGTTGGTTGATCAGGATGTGGATTTAACTCCTGAGACATGGAGTTTAGTGGGATAGGGAGAACAAAATGGACAGAAGAACAAAAATGCAAGAAAGATTAAGGGGGGGACTTCATGACAACTTCCTGAGGGAGAATTCAAGAAAAAGTAAGGAATCGAACATTGCTTGAGTCAGTTATGAGAGGCAAGTAATCTCGTGATTGCTTTTTAGTGCCGGTGGGGGTTGTGGTCCCACTCCACCCAACCGAACGCAGCCAAGGTGAAAATTTTATTTTATTATCCTAGGTAAAGAAATAAGGTATTAATGAAATTTTTAGAATAAGTTTATAATTGTATAAAACTTATTTTTATCGTTAAAATAGATTATATACTATTAATCTTTATTAGTATATAATAAATATATACTTAATTTTAGTATTTAAATGAAGTGAATATATTTTAATATGGTAAGTGTAAATATTTATATAGAGAGAGCCGAGTACATGTGTGCTCAAGCTTGGCTCGTTAATTCAACGAGCTTGAAAATCTATTTCAGTCTTACCTTGTTTATTAAATAAGACTTTACTTCTAAGACTGTCATAGGGTCTGAGACCACCGAGACAATCAATCATCCACTTCTCATTTGTTCAACATCCGGGAGTCTGGTATGGTGCTCAATTCGCCCTTCACTCCTGTGTAACTCTCCAATCTTTAAAAGATAGGTTAAAAAGGTGGTTCGATCCTATTAGTGAATTGATGAATATTCACTAATGAAGACCGTTCCAAGTTCAATACCCTATACCTAGCATTGGCATATGAAAATTTAGCATATTTGTGTACCCAAACAAAAAAAAAAGTCTAAGTTTTTATGATTTTTATACTCACGCAAGCAAAGATTAGTTATTTGTTTCTGAAGAGGTTGCCCATGTGTGATCCTCGGGCATCTGCCAGAGGAAATCCGTTGCCATTTTCAACATTATTTATGTTAGCATCGATGTTATTAATTGTGCAGAGTGCGCGCTCCCAATTGTGGAGGATAAAACACGACATCAACCAACGTACTGTATTTACTGTCAGTACTTATGATTGACGTGGTGAATTTTCTGCCACATTTGGGCAATAATGCGGCAACTAGCGTTCTGTTCTTCCTTATTTGTACCCATGAGTTTCTTCTAATTATAATATTTAGTTGCTATATTTTTAAGCCTGAAATAAATGTATGCAGAGAGAGAGACCTTTAACTAACAAATCCAAAAAGAAATGATCTGTGATGGCAAGCAATAGAAATTTAAATGAGATCAATAAACACACATCCCCTTCATTGCATTAACAACACTGATGATGAAAACAAAAATATAGAAGGATTATTTGTGGAAAATAAACACTGCATCAGTTTCCACAATTTGTGCCTCCAGGTCGTCCAAAAAAGAAGTAATAGTCTAGAACCTTGAAGTTTTTGACCTTATCGGCATTGTAGCAATCAGGGTTATCAATTTTGCTCCTAGTTAGTAAATCTTCTCTAGGATCTACAAGGTTAGTATCATATATGACTTGCAGTCCTCTAAAGAAGCATGCCTTGTTTGCTCCTTCGGATGGTAACTGACCGCTGCCCATTGGTGGGCTTAATTCCCCGACTGAGAATATACTTCGGCACCCCATTTTACATAAGAAGCAGATGTAGCTAAATTAGTGAATAAAGAATTCGGCCAGTAACCAATGTGAACGTTATCTTCTCTAAACAACAACCACCAATTCCCGGTCGAATAAATCCTGCCATCGAACACAGTAGACAAGAAAGTTAAAAGTCGGTCTCGTTAAATATATAAAAGAGCGTATGAAATGTATTCTCAAGTTGTTTTATTGCCTTATTGGTTAGTCCCATACTCTTTAAGTTCTATGGGTTTTCATTAGAAAAAATAAAAAACTCAGGTGTTCAATGTTGATATTAGAAAACATGGCAAAGAAAAAGAACTTAACACTATGTTAATGAGCTAAGATGCATACAAAAGAAAGTTATGTTGGTTACCTGATATATAACTAGTTTTGTATTGTATTGGGGGACATCAATGACAGAAATATTTTGGAAAGGAAGACCAAGAGCTATCTCAGTGCTAACTTGTACAAAGCCTGCGCAACGAGTGTCAAAGCATCTAGTCTTTTGAAAACCATCTACCTGTTTTTTGGGAATACACGTGTCATGTTCTGGTTGGAATTTGTAGGCCCAGATAAGAATATTGATATACAGTTCCACCTAGAGGATTTGCGGTCCCATATTAATTAACTGACTTAAAAAAATTGGGAAGTAAGAGGTTTTGACACTTACAGTCCAATACGTAAATAACCGGGTAAGACTATCTCTATATAAAGTAGGATTTACCTGTAAAATTCACCAAAGATTGAAATTGTCTCAGGTATGCGCAAGTAGAGAGATTTATAAAAGTAATGATCAAGCTGACAAAATGTTTTTAAAGAAGAATTCCATTTATTAATTTTCATTAGCTAACCTATATGTTTTGTGCATCTCAATTTAAGTGCAATAAAATTTTTAAAAATTAAAAGTATTATGTAAAATTATCTCGTTTGCTAAAAAAACAATAGATTTTATATAAAATTAAATTTTGTGGTATTTTTTTTTAAAAGTGAGATGCGAGGTTTAGTAAAAATGCAATATTAATGCTGACTTGCCTGACTTGCCTTCTAAAATTAAGAATTTCAAGGTAAGTGTGTAAGAAACCAATTTAATTATGCAAATATAAAGTATAATTTATATGATTTTAAGATATTATTGTCCATCATGATCTAAGGGCACACCAAAACCCGACAAAAATATAAATGTGATGAGAAAATTAGATAGAAAACCATTCAAATTAGTAACCCAGTATCATGAAAAGCTGAAACAATTGACCGGTTGGGTCAGAAATTTTAATTGCTAACCTTTACAGTGTTGATACACAAGTTGGAAATATAAAATACAATAAGCAAACTAATTTGAACGCTTGAATCATTCCATCTTAGTGGTGGCAAGGAAGTATTGAAGATAATGCCCTCTGGGTTGTAAGAGAAGAATCGATCATGAAATAAGACGTTGTGAAAAGCACATTAAAAACTATAAATAACAAAGGATAAAGTACATCTAGTGAAGATGGAGATGAAAATGACATGCCGTCCATCCAACTTGTATAGAATTACAATTATTCCCGTATCCATTGTCTATCCACATTACAGCATTACTGAATTGGCCATTTGAGACTGCTGGATTGTATACGCCTATCCATGCTCCATCTCCATGGTAAGGCACAGTGTTAACGTAATTGTTTACGAACTCTGCCAAAAAAGATTAGTGTATCAACAACGCATAAATTACATAATAAATCATTGACCAATCATCACAAAATAATTTCATTTCCATTTGCCAACTAAAGATAAGTAGCTAGCTTGGAAAATAAAGTAACCAAGCAATTTTTAAGTTCAAAGATCAACACAACATGTAGTTGAGGGTGTCAACGTGCTAAATTTGGGCCACACAAACTTCTTATTAATGGGTCAGGCCTATTAAATAAATGGACTTTGCTACTGAGACCCCATTAGGGCCGAGACCATGCTCTAAGAGCATGGGATTTCAGGTGGGGCCCATTTCACATGGTAGGCCCCACCTGAAATCCCGTGCTCTCATAGCATGGTCTCGGTCGGCTCGGCCCTAAGGGGGTCTCAGAAGCTTTATCCTAATAAATCACAAAAATACGTTATTGTAAATTAAGTATACAATGAGTTTGTATGCATAATGTGAATAAATCATGAGTTTAATTACAAACAGGTTTACCAAAATAGTGTATTTGCAAAAAAAGGCAAAAACCAACAACTTACAGGCTCAAATCCATGTTAAAAAAAAAATATAACGTAAGATTTTGTTTGACCATTGGAAAATCACTTACATGATGACCAGGGTCACTATCTGTGAGTGGACCCTAATGAGATCTTTTTTTTTTTTTGGAGAAAAGAAAGCGGGGTTCAGGCAGACCCGAACCAGCACTAAGGAAGACAAAATTGACAAGCTCATATATCTAAAACTTCTCTTATCTCGCCTAATAAACAGAGCAAGCCGAGAGGGAAAAACAGAAGGAATAAAAGACAACTCTCTAGGATCCCTGCAATGTTTGGAGAGAAAATCAGCAGCAAAGTTAGCTTCCCGTGGGTATAGCTTAATACCAAATTCCAAAAAGGAAGAGGTGATCGCGGTAATCTCTGAAAGAGTGCAGTTGGCTTCCCAATGGCAAGTACACATATGTTGCACACAAGCGATGTCCCAAGACGAATCAGAGGAGACTCGGATTCTAGAGAAACCAAGGTCTTGAGCAATTTGAATTCCGCGTTTAATAGCAAGAAGTTCCATTCCAACTACAGACCCCGCTGATCTATTTGCAGCCACCCCTAAAAAGGGGGATCCCATAGAGTCCCTAAGAATACACCCGAAACCAACACCATCGGCACACACGGACCCATCACAGCTAACGTCAATACAACCTAGGTCCGGGGGGAACCAAGAAACCCATTTGATAGAAGGGGTCTTCCAGGAAACCGAGACACCCAAGCCTTGAATAATCTCTCCATTGTAGGGAGTGTCGACAATATTCACCCCCTTAGCATTGAGATCTTGAGCCCTATCTCGGAAGGCTTAACATTTGAAGGCTCTGCTACTGATGATGATGATGAAGCTTTATCGAATAGGCCTTTTGGAAAAGAAGTAGGTCTCATCTGTATAACAATTAATATCCATAAATGGAGACACCAAGAATGTTGAATTAATATAATAATAATAATAAAATTGGAGAAATGGAAAGGAAAGTAGACCTGAATTTTATGATTCTTGAGCAAAGGATGATCAAAAGCAGGTTATTTGTTAATATCGACACAGTCATAGATATCTCCATAATCAGTCTGTAGAAAACATATATAAACCTTCATGATTCTACAATATTCAAATGATTGATATATGTAGAACTATGGGAGGTAACAACATTATATTGTTACGAGAGTGCCAAAATTTACAAAGAAAGAATGAAGGTTTTTCATGATAAACATATTCTTCGAAAATCATTTGAGCCTTCTCAAAAAGTTCTTTTGTATAATTCTCGTTTGCATCTATTTCCTGGTAAGCTTCGATCTCATTGGACCGACCCTTTCATTGTGAAAACTGTTTACCCTTATGGAACTGTCGAGATTGAGAATCCTCAAAACGGTAATATTTTTAAAGTCAATGGTCAATGATTGAAACCGTTTTTGGAGAATTTCACACCAGATGATGAGTCCACAACTCTAGAAGATCCTGTTTATCCTGATTGATCTTTTCTCTCACTTGAGATGAATTTCTGTGTATACTATGCATTTTTGTTTTTTTTACTTGCTTTATTTTCTCTTTTAGTTTGATTGATTAGTTCATATCCCTATGATGTTTCATACCCTCTATCTCTTTTTGATCTCTCAATGTTATATTTCATATAAATCTCTATTTGAAACATTGAGGACAATGTTCGATTTAGGTTGGGGGGGTGTAGATTTGTGCTTTATTGTTGGGATAATCTCTACTAATAGTAGACCATTGCATTCCTCCTTTACAAAAAAAAAAAAAAAAAAAACTGTGTTTCTGTCTTGGCTACTTTCTATTTCTTCTTTGCCTTCCATCTAGTGAGCTATTGAATTTTGGATTATAAAGGCACACGGTGAAAATTTTTAAGAAGCTCAATTCCAGCTGTTTACAATGAAAAGTCTTTATTACTAATTCTCAGTTAGTGAATATTATAAATTGCTGAATTTTTAAACTTTCACTACACATCTGACTCAATATCTGGAGCTAGGTTGAATTTGGTAGTCATTGACTGGATAATTGTCTGGAATGTAGGGAGAAACCAAGTCTGATGAACTATGACTATCTTGTTCACTTGGTTTGCTGGTAAGAAGAAAACAGAACTGGGTTATGATGAAGTCATGGAAAGAAACCAGTGAATTAGACCAGGTACTTTGAAAAGGGCTACCTCTTGTCAGGTCTTTGAAAAAAAAAAAAAAAAGGATATGGACATTTGAAAATGTGCTCTCAATGTTGAAATATCAGTTTGTTTTGCTATGACCTTGTTTAAACAAGTTGGGTGAAAGCCGTCATTGTAAAAAAGTGAATAAACTGGAATATCACAGATAAAGCCCATGAGGTATTAAGGTGAATATCCACAACTTTCGTGATCCTGGACAGATTAGCTTAGTTTTGAATCAGATCCTTAGGCTAACCTGACCATTCTGTGGTGATTAAAAAGTTGACTCTGCTTAAGGAAATCGATACTTTGGATATTTGTCAGATTGCACATGCACTCAAAATTTTCTAAATGGTGACTTAGTGATTTGGACTTTATTTAGAATGCTGGAATATATGGCTGAAATATAATGAAAACCAGTGCCCTAATAAATTCGAAATTTGATGTCTTGATTAGAATGTGCCACATGAAGAAGTTTATTATGAGTAATTTTTGTTCTTCTTCAATTGTTTTGAAAAGATAAATTTGTTTTGAAAAGGAGGATTGTCAGTCATGCTTTATAGTTATTATCCTGATTAATTGATTGATTATATTCTACCTCTTCAATCTAAGTTGAAATCATTGTCACCACAGGGTGATGCTACTGAGAGATGAACGGAGATTCTTTCAAAATTTCTTGGTTATTCTGCATGATAAAAGTTTGTTGTTTGTCTCATGGAATTGAAATGATGATACTTTGATATTGCTTCACATTCTTTTTGCTCGAGGACTAGCAAAATGCTGGTTGGGGGGTGTTGATAAGTGCTTAATTTTGCTTAATTATCCTCATTTAAATAAGCATTATCATACTTCTTTGGTTTATATCTTCATTTTTACACATAAAGTGGTGTATTTTCTCCTCACCATTGCGTTGTCCTCTTTCTTTTAATTTTCATGATACATTTGCATGTATTTATACATGTCTTGGAAGGCCGCATGCAAAATATTTTTAAGAGAGACTTATTACGTATATTTATTTTTTGTAGGAATCCTAACCCCAGATTACTCTTGGGATTCAAGAAGTCCAAAGTTTCAAATAGCCCATGTTCAACTCAAAGATCTAAAGGAGTTAGAGCCCAAAGTGCAAAGCCCAAGCCAAAAGTCCAAGAAGCCAAGTCTCAAGTCAAAGAGTCAAAGCCCAAGAGCAAAGCCCAAGACCAAGTATAGAAAGATTCTACAACATGGCTGGAGAATCTTAGGAAGATATGGATTAATATGATTTTGGCATAAAAATGGTGGAATTCTCTTGAATTAGAAAGAAGAAGTGCGCTATATTGATGTTTCTATTTCAGAAAAAAGGAGAAAGCCTATTTTGGTCACAAGAACTCTTTATTTTGGGTGGATTTTAGAATTCAAGTAAGGAGCTTAATGGAGGTCAACTAAATCTACAAGAAAGGCAAGAAATTTCATGGATGGCTAGAGGAGTGCTATTATTTAGCAACCAATCTCAAACAAAGAAGGAGGATTTCCCGGATTCCCGCCTAATCTGGACAGTACTTACTAATTTGGACATAACTTTTGACTCAAAATTCGGATTAAGGCAATGTTTGATTTTTTGGAAAGAAGACTTAAAGGGGAACAAAATTGTATTTCACAAAGATCCCCTAATTCAGACGTTTAAGGGGTCAAAACATGTCATCAAGAGGAAGGAAGTGCAATTTTGGTTGGAATTTTGGAATTAGAAGTTTCTCTTTTGTTTTTCTTTCCCTTCTCTTCTTCCCTTTAGTCTATATAAACCTAAAGTGAGAGACTTTTGGGGCTCTCTCTGATCTTTTCTCATTCTCTTTTCTCTCTTCTTCTTTTAGTTTTTTTTTGGAGTTATTTTATTGTAGTGTTTGGAAAACCATTAAGGAGGATTACAACTCCAAACATGGTTGGCTAAACATCCTTCTAAGGTTAGAGATTTGAAACCTTTTTCCAATTTATGTGGATGATGTGGATGGTTTGATTATTTATTTTAATTGAATAATTTTCTTAGTTTGGTTAATTGTTCCTCTCTATATGTTCTTTGATTTCATATGATCGAATGAAATAAAAAATCACTTTGTATCCAACTCACAGGGGATCCAAACATTCCATATATCATTCGATCATATGAAATCAAAGAACATATAGAGAGGAACAATTAACCAAACTAAGAAAATTATTCAATTAAAATAAATAATCAAACCATCCACATCATCCACATAAATTGGAAAAAGGTTTCAAATCCCTAACCTTAGAAGGATGTTTAGCCAACCATGTTTGGAGTTGTCATCCTCCTTAATGGTTTTCCAAACACTACAATAAAATAACTCCAAAAAAAAACTAAAAGAAGAAGAGAGAAAAGAGAATGAGAAAAGATCAGAGAGAGCCCCAAAAGTCTCACTTTAGGTTTATATAGACTAAAGGGAAGAAGAGAAGGGAAAGAAAAACAAAAGAGAAACTTCTAATTCCAAAATTCCAACCAAAATTGCACTTCCTTCCTCTTGATGACATGTTTTGACCCCTTAAACGTCTGAATTAGGGGATCTTTGTGAAATACAATTTTGTTCCCCTTTAAGTCTTCTTTCCAAAAAATCAAACCTTGCCTTAATCCGAATTTTGAGTCAAAAGTTATGTCCAAATTAGTAAGTCCTGTCCAGATTAGGCGGGAATCCGGGAAATCCTCATTCTTTGTTTGAGATTGGTTGCTAAATAATAGCACTCCTCTAGCCATCCATGAAATTTCTTGCCTTTCTTGTAGATTTAGTTGACCTCCATTAAGCTCCTTACTTGAATTCTAAAATCCACCCAAAATAAAGAGTTCTTGTGACCAAAATAGGCTTTCTCCTTTTTTCTGAAATAGAAACATCAATATAGCACACTTCTTCTTTCTAATTCAAGAGAATTCCACCATTTTTATGCCAAAATCATATTAATCCATATCTTCCTAAGATTCTCCAGCCATGTTGTAGAATCTTTCTATACTTGGTCTTGGGCTTTGCTCTTGGGCTTTGACTCTTTGACTTGAGACTTGGCTTCTTGGACTTTTGGCTTGGGCTTTGCACTTTGGGCTCTAACTCCTTTAGATCTTTGAGTTGAACATGGGCTATTTGAAACTTTGGACTTCTTGAATCCCAAGAGTAATCTGGGGTTAGGATTCCTACAAAAAATAAATACACGTAATAAGTCTCTCTTAAAAATATTTTGCATGCGGCCTTCCAAGACATGTATAAATACATGCAAATGTATCATGAAAATTAAGAGAAAGAGGACAACGCAATGGTGAGGAGAAAATACACCACTTTACATGTAAAAATGAAGATATAAACCAAAGAAGTATGATAATGCTTATTTAAATGAGGATAATTAAGCAAAATTAAGCACTTTTCAGCAGGCTTGTTTATAATATTGAGTTGTCTCTCCAACTCGGCATCTTCTTCTTCGGATATGCTTGCTTCTCCTTCCATTTGATGGCTGCTCCAAGAAAGAGAAATGACAAAAAACAAGTAGTATCAATACCTTCATACTCACCCTAAGAGCCATTGGCACTTGATTCTGCAGTTCGAGTACAATGGGGTAGCTATTTATACAAAAAACATTGATAACTAACATGAAAAATAATTAAGCAGAGGACAATCACAAGGAAATGCCAACCAATATAATAAATAACCAGAGGACCGTTTTAATTAGGATTTTTATTCTTAGCCAGTTCTGAAAACTTGCAGATTTTGAATGAAATCTTCCACACCTTTTTTTTATTATTATTATTAGAAAGAATGGGAATCCATTCAGGATAAACACAACATTCAAAACTTGAAAGATGGTAAGAATACAAGATAATGAAGGATGAATTAATCAGGAAACTTGAGAGCTCGATCTCATATATGCGTGATTCAATCCATAAAGTATATTTTAGGAATCCATTCAGGATATACACAACATTCAAAACTTCATGAGATTTTGCAAAGACAGTTGGACTTTGGGTTGAGGTATTCTTAGTTAAGGCAATATTTATGATAACTAATTTAGAACAAACGACAACCTCAAGGAAATGTAATACAAAACTTCCGTTTTTAATTAGTATTTTATTTATTGTTAGCCAAATCCACTAATGAAAATATATGGAAAGACCCGCTAACCGAGTTAAATTCCAGAGTGTCAGTAGTGTTAGAATACTTAATCTTAGCCGTCTGATCTATGACATTCTTTTTTGACTAGTCGGATGATATGAGTGTTGTGTGTGAGCGCTCTGTTTAAACGTAGGAGATTTTTTTTTTAATCACAAATTAACTAACACACTGTATACACACCATGCACACTCACACACACTGGGGCCCAAGGCCCAACACATCCACACACAACCCCTAGTGCAACCACACGACCTCTCAAAAAGAGGGGAGTGGAGCTTTATAGGGGCACAAGCACACTTAGATCCCACCTGTGGGTCTAACTTTTTTAGTCTTTTTCTTTTCACAAATTAACTCACACACACAGGGCCCAAGGCCCAACTATAAACGTAGGAGATTGATATATCCTCTTTAGTGTTTGCGCATGGGCAGTGAGGGATAACACTAACAGGGAAGTGATTTAAAACACTCTATAATACTTACTATCGAGAACTGGACCGTTGGATCCAAGATAATGGTGTAAAGAATTAAGTTGGCCATCATTTAAAGCATGTGTGTTTATGGCACCATTTGCTGTCAAATCCAATCGTCCAGCTCTCAATAGTGCATACTATCGAGATTTTTCAATCGCTTTCCTAACATTAAATAGCTCACTGGTTTTGAATTCCACTGGTTTCTAATTGTGATGACGTAAGAAATAGATTTTCTATGGAAAATACTTAACGTACCAGTGGTTAAAGCAATTCAACCCTGATTTTTCAAAAAAAAGAAAAAGAAAATCAAAATCTTAACTTTAATTTAGTTAAGTTTAACTAGGGTTAAAAAAGTATTAAAAGAGCCAAGAAGACACGGGGTAAGACTTTAGAAGCGGACCCAAACACACACACGCCCAGGCCACACTCGGTAAGATAAGAAGCGAGATTGCTAATCACTGCTCCTTTTTTATTTTCTATTTTTTTGGTAAATGATTTTCTATATTTTTTTGGGTCAACACAACAAACACACTATACTCAACACACACCCAAACACACATATGCCCAGACCACAAGGTCATTGCACCCACATACCCTCTCAAAAGAGAGGGATGTAGGGCTTTAAGGGTCACAAGCTTAGAGGAACACAACAATTAATGTGGTACAAATTTGAGGATTGGCTCGGATTAGAGAAAATTCTGACATTCCGCTTCGGTGGAGGTAAGGCACCGATCGAGCGGTTGCACAATAGTTTCAACATGAAAGTCCTTGAACAATATGAAAGTCTTTGAACCTAGCACTGATTGAGCGGTCCAACACATTTTGAGCCCGTTTTGTATTTTGGAATTTTATTCCGAGTAGGTTGTTTTTAATTGTCTAGGATTTTTGTTTAGACCTATAAATACGTAGTTATAAGTCTAGGGTTTGCTAAGAAAATGCTTATACATTGAGAGTAGGAGATAATAGAAAGGTTAAGCATATTAGGGCTTGAGAAATATTTAAGGGGGATAGATGGAGATTCTTTTTTGAGTTTCATTGAGAATGTGAGTTAAGTACTATTGTATTGGTTCCTTAAGGTTTCTTTGAGTATGAAGGAATTAATCGGATCTTGACTCGTGGATGTAGGTAGGTTATTGTCAAACCACGTATATCTCTTATGTTTTCTTTTTGTGTGTGCTTGTTATATTTTTCGTCGGGTTCCATTATTCCCAACAATTGGTATAAGAGGTCTGGGTTAATTACTTTTCAATGGCTTTGAAAATTCTGGACAATTTTCTATGGAAAAGTTTGACGGAAAATTGAGTTTCAATCTATGGCAAAGGAGGGTGAAGGATTGTTATGCGGAAGCGAACAAATCCAAGGTGAAACGAATATAAAAAAACAACAAATCAAACAAACGAAATAGAGAAAAAACTAAACCAAACGGAGACACACGATTTACGTGGTTCGGCAATATGTCTACGTCCACGGGCAGTAGCGATCGATCACTATATTCAATAGAAGATTTTACAAAGCTCTCCTCAAGAGAAAACCCTCTTCCCAATTCCCAAAAAACGGCTCCCATTTCTTTTTCTCTTCAAAAAAAAAAAAATCTTAAAAATCTTCTTTTATATTAGGGTTACAATAAAGAGAAAATGGGTAAAATACTCAAAACAGATCGGACCTAAAAACGGGTCAAAATTTCGGCTCATCCGGGTCGCCAAACGGGTTATCATGATTCCGGGTTGAATTCATGACAACATCCAACAAGGATAACCTAGGGCAACAAGGTCTCACAAGTGCATTAAATAGAGAGTCCGGTAAACCCAAAAAAAATGCTTGATACAGATTGAGAAGATATTGAGACGAATGTAGTCAATACAATATGTCTCTGTCTCGTAGATAATGTGATGCATAACGTTATGGATGAAAAGGAAAATAAATACCTTAAAGATAATGGAGGGTGTTGATCTCATGGAGCACATAAGTGTGTTCAACCAGATCCTGAATCAACTACAGAAAGTTAATGTCAAGGTGGATGAAGAAGATCAGACCATGTTCTTTCTTACGTTACTTATGGATTTATATGAGCACTTAGTGACTACACTCCCGTATGACAAAGATACATCACAATTGTAGGAGGTCACGACAGCATTGATCTCTGGCAAAAGCTAAATCATTATGAAAATCATAATCAATTCTTGGTTAATGAGGGAAGAGGGAAGGACTTGGAGAGAGGATCCGGAATCCCATGCTTGGCAGAGTGGTCTTAGTGGTGTCAGCCCTAAAACGGTCTAGAAGCATTTCCCAATTAAATAAACAAGCTTGAGCGAGCTTTTAACAAGCCGAGCTCGAGGTGTTTATGGTTCATTAACCATCCCTATAGTGTACACACTGTCTAGGGTCAAGGCAGAGCCAAACCCTGTCCTTATTTTTGCCCACTTCCGGAGAGACTCTCTCGTCTATAAAGGTCACCAGCAAGAGCGGATTGTGGAGGGACTGACAGATAGCTAGCTTATAATAATAGAGCTTGGATGTATGTGTAACCCAGCTGGTAACTGAAGGATTAGCAATTCCCAGAGTTGTACCCAGCTATTTAGATATTTAAAGCAAAGGATTTTGCTAGCCTCAGTCCGAACAATTATCAGCTGCAAGAGCCCTTTTATAGCCAGCGGCTGCAAAAGGGCACTCATAACTCGGAAAATAGGTTTAGAGTTGGCGGTCTTAACTGTAACTCTGTAAGGAAAAAAAAGACTTTAGAAAAAATAAAAATTATTCTTTAATTAATGGTGGGGCAGTGAGCTTGTACTCCTGCTTGACCATGATGTGAAATGTTTTTTTAAAATAAGATAAGATGGTGTCTTGCCAAGCATGCGATCACTTCTCCTTAGGAAAAGGAAGATGGCAGGAGTATACACCACTTGAGGGTTGTTTTGGACATTAATTTTAAAGAAAACCAGCTTCTCTTCTTCCCGAGTTGCTTGTCAAACAAAAGATAATGACAAGTTTATTACACGAGGAAGAAGACACCCGTCTTGTTGTGCTCACCCAAGAAGGAACATGTTTTCAAAAGGAGATTGATCACCAAGTAATTTTTTTAAAAGCAAAATCTTAATGATATTATTTGGATGATTTATGCGAGTTCAGATATTTTTTATTCCTCATTTTTTAAAAGTAAACTAACTTATGTTCCTCTTATTTATATAAAATTTGGTAATCTTAATAATAGTAGTGGTGACTGACAACTTTTAACTTTTCTTATTAATCAAATGTTTCACTGTAATTGTAGAATGAGTAGGGTCCAAAACCTTAACCATAGGTGAGGCATTGGTGCTCCAAATCAACTTATCATACTTTCAAATGTGTATATTGTTGCCCAAACTCAATAATAATTTGACTAATTTTTGTTTCAACGGTAATATTTTTTTGATAATTTAGTAGTTAAATTTAACTATCAATTTTTTTTTTGGAGAAAATACATTTACACCCTATGTGGTTTGACGAAAATACACTTAGACCCCCTCAATTTTCAAAATATACACTAAGTATCCTTACTTTTAAAAATAATGACACTCAGACCCCCTCTATCAGTTGACCGTTAGTCAACTCACAGAAATGATGATGTATGCTGATGTCATGTGATTAGGTATATAAAATTCCAAAATTACCCCTCTAATTTCCAGAAATCACTGTTCTTGCTCCAAAACACTATTTATTTAATATTTAAAAATCCGGTTCTCACCCATGAGGTCGCCATGTGTCCCTTTTGACACCCCTAAACCGTGGTTAAGATTCACCCACCCATCCTTGTTTTTTTTTTTTTTTAAAAAATATTAATTCTTTTTTTAATATAAAAAATATTAGAGTTTTTTTTAATATTAAAAACAGTTTTTTAATACCACCCCTTGAGGTCACCATGTGTCCCTTTTGACACCCCTTAACCGTAGTTAAGATTCACCCAACCATCCTTGGCTTTTAAAAAAAATATTAATTCATTTTTGAAAATGAAAAAAAAATAGAGTTTTTTAATATCACCTCTTGAGGTCGTCATGTGTCCCTTTTGAGTGCCTTAACCGTGGTTAAGATTCACCCACCTATCCTTCTTTTTTTTACATATTAATTTGTTTGAAAATTAAAAAAAAATAGAGTTTTTTTAATATTAAAAATAGTTTTTTAATATCACCCCTTGAGGTCGCCACGTGACCCTTTTGACACCCCTTAACTGTGTGGTTAAGATTCACCCCTTAATTTTCAAAAATGAATTAATATTTAAAAAAAAAAAACTAAGGATTGGTGGATGAATCTTAACCATGGTTAAGGGGTGTCAAAAGGGACACGTGGCGACCTCAAAGGGTTGATATTAAAAAACTGTTTTTAATATTAAAAAACTCTTTTCTTTTTTAATTTTCAAAAAATAAAAATATATAAAAAACAACAAGGATAGGTGGGTGAATCTTAACCACGGTTAAGGCACTCAAAAGGGACATGTGACCACCTCAAGGGGTGATATTAAAAAACTCTATTTTTTTTAATTTTAAAAAATGAATTAATATTTAAAAAAAAGCCAAGGATGGGTGGATGAATCTTAACCACGGTTAAGGGGTGTCAAAAGGGACACGTGGCGACCTCAAGGGGTGGTATTAAAAACTGTTTTTAATAAAAAAAACAACTCTAATTTTTTTTATATTCAAAAAAGAATTAATATTTTTTTTAAAAAAACAAGGATGGGTGGGTGAATCTTAACCACGGTTTAGGGGTGTCAAAAAGGACACGTGGCGACCTCATGGGTGAGAACCGGATTTTTAAATATTAAATAAATAGTGTTTTGGAGCAAGAACAGTGTTTTCTAGAAATTAGAGGGGTAATTTTGGAATTTTATATACCGTATCACATGACTTCAGCGTACATCATCATCATTTCTGTGAGTTGACTAACGGTCAACTGAAGGAGGGGTCTAAGTGTCATTATTTTAAAAAGTAAGGGTACTTAGTGTATTTTTTGAAAACTAAGGGGTTCTATGTGTATTTTCGTCAAACCGTCAAACCATAGGGGGAGTAAATGCATTTTCTCCTTCTTTTTTTTATTTTTTATTTTTTAGAAGCCAAAAGAAAGACACTAGCCCGATATAGATGTAACCAAGTTAATATATCATCATAGATGTAGTTTATGTAGGAATCAAGTGATACAAATTAAATAGTTCAATCATACCCCATGTCAACACGTGTCCGTCCCTACTAACCTCTATTAATGTGGTTAAGATTTACTTACCCTTAAGGGTCAACAACCTAATCTTGTTTTTTAGGAAAAAGATATTAACCCTAAAGGTTAATAGTTCTTAACCAGAGTTAAATATTTTTTCTAAAACTAATGGTAAATTATTGAACCTTTATAGGCTAGCGAATCGGTTAACAAGGGCACGTATTGGGCAATTGTCGCAAGTAGGGCTGCACAAAAGTCAAGCTAGCCCGAATGTTCGGCTCGGCTCGCCACGACCCGATCAAGCCGGGCTTGAGCCTAATTTTTAGGCTCGATCGGGTCGAGCCGAACCTACAAAAAGTTTGAAAAGTCAATCAAGCCAAGCTCGGGTTAACCCCTATTTTATTGAGGCTTGATCGGCTCGACTCAAATATTGTTTAAAAAAATAAAAATATTATATATATTAATAATATAAAATATTATTATTTTATTTTATTTGTTTTTAAAAAGTATTCAAGTCAAGCTCGATTTGAGCTATCAATTCGGGCCGAGACGAGCTTCGAGCCAGACTTTATGAATTCGGGCTGACTTTTTAAGCTTGATTTCAGGCCGAGCCGGACTTCAAGCCTAAAATAAACCCTTTCAAGCCGAGCCGAGTGGGCCAAGCCTGGCTCGAATACACCCCTAGTCGCAAGATTGAATCATAGCTAATTGCGATTGAATTTAAGGAGAGTTCAATCGCACCCACAAGTCACCACGTGTTGTCCCTATTAACTCTTATTAACCATGATTAAGATTTAATATTTTTTGTTAAACCCTAAGGTTTAATGAATCTTAACCACAATTGACCAGGGTTAACAAAGACATGTGATGGCTTGTGGGTGCCATTGAACTCCCCATATCCAATCGCAATTGCCTACAATTCTATATTGATTGCCACAATTGGCTTGATCACCGATCGAGAAGTTTTGTTTTTTAAATGTAGCGTTTCACATCATTATCACATCATTGTCAGGGGAGTACAGGCCCACCCCCCATCTCTTATTATCACATCATTGTCAGGGGAGTACAGGCCCGGGAGTACAGGCCCACCCCCCATCTCTTATTATCACATCATTGTCAGGGGAGTACAGGCTCCCCCCCCACCCGAATAATTAAAGGTGGAAGAGACTTCCAAGCCCGTGACATGGGCCTACCATGTGATTAGGTGAACGTGGGTGGCACGTAAAATCCGTGCACACATGCAGGGTTTCGGGAGTTTGCCCCCTTGTGTCTGTGAAAAATATGAAGACCCTCATGGTTAATGTGGTGGCCACCGTTATTGAATGCAAAATCATTTTTTCCTGACACAAGGGGTGACAACGCAACAGCAAGAGCTGTTGCCCATCCGAACTCGGGTCTCGGTGGTCTTGGCCCTTTTCCGGTCTCCCTAATTAAAGCTTAATGTTTTAATTTTTCTGAAGTCATCTTTCCGTTAATTGCACTCTCCTTATGTGCAATAGGACAGATTTTGCGTGGCCCAAAACTGCCTCAACAAAAAAAAATTCCCATCCTCATGGGCCTCGGATTGTCTCTGGCAAAGCCAGAAAATCGAGGTTCCATACATTGTGCGGCAGCCGGCAGAAAAATGGGAAGAAGTCATTTATTTTCTCTCCCATGATTTTTGACTTCTCCCCCCATTTGATATCTCTCCCCCCCTTATTCTCACACACTTATGGCCACGTGTCCATTTGTGTGGGGGGGAGAAGTCAAAATAATGGCCCCGAGATAAGCCCTTTCTGGCTTCGCCAGAGGCAATCCAAGGCCATCTTCATGGCTCTAAAGTAGAAAGTGCAATATGGGGAGAATGGGGCTAGCACTCCTCCAGATGGTCATGGCTCTAAAGTAGAAAGTGCAATATGGGGAGAATGGGGCTAGCACTCCTCCAGATGGTCGGAAGTGCAATATAATGTCGGGAGTGCTATATAATATAGGGCATACGAGAGCTTGTTCTGCAATCTTCATCATTTAGAAGCAAAATGGGTTTAACACTAGTAGTGCAACAATGGTTGCAAGAGCAACAAGCAACTCTGTTCCATGCCTTGTCTCTCTCTCTTCTCTTCTTCTCTCTTCTCTTCTTAATCTCAGTAGAGCTCGGAGACACAACTTTCCACCTTCTCCGACGAAGCTTCCGATCATCGGAAACCTTCACCAGCTAGGCAAGCTCCCTCACCGATCCCTCCGAGCTCTCTCGGAGAAATATGGGTCCCTAATGCTCTTACACTTTGGCCATGTCCCGATTCTCGTGGTTTCATCTGCAGAGATGGCTAGAGAAATCATGAAAACCCATGATATTGCCTTTGCAAATAGGCCTATGACGACTGCTGCTGACGCGTTTCTATACGGAGGTAGAGATGTGGCTTTCTCACCCTATGGCGAGTTCTGGAGACAAATGCGAAAGATTTCATCTCTCGAGCTCTTGAGCTTGAAGAGGGTGCAATCCGCTCATTTTATAAGGGGAGAAGAAGTTGGCCTTATGATTGAGAAGATATCACGTTCATGTTCATCTGGAACTACAGTTAATTTAAGTGAGATGCTGCTCACTGTCTACACCAACATTATCTGTAGAACTGTTCTTGGAAGAAAATTTGAAGAAGAAAAAGAAGAAGGTAAGAACAAGTTCGGAGAAATGTCCAAGGAAGCAATGGTGCTTCTTGGAGCTTTTAGTTTTGGAGACTTCTTCCCGTCATTGAAATGGATGGACGTCCTCACCGGCTTGGCTGCAAGGCTAAATAGGACTTCCCGAGCGTTGGATGCCTTCTTTGATCAAGTGATTGAAGAACATCTTATTTCCTGCAGAAGAGATGATGATGAAGATGATAATAAAAAAGACTTTGTGGATATTTTGCTCCATGTTCAAAAGAGTAGCATGCTCGACATCAACCTCACTCGAGCCGATCTCAAAGCAACCATACAGGTTTCTCTCTCTCTCTCTCTCTTTTCATAGTTAATCTAATTTTTGTTCAGACATGATAGCCCAGTTTGAGACTTATTCTAAAATCTCATGGTGACACCTCCCTGTTAAAGGGGTAGTCATGACCCAATATTGTATGACTAAATTAAGATCTACTCTTTGTCCGGCCATCATATCTATATAAACAGGACATGTTTGTTGGAGGAACTGATACGACATCAACAACCACGGAATGGGCAATGGCGGAGCTGGTGAAGAATCCACATGTAATGAAGAGAGCCCAAGAAGAGGTAAGAAGAGTAGTGGGGAAAAAAGCAAAAGTGGAAGAGAAAGATGTTAATCAAATGGACTACTTAAAATGTGTTGTTAAAGAGAGTCTACGATTGCATGCTCCTGCACCGCTGTTGGTTCCGAGGGAGTCCTTAGCAAGTACTGAAGTTGAAGATTACTATATTCCTCCCAAAACCAGAGTGTTCATCAATGCATGGGCAATTCAGAGGGACCCCAAGCTGTGGGACAGTCCAGAAGAGTTTCTCCCACACCGATTTGCAAACACCCCAATTGATTTTAAGGGCCAAGATTTCAAGTACATCCCCTTTGGGTCTGGACGAAGGGGTTGCCCTGGAATCTCGATGGGAGTCGCAGCCGTTGAGTTTACCCTAGCCAACCTCTTATTCTGGTTTGACTGGGACGTGCCTGGTGGTGCAATCATGGAGGACCTTGACATGACTGAAGCTGTTGGGCTTACTGTACGTAAGAAAAATCCTCTTCTCCTTGTTCCAGTAGCACTCTTTCCCTCTTCTTAATTCTATAATAGATCCTTTGGTTGTTTACTGTGCACTCATTCAGTACCTTTGTTCTCCATTCCATGGAGGATGCAATAATTGGTTCTCTCTTCTTCATTTTGTTAGCTAATTAAGCTTAAGGAAAGTATTTTTCTAGTTTGTTTCAATGAGAAATCTGAAAGAAATGACTAAAGGACCTCTTCAGAGGTAAAAAAAAAAAAAAAAAAAAAGGTAAGAAAAGAAACAGGCGCAGGCACAAAATCTTTGTGAATAAAGGTTACCAATAAGACGAAAAGAGAAGATAAGAGGGATAGATCCAGTCGAGTTTCACCAGTAGGCCATGTATTCTGATTGGAGTACTTTCATGAACAAGTCACACCTAACTGGGCCTCGGATTGTCTCGGGCAACCGCAAGGCCTTGGATTGTCTCTGGCGAAGCCAGAAAGGGCTTATCTCGGGGTTCCATAGAATAGGGGACAAGTGGTGGAGATGTCAAAATCATGGGCCCCATGTTTTTGACTTCTCCACCCATAATAAGACATGTGGCGATAAGTGTGTGAGAATAAAGGGGAGAGATATCAAAGGGGGAGAAGTCAAAATAATGGGGAGAAAATGGAATGACCTCTCCCCTATTTATATGCCAACTGTCGCACAATGTACGGAACCCCTAGACCCTTCGGGCTTCGCCAGTGACAATCCGAAGCCCAACCGCAAATTAGGGGAGACATGTGGGATAAAAGGCTTTGGCTTGTCTCTGGCGGAGAAAGGGCTTATCTCGGGGTTCCATAGAATAGGTGGCATGTGGTGATGAAGTCAAAATCATTTGGCCCATGATTTTGACTTCTCCGGCCATCATAAGACATGTGGCAATAAGTGTGTGAGAATAAGGGAGAGAGATATCAATTGGGGAGAATATAAAATAATGGGGAGAAAATGAAATGACTTCTCCACATTTTTCTACCAACTGTCCACAATGTATGGAACCCCGAGAGCCCTTTTTGGGGTCAGAAACAATCCGAGGCCGGGATAAAAAGAGCAGAAGTCATTCCATGTTCTCCTCGTGATTTTGACTACTACCCACTTGATATCTTCCTTCATCTCATCACTTTATCACCATGTGTCAAATAATGTGTGGAAGGCCCATGAAATGACTTCCCAAAGCCAGTAACTGGGGTCATGCATGGCTAGGGATTAGAGTACTTTCATGAATAAAGTCACACCTCACTGGAGTCATGCATGGTTAAAATCAGTGAGTTTCACACCCACTGTCTTGTGCATATAATCTTCCCTTATCCGTCTTTAGCTATGGCACCTGAACTATCGGCTCAATATACCTTTTTTTGCACGTCAAGGCCATGGTTTTGTTTAGACTAAGATGAAGACAAAGCACAAGTCTGTTGCAGGATGCAGAGGAGATGTGAAAGGAAGGAAGGTAGATGTTAGAAGTTTGTGGAAAAAATAAACTGAAAGAGGTAGAAGAAACTTGCCAAATAAGTTTCCCAAAGCCCAAAACTCATTAATGTATTATTATTAATTGTTTTAATATTATTTTAAATTTACAAACAAGGAAACGGAAGTTTACGGTCACTGTTTATGAGATCTTGCGTGGCTGCCATTATTGACATGGCCTTAGCTTATTGGGCAAAAGGTTTACTCTTGGAGTTGCAAGAGAATCCCTTTTGTGGGTGACAAATCAATGGACAAAAAAGGCCATATCATTATAAGTTATTTTTTTTTCCTTTCCAATTTTTGACATCTTCCCATTCAAATTTTTTTTGAATTTTTTTGTCCATTGATTTGCCACCTACAAGAGGGATACTCTTGCAACTGCAAGAGTAAACCTTTTGCCAGCTTATTGGAGCTGTCGCCCATCCGAACCCGTGGTAATGTATCTCCCTTTGGAGAGGAGTACTGACCCGTGTTCGAGTCCCGGTGTGGCCGCCGTTGAGTGCCCACCCAACTAAGACAAATGATATAGCTTTACCCTTTTTTTGGTAAACTCATTCATTCCACAAGGGCACAAGGCAATGACTGAAGGCAAATGATATAGCTTTACTAAAGAAACAAAATGTGAGACCTCATGTACGAGCTAAAATTGGACCCGGGCCATCTGGACATAAATGCTGGGATGCATTATGTTATGCATGAAATGCGGCAGTGGGCCAATAATTTCTAAAAAATCTTAAATCATTCTAGTCCACCGAGTAGTTGCATTATTTTGTTTTAGGGGTTTTTGCATATGAGCTGATGTGTTCTATCAGCTTTGCAAATACTCTGTTTTAAGTAACAATTTTGCAAATTAACTTATGATTTTGCATTCGTTAGACAAACAAGGAAAATGAATATTATACCCTTAAAATATTTCATAGCCACACAAAGCCTTTAACTATCCTTGAACTATGGTTAATAAGTTTTAACCATTGAGATTAAGATTCACACCCTTACGAATAAAGCATCTAACCCAATTTTTTTTTAATTGGCGTGTCCCCTTTAACTCCCTTTAACTTACATTAAGATACACTAACCCTTATTAAAGCATCTAACCCTGGTTTTAAAGAAAAAATTACCGTGTCCCCTTTGAACTCCCTTTAACTGTGGTTAAGATTCACTCATCCTCAGGATTAAAGCATCTAACCTTGATTTTTAAAAGAAAAAAATTAACATGTCTCTTTTTAAATCCCTTTAACCGTGGTTAGGATTCACTCATCCTTAGAGTTAAAACATCTAAGTTTGGTTTTTAGGAAAAAAAATTTAAGGTGTCCCCTTTTAACTCTCTTTAAATGTGGTTAAGATCAATTAACCCTTAGGGTTAGAGCATCTAACCTTGGTTTTTAGAAAAAAAATTAAACCTATCATTTAACTCCCTTTAACTGTGGTTAGGGTCAACTAGCCCTTATTGAAGGGGACATGTTTATTTTTTTTAAAATACCAAGGACCAAGGTTAGATGCTTTAACCTTAAGGGTTAGTTGATCTTAGCCACAATTAAAGGGAGTTAAAAGGGACACCTTAAAATAATTTTTTTAAACCAAGGTTAGATGCTTTAATCCAAAGGGTGAGTGAATCTTAACCACAGTTAAAGGGAGTTAAAAAAGGACAAGTTAATTTTTCTATTTTTTCTTCTAAAAATCAAGGTTTGATACTTTAACCCTAAGGGTTAATGAATCATAACCACTGTTAAAGAAGTTCAAAAGGGATACGTTAATTTTTTTTCTTTTAAAACCAAGGTTAGATGCTTTAACTCTATGAGTTAGTGTATCTTATCCTAAGTTAAAGGGAGTTAAAAGGGGGACACCTTAATTTTTTTTAAAAAAAACCAGGGTTAGATATTATCCCTATGGGTATGAATCTTAATCACAAGGGTTAAAACTTATTAACCATACTTCAAGGTAGTTAAAGGCTTTGTGAGAGTAAGAAATCTCTGAAGGACATAATAGTTATTTTCTAGTTTTTTGGTAAATGATTTTCTACTTTTTGTTGGGTCAACAAAACAAACACACACTATACTCAACACACACACACATGCCCAAACCACAAGGTTTTTGCACCCACATACCCTTTCAAAAGAGAGAGATGTAGGGCTTTAAGGGTCACACGCTTAGAGGTACCCACCAATGTGGGACAAATTTGAGGATTGGCTCGAATTAGAGAAAATTCGTACATTCCGCTCTAGCGGAGGTAGGGCACCGATCGAGCGGCTCCGCGATAGTTTCAACATGAAAGTCCTTGAACCTAGCTGATCGAGCAGTCCAACACATTTTGAGCCCGTTTTGTGTTTTGGAAACTCCTATTCCGAGTGGGGTTGTTTCTAATTGTCTAGGATTCATGTTTAGACCTATAAATACGTAGTTATGGGTCTAGGGTTTGCTAAGAAAATGCTTATGCATTGAGAGTAGGAGATAATAAAAAGGTTAAGCATACTTGGGCTTGAGAAATGTTTAAGGGAGATAGATAGAGATTATTCTTTGGGTTTCATTGAGAATGTAAGTTGAGTGCTATTGTATTGGTTCTTTAAGGTTTTCTTGAATATGAAGGAAGTAATCGGATCTTGACTCGTGGATGTAGGCAGGTTACTGCCGAACTAAGTATATCTCTTGTGTTTTCTCTTTTGTGTGTGCTTGTTTATCTTTTTCGTCGGGTTCCATTATTCCTAACAATTGGTTTAAGAGGTCCGGGTTAATTATTTTTCAATGGCTTTGAAAAATTCTGGACAATTTTCTGTAGAAAAGTTTGACAGAAAATGGAATTTCAATTTATGACAAAGGAGGGTAAATGATATTCTAAATCAACAAGGTCTCGCAAGAGCATTGAAAAGAGAGTCTAGATAAATCGAAAAAAATGCCAGATATAGATTAGATAGATATTGATGCGAAGACAGTCAGCATAATACGCCTCAGTCTCGTAGATAATGTGATGCATAACGTTATGGATGAGGAATCGGCTCCGGAACTCTGGATGAAGTTGGAAAAGCTCTATATCAGAAAACACCTCACCAACAAATTATATCTGAAAAGGAAAAAAAATATACCTTAAAGCTAATGGAATGTGTGGATCTCATTGAACACATAACTGTGCTCAACCAGATCTTGAATCAACTGCAGAAAGTTGATGTTGAGATGGATGAAAAAGATCAGACCATGTTGCTTCTTACATCATTTCTTGATTCGTATGAGCACTTGGTGACTACGCCCCTGTATGACAAAGATACATTACAATTGTAGGAGGTCACGACATCATTGATCTCGAATGAGATTAGGTGGAAGCTAAATCATTATTAAAATCATAATCAGTTTTTGGTTGCTGGGGAAAGAGAAAGGGAATTGGAGAGAGGATCTAGAATCCCGTGATTGGCAGCATGGTCTTAGTGGTGTTGGCCCTAAGACGGTCTAGAAGCATTTCCCAATTAAATAAACAAACTTGAGCAAGCTTTTAACAAGCCGAGCTCGAGCTGTTATTGGTTCGTTAACCACCCTTACAGTGTACAACGCTGTCAAGGGTCAAGGCAGAGCCAAACTGTGTCCCTATTTGTGCCCACTTCCGGGCCACTCTCTTGTCCATGAAGGTCACTAATAGGTGTGATACTCGAGCCGAATGAGCCGAGTTGTGGGGTGTTCAAGCTCGGCTCGCTAAGGTTTACTATTGTTTGAGCTCAACTCGAGCTCAGTTTGAACATTAGTACTACTGTTTGAACTCGGCTCGTGAAAACAAAAACGAGTTCGAGCTTAGCTCGGTTCGGAATAAAATCAGGGGTGATAATCGAGCCAAACCTTCAAACTCGGCTCAGCCCGAGCGCGAACCAAGCTTTTAACAAGCCAATGATATATATTATAATTATTAAATTAAAAACATTTTAAAAAAATTATTTTTAAATATGTTATCGAGCCAAGCCAAAAAAAAGAGTGGCCAACTCGTTTGGACATTCTCCTTGGGCTGAGCCGAGCCGAGCCAAGCCGAACATGGGAATGGCCAACTCATTGGTGATTCCCTCTTTTTCAACACCTCTTTTATAGCCAACATCTTTCCATTCTTTTACCAATGTGGGACTATATTTTATCCCACATCACATCACATCACATTACATTTCACAAGTCACTACACACACACACACTGATGGCGATGGGTACTGCTGGGTGCTAAGGTCGCTACACTAAATCGTAGCCTGCCTGGGACAGATCAAATAGGAGGATGCGGGGCCTCATATTTCCTAAACTGGAGTGACACTTCTAATAGAGTAGATTTGTCTTTTAGTCATCATCCATCTAGAACCCTTGTCATTGGTATCTAATGGTGAGGATTAAAGGCATTGCAATACACACACTCACACTTACCTTAACGAACCGAGCTTTTATTGAGCCGAGTAGGGATGTATTTAAGCTCGACTCGTTTACTAAACGAACTTGAAAATGATGTTCAAGCTCGGTTCATTTACTAAATAAACGAACGATACTCAAGCTTTTAACGAACCAAACCCGAGTAGTTCAAGAACATTTTGTTCAATAACCACCCTCGTCACCAGTGGATTGTGGAGGGACCGACAGATAACAAGCTTGTAATAATAGAGCTCGGATCTATGTGTAACCCTGGTAACTAAAGGATTACCAATTCTCAGAGTTGTGCCCGTCTATTTATTCAAAGGAAAGGAATTTGCTAGCCCCAGTCGCCCGTATTGCACTCTCCTTATGTCAGGCAATAGGACGGAGATTTTGTGTGGCCCAAGACTCCCTCAGCAAAAAAAAAAAATCCCAATCTTCATGGCTCTAGAGTGGAAAGTGCAATAGGGGGAGAGTGGGGCTAGCACTCCTCCAGATGGTCGGAAGTGCTATATAATATAAGGCATACGAGAGCTTGTTCTTCGATCTTCATCATTTAGAAGCAAAATGGGTTTAACACTAGTAGTGCAACAATGGTTGCAAGAGCAACAAGCAACTCTGTTCCATGCCTTGTCTCTCTCTCTTCTCTTCTTCTCTCTCCTCTTACTTCTTAATCTCAGTAGAGCTCGGAGACACAACTTTCCACCTTCTCCAACGAAGCTTCCGATCATCGGAAACCTTCACCAGCTAGGCAAGCTCCCTCACCGATCCCTCCGAGCTCTCTCGGAGAAATATGGGTCCCTAATGCTCTTACACTTTGGCCATGTCCCGATTCTCGTGGTTTCATCTGCAGAGATGGCTAGAGAAATCATGAAAACCCATGATATTGCCTTAGCAAATAGGCCTATGACGACTGCTGCTGACGCGTTTCTATACGGAGGTAGAGATGTGACTTTCTCACCCTATGGCGAGTTCTGGAGACAAATGCGAAAGATTTCATCTCTCGAGCTCTTGAGCTTGAAGAGGGTGCAATCCGCTCATTTTATAAGGGGAGAAGAAGTTGGCCTTATGATTGAGAAGATATCACGTTCATGTTCATCTGGAACTACAGTTAATCTAAGTGAGATGCTGCTCACTGTCTACACCAACATTATCTGTAGAACTGTTCTTGGAAGAAAATTTGAAGAAGAAAAAGAAGAAGGTAAGAACAAGTTCGGAGAAATGTCCAAGGAAGCAATGGTGCTTCTTGGAGCTTTTAGTTTTGGAGACTTCTTCCCGTCATTGAAATGGATGGACGTCCTCACCGGCTTGGCTGCAAGGCTAAATAGGACTTCCCGAGCGTTGGATGCCTTCTTTGATCAAGTGATTGAAGAACATCTTATTTCCTGCAGAAGAGATGATGATGAAGATGATAATAAAAAAGACTTTGTGGATATTTTGCTCCATGTTCAAAAGAGTAGCATGCTCGACATCAACCTCACTCGAGCCGATCTCAAAGCAACCATACAGGTTTCTCTCTCTCTCTCTCTCTCTCTCTCTTTTCATAGTTAATCTAATTTTTGTTCAGACATGATAGCCCAGTTTGAGACTTATTCTAAAATCTCATGGTGACACCTCCCTGTTAAAGGGGTAGTCATGACCCAATATTGTATGACTAAATTAAGATCTACTCTTTGTCCGGCCATCATATATATATATATACAGGACATGTTTGTTGGAGGAACTGATACGACATCAACAACCACGGAATGGGCAATGGCGGAGCTGGTCAAGAATCCAAATGTAATGAAGAGAGCCCAAGAAGAGGTAAGAAGAGTAGTGGGGAAAAAAGCAAAAGTGGAAGAGAAAGATGTTAATCAAATGGACTACTTAAAATGTGTTGTTAAAGAGAGTCTACGATTGCATGCTCCTGCACCGCTGTTGGTTCCGAGGGAGTCCTTAGCAAGTACTGAAGTTGAAGATTACTATATTCCTCCCAAAACCAGAGTGTTCATCAATGCATGGGCAATTCAGAGGGACCCCAAGCTGTGGGACAGTCCAGAAGAGTTTCTCCCACACCGATTTGCAAACACCCCAATTGATTTTAAGGGCCAAGATTTCAAGTACATCCCCTTTGGGTCTGGACGAAGGGGTTGCCCTGGAATCTCGATGGGAGTCGCAGCCGTTGAGTTTACCCTAGCCAACCTCTTATTCTGGTTTGACTGGGACGTGCCTGGTGGTGCAATCATGGAGGACCTTGACATGACTGAAGCTGTTGGGCTTACTGTACGTAAGAAAAATCCTCTTCTCCTTGTTCCAGTAGCACTCTTTCCCTCTTCTTAATTCTATAATAGATCCTTTGGTTGTTTACTGTGCACTCATTCAGTACCTTTGTTCTCCATTCCATGGAGGATGCAATAATTGGTTCTCTCTTCTTCATTTTGTTAGCTAATTAAGCTTAAGGAAAGTATTTTTCTAGTTTGTTTCAATGAAAAATCTGAAAGAAATGACTAAAGGACCTCTCCAGAGGTTAAAAAAAAAAAAAAGGTAAGAAAAGAAACAGGCGCAGGCACAAAATCTTTGTGAATAAAGGTTAGCAATAAGACGAAAAGAGAAGATAAGAGGGATAGATCCAGTCGAGTTTCACCAGTAGGCCATGTATTCTGATTGGAGTACTTTCATGAACAAGTCACACCTAACTGGGGCCTCGGATTGTCTCGGGTAACCGCAAGGCCTTGGATTGTCTCTGGCGAAGCCAGAAAGGGCTTATCTCGGGGTTCCATAGAATAGGGGACAAGTGGTGGAGATGTCAAAATCATGGGCCCCATGTTTTTGACTTCTCCACCCATAATAAGACATGTGGCGATAAGTGTGAGAATAAAGGGGAGAGATATCAAATGGGGAGAAGTCAAAATAATGGAGAGAAAATGGAATGACCTCTCCCCCCATTTATATGCCAACTGTCGCACAATGTATGGAACCCCAAGACCACTTCTGGCTTCGCCAGTGACAATCCGAAGCCCAACCGTAAAATAGGGGAGACATGGGATAAAAGGCTTTGGCTTGTCTCTGGCGGAGAAAGGGTTTATCTGGGGGTTCCATAGAATAGCTGGCATGTGGTGGTGAAGTCAAAATCATGGGGCCCATGATTTTGACTTCTCCCGCCATCATAAGACATGTGGCAATAAGTGTGAGAGAATAAGGAAGAGAGATATCAATTGGGGGGAATATAAAATAATAGGGAGAAATTGAAATGACTTCTCCAAATTTTTCTGCCAACTGTCCATAATGTATGGAACCCCGAGTGCCCTTTTTGGGGCCAGAAACAATCCGAGGCCGGGATAAAAAGAGCAGAAGTCATTCCATGTTCTCCTCGTCATTTTGACTATTACCCACTTGATATCTTTGTTCATCTCATCACTTTATCGCCATGTGTCAAATAATGTGTGGAGGGCCCATGAATTGACTTCCCAAGGCCACTAACTGGGGTCATGCATGGCTAGGGATTAGAGTACTTTCATGAATAAAGTCACACCTCACTGGAGTCATGCATGGTTAAAATCAGTGAGTTTCACACCCACTGTCTTGTGCATATAATCTTCCCTTATCCGTCTTTAGCTATGGCTCCTGAACTATCGGCTCAATATACCTTTTTTTGCACGTCAAGGCCCTGGTTTTGTTTAGACAAAGATGAAGACAAAGCACAAGTCTGTTGCAGGATGAGATGAGAAAGTGAAGGAAGGTAGATGTTAGAAGTTTGTGGAAAAAATAAACTGAAAGAGGTAAAAGAAACTTGCCAAAGAAGTTTTCCAAAGCCCAAATCTCATTAATGTATTATTATTAATTATTTTAATATTATTTTAAATTTACAAACAAGGAAACGGAAGTTTACGGTCACTGTTTATGAGATCTTGCGTGGCTGCCATTGGCCTTAGCTTATTGGGCAAACGGTTTACTCTTGGAGTTGCAAGAGAATCCCTCTTGTGGGTGACAAATCAATGGACAAAAAAGGCCATCTCATTATAAGTTATTTTTTTAACTTTCCAATTTTTGGCTTCTTCTTATTCAAATTTTTTTTGAATTTTTTTGTCCATTGATTTGCCACGTACAAGAGGGATACTCTTGCAACTGCAAGAGTAAACCTTTTGCCAGCTTATTGGAGCTGTCGCCCATCCGAACCCGTGGTAATGTATCTCCCTTTGGAGAGGAGTACTGACCCGTGTTCGAGTCCCGGTGTGGCCGCCGTTGAGTGCCCACCCAACTAAGACAAATGATATAGCTTTACCCTTTTTTTGGTAAACTCATTCATACCACAAGGGCACAAGGCAATGACTGAAGGCAAATGATATAGCTTTACTAAAGAAACAAAATGTGAGACCTCATGTACGAGCTAAAATTGGACCCGGGCCATCTGGACATAAATGCTGGGATGCATTATGTTATGCATGAAATGCGGCAGTGGGCCAATAATTTCTAAAAAATCTTAAATCATTCTAGTCCACCAGGTAGTTGCATTATTTTGTTTTAGGGGTTTTTGCATATTAGCTGATGTGTTCTATCAGCTTTGCAAATACTCTGTTTTAAGTAACAATTTTGCAAATTAACTTATGATTTTGCATTCGTTAGACAAACAAGGAAAATGAATATTGTACCCTTAAAATATTTCATAGCCACACAAAGCCTTTAACTATCCTTGAATTATGGTTAATAAGTTTTAACCCTTGAGATTAAGATTCACACCCTTACGAATAAAGCATCTAACCCAATTTTTTTTTAATTGGCGTGTCCCCTTTAACTCCCTTTAACTTACATTAAGATACACTAACCCTTATTAAAGCATCTAACCCTGGTTTTAAAGAAAAAATTACCGTGTCCCCTTTGAACTCCCTTTAACTGTGGTTAAGATTCACTCATCCTCAGGATTAAAGCATCTAACCTTGATTTTTAAAAGAAAAAAATTAACATGTCTCTTTTTAAATCCCTTTAACCGTGGTTAAGATTCACTCATCCTTAGAGTTAAAACATCTAAGTTTGGTTTTTAGGAAAAAAAATTTAAGGTGTCCCCTTTTAACTCTCTTTAAATGTGGTTAAGATCAATTAACCCTTAGGGTTAGAGCATCTAACCTTGGTTTTTAGAAAAAAAATTAAACCTATCATTTAACTCCCTTTAACTGTGGTTAGGGTCAACTAGCCCTTATTGAAGGGGACATGTTTATTTTTTTTTAAATACCAAGGACCAAGGTTAGATGCTTTAACCTTAAGGGTTAGTTGATCTTAGCCACAATTAAAGGGAGTTAAAAGGGACACCTTAAAATAATTTTTTTAAACCAAGGTTAGATGCTTTAATCCAAAGGGTGAGTGAATCTTAACCACAGTTAAAGGGAGTTAAAAAGGGACAAGTTAATTTTTCTATTTTTTCTTCTAAAAATCAAGGTTTGATACTTTAACCCTAAGGGTTAATGAATCATAACCACTGTTAAAGAAGTTCAAAAGGGATACGTTAATTTTTTTTCTTTTAAAACCAAGGTTAGATGCTTTAACTCTATGAGTTAGTGTATCTTATCCTAAGTTAAAGGGAGTTAAAAGGGGACACCTTAATTTTTTTTTAAAAAACCAGGGTTAGATGCTTTATCCCTAAGGGTATGAATCTTAATCACAAGGGTTAAAACTTATTAACCATACTTCAAGGTAGTTAAAGGCTTTGTGAGAGTAAGAAATCTCTGAAGGACATAATAGTTACTTTCTAGTTTTTTGGTAAATGATTTTCTACTTTTTGTTGGGTCAACACAACAAACACACACTATACTCAACACACACACACATGCCTAGACCACAAGGTCATTGCACCCACATACCCTTTCAAAAGAGAGAGATGTAGGGCTTTAAGGGTCACACGCTTAGAGGTACCCACCAATGTGGGACAAATTTGAGGATTGGCTCGAATTAGAGAAAATTCGGACATTCCGCTCTAGCGGAGGTAAGGCACCGATCGAGCGGCTACGCGATAGTTTCAACATGAAAGTCCTTGAACCTAGATGATCGAGCGGTCCAACACATTTTGAGCCCGGTTTGTGTTTTGGAAGCTCCTATTCCGAGTGGGGTTGTTTCTAATTGTCTATGATTCATGTTTAGACCTATAAATACGTAGTTATGGGTCTAGGGTTTGCTAAGAAAATGCTTATGCATTGAGAGTAGGAGATAATAAAAAGGTTAAGCATACTTGGGCTTAAGAAATGTTTAAGGGAGATAGATAGAGATTATTCTTTGGGTTTCATTGAGAATGTGAGTTGAGTGCTATTGTATTGGTTCTTTAAGGTTTTTTTGAATATAAAGGAAGTAATCAGATCTTGACTCGTGGATGTAGGCAGGTTACTGCCGACCCAAGTATATCTCTTGTGTTTTCTCTTTTGTGTGTGCTTGTTTATCTTTTTCGTCGGGTTCCATTATTCCTAACAATTGGTATAAGAGGTCCGGGTTAATTATTTTTCAATGGCTTTGGAAAATTCTGGACAATTTTCTGTAGAAAAGTTTGATAGAAAATGGAATTTCAATTTATGACAAAGGAGGGTAAAGGATATTCTAAATCAACAAGGTCTCGCAAGAGCATTGAAAAGAGAGTCTAGATAAATCGAAAAAAATGCCAGATATAGATTAGATAGATATTGATGCGAAGACAGTCAGCACAATACGCCTCAGTCTCGTAGATAATGTGATGCATAACGTTATGGATGAGGAATCGGCACCGGAACTCTGGATGAAGTTGGAA
Organism: Tetracentron sinense; assembly: GCA_015143295.1. NCBI lineage: Eukaryota > Viridiplantae > Streptophyta > Magnoliopsida > Trochodendrales > Trochodendraceae > Tetracentron > Tetracentron sinense. The sequence goes on along the minus strand of CM026568.1, from coordinate 32,717,723 downwards.
AAGCTCTATATCAGAAAACGCCTCACCAACAAATTATATCTGAAAAGGAAAAAAAATATACCTTAAAGCTAATGGAATGTGTGGATCTCATTGAACACATAAATGTGCTCAACCAGATCTTGAATCAACTGCAGAAAGTTGATGTTGAGATGGATGAAAAAGATCAGACCATGTTGCTTCTTACATCATTTCTTGATTCGTATGAGCACTTGGTGACTACGCCCCTGTATGACAAAGATACATTACAATTGTAGGAGGTCACGACAGCATTGATCTCGAATGAGATTACGTGGAAGCTAAATCATTATTAAAATCATAATCAGTTTTTGGTTGCTGGGGGAAGAGAAAGGGAATTGGAGAGAGGATCTAGAATCCCGTGATTGGCAGCATGGTCTTAGTGGTGTTGGCCCTAAGACGGTCTAGAAGCATTTCCCAATTAAATAAACAAACTTGAGTGAGCTTTTAACAAGCCGAGCTCGAGCTGTTATTGGTTCGTTAACCACCCTTACAGTGTACAACGCTGTCAAGGGTCAAGGCAGAGCCAAACCGTGTCCCTATTTGTGCCCACTTCCGGGCCACTCTCTTGTCCATGAAGGTCACTAATAGGTGTGATACTCGAGCCGAATGAGCCGAGTTGTGGGGTGTTCAAGCTCGGCTCGCTAAGGTTTACTATTGTTTGAGCTCAACTCGAGCTCAGTTCGAACATTAGTACTACTGTTTGAACTCGGCTCGTGAAAATATAAACGAGTTCGAGCTTAGCTCAGTTCGGAATAAAATCAGGGGTGATAATCGAGCCAAACCTTCGAACTCGGTTCGGCCCGAGCACGAGCCGAGCTTTTAACAAGCCAATGATATATATTATAATTATTAAATTAAAAACATTTTTTAAAAATTATTTTTAAATAAGTTATCGAGCCAAGCCAAGCCAAACAAAAGAGTGGCCAACTCGTTTGGACATTCTCATTGGGCTGAGCCGAGCCGAGCCGAACCGAAACGAACATGGGAATGGCCAACTCATTGGTCATTCCCTCTTTTTCAACACCTCTTTTATAGCCAATATCTTTCCATTCTTTTACTAATGTGGGACTATATTTTATCCCACATCACATCACATTTCACAAGTCACTACACACACACACTGATGGCGATGGGTATTGCTGGGTGCTAAGGTCGCTACACTAAATCGTAGCCTGCCTAGGGACGGATCAAAGAGGAGGATGCCGGGCCTCATATTTCCTAAACTGGAGTGACATTTCTAATAGAGTAGATTTTTCTTTTAGTCATCATCGATCTAGGACCCTTGTCATTGGTATCTAATGGTGAGGATTAAAGGCATTGCAATACACATACTCACACTTACCTTAACGAACCAAGCTTTTATTGAGCTGAGTAGGGATGTATTTAAGCTCGACTCGTTTACTAAACGAACTTGAAAATGATGTTCAAGCTCGGCTCATTTACTAAATAAACGAACGATGCTTAAGCTTTTAACGAACCAAACCCGAGTAGTTCAAGAACATTTTGTTCAATAACCACCCTCGTCACCAGCGGATTGTGGAGGGACTGACAGATAACTAGCTTGTAATAATAGAGCTCGGAGCTATGTGTAACCCTGGTAACTAAAGGATTACCAATTCTCAGAGTTGTGCCCGTCTATTTATTCAAAGCAAAGGAATTTGTTAGCCCAGTCGCCCGTATTGCACTCGTATTGCACTCTCCTTATGTCAGGCAATAGGACAGAGATTTTGTGTGGCCCAAGACTCCCTCAACAAAAAAAAATCCCATCTTCATGGCTCTAGAGTGGAAAGTGCAATAGGGGGAGAGTGGGGCTAGCACTCCTCCAGATGGTCGGAAGTGCTATATAATATAAGGCATACGAGAGCTTGTTCTTCGATCTTCACCATTTAGAAGCAAAATGGGTTTAATACTAGTAGTGCAACAATGGTTGCAAGAGCAACAAGCAACTCTGTTCCATACCTTATCTCTCTATCTTCTCTCTTCTCTTACTTCTTAATCTCAGTAGAGCTCGGAGACACAACTTTCCACCTTCTCCGACAGTTTGAGACGAAGGGGTTGCCCTGGAATCTCGATGGGAGTCGCAGCCGTTGAGTTTACCCTAGCCAACCTCTTATTCTGGTTTGACTGGGACGTGCCTGGTGGTGCAATCATGGAGGACCTTGACATGACTGAAGCTGTTGGGCTTACTGTACGTAAGAAAAATCCTCTTCTCCTTGTTCCAGTAGCACTCTTTCCCTCTTCTTAATTCTATAATAGATCCTTTGGTTGTGTACTGTGTACTCATTCAGTACCTTTGTTCTCCATTGCATGGAGGATGTAATAATTGGCACTCTCTTCTTCATTTTGTTAGCTAATTAAGCTTAAGGAAATTATTTTTCTAGTTTGTTTCATGAAAAATCTGAAAGAAATGACTAAAGGACCTCTCCCGAGGTAAAAAAAAAGTAAGAAAAGAAACAGGCCCAGGCACAAAATCTTTGTGAATATAGGTTAGCAATAAGACGAAAAGGGAAGATAAGAGGGATAGATCCAGTCGAGTTTCACTAGTAGGCCATGTATTCTGATTGGAGTATTTTCATGAACAAGTCACACCTAACTGGGGCCTCGGATTGTCTCTTGCCAAGCCTGAAAGGTGGTCCCGAGCAACCGCAAATTAGGGGAGACATGTGGGATAAAAGGCCTTGGCTTGTCTTTGGCGAAGCCAGAAAGGGCTTATCTCGGGGTTCCATAGAATAGGTGACATGTGGTTGAGAAGTCAAAATCATGGGACCCATGATTTTGACTTCTCCACCTATAATAAGACATGTGGCTATAAGTGTGTGAGAATAAGGGTGTGAGATATCAAATTGGGAGAAGTCAAAATTTTGGGGAGAAAATGGAATGACTTCTCCCCATTTTTACGCCAAGTGTCGCACCATGTATAGAACCCCGAGAGCCCTTTCTGGGTTTGCCAGAGACAATCTGAGGCCAGGATAAAAAGAGCAAAAGTCATTCCATGTTCTGAATATTTTGACTACTACCCACTTGATATCTTCCTTCATCTCATCATTTTATTGTCATGTGCGCAACGCTCTTTTCTGTATTACCACTCTAAAAGAAGAGCTACAAACCGAACTTTTGGACAATATAAGGGGTATGGAGCCAACGTCGCAGTTTAGGTATAGCTTGCCGAGTATAACTTTGTCCACACCGTTTCCGCAGTGGTTGTCTTTACTCAGCTGTCACAGCAGTTTCGGAATCCACACCCCCGAAGGGTGCGGCACGCCATCCGACTTACCGCAACAGATGACAGCCTTCTTGTACCGATGGCATCGTCCCTCACCTTATCTTAGTGCTTTCTCCCCTCAGAATGGATACTGTACAAGAGTTGGCTGGCTTCCACAAAACATGGCAGCAAAGCTCCAGAGGTTTTGAGCACTTAAGAAAGAATGAGGAACCACATCGGCTTTCTGTCATCACCTACGGAAATATGAAAACGAGAAAACAACCTGAGGAACTTTAAGAAAGCTGTTTAACAGCCCTTTTAAAGGCCTTTCAGGCCTGTTTCTGAGTCTTGAGCTAAAGAGAAAAAACAACAGTAACCAAAAAGGAGAATCTTCCTTTAGTTTTAGGGCCGCCATTCCTGAAAGGAATGGAGTAAGGCCCGTATCTTTACATCCAACTGAGCTATGAGCTATGAGCTCGAGTCAAAAGAGGAGATAAAAGAGATGTAACAATGAAGGAGAATCTTTATCTTGTTATCTGCCCGCTATTCCTGTCAAGGAATAGAGTAAGGGTAGCCCCTCACAGCTTTGAGTAGCTCTTCCTTCACAGCTTGACTCTATTGCTTGCTTTCGCCTCTTTTTAGAGTCTCTTTTTGTTCTCTTTTTTTATATTACTTTATACTTGTAGGCCCCCTCACTCACGGAACAAGAACTTTATCAGCCTTAAGGGCGAGGGCTACCCTGCCAGCTCAATTTCACCTCCCCCTTGTCCGGAAGGACAGAATGGAGCTTCTTTTGAGAGTGAAATACAGATGTTCCAGCTTTGGAGCGAGGGAGCGGAGCTTGTTTCTTGCTCGGGTTTGGAGAGTTGGGGGGGTTCGAGGGGTCCTCCCCCTGATACGAAGCTCTCCTTTAAGAAAAACCCCCTCCTTCTCCCACTCTTAAGGTCAAGTTTGCTCAAAGGTCGCTTTCGTTGATTGAGCTTTCCTTGACCCAAAAGAGCTGGAGCTCAACTCTAAAAAGAAGGGGCGAAGCCGAGGGTCGCCATTCATGCAATGAATGGAGTTAGGCCCGACCTTTCCTTGAAGAGCTAAACCAGGCCGCCATTCCTGAAAGGAATGGAGTGAGGCCTTCCAAAAAAAAATGAAAAAACAACCTTTGCTTTTAGCAACGCTCTTTTCTATATTCCCACTCTAAAAGAAGAGCTACAAACCAAACTTTTGGACAATATTAGGGGTATGGAGCCAACGTCGCAGTTTAGGTATAGCTTGTCGAGTATAACTTTGTCCACACCGTTTCCGCAGTTGTTGTCTTTACTCAGCTGTCACAGCAGTTTCGGAATCCACACCCCCGAAGGGTGCGGCACGCCATCCGACTTACCGCAACAGATGACAGCCTTCTTGTACAGTATCCATTCTGAGAGGAGAAAGCACTAAGATAAGGTGAGGGACAATGAAATTGCTCATCAAAAGGGGGAGACCCTTTCAAAGCTCAGTGGTAGCACTCGACTTCGGTACTAGGCCTGACTAGATGTTCGGAATCTGATGACCAGATGCTCGGAAGTGAAAGAGGGAGCACAGTACGCACTGATGAGCAGCCCGACTTAGACGACTAATGCCTTCTCCCAACCTCAAAAGGTTTTGATTGACCCGTAGACATAGGCAATTGGGGCGCACCCTCTTCCTTCCGTTCGGTGAATCAACCTTGGCATTACCTAAATATCCAATTCATAGAGTCACACTACTCCGCGGATTCATTGGCTCCCTTTCCTAACCTCGCAATGACCGAATGCATGGCTAGGGATTGGAGTACTTTCATGAATAAAGTCACACCTAACTGGAGTCATGCATGGTTAAAATCAGTGAGTTTCACACCAACTGTCTTGTGCAGATAATCTTCCCTTATCCGTCTTTAGCTATGGCTCCTGAATTATCGGCTCAATATACCTTCTTTGCACGTCAAGACCATGGTTTTGTTTAGACTAAGATGAAGACAAAGCACAAGTCAGTTGCAGGATGAAGAGAAGATGAGAAAATGAAGGAAGATAGATGTTAGAAGTTTGTGTTTGGGGGGGAGGGGGGAGAAGAGATAGAAGAAACTTGGGAGGGGGGGGGGGGGAAGAGATTAGAAGAGATAGAAGAAACTTGCCTAAGAAGTCTCCCAAATCGCAAAACTCATTGTTGTATTATTATTAATTATTTTAATATTATTTTGAATTTACAAACAAGGAAACTGTTTATGAGATCTTGCATGGCTGCCATTATTGACATGGCCTTAGCTTATTGGTGCTGTCGCCCATCCGAACTCGTGGTAGTGTATCTTCCTTTGGAGAGGAGTACTGACTACTGACCCGTGTTCGAGTCCCGGTGTGGCCGCCGTTGAGTGCCCACCTAACTAAGAAATATGATATAGCTTTACTATGTGAGACCTCATGTACGAGGTAAGATTCGACCCGGGCCATCTGGGCATAAATGCTGGGATGTATTTACTAAAAAAATCTTAAATCATTCTGCTTCACCAAGTAGTTGGATTATTTTGTTTTAGAGGTTTTTGCATATCAACTGATGTGCTCTATCAGCTTTGCAAATACACTGTTTTTAACTCATGGTTTTGCAACCGTTAGACAAACAAGGAAAATGAATATTATGCCCTTAAGATATTTCATAATCACACAAAGCCTTTAACTATCCTTGAACTATGGTTAATAAGTTTTAATCCTTGTGATTAAGATTCACACCCTTACGAATAAAGCATCTAACCCAATTTTTTTTAATTGACGTGTCCCCTTTAACTTCCTTTAACTTAGATTAAGATACACTAACCCTTATTAAAGCATCGAACCTTGGTTTTAAAGAAAAAAAATTATTATGTCCCCTTTGAACTCCCTTTAACTGTGGTTAAGATTCACTCATCCTTAAGGTTAAAATGTCTAACCTTGATTTTTAAAAGAAAAAAATTAATGTGTCCCTTTTTAAATCCCTTTAACTATGGTTAAGATTCACTCTTCCTTAGAGTTAAAACATCTAACTTTGGTTATTAGGAAAAAAAATTTAAGGTGTTCCCTTTTAACTCTCTGTAAATGTGGTTGATCAATTTGATCAATTAACCCTTAGGGTTAGAGCATCTAACCTTGGTTTTTAGAAAAAAAATTAAACCTATCATTTAACTCCCTTTAACTGTGGTTAGGGTTCACCAACCCTTATTGAAGGGGATATGTTCATTTTTTTTTAAATACCAAGGACCAAGGTTAGATGCTTTAACCTTTAAGGGTTTGTTGATCTTAGCCACAATTTAAGGGAGTTAAAAGGGACACCTTAAAATAATTTTTTAAACCAAGGTTGGAACCTTTAATCCAAAGGGTGAGTGAATCTTAACCATAGTTAAAAGGAGTTAAAGTTAGATGCTTTAACCCTAAGGGTTAATGAATCTTAACCACTGTTAAAGAAGTTCAAAAGGGACACGTTAAATTTTTTTTTTCTTTTAAAACCAAGGTTAGATGCTTTAACTCTATCAGTTAGTGTATCTTATCCTACGTTAAAGGGAGTTAAAAGGGGACACCTTTATTTTTAAAAAAAAACTTGGGTTAGATGTTTTATCCCTAAGGATATGAATCTTAATCACCAGGGTTAAAACTTATTAACCATAGTTCAAGGTAGTTTAAGGCTTTACGAGAGTAAGAAATCTCTTAAGGACATAATAGTTATTTTTCTAATAATAACAAATGAAAACAAAGGAAACTAAGGATTGAAGTTATTTGTGTAACAGTTCCAAAGCCTTGAGTTAATTTGCAAACCTGTTACTCATAATTAGGGGTGGTTGTTGAAAAAAATGTTCGTGAACTATTCAAACTTCGTTCGTTAAAAGCTCGAGTATCGTTCGATTATTTAGTAAACAAGCCGAACTTGAACACCATTTTCGAACTCAATTAGTAAATGAGTCGAGTTTGAACACACCCTTGCTCAGTTCGATAAAAGTTCTGTTCGATTATATATAAATATTAACTGACTAAAATATACTTATTTCATTTAAATATTAAAATTAAGTATATCTATTATATATTAGTAAAGATTAATAGTATGTAATGTATTTTATATGACAAGAATATCTTTTATATAATTATAATCTCATACTAAAATTTTAGTTAACACCATGATTTATTTGCCTAGGATAATAAAGTGAATTTTTAACCTAATATAAATAGCTCTATCCAATAAAACAAGTTGTTTGTGAACTACTCAAGCTTAGCTTGAGTTCGGCTAGTAAAGCTGAAACTCGTTAATTTAATAAGCGAGTCAAACTTGCACATGATTTCCGAGCTTGTTTAATAAACAAGCTTGAACACACCATTACTCGGCTCGATATCACCACCCCTACGTACTGTATTTGCAAAGCTGGTAGAACGCAATAATTTATATGCAAAAACTTATTTGTTTTACTATCAAATTACACCGGTAATTAGACTGCAATTGTTTAAGCTACTACTTGCTAGCTGGGGTGGAGTCAGTAATTTTTTATTGGGGGACGAAATACATCTATAAAAAAACTAATTGATTCAAGGGTATGGAGCTTGGGGGTTCGGGCGTAGCTCCTGAGAAATTTATTTTTTTTGTTTTAAGAAATTCTTTTTTTCTAGTTATGCCCTTGAAGTTGCCACATGTCCCTATTGATACCCCTTAACTGTGGTTAAGATTCACTCACCCCTAAGGTTCACCCACCTACCCTTTTTTTTTTTAAATCAAAAAAAAAAAATTCGAACCCTAGTTAAAATTCACAAACTCTTAAGATTACAAAAATTTCAATATTTTTTTCTAAACCCAATGATAAGTATGTGAACTTATGAGTGGCTGAATTTTAACCATAGTAAACGGGTGTAAATAGGGACATGTGACACCTAAGGGCATAACCAGACTCATTGGGGGCCACTATATATATGACAAAAAAATTTGGGGGGCCACAATATATATGACAAAATAATTTGGAGGGCCAACTATATTTAAAATTTGAGGGGCCCACTATTGCATACCAGCTCGCCGCCTGACACATCTAAGGTTTTTTTTTTTGTCAAAAAAAATTAGGGTCGCTAAAATCTGAGTTGACTCAAAACTAAGCTTGCAATTTTAGCGAATTCCGAACGGAACAGATAATTATATATCCAAATTTCATTCAGTTATAATATTCTATTAATCAAATTCAATTTGATATTTGACGAATAGTATAATAGTGCATTGATATCTGATTTCGATAAATTGAATTCTTATCTACATTATTCGGCTTCTTTAATTAACTTATAAAAAAAAGGAAAATAAAAGAGAAACTATTCACAAAAGAAAGTTCGTCTGCATATATAGTTATGAAATAAAGTGATGCACATATTTATAGAAAAATAACTTGGAGAAAATTAAGCTCATCAGTAGCCTCCATGTCCAAGTCTATACAGAAGAGGAAAGAGGAGTTACCAATTGCTATCACTGGTGCAGTTGTTAACTAGGGTTTGAGGCCTTGAGATTCGTAGGGCTTTTATTTAATTATGAAAATTTGACTTTATTAGGTTAAGGGAAAACCCAATTTTTTTTTTCAATATATATATTTTTTTTTAATGTAAACCATTCAGTGCAGCCGATTTATTGATTGACTAGAACTTCTTTTGGGAATGATATAAGTTTTCTTTGTTTTTTTTCAATTTAATTTCTAAATTAAAATTTTCACACACAAAAATAACAGAAAAAATTCAATGGATAAACTTCTATATATTTGTTTTGCATAATATTTATTATCAAGCAATTAAATGCCAAAGTCTTCAATCATTAATTTCTTTTAGAAATACAAATTAAATCAATTTTGATATAACTAAATAAAAATATACTTAAAATAATTAAATATGGGTCTTGCTAACGACCACTCAGTGGGTGAACTTGGTAACGACCATTAAGATATTTTTATCCCTGCATTAATTACCAAAATCCATTAAATGTAAATGTACTTTAATCTTTTCATAGGAAATCAATCATTAAATGCATATAATTTGACTTTTTTCTCTCTTATTTAATGAATTATCCTCTATGAAAAAAATGTCTCGATGGTTATTAATAATTTCACACGTTGAGTCATCGTTGACATTTTCCTATCTATATACTATATGCTAAAGAAGTAGGTGGCCTATGTGGCATCCCTTTTTGAACTCCATTTTCTCATTTTGTATGCCACGTCACTCATACTCTCTCCCTCTCTTAAAGTGTCCCACTCTCCATGACAAAGTGGGCCGTTCTCTCGTGTCTTCCCAATAAAACTTCTCATTCCTACTCTCAAGGAAAATCTCTCTCTCTCTCCTAAGCATCCTTTTTATCTCTTATACTTCCAAAGCAAAGTGTACTAGAGCTAGGGATAAAGCACTATTTTCGGTGGGTCTTATGTCTTTCCAAGAAAACTACTTATTCTTTTCCAAGAGACTCTCCAACCCAACCAACATTGCAACTTTCCATACATCTCTTCCCATACCCATACGCTCTCTCTCCAAACTCTGAATGACGCACCTCTTCTCTCTTCCTGATTTTCTGAAAATTCTCCAACCAATCGTCGCAACTTCCCATACGCAAGTCTTTCCCTCTTCGTGATTTTCTGGAAATCCTCCAACTAATCGTTCCAGGTTCGCTTTCCATTTCTCTAAATTATAAACGATGCAAAGCTTTAAAATCTAAAAAATCCCCTCAAACCGCCTGTACAATTGATTCTAAATACATGACTCCTCTTCTTTCCTTCTCAAATCAGAAAAAAAAAAAATACCTAGCTTTAATTCTCAAAGAGTCCTGCATTCCTTGATTCTGTTTTCAAACTGAAACTGTTTATGTCCTGCATTTCTTGATTCTTTTTTGTCTTTATTGATGTGTGAGAAAAGCTACAAACCTTGCACCAATCTCCATCTTTATGCGGAATGCAGCATTTTTAATGACGTCTGGAATCTATTTGATGAAATTCTACATTGGATATCTTTGTTGTGATTTACTTTTGATACCTTGATTTTTTTGGGTGGCATGATACACTTTGAAGTTGTTGCGCCTAAAGATTTAAGCTTACTCACTCTAACCGACGTGACCCTCCTCCTCTACTTGGGAACGTATGCAGCCACTCAAACCGACGTGACCCTCCTCTATTTGGTTACGTATGCATAAGAATCTTTTTAGGCCTTTCCGCCAATTTTTAAGAATCCTCTGTCGGTAGCAGTCAACAATTGGGTGCCTGAGCGATTTGATTGTTAAGTCAAAGTTCAGATATCCGGCAATGGCCAATTGGCATGTGGGGGGGGGTTTTTGCCAATAGATGTCAGAATATATGGTGGCAAATCCTCTGCAGTTATAACCGGATGTGGCACATCCGGTTATAACCCCTAGAGGTCGTCACGTGTCTCCTTTGACACCCCTTAACCGTGGGTAAGGTTCACCCACCTATTTTTGGTTTTTTTTTTAAAATATCAATTCTATTTTTAAAATTAAAAAATTGTTTTTAATATTAAAAAAACTTTAAAAACATATTTTTAATTTTAAAAATAGAATTAATATTTAATAAAAAAAACCAAAAATAGGTGGGTGAACCCTAGGGGTAGGTGAACCTTACCCATGGTTAAGAGGTGTCAAAGGAGACACGTGGCGACCTCTAGGGGTTATAACCGGATGTGCCACATCCGTTTATAAATGGAGAGGATTTGCACCCCAGAAATATATTTTCCAGCAATGGCCAATTTCAAGAAGATTGTCAATCTTTAGTTCTTTGTGGACCTATTGTATATTTGCCAACATTTATCATAGTGCTTGAGACTTCATATTACATCAGCCCCCCTTTAGTTCCAAAGTAATTGGGTTACGGAACCACTAATGATGTGAGTTAATTTTTTTTTTTTTATGCAGGCTGGTGCTGACAAATCAACGGATATGCACTTCAATCATCACAAATATAAAAATTAGAAGCATTTATGCGCCACCACAAGAAGACTTTTATCACTTTTCCTGGTTACTGATTATCCTCAATCGGTTCAAGTTATGTAGTGTGCAGATGCAATCTACCATTCTAACCTCTTCACTGTAACCGCCTCAACATTACAACCATTGATCAAATTGTCCACTATTTTTTCTAGGTTAATTTTACTTCCAACATTTATTAGTCATTTCTTTGTTATCTCATCTCTTTTTTGTTGACAAGGAATACTAATTGTGAGCATGAGATTTTGCTACTGGTCAACCGACCCTCTTTACTGGTTGATCGAAGGCACGAAAAATTGTATGAGGTTTTTCAATAGAGAGAGGATTTTTGACCGGTCGACCGATCCTCTTTACCGGTCGATCGATCATGCTATTTTTGCCTTGGCCGACCCACTGTTCCATTGAGAGCCTTTTGGGTGTTTCCTAACAACCCAATTGGGTCTATAAAAGACCCAATTTCGTGTCTTAGGGTTTCACAAACCCTAGAGCTCTAAGAAAGGAGAAAAAAAGAGAGAGAGAAGAGAGGAAAGAGGAAGAAGGAAAAAGTGTTTGGGCCTTGGCTTTTGGGTATTCTTAAGTTGATTGCTCAACTAGAAGGTGTTCCTTCTCGCTTCTTTACTTTCTTCGAGCGTGTTAGATCAAAGGGTTGATCTAGAAAGGTAGATACACTTTACTACCTACCTTGTGCTATTAATTTTAAGAAAACTATGTTTTAAGGTATGATTTTGGATTGATTGGATGATGATTTGTGTATGGGATGTAAGCTATCATCATGATATTCACAAGTACTATATGCACCTTATGTTCACAAGTCTAGCATGATGTTCATAAGTCTCGCATGATTCGATGATTTTTCACAAGAAAATGTGTTTTCTAAAAGTTCATAAGCAAGATTTTGTTAAAAGAATACTCACAAGTTCACAAATATTGATAAGGCCAAACAATGGGTTGATAAGTGACAATGCCAAACTTTTAGTTAGTATTCTAAGATCGTTTCAAAGCTCACAAGGAATCCCATTATATATGGACTCACAAGAAGTCATGTCTCACAAGCTCACAAGTTCACAAGAAATCATGCATACTCAGATCTCGCATGCTAACAAGGAATCCCAACTCTCGCAAGAATTCACAATAACTCACAAGAACATGATTATCACATGATCTCACAAGATTCACTTGGTTTTGATTTCACACGAATACTGTTAAGAAAAGGGTTTTGGGAAACTACTTTCACTTATGCTATACTATAAGTTTTTTGCATGTTCATAATACTATTCACTGTTCATGATACTATTCACCGTTAGCTAGTACTTTATATGTAAGTGAGTATTCCATGCTCAGCCGAATTATTGACTTCAACAGGTGCACGTGTTCCCTTTGACGTCTGTGATTCAGAGCCTTGGATAAAGGAAGAGTACTACGAGCCGGAACCTACTATGGATCATTATCAGGACGAGGGAGAACTAGATAGGTGGCCCGATTTTGACTTTTGCTGATCGAGCTAGGAAGAGAGAGTTGTGTATGTTGAGTGTGGGACTTGTCCACTCCATCATTTTTTGATATGTTTTGTTGGTTTAGACTTGAACCTAACGATAGGAGTATTTTATTATAAACTGTTTCCGTTATGTGTATAACTTGTGTACTCTGACAAGATGGTATGTATGTCTTAAGTGTCATACGGGATGGTGTGATACAGCGGTCACAGGCTAAAGTATCCCTAACTCCTAGGGGGTATTTTGGGTCGCGACAATTTGGGTACCAGCATTATAATATAAGGAACCTAATAAAAATGTAATCGAGCCTAAATCGACAACAAACTCTCTAATTTAATCACTAGAAAATCTTCCAGATGGACCAGTTAAATATCGGTGAAGATTTGGAAAGTTTGGTGAGTCGTTAGTAAGACATATGCTCTTTCTGACCCAAATATTTTAAGGGTAAATTAAACTCACCTCCCTGAGGTTTGGTATAATTTCATAAACATCCCCTCTTGTTTATGAAATTAACTGACCTCTCCTGTCAGGCTCATCTTATTAACTTCGTTAACTAATGTTACTACTTTTCAATTTTACCCTTATTACTTAGAGGAAACACGTAAGCTTAGTTTTAAAGCTCAACCAAAAAACACATAAACGTCTCAAGCCATCACATGTTCCTTTTAACACCTACTAACTATGATTAAGATTCACTCACCCTTAGGGTTTATCTATCTGACCTTAGTTTTTAGAGAAAAAATAATTTTAGGTTGATTATGCTTAACCACAATTAAAGGAGGCTCTACAAGGTGCCACGTTTCCCTATTAACACTCATTATTGTGGTCAAGACTCACTCGCCCCTTAGATTTATCCATCTAACCTCAGTTTTAAGAAAAAATAAAAAATATTAACCTTATGTTAATTACATTTAACCCCAGTTAAAGTGTCTCTATAAGCAGCCCGATGTCTCTTTTAATACCCACTAACCATGGTTAAGATTCACTTACCCATAGAGTTCATCTATCTATCATTAGTTTTTAGAAAAAGAAATATATATTTACCTTATGTTGATATTATTAACCTTGGTTTCAGAAACAAGTGGATAGGGTTCTGAAATTTCGCCAAACCTCAGGGGAGGTGAGTGTAATTTACCCATATTTTAAAGCCGATCTAAAGAGTTGGGGCCCTAGTATATTTATGGCAAAAATATCTTCCAGATTATCTTTTATTTCATAGGTGATGATTTTGGAAAGTGTGGATCTATTGAAATTTGAAGCAGGTTACATTCGGATTGCTGTGACTTGCCTTCAATAGTAATCCCATTAAAGCAATTTACAGGACTTTAAAAAGAAAAGAAAAAAAAATTACTAGCAACAGTCCCACCAAAGGAAGCATGGATTTTGCTAGTCCAGTAGCAAATCTTTCAAAGATGCAACTGAGGCATTACAAATGTCAAACAGTATCAGAATTGAATATTTTTAAACTGTTAAAATATAAAATATCACGTGTTAGGCCCAACTTGCATCAATTGGAAAATTTGGAGTAAATGCGATTGGGCTAACACTCCTCAGGGAAGCATTTACCCAGTGGCAATGAGCGCGTGTCTTAAGTCTATTTTTCTTATCATTTACTTTCTCCTTATATAAGAAAAATTTCACAAAAAGTTCATTTTTTTTTAAATGACTTTGCTACCGAGACCCCATTAGGGCCAAGACCACCGAGACCGCTCTAAGAGCACGGGATTCAGGTGGGACCCATTTCACATGGTAAGCCCCACCTAAAATCCCGTGCTCTTAGAGCATGGTCTCGGCCCTAAAGAGGCCTCACTAGCATTTCCCCTTTTTTTATATAAAAAAAGTCCCACAAAAACTTCATAATTTTTCTTTTTTTTGCCATCATTATCGTGTTTTTTTTGTCTTCTATAATTTATAGAAGAGCAAGTGGATAAAGAAAAAGTGGTTGATGGGTGACCATGACCTAAGCTATCTCACTATCTTAATCCAAAACACATCTAAAGAGTTGGGCTCCTTAATATATTTAGGCAACGGAATATCTTTGCACATGCCCGAGATTAACATTTGGGCACCACTCTTTGCAGGCATGGGATTGTCTGTGGTAAAGTATACATCATCCGACATGTGGTGATAAAAAAAAGTGGGAGAGATAAGTGGGGAGAAGTCAAAAACATGGGGAGAAAATGAAATGACTTCTCCCTTTTTATTGTCATATGTTGGGTGATGTGTGGATGTCCTAGAGTATTTTTTTGGCATCTGCCAAGATAATCCCATACCCTCTTTGTATGACCTTGGGAAGTCATTTAACAAGGGTGAGTGATAGCATGCAATTGCACATTCCGTTGAGTGGTACACGCACACCTCCCAAGTTTGCTACATATCCTCTTTGATATCTATTAACTGTTGTTAAGATTCACTCATACCGAGGTTAAATAATCTACCTTAGATTATTTAACGGTAATGGTGGATAAATCTTAACCATAATCTATGGGTGTCAACTTGGTGAGCTTGGAAGGTATGCACATACCGTCCACCGGAACATGCAAGATGCATCCTATCACCTTCTTACTGAACATCATTCTACGTGTCAATTCCACGTGTCAACTGAAGAGTGGTGCCCCGAGTATGAATCTCAGGCAGATAATCCGTTGCCATATAATTAAGCCGAGAGATATCTTCCAATGTATATGTTAGCAGCAGTCCCGTGAAAAGAAATGCATCTACTTTCGTGTTTGTGTGAGTGGCCTCAAGTGGGTGGTTTAAAATCAGTTGACAAATCTGAAGCACAGGTGATAACAGGACATTGCATTAAAACGACCTACCATCACTTAGCTAATATTCATCCGATCTGACTGTCAGCTAAGTCAAATGATTTCCTATCCAACTTACTATTAGCTAGCTCGGTCAGACCAAGCTACCGACTGTGTTGGTTGGAATTTTCTAAGGGAACAGGATTCTCTCGAGTTCAACTCGAGAGAATCCTCTCGAGTTGGAACCCCTAGAGGTCGCCACGTGTCTCCTTTGACACCCCTTAACCATGGGTAAGGTTCACCCACCCCTAGGGTTCACTAACCCATCCTTGGTTTTTTTTTTTTATTAATTATTATTTTTTAAATTAAAAAAACTGTTTTTAGAGTTTTTAATATTAAAAATATTTTTTTAATTAAAAAAATAATAATTAATTTTAAAAAAAAAAACCAAGGATGGGTAAGTGAACCCTAAGGGTGGGTGAATCTTACCCATGGTTAAGGGGTGTCAAAGGAGACACGTGGCAACCTCTAGGGGTTCCAACTCGAGAGGATCCTGAGCCTTCTCTAAGAGGTAATATAACACCCAACACAAGCAATCAGGGAGTTGATCTTTTGCAAGGATTCCTTGTAGAGTTCACACAAGGTCCAACACACACGCAATTGGGAGTTGGAATAATTTGTAGAGCTTTTTATAAGGAAGGATTTCTTGTAGAGTTCACCACAAGGTGCCACGCATTAAGGGAGATTAAAGAGCATTAACTAGTGGTGACTGAAGGGAGTAGATTTCCGTCCATCCCATTAACAAAACTTATGCCCCTTTGTTTTCAAGTAAAATAGGGGAAAACAAATGAATTCCGTAAAAAATATTATTTTCCCAGAATCCTTACTTTAGGACAACAGATTTTTTTAGCGAAATTTATTTGTTTTCTTCAATTTTATTTCGAAACAAATTGAGCATTACTGAAAAAATAAGAATTCAATCAGCAATTTTCTCTTTCCTCAATTATGGCCGTCCACTATTTCCTTTTCTTCCCTCTTTTTTCTCTCTCTCTCTACGGAACTTTTTTTCCTGTTTCTTCAAATCACAGAACATTAATGGAAAAATAAGAATTCAATCAGCAATTTTCTCTTTCCTCAATTATAGCCTCCCACTATTTCCTTTTCTTCTCTCTCTCTCGAACTCTTTCTGTCACTTGATTAACACTGTATTTAAAGCAACCATCGTTCTATCAAAAAAATAAAGAGAAAAAAACATTTACACCGTATAAGGTTAGGTTTGACAAAAATATGCATAAACTCGCTAAAATTTCAAAAAATACGTTAGGTATCCTTACTTTTCAAAATAATGACACTTATATCATATATGTGTGTTGACCGTCAGCCAACTAAACAGTTAGATCCCCTTAAGTGACCACGTGTCCCTTTTTAAACCTGTGGTTAAGATTTACCCATCTCCTAGGTTTTAGAAAAATATTATTAACCTTGGTTAAAATTTTCTAATTCTTAGGGTTAAATTTTTTTTTAATATTTTTTTTTCTAAAACTAAAGATATTTGAGTAAATCCTATGAGTGGGTGACCTTAACCGTAGTTAAGGAGTGAAAAAAGGGACACGTGTCCCTGAGGTGGCCACATGTAAAAAAACCGGTTAGGCCCCCTAAGGTGGCCACTTGTCCCTTTTTACACTCCTTAACTATGTTTAAGGTCACCCATAGGGTTCACTCAAATATCTTTAGTTTAAAAAAAAAATAATCCTAGGAGTTAGAAAATTTTAACCAAAGTTAATAATTTTTTATTATTTTTTTTCTAAAAACCTAAGAAGTGGGTGAATCTTAACCACAGTTAAAGGGTTGAAAAAAGGATACGTGGCCACTTAAGGGGCCTAACCATTAGTTGACTAACGATCAACACATAGAACGGGTGTAAGTACCATTATTTTGAAAAACAAGGGTATCTAATGTATTTTCTGAAAACTGCAAAAGATCTATATGTATTTTCACCAAACCGGGGATGTAAATGTATTTTCTCCAAAAATAAAATTAAAATGCAACCGTTGTCTCGTCTCTCTCGTTCTTTTTCCAAAGGTGGTTGATATAAGCTGCTTAAGATACCGGGGTGTCCCTTTTAACTCCTATTTAACCCTAATTAAGTTTAACTAAATTAAATTTATGCCTTAAAAAAAAAAAAAAATTAGATTGAATAATTAGATTGCTTAACCATAGGGTGAGTGAGTCTTAACCAAGTGTTAAAAAGTGGGGCGTTAAGGAATGACGACTGACAAATTCGTTACATGCTGGCAACGGTGAGTAAGCTTAGTAGTTTCCTAATTTTAACCCTCACATGCAACTCTCTCCCATTATATGAAGTGGGAAACCTCTATCATGAGCTCCAACCAGGGGGAGCCAAGTGGGGGCACATGTCCCCACTCCCCATTTGAAAATTCAGATTTTTAAGATTTGTTTTTGAGTATAGCATGGGAATGGGGGCAGGTGTCCCTAAACTTTGAATTTTTTTTAGTTTGGATATTGATCTCACCCACACGGGTCCCTTTTATGCAGGGGCAGAGCCAGGTGGGGCCTGTGGGGGCACGTGCTCTCACTGAAATTGTGTAAATTTTTTTATTTAATATTATAACCAAGGGATAGATTAGATCGAATCTGTATAGCCAATTGCGATTGAATCGAGTTCAATCACACCCATAGGGCAACACATGTCCCTTTTAATCCTCTATTAATTGTGGTTAAGATTTACCACCCCTTATGCTATGTTTGGTTGCCGAGAAAATTGGTGAAAATATGGAAAAGAAAAGAAAATTTTGAATTTCTAGGACAAATTTTGGTTGTGTATTGTCTAATTTTCTTTTCTTTTTCATGTTTTCACTTATTTTCTCGACAACCAAACATAGGGTTAGGGTTCAATAATATAACTTTAGTTTTGAAAAATTATTAACCCTAAGGGTTAAATTTTTTTAACTAGAGTTCAATATTTTTCTTCTAAAACTAAGGTTATATTGTTGAACCCAAGGATTAGTGAATCTTAATCACAGTTAATAAAAGTTAAAAGTGACACGTGTTGGGCTGTGGATGCTATTAAACTCTCCCTGAGTTCAATTGCAATTGGATGTGATTTGAGCTCATTGGGAATGGAGCTGGTGCCCCCGAGCTTTGAGTTTGAATCGTTTCAATTGCGATTGAACTTGTAAATGCACTCACTATAGGGGTAGGAATCAAAGTGGGAGGGTTAATATTTTTCCTAAAAACCAAGGTTAGATTGTTGAGCCCTAAGGGTTAGCGAATCTTATATACTTATAGTTAACTAGGATTAAAATGTTGGAACTGGGTTGGAACGCCAAGTGGCTCTAGATTCGGGGGTTTCCACTATAGCCGAACACAGAGGGACGCATGTTGATTTATGGATGCGATTGAACTCTCCCAAGTTTAATCGCAATTGATATGATCTCAACTCTTGAACTTATAAAAAAAATTATACTACGTTGATCAATTATTTAATTGGGCATAATTATATTTAATTATTTAGTATGGCATAGCCATGAGGCTTGGGGACAACTGATACTAAACTTTTGAAAACAAAATATATCCTCTATATCATATTATTTAATTATTTAATAGGGCATTGCTACATAACAAGGGGATAGTTGTCTCGTAAGCAAGAAGAAACAATGCTCGTAAAATATGTACGAAAAGTATGGACAAAATGACTCAAGAATTTAGTCATAAAAAAAATTTCATGCGCTATGCCCTGAAACCCCTAGACCCAAAATATTCCACATGAACCTCTAGACACAAAATATTTCATACCCAACTGATAATTCTCCACAAATCTATCAATAATTGCTACCATTTTTAATTAAAAATTGTGTGCCTGCTACAAGAAAATCCTAGCTCCACCCCTACTTTTATGGTTAAAGTTTATCAACCACGTATTGTTCTTATAAAATCTTATTAAACGAGACGGAGACACAAGTCAATCTTTTTTTCCCCTTTTTACCCTAATTAAAGTAGTTAAACTTTTCACATAACTTTAAGGAGTCAAATCCTATACAGTGATAACCGAATTTGGCAAATCCGGTTATCACCCTTGGAGGTGGCCACGTGTCCCCCTTAACACCCCTTAACTGTGGTTCAGATTCACCCACCCCTAGGGTTCACCCACCCATCATTGATGGCTAGTGCGGGCCACTCAAAGTAAGATTCGTTCACCATCGTCTACATAATCGTCGACGAGCTGGCCGTGAAGTTGACCTGGTCAGTCCGGTTCTGATAAGGATGTCTCTTCGTCGCCTAATTGTCTCACTCCTAAGGGCCTTGGTTATGTCTTGACTAATTCTGGTTGGGTTGAATGGGACGTTGATTTCGATTTTGATACACTTCATACGAGCGTCGATCTGACTGATTCCATTGACTTACATATACTATCCTCTCTTATGGCTTATACCGAGGTGGTTTGTCCTCGTCCAAGTAGACATACCTTGGCCTTTTCCTCGAAGTAGATGCTCTGTCTACCCTCATCACGGCTTCGACTGTTACAGCTCTTGGCCTGATTCGAGACTTGAAGTCATCCTCCAGTCGCTCGAATTTAGCAGCACGGACCAACAATTCATCCAGACGTCAGGGACGCTTGAGAGCAATGGATTCGTACAGCCTAGAACAGATTGGTAGCGCATTCTTGAATGCGGCGATGTTGCTTCCATCTTCAACTTCATCAATGTTCGGGGTTTCTTTACTGAATCGTTGGACGAAGTCTTTGAGAGATTTCGTGGACTTCATCTTCTTGGCGAAGAGTGTGTCTACGTCTATCTTCTTCTTCTTCATGTTAGATATATAACGATCAATAAAGATTGTCCTTAGTCCCATCATATCTCTTATTGACCTAGAGGGTAGATTACGGAACCATCTCAATATTGATTCTTGCAATGGCTGGAAAAACTTTGCACAAGAGGGCATCGTTTGGATTACGAAGAGTCATGACATGACTGAATACGAAACATATAAAAATTAGGATTTTAACATTTTATATGGAGCATGTAAAATTAGATGTTTCATACAATTTCAAAACCATAAATTTTTGTGTGCCTAACATAGCGCATTCTGAGGCCAGGTCTCGGTTAACCTAGGACACTACGGTTCCAAAAGCTTTATCTACATAAAGAACATGCTAACAAGTGAAAGTTGGAAAGTCTTCATAATAGAGAATCACTCAGAACAATGCCAAACGCCCCTAATTCATTCGGTGGAACCAATATCTAAACTAGTCTTTGAACCATTGGATGTTGGAAGCCATGATGGTTCTTTCCATCATGGGCTGGGCTCAATCAAGGCCGGTGTCAATTCAAGCCCATCCAGGGATCCAAAGAACTGTGTCAGAAGTCAGAACTTGAAAGTTTTCAGGTCAGCGGGGTTCTAAACTGGGAAAAGCAGGGCCCTGATTTCCAATTTGCAAATCTAATAAGGAGCCCAAGCCTGGCTAGCTCAATCCACCCGGAAACAGCTCGGGCCAAAGGCTTTGATATTCAGGCCGCACAATCAGACCAGACCTAGTGTTTTTTTTAATAAACGCTAATTTCAAACCTGTCCTAGTGGGCTGGGCTTCTGTACCTATCAGGCTGAGGGGGCCCATATGCAACCTAAACAATACTCTAGGTACTTGAACCGTTGAAGTGCTAAACTGCTAATGGCGTCCAAGTACGGAACACAGTCAACCAGAGGTAGCTTCAAAGTAAGTATCCTCTAATCTCCCACGATGTGTACGAGTGTATCATTGAAAATCACACATGAATCTACTTTAGCAAACTATAATAGAAGAATGGAACAAGATCAGATCATAGCCAATGGCATGTGAATTCAATTGCATAGGTGTCATGTATGGATTGGAGGAGGGAGAATCAAAATTCAAATTTTTTTTCTTTTTTCAATCCATATTTGACACCTATGCAATTGAATTCATCTCAAATGGAACACGTTTGTTCTCACTTCTCACAGGTTTTCACACGTGGCAACTAAAGTGAAGGGTCCACCTGTTCTGCCATCTCATCCCCCTCCATGTGGCAAGTTTCAGCACGGGTCTCCGCCACTCAAGCAAATTGTATGTGTTCTTCCCTAGGTTCTTTGCCGTGGCTATGAGTGTTAGAAGGCCAGGATCATTTGATTCGTACAGATTTAACAATTGTAACCACCTCTTGAAGAGATCCCTAACCTTCAAAAACGTTGGCCACTGAGAAGAACACGGAGGATATGATTCCCTCCGCGTAGAGAAAAGACTGTTTATTGCTCATTTGTTACTTAGAAAAATGAAAAGCGCAAGGATTTTTTTTCATTCATGGAAAAGATTGAGGACATGATAGGGCATGGATGAGAATTTAGAGCAGATGAGCAGCAGCCCTTAGCCCATTGGGCTACAGCAGGCAGGCTATTGGTCCAGTCCATAAAAAAACAATTTTTGGTATCAAATCATTTTTTTTTTTTTTTTAAATTGAACTTTTTTATTAGAGTATACCAATAGCCTGCCTGCTTCGGCATGGAGCTGGAGACCTAGTTCAGATGAGCTATCCAGGGTTTCAGATCAGATGTACAATCTGAATTGGCCAGTTATCTCTTCAAATGGCTGAAAATCCTTCTCACAAAACCGGACTAAGCCAATAATGTCTAAACATAATACATTTTCCTCGTCTTTGGTCACTAAACCCAGTTAGGGGTGTCAATAGGCTAGGCTGGGCTGGGCTGGTCTGGGCTCATGGGTCCAGCCCATTGACACCCCCACCTCCAGCTAATCCTATAATCTTTTCTAGTCTTATTATAGATAGATGGTTCGTGTACCGTTATCTACCCCCCTCGAAGTTGTTAGGGTAAGTCGTACTAATGACAAGTGTGTCGCTGAAAGTCGTTCAAACAATGCCAAGTGCCAGCATATGGATAAGCATCACTTGTCATCTGTGACATTCTCTACACACTCGATTATTTATTTTATTTATTAAAAAAAAAGGGGTAAACAATGATCATTTACCCTTGGGGGTGTAACCTAGCGGTCGAAGGATGAACCGTAAACCCAGAGGTCTCGAGATTGAATCTGGGCTCCCCTTAATATCGAATGTATGAGTTGAGGTTTACCTATACAACACGTGGGTCTTGTTTGAATCTGGCCCCAAGATATCCACGTTTACCCAAGAAAAAAAAAACAAACAAACAAACGATGATCATTTAGCTATGTTATGTTAGTTGACTCAAGAAGAGAGAATGGGGTTCGAGTATCTCAAAGGTTTTCAGTAGAAAATACACTCAATTTACAAATTTACTAATATACAAGTGAGAAATAATATTTTTTTTTTTGGAGAGTGAACAATAACTACCAAATCTATTTTGAAAAACAAGGGGGCTTGCTTTGAATACCGCATAGGAGAGGACCCCCTCTAAGCTAGCAACTTGGGTCATAGAAGGGGTGCGGCTTGGAAAAAGCATTTTTAGTTGTTGGGATAGCGACCTTATAGGCTAAGGACCTTTTTGTCTCGCTATGATACATTTTTCAGGAAGATTAGTTAAGACCGGTTCGACTTTTTAGAAAGGTGGTGAATGGAGCCATAGATGGAAGGTGCTTCGTTTCTTCTTACCCGCCCTCTTTCCTTGACTTTCTACATCCTCTACTTGCTCTTGTCCATTCCAAAATTCTCTCTTAATCTTCTTTCTCTTGTATTCTCTTACATCCATTTATTTATATATACTAGTGGGTAGCACGTGCGATGCACGTGAGAGAGAGAGAGGGGAAGGGGGAGGGAAATTGAAAAGAAGGATCTTGTGAGGATATTTTAAAAAAAATTAAGGAATATTGTAGGTATAGAAACTTGAGGGACATTTTGGATATCTCCTATGGAAAAAATTGTGAGGGCATGTTAGTTATAAAAATATGACGTAGGGACATTTTGAGACTCAAAAAGATATAAGGGCATTTTGGGTAAAGCAAAGAAAGGGGGCGGGCGGACGGGGCATTGGAGAGACGTTTTTCTTTAGAAACGGTTAGTCTGTTAATTGTGGTTAAGATTCACTAACCTTTTACAAAAAAAAAAATTTGCACCTTTAGAAGTAAATAAATGTTAGGAACACATGTTGACTTATAGGTGCAATTGAACTCGGATAGATTTTAATCACAATTGACTGTAATCAAATTTTAAGAAAGAGCAGAGTAAGAAAACTTAGTGGACACACCAGGGCTTTGTCCCAGTGGTAGTGTATCTCCTGCTTTGGGGGGAGGTTTCGGGTTCCACTCCTGAGAGGATGAGAGTTTGTATATACTCTCCACCCGCCCACTAACTAAACAGATACTAACACCTAACCGGCATTGCGGCCTAAAAAAACATAGGATTCTCTCAAGTTCAAACCGGGGAGAATCTCTCCTGTTTGAACCCCTAGAGATCGCCATGTGTCTCCTTTGACATCCCTTAACCATGGGTAAGGTTCACCCACCCTAGGGTTCACTCACCCATCCTTGGTTTTTTTTTTAATATTAATTATTATTTCTTAATATTAAAAACAGTTTTTTAATTTTAAAAAAAGAATTAATATTTTAAAAAACAACCAAGGATGGATGGGGGAACCCTAGGGGTGGGTGAACCTTACCCATGGTTAAGGGGTGTTAAAGGAGACACGTGGTGACCTCTAGGGGTTCAAACCGGAGAGATTCTCCCCGGTTTGACTGCAGCTTCACCTGTGGTGTTGTTACCTTAAAAAAAAAAAAAAACCCAAACACTTAGTGGACCCAACTTTTGCACGTGAGAGAGAAGGAAGGTAAAGGGAGAAGAGAGTGGGTAAGTGATAAAATGAAGGACATTGATTGGGACGTGGGGAGAGAGAGAGTAATGATGAAATGACAAAATCATCCTTCTAATTATTTCAATATTTTGTAAACTTTTGTTTACACCTTCTTTATACTCATTACACTAAAGGGCATTTTAGGTATAAGAAATTTTTCGTCAACGTTTTGAATGGAGGCATTCGCTTTATATAGTAGAGATATATATATGTGTGTGTGTGGAATGATACTAATGAGTCATGCTCATTAAAGTTTTTAATGAACAGTCCCTCTAGAAAAATGACACGTGACAATCTTTTTTTTTTAATTCGATGATTGTATGTTTGGTGGGTCTATTAAGAGACATGTGTCAAAAAATTAATCTGATCGGACGTGTTTAGACCCCTTTTATTAGACCCTAGTTTATCAGCATTAACCCCCTAAAGTTCACTAGACCTTATCTAGGTTATGGAAATAGCCAATTTTCCCATCCTCAATTAGATGGTTTATAAATATCTGATCAAACTGATTTTTTATTAAGTGTCTCTTAATAGACCCTCTTGACATCCAACGGTTATATTTTAGAGCAATCCGTCACATGTCATGTTATTAAGGACTGCCCATTAAAGGCTTAAATGAGCATGGTTCATTGGAATGCTCCTCTATATATATATAAATAATCCCCTCAATGAGGGATTTACCATTATTGTCTCACTTTTTTTGTGTCACGTGTCTTTTTTTAACTCTCTTTAATTATGGTTAAGATTCATTAACTTATAGGATTAAAGCATTTAACCTATATTTTTAGAAAATAAAAATTTAAAAAAATATATTAGAGGGGTTAAAACTTGTTAACCATAGATCAAAGAGCGAGGATGAAAAGTCCCCTCCTTGGACTGAGGAGGGGACTATATATTGCTTATACACACATACTATCATGTTGGGTGAATTCAATAAGGATAATGCTAGCAACACTCTCTTTTAAGAATCATTTTGTTTAAGGAGAAGTTTCAAACACGTGTCTTTCTCTTATTGAAGACAATAACACATGTAGTTTCCTTAAAGAAAGTGTAGCTAGCATTTCCTAGATAGAGGCTTGTTGCCATTCAGCCATGGGATCTATTCGAAAGAGAGTACCTCTTGGTCATGAATATTTGAATGGACTTTGCTACTGAGACCCTCTTAGGGCCGAGACCACCGAGGCCGTGCTATAAGAGCACGGGATTTCAAGTGGGGCCATTTCACATGGTAGGCCCCACCTGAAATCCCGTGCTCTTAGAGCACGGTCTCAGTGGTCTCGGCCCTAAGGGGGTCTCAGAAACTTTATCCTATTTGAATAGGTCAAACTGTTCTACAAGAGTGGTGGTAGAAAAGAGACTAAATATGTTTGCAGCCATCAATTTTGAAGCAGTTAGTTTCCCCATTAAAGCTAACTGGGCGTAAGAGAGGATGAGAACTTTGATAATCAGATTGCCGTATTATATAGACAATGTACAGAGTCTACAGACAATATGCATCCAACATTAATTAGCAAAATTAGCTAACGGTAAGGGGTAGCTCAGTTGGCAAGGGACCATGCCTCAGCGGAGGTCCCGTGTTTGACTCTTGTCATCCCCTTGGGGCCACCCACACAAGGTCTCATGGTTCTCATGGGACTTGGGCCTATCTGTGTGCATGTCGGTTGCGAGGTTTTGCATCTGCTAGCTCGAGGGTTTACCCAAAGAGTGGACTTGGGGTTCCTCGTTACCCAAAAAAATTAGCAAAATTAGGCGCTTATTCATAATTGGGTTATCCAGGTTTTCTGTGGCCACAAGCTGCTTTCATCGGGTTCAAACTTCAAACCCACTAGGCAGACGACAGTGACAGGTATTATAAATTTAGGTCTATGGAAGAGGTTTCAAAAATCAATAGCAGAAAATAACAAGAAGCAAGTAGGATCAATAAGGACAGAACGCCATCCTTAACGATCTAGATTCCAAAAAAAAAAGGAGAAGAAAAAAAACCAGATTCAGACCTCCTTTACGCTCCGTTGAAGATGTAATCAAAACACACGTATCAGACCTAAAGTAACGCTAGGGTCGTACCTCATGGTACTCTTTTATTTCGGTTAAGTGCACCTCACGGGTACTCCAAGAGTGTGTCTCATCACTAAATAACAGAATTTGCAAAGGGGCGGGCATCATATCGTAGACCAAGATGGGGTTTGCCCTTTTTTATGCCGATTCATAGAAGTATTATTGTATGTTAATTATTACATCTTATTTTTAAAAAAAAATTTAGTGCAATGGAAAATAATCCCTTCCTCGGTGGGATGGGTGTCTTTTCTATGCCACGTATCCCCCTTTTTACTCTATTTAATTATGGTTAAGATTCACTAACTCTTAAGATAACTTTGATTTTTAGAAGAAAAAAAAATTAATCATAATTATTGAAATTTGTTAACCATAATTCAAAGGGGCATTGTTAGGACGAGGAGGAATAGTCCTCTCCTCAGCCGAGGAGGTAATGCTTCAGTGCATTATAAAGAAAATATTACATTACCCTTTTTCTCCTTTCTATGCTTTGAACATATTTGTCAAACTTGGGTCTACACCTACCACATTATATTTCTTCATCTCATCAAACCTATATTTTATAGTATTATAGTATTATAAGTAACTAGCGGGTGGCACGTGCGATGCAAGTGAGAGCGAAGGGAAGGAGTTAACCACAGTTAATAGGAGTTAAAAGGAACACGTGTTAACCCGCGGGTGTGATTGAACTCGCTAGTGGCACGTGCGATGCATGTGAGAGTGATGGGAAGGAGTTAACCACAATTAATAGGAGTTAAAAGGGACACATGTTAACCCACGGGTGTGATTGAACTCATCGAGTTCAATCGCAATTGGCTATGATTCTAAATAGATAGATGAGTAAGGAGTAGTTTAGAAATTAAATCAAAGACAAAGGATAGTTTGGGTTTTAAAGCAAAAGATTAAATCAAAATTTTGTTTTTATATAAAGGTAGTATGAGAATTTTGGAAAAATCATCTAGGCCAGCCTCTCCCATTATAATAGTAAATAAGCACATAAACAAAATTCCCTGCTAGCTCTACTCCTCAACCTATTCTCAACCAAAAACTATCACTTGTTAAAATAAAGACAGATGTTGATTTTTGGTCCAAAAAAAAAAAAAAACTATATGCTATTTTTAGCTGAGATTAAAATGCATGATTCAAATTTTTATTTTTATTTTTGGAATGAAAATTTATTTTATAATATATATTTATATATATGTTGATAGCTAATATTTTTTAAATTATTTTAATTGGAATTAAAAAAAAAGAGTGAAACTTTAGATATTTAGATAGAAAAGTGAGGACCGGAGGTTCAAGAGTGGGAGGAGGGCAAGTGGATTTTGCTGGCCGCAATCACAAATCTTCCTAATAAGCAACTGAGCCAAACAAAAGTCAAACACTGTCTCATTTTATTTTATTTTGATTGTTAAAATATGAAACATTTCTATTTGCTCCTTGAAAAAATTTGGAGTAAAAGCCACTAGGCCTGGCACTCCTCTTTTTTTTTTTTTTTTATTCTCCTATACTATAAGGATTGAAGAAAGCAATTGGTATGACATCATCTTTGGGAGGTGGTGATTGTTTGAACTGTTGCACAAGTAATATTAAAAGAGTTCCTACTCGGTCTATAGGTACCTCTTTATTTCCATTTAGTTGCGGTTAAGATTCATTCATTCCCATACCCATTTATCCTTGATGTTTAGAAAATAAATTAAATTAATTTTTAACTATAAGAGTTAAAAAAATTTAACTAGAGTTCATTAGGGAACTCGAAATACACATTGGAGGAGTGCCCATGTAGGTAGGGCCTAGGCATTAGCCTTAAGTTTGAAAAGGATGAGACGTCTTTCGGTAAAAGATGAATGATATCACATGACTTTGACATGAATGTTTTAATGCATTACATGATGACATGGCATTGACTAGTTCTTGCTTTCTCTTCACCTACACTGTCTACGCTAACCAATCCCAAACCCTGCTGGGTTTCTTTTCTCTGACTCCGTTTCATCGACTCAGTCGGTTCCTTCTTCACCACCTCAACCTCCACCGTCTTTGAACGTTTTTCTTCTTTCTGCTTCTATTTTATTATTTTTATTTTCTAGTGTGTTCGCTGCAATACAATAACAGCTCTCTCCAGCTAGCTTCTTCCCAGACTCCCAAGTAAGTCTTTTTTTCTAGCTTTTTGTTGAATTCTATGCCTGTTCAAAAATTAGGGTTTTTACTCAGTCCTAGTAGTTGTCTTTGATTTCTTCTCCTCTATCTCCCTAAGTAAGATAGAGTCAAGGGTTTTACGTAAAAACGACAGACGTTTCAGTTTCAGCTATTTATTCCAAATCCCACTGATTCAGCCTCTCCTTCCATGGCCTTTCCTCGGACAATCCTTCAATGGGTTTGACCCTTTTTGTATTGGGGTTTTGAGAAGATGTTGGGACAAGAAGATAAAGACCCGCTCTCCGGCGGTTCCCGGAGGACCTATTTACGGTCCGTTTCATGGTCGGACCGATCTCCTTCTAACCCTAACCCTAGACCACACCCTAACACTAACAGCAACAGTAAGGCGCGGTCCTGTCTACCGCCCCTTTCAATCTCTCGCAAGAGCGTTGAAGAATGGCCAAGGCCTGCATTGGATGATCTAGGAGAATGGCCTCATCCCCCCACGCCCAGCGCCCGCCATGGATGTGGATCAACCACAACCCTTCCCAACTTCAACTCAAACTCAAATTCGGAACGCCCACCAAGGGAATTCCAGCTCAAGAAGGACAAGCTTGCCTTTTTCGACAAGGAATGCTCCAGAATTGCCGAGCATATGTATTTAGGTAGTGATGCTGTTGCCAAGAACCGTGAAATTCTCCGGCGGAACGGTATCACTCATGTGCTTAATTGTGTTGGATTTGTTTGCCCCGAGTACTTTAAGAGTGATCTTGTGTACAAGACACTTTGGCTGCAAGACAGCCCATCTGAGGACATCACAAGTATTCTCTATGATGTCTTTGATTACTTTGAAGATGTTCGGGAGAAGGGTGGGCGCGTCTTTGTCCACTGCTGCCAGGGGGTCTCACGGTCGACCTCGTTGGTGATTGCCTACCTCATGTGGAGGGATGGGCAGAGCTTCGAAGATGCGTTCCAGTATGTGAAGGCTGCACGTGAGGTGGCCAACCCGAATATGGGATTTGCGTGCCAACTACTGCAATGCCAGAAGCGAGTGCACGCAGTGCCAATGAGCCCGAATTCTTTGCTTAGGATGTACAGGATGGCCCCGCACTCCCCATATGATCCCCTTCACCTCGTTCCAAAAATGTTGAACGATCCAGGTGCACTAGGCCTTGATTCTCGAGGCGCATTCATCGTGCATGTACCATCAGTCATCTACATCTGGATTGGAAAGAATTGCAACCTGGTGATGTCGAATAGTGCGAGTGTGGCTGCCAGTCAGGTCGTCCGCTATGAGAGAGCACAAGGTCCCATCAAGCATGTAGAAGAGGGGAAGGAGTCGTCCGACTTTTGGGATGCTCTTGCCAGCAGCCCAATCTCTACAGATAATTCCGACAAAATGAGGGAGGTCAGAGAGGAAGCTAGGGGTATAGGTGGTTGGACTTCCAGAAAGGATCAGATCATGGCAGCAATTAGTGTTGGTGTTGATAAAAATGTGCGTGAATATGATGTGGATTTTAAAATTTTCCATGAGGCACTTTGTGGCGGCGTTGTTCCACCTTTTCCATCATCAGGAACCGGATCAGAAACTCATCTTCCTGCTAGAGAAAATGGTTGGGAAAGGCTCAGACGAAAATTTTCTATCGGAATTGTGAAAGACCTTGTCACATCATCCAAATTGAGCTGTGAGAATGTTCAATCCAACTATGCATCTGATGCGATAATGGAGACTTGTAAAGAAGTGGAACCCCCTGTTTCTTCTGCAGATCCTTTATTTTCACCAAGTGCTCCTTTTGGTTCACCTAATTCCTTCTCTTGTTATTCAAATACCAGCCCAAAGCTCAGTTCTAAGTCTCATTCGCCTTCACCTTCTCCCTCTCCATCAGATACTTCGAGCTCTTTTACCTTTTCGCCCGCATCTTCTAATTGGTCAGACATGTCTTTTTTGTCTTCTCAACCTTCACCTTCTGCCTTGGAATTTACTGAGCCGTTTGTTGCTAAGCATGCTTCTCAACAGCGAAAAGTTTCTTTGCCGTGTAAAGGGGCTTCCCCTACTCTTGCAGAGCCATTTTCTGACAAGCGTGCTTCCAGAGCAGAAAAAACTTGTTTGCCATGCAAAGGGACTTCCCCTTCTCTTGCGGAGCGCAGAGGAAGTAATCCTCCATCTTTAATGTTACCATCAATTGATGACCCATCTAGAGTCTCCAGGAAACTAGTAAGGTCATGGTCATTTTCTCTCCCCGACTTGGAAGAGCATATGATGAAGGATGGTGGATGCAACCAAGTTGAGTGTGAAAGTTTTTATGAATTGAGTAGAACAGGGCCAACATCAGATGCTGGCCATTTTAGTTCTGGACATGAAGAACAAGTTGAGATAGAAGATGAGGAAGGGTATGCTGACTTTAATCTAGCATCAAATGATTCAATTAATGGGGTTGTAGAACTAATGCACCCAATTCTGTTCCAGTGGCCTACTATGGAAAAGGTTGAAGTGCAATGTATTGGAGTCCTTGATTCTAGCTCCGTGTTTCTTTTGTTAACTCCAGATGTGAATTTGGGCAGAAATAAACCTAAAAGCTTATATGTATGGGTTGGGAGTGATGTTTCGATTGAGAAATGGCAGCATCAGTCGATCAGCACTGGTGGGACAAATGAGGATAGTCATGTCCACTGGGAGAAGGTTGGCAGCAACTTCCTTAGTCAAATGAGGCTGCCAATGGATGTCCTTGTACAGGTATTAATTACACTTCTTTAGTTAAACAATATTCTTCATTATGTTGGTACTTTATTGCATGGCTTAAATGCTTCTAACAGGCATGGTTTAAAATTCCAGTACATATCGGCCGATATGGGCCGATCCATATTCTTTTTGGAGCTATCCGGTACATTGGTACTCTAGAAAAAAAACCCCTTGTATCGGGCCGATATGGGCTCGATATAGGGTTTTTTTAGTTAATTAATTTTCTATCATTCCATTTACACTTGGATCCACAGCACAAACCCAATATACACATCTTATTCAATTAAAATATCATTTGATAAAATTTTACTTCATTTACTTAAGATATTTATATGTAAATAAAGTTATACCCTTCATTACCAATTACCAAAAAAAAAGGTTATACCCCCCCTCCCCCCAAATTTAAATTCAATAAAAATTATCTTAGATGAAATTTCTAAAGAATAAAAAGTCAGCTTTCCAGTTCGAGAACAAAATTCTCTTTTTAGCATTTTTTAACTTTCTAATGGTAAGGTATTTCTCAAATATTAAAATTTCATAAATCCAATTATATCAAAATATTACCAAAACCCAAAATGTAGGCAAAAGAAGTCTCATATTTTAGTCTTAAAAAAAAAATTCATCTACAAGGTCAAAAAGTCAACTCACAGTGTAACAATTCAACATAGAAAGACTTACATTCAAGCATATAATTTATGGTCGTAATTCAATACATTCTTATTTAACTCATTGAATGTAAGGTTTTAATATCTAGTGAATTTTCTATACTTGGCTAAGTGATTATGGTTCATATTGTCATACTTGTTTATCAACACACATGCTTTTTTTTTAACTTTTACAATTTTTAACTCTCATATATATTACTATAAATATAGTTTGAGGTCTTCATTTAGTATGTTTTTAGCTTATATTTGCATTAAAATAAGTTTAATGCAAGGTATCCGAGTTTTTCCTTGCATATCCAAGTATTTCTTAACATATCTTGATTTATTTTGTCATATTCATCCGATACAGTTCGATACGCCAATACATATCCTATTTTAGACTTATCGATACGACACCCGATACCGATATTTTGAACCATGCTAACTGGCCAAGGTTGATTTACCTTGTGTTACATGTTTTTTGGATTAGTTGATGTCATTGAATAATTACTATAGAAAGGACTAAATTGAATAATAAGCTTCTTTGTGTGAGGAAATGACTCCATAATAGGCCTTCCAACTGCCATATACAACTATTTCATTAAAAAATAATAATTTAAAAACATTTACTAGCAGAGGATAACTGAATCCAATACTTTGTAACCAAAAAGGGCAACATTAAGGATGATCCTTATGGCAAGTACATTAATGGATCTCTAGTCTGACAGCAATAATAAGCCCCAAACAATCCATTTATACATGTTTGATTAATAGGAGAAACCAAGTATAATTCATAACTAACTAGTTTCCTCCTTAGCCGTGATATCTATGACCTCTAGGTGGATTAGAAGTGCAACTTCATGACCAAAGAAAGTGCCAAGAAGGTTCTAGAATTGTTTACCTTTTGCCAAACTTATTAATTAACAAGGAATCCATGAAATGTTGGTTTTGAAGGAAGGCAGATTAAGTAGTTAAGCTGAGTTTTGATATTTGTAATCAACATTACATATTTGATTATAGTCACTTAGGTTTCGTTTGATTAATAACAAAATGCAAGAAAGAAAGGGAAAAAAAGGAAATTTTGTTTTCTCAAAATTTTCCTTCCTTGTTTTTTCTTGCTAACCACATGGAGCCTTAAAGATTGATTGCTGGGATCTTTTCAAAGCGACCAGAAAGACTTGTCATGTGTATACCACAAGAATATGGTAGGTTCAACATGGATATGCTAAAGTAATTGAAGGAGATTTTAGGTTTCTAGCATAATGGAACTGTCAAAAGATTTATATTGTGTAGACTTACACCAAGAAAGGATAGGTATGAAGGAAATATTGCATAGTATTATGTCACCAACCATTTGCTTTGATTCATCTTCATGCCCTCGTATCACTCCTTTTGTTGGATAGAGCACTTTTTAGTTTCCTTCTGGATTTGCTTCATTATGCTCTTTCTGTGTTGATCATGATTGGATCATTCATCTCTTGATTTAATGGAAGTTCTCCAGACCGTTGTCAACAATAATTGGTTGTTGGGGTTCTGATTTGATGTGGATGGACATTGACCAACAATCTTTCATGCGATTAACAGATAGTCAGAGAAGGTGAGGAGCCAGAGGAACTCCTGAACTATCTCAACAGTTTCTTATTTCAGCAAGCAGAGGACAGCTGCCACAACTGAGGAAGATAAAGGAAGATGAGGGACCCGACCCTCCAAGAACCTGGGCTCGTAATTCTCCTATCCCCAACGGATTACTAGCGAGGTTCGCTTGAAACTTTTTTCAGGCGAGTTGGCATCCCAGGCGGTAAAATTTAAAATTGATTCTTATCCGCATGTGTGATGTATGGAGAGGATCTGAATTACTGTTACAAGAAAGCATGTAGATACACAAATAAGACTTGTAAATTATAGGAATTGGAAGTAACTTATAGCATTGGAAAGAAGTGAAGTGCCAGCACTTTTTCTTCATATATTGTTTTTCTAGCTTTTCTGCAATGAATTTACTTGAGTAATGGCTACAACCAATGCCGAAGGTCTTGCTATTTGGTACGAAATGCGTAATAAAGTAATCATCTTCTCAATGCTTGGACCCTTTGATGGATATTTGGTTTTATATCAGTTCGGAGGATTTGGATTATGCATCGCCGAGCTTGAAGTTTCTAAACCAGTATGGAATTTATAAGAAGGCTTCTCCCTTCCCTATTGCTGTGCATATGGAAAACATATATGGGTTATGTACATCTAGCTTACCGATCAAAATATAGCATCTATTGGCTGTCCGGATCCATCTTTTGGTTGAATCACCCCTTTACCGATCAAAATATAGAATCTATTGGCTGTCCGGTAAAAAATAAACATAATAAAAATTATAACAGTGTACGTGTAAGATGCTTATGTATTTTTTTTTCTCCAGTTAGTTTACAATCCGAGGGTTGTGTGGGTGCTGTGCGCTTTGATGCATGAGGGTGTGTTTGTGTGCTTTATATATATATACCAAAAAAAAGTTAGCAATCCGGATTAGTTTGGTTAGTATTTGTTTTAGTTAGCGAGTGGGCATATTGACCACCACACATTCCAAGTGGGATGAGCCATGACAGACTTGGAAGGCCTCTGTGGAGGACTACTTCTCTCCTCCAGAAGCAAGCCTCAAGCCTCATGATCTCTGAAGGAAAGAGTGATATCCACCCATGGGCTCCAAACCTGCTATAATTCTACAAGGGATCTCAATTGGCTAGTGTTTTTTGTCTAGCGCATTAGGTGCATTTCATCACTACCTTATTTTCTCGTCGACACAAGTATATGAGAGCATTGCTTACCAATGAGAATTTAAAAAATCCAAATGCTTGACAAGTTTAAACTAAAGAAAAATAAGTCTTCAGTTCTCAATTTCTTTTTAATTAATTCTCTCAACGCCAAAGACACTATTTTGAGAAGGGTTTTACTTGGTGACATTTTCATGGATATTGAATTTTCAAATATTTTTACACCTGCATTTTCCAACTCTATATCAAATATAAAATTAAGAAAAGCAAAAGAAATATTCCAAAATCATCTATAAATGCTTCCATTACTATGATCTGCAATATTTTTTCAGTTAAAAAAAGTGAGAAGC
Source organism: Tetracentron sinense (assembly GCA_015143295.1). Classification (NCBI taxonomy): domain Eukaryota; kingdom Viridiplantae; phylum Streptophyta; class Magnoliopsida; order Trochodendrales; family Trochodendraceae; genus Tetracentron; species Tetracentron sinense. Next base: position 32,682,803 of record CM026568.1, on the reverse strand, counting down.
TTATACCATAGTCACTGCAATATAATTATGAAATTGATGGGTCCAAATAAACTCAACTCTGAACAAACAAACAGAAACAAAACAAAAAAGAGGGTTGGGGGTAAAGAACAATTTCAAAATTCAAACAATAGCACCTTTAAATTCAGATAAGAACCCTTTGTTTCTCAAGAGCAATACATGACAAGAAGACAGATTTAGTATCAGTTCCTTCAAACTTCATGTCACTATTCGGACTTTGTTAAGTCTAAGAGAAGTCTTCAAATCAGGTTTCTACAGGCTCCTCTAATGCTGTTGAAGAACCTTCTCACCATTTTCCAATAACATAAACATGCATACAAACTTTAGCCCATGATGGCTGAATTTTCATATTACCTGGGGAAGATTTTTTACATTTACCAAAGATTTATAAGACTGCAGTTGGAGGGAAATATACGAAAAGAACGCCTAAAAGACATCTACACTTACATATGTAGTATCCTTTTGACCTAAAGCTTTCAGGTCATACAGGATCTCTCCTTTGGGGAAAATACTCATGGGTCAGTTTGCGTTCTTAGTAAAGCCATGGTTGGACCTAGTCCATTGCTTCTCAAGGTCTTATAGGACCACGGATTCCTGCCTAAACTTTCTTTCTTTGGCCAACCATCCTTCTGCAACAGCTGTGACTTCTTTTCGCTTAAAGCCTGGCTGATTTCTTCCCACATATTTACTTCTCCATTTTCTGCAAATGATGTGAGAAAACACGATGAATGCCCATGAATCTAAATCATTGCTTTCATATCCCTAGAGAGTTTTTTATACCTAATTTCCAATTGCAGCAATCTCATTATTGCATCAAAAGAATTAAGTCTTTTGTCAGCTATGGGTATTGTGGATACCTCTGATAGGGGCATTGATCTCTTTATTGTTATTGTTGGGCCTCACGCCTGAAACAGCAACTTGATTGCTCACAGGAGCTTCATCACCTTTACCAATGACGGCCGTTGCAGGAACTGTGTTGCCATGCTTGATAATGCGGACATCAACAAGTGATGCAAAATCAATCTGGAGAACACGCACATTTGTTAATGTTTTCCCAAATTATAAATTAAGAACTGATATGGCTACTATGCTCACAAGCCACCATATTAAAAAAGTTACAGGTTCTGAGGCGATGGATCCCACAATGCAGTGATTGAGCCATCAATGTAAGCTACACACTATTTGGACACACTTCACACACAAAAAACTTGTGACAGAACCCACTCCCAGTTTTGCAAATGCCTCCCAAGTTATTCTCTGTTTTCCCTACCAAGAAACTACTATTTACCCAGGTGTCCTTAGAAAAAGTGTATCATATTGTAAATCTCAAGTACCTCTAAAGAGCCATCTTCTCTGTAAACGGAGGTATTGGGTTGCAGTTCAGATGATTCCTCATCTGTCTTCTCATCAGAAACAATTGGATGCTCTGCCACTGGTGTCAGTATAACTCTACTGGAACCAGGGTCATACCACGATATTCTCCCAACCTACAGCTAAAAGAATGTTAAATGACATGGATACATGCATTCAGTGTTTCAAAATTAATAAAAAAGATAAGATTTGTACACGAAAAGAAGAAAGCTCAGGGCACCACAACGAAGATAACTCAACCAGACGATATGCAACTACATCACCTTCCTGCAATATAATAAGGACAGTGTTAATTTCTTTTATTGTTCCTAACAGAAAGGATTTGAAACAATTCAAACAAATGTTAGTTTGGCAAGGAGTGCTAAGATTTCATTTAGATCAATAACTCCCACTTACAAACCTAGATCTGACCTCTACTGAAAAAAAAAACAATAATAACAACTAGTTGATTCACTAAATCAGATGGAACAGCATGATGCCAAATGGTCTACTAATATGGAGGTCACCTAACCTCAACAGAGAAATGAAACCCAAGTACATTATGTAGGTCAAAAAGACTCAAAACAATGAAAGCATATCATAAAAACAAACCTTAGGCAAGCTAGACAAGGGCACAAGCTTGTCAAAGTCTATATGATCAGTTACAAGCTCCCCTTCTTCAATAGTCAGCTTTTCAGTAGAATCTTGATTCCAATCTTTATAACCATTTATTTTACATGATGAAGGTTTCTCTTTACCCCATTTTTGACCCTTTTTCTTGCTGGTGGTGCCGCTCCACTGGAAAGCTTCCTGAGGCATGACTCAAGATGGCTTTGTCATAAAAGGAATTTTAGAATAAATGAAAATGTAGCATGTTCAAAAGCATGAAGAATAACAAAATAAATACATAAAAAAAGAACCAAATAAATATCAAGAAGATGCCTTACCAAATGGAATTTTAGAGTAAATACAAATGTAGCAATTAACATATTCGAAACATAAACAATGAGAAAAAAAAAAAAACAAATAAAGAAAGCACAAAATAATTTATCAAAGGCATCTAAAGCTTCCTAAACATATATATATATATATATGCTTCTACTAATAAAAGTAGGACTATGTTAAATTTTCGGTGGAACGTAATTACCCTTAACCTTACTTTATATTTTAAAAAATCTAAATTAAAATATAATAAAAAAATTATAAGTAGAACCCACTATTACTCTATTAATAACTCTTTTAAAATTAATAGAACTCTCTTCTAAGTGATTTAAGTAATAAGTATTCTCAATCCACAAGCTCAACTCGAGAAAGCTCTTGGTGACCAGTTCCCTGAAGGCGAGAGGTACTTCGGACTCAAGAATTTTGGCAACACTTGTAACTGTAAGAGCGTCTTGCAGGTTTGGATTAAACCGATCAATTGCTCTTCGTTTGATTTAAAGGAGTTTATTTCAATTTGTGGATTTCTTTTTTCCTTTTAAAATTTTGTAGGGATAATTGCCAATGCAATATGTGGTTTGTGGTATTGTCCCTTGTTCTTCAATTCACGAATTTGTTACTTTGGTCAATCTCTGATGCTTGATGGATCTCATTACATCTTCACTGTTTTGTTTCGAAGGTTTCTGAATAGCGACTTTGTTTGGATTTTGATTGTTACTGATATGGTTGTTTTATTAGGCAAGATGGAAATATTGAGATTTGGTACATTTTAATCTATATGTCCAACAATTAATTGGTCTGAGGTTTGTTATTTGTTGAATCTGTTGAAATTTGCTTACTAGACATGAAAATCGGGCTCAAGAATTCTCTAATTCATTTCAGTGTTTCTTTTAATCGATAAAGATGAAGTTATATTAAACAAAATAGAGCTACATACAAGATATTACAAGAGCGTAAACTTAAAACAGAAAAGACAAAAAAACATGAAAAAGAACCCGAATAGTGATAAATCGAGCTTAGTGAAAACACAACCCAACACATCGCCCAAATCCACCCCATCGTGAAAAATTGAAGCCCATTCTAAGACCAGTAAACGAATTCGAGAGGGTGAATCCTCGAAGACATTCTTGTTTCACTCTTTCCATATTGACCACAACATGGCCCAGGAAGAAACAACCAAATCACCCTCCGAGCACTATCCGCACTTACCAGTGACCAAAAAAATAAGAAGTTTTGAAAGGAAGAAGGGAAGACCCAATCCACACGTACTCGAGAGAAACAATACCCCCAAATCACACCCACATTAGGGCAGTGCAAAAGCAAGTGATCTAGCGTCTCTTCCGATTGAAGGCATAAGAAATATCCACCATTTCAGTATTTTGACTTTTGCAAGTTTAATGATTTCTGTTTGTGAGGCTAATAGACTGCCATTTGGTTACTTGACTGGAAAAGTTTTGTAAGGATGGTTTGGGATATGGACCATTAACTGTTTGTCCTAGCTTTGTGTAACAACTTATTGATAAGGACTCTCTATTAGTGGAGAGTTGCAAGGTGGGTGGGGTGTGTTAAAAAAAACATAATGGTCACTCGGGTAGGTCGGTTTACTCAATTTGTTGTTATAACACAAATAGTACATAACACGGAGCGAGTTAGGGCGAGTTGGGGTGACTTACTCACTTTTCAACGTCACTTCCGAGTTTGAACTTCAACTTGACCCGAAACCTGGCCAAGTTCGGTCGACTTGCCAAGTTTTAATACAGAGCACAAAACCTTCAAAATCCATTAAATACTCATTATCAAATTATTAATGAACGAGTATACTTTCCTCTATACGTAAAGTTTTAGAAAAAAAATTATAACAAAATTTACGTCCAACACGTGCATTTTTACTAGTATATATATGTATATATAGGGTAAAAAACATGTTGTGAGCACTCCCCCTACAAATTTGACAGGTGGCAGGTTGTTTCGGAAATCAATTTTTGAATGTTAAGGTGTGTCCCTTAGGAGACATGTAGCAAAAAATTAGACTGGTCGGAGGTTTCTAGGTCATTTGATTAAGGTTGGAAAATCAGGGATTTCCATAGCCTATGTAGGGTTTAATGAACCCTAGGGGATTAATGTTAATAAATTATGGTCGAATCGAACGGTCTAAAACATCTTATCAATATCATTTTTTATCACGTGTCTCCCAAGGAATCCACCTTAACATTCAATGGTTGGTTTCAAATCGTTATCAGTCCAAAGAGCTCTAGGCGAGACAAGGGAGGAGATGGACTACTCAACCACCTTAGTTAGCTCCAATGGTAGGTGGGTAAGCCAATCCGTCAAATGCAGGTAGGGATTTGATTCTAAGATGCTATATTATTTTGGCCTCTCCTCGATAACTATGGATGAGAAGAAGGGCAGTTCTTTTCTTTGATGATTGTTTCCAATCTATTTTGTTCGGTTGATCCATCGGGTGGACAGGGACCGTCGAAGAAGTGCTTCGACGCGCTGCAACCACTACTTTAGACTCCTTTTATGCTATTATGAACTCCACTGAACTTTCTCGATTCCAATGCAACTTATCCTTTTGGAGTTGACGTAACAAAGTACCAGTGTTACAAATCTCATTCTCGGGTTTTTATTAGCCGAAGTATTTCTCGGGAGATTTTCAAATCTGAATTTTTTTAGGGTATTTCTCGCCTAAATCTCGGCAATGATTAAAAATATATATTAAAATTACATAAAATAGTAATAAATATCATCAAGTTATAAATTCATTAAACCAACAACATTGTGTATTTCTCACGATATTTTTAAAATCTCGGTTAAATATTGGCCAAATCTCACGATATATACGGGATAGAAAGAGAAAATTATATTTCTCGCGAGATTTTTAAATATCGTCATAAAAACGGAGTTTTAAACTTTAGATGTTTTTCTCGGGTTTTCTTGGGAGAAATTGGGTATTTCTTGGGGGATTTGTAACAGTATAACAAACTACGCGACCCTCCCGACGAAGCCAACAAAAATCCTATCCGAATACTAAAAATAAAAGACAATTTCATTATTTTGAGATTCACCCTACAATATGGGGTCAAAAAACCAAAATAAGTGATTTTTGTCGGCCCTTATAAAAAAAAAACAAATTCTTGAACCCCTTTCATGCTCCTGTCACGGCGAGGTACTGCAGAAGAAAAAACTGCAAAATCCGATCCAATTTATCGTAATCGATTAGTTACCATTTTGGTTAATCGTATTCTAAAACATGGTAGCAACTTGCCATGAGTTATTTTTCTAGAGGGGCACTCACTAGAACTTCTAGTGAGTACCGCCCATTATAACTTCTAGTGATAGGAAACTTATTTTGGGGAATTTCTTTTAGCAATGAATCTGTCGACAGACTACAAACTTGTTTTGGGGCTTTGGAGAGAGGGACTCTTGAAAGTGGGAGTTAACAAGGTCAACAAAGAGCAGAATATTAAAATTAGTAAACTTGAATGTAGTTACAATCTAAATGTGCGTTATGCAATCTACAGACCTTAGTTACAATCCCACAAAATTCAGATCCCGGATCATCCCAATCAAAAATGTAGTCGTTAAGGGACCTCCACCCCTCCAATAGTCTGGCCCTTTTGGAGTGGGTGTGTGGACTTACCCTTATGGCACCTTAGCGATTACCATAGGTCTGATTGGGTGTGTGTGTTTAGAGTGTGTTAAATGATAACCTTAAACCAAATAAAAAGAATATAGTTGTTGAACTGTGGCAGATTTGAACCCCAGAAACAATCTGATGTATCATAAAGAAAGAGTTTATGGTTCATTCAGATTCAGAGTTAAATTATGAACAAGCCACATGAGAGACATCTCTCCTCTACTAATAAAATGCATGTGAAAGAACATTCCCAAGTTATTCGACTAATATATTAATTTGGATTGAATTAACACATTCAGAATAAGGCAAAAATAGAGTAGCTCATCATAAGTAAATGAAATAGGATTTGAACGTACCACTGGAACTTGATTTTGCTGGACAACCTGGTCTGTATCCACCAAAAAAAGTTCATGGATCAGGCACCCCACAGTAATATAGCATGAAGCACATAATTGTGAAATTCTAGAATGTGAAAGTATAACATCAGCTGCTAGAATCAGATGTCAGAAATAAGATAATTGCTTCGCCCCAACACCAATCTTTTATAAATGAAGGAACTCAAGAAACTCGGGCCGATAGTAAACTGCATCAAGCGAAATTATGTAACAACTAACACGACCAGTCCATCAATGGGAAAACTAATGGGCCAGATACACATTTAGGACATATGCCAACCTTCTAATCAAATACAGTTCTACAAATTATCTTCTTTCTTTCTTTCAGCTGTTTCTAACTCAATCAAGTTACATTATTTCTTTCCTTTAAGAGAGCTAGCAGATCCATGAAGTTGATGTAAGTACATTTCATTTTGTGCTTGTGTAACTTTACCTACTATTATATATGACCTGACGTCCGAGAGAAGTCCTATTCCTATTCATAATACCAAAATCAATTCAACCAATATATGGTCATTACGGACTCATAGACTGAAGTTCACCACTATCCTATAATTTTGGTTGCTGCTGCATCTAAGGGTAACAATGAACGGAAAGCGAAAAAAATGACCCATAGATGAATGATAAACAGTATCCTTAAAGTACACTGCATATCCAGAGCATGTATACCATGTCTCTCTGTGTGTAACAACTATACATGATAGTATTTTGGTGAAAATAAAAACAATTTAGTTTGACATATGTGGAATGAAGATCTCTCGACATTATCATGAAACCAAATTCCATGGTAGCCTTCTAGCCATTGCCTAATTCACCTCAATTTCCCAGCAACGGTTTCACCTTATAACTACTCCAAATAAAACTGGTGGGACAGTCTAGGTGCCTCAATTTTCTAATTAAAGAGAAAATAACTGCACAAATACACAAGAAAGAAGGAGTTTCAGTATTTTAAAAAAAGGACAGAATCAGACCTTCATCAAGGGGCTCAAAGCGAATATGTCCCGGCCTAACAACTATTGGGACAATTTCATCCTCTATATCAGTATTTTGATCTGGTTGTTGATGTTCAGGACAAATTTGTTGTGTATCTTTCTCAGGTGCATGGCTCTGAATTATCCACAAAATAAAAAATATAGTAAGAAAAAGATAGAGATAAGTAGATATTTAATCACCTAATGATTTAGTAGGGTTGACCCCATAGCTCACTTTTTAAACATGAAGTCATGGATATACCAGCTTACCCACCAAAATACTATAAATATAGACATGTTTGAATGTATGAATGAATGTGTGTGTGTGTGTGTATCTATATATATATATATGTGTGTGTGTGTGTGTGTGTGTGTGTGTATTATATATATAATTGTTATCCATTAATAAACATTTTAAAGGTCAAAATACCTCTTTCTTTTGAGATTTAGCAAATTCTCGCAGCCACTGTCTCTTGGCCTTTTTACGTCGAGCACTTCTACTAGGGAGCTGCCAAAAAGCTCAAATATGCATGAGATAGATCATAAAGTAGATATTGGAAGCAAAGAATCAAGGAAAGTGGGTTGAAAACGTGAAGACAGAAACATAAACGAATGAGAAACTTGAAAATGCACAATCTTTGAAGTAATTCACGAGGGTTCAATGGGGCTGTTGTGTTATTACATCTTCAAGCAAATCATAATAGCTAAAAAATGAAAAAATTACTAATGTAAGAATGCTTCAAACCTTCAAATGCGAGAATATCTTCCATCGCCAAAAACAAATGCTCAACGCAGTGAAAACAACTCAGTAATGAATAACACCTATAAATGATTAATTTCCCAATAATAAGACCTCTATTTTATTTTATTTTTTTGAGTAGAATAAAGCCTCATTTCAAAAGCATAAATTTTTATGGTAATCTGAAATTAATTTTATTGAAAAAAATAGAAAAGAGAGCTAGGGAATTGCATTTTCTATATATAATAAATAGTATAAGTATAGATGAAAAAACACAACAATAAAGATACCTAAGATTATAAATCACATGCACTAAATGCAAGATCACGCAACTATGCTATGTGTTAACTGTTAACATTGACTTTTATCCTAGAATGGCTATCTCATTACCTATGTTTTGTCTTTTGAGAATGCACTTTGTTCCTCCACTTTAATATTTAAATTTCCTTTCAATTCATCACAATAAATGTCGATAATATTTACAGAATATGCTGAAAATTGATCAAAAATTACAATAGTTATCAGTGTAGTCAAAATGCCAACTAAGCAACTACTTTTTTTTTGGTTAGCCTGAGCAACTACTTTGCCTAGTTGGGACCGGTAGTGCCTGCATCGACATCTAGGTAGGCGCTCATTATGACGGGGCCTGGCAGTCTTGGCCTAGGTGCTAAAGCGCTACTGATAATGGTGGTTTCTCAAGACCCACATAACTTATTTATTAATAAATAATAAAGTAAAACTAATTTTACTTAATATCAAGGAGGTATAATGGGAAAAAAATGTTTTAGGAATCTCTCTCTCTCTCTCTCTCTCTCTCTCTCTCTCTCTTGTATATGTGTGTGTTATCTCTATGTATATATCAAGACCCTTATTTATTTTTATTTTTGCAATAACATTCTAGTCTTACACTTGCTTTATTTCCAATTTTTAATATTTATTGTCAACATTACATAACAATGTTTAAGTAAATTAATAAATAAAGTAATTTTTGATCACCTAGGCATTGGCTAACCCATACCTAGGGGATGCCCCGCTTTGGCAACCCCTATCTCCTAACTGTCACCTGGATGCTTTGATTACATAAATAATTAAAAACTATTAAAAAGACTACCAAGCTCAGTAAGGGCTCATTTGGTTCAAATTATTATAAGCGCTTATTTGAGACATAATTGCTTGTGTCCAGATTATATTCTATGATAGTGTTTGGTTCGACTCGTCATAAGTGCTTTATGTAATAACTGATTATGGAAATAACTGGTGATTCCGTAATCTCGTTAGGGGGTGATTATTGTGGAGTATAACCACTTATGACCTTTAATACTATGTGAAAATTATTGTAAGCACTCAAATTTGCACGTAGCAAGGCCTACAAGATCCACTAAGCTTGAAAGATAATTTTTTTATTCTTTTTTTAATGACTAAAATACCCTTTTCAAAATGATTAGATTATCACTTAACAACAGAGTGCCAGCCAAATAGGATCAGTTAGTGCTTATGGACAACAGCACTTATTCATGACAACACTTATCGACTGCAATAATCCGAACCAAATGGGCCCTAAGGCATTGTCATGCTATTCAAATTTTTGTTTGTAGTTATCATGACTCATGAGAAAGGACCTGCACATGAGGACAATGATTGGGAAAGGAAGTAAAAGAGAAGGCAAACTTGCATGGTTTTCTACCATATTTTTCGCAGACAACATATAGCAAAAATACTCCTTATTGCAACTGAAGGAAATATTTATCCTTTGTTGATTTCCTAGATTTTTTATGAAGTTGTAAACATTCGATATAAACATCATATCACTTCAATAGTTGTAACTTCTAAGGATATGCTAAGTTTAATGTAAGCTTTGCCAATAAAAGTAATATTGCTTCAGCCAACCTCTCTTGCTTTTGAAACCAACACTTTCCCATTTGACACTAGTACACTACTAATTATACTTTGTGCTATGCACTTTTACGTAGCCAGCTCCATAGTTATCAGAGCGAGAAGCGAAAACGAAAAACAAAGCGAAAACGAGAAGCGGGGCTAAAAAAAACCTTAGAAAACAAGAAATGAGAAATGAGATATAGGCTCCTCATTCCCATTATGTTATTATGAGTAGTTATAACTTCTTCTTTTTTCTTACATGAGATTTTTGTGAAAAAGTAGGTGTCTTAGGTTCCAAACTAATGATACTTGCTTAGAGTCTACACGTTAGGCTATAGACTGTGGTCTACTCACATATAGTTCCCTTTGACTACTAAATGAAACGTGATGGAAGCGAGCTTCTTAGGAAGCGACTCTGTCCAAGGAAGCGAGCTTCTTACAAAGCCAGTTTGTCTGAGGAAGCGAGTTTAGGAAACAAGCTTCCCACCTTGTACATAGCTTCCCTGCAACTATGGTCAGCTCTAAGGCATTTCACAACTTAATAAACCCAATCGAGTTTTTGATCTCTATTAGTGTAATCCATTATAATGTATTTATGGAACTAGTTTACGTAGCTAGATCTAAATATTTAAGACTTGTCTCTATTATGCATTAACTCTGCAGCTTCCCCTGAATTAATTAGGGGGTGAATGTAGTGGTCTGGTTTTCAAATACCAAACACTATAAATTAGAAAGCTTTAAATCTAATCAAAATGATTTGTTGATAGCAAACCTTTCTCATTCCATCAGGAACATTAGATACATGTACACTTCCTGCACCATTTTCTTGAAACTGTTGACACCTACATAATAGACATCAACATTAAAGACATTTTCTGTGCTAGATAGATATTAAAAAAGAGAAAGATTCAAGACTTTAGGAATTCATTATAGAGAGACATGATTGCTTGCATGGAATCTAGAATCCAAGATTATAACTTTCTAATAATTTTTTTTTCTTTATCAGTAAAGCAATCATATATACTTATGAAAGAGCAACAAGCCACAAAGGAAGTAGGAACAAAGAAGACAAGACAAAAGCACAAGAGGTCACAAGGATATGAACTCATAGACTAAAGATAAAAAGAAAGAAAGAAAAGAGATCGAAAAGCTACAAAAGGAGGCTCCAGCAATACACAATGGAGCCGGCAACACAAGCAAATTAGATTAGACAACTCCGAAACCTTGAGGTCATCCCTCACAGAGCACCAATCTAACAGTAACCACCGGACACTTGTGCAGATCTGCTGAGAGGGGGAAACTACATCATCAAAAACCCATTGATTCCTTTCTAGCCAAATTGACCACACTAAGGCCCCGAAAGATAGGCCCACAACACAGTGGCAAGGGCCTCCAACCTCACCAATAGCTAAGTAGATAAGAAGTTCCAAAAGGAACTCAGGAGGACCCACGCCACCTCTAATCGCCAGGAAGAAGTGGCTCCAAATAACTGTTGCAAATGGACAATGCAACAACAAGTGAACCACCGATTCTTCCGCCTCAAGGCACATAAAACTACGATTAGCCATCCTCCACCCTTTGTTTTTCAAATTGTCACAAGTAATAATCTTGTCCAAGGTTGCAAACCAAAGAATAAATGATACCTTAATTGGAAGTTGGAACACCGGGGTTCAAACACAACATTAGTTTTAAAACCAAAAGGAGACAAAATGTTAAAAATGGGTTTCATAAATTTTGGTCAACCCAAAAAAAGATAGTTGAATTGTGTTCAAAACTTTGAATCGTGGCGAATCCTACAATTTGACCTCATTCACGATTTACAAGTTGAATCAAATCATTATTTTGACTAATTCGATTTTAATCGTGAATCGCAACGATTTAACAATCATGCTTTCCTCCATTCCAATCGCATCTCTTATATATCTTTATATCTATATATATTATTTTCATTTTTATCACTAAGGGTGTATTTATAGTTGCTTTAACATTTCCTGAAGTTTCAACTAAACATTCTATTTTTTCAAAAAAAATATTTATAATTTGAATTTTGAAAATTAATGACGGGAAAAATCCCAAACTTCAGCCCAAATTATTGATAATTCACATATTTGACCTGTGAAATTTCCCATGAAGTCTAAGTTTAGAAGCTTGTTTATGAAAACTTATCTACACCACTTTTAGCTAAGGAGTAATCTATTTCTTTTGCTCTCATTAGTCAATACACACTGCCAAACATCTATGAATACCACAACTAGAATAACCAAATCTAAAAATTAAAAATATAGAGGACCTTGTAGCTCATCTGGTCAAAATATGGCACCTCAACCATGAGGTTGTATGTTCAAGTCCAGTTTACCCACCCAAAAATAAATTTAATATATATATATATATATATATATATATATATATATACATAAAAACATGATGAGGTTACGGAACCTACCACTTTTCACTGCGCATGGGCTCACCAATGTTATTAACACCTTCATCAACTTCAGGGGTACTTATTATATCTGATTTTCCCTTTATGTTGGACGACTTGTGCTTCCTGACTCCCTTTCGACGGCTGCTTTCCTTCTGCTCTGTATGGACATCATTTTCAACACTTTCAGGAATTACTGGACATTTTACAGGGCTAGTAGTTCTAGTTTTCTTTCTTCTCCTGTGATATAAAATATGAAGAAGTGAGTTATATGCCCAAACAATAGTTAAGTAATTGTTTGCAAGCTACGTTGAAAGAAATTCGAGATTAAAAAAAAATGTCAGTCTGGTACAAGAATAGGAAAGACAAACTTAGAAAGTGTATACGGGATACTAATCAATAAGTTTCAAGATTAATTCAATAACAGATATAGCTGAAATGTTGATGGCTGTGAAGATGCTACCAGGGAACAACAGGCTTGCAATGTTCTTTATTTTCTGTTTTGAGTATCGATTCACGACCTCGTGAACTATTCTCTGTCTCTATCTTTGTAGTTTTTGGTGTTCACTTTCTTATATATATACATTTGCTTGGATTATCAATAAAAAAAATGCTCATAATATTGCTTTCAGCAGGGCTTGATGTTGTCTCCCCTAATAACTCATAAGGCAGCCCCAAGTAACTCAACTTCATTTGATGATGACTTTGGTGCCAGTTAGGCAGGCATTGCACTAGATAAAAATTTTCTCTTCGCTTTCTTCATTTATTTTTATTTGTTGCTGTGTTACATAACATAACAAGATAGTGACGGATTCGTTGGCCATGCATGATGTGATTATACACAGATACCCTCTCATAGTTACCGTGTTTATTATTAAAATTAATGAAAAACCTAAGATTTCCCATTTCTCACATGGTATCAAAACCAGCGAGAAGAAAGAAATCCAGACAGCCTTCGTATGGTGTTGATTAGTATTTTTTTTTTCCTTCTAGTTACCATTACATTACAAATGGTGATCTAATTCAAAATTCTAACAAATAAATCGCTAGTGTAACTTAAATGACATACAAGGAACAAATGACCAATTCATGCATAAGTCATGGCATTCACATATGCAGTCCATCTCACAAAAACTAGTATACATGTAAAAATGTGGTTCAGCTATTTACATAGCTTTTGAGGTCAACTGAAGACAAGTTAGTTATGTCATATGTGAAACGAAGACTATTGACAGCACCAGTGAGAACAAGCGCACTGAATGAAATGTCGAAAAGGACATGGTTCAATGTAGCTATAAATGATTTAAATGCAAAGAATGGAATGGAGGAACATGATTCATGTAGTCGACCCCAAATGTCATCGCAAGGCTTGGATGATGATGATAATGATTCAGCATTCAGTGATGTTGCTTTGAAGATTGTAACGCAGCTAACGCTTTCTCCACGTCGTATACCAAAGTCTAGGCAAAAAGTGATAAAGAAACTAGTTTATTGAAGCTCATTCACAGAAGAGCAGTGATTAGCTGACCCCGCATTTCACTATCTAGTTGACTGTTGTGCCCCATGTCCCTTTTAACCTCCTTTTAATTATGATTAAACTCAACTAAATTAAGGTTAATATGTTTTTTTTTTCTAAAGCCAAGGTTGGATGGGTGAACCCTAGGGGTGAGTGAATCTTAACCACAACTAGTGGGTGTTAAAAAGCTAGGTGTAGACAAATGAGGACTTGCTATGTAGCGAAATCCACGGTCCAGTAAACATTTCACTTCACAGAATTATCATGCATTACTAATAAAGGAGGGGCACATAGTTTGAATACAAGAAAAACAATGCCACATATGTTCAAAGCTACAACAGATGAAATCATGAAATATCTCTCAAACTCCAATGTGTAGCTGAGCATAAGTTGGTTGACCTTCAACACCTTGAGAGAGTGATAATTTGGTGACATTACGAGCATTGTGTAAAATAGGACATTGAGAACTAGAGAACTTCAAATCAAACACATTGCAAACCTAATGTGGAATGAATTAATTTGAGAAGACGAAGAAAAATCACAGCTGCGTATATCATACCAACTGAGGGCATTTACAATAAAAAAGAATATAGATCACCCTATGTCTATGTTGTAAAGGAAAATGGAAAGGCACATGTATAACCAAGTTGATAATGTTAAACACATTAATATTCCTGAGTAATAAGCACCCCCAAAGTGGACTTCATAAAGATAAAATAAAGAATCTTTAGACGAAGGGATGTAAGAAAATACTGTGAACTTTGGAGTTTATTTGATGACTTTCTTTTCTTCGAGATTGTTTTTTCATTTGAAGTATTTTCGACAACCAATTGATCCTCTGGGTGGTCATATTTATCCTCTTCAGGTTCACTTTGGTAGCCTCCAGTCTCTTCTTCAAACTCCTTAATCGCTAAAAGCTTTACCCCATCAAGAACAGGTCGCTTTTCCTCAATATCTGAATCCTCGGCAGATTTTGCCTGATCGCCCACCCTAATAATGTCTGTCAATGCACCTCCTTTCTTTTTCACCCTGATAGAAAGGTAAAGTGTAGTTGTCATATAACAACATCAAATTATAGAATTATAACATAAATAGGCACAAAAAAAAAAAAGGTGGTAGTCAAGAAGTTTAGACATAAATTGACCTGATGATATCTCTATCCTTTAAAATGCGAGTTGATTCAAATGGTGGCAAAACAAATCCATCCATCTGCAATAAGATTTGTTTGATTAACGTAGTGAACCAGTCCTAAATAAGAAATTCACATGCACTACTTCTTCTACCCCTAATCAATCATTATGATTACGTCGATAACTAAGTAATCAGGAATGGACCATATCATGTGTTGAAAAAATCCATTGCATTGGCAACATTCTGAGACCAAGCTCTAGTTTGGCCAAGCCTCGCAAATAATACATTCATAGCAATCAAATATAATGAAGAACTTCCTATGATACCCATCACTTTTTTTTGGTCACCTGTATCGTGGCAGATAAAAATGAAAAATAAAGTGAAAAATGAAAAATAAAGTAAAAACCCTGTTAACACCTCCATGAATTGGTACGCAAAACAAGAGGACTCACGCACTGAGCAGTTACAAACTACCCAGATATGCTTTTGTGATCAATAACTTCCTATTATGCCTCTGTAACTAAAATCATCCCGAATCGCCGCAAGCATATCAACAATTTCTATGATCTTCACCTTCCTATATTAAATGGAGCTGCTGAAAGTATGGAGTACAACTAGAAACCTAAATTTCAACCAGCATTTGAGTTGAGATTAGGGCAAAGAGAGACTTACAGAGAGGATGAGGCCATTAGGGCAAGAATCTTCGAGGTCGAAAGTGAAAATGAGTTGGGATGCGAGATCGGAGATGGTTTCGTGTTCGGGTTTGAGGAGAAGCCAGCTTCGTTTCAATCCCTCCGACTTCCGAGACTTGCTGAGGAGATGACGATCGTCGAACAGCAAACGGAGTCTTACGGTCTCCATGCCCCTATCTGCGAACTGCAAACTCGCTTCTTAAACCCTTCTCTTTGGTGGGTTTTTGCCTTTTGGTGGGTTTTAGATTTTATTTTTCTTCTTTCCAAAATCCAAACTACCCGAAAATAAATAAACTTCAGGGTGTATTGTAAAATGTAAACTGTAAAGGGGAACCCTAATCCACCAGGTTTGCCCCGTTATTGGACCAATGTTACTTGGTTCGTCGATTCACTCTATTCAAATTCGGATTCGGATTTGCGGTTCACAATTCACCACTTTAAAGTGAACGAATTCGTTAGGGGTAGGATGAGATAATTCGTTTCTCGGTTTGCATAGGTTTTCTAATTCAATTCGTTTGCTTGATTCGCTAATTAAGCTTGTACAAACAAATATATATTATATAATATATTTTTTTGAGCATGTAAATATGCATATACTTATTTAAAAAAATTATAAAAATAAATGCTTTTTTATGAGCAGTCTGTGATCTCAAAGTATAAATTTGCCAAGCTAAAGAAAATACCAGTGAATACTTATAAAAATTTGACAAACCAAAACCATTTTGAAACCACCGTCTGGTTCACTCCATCACATTTCACAAACCAATTTGAACCGAACTACGAACTAGTTCGGGTCCGCTCTAGCATACAATGAACTTGGTAACCTTGGATTGGACTAATAGGAGAACTCAATCGGTTGAGATGCGCACAGGGTGTACTAACCTAACCCTTAACCTGGATAAACAATGACCCAACCAAAATAGTAAAGGGACTCCCCTACACTCCATTAAAAAATCTCCTGAAATGTTGGCATTCCAATGCTCTTATAAGCGTGCGATGTCCATATGTGTGTCTTGTTCATCAACTGAGGCTAGGCCAGTCAAAAAAATCTTGTAACAAGAGTGCTTTACCCGGTCCTGTCCTTGAGGACATTTTTAATGGCCTAGTCAATCCGGGCCCTTGAAAAGCTAGGGCAATATCGGGGTATTGCCTTTACTTGATGAGAATGAAGCTAGGTTTGTCAAAAAAAAAATCCAGTAACAAGGGCACCTTACCTGGTCCTGCTCTTGAGGGCAGGATTATGGCCTAGTCAATCTAGCCCCTTGAAAGGGTAGGGCACAATTAGGGTCTTGCCCTACTTGAGGAATGGGGCTGAATCCTGTAACAAGGATACCTTACTCGATCCTATCCTTGAGGGCAAGAATATGGCCTAGTCAATCTAGGCCCTTAAAAGGCTAGGGCAAGGTTAGGGTCTTGCCTTTAAAAGCAAGGGTAAGTTTAGGACTAACTTTGCCCTGGTCATGCCCTTTGATAGTCATACCCTAATTACATTAATTGTTTGATTATAGCCTTAGTTTGTTATCAAGATATGTTTTGTTTTTATCTATTATTATTTTTTAATTATACTTGTTTTACTTTATTTTTATATTTATTTTAAATAATTATAATCTCAAAGGAAAACAATTCTCGTTTTTCTTTCCCTCCATATGGGCCTGCACTGACCCTTTAGGGAAGTGCTAGGGCCTTGTCAATCCAAGTCCTTAAAGGACTATGACAGGGTTAGGGTCTTGCCCTTATAAGAAAGGACAGCAGCCCTAATTGACACTTTTATTCGCCTCTCTCACGTTTATCAACATTCATCGTCACCTCTCTTTTGTAAGAGAGTACAAAGTATAGAAACTTAATACTGATAATTTTTCAAATGTTTTGAATTATCTTTATTTAATAGATTAGTGTTGAGAATTCAGTTTTCCAAGACAAGTTATGATTATATTTTATTTGTTCTATTAAGCTAGTGAAATTGATGAAAATAAGGAAAAAATGTTAATAAGCGTTGAAATTAGTGCACATTATCCTATTAGTCTTGCGCTGTACATTAATAACTACATGGGTGCAAATCCTCTCCGGAGATAACTGGATGTGGCACATCCGGTTATCACCCCTAGAGGTCGCCACGTGTCTCCTTTGACACCCCTTAACTGTGGGTAAGGTTCACCCACCCCTAGGGTTCACCCAACTATTTTTGGTTTTTTTTTTTAAATATTAATTTTATTTTTAAAATTTAAAAACTGTTTTTAAAGTTTTTTTAATATTAAAAACAATTTTTTAATTTTAAAAATAGAATTAATATTTAAAAAAAAAACCAAAAATAGGTGGGTGAACCCTAGGGGTGGGTGAACCTTACCCACGGTTAAGGGGTGTCAAAGGAGACACGTGGAGACCTCTAGGGGTGATAACCGGATGTGCCACATCCGGTTATCACTGGAGATGATTTGGCACCTAACTACATTCATTGGTATGGATTAGGAGTTAAGTAGCAATATATTCATCAAAGATTTGTTTTTTTTGTTATTAAGTCTGAAAGTTTGGTTTGAAATTATTTAATTTACATATAATTTTTTTTTATTTTGGCATGCATATGAATCAAACACATTTGAAAATAATGTGCAGTTTGACGGGGTCATTGGATCGAGTATCAAAAGAAAATCTCAAATACTCTTTCTTAATTTTATAACTCAGGTGTCCCCCGCCCATTTGGATCAGGACTAATTCTCTAAGATGCGTGCAATAATCCCCAAATACTCACTTATCTCAACCTAACTTGCCAACCCAATGTAATATATATGGTCTATGTAGACTCCCAAACCGACAACCATCACTTGATCAAGTCGCAATGGACCTGTTGTATATATCATAGAACCTGTTGTTTTATCTTAGGCCAACAAAAGGATGGTGCCTGCTTCTAGCGGGCAGGTTCCAGACATATGAAGATCAGAAGAATTATGAGAGGAATAATGCCCTGTTGATCAGGTGAACAATATTTAGTTGCAATGGACCTATTGCAACGACAGTTTCGCTTCAAAAGATATCTCATAATATCACATATGAAAATACACGTTAACCTTAGCTTTTATTAGCTTTTCAAAAGGCGGTGATACCTATTACTTGTATTTTTCTGACAACAATAAATACTAACCCTAACATTCTTTTCTTATTTGGCATGGTGAGGGCAACAAGGCATTCTTTGCAACTGATTATTATTCTGATCAGGTGTGACAACTAAAGAGCTAATCATCAGCTATAGATGACACTTGGACACGCAGGAGCAGGTACCATGATCGCTTAATGACCATCTGATGCTATCATGTTTCTACAAAATGCTATCTAGATTTCCCTGTACTATTTGATGAATGTTCCCTTGTATATTTAATAGTGGAGTGTATATTTAATAGTGGAGTGCTAGCTCCAAACTCTCATGGTAGGTGCAAGACGTGGCCTTGTTACCCTTTTTAATAGGCTTTAAGAATGGAAAGTAAAAAAATTCGAACCAAAAATAACTACACTTGTCACTACCACTTCAAAGCTTGGAAATCTGGGACGGGGCTAGCATTACTCTAAATTTATACTAGTATTGAAATGCAGTGAGCAAGATACCTTTACCGTCCACAAATCACAATGCCATAGCAGTGAATCCAGGTCACCAGACGATGCTACCAAAAACATGTATACTGATTGGAAAATCATTCTGGTCACCGTATTGATGAATTTATTGGGACTGTTGCTGTTTTATCCCGAACCATCCAAAAGCAAGAACAATGAAATAGGAAACAAAGCAGTGAGGCTTTGGAGCTGCGGGATTGATTGGGTAGAAAGTCATGATCAAATAATCACTTTTTTTAAATAATAGTGTTTGGAGAATACAAAGTTGAGAGACTCACCTACATATTCTACGAACACTATTACTTGAAAAAATGAATAATTGACCATTAATTTCTACACAATCAATTTTAACGGAATTGATTTTTGGCCAAAAAAATCCAATCCAAACGCCCAGTTTATCACCGACCGAATTTAGGGCTTCAAAAACCTATTGTAAATGGCTTAAGTCGAGTATACCTAAATGACATAGTCTCTGAGAAGTAAAAAAAAATGGACGTATTCATATGATATGGCATCCGTCTGGCCCGCATATAATACGTGATGTTCCATAACAACGAGATCGGATTCCGTCAAAACTATGGTTAAGATTCATTAATCTTTAGATTCAACAATGTAACCTTGGTTTCTAGAAAAAAATATTTTAAAACTTTTAACTCTAGTTAAAAAATTTTAACCCTTGGATTTAATATTTTTGGGATGTTATAGGTGATAAACTCAGAATGCTGTACCTTCTAGGCTCATTCATACAGCAAATTGCACGGGAGGGCAAACACATTACTGATTACCTTGAGTTAATGAGAGGCCGGTGGGGTAGTTGATAGATCGTATCCCTTTGCATGTGCGCCTTTGGAATGGGTCATAACTCATAAACTGAGAATGCTGAAAATTCTAACTTCTCCCACTATAGTCTACCGATGTTGGATCGCAGCAAGCAAAAGCGTGTTCCCTACTACAAATGAGAGTGGGCCCTACCTCTCTTTACTGTTTATATTTTCAAGTTTTTACTGAGGCATTCTTGGATGAATTCTAAAAGTTTCAAATCTTACACCTGCACAGCCAGCCTGCCAACCGCCGTTAACGACAAGAGTGTGCTCACGAGAATTGCAGAGCAAAGTTATTCCGAGCGCCGTGTTGTTTCCATTTCTGTCTCTCTACTTCAAGGAATTTCAATTTCACTCTTCGATTTCTCAACAGCCTGAGACCAGTAGCCATGAAAGTATCCGTTTTGAGCTCTCTCTTGTTCTTATTCGCTCTTGTTCTTCAAAGGTATTCCTGTTGTTCGCTTTTCTCCTTATTTTTTGTTATAATTTTGCATGGGTTTATGAGAACTCTATGGAGAATTGTTCTGCAGTCTCTTTTTTTTTTTTGGTGGGGGGTTGATCATGAATTAAAATGAAAATACTCAATTCAGGGAGTTGGGTTTTTTGCATGATTTAATAGGAGTTCATCTGTTCAAATTATCAGTTTATTCAAACATGATTGATAAGAAATTCCTTTCTCTAGTCAATTACTCGCAGTATTTTATCCGATATTTATTGATTTTCTGGAATTGTTTCATAAGAGTTTTCAAGAGTTGAATTTGTTTGCAGAGAAAGTAGATACAATTCCAGCTAAAATATGGGAAATACTTGTTGTATTAGTTTCATTGATGAGTGTAAGGGAAAAATCTGATTTGAAGTCGTAAGGGACTACACATCCAGCCTTCCAACACTTAGCCGTAAATGGGCTTCATCCCGAGTTGGGACCACGAGCATCACTATGGCAAAAGTCAATTCATACACGTGTAGTGACAATACGTGGTATTTTGCTTGCCATCCCGAGTTGTCAAGCTGACCATTAACTAGAACTCGACCTGCCAACATTGCTCAATCGAACCCCTAGCAGCTCGATCCAAGCAGAATCAAGACTGACCGACTTGACCTTGTGGTCGAGCATATAGATGATGTTGGTTCCCTATCCGAGCCGAGCCAAGTTTACCCGACCTAATCATCACATGGCCTGAGCAGCAGTATCATCACCCAACCTATAGTCCATCACCCAGCTTGAGCAGCAGTATCATCACCTTGCTTGTAGCCAGAGGAGTTACGGCATGTCGCATCATGGTATAATCCAGAAAGTCCAGGGGTATGGGCAACCACCTAACCTTGATTGACGTGAGATCTCAACCCCTTGCCATGTAAGCAAAAGTGCATAATCTGTTTGCAATATTGTACAAAGCCATGATGGTTGCTGAGTAACTCTCTTGACAGAGTTAGTAGAGACAAAGGACGATTTACTAGTGATCGAGGCCATTCAACCAAGCTATAAAAAGGATTTGAGAACTCATTCAGAAGGGGCTTTTTTTCGGTTAGATTATATTCTTCCTCCCGCCCTCTGGTTCTAGCAAGAGTCAAACTTGATCTTCGAAGTGTCTTTGCAGGTCGGACAATCACCGCACTCGGAGGAGAACATTTCAGCCAAGCAAGAGCAGACACACATATTAGAGGTACCAGATCAGGTTTGAACCCCCACAAAACTGGCGCCATCTGTGGGAAATATCTCTGGAATCCAGTAGACTTTTATGATAGATCTTTCCCACAGGCGGCGCCAATTTTGTGGGGGTTCACACTTGATCTAATACCTTTGATACGTGTGTCTGCTCCCGCTTGGTTGCAATGTTCTCCTCCGAGTGCGGCGGTCGTCCGACCTACAAAGACACTCTTACAATCAAGTTAGTTTTTTGCTAGAACCAAAGGGTGGGAGGAAGAAGATGATCTAACCGAAAAACCCCCTTATGAATGAGGTCTTAAGTCCTTTTATAGCTTGGTTGAATGGTCTCGATCACTATTCAATTGTTCTCTATCTTTATTGACTGTCAAGAGAGTTGGTTAGATGCCATCATAACTTCTGTACAATACTGCAAACTGATTATGCACTTCTGCTATGTGGCAGGGGGTTGAGATCTCATGACAATTTGGGTTAGGTGGTTACCCATACCCATTGACTGTCTAAACCGCACCTTGATGCGACATGGCGTAACTCCTCTGGCTACAAGCCGGGTGATGATACTACTGCTTAGGGCGGGTGGTGGGCTGGGTGATGATACGTTGCTCAGGCCAGGTGATGATCAAGCAGGGTAAACTTGGCTTAGCTCAAATAGGGATCCAACATCATTTATATGCCCGAGCACAAGGTCAGGTCGAGCAATTTGACTCTGCTTGGGTTGGGGATTCGATTGAGCAATGCTGACAGGTCGGGTTCTCTATCTGGTGGTCAACTTGGCAGTTCTGGATGGCAAGCAAAATACCACGTGTTGCCACTACACGTGTATGGATTGACCTTTGCCACAGTGATGCTCATGGTCCCAACTCGGCACGATGCCCATTTACACAAATCGGCTAGGTGTTGGAAGGCCGGACGTGTAGTCCTGTACGGCTCCAAAGTAGATTTTCCCCTTACAAATCAGATATATCCCCTTACAATGAGGAAATTCTTTTATAGACTGTTATATATCATAAATGGCCATAATCTAATACAACTGTATACATAATATTATACTACTGCACATTCTAATATATTAAATTTGGGAAGTACTTGTTGTATTCTTCTAATTGATGAGGAAATTCTTATATAGACTTTTACATACCATAATATAATACATAAGTACACAAAATATTATACAACTATATGTTTTAATATGCTAAATTTGAGAAATACTTATTGTATTATTTTCATCGATGAGAAATTCTTATATACTTTTACATACCATAAACTAGTGACAATCCTTTGCAATGCACGGGGTGCAACTATCAATTATTAATTTCTTTAAATGACCCGTAACACAGGGCTCCGAGGTACATTTTGTCAATAAATAACAATTACAATTTAACTGTACGAGAATCTAAAAGATTATTCATCTGTAGTAGCATGTATCTTCAAATTTAGAAAACAAAGTAGATGGGGTCGACATAAAATGTGCTTTAAGAACATAATGAGTCAACTTAGTGAATAATTGGGACCTATTTTATCCTACTCTTGGCAGCTTTTTTATTCAAAATTAGCAGAGAAATGTCATCTAAGTACTATGGTATGGTTATTGGCCCCCTGTGAGTGGAGTTGGATCTAAGGAACACCAATTTGAGCCACACCTCTTTTAATATTTCATATAAATAAGCCTACTGAAAGCGCTGTAAAGTTAATAGGTGAATGCTTATAATGACCCCATAGAAAAGTTCCTAAATGATTGTTTTGTTCAGTGAATGTTTTGGGGTTAGGTGGATTTAATTATCTAACATCTTAAATAAAAATTACTATAGTGTATTTGTAGAGTGGGTTCTGAATTGAATGCCTCACCAGTGCCTTAATAGAGATTCCATTTTTAGAGTGAATTCTATTGTTCTCTTGAAATTGAATGCTCCACCAGGGTCTTCACAGAGATTCCGTGATAGAATCATTTACCACATGCCTGGATACAGTCAATTCTCATTGCTTCTATAGTTGTTTCTGATGCTGTAATTGATATTGAAACAATTTTCATGTGGGAATTTAGACCAAAGTGGTTTCCACTTGCAAATCCACTGTCTACTTATGCAGCTACCTACTTCAAAGGCGATCGGATGGAAACCCCTTTCCAGAGTGTTCTTACATTCAAGGAGGTCACTAAACAATTAGCACTAAATCACTTATCATTACCCATCTCTGGTGTGCCTTTTGATTTGCTTTCGGATAAACCACAGTTTCAACCTTAGTTACCCACACTGAGGAACCCCGAAATTTCCAATTGCACATTCATAGACATCTTTCAATGGCTCAGGACCAGTCACGTGTAAATTGTTGTTCTTCACCACACATCTACCAAGACAGGAATCCCAGAGAAGAAAAATGCAGATGAGAACCAAATTCAACACCAGTGACTTTACCTCACTCAATTGATCATAATAGATGAATCATGATATAAAAAAAATCCTTTCCTCGAGAACTCAATAATAAAGGCAACCCAAATCAAGAGTCGTTCAGGAACTAAGTGGTGCCGTTGGGATTTGGGAATACAAGGACACGTTTACCAAAAGTCATAAGACTTTTCAAAAGGGCATGTTTACCAAAAGCCATAACTCTTCAAAGAGTCATAACTCTTCAAAGAGATGTTGCAATGTTTAAAATGGATTGAGAGAAAGATAAAAGGATTGCAAAGCTTTAGCCTACAGCCGTCCCGACACTTTCTCACACCCTCTTCTCGCTTTGCCTAAAATTGCTATACAACTGCCACGTGTCCACCCAACTTCTTCGCTTTCATTAGTAGTAATAAGAGATTGCCTAATCTAATACCACTGTACACAAAATACTATACAACTATACATTCTAATATGTTAAATTTGGGAAATACTTATTGTATTCTTCTAATTGATGAGAAAATTCTTATATGGACTTTTATATATCATAAATAAGAGATTGCCTAATCTATATAATTGTACACAAAATATTATGCAACTAAAGATTCTAATATGCTAAAATTTAGGAAATTTTTGTTATATTCTTCTCATTGATGATGGAATTCTTATATAGGCCTTTACAAACTATAAATAAGAGATAGCCTAATCTAATACAACTGTACATAGAATGTTATACAACCATACATTCTAATGTGTTAAATTTGGGAAATACTTGTTGTATTCTTCTCATTGATGAAGAGATTCTTATATAGACTTTTCCATATCATAAATAAAAGATTGTCTAATATACAAATGGACATAGAATATTATACAACTATACTTTCTAATATGTTAAATTTGGGGAAAACTTGTTGTATTCTTCTCATTGATGTCGGAAATTTTAAATAGACTCTTCTGTACCATAAATAAGAGATTGCCTAATACAGCTATACACAAAATATTATACAACTATATGTTCTAATATGTTAAATTTGGGGAATACTTCTTGTATTCTTCTCATTGATGAGAATTGTTTGATATAGACTCTTACGTACCATAAATAAGAGATTGTCTAATCTAATACAACTGTACTGTACACATAATATTATACAACTATACATGCTAATATGTTAAATTTGGGAAATACTTGTTGTATGCTTCTCATTGATGAGAAACTTTCTTATATAGACATTACATATAATAAATAAGAGATTGCCTAATCTAACACAATTTAAGGATGCATTCTGATAAAGAGAATGCTCACGAGAATTGCATAAAGAAATTGTTATGGGCGCCATGTTGTTTCCATTAATGCTGTTTAATTTTCATCTCTACTTCAAGGAAATTCAAACTCAGTAGTCAATTTCTGAACAACCAAACCTGTAGTCACGAAAGTATCCGTTTTGAGCTTTCTCTTGTTCTTAGTTCTTACTTGGTCTTGTTCTTCAAAGGTATTGCTATTGTTCGCTATTCTCCTTATATTTGTTTTAATTTTGCATGATTTTATGAGAGCTCTATTTGTTTTGCAGTCTTTTTTTTTTGGGGTGTGGGGTGGGGGTTGAAAAATACTAAATTCAGGGTGTTGGGTTTTTAATGATTTAATAGGAATTTATATGCTCAAATTATCATTTTCTTCGAACTTATGGTTGATAAGAAATCTCCATATCTAATCAATTGCAGTATTTTATCTTATATTTATTGATTTTCTGTAATTGTTACAGAGGTGCTCAAGAGTTGAATTTATCTGTTTCATGGAATTATTGAGGAATAGATAAACCAATTTTAGGAAATTATCTGCAAATTATTAGTTATTTTATATATGTATTTATTGTACTTGATCCGAGTAGGAGTTCTGAAGATGACTTTTTATTTATTTATCTCATGAAGTAATGAAGGAAAGAAAGTACCCAAATCAGGAAACTATCTGCAGTAACACATTCAACAATATTTTTTGAACCATTTGTTATAGTTATTAGCTGAATTACCGCAATTTTTTGAAACTGATAAGGAATAAAGAGAACCCACTTCAGGAAATTATTTGTAATAATTCCTTAATATTATACAAGGGGTTTGTAAGATTTTGTTGTTTGAATTTGTTACATCCCTGAATCGATGAATAAAAATATACATTTTCCTCCAGTACTTTTGTTTGTTTACAAATATTGCTGTTTGGGTTCCTTGAGATTTAGTAGCTAGATTATCAGTTCCATTAAGCTAATGATGTACAAAAGATTAACCCTTCAGGAAATTATCTGATGCTCTGCCTGAGAAACACCAAGAGCATGCTATCTTCCCACCAAGAGGTTGGAACTCCTATGATTCCTTTTCATGGACCATATCTGAAGAAGAGTTCTTACAAAATGTGGAAATCATCTCCAAGAGGCTACATGGTCATGGGTATAAGGTGCAAACAATAGATCACAACTATAATTTCACTTTGTTGTGGATTAATATCTTAGTCTATTTGTGTTGCAATATGAAAGAAGATGAAAGGTCTTTGCAAATGAGACTTAACCTTTTCTCTGCAATTCCTTGTAGTATGTTGTGGTGGATTACCTCTGGTATAGGAGAAAGGTGGAAGGTGCTTACACAAATTCTCTTGGATTCGATGTGATCGATGAATGGGGGAGGATGATCCCTGACCCCGATAGATGGCCTTCTTCCAGGGGTGGCAAAGGGTTCACTGAAATAGCCACAAAAGTACATCGCATGGGTTTGAAGTTTGGGATTCATGTTATGAGAGGAATAAGTACACAGGCAGTCAATGCGAACACCCCCATCTTAGACACCATCAAGGTCTTGTTCCTCCTTCCCACCAGAATCTCTTATTTCCTTCTTTTTTGGTGCTAAATGATGCCATATTCATGAGAATTTAATTGTAACAAAGAAACTGAAAGTACACACTGTTTACAATGTTTGGTGGGTATGATGGGATCAAACGATTCCATGAACCCTTTACCATCAAAAAATGAAAAGGAAAATGGAAACCATGAAGTCAAAATTGTGATTCTGAACTACAATTATCATTAAAAGCTATTGCTTGAACCTTCATTCGTGTTTCCATTAGGGGGGTACCTATGAAGAGTCTGGTCGACTGTGGCAAGCACAGGACATAGGGCTGAGAGAGAGGGCTTGCGCATGGATGTCACAGGGTTTCATGAGTGTGGATACCAAGTTGGGAGCCGGAAAAGCCTTCTTGAGGTCACTCTATGAGCAATATGCCGAGTGGGGTGTCGACTTTGGTAATTCATTTATTTCCAATTGATTCTCATCCTGTTTCGTTCTTATTCACAGCCATGCATTATACACCTCAAAGGTAGGAACCATACTATTTCACATATTTCTATCAAAGATGATAACCCTTAAAGGAATTTGTAGCCTTATTTATTTTGATTGGTGAACGTATTGGTTGATCTTGTTGCAGTACCAGCTATTTCCTTCCTATATTATAGTGATCAGGAAATGTAAGGAATTTAGTATCCATAATCAACCACTACTGAACATTTCAATCAGATAATCATTTGATCCTGCAAGGTCAAATTAGAATATCTGAGTAATTACTTTTATATTGATTGTTTCTGGTTTTTCTTACAGTGAAACATGACTGCATCTTTGGTGATGACTTGGATGTAGACGAGATAAGCATCGTGTCAGAGGTACATTGTAATGTCCTCGTATTCTACTATAATGATAGTAAAATTCCAGCTGAAATATTCTTTCTGGATGGTCTTCAAACATACTTGAGGGGATTGCAGAGAAAGCAGATAATATATGAAGCACCATTGTGCAGGTTCTGAAGAATCTGGACCGCCCTATCTTGTATTCTCTCTCTCCTGGAACCAGTGCAACACCAACCATGGCCAAGGATGTAAATAGTCTGGTGAACATGTACAGGATAACAGGGGATGATTGGGATTCATGGGGAGATGTCGCATCTCATTTTAATGTATCAAGGTACATCAGTGTTCTTCGGTTCAGTTTAAGAGCTTTCCAGTTCAGATTACTATTCCAACACAAATTCCCAGTTCTGGCATATAATTTTGCATCAGGGATTTTGCTACTGCAAATATGGTAGGAGCTGAGGGCTTGCTGGGGAAATCATGGCCTGACTTAGATATGCTACCGCTGGGATGGCTTACTGATCCAGGTGATAAAACTTTGCACACCTAGGTGTGGATCGTTGTTTGACTTGTTTCACATGACCCTTTTACTTTGAAGGGGTGGATAAGTTGGGGTGAACCCACCACCTAACAGTTGGAAAACAGAACATTATCAACTTGAGCCATGCACTCAACTATGCCACTTTTGGTTTCAGGAACAAAGTTCTCATGAAGATCAATCCTGTCATATGGAAACCTTTTACCACTAGAGAAATACATTTTTGACCATGGTCTTGGACTGTTGGAACAAACTCAGACTTTGTAACATTATCTTTCAGTGAAAATAAAATTATTTAGTGGAATTTTATTCTTTTCATGGTTCTGAACTAAAGATTTAATTTATGTCATTGCTACTTTCAACAGAAATCACCAAGCATACATGGTTGTCCTGAAATGTTGATATAAGAAGTTTGCAAGGACAGCTAGAAAGCCTCAATTAATTTGCATACCTTCTTTGATACCAGGTTCAAATCAAGGTCCACACAGAACATGTAACCTCAAACTAGATGAGCAAAGAACTCAGGTACGTGGGTCTAATTATGAATGAGTGAGATTTTATACGGTTTTTTAATATAAAAAAATAAGAAGAATTTTGTGACATAAATTTTCTATTGACAGATGACTCTATGGTCTATGGCAAGGTCTCCTCTCATGTTTGGAGGAGATCTGAGGAAGCTTGACAAGACCACATACAATATCATCACAAATCCTACTCTACTGGAAATAAATGCTTTTAGCACAAATAACATGGAGGTATGTCACCACTTACCAGTTTTATTATATCAGTCCTTTTTTGGAAAGAAAATATTTAGAGGTTCACAATAGCATATCACTGTGTTGCATTTTCAGTTTCCTTACATTATTGGTACAAAAGATCTCAGTAGTAGCAATCGGGTTCTCCCTTGGCGAACAAGAAGTCTGAAGGATGTGGGAACATCGGATGCACGTGTTTTGGGTCTCATTAGCTGCAGGGATCACAAAACAAATGGTTGGGTTATTGAAGCTATTGACCAAGATCTTGAACGCGTCTGCTGGAAAGATAACTTTGGAAGCAAATACAAGCCACCATTCTGCCTATACAAGAGAAAACCTCTCTCGGCGTCGTACGGAATCCTTTACCTTACTGTGATCAAATTATTACAATTTTTTTATAATTGTTATTATTATTTTCATTCTAAACTTAATTTCTGTGATGATGATGTAGAGATGAAGAGATATTCTATAAACAGCAATATCAAGGGAAACTCTATTTATTAGCAACCGACAACATGGAGTTTTGCTTGGATGCTTCTCCAAACCGGAAGCTTACTTCAAAAGAGTTAAGGAGTTATTCATTATCGCCTTGCAAATGGAATGCCAATCAGGTATCTGTCTAGTTCTAACCTATAAGACCCGGCTTTGCAGTTTCAAATATCCCTTGAGGATATAGTTTGCTTAATTCCAGTAGTATAACTACTCCTCTCTGTGTCAAGAAGTCAATGCGTACAGATTAGAAACCAGCTTGCACATCATCTATCCCATTGTGAACCACTGATAGAGAACCGCACATGAGAAACTGATGGTTGCGTGCATTAGCATAAGCTAAAAGCCTTTCTGACAATAACTGATATGGGCACCTGAGTTTGATAGTTTGCATTTTCCCAGTGAGTTGCATCCCAGTTGCATCATACTGGGTTAAGCCATCCATTGATAGATAATACAGGGAATATTAAGATTCAGTAGGTATATTAGAGGCCCATTCATTTAGCCTCACCGTGAATTAAAATAATTTTAAGAACATGAAAAGTATAGAATAATGAAAAACAAAAAATACAACAATAACAACAGGAAAAAAAACCCGAGTATGTGACAGAGTAATTCACATCAATCATCATTTACCGCTTCTACTATAAATGATGATTAGATCATACATGCTGGAAAGAGAAACCAAATGGCACACGTGATTGAAAGTTCTAGCTATAAACAAAAAGGAGAGAACTATGTATTGTAATAAAAAATATTTTGGACTCTTTTGGAAGCATTTCGGACTTAAACCGCTTTAAGCCGCATAATGCCATGTCTTGATGTGTAATCCTTGACAGCTTTAAGAAACAATGAACTCACTTGTTTATATTCCTGCGATGACTTTATGGTTATACAACTACAACTGGTTTGATTCTTCTATTCCAATATTGTGCACTTGGCCATTTTTGCCTCTTGTTTTGTATAAGTTCAAGCTTTTTCCAAGTCATATTCAAATGAATGAAAACTAACAAGCTTAAGCTTAACAGATGTGGGAATTAAACCTTAATGGAACCCTGGTAAACAGTTATTCTGGTCTATGTGCAACAGTTGAGACAGTCAAAGGTAATATATTTCATATATTTTTTAAAAAAATGTAATAACAAGTATCTGAAAGCTAAATTTTTCTGATTACATAATTATTCATTCATGTAGCTAATGTCGAATCTGGCGGAATTCGCTCTTGGATTGCAACTGGAAGAAGAGGTTCGGTTACCTAAGATCCTCAATTTCATTAGGGTTAAAGAACATCCTTATATATCTTTAGCTAGTACTCCTATTTCTGCATTGATCCGATGAACCAACATGCCTATTTCTCATGCTTTGAGGGAAATTTAAGGTGTCTAGTTTTATTAATTTTGGATTTCTCCACTCTCATGATTCTTTTCTTGCTTATGCAGGAGAAATATTTGTTTCTTTTTTCAACCTAAGCCCCGAAAAGATGGTAATATCTGCAAAGATATCGGACCTAGCCAAGGCGCTTCCTGGTAGAAACTTGATTAATGCTTCATGCACTTACAGAGAAGTATGGAGTGCAAAAGACTACGGGGTAACAAAATATTCGATATCTGCTGAAGTTGATACGCATGGCTGTGCTCTGTTTGTCCTGAATTGTAGTTAGTTCTGAATGAGTTTTTATTTAATTATAGATTCCAATTGAGTATTCAACAGTGGGTGAAAACCATTATTGTCAAACTAGGCCTATATTAAGATTGATCCGCAAAAGTTTAAATGGTATGTGTTCCATAATTTTTACAATATATCATCTCGCATTTACTTATTTATACAATATTTGGATATAAACCTATCCAAAACTGTTGAGTTCATGTTAAAGAAAAGAAAAATCAGATGTCAATTCTCAAAATTGCCATCAAGACATTATTCATGGTGGCTATATGCTGGGGGTCACAACCCTTTGCGAAGAGTGCCAAAAACACAGAATGGCCCAATGGATGATCTATGCCAAAGCAAGATCCACGATATCCTTCAGGAGCTCTAAAGACTCAGAAGAACCTCCAAGCTCTCTCCACCAGGGGTTGGTGCAGTTGGCTAGCATCCCAGGTTTGCTCCCTGTGGTTGTGTGTGTGACTCTCACTCCTCGACTTACCCTGGTGTCCGTAGGGAAAATTCCGAGTGGCTCGGTCCGAAGGGACTAGTCCTTGCCTCAAAGGATTTGGGACACCCTCCATTACCCAAAAAAAAGAGACTCAGAATAACCTTCAAGCTCTCTCCACCAAAACCCCGAGTCCCTTGACATTCGCTGCTCCTTAATAACCTCTATTCTTCACTACAAATGAGGTTTAACCAATCCAAAAACACTAATCTTTGCTCCCCCAGTCCATTGATGCTGTTGATGCTTTATGAGCATAGGAGGGGATTTTGCAGTATTATATGTCCTGAAGGCCTACTGCAAAATCAAATGCAGTCTTTATCTATTTTGTCCATGTGAGCTTCCTAGCCAGCTTCCATAACAGCATCCCTCTAGTTTGACTAATGTTTAGATGTGACCTCCATTGTAGATGAGTTGGAGTGATGAATCTAAACTCGTCTGTTCAATCGCCAAATATGAACCGCCAATCCTTCCCCATATGCTGTAATACCTGTCATAGAAGCCTAGCTGAAATCCTCAGTTGCAATCTCAGCTCCTCCAATCTGAAATTTAGCATCAAGGTAATCCGGCGAGAAACTCGACCATAGTGACTCTTCCTTCAAATGCTTATAAACAACCCAGAAGCTAGAACAATCAGTATATATGAATTCTTCCTCTTTGAGCTTGTATAGGGCACAACATATTTTAAAAGAATCACTGTTCCAGGACTAGGAGAAGGATTTACAGGGAGAGCAGAGGCTTCCCAATTCAAAACTGGGTTGTCCCTCATGACAAGTAGTGTGGTCTGAGGGAAGATGGCCGCAAATGGGTCTAAGCTATTAGCTGCCTTTGTATAATCGGATTCTTCGATTTGGTACGTCAAGGCGCGTCACACTATTGCTTCTATCATATCTATTAGGACATGCTCACTGGACAGGTTCTGCAACCTCAACACCATCAACGTTTCCGAAACCGAATTATACTCTACAAGAGTCTGCGGCTTCAGCAACCTTCCAAGAGTTGCACTGATATGTAGAGTCTGTAACAAAGCCAAAAGAAATGGACATGAACATGGCCCAAGAGAACCGACATTAGGAATAGTAGATTATGGGAATGATGATTTATCGACCTCAATCTTGGGAACTAGGTTGATAATAAAATTATACATTGCGGAGTTTAACGAAAATTAGAGTTGCGTGGTAGTATAGTATATGCAGCTAATCATATGGCACTACTTGTTCTATCAAAAGCTGTGGACATCCTAAAAGAAGTTAGGACCCCTCTATATATTATGTCCGGCAGTGCAAGCCTGTATGGAAGCTCGGATTGTGTCCGACCTAAGCTTAATCCTATAGGTAGTGTTACCATATCCCTTGAATTTAAGAGACTTCAACTCTCTTCGATAAGCGTTTGCGGCCTCTAATGATTTAAGTTTCATCAAATATTATTAGTGTAAGAAGCCATTTAAGTGCAAGGGAATTTTTGCAATATTGTTTTCAGACCAACAATTTGAAATTTAAATCAAGTAGAAAAGAAAACATAACCGTCCATTGGTCACCAATGGTAGTGAATCTCTTGCTTGGATGAACTGAAATCGATTCTTATGAGTTGATGTGACTGTTAAAAAGCCTTGACCAACTACCAATACTAACTTTTCATTTCCCACCTAGTAACCTAAGATAAATGATGCCTATACCTAGGGGTGTCAATGAGCCGGGCGTGAGCTTGCTTGGCTCGGTATAGCCTAATTATTATTTGGGTTGGGCTTGGAGTCTAAAGCCTGTGACCTGTTTCGATAGGCTTCTAACTGGGCTTAGCCTGACTAACCTGACCTAAGTAGGCCTGTTTAGTACATGGCAAAAATTGCACATGATTTTTGGACGGGCCTGTCCGGCTCGATTTGGCCCAATCAATTATTGGGCTGGCCCAGCCCAAACCCGGCCCGTTGCCACTCCCCCCCCCCCAAAAAAAAAGCCCATATGGAGAAACAATGAGGCCCAGCCTGGACTGATCCACTCCCAGGACCAGACCCGTGAGCCCATTATCTGTCCTGATCAAGTCAACACGCGCGGCATTCCCGTACAAAGTAAGCACATGCGGAGCAGAGCCATTTTCCCGCGTATTTCGCTTCCTTACATCTGCAAAACAGTTATACGATCTTCTCTCTGCAATCCCCAGAGCTTTAATGGCGGATTTCTGCATTTTATACTGTGGAACAGAGCTCTAAAACTATTTAACTTCTCCATTTGGAAGGTAACTCTGTAATTAAACATTCTCCGTTGATGAATCTATTCCCAACTATCTAAACCTCTCGTATTTTGTTTTAAATCTGTCTTTGATTTCGACATATATAAGATGGCAGAAACCAAGAGCATTGATTCATGTCGAGTTCTCTATGATAGAAATAACGGTGTTCTTATAATCATTGTTGAATTATTATGGAATTTGGATCTTTTGCTCTCATTTTCGTTGGTTTCTTTTGTCATTCTGATCTATATATGTCAATAATTGACGGCTTTCGAGATCTTTTTGGTGATTTCTGGTTTAGTTATCAGTTGCCCCCCCCTCTTCCATTTTTATGCTATTGTTATATAAGAGCTATTATGCAATAGATGATTGAGTCAGATTGCTGCAGCACGCTTAATTGAACTTCATACATTATGTTTGATGTCGTGCCAATTTCATTCATATTAATATTTTGGATTTGTACATATCCATTCAGTTTTATGCTATGGATTTTTTTTGGCAACCCATTTTTGTAATGCTGTCTCTCTCAACTCCATGGTTCATCTGATTGTTTCTTTTTCACATTCCGCGGCGGCATAGGGATGGATTCTAAATTGGTACCTGCATTGACTGAAAGCATCAATGATCACTTTTCTGAGATCCAAGGGAATGGTTCAAAAGTTCAATTCCCACTCAAGCAACCTTTTATAATAGGTAAGGTTTTTTTTTGCAATTGTCTTGCACCTCACAGGAACAGATGAATAAAAAGACAAATCCTTTCTCTCGATCATTATAAATGAAATGTGATATTTTTGGGAGTGAATTGTTTCTTCTTCTTTTTCTTTTTCCTTTTTATATATACATACCAACATTTCTAAGACCCCAAAGATCCATCCTCATAAGACCTACTAAGTAAACCGAACTTTGGGTTAAACAAGCATTACTAGCAAACCAATCCACAACTGAATTTGATTCCTTGTAGATATGATGAATATTATAACTGAAACCAGGATTCCTTCTTGTATTTACTTTTGCATAAATTGAGGAGTTTATATAAATGTGATTTTCCAGTCTGAATACATTGGATGCTTTGGAGGTATACCTTCATTTTTCAGTTTCTTTTGAATTTTTTTTGCACCTGCTATGGTGTTCACTCTTTCTGAACGTTTCAGATAGAAAAAATATGGAAAAAAAGGGAAAAGCAGAAAATTCGGTTGCAAAAAATAAGAAGCATATTCCATTAAGTGGATTCTAAATTATTTATAGACCAGATTATAACTAATTGAGAAGGAACATAGTGGGCTTTGGGGTAGGGATTCAGCGGAAGCTCCAGATACATAAAATAGAACTAAACAAGAATGGCAGAGCATTCCTATCAATTAAAGGAAAACACCCCTCCCCCCAAAGCAAGAGAATATGCTAAGGAAAGTGCATTAATGAAAATGAATATTTTAGGAAAGCAATTGGATAAAATGGGTCTTCTGTTTGCAGAAGACTAACAGAAAATTAAGAAAAAAAGGTTTCTGCACTAGAATTGGTGGAAACAGTGGCCTTGGGCATTTTATTACCATTTTCCAGCTATCCAGTCCTTTGGAGCTTTTAAGCACAGTCATTAGTGATGGGTTACTGTTCATCTAGTCATTCACCCAAAATTGTTACTTTTTTAGCAATTGAGATATGGTACCAGAGCATGAGATGCTAGTTTATGATGATTGGCCATATAGATTCACTGGTATCAGTTAACAGAGGTTGTGCTTTACACTGGGTATTTCCAAGCTAAAATGTGAAACTAAGAAAACAAATAAACTTAAAATGACGTTAAGTAGAAACTTAGTGAGGATTATTTCACCTTTCTGGTTAAGATTTACGGGTTAGGTAACATGTACAATTTAGATAAGAAAGACTTAATGACTGATAAAATGCTTATAATTTGCATCCTTGCATTTAATCCTCTAGACATTTTTTTTTGGAAGGTAAGCTGGAATCCTCTAAACATTTGCTTTGTGCTATAACTATTATCTGTATTCAATTAACATCCTTTCCTTTTCACTGTAAATACATGCATGTATAATTTATAAATAAATACACACACACACACACATATATATATATATTTACTAATTTATATTTGGTCATTGAGAAACTTGGGTTTATCGAAGATAATTTTTTTTTCTCTTGCATTGCTATTTAACCATCTATAAGGGAACTCATTGCACCTTATTATTCTATGTCTCATCTGCTCTTGGTTGACGATTATGATAAATTTACAGGTGTTGCTGGTGGGACAGCATCCGGCAAAACGACTGTTTGTGACATGATCATTGCTCAGCTTCATGATCAACGTGTTGTTCTTGTGAATCAAGTAAGTTGCCTTTTTTTTCTTGATACATTTCTTTTGTTTTTGACCAGTACTAATTGTCTAACTTAAGTTGAATTAGGCATTCTTTAACAAATTACTGCTGTAGATGTACTTAGAATTTACAATGACGTG
Source organism: Tetracentron sinense (assembly GCA_015143295.1). Lineage (NCBI taxonomy): Eukaryota > Viridiplantae > Streptophyta > Magnoliopsida > Trochodendrales > Trochodendraceae > Tetracentron > Tetracentron sinense. The sequence goes on along the minus strand of CM026568.1, from coordinate 32,646,361 downwards.
ATTTTGGTCAGAAACTGTCTAGGTTCGTGATTCTTGAAGAGAGTGTTATTACTTCTGCAATAAATTCATTGAAAGAAGTGCTGCATTGCTTTCCCATTGTAGACGACAATCTTTACAATGTCTGGATTTTTTTTTAAAATGTAAAGTTTCATTAAAGAACGACGCATTAATGTCCATGTGATGTTATTCACACAGCTTATCCTTCTATCATCAGATTCTTGCTCCAACACTTTTTGCTCTTTATGCAGTTCCACTCAACCAGTTAATGCTGATAAGTGATAATTAACAAGAAGATTCCTGATGGGGATCAGCACCTTAACTTTTACAGTAAGAAAAAGAAAAGTAACAAATACAATGTAGGACCCATTGATGAAGGTAGGCCCATGGGCCTTAAGACTTATGGTCGTAGGCCCAAGAAGGCCCATGGTTGTCCATGAGGCCTATACATTCTTCTAGACTAGTAATTAATTCAAGGTGTTTCTAGAAGGTCTATCTTTTTTGGAAATTGTTAGAATTCTCTAGAATGTTAAAAAGAATCTCTAGAATGTAAAGAAGTCTTTAGAAAGTCAAGTATTTAAGGAGTTCTCTAGAAAGTTAAGAATCTTTGCAATTCTCTAGAAACTAGAAAGTCAAGAGTCCTTAAGAATACTCTAGAAAGTCAAAGAGTCTCCTTGTATTAATGAAAGAATGTTCTAATTGGGTCTATAAAAGGAGGAGGACATGGCATTTTAAGACATTCCAGATTTGAATATAATTTGAAGCAAATTTCTTTGTTAATGGTGAGACTTCATTATTCTCTTCTAGGTGAGACTCCTAGAAAGCCTTAGTGAGACTCTAAGGTACATCCTCTACTCTTCTTATTCTATTTCTTTTACTTTGTCCTACACTAACTCAGATTTAAAGTGAATGAAAATGTTCTTCTTACTAAGGTGTGACTCTTTATATTGGTGGTGTGATTCTATCATTGGTTGCCTATGTTGTTGAGATTCCAACTGTAGGTCATCCATAGAAGTAGTGAGATTCTACTTCTCTTATCCCCATTCCCCTTATTTCACTTCTCTCTTCCTTTTTATTAAAATTCAGCATCATTCTTCATTTGTCCTACACCAATTTTGGTATCAAAGCCGAAGCCTGACAACATATCAAAACATACATTGTTTGAGGAGTGGTGCATCGTACGAGAACTACGCTACCGTGAGCTTTGGAAATCATTCACGAGGTCTTGGAGCAACTCCAACTCTGCTAGGGGAGTTGTCAATCATCCAAAAGTTGCAATAAGAAGCAATAGATAAGCTCAATACTCGGCTGGATGAAATAATGACCTTTCTACAAAGTTATCACGGGAATACAAATCAAAATACTGAAGGTGATGATGCCAATGAGTTTCAACATTCAGCTATACACTCGCCACAGTTCGTCACCCATGAATCATGAGAAACTCATCCAATGGGACATCAAAGGAGAGGCATGAGTGACTACATGAACCAAGGCATGAAGAGGTGTGGAAATTACAGAGCAATAGACGATGTGACCAAGAAGGTACACCTTGAAGTAGCTGATTTTTATGGAAAACTTAATCCAACGGCTTTTCTTGATTGGCTCATGTCTATGGATGACTACTTCGATTGGTATTCCATGCCCGAAGAAAAGAAGGCCTGTTTTGTTAAAGCAAAATTGAAAGGGCCGACACGATTATAGTGGCATAGTGTAGAAGATTAACTTTATAGATCTAATCAACCACCCATTGATACGTGGGATGAGATGAAGATACAGATGAGGGAACACTATTTACTAGCTGATTATGAGCAACCTTTATGCACCAAGATGTTCCAGCTAAAACAAGGTTCTAAGTCGGTGGAAGGGTACACGGAGGAATTTCAAGAGTTGACTATTCGGAACCGAGTTTGAGAAAGGGAAGCTCAGTTGTCTACCCATTACAAATCTGGACTTCGTATGAAGATACAACTTGAGATGGCAGCTACTCGCACTTGGACGTTGGATGAAGCATATCAGCTTGCACTTACAATTGAAGAAACCATTAAGTTTCGATCATCAAGGCATCCAGTCAGTCATAATGGGGGGTCTTCCAACAACCGACTAGTGAGTAACACTCCACGTGGCAACGAATCCAATGCTTATAACCTAGGGGGCAGTAACCAACGGGTCTTAGATAGTAATAATTGGGATATTACCAAGGGTAAGGCATCGATTGGAGATGGTAAAAAACAGTCTGATAAGACTCCATTGTGTTACAAATGTGGAGGGCATGGTCACTTTGCCATCGTGTACCCAAACAAGAGCTTGCACTTATGTGTAGAGGAACCAGAAGCTGTACTAGAAAAAGAACAAGAGGAAGAGCAACCAGAAGATGAAGCCGATTATTGTAGAGGCATGTATGAGGGTCTTAGTCTTGTGATGCGAACCTTATTAACTACACCAAAATCTGAAGAAGAGGAAGATTGGCGGCGAACCAACATCTTCCATATAAGGGTTTCATGCAAGGGAAGAATTTGCACTATGATTATTGATGGAGGCAGCAGTTTGAACGTGGCATCTCTAGAGCTTGTTGAGAAGCTTGGGCTAAAAAAGGAGAAGCACCCACGACCATATCGAGTAGCATGGGTAAATGACACTTCTATTCTAGTAAATCATCGTTGCTTAGTTAATTTCTTGATTAGTAAGAACTTTGAAGAATCGGTTTGGTGTGATATTTTACCTATGAAAGTTGGCCATATTTTGCTTGGGAGACCTTGACTTTTTGATCGTAGGGTACAACATGATGGATATGAGAAACCTACACTTTGATGCACAATGGGTGCAACAAATTTCTTCGATCTCCTACTTATTAAGCAACCAAAAGTAGAATAACCAACAAATGTTCTCACTATGCGCGAGTTCATGGAGGAAAGCAAGGATAGCGCTATAGTCTTTGCTTTAGTGACACGTGAAGTGCCCAAATCAAAGGAAGAAGATAAGGAATACCCACTGAAAGTCAAGGGCATTCTTGTTGATTTTGCAAACCTAGTACCTGAAGAGTTGCCCAATGAACTTCAGCCTATGCATGATAATGTGATATACAACACACTATCGATCTTGTTCCAGGTGCAAATTTGCCTAATTTATCTTCATATCGTATGAATCCGACAGAGCACGCCGAGATTAAAAGGCAAGCTGATGAATTATTTACAAAGGGTTTCATTTGGGAAAGCTTAAGCCCTTGTGGAGTAGTTCCTGCTCTGCTTACCCCTAAGAAGGATGGGACATGGCGCATGTGCGTGGACAGTAGAGCTATCAATAAGATCACTATTAAGTATCGGTTTCCTATACCAAGACTTGATGACATGCTAGACATGATGGCAGGAGCAATGATTTTCTCAAAGATTGATTTGAGAAGCGGATACCATCAAATACATATTCGCACTAGAGATGAATGGAAAACGACATTTGAAGAAATCAAGTGCGAAATGGTGAAAGCCCTAATTCTACAATTGCTAGATTTTGGGAAAATCTTTGAGGTTGCATGTGACGCTTCACATGTGGGTATAGGAGTTGTCCTTAGCTAAGAAGGGCATCCCGTGGCTAATTTTAGTAAAAAGCTCAACAACGTCAAGAAGAGGTACTCAACTTATGATGTCGAGCTTTACACCATAGTACAAGCTCTCAAGCATCGATAGCACTACCTCATTAATCGGGAGTTTGTCTTGTTCTCCGATCATGAGGCATTGTGGTATCTCAACTCACAAAAGAAGCTTAGATATCGACATGCAAAGTGGAGAGGTACACCGCTTTAAGAAAACAAATGGATTACGACAATAGATTTCCAAAAGATTAACCTAGATCTTTACGAGGTGTACCAATCATCTATCTCGACAAAGCTGAGTCTTTTCAAGACGGGGGGGAATTGATGAGGATCAGCCCCTTAAAATTTACAGCAAGAAAAAGAAAAGTAGCAAATACAATGTAGGGCCCATTGATGAAGGTAGGCCCATGGGCCTTAAGACTTATGGTCGAAGGCCCATGGTTGTCCATGAGGCCTATAAATTGGGCCTACAATGCTTCTAGACTAGTTATTAATTCAAGGTGTTTCTAGAAAGTCTATCTTTTTTAGAAATTGTTAGAATTCTCTAAAAAGTCAAAAAGAATCTCTAGAATGTCAAGAAGTCTTTAGAAAGTCAAGTATTTAAGGAGTTCTCTAGAAAGTTAAGAGTCTTTAAAATTCTCTATAAACTAGAAAGTTAAGTCCTTAAGAATACTCTAAAAAGTCAAAGAGTCTTCTTGTATTAATGAAAGAATGTTCTAATTGGTTCTATAAATGGAGGATGACATGGAATTGTAAGGCATTCCATATTTGAATATAATTTGAAGCAAGTTTCTTTGTTAATGGTGAGACTCCATTATTCTCTTCTAGGTGAGACTCCTAGAAAGCCTTAGTGAGACTCTAAGGTACATCCTCAACTCTTCTTATTCTATTTCTTTTACTTTGTCCTACACCAACTCAGATTTGAAGTGAATGAAAATGTTCTTCTTACTAAGGTGTGACTCTTTATATTGGTGGTGTGATTCCATCTTTGGTTGCCTATGTTGGTGAGATTCCAACCATAGGTCATCCATAGAAGAAGTGAGAATCTACTTCTCTTATCCCCTTTCCCCTTATTTCACTTCTCACTTCTCTTTTATTAAAATCCAGCATCATTCTTCCTCTATCCTACACCAATTCCTTAATGGAAGAAATCTCATAACTGTTGGAGTTTACTCATATTTATCATCTATTGTTTTTCCAGAACAATGCGTAGGATGTGTGAAAGGGAAAAATCTCGTACATGCCACACGTCTGTAGCTGCTTTGCTGGTAGAGGAATGATAGCAAAACTCCACCTGTGAATGAGTCTGAGGGGGCAGGTGTGCACCCTGAAATAAGCTCCGATGATAAAGTCAGTATAAGGCACAAGCACATGAACATATGAACATAATAGTATAGAGATACTTATCGTGAGGTCACTAGGTATATGCGCTTGAGGACGAGCTCTGGTGTTATGCTCTGGAGATTGTAGCTCAGGAGGCACAAAGAATATGGCTCAGACAACGTAGCTCGGATAAGGCACAGACAACGTAACTCTGACAACGTAGCTCGGACAAGGCACAGACAACGTAGCTCAGATAAGGTACAGACAACGTAGCTCTGACAACGTAGCTCAGATAAGGCACAGACAACGTAGCTCTGACAACGTAGCTCAGATAAGGCACAGACAATGTAGCTCTGACAACGTAACTCGGATAAGGCATAGACAACGTAACTCTGACAACGCAGCTCGGATAAGGCACAGACAACCTAGCTCTGACAACGCAGCTCGGATAAGGCACAAACAACGTAGCTCTGATAACGCAGCTCGGATAAGGCACAAACAGCGTATACGTTGTGCATCAGACAACGAGTACGTTGTGCAACTCACAACGGACAACGAGCTCAACACTACTCATAACAGACAACGCGACAACAGATTCGGCACTATTCACAGCAGACAACGTGACAACGGATTTGGCACTATTCATGGCCTATTTGAGAGAATCCGGTGGCCATAATAGATTGTGAGGCCATAAAGAGTATCAAGTAGCCGGATAACACCAAAGGAAGATGAGAGAATCAGGTGAGTGGCCGCCTGTATAGCCCTTCGGGGTAGGGGTGTAAATGACTCAAGCTTCTCAGATCTCCTTCTTCCTCTTCTTCTTCTGCCCTTCATTTCCTCTCTTGCCTTGCGCACCATCCTCCTCTTCTTTCTGGTGATTCTTGCTTATTTATAGGCATTTGGAGTCATCATGACTTGTGTAGTCATGATGAGGTCACCTGTCAGACAACACTCAAGAGAGCCAGCACATAGCCCAAGTGGGCTTATGTCGGCTAAATTGTTAGAATTTGTTAGCATGAGAAATTCCTATTTTACCCCTTCTTTTTACTCCTTTTTACGAATTTTATCCCTTACAATGTGCATAAAATAATGAATAGCACCATGCATCAATATATGAGAATGATGTTATATATTTTTCGAGCTAGAAATGTACCAACCACTAAAAAATCAGTATATTCTGCTACAGTAGGTTAAGAAAATCTAAAGGTGCAATAAGAGAGTCAAAACTCAAAACATTGCTAATGTGATCAGTTTCCCTAACAGTTAGGAGATTAGTGCTATTATAAGAACATTAACAGAATACTTGAATTATTATGCTTTCGTAAAATAAATAAAATACCTAACAATCAATTATTGGATGACTTAGATTCCTCACACAATGTGGAATCACGACACTTAGTTTGGTTGTCGACGGAATCTAAATTTACTATACTAGAGGATCTAATTTCCAGTTGCATAATCATGGATTAAATGCATGGGTATGAAACCTTGAAAAATTCAAAAAACTCAAGCTTAATGTCTGAAAATAAGGATCAGGTTGTTGCAGAATATACCCTAGGATCAACCGGAAACAAATAGATGGCAACCAAAACGGAAGTGAGAATCAACAACAAAGAATGCAATCACATAGGACACAAGCAATTACGTGGTTCGGCCTAAGCCTCCATGGGTGATGACGACCAGTGTTCTTCACCATGAGAAACAAAAGAGGTTATAGAGATCTCTCCCTCACAACCTCTCAAACAAAGTTGTTTTCTCCAGAAGAGAAAACCCTAGATCGGATATTTTATTATATACCTGGTCCAACGCAGAATTAGAAATAAATGAGCAAGGGGCTACATTTTACTCTTATATCTGAAACAAATGCCTCTTCAAACAAATCTATCCAACATATGATTAGAGCCTAAGCACAGTAGTACTATGTGCACACATTATAAGTAAGCTACAAGTGTTGATTTTGTATCCCCCATTGTCCCTCTTCCCTCAACAATAAAATAGTGTTTGATTTGCGGTATTATGCTTCAGCAACAGCTTCCACACTATACAGATGAGCTTTAAATGGTCCTGTGACCTTTTTGCATTATAGTAGGACTCATATTTTTTTAAGTGGCCCAACCTGGAACCACCAACCTCTATTGTTCCCAGAACACCTCCATATTTTTTTTTGCAGTTAATGAATAATAGGCAGTAGAAGGGAGCAAGCAATTATACATGTAAGCTTATGTGAATTCAATAAGTAAAACATGCACCCTACATATCCTTCATTGATACTTGTGATAGTCTTTGTTTAGTTTCTTGATCCAATCTCTCAACCTTGAAAATTATATGAGAGTATAAACTTACGTTCTTTTTATTTTTCAGAGTGATATGGTTCGTTTTTCAGATTACATTTCTAACATATCTTCCTTTTCTTAGGCTTTCTTACATTCTTATAGTGAAAAGTTTTGATGCATTCATTTTAATTACTAATAAAATGCCAACCATGATTATTTTTTCATTGATCTGCTTAAATATGTGTGTTATTTTGTAGGATTCATTTTACCACACACTGAGTGATGATACATTAAAACAAGTTCATGAATATAACTTTGACCATCCTGGTAAGCATCTCATGTCAACTCTTTGATGTGCATGTAACACGAGTTTGTACTCATTGATTTGCATAGCAGGATTGTATGATATTTAGGAATGTCTCTTTTCATGCTTCTTCACATCATAGATGCTTTATTTCTTACTTCTCTTTAGATGCCTTCGACACGGAGCTTTTACTTTCTTGCATGGAGAAATTGAAACTCGGGCGGCCAGTTAGCATCCCAAATTATGATTTCAAGAGTCATAAGAGCTACATGGTACCAGAACAAAAGGTACTAACCTGCATTTAATGGAAATAGATTTCCTTAGAGCAAGAGTTTTGGTACATGGTGTTGTGATGACTTCTGGATGATTCCTTATGAGCTTAATATTAACTACTTGAAATAAATTCTTAAGGACATACTTTTAGAAACCAGACACCATTTTGATACCTCTTACCTTGAGACTTTGGATTCTTAACAATGATCATATAATAGTGATCCTGGAATAAAATGACCTGTTTTACAGATACTGTAAAATGAGTAGTGTAGGCATCTTAATTTTTGTAGCATCATCTGTAAAATGCATACCTATGATGTGGCTATGTGATACTTATGACATCAAACTTGAGTCTAACAAGATGAATGCTATACCAGTGACACTGATTGTGGTATGTTGCAATTAGACTCCAGCATTCTTAGTTTGTGTTACCATTTCGTTTTTCAGTTACTGCAATATTTCATCTTGTACTCAATTTACTAAAGTTTCAATGAGAACAACTGCTTTGCTTTCAGTTAATATCCTGTTTCTTTTGCACAACTGTAGGTTAACCCCTCAGATGTCATAATTTTAGAAGGAATACTAGTTCTTCACGATCCTCGTGCACGCGATCTCATGAACATGAAGATCTTTGTTAATACAGGTTCTTTTATCTCAAACTTCTTAGGTATAATTTCAAGAGTATATGGTATTGTGAGTTCAATCACATAACGAGGAAGAGTATGATGTTACTCTTAAAGGATTACACAATGTTCGAGCTATCAAGTGATCAAGTTCAATCTGAGCTGCAACATTAAAGGATTTTGCTATACTATTATCTCCTTTTCTTTTCTTTCCGAAATTTTCAAACTTTGGTAACGGGATATTAGCACTTGAACCACTACTTGCTTCTTTAAATGTTTTTTTTGTTTGTGCTGCATCTTCCATCTTATGTAATTTGGCTAACATGTCTTCATCAATAGATGAACATTGTCCAACTCCACGATTAGGAATTAATAATAATTCCCTTTAAAACAAGTGTTGCATAACTTACAATGAAGGTTTCAATTTCCTCCTCCAACTTGCATCATTCCTAAGTTTTCTATAAATTCCCACAGAGGACCCTCTAAACCTTCTTTGTTGGCCATCTACAAAGACAATTAAAAATGCGATCCCAACATACAGATTGATCATTAGTTTTTTTTTTTTATCATTGATGTAGCTTTATTGACTTGGGAGAACATGCTTTTACTTCTTGCAAGATATAGAGTTTTTTTGCTAGACACTAAAGTTCTATTCTTTTACAAAATCTCAAAAACCATCACGAGATTTTCAAAGATACTAAAGACAGTGGGATATAGGTATGCTAATGTAAAACTAAATGTATTAAAGCGAAGAAGTCAATTTTCATCCAAGCTAAGATGTTAGTGACCTTTATTATTATTATTATGGAAAATAATGTAATTTTGGTACATAGGATTACACAATTCCAACAGTACCAAAGAAGTCAATGAAGCATAATCTTAATATAATACTCTATGGATTCAGTCTATTTCACTAGTTTCATTGGAGAAATATATATATATATATATATATTAATTCTTGTGATGTTTTCTATATTTTTCTTATTTGTTGAATGTAAGGTTTTATTGTTTTTAGTCCTTTGGAAATCTAAGAAAAAGCAGTGAGATCTCGCATACTTGTGACATAGGTTTTATGATGTTCACCTAACTATCCAGTCTATACTAGAAACTGAAGTCTTAACGTAAGTCTTGAAATACGGGAAACATCAATTTGTAGCCATAATAAGTAAATGGGACGATTACTATTTTACACCATATCTTGAGTGACCTTTAGAAGCATCTTGATTAGTCCCCATCCGCCTTCTAACTTTTAGAGGAATATAAATTTGGAAGGAAAAGTTGACACTGAATGATTAAGAAAAAGAAGTGATGTTTCTTCATAAAATCAAAATAAGACATTTTTAAAATTTTATCAGCACATTTCCTTAAACACTCGGGCAGTATTTAGTATCTAAATTTGGACGTCAAATTTGTTAGTCACTAAGGCAATTTTTCAAAATGCTCTATCTGTAGCAGAGTATTCCTAGTTTCTTTTAAAAAATTATTATTTTGGTAGGTAAGCTGCTTGCAATTGTTTTTTTATTTTAAAACCCAAGTCTTGTTGGTCAAGGTTTTGAACCCAGGCCTGTTGGTATTCCACAGCTAGACCTTACAAACTAGGCAACCAAAGGTTCTTAGCTTCACACAAGAGGAAGATGAGATTAGATGTTTCTCCATTTCTATTTCAATTCATTTATGACATCATGGATTTGAACACTAATGTCAAAATTATCCATGGATCTTTCTCAATTGTTTGTTATTAATGGAAAAAGGTTGAATCTCTATTAAAATATTACGATTCACCAGTTCGGTTGTTTTGGGATTCCAAATATGGTCCCTTTCCTCGATAACCTTCATTAACAATTCCACCATTGCAGATTCTGATGTGCGGCTGGCGAGGAGGATACAACGTGATACTGTTGAGAGAGGCAGAAACATTAAATCTGTGCTTGACCAAGTTAGTAAATTATCCTCTTTCTAAGAAAAAGTATACGGAAGCTTTTCCGTGGTCATTACCAGCTTTGATTTTCTTAATCTGTTGTAAATTGTTATAAGATAATATGCACATTATAATTTATTCATAGTGAAAGTTACATGTTTATATCCGTGCTGTGTGATTGTCCTGCTACTGTCCAACAACCACACATGGTTGCCACCCATGCACCACAGTATCTATGCAAGGGTGCATGAAGAACTGTTACTAGGCAGAAACCAGCCCAAGATAGTTGTTGCATGCCATCAACCAACTTAGTGAGGTAGTTGCATGATGCTACCTGCACTATGCAGGTCTTGGTGGACCATCAAGAACCAACGTCAATGGCTCCTTGATGCCCCAGGCAGAAAAAACCAGCTACAATCCCTACAGATTGCAATTGTTGTGCAATGTTCCCATGCACAAAACACCGAAATCCCTAGATCTTGGCTTCCTGGCCATTTGAGAGTCAATGTATGTGGCCCTGTTGCCACATGGAAAAGCCATGCATTTTAGCATTCCTCTAACAACAAAGCTCCTGTGAAGAGTGTGTCGCTCGAATTACCATGCCAATCCCTATCCCCAACGCAAATATCTGGACATAGACTCACCACTGAAGACTATGCCATGCAGAATTCAATCTTGAAAATCAACACTTGTTGCCATTGAGGGCCATGATCCTTACCGAACCAATGAGATTCATCAGTCCAAAACTCACAGACATACCTGGGAACTGAATGTCCAAGACAAAAGCACACAACAAATCCTAGATATGGTTTTCAAGAATAAAAGTTCAACCACGTACCTGTTCCTAGATTAGTGATTATCCACATTGCATGAATTTGGTGGCTGAATAGCATACTGAGCAGCAGGGAAGTATTGAGAGAAAAAAGACCAAACTATAGAATGGGTGTTATGACGGATTTGAGCAGATTATGGTTCAGTTTCTGAGTTAATAATCAGGGTAAGCTACAAGAGTTAGATGTGCTTGTGTTCTTGTTCAGCAGGACAGTCACATGGACAACGGTGGATATCTTTACTTCTTTTTCTCCTGGCGATGCCTTTAAATCCTATCATTTGTGATTTGTAATCTATTTATTTTATGGTACACAGAGTTCTACTTAACTGTGCACTGGCATTTTACTTGAATTTATTGTGATTTATTTTGAATCACTAACAAGTTTTCAGTACTGTGGGTTGATTCTCGACTGTTTATGCTGTTAACCTCTTCTTTCAGTTACTCAAATAGCATTTTCACATGATTATGGTATTTATAAACTCTTCAAGGGATGTACGCTCGTTCTCACACTTTAACTCTAATGTTTTCTTGCTGAAAATGAATAAAAGCATTTGCAAGTTGTTGCCTGATGATGCATCCCACATAATGATGATTGTTGGTCTAATTGCTTGTTAATCATGTCATGTATTAGTGTTAATATATTTCTATTTCCCGATTTTATGTGACTTGCAGTATGCCAAATTTGTGAAGCCTAGCTTTGATGAATATATACTCCCATCAAAGAAATACGCGGATATCATCATCCCTCGAGGAGGAGATAATGATGTTGCAATTGACTTGATAGTGCAACATATTCGTACAAAACTTGGGCAACATGATCTATGTAAAATATACCCAAATGTTTATATTATTCATTCGACGTTTCAGGTAGCACTCTCAGCTTCAAATTTAGTTGTATACTGCTAAATCTTTTTTCTTGTTTCTTTTCTAGCCTCACCATAGATCTTTTTGAAACACAGTCTCGACCTTCTGATTTCTGGATTCTTTACTTCAAAATTCTCATGCAAACATTCAATGACATTTTTTAGTTGGTCCAGATACGTGGAATGCATACACTTATACGTGATGTTAAAACAACAAAGCATGACTTTGTCTTTTACGCGGACCGACTGATTCGCTTGGTACAATTATCTTATATTAGAAATAAAATGTAATAATTAGTGGGTGTTTCTTTTTCTTGTCCTATTTTGTATGATTGTTCCAAATGGATGTCTTAGGTTGTGGAGCATGGCCTAGGCCACCTTCCATTCACTGAGAAACAGATCATTACTCCAACAGGTAACTCTGCGAGTATCATTTGCTTCCATGTGCCCCCATATAAAGGCATTTACACACTGTTCATCAGTTTCCTGGACGTGTTTGTGGACACATATGTACACTCTCAGGTTGAGGTTAACAAACATGTTCTTGAGACTTTATGCCAGTTGCTTCCTCCCCTATATTGAATTATCTAGTTATGGCTTCTCTCAGACCATGGCAACAGCACAATGTAGGCCAATATGACTGGATGGTATTTGCCAGACTTCCTAGATATCTCTAAACCTCCATATACCTATCCCATCACAAAATATATGGGATAATGGAAAATATTCATTCATTCAATTGCAAATAGAGAGATCAAAAGAATCAACACAACCAAAATGCCGCACCCCAAAATCCCATATAGGTCAAATAAGACTTTGGACTTTGGACCCGTGACATTGCTTGTACAATCTCATCTTAACAACATACAAGGCATACTAAAGTATGAGTCTCAAAATTTCTCTTTAACATTAATGATAAATTCAATTGATAATCAATATAATACCTCAATCATCAATATATGATCAATCTTTAACATAATTATCTCGATCATCTATTATGATCTCAAATCTTAGATCTAAACCTATGCAACATCAATCTTAAAATTATCTTATTCCAACCCGTTAAAATAAATTACTAACTATTGAATCAATAGTAAGGATATCTATCCAAGTCGATATCTCCTTCCCGGAAATCACCTTCGGGCTCCTCGATGTATTCTTCCTCAACCTAAGGTTCCGCCGTGCGGATATCAAATCCTAAACCTGTCGACAATAACAATTCGTCTGAGAAACGAAAATGCTCAATGGATATAAAGTATAGTTAACAATATATAATACCATGCATTTTCAGTCATATTATATATATCATAATTTACATGATCAGAGTGGAAAATATGTAAGCATATCCTATCATTATTCCATGACATGTTCAGACTCATGACTTGTGCGGACTTGTGATACATGTGCAGATGCATGTCAAATCATAACAAAAACATGTTAGTTTGAGCCTGATCATACCATATTTATGTTTGTCCATTATCAGTTCCATATCAGAGTCATACCAGTTCCGTACCTCAGTCATGTCAGTTCGTATCCAATGCATGATCATGTGCAGACTTGTGTATACTTAACAACTTACCATGCCGTGAACATGTGTTGGAGTGTTATGATTAACTTTCATCTAGGTTATCCCTTAGATTCCGATATCTCACCATCGAAACTCTATCAAAGCGGCCCATTCCATGTTGGTAAAGAATTCTAGGTTATTGGTATCATCCTCTAAGTATTTGTCTATTCGAAATTCAATAATCATATATGCATAGATAATCATAATTTATCATGTGAATCATACCATAATACTTTATCATTCATGTAAGGTATTATAATCAAACCATGCCTTAACAAAGTTCTTAATATCATAGCATAACACAAATCATTAATTCTATCATTATTAATTCGACCACAAACCATCATATCTCCCTTCCTTCATATTCAATCACATGCATTAAAACTCTAAAATCACCATATCATTATCATGTATGAATTTCCATCATCATCTTCAATTAAATTCATGAAACAGCCATCATGTCATAATACTTTCCATTAGTTCATTCTGATCTTGAAATCATACCTTTGTAATCATGCAAAACCATACCATTTGATTATTATTTATCAAAACCTTAACATATGCTTGTTTAGATCTTAATCAATACTTATCATTATCTTAATATCATTAACAAGATAGTATATCGAAGTATCGAACCTCTCTTGATTGCTTCCTTACGATCTCACTCTTTAGAATGGTCTTGGACTTTGATCTCCAAGTTCTCCTTCTTCTCTAAGCAAAACCCCTTGTAAAACCCCAGGTTAAACTCTCTCTAGGCTCTCTGGAATTCTTAGAGTGTTTAAAAACCCTAAACCCACGAGTTAGTGGCCTATTTATAGCCCTAGAGTCTTTAACAATTACTAATTCTAGGAATCCTATTCAAAATAGGCTACAGGCGGTCAACCGGTGAGGATGGGTGGTCGACTGGTCGACCGGCCTTGGTCAACGGTCGATCGGCAGTCTGCATGCTCTCTGCCCAAAAACCCCATATATTTTTCTGGGACTTTTTGCACTACGGGTCAACCGGTCTTGAGGGGGGTCGACCGGTCTCCTCGGCTCTCTGCCAAAAAACGCATACATTTTTCTGGGACTTTTTGTACTACGGGTCAACCGGTTTTGAGGGGGTCAACTGGTCTCTCTTGTTTGTGCTTGTTTTTTCATTTTTCTTGACCTTAAACACCTAGTTATTTGTCAAAACACATTTACTAACATAGAACAACATTAAATGCAATAGTTTGACACAATTTTCAAGGTTATCATTTAATTTGCACGAATTTCAATACACAGAAGTTTTGGGTCTCTACCCAAAAACCATTATTCAAGTCCATTACCTGTAGTAACTTGGATGTTGTTAAGTTGATGCAATTACAATCCAATAATTGTCATCTTGAATTTACCACAAGAATTAATATTTTCTCCATAGTCTCTCTTTGAAATATGTCATTTTTCGGAATTTTATGATACTTGTGTTCTCAGTGTGTTTCTTTTTACTGCTTGCAGAATCTATATATTCTGGAGTGCTTTTCTGTAGAAGGTTATGTGGGGTGTCGATAATTAGAAGGTAAATTTTCCAGTGTTTCAATGCATGGTGAACAAAAATAAACTTCTCCAATCATTTAACATTCCGAATAAGATTCTACAGACTGGAATCATTGGAGTTGTTTGTGTGTGTGCGAGTGTGTATGCCCATCTGCATGGTTGTTGTGCTTGTATGAAGAAGGGGAAGGCTGCACACTGGCATGACATGGCCTCAGTGTGAAAACACGTAGTTCTTCAGCTTTGGATGCAATTACTCCACTGTTGGAAATTACTTGCAAATATTTTGTATTCTTTATTTTCTCCTAAAAAAAGAATAACAAGAGATGAGATAAAATAGAGACAAAATTTATGCTAACATGATATTAAAAAAAAAGACATGAATCATCAAATGCACGAGCCACAATGTTGATGCATGAATGAAGTATGTGATAACAAATCATATAAGAGTATTGGTATTTTCATCATTTATATTGTGTCTAAACTCTACATATGCTTGGGATTAAATCTAATTATGTTCCTTTCCGTGCAATCCCAGCGTATGACATCCATAGATATTTTTGACATATGCATGTCATGGGGACCGTAATATGTTGATATGCTTCATGCAGCATTCAGTTCATAAATGAAAAAAGAGAATACTATCTGAAGAGGTTACACTCGCTACTTTATTCCACAGCAGCATGTGCAGTCACAGGCTATACTTTCAAAAGCCTGGAACAAAGCAAGATTTGTTGTTGAAAATATGATCAGTGGAATGGATGTTACTGGTGTTATAAGAATGCATAGGAATATTTTTCCTGTAGCTTGATTATTACACCTTATTCTGGAATTACCCGCACACTTCATAGTCTTTTTTTGCCCCCCTTTGTTAAAAACGAGGATAAATCACTCTAGTGAAAGAACGCCTATTTTAGATTTAAAATTCTCTATTGTTCTTTCATAAAAAAATGTCACAATTGTTGAGGAATTTTTGGAAATTACTTTACATGTTTTGTTTCATATTTCTAAATGTACTTGACACTGTACATCTATTTATTCAAGACTAGCAAACTTGTCTTGTTATATTTGTCCCTCGATGAAAGACTTAGGTTGCTGAAATTTGCCTCGCATTTTCCTTTTGGTGCAACACTAGTTTCGCTTGTTACCATATCTAGTTGTGCTCGGAACTATATGTAGATAGACCATATTTTTAAGTGATACTTCTCACACTAGTTTCCAAAATCAGCGGGGAAAGCATGGAGAATGCATTAAGAGCATGTTGTAAAGGAATCAAAATCGGTAAGATCCTCATCCATGGAGAGGGCAACAATGGCCGACAGGTTCGAGGAGGCTAACTACAATGTTCCATATATTATTCTCACCTTGCTTTGATTGGGTTTCTCATTTTGCCACAACATTACTGCAGCTAATCTATGAGAAGCTACCAGAAGATATTTCAAGCCGCCATGTGTTATTGCTTGACCCGGTTCTGGCTTCAGGTTTGAAACGCATATACCCGTCATGATTATGTCGAAAAGATAGTCTAAAATATATTCATGATCAGGAAATTCTGCTGTCAAAGCTATTTCTCTGCTGATCAGTAAGGGTGTAGCAGAATCTAAAATCATCTTCCTTAATCTTATAGCAGTAAGTCATCTTGATGTACTGTTCTCTAAATGATGCAGTTTTTAACATAATTTTTTCTTGGTATCTGAAATTAAATTTTATGATGCAGTCTCCTGAAGGAATACATGCTGTTTGTAAGAAATTTCCGGAGCTAAAGATAGTGACATCGGAGATCGACTTTTCACTAAACAAGGAATTGCGTGTGATTCCGGGTATGGGGGAGTTCGGGGATCGCTACTTTGGCACAGACATAGTGCCACCACCATGAAGCATCAGCAGAACAAACAATTACAAACACGTTGATGACTGGTATTTATTAGAGAGTAGCCTGGGCAGCCAGTGCTCAAATTTCAATATAGTATCTAATAATCCATTTCTCAAAACTACATGTGAAATTTTTGTAGTTATATCGAAAGCTTTTGTAATAAATGTTCTCTATTTTGTTATATTATTGGTATGGACTTAGAGGCTTGTAAGGATTCAATTAGAAAGTCCTTATATCAAGTTATTGAGTTTTTTGAACAAAAAAATATTTTTTAATTATTAAAAAATCCTTACTAATCTTCAATTCCTAATAAATCTCCATACGACTTAGAATTCTCTACTTATAATTTCCTACTCTAATTAAATTACAAAAAATTGTGAGTAGTTAATTTTAGGGAAATAGATAATGACTGCAAGGTCAGCTAACCACCCAATTGAAAAGCAACACATGTCAGCTAGTTGACATTGTAATTAGACTAGGAAATTATAACCTGTAATTTGTTCGTAGCTCCTTTTAACTGTGGTTAAGATTTACTAACCCTTAAATTTAAAAAATCTAGCATTGGTTAATCAGTGATTAAGATTTACTTTGGTTTAAAGGCAACTGGCTACACAAATAGCCCGTCTCTTACTGGACACTTGGCCCGATAACCTTTGGCATTAAGCTAGGAAGCTAATTAGTACTCTAGTTTTATAGGGATTTATATCTTCTAAATGTAGAACATATTAATAGGACCCACCAATTCTCCCATAGACCCACACTAATGCTATTATGAGGCTGGCCGTAAGAAGCTGAAAAATCCAATAATCTGATATGAGGTCAAGAATTAATGATACTCACAAGAGAACGCAGTCAACTTAAAGAATATTTTTCACCAAAAAAAAAAAAAAAAACTTAAAGAATATGATGAAGAGACGGACATTCCGGGGCCTAAAATTGCCGAGATTCTGATTGGCTTAATCAACTCGAATCCATCATGACGTTTATCCATATAATACATTAGAAATATTCATGTATATATGTAGCCAATACGCCGGATCTGATGTTAATGTCATAAAAAGATTTATCACATTGTTAATCTCATATGCAAAATTTTATATTTGCACATTATTTAATGAAGTCACCACCCAATATCTGACTTAATATCCCTAATACATTAGTAATTTATTATGATTTCATATAAACACAATTAGGAATGGCAATGGGACGGGGTGGTTTTCTACCTCCCCGGCCCCGCTCCGATTATAAAGCCGCCCCGCCCTGCCCTGCCCCACCCCCGACCGGGGCTTATATATAGTGAAACTAGCTCGCCCCGCTTATAAAATCCACTCCCCCGCCCCGCCCTGCCCCTACTGTCTATTAAAATGGTTCTGGGGTGGGGAGAGGCACTGGAGTGGGGTATACTAAAACTGCCCCCGCCCCGATTTATTTGAAAAAAAAGTCGCCCCTATAGGGGCGGGGCGGGTCATATTGCCATCCTAAACACAACGCTGAAAGTCTAAAAGATTAAAGAATGTGCAAGGTGTTACATAACTTCTCAAACAAAATGAAGCAACCCATTTAAATTAAAAAAACTGACTTGAACACAAATTTTGCCAATGTGGGGTTAAGCCATAAACACCCCAAAAAATATGTTGAATTTGTATTCAAATATTAAATTCATATAACAAAATTTTAATTAAGTACTAAAAAATATTCATATAAATATTCTAATATCTTGCCAGATTATATAATATAAAGAGTAATGAAAATATATTAAATTAGATTTTTTTTCAAATGTCATAAAATTATAAATTATTATTATTACTTTTAAATTTATTTATAATATATTATATATAAAAAAATACATGCTATGCATGTGCACCTTTATATATATATAAAGTCAACTACCACGCAATGTGTGGATTTCTTAACTATCACGCAAGCCATTATAAGTGAAATTCTTGTAATTTTTACACAAAGTGTAGGGACACTTAATTTATAGAGAAAAACTAATTTTATAAGAATGCGACTCAAAGTTGCATTGCGTGGTGGTTAAGAAATTTTCGCGTATTGCATGGTAGTTAGCTTTTTATATAGATGGATGACTTGGAATTTTCTATGGATAAAATTGGACTCCTTGGAGTATGGTTACATCTCAAGTCAACACATGTCCATTTTAATGCCTCTTAATTATGATTAAAATTAATTAACCCTTACGTTCAGTTTGGTTACAACACAAAAGCTTTTTAACTCTAGTTAACAACTTTAACCTTTAGAGTTGATAATTTATTTTTCTTTGAAAAAACAAGGTTAGATGAGTGAAAGGGTTAGTGAATCATAATCAAAGTTCAAAGGAGTTTTAGAAGGGACAGGTTAGAGATGTCGCAAGAGGAGGAGAGAACGATTGGAGGGATTTTTGCAACAATTTCATCCAAAATCCAGTCCTTGTTTTGTTTTGGGTTGATTGGATTGACCGTTGGATTAAGAATAACCCAAGATCTGAGGGCTATTCAATCAACGTGTGTGCGGCGGGGGTGTAAATTCAATCACCGTTTTTCTCGTTATAATAGTATAGTGGAGAGATTATAATAGTAGAGACTTTGAGATGAGAGATAAATAATTATGGATACTCTGGTGCTTGCTCGCCAGAGTATCCATCTGGTGAGCACTAGATCAATGGACGAAAAAAAGGAAAGAAATTTTAAATGGGAAGAAGTCAAAAAGGGGGGGAAATTTTTTTTTGATTTATGGTGAGGTGACATTTTTTTTTGTCCATTGATCTGGTGCTCACTAGAGGGATACTCTGGCGAGCACAGAGCAAACCTTTTGCCTAAAAAAACAAAAAGGTCTCTGATAAGCGATTGTTCAAACATCCGTTCGATTTTATGAAGTTTTAAATCTAGAATTCTAGCCTACAACAATTTATGGGGCGTTTGGATTGGATTTTTTTGACTAAAAATCAATTTTGATAAAATTGATCGTGTAGAAATTAATGGTCAAATAATCATTTTTTCAAATAATAGTATTCGGATAATACCTAAGTGAGTCTCTTAACTTTGTATTCTCGGAAAGACTGTTATTTGAAAAAATGATTATTTATCATGAATTTCTACGCGATCAATATTATTATAATTGATTTTTGGCAAAAAAAAAAACACCTTAGTGATTTTTTAGGAACCGTTTCTTTCTCCGTCTCATCCTCTCGGTCTCTCTCCTCCTCTCGTCGGAGTTTTCAGTTAATGGCAATTTCGAGAACCAGGGTTGTGGACTAGAGAGGGCTTGAATCGAATCGAATCGGAGATCACTCCTCCACGCGCAGCAGCAGATCCCTTTTTTTTTTCACTCTCATCTCCCCACGGTAGCAAGCCAGCGCCCTCCTCTCCTCCACTGTTGCAGCAGATCGGTAAATTCCATTCTTTTTAGTTTGGATTATACTCTGGCATGTTTTTAGTTCAATTATCAATGTAATTTAGGTTAGTTTTTTAAGTTATTTAAATCCTGATCTTAGTTTATTTTTAGGGTAGTTAAATTCTGATTTTAGGTTGTGTTTTATTTAATTTTCATTCTGATTTTAGGTTAGACATAATATCATTAGAAAGCAAAGATTTTTACATGAGGAAATTCACGTATTATTGCCAAATCTTGTCTTAACATGTGCCTCTCAAGGCTCCTACAAATTAAAAGTGAGGGCAATATTCCCTATGCAATAAGTTTATCAAATTTTCTTCTTTCACACAATAAATTGCCAAAATTCCCTAAAAAAATTGAGGGCAATATCCACTATGCAATATGTTTATCATGTTGTGCGTCTTTGACCTCTTAGATCATTGTTAGGACTTAGGAGTGATAAAGTACATATCAATTGATAGATTTCAATGCCATGTACATCTCAAAAACTCACTTCTCCAAATATTTTTCCAATTCTTAATATATATACTAGAGTCTCAATATTTATATATATATATTTAGGGTTTTAGAAAGATAGATAGGCCAACATACTTGATGAAAAGTGGTATTGATGATGATTCAAAGTTGTTGAAGAGGCGAGCCGTGCGGTGAGTGAGAATACCTTGAAGAGATGAGCTGGTCAGTGAGACGTCCTTGAAGAGGTGAGCTGTGAGGAGAGAACGAGGAAGAGGGAGAGAGGGAGAGCCGTGCTTTCTCTCACACCTCTAGGAGAGAATGAGGAGGGATAGAACAAGAGGAGGAGAGGGAGAGCTACAAGTCAGAGAGAACGAGGAGGGAGAGGACAAGAGGAAGAGGAAGAGGAAGAGGGGGAGAGTCGTGAGGCTGTTAGGTGTGGTTTCTATGAATTTTTTTTGATCGATAATCATGATGATATACTAATCGAAATAGAGCTACAAAAGTAGACAAAAACAGATAAAGGAGTTCACAAGATCGTAAACTCTAGACAGAAAAACCAACAAAAGCATGAAAAAGAAACCCGTATGCTAAAGAAGTGGAAAGCCAAGCTTAGCCAAAACTCAGCCTCACAATGCTCCCAAATCCACCTTCTCATGCTCACTCTAAGACCAAAAGGCGAATACGTGAGCAAATGCGAGAGGGAGAAGAGAGAGAATTGTTGAAGACTCTTTTTTCACTCTTTCTATATCGACCATGATATGGCCCCAGGAAGAACCGCTTAGATAACTCTCCTCGCACTATCCATACTATGATTTTATTAGTATTGTTTCACACCAAGCTAGGCTGTTTTTGGATATAGGGTTGGATTTAGAAGAGTTGAAGATCTAACATCCTTAACAAAGTCACTTAAAAGAGACTCTAGAAGGTGTGGCTGTTAGGAACCCCCCCCCTCTCTCTCGCTCTATATATATGTCTGCGTGTATATATATATATATATATATTGAGAGAGAGAGAGAGAGTCCACCAAGACTAGTGAACTTGGCAACGTTCACTAGGCTTTAAATTAAATCTAATATTTTTCCTTGGAATAGATCCTTGAATTCACTAGAAAAAAATCTAAGAATAAATTCTCTAAAAGTATACTGAAATTCAATTGATCATCAACAGTAGTGGTTTCTTCCAACCAAAGCTTAAATAATCTCCTAGACTCCTAATTCGACTCAAAATTGCTTTTAATAGAGAACTTACTAAAATAGTAAATTTCCAAAAATAGAAAAGCTAGAAATTGACTAAATCACTTACATAATTCTTAATTAAGACTCGTAGACTATTAGAATCAAAATAGAACATCAAAGTGGTGTACTGGTGTTATTTGTCTCTTTGGCTTAGCTTCTTCACATCTTAACGTTCTAGGTAGTCAATTGACTGAATATACAAAGTTTTAAAGCAATTTTTGTTACTATCTAATTTTCCATTCTTTTTGGCATGAATCTAAACCATTTAACTGTGAGAGCAACAACATTTTGAATAGAATGATTATTCACATATTCTTTTTGGCACGAATCTGAACCAGTAATGAGAGTAGACATTTTTTATATAACGATTATTTAGTTCAATGGTTTGTGGGGGGATTTAATCTAATTTGGATTTGTGGGTAATTCCATAGTTGCAAGGAAGCTATGTATAAGGAGGGAAACTCGCTTCCCAGGAAGCTTGTTTCCCAGACTCGCTTCCATTAAGTCCTATTTAGTGGTCAAAGGGAGTTGTAAGAAGCTTCTTTCGCAGACTTGCTTCCATTAGGTCCTATTTAGTAGTCAAAGGGAGCTGAAAGGGATAAAATTTGTAAAAATGATTAAGTGTTGGAGAACGAGCTAGTCTTCGTTGTTGTGCTAACGGATGGGAGACACGTGGCCAAATCGAGTAATGATCCATTGTCTTATTTATAACGTACACGTTGTCTTATGCACAACGTACCCGTTGTCTTGTTTACAACGTTCCCGTTGTATTCACGGCAACGTACTCGTTGTCTTATGGACAACGTATTCGTTGTCTACGAGACAAACGAGTCCGACCTCTTTTGACAGCGATTATTCTATCCATGCTCACATGTGCAATGGTCGTGAGCTTGAGTCAACAATGAGACTGACTCGCAGGAGGGACTGACCAGGAGGCGATCACCTGACTTTGTTGGTAGGTGGAAAACACTGTCTTGACATTTAATGTGCATTTAATGCTAGTCATTTCAGCCGAGTTTCGACCCCAAACCGACTCAACTAATAGTAGGTTCACACGTGTGACATGTAAGACTGTCTGACATATTTGGTAATGATCATAAAGCAAGTGACATGGGCATCTATGGCCATCCATGGGCATCTAGTGATAACCCTATAAATACCCCCAGAGACTCAGTGATTCAGGACCAAGAAATTTCGTATCTATCATTCTTATTGCTCTTACTGTTCATCATCTTCTTCACATACTTACTTTGGCATCGGAGTGTAGGACTGGGTGCAAACCCTCCACCTTCAACCTTCTACTAGTAAACCAGAGCTTCTGCTGATGCGTGGACTCCCTGGAAAACTCCCGCACAGGAGCTATGTATTTAGGAATTAATGGGTTAGATCTGAGTCTAAAGCCTATGACATAGATCCTAAGCAAGTATCGTTGGATTGAAACTTAAGGTTGTAAGACACCTACTGCTTCACAAATATCATGTAAGATAAATTTTAAGGTATGATTGGTCATCCTAATATAATGGGAATGGAGCACCTATATTTATTTCTCACTTCCCATTTCTTAAAGATTTTTCTGTCTCGCTTCGCTTCTCGCTTTCGTTTCTTGGTTTGGTAACTATGGGTAATTCAGCCTACTGCTAGGAGAATTTGCTTCAATTTTCTCAATATTCCTTTAGGATTGAAAAACCATAAAGAACTTTCTTTGTTCTTCAAATATTTGTGGTTAATTAATGCAATCCCTAGATGTGGCAATCGATAAAATTCCCCAGATGGCATGAATGTCCTACATCATAAACTAAGATTTCTCTTATTAGTATGCTATCGATAATATTAGCTGATGTGAAGGACAATATACACAATGGAGACCCCCATCATATTTGGAGGTCAGATGCAAACTGAAATCTATGGTATCAGAGGAATAGTGGTTCATTTAGTAACAACAAAATTAAAATGTGAATCCTTAATGGTGATGGGTCAAGCCAAAGAAATAAGGTTGGGCTTTGGAGGTACAGCTCTAGGCTATGATTGGGGACCTGCTTGTTGTGATTGCTTGTTTATAAAAGAACAAGCTTTTTATTTAGTTGAGCTTTGTGCCATCTTGAGGAAAAACATTCTTGCGCGAGAGAAGCAATAACCTTTTCCCTTGCTTATTGTGACTTGATTCCGATGTGCAACTGATTTCATGAAGCAATGCATGTAGGGTCCCATTCCATGCAGCCATAAAAAACATGGATGTATGTCAAAGTTGATGAGAGGAAAATAGAGTGGTGAATTTTTAAGCCTCCTTTGCAACTCCAATCTGTCACAAAAAACTCCGTTATTTTATAAAAATTCGCAAATTATTCGCGCATTTTTGCTTTGTCGAATTATTCTTCGAATTATTGGACTCCCGAATTATTCTCAAATTTTCCGGATTATTCCCGAATTTTCTGAATTATTCCCGAATTATGTTTCCAAACATGACAAAAAAACTACTTATTTTGTATATTTTTTAAACAAATTTTTCGGTATATTTTTATATTTATTAATTTATTTTTTATTTGTTTTGAATTTTTCTCGAATTTTTTGGAACTTGACCTCAATCGAATTTTTCCCCAACCTTGACTTTGTCACTATGGTTGTTACTGACTTACTGTTATAAATTTCCCTAGCACTCTTTCTCAGTAGTTTCCAACCCCTAGCGCCCTGCCTATGTGCCAAGCCTACACTGCAGGCAGAGAGAATCACTACTTCCCTTGAATTCTCTAGAATGTTTTCAACGATTAGAAGTTTTTAAAAAAAAATTATGAGGTCTGGGAAAAAGCTACTTACTATTTGAACGTTTTGGTTCGTTAACAGGTTGATATTGTTGTTTAATAGGATCTCTGGCTAGCTACCCATGATGGGCTCCGCAAACGGAATAGTGACTGCACCGGGGAAACCGCCTCTTTTCTCTTTTGGGATTATATCTGATGTCCAGTATGCCGACATTGCCGATGGTCGCTCATTCCTTGGTGTTCCTCGGTACTATAGGCACAGCATTCTGGTCTTGCAAAGGGCAGTCAGCAAATGGAATAACCAGCAGCAGCTCAGTTTCGCAATAAATTTTGGGGACATTGTCGATGGGTTCTGCCCCAAAGAGCAGTCTTTAAAAGCTGTACAGAAAGTTGTTGAGGAGTTCGAGAATTTCAGTGGCCCTGTGTATCACATGATTGGCAATCATTGCCTCTACAATCTCCCCCGCAAAAAATTACTCCCATTAATGAAGATACCCGCTCTCGATGGTCATGCCTACTATGATTTTTCTCCAATCCCAGAATACAGATTTGTGGTTCTCGATGGCTACGACATCAGTGCCATTGGTTGGCCTCAAGATCATCCAAATACGTTGGAGGCTTTGAAGCTTCTGCAGGAGAAGAACCCGAATTTGGACAAGAACAATCCAGAGGGAATGTTGGGCCTCGAAAGAAGGTTCTTGATGTTCAACGGAGCAGTTGGGAAGGAACAATTGCAATG
This sequence comes from Tetracentron sinense, assembly GCA_015143295.1. Classification (NCBI taxonomy): domain Eukaryota; kingdom Viridiplantae; phylum Streptophyta; class Magnoliopsida; order Trochodendrales; family Trochodendraceae; genus Tetracentron; species Tetracentron sinense. Next base: position 32,620,841 of record CM026568.1, on the reverse strand, counting down.
GTTAGATGGCGTCCTTCAGGATGCATCTGCATACAAACAGAAAGTAGTGGTCTGTTGCCATCTGCCTCTAGATCCCGGTGCAGCATCCAAAGAAGCACTTTTATGGAACTATGATGAAGTAATGGATGTGTTGCACAGATATAATTGCGTGAAGGTTTGCATAGGCGGTCATGATCACAAAGGTGGGCACTCAATTGATTCCCATGGGGTTCATCATCGGGTCCTCGAAGCTGCTCTAGAGTGCCCTCCGGGCTCAGATGCATTTGGGTATGTGGATGTCTATCATGAAAGATTATATCTTTCAGGTACCGATCGGATGGCAAGTACTGACATGATCTTCAATTCTTTAGGGGATTCCGAGTGAAAATTAGTTTAAATTCAATGCAGAATATGCACAACCAATATTGAACCATAATTATTTATAGAGAAAAGGCTTCTTCTAAGGCTCCCAAGGCTCAAATTTGAACTGGGTTTCCTTGCAAGAAGTTGGTGACATTTAGTTGCGTGTTTGTGGTGTTCTTTTTCCATGACAGAGGTACGAATACAACTGCATTTTTACATGTACAATTACCAATACATGGAATTCTTGATGCATACCCTGCATGTTCTTTCTGTTAAGTCTCTCGACTCCTTTGCATTGTTGCATACAGATGCTTTGCAAGCCATAGTGAATGGAAATTTTCCTTGTGAAAAATCCCACATGTATGCTGGTGGTGTTTGGCTGCTTGGGCTATTGTCAATTTAGAGTAACTTAAAAATTATTAGTGTAAAGGGCAAGCTTGAATGCCCCTTGTATAGTAGGGTTGCCCCTATAAAGTGCTGGTGGTCCTTTCATATATCTTCCTACTCCATGTTATATAGGGGGTGTGTTAAGTTGATAATTTCGAACATTGTCGCACTGGTGCATATGTGGGCCAGTTTGTAGTACAGATGCCCAACCATTACATGGACAAACCCTGTGGTGGGGTGAGCCACCATATAAATGAACTGACATTTTAATATATGAATTGTTCTTTTTATCTTTGTTTTTACCAAATAAAATAAGGGTGCTGCTACGAGCACACCTATAATTTCTGATTATACACCAATGGTTAAAATTATTTATCAAACACCATTTTTCAAACACTACATTCCTTCTCTTTCTTGTCTCTGGACAAAACTCCAGCCCCGTCTTCTTGCTCTCACCCCGGCGAAAGACGAGAGAGATTAAGCTTGCAAAATCCAATCTTTAACTAGAGATGGAGATAATACCCAAAACCAGGAACCTTGATTTTGATCAGTAAAGTACAAGGAAGATCACAAATCACAAGCTATGAGGAAGCATTATTAAAAATGGATGACTGCAAACCTCCTAAAAGCAACCACAAAAGGATTGGCATCAAAGCTGAAGCAAAGTATTACGGAGACCAAAAGCAGAACCTTGGTGCTCACATTCGGATAAAAAAACCCCAAAACAATAACATTTGCCAGCCATTATGAAATTCTGTATTTATGAAATATCTGCCATTGGAATTGCTGAAGAGTCTTTCTAAAAGCAACACTTAAGGCATTGTTGAAACCCTAATCTTTCTCCATTTTCTGATGATACTCGCTTTGAATTTCACTCCCTTTTTTGCTGAATATTCCATTTATTTTTTCAGTCACAACGAGGCGCATGCAATTTTCGAGGATCCAAAGTCATTGAAACCGGTAATCGCATTTGAAAATCATGTATGTTCTAATTACTTGAAACTGTTCGTGGTTTTGAATTAGAGACCAGGGCTTTTTATTGCCCCTAAAATTAAGGAATTAAGAGAGGGAGAATAAGTTTGGTTGCTTTTTCACCGAGCCGTGATTTTAGAGAGATGGTGTTAATTTAAGGAAGGAGAGGGTGCTGGATCTTTGGCCGGAGACAATATAACAATGGTGGTCGGAGTATTTGCCGGAGACAAGAGGTGGAAGAAGGTGTTAAAAAAGATGGTGTGCAACAGTAATTTTAACATCGGTGTATAGTCAGAAAATATTGATGTGCTCGTAGCAGCACCATAAAATAAAATGAAAAACAAACAGTAGTCATATTAACTTTAATCAAGTAGGACATATGTAGAAAATATCTATAGGTTCAATTCAATTCTTGTTTCTTCAACCCACCACCATCAATAAGCCAATGGCTGGGGACCATTCAAGTACCTTCTATTCAATATTCAACTGATGGTCTCACTCACCAAGACACGTCTCTTAAACTAGTACAACTAGGTGACTATGACCATTCAAATGCACTTTTTTTTTTTTTTTGTTATCCTGAACCATCAAACTTTACCCCCTGCCTCTTGCATGAGTGATAGGGGTGTGGCCTTCTGGAGGTCGGGGATCTAATCACCCCTAAGGGGTAAGGTTTACAAGAGCCTCAATGTCCCCAGCAGCTAACTACTGACAGGCTGTCTCTACTTGACATAGGTAAATGATATGTGCACTGTGGGGCCCTAATAAAAAAACTAAACTTATATTCGCATGTAGCCATGGTTGGTAGCTAGGAATTAGGATTGTCAGTATCACTTATGTAGGGCTGCCAATCAAAATAGAGAAGGATATAGTTGGAATTATAGACCAGTAACCAGCCCCCTACATATGCACCTTGGATTGCTAATATTGTTGGAGATTTACTGCTGTTTTTAATTTACTCAGTTCCCTGAGAGTTCCTGATATTGTTCTTTGCTAATTATATATACTCATAATCTCTAATAATAATGGTCATTGTTTACAAAACCCTATATACAATGCATTATTGTAATATTTCTCAATGAACGGAAGCTAGTCATGAACAAAGATGATTAAACCTAAACTCATCCACTCAATAGTAGGTTATCGAGTGCCACATACAGATCCATCCAAACCCATCATTTTCCATCTTTACACACTAATTGAATCAAATACAACACGTCTCTCTTTTCTTCTCAATTCTTCTGTGATATCTTAGCCTTTCTCTTTTCCATGAAGAAGAATCCAAACAAGGACACCACAGAGAAAGCAGAAAAGCAAACAGATGCAATATCAAGGGACGGGTGTCGGCCGGTGATTGCTTGGATGTCAAACAGATAGGTGGTCTTTTTACTATCAGTGGTTTGTCCAAAAGCCACTTCCTCACCAGCTGAATTATAAGCATAGGCTCTCACGAAGTAAGTTGCTGTGGGCACGTCTCTCTCGATTGCCCACTTGAAGCTCTGGTTCTCCTTGGAAGCTTTGTAAGGTCTAGTAACAATGGTGAATTGGCAGGTCTTGTCCTTGCTCAGATTGTTCACAGTTTTCCTCCACGCTCGGTCTTTTTGGCTGATGGGTGCATAACATAGCTTCACCTTCAAATTCTTATACTCATCGTCGATCCCTGCCGGGAGACTTTGGTTTAATCCCCACGTTACAGTTACCATATCGCCGGCTTTCAGAACTGCAATTACAAATACAAGGAGATGGCAGAAAATCAAGGGACTAGCTAGATAACATTTGATCAATACAGGAGGAGGCCTTCTTAACCCGGAAGCAGTTAAAGCAGAACATCTTCCCCTTCCCCAACGGCGTAAATTAGCGGGGAAAAGAACATATGGGATTTGATCATAATCCTTTTATGGGTATTTTGATTTACAGACAGCAGCCATGAATGCAAGCAGGATGAATTGTAAGCTTAAATCAAGATAAAGAAACTAAGAAAGAAATGAAATTAAGGAAAATAGTAGAGTTCTTACGTTCTCCTGGTTTAGGCGAAGCGTTGATCAGTAGAGTTCGTTTGAGAGTGGAGAACTGCACACCCCCATAACAAGTCTCCAGTAAAGAGAAGACAAGAATAGAAGCGACGAGAATTCGAGAAGCCATTGCTATTCTTCTGAGCAGAGATCAAAAGAGGGGCGGAGAAGTGAAAAAACAAAAAAGGAGATGGAGAGAGGTGGAGATTGCTCCCTTATATATAGGGAAAAAGAAATGGCTAAGATGAAGTCAAATGTAAGCGAACGTTAACTTTTGAAGACTTTAAAGAGGCGGATAAGTTAAAAGAATATCTACGGGTTAAGATGACCCTAAAGCATGGGAAAGGGTTACTGGGTAGTATGAGCTTTTTTTTTTAAAGTTTTAAAAAGTGATTTTGTGTAAGGCCATGATTGGATTGAGGAAAAAAAATTATTATCAAAAGGGTTATCAAGGAAGAAAACGTTTTTGGAGTGTGAGAGTAATAAAAATAAAATTCCTTGAATTTGGATGAGTGAGTGAGAATGGTGGGATGCACATATATAATAATAGTTTGTTGTTGAATGTAAATATTGTTTAATATAGAATATATAAGCATATTGATGAAGTGCATTGAACATGTATGATGTAGGAAATAAGTTCATATAAGGGGTTTTTCTCAGATTGCCTCTTTAGTATGGGGTTCTTCCCCAAATAATCAGGTTTTAAAAACCATTCTTTAAATGCCCCTACACATGTGCATCTATTCGCACATGCAAACTTTTCCCATTTTATCCAAATCATTTGAACAAAAGACTTTGGATATCCTTATCTTATTTCCGACTAGTTCTTCGTTCCTTACCTCATTTCCGATGAGTTCTTCTTTCCCACCCTATTTCCGACGAGAGAACTTCGTTCCCACCTCATTTCCGGCGAGAGATCTTTGTTCTAAGAGCGTTCTTGTCATGTTCTTTTCGTGAAAAAACGTCATGAACCGAAGAACAACTCTCATTTTAGAGGTTTCTTGTGTTTTTAAGAAAATGAATTCAAAAAAATCATTGTATGTATGATTAATTAATGGAAAAATGTTTATAATAATTGTATTTATGGTTCAAAACCTTAAATTTTATGTTCTATATGTGTTTAAATGTGTTTTTTTTTTTTTTTCCATTTTCTATGATTTACAGTCATGTTTCCAAGCTTGAAGACGACAGTTGATGCATTTTGCACGGGGTCGATGCATTGTATCAACCTAATGCATTTTGTACGCGGTCGATGCATTTTGCACGAGGTCGATGCATAAAATGCACGAGGTCGATGCATTGTATCAACCTAGTGTATTTTGTACGCGGTCGATGCATTTTGCACGGGGTCAATGTATAAAATGCATGGGGTCAATGTATAAAATGCATGAGGTCGATGCATTGCATCAACCTAATGCATTTTGCACGAGGTCGATGCATTGCATCAACATAGTGCATTTTGTATGCGGTCGATGTATTTTGCACGGGATCGATGCATAAAATGCACGAGGTCGATGCACTGTATAGACCTAGTGCATTTTGTACGCGGTCGATGCATTTTGCACGGGGTCGATGTATAAAATGCACGAGGTCGATGCACTGCATCGATCCTGCGCGAAAAAAACTTTGGGAAACTCAGATTTTTACGATTTTTTCATATTTTTTTTTTTTTATTATTCTTCTTTCAAAATCAGTATAGATGGTAATGAAGGAGTATTTGGAAGATGAGGGGAGTGGGTGAGCTTCATTCATCTTATCCACGTACGTATCTTCTTCTTCGTCTTCTTCTTGGAATAAAGAACTCTCGCCGGAAATGGGGTGGGAACGAAGAACTCTCGCCGGAAATGGGGTGGGAACGAAGATTTCTCATCCACGAACCTAAATTCATCTTCTTCTTCTTTCAAAATCAATGGAGGGGTATTTCAGACTTTTCATAAATATTGAATTATGGAAAATGAATGATAAGGACATTTATAGAAGGGTTTTCAAAACTTAGTTATTTGGAGAAGAACCCCATACTAAAGGGACAATCTGGGAAAAACCCCTTCATATAATACCGTTAGAGAAGACGAAAGAAAAGAATAAAGGACAATGCTAGCCTCACTTTCTTTCAAATTCACCTTTTTTATAAACCAAAAATGTATTATTATCTTCCATAAGATTAAGATAAAACACATGTTTTCCACTAACACTCTCTAACAAAAAAAAAAAAGTGATGTTAGCATTATCCAAGAATAAAATCCATATTAGAAAAAGAGCACATAACATAGAGATTGCCACCATAGTTATAGAATTCCCTCTAGTCCAACCATTAGACAAAAAATATTCACCTCCTCGGTAGGTGATGCAAATATGGGTGTCTCGGATCTCCTTTTCATCCCACGTGTCACTCTTTAAATTCTCTTTAACTGTGGTTAAGATTTACTAACCCATAGGGTTCACTCATCTACCATTTGTTTTTAGGAAAAAAATATGTATATATTAACTTCAAGGTTATAAATTAACGTGAGTCGAGGTAAGGCAGCTTTGTGAGAGCGATGAACAATATTTCGCTCCGCGCCTGTGAAAACAACGATTGCTCCCATTTGACTGCCCAGCATTAAATGACCCAAGGATCCTTCCGTTGCAAGGAAAGAGGTGTAATTAATACCCTTGCGGGATAAAATTAGGAGCAGTGATGAGCGGACCCAAGGGTCCGTTTCATATCTTACCCCGTGTACTTGTGTCCCTCTTAGCACCTAGATAAGTTTAACTAAATTAAAATAAGATTTTGTTTAAAATTTTTTTTAAAAAAGGGAAATAACTGATGCCTTAGGTTAGCAAATGAGATCCATAGGTCCACCTATGACTACTAAAAAAAAAATCATGATTGGATTGTTTAACTCTAGGGATGAGTGAATCTTAACCACAGAAGGTTTTTAAAATTGGGAAATAGTTAACGTACTCATGAAATCTATTTGCAAATCTAAGGCACTATTTCATTGGTGGATGCCCCCCTCTTAATACTCACTTGCAAATGGGATCTATGGGTCCACCTATCACTACTCAAAAAAAAAAAAACCATGGTTGGATTGTTTAACTCTAGGGGTGAGTGAATCTTAACCACAGTAGGTGAGTATTTAAAATTGGGAAATAGTTAACGTACCCATGAAATCTACTTGCAAATCTAAGACACCACCTCATTGGTGGATGCCCCCCTCTTAATACTCACTACTCTTTAAATTTAGGGTGCTATTATGAGCACACCAATATTTATTACTTACGAGTTCTAGTTAGATGACTGCAAGGTTCTTTAAGTCGACCACACCAATCAAATTTCAATACATTAGAAAAGAGGAATAAAATTAAAATTAAATATCATTTTCATTGCCACATGTCAATTTGCGCAATTAGTGGTCAGTTAGGAAGATGACCAAGTGGTCCGTTTTCCATTTTCCTTGACACAATTTAGAAGATATAACTTTAAAAAATTGACTTGTAAATATATGAGCACACATAACCACAAACCTTTAAACCCTTACTAAAAATTTCTTATCCTTTTAAGAATGAACCTGCGAAGCTCTTCTTACCTTACTCTCCGATTGCCGATTGCTGATAGGTGTAAGGTTATCAAACCAATTCTTTTTTCTATATCTTTTGTTAATTTCATTCCATTCCAGTGAACTTTATGAAGTTATTTTTAAATTCCTTCTAAATAATACATAGATGCTCCATACTCTTTAATTTGAGATAAGCATCCTACTAGTCAATTTTCAAATATATAATTTGATTTCCTCCACCCCTTTTTAAATCTTTTGTTATGAGCTCTTTTACCAACACAAAATAGGGGGTGCAATATATAAGGAATTGGGATGATTTCTATGATACAAATTTATTGGACATCTAGTTGGGTCTGAGTCCACCAAAGGGTAATGAATTATTATGTTATAGTTTTAAGTTTAGAATATTGATGTATAATTAAAAAATTTATAGATATTTTTTTTACCTCTTGACGTGCTCGTAGAATTTATTGTATTTTAATGGTATACAATTAATAAATTATATAATTAATGTCTAGTCAGTAAATATTGGTGTGCTCATAACAGTACCTTAAAAATTATTATTATAAACATTTGGAGAAAAATATTAGCTAGATTCTGGTTCAGTGGGCCTCGCCCCATTTGTGTAAATAATAGGGGCGGGTTCACATTAAGCTGTCTTCCTCACAAGTCCTAATGTTTTTTTTTTGAGTATAGATAAGGGAATACACACAATCAGACCTAAGGTAACCGTTAAAGTGCCGCAAAAGTAAATTCGCACACTCACTCCAAAAGAGTCTGACTAATAGAAGAGTTGTGGACCTTATACACTTTTGCAAAATAGGGTACCCGGTCGACAATATGGGATTCGAAATGGCTGATATAAAACTATTTATTCTATTATTTTAAAAAATGTGAGTATAGTTAACATTTTTCATTTCAAAATAAATCATTTTAGTTGTTATTGGGGCAGGGCCGGCCCAAACCATTTGGAGGCCTAAGGCGAGAATTCTAAATAGGTTTTTTATTTAAAATTGAACTCATTATAAAATGGGGCCCTTTTTAAAATGGGACATTTTTTTATTGTTTCTTTTCACTAAATCAGGTTCATAAAGCTATCAAAGCCCACATTTTGGGACCTTCATTTTTTTCGGGCCTAAAGCGCGGGCTTTGATGGTTTAATAGACAGCTCGACCTTGCATTGGGGGTGCGTGTTGGCCTTAGATCGTGGATATAAGATGCTAGTTTTATAAGTTGAGGGTTAATACGAGGTGGAGCTATGCTTTATAGGTGTTTTGTTTCACCAAAAAAAACAAGAAAGTGTCTTGGGCGTGCTTTTTTTTTAAGAGATTAATTTTGAGCCTGAGCTATGCTTCACGGTGTTGAAGCGGAGCTCCTTTATTTACACAAGGGTAGTGGCACAATTGTAATTACTGAAGAAGGCTGGGGCAATTTGCCAATACATAATTACAACATTGCCACCCTCACAATGTAAAAAGGGGAGCTCCACTCAACGCCATAAATCAGAGCTCCTTTTTGTATTTAAACTGTTTTTTTTTTTTTTTTTTATGTAAATGGTGGCAATCATATAATTAGAGAGAGGTATATCAATTTTGGTAAAGCTGTTTCTCTTCATAAGGCCCAAGATGTGCAAGAAGAAGGTTGATGGAGGAATAGGGTTTCGAGATCTAAAAGCTTTCAATTTAGCTCTGTTAGCTAAGCAAGGATGGAGACTACTTCAGAACACACAGTCTATTTTTTATCGAGTCTTCAAAGCCAAATATTTTCCCCAATGGTCATTTCTTAATGCTAACATGGGATCAATTCCGAGTTACATTTGCAGGAGTTTTATGGCAGCCCAAAGTATATTACAATGGGGAACTAATTGGAAGGTGGGCCATGGAAATAGTATAAATATATGGCGTGACAAATGGACTCCTCAACCTCTATCCAGTTACCGGGAAGCTGACCATCTAATAAAAGTTGGGGATTTGGTTGATCCAGTGAGTAAAGAGTGGGATGTATATGTCCTTGATAGGGTTTTTAATAACCATGATGCAGAAATGATTAAGGCGATTCAATTGCGTGACATTGATGCTTCAGATAAAATAATTTGGTCCCCTGGTAAGTCTAGAAGGTTCTCAGTTCGGCCGGTATATCTTTTTTCTACTTAAGGAGGGGATGATATAAATAATGTAAATGAATCTGAGGGATCAAATACGGCGGAAACTAGAAGATTGTGGAAACAGATTTGGAGTCTTGGAATCCCGAGCAAGTGCAAGCACTTTATGTGGAGAGCATGTACAAATTCCTTACCAACAATAGGGAATTTATTTAAGCGAGGAGTTCCTACTGATCAATCTTGCCATATATGTTTCTATAATTCGGAATCGGTGACTCATGCTTTATGGGCTTGTCCTTTGGCTCGCAATGTTTGGGCACTTACGAAATGAAGATTTCAAAAGATGATTACAACTGAGTTGGATTTCCGACAAATTGTTCTTGATTTAGAATCTCGAGCTTCAAAAGAGGAGTTGGAAATGGGAACAATGGTAGCATGGGCTATATGGGATGCGCGTAAAAGAATAATTTTTGATAACTTCCAACTTCATCCCAATTTGATCATTCAAAGAGCTAGAAGATTACTAGATGATTTCCAAATATTAGCGTTGTTTAGGCATTGTCATTATCTGAGTTTAGTCCCATTTGGAACAGTGGCTGCTTAAAGAAGAGTTCTACTTGTTTTAAGGCTCACTGGTTTTGCTATTAAGCTTGTGTAAATCTATGATTACTTTCTAGTAATAAAATTTCTATATTTTATTAAAAAAAAAAAAAATCGTCTCCGATTTTATATTAAAAAGAGAGGCCCGCTCAAGGCTTTTGAAGCAAACTCCTTCTCATATGTAAACACAAATAAGTTTGTAATCGTTGAGCATGATGACTTTGGTTTTTTTTTTTAAAAACCCCCTTACCTTCTAAAAGTGAATAAATAAATAAATAAGTCCTTGGTATTTTTGCTAAATTTGAGTGGAGGGACATCCAACGGGGGTGAACCTAGGTAGCATGTATGTGTCAGTTTTTTACGAGTATACCCAAATCCCTTTAAAAGAAAAAACGCAGTAATTATTGACCCGTGCGTCCTCTACTTAAGTTACCCCGTGTTTCAGCCATTTCGTTACATAATGGCAACCGCTGGTAAGCTAAGCATTTTCTTAAAGGAAACGGTCTCTCCTGTAAAGAAGGCTCATTAATTTGTTCTTTGGCAACTCACAAATGTTAGTGCCCTTTGGAATCTTCCTCAACTAAAGGTGAGCGTAGATCTTACTCTTTCACAAATCACAAGTGTTAGTTTCGTAATTTTTTTAAGAAGCTCTGTAAAAATTATTGTATATCATTTAATTCCTTGGTAATTTAATTTAATTAGTGTTAACCTCATGACAGAAGGAGCCTTCTGTATAGAAAATCTCCAGAGCTAATACTCATCTTTCTGAACCCTTTCAATGGCTGCCCATATTCCCATGATTCTCCTCCTTTTCTTCTTCTGCTTGTTAGGTTCTGTTCTTGGCGGAGTGCTCTTCTCCTCTCTTCCTCAGGCACTGCTAGTACAGGCAACGGCCAAACATGGAGCAGGTGATTTTTTGATATATATCTTCCTCCTTACATTCATGACTAACAAACAACTTAGTAATTTCATGGTTGTTCATTTCCATTTTACGTCGTGGTATAATGAGTTAGAACTTGATTTCTTAATCCTGTAACAAGTTAGTACACACCTCTTAATTTTCATTTCACTCCCAAATGGAGTTCTCCAATGAACGCGAAAATTTCTGCTGTTCATATTTTTTCTTAGAAAAATATCAATAGATTTGAGTACGGCCAACGAGTTTTGATGGGATCCGGTGCACTAGTACTGATATGATCCCAAATGGGACCTTCCTTGTAATCGGCCCGAGGCTTCTTTGTAATTGAAATGCTTTTTGAGTAAAAAAAAAATCTTAACCAATTTCCAAATTGTAGTTTTGATAGCTGGAGAAGATGAGATAACTGTTACATGGGATATTAATCAAACCAGAGGAGAAGAAGTTGATGTTGCATACAAGATGGTGAAGGTTAAGCTATGTTATGCACCCATTAGCCAACAAGACCGTCCATGGAGAATGGCTAACGACGATTTAAGCAGGGACAAGACATGCCAATTCGACATTGTTGTTCGGCCTTGTTCGATGAACAACAAAGAGGAGAGCATTAGTTGGATGATTGAGACAAAAGTGCCCACAGCCACATATTTTGTTAGAGTTTATGTTATCAATTCTCAAGGGAATGAGGAGGCTTTTGGACAAACCACTGATATTAACAAAACCATGAACCTACTAAAAATTCATGGAGTTTCAGGTAGACATGCACCACTTGACACTGCAGTAGCTTGTTTCTCTGCCTTCTCTGTGGTCTCCCTCTTTGGGTTTTTCTTCTTGGAGAATAGGAATGCCAGGAGACCTCTAGAGAACTGATAGATGTACTTCTTTTACACCTTAAATTTTGAATTCTATGAGGAATGAATGTATGAGGGCTCATTTTAGTCACTCCCATGTAGATATTTGTGTGTATAACAGTGTAGTTAAAGCGTTCAGGTGATGCCGAGGCACCAAAATTTACCTTTTTCTTTTAAAATTAATCAAGATGATAGCCTACGTCGTCACCTAGGCGCATATATATGAAAGGGATATGGCAATGTTATTTTCTGTAAGCTCAATTCATACAGCTTATGGGCCTTATACGAAGAAGCAACTTGACATGGAATCTGGAAGATTGCTAATGCGAAAGAAATTAGTGTATGAAGCCCCATTTTAGCAAGTCTTAGTTAGAGATTTGGGTATAATAATCAGCATGCATGTATATATGTTTAATAAAGGGGCAAGGCTGTTTTTTGTCCACCATCCATGGAAGAGCCTCGACTCACAGCTCATCGACCTTATTAGGAACAATATGACAGTAATTGGCTGACAGATAAGGCGTTACATAACTGAAGTATTGGCACCATATCGGTTTGGCCGTACTCGATATTTTCTGCCCCATGGTCTTCTAGCCTCGTCGTTTACATTGCAACAAATCAGCTTAATTTGGCACGGCGTTACACCAATGATAAACTCATTTCTTTCCCAAAATGAGAGTTAGTGCGGTAAGCAATTCATTTGAAGTTGTCTTGATGTTCAAGTGGGATTACGGGTGTCAATGGGCCGGGCTTGGGCCTAAATTTTTGTAATTTTTAAAAAGCCCAACCCATTTATGAGAGGTTTTTGAACCCCAAATTCAGACCATTAGCAACTCCAAAGAGGGATCACCTTAATGAAAACATACAAAGGATAAAAGAGAAGAGGGTGTTGGGCTTGGCTGGATCTTTAAAACTAACTTTTGGGTTGGGCAGAGCCTGGATTGTTGGAGCCAGTCATTTCTTGACATAACAGAATTAATAGGCCAAGCCCTAGGGTGGAGCCTTTTTTATTTTTAAATTTTAAAAGATTACTTATGTCCACATTTCTAATGCTTTCTATGGTAATGTGATCTCCTAGCCCAAAGCCCAAGCCTAACCACGTATGAGTCAATAGGGTTGAGGTCCTCTTGTAGTCCACTTTATGGGCTTGGAATGGGCTACAGTTTTTAGGCCGTAAGCATCCAATGCCCATGAATGATATTCATAAAGTAATCACATATATTTCAGTGGAACTTATGCTAAAGTTGGAACTATAAAGGATGAAATAAACCCACTGCATGCATGTAATTTATAGGGAAATAGTTAACGTAGCCATGAATTCCATTTCAAAACCTAAGGCATCCACCTATTACTATTCTAATTTATATTTGAATTCTAAAAAGTATATTTATTTAAGGAAATTAGTTAACATACTTGGGAAATCCATTTGTTAAGACGTTAAGCTCTTGGCACAAGTCCCAACACACGTTCAGTCCGAATTCATTAAAATTTGACTGTACCGGATTTGGCATAATGGCTTGGGCTGAAGGTGGGGCCTTTTGTCATGGGCAAATCACGTAGCTAGTAAAATCCCGTGCGGCACTTGATCAATCCGTCGATCAAGTCAGTCTGTTCGGTCAGTTACTTAAGAAACAAAAGTAAAACACACCACAATACACAAGAAAGAAGCAAAAATCAATAATATTGCATCAAGGGAAATGTTATAAGACACTATACATGTAATGAAAATAAAAGACACTAGGGGAGCAGGCGATCAAAGATGGTGCAAAGACAATCCACTTAAGTGAAATACCACCTACCCTACAAGGTGGATGATAAACATTTTACAAGTTAGCAAAAGGAAACATCCATGTGCTGGTGGAGTCATTCTCCCTTATTACAAAAATGCCACTAAAACTTTGACGACTAAACTATCATTTAACAAAAGATAAAAAGATACAAATAGTGCCACCACCAAGGCTATGCAAACATTGCTGGACGAGTGGTCGTGACACACTCCCCCACTTGTTAAGTTGACACCCTCGTCGACTTGTTCGCTAAGTATTCTTCAATCTTGTCTGTGAAGGGAAGAACAGTGACGCCTAGTTCCCAACTAGCTTCGGCGCCAGTTAGTCATTTCCATATTACCAAATACTTTATGAGCGCAGGCCTGGTCGGTGAGGCTTGGACATGATGATCCGTAACAATACGCTCAACTTTTCTTTGGGGTACGATCATTACAATAGCTGTAGACTAATTTGGAGTGTTGCGAGTGAGGTATTTCGTGTCTGCATTATACGACTTTAACACACTGGCATAGAAGACCGGGTGATATTTGTGAAGTGACTCGGGAAGTTTCAGCCTGTAGGAGACTTTTCTCACATTTTCAGTGATACGAAATGGTCATTCGTACTTGCAAACTAAGCTTCTCTTGCCTTTACGGAATAATTTCAAGTTATCCTGATTTAGCTTTATCAACACTAAATCTCCCACCTTGAACTTATCTTGTCTTCGCTTTGGATATGTAAATTTCTCCATTCTTCTAGCAGCTTTCTCAAGGTGTGCTCGGGCAATGTCCACATTTTTGTTCCACTATTTGATAAACTTATAGGCGCTGAGACTGGTTCCTTGGTAACCGACAACAACTATATGAGGCGTTAGTGGTTGTTGCCCGGTTACTAGCTCGAATGAGCTCTTGTTTGACGAAAAGCTCTATTATAAGTTGAAGCAAAATTGAACGACATCGAGCAAGTTCACCAAATTCTTCTGATTAGCACTGACAAAGTGCCGAATGTATTCTTCAAAGAGAGCGTTAAAACGCTCGATTTGGCCATCAGTCTGAGAATGACTACTTGTTGAGAAGTTGAGTTTGGTCTCAAGAAATTTGAACAATTCTGACCAAAAATTTTCCATGAATCTTGAGTCTCTGTTGCTCACGATGTTCTAAGGCACACCCCAGTATTTCATTACATTCTTCATGAACAAGTAAGCTGTTTCCTCTGCCGAACAGTGCAATGGTGAGGGGATGAAAGTAACATACTTTAAAAATCTGTCGATCACCATCAAGATCGACCTAAACTCCCCACTTTTGGCAAAGTCAAGATGAAGTTCATAGAGACACTCTCCCATGGTCTCCTAGGGACAGGTAATGGCTCCAAGAGCCCAAAAGGCCTATTCTTTTCCACCTTATCTTGTTGGCATACAAGACAAATCTTTACGTATTCTGCAACATCATCTTATATACGAGGCTAGTAGTAACCCCGTTCTAGCAAGAAAAATGTGTGGCGCCATCCCTGATGGTTTGCCCAAAGAGTATCATGACACTCTTTTATAAGATCCTTCCTTAAGTCTCCCATCCTTGGGATAAAGATGCGACTTCCTTTTGTATAAAGAAACTCATCGTTGATTCAGAAGCGACGAGTCTTGCCACATTCAACTAGTGGCCAAATTACCTTAGCTTGTTGATCGGTCTTCAACCCTTCACGGATCTTATCGTGTTAGGTAGACTGCACCCGTTGCACACTTCTATGCATTACCTTCTTTAGCGCCGTAAGTTCCGCTTTGCGACTTAAGGCATCAGTAACATTGTTGTACCGACCCGGCTTGTACTCTAGCTCAAAGTTAAATTCCATTAGCAACTCTTGCAAGTGCGCATGCTTGGCCGTTAGCTTCTTCTGCGTCATAAAGTGGGACATGGCAACATTGTTGATCTTCACCACAATTTTTGATCCAAGTAAGTAATGCTTCCACATCCAAAGTCAATGCACCACTGCAAGCAACTCTTTCTTTTGAGCTGTGTAGTATCGC
This sequence comes from Tetracentron sinense, assembly GCA_015143295.1. Taxonomy (NCBI): domain Eukaryota; kingdom Viridiplantae; phylum Streptophyta; class Magnoliopsida; order Trochodendrales; family Trochodendraceae; genus Tetracentron; species Tetracentron sinense. Next base: position 32,605,335 of record CM026568.1, on the reverse strand, counting down.
TCAGTTTCAGATAACTTCTGGCTCTCATACGCAACCGGATGTTCTTCTTACACCAACACTCCTCTAATAACATAGTTTGATGCATCAATCTGTATTTTAAAAGACTTCACTAAGTCTGGTAATGCAAGAACATGATGTTAGGCCACAATAAGCTTCAGTCTCTCGAAGGATTCTTGGCACTCCCTTGACCATACCCATGCATGCTCCTTCTTAAGTTGGTCAGTTAATGGTGTTGCAGTTGCTGAGTAGCCTTTAATGAATTTACGGTAGTAATTCACAAGGTCTAGGAGGGATCGCAGCTCAGTGGTAGTCGTATGTGGCTTCTACTCTTGAATAGATCAGATCTTCTCCTATTTCATTCTCACTTGTCCCTTGCCCAAAACGTGGCTAAAGAAACTAATGCGCTCCTGTGCAAATGAGCACTTCTCATTCTTAACATACAAATTGTTTTCCTTTAACAAGGACAACACCTTTTGTAAGGGCTCAACATGCTTCTCAAGAGTTGAGTTATACACTACGATGTCATCCAAATAAACCACAATGAACTTGTCAAGGAACTTATTGAATATCTGGTTCATTAGTGTTGAAAAGGTAGCTGGTGCATTAGTAAGGCCGAAAAACATCACCATGAATTCGAATGCGTTGTATCTCGTCACACAAGTCGTCTTAGATTCGTTGTCCTCCACGACGCGAACCTGATAGTAGCCTGACCGCAAATCAAGCTTACTGAAGTACTTGGTTTGCCCAAATTAGTCGAACAAATCAACAATCAACGGGATGAGATACTTGTTCAACATAGTCAAATTGTTCAATGCTCGGTAATCCACGCAAAGCCTAAAACTTGCATCATGCTTGCGCTGGAAGAGGATTGGTGCCCCAAATGGTGCCTTGGAGGAACGAATGAAGCCTAACTCCAAAAGATCATCAAATTGCTTCCGAAGTTCTGTAAGCTTCAAAGGGGCCATACGATAAGGGGTTTTAGCAGGCGGCTTAGCCATGAGAACAAGTTCTATCTCGTAATCAATTGCACGACGAGGAGGAAGGGAATTTGGTAACTTGTCGGGTATGACGCTAGCAAACTTTGCCAACACCTCGATCACTTCCTTTAGAACTAGACCTTTTTCCAGTTAAGACTTTTTCCTCAACGTAGTCAAGTAAGTCATCTCTCAATTCTTAAATCATTTCTTAAGCTGTAGGGTTGAAAGCATCTTCTCTCCACCTTTGCTTGCTACTGTTGGAATCATAGATGAAGAGTCACAAAGATGCACAACGATTATAGGTAAGGCATTGGAACGACCTTGGATTCCTGTAAAAACTTCATCCCCACAATGACCTAGTAGTCATCCATGGGAATCGGTGTCAAATTGGTCTTTCCTGACCAAACTCTTACTTCAATGGACACCCCCTTGGCTACCCCATGAATAGGCTTCACTGCTGAGTTCACGGCTTTGATGCGATTTGAATCTTTCTCTAGCTTCAATTCAAGTCGCTTAGCTTCCCCTTCCGCAAAAAAGTTGTGAGTCGCCCCCTTATCCACCATGGCACGGGTGACCTTCCATTGATTTTCAAATCAATGAACATGAGTCCCTTCGACTGTGGTGCCTTCCCATCACCCTGAGTTTTAAGTGCATTAAGCAACTTGATGACTCCCATCTTAGGCTACTCTTCCTTATCATCATCACTCTCGGACACATCCTTATGCATGACCGAGTTACTCATTGATGCTTGTAGGGTATTGAGAGCCTGTTTCTGTGGGCAAACTGCTACTCAGTGCGGTTCACCACATAGAAAGCATTGCATTGGCTTGGAACTCGAACTCTTTGATGTTGAAGCTTCCTTACTCAGCCCTGACTTGCCATTGTTATACTTCTTCCCATTCGATGGCCGAGAAGATTTGTTGTGACTGGTGTGGGTTGAGTTCATCTTCTTCTTATTGGGGTCACTTGTGGAGTAATCATTCAGGCGCTCTGCTGCTACTTGTGCTAAAGCTTGTACACGTTGCCTCTATAACTCTGTCTGTGCCTAAGGTTTCAATCCCTCTATGAAGTAGAACATCTTGTCTTTCTCGGACATGTTTTTGACGTCTAGCATGAGGGCCGAGAATCGCTTCACATACTCGTGCACAATGCATGTCTGTTGCAACTGTTGTAAGTTCCGCCTAGCGATGTACTCAACATTTTCGAGTAAGAATTGAGTTTTCAATTACTTCTTCAAGTCAGCCTAAGAATTGATAATACATCTCCCATTCTGAATGTCATCGTATCGAGCACCCCACCATAACTTGGCATCACCCGATAGATACATTGTTGTTGTCGAGACTTTGGCTTCCTCTGATTCTCGTCTCACGGTTCAGAAATATTGTTCCATGTTGAACAAGAAATTTTCAAGCTTTTTTGCATCTCTCGCACCACTGTACGAGCGAGGCTCTGGCACCTTCACCCGATTATATGTCTCAGTAGGGTCATGAGGGTGCTAACCAACTGCTATGGTAAGCACATTCAACCGGTTTGAGAGCTCCTCAATCTTGGCTTGAAGAACATCCACTGTCCCCTTCACGTCATCGGTCAAGGTCTCCGCTGATCTGGCTAATTCCTAGTGTCCTTGTTCCATGTTACATAATCAGTCATCCATTTGCACCAAGATATGCAACATCCCATCAATCTGTGCCATTTGGGCTTCCATCTCGTCCAGACGGTCCTTGTTAGTGCGCGTTCCTGTCCCCTGTACCATGTCTTCTAGCCTTGAATACACGATCAAGACCTTACTTTGATACTAACTATCATGGGCAGATCATGTAGCTAGTCAAATCTCGTGCGACACTTGATCAATCTATCAATCAAGTTAACTTGTTCGGTCAGTTACCTAAGAAATAAGAGTAAAGCACACCACAATACACAAGAAAGAAGCAAAAATCAATAATATTGCATCAAGGGAAAGATTACAAGACACTATGTATGTAATAAAAATAAAAGACACTAGGGAAGCAAGTGATCAAAGATGGTGCAAAGACAACTCATTCAAGTGAACTGCCACCTCCCCTACAAGTTAGCAGAAGGAAACATCATATGTGCTGGTGAAGTCATACTTTCTTATTACAAAAATGTCACTAAGACTTTGACGACTAAACTACCTTTTAACAAAAGATAAAAAACATATATAGTGCCACCACCAAGGCCATGCAAACATTGTTGGAATTGCTGGACAAGTAGTCGTGACACTTTGCTAATTAGGAGTCTGTATAGACAGGGTGAACTCTAGAGTCTAGCTAAAGGTTTTAGGAAAATGGATTGGATACAGGCTACTGATCGAAATCGAACTCCTCCATAATACACACGTTCATTTATGTGTTTTGGTACGTACATGACTTTGGCTTTTAGCTAAGGAAAATGCTAGTGAGGCCGCAAAGGGCGGAGACCACACGGAGATCGTGCATGGATGAACGGATCTCAAAATTTCAAAAACGGATTTAATGAAATTTTGAGATCCGTGCATCACAAGCACAGTCTCTCGGTGTGGTCTTAGCCCTTTGCGGTCTAAGTAGCAAAGTCCGTTAGCCAAGTCTCACCGACCAATGGGAAAGGAGAAAGGCGTACACTTTGGGCTAAGGTTTCGTATGGTAAAATGTTTCTTGTGCGTTGGGCATTTGGAAGAGACGAACACAAAAAGGAACAATGCCACCCCATTTTTCTTTTTCTTTTGTCGACCCATTTTCCCACGATCCCCGCTAATGTGAGCCAGCTTATCCAAACTTCATTTGAAAGTGATATCTCAGCTTCTACTTAATTTATTATTTATTTACCACAAGGGATTAACTTGTATTTAATTTGGTCGGGAAAGATCAAAGATTGCATCATCGTATGGACTGCATACGGGGCTTCTATATTATTTGTCTACCAACGGGTGGCACGTGCGGTGCACGTGAGAGTGAGGGGAAGAACTTAACCACAGTTAATAGGAATTAAAAGGGACATTTGTTAACCCACAGGTGTGATTGAACTCGCTAGTGGCATGTGCGATGCACGTAAGAGCGAGAGGAAGGAGTTAATCACAGTTAATAGGAGTTAAAAGGGTCACGTGTTAACCCGCAGGTGCGATTGGATGTGATTCAAAATAGACAGATGAGCAAGGATAGTTTCGAAATTAAATCAAGGGCAAGGGATAGTTTGGGAATTAAAGCAAACATTAAATCAAAGTTTTGTTTTTATATAAGGGTAGTATGGGAATTTCGGAAAAATTATCTACTACCGCCTCTCGCATTATAATAGTAAAGATGATAAAGAAGATGTTGGTTGTCATCGTTATTTGTTAATGGGGGAGGTGAACTACGTTGTGTTATGAGGAGAATTTCTATGTTCTATTAAAAAATACTATTTTGGCATCGATTCCAAGCCATCCTAAGGCCCGTTTGGCATTAATTCTGATGATTCTATTATAGAAAATATACTAATTTCAAAATTATTGAATTCATATTGTAAATTTTGTGCTAAGAACGTGTTTAAAGTAGTCAATAAGAATAATTTATGAAGAGCAGAAACAATGAGATCATGTTTTGTTGAGTGGGGTGGCGGTGGTGGTGATGGGTTCGCGGAGGGTGGGGTAGGAGCAAGGGTGGAGCCATGGGGTGGGGAGGAACCATGGGCTATGTGCATACTTTTTTTTCAGTCTTCATCCTCTATAGATTATATAGTACTAGCGGGTGGCACGTGCGATGCACGTGAGAGTGAAGATTGAACTCTCCTGTTCAATCACAATTGATAGAAAGAGAGAGAGATTAGGTGGGCGTTAGATAAGGGAAGATATTTTAATTGAGGAATCGTGCTCTATCCGAGTGCTATATAAAATGAATACAATTATTAAGTTATGTGTTATCTTTAAGAGTTTTAAAATTTTAAAACTCAATCAACGCCTCAACCCACCAATTCTCACTTTAAGAGATTTAAAAAATAAAAATTCAATCGACGTCTCAACTATTAAGTTATGTGTTAACTTTAAGAGTTTTAAAATTTTAAAACTCAATCAACGCCTCAGCCCACCAATTCTCACTTTAAGAGATTTAAAAAATAAAAATTCAATCACCGCCTCAACCCTCCAATTCTCATTATAGTAGTAGAGTTATATATACGAACATATAGTACCATTCAGATTGCTTCCAGATGCTAATAATGTCTATGATCCACTTGTTATCTGGCAGGTCCAAGTCCAGGGAGAGATGGTGAACATCTGGTGGTGTGGATTCATAGAGTTTTTTCTTCTTTTTTCTTTTGACACCAGAACAGAATAATGCTTTCCCCTTTATTTCTCTCGGTTTTGCACAGAGAAATGGAGCCAGAGATATTGTGTACTGGAAAATTTCTCATTGTTGATCTCCTGAAATGGTGTGAAATTACTGATTTTTTTTTTTAAAATTTTTTTGTTTAAATGTTAACCAAGCAACTTGTATTGTTCTTCAGAGACTCATTAAAATCCAAACAGCCGTTATGGAGCCCGTGAAGTTTATTTTTGTTGCATTAGTTTTTACACACTTCTCTACGTACTGTTAATCAGGTTTTCCCATCCATGGAGATGCTGTCTTTCACGAAAGTTCTGGTTTGAATCGAGGTTCTAATAGTGAGACCCCTAAATTTAGACTTTATGTTCATAGGTAGAGGGGGGGGGGGGGGGGGGGGGGAACGTTAGGTAAAAAAGAAAATATAATATGGTTCTAACAACGACTCCACTGGGGATCGAACCCAGAATCTCTGGTTTCGTAGACCGGCCATGGAGTCATTTACATGTCTATAAATAAAGCATAATTTAGTGCTTTTGTTTTGCACTGACCTAAGATCTAAGATGATTATAGGCGTTGGTAAAATCCTAATCTGCCCAAATCAGGAAGCATCAAAACCGTTCAATTCAGTGGTCGTATGGACAAGACGGTTAGGATTATTGGTCTAGCACTGTTCTTATCCCTTGGCCAATCCCAATGCTGGTCAAAATATGGAGGACCCCATATTCTAGCAAATCCCTGTATGGGTAGGGTTGAGACGATATGAGTGACTTAAATGACTATGAATGTTGATTGTCTTGTTTAAAGAGAAGAATTCCTGTTTCCAAATGTTGTAAACGAGTGTGGTGTGAGTAAAATAATAGAGAAATTGTAAGATCTTTGAAAAAAAGATTTTCTCCATAATTATTTAATTATTTGAGCAATGCTAGATCCACTTTACGGTTGTCCACTCTCCACTATCCGGTAGGCTTGATGACTTGATGAAATGTGTAAAGATCAAGGCAAATGCCCATATTAACAAATGGTATTTGACTATTAGCTTTGTTAAAAGGGAAATAGTTAACTTCCTGCCGCATTAGATTATGTAGTCTAATGTGGAGTTCTCATTGGTCATGACCCCATTTTTACCACACATTAACTGTGGTTAGGAATCACTCACTCTTAGGGTTAAGCAATCTAACCTTAATTTAAAAAAAAACAAAAAACAAAAATATTTACTTTAATTTTCTTAAGTTTAATCATAGTTAAAAGAGTATTAAAAAGAACAGGTGACCTTGGCATTAGACTACATAATCTAATATGTGGTGTGCTAATCACTGCCCTTGTTAAACTCTCCTTTGGTAGGGTAGGACGTGTATTCCTTATTTAGGTTCAGAGGGACCAAAATTTTACTAATTTTGAGAGGGTTTGTAACGAATTAATCTGAAATTTTGGTATTTTAGACAAAATCTCGTCGATTTTTTTAAATTTTAATAAATCAAAATATATGACCAAAATTATCCAAGAAAACCCAGAATTTTAGTATCTGGTCCTAAATTTTTCAATTTTTTTTATATTTATCATTAATGTTTTTATGAATTTTACATATTTTTAAACTATACAATATTTACTATAGTTTATACATGTACTATAGTTTTATCGTTTACACACTCATAGTTTTATAGTTTACAGTAGGGTTACTCTAGCTCATCATATTGCTCAAAGGGCCTTAATGGAGAGTTTTCTGAATTTTGTTCCTCTGTCTGAAGCTTATACTATCGAGAACCAACTTCATAGGCTTGAGTTGTATTCGGTTTTCACTCTTAATGAAATATCTATATCTGTTTACCAAAAAAAACCTGGACCTAGATTTGATGTCTCCCGTGTTAGTACCGACTAAACTCGATTTTAAAAACTTGAAGTTTTAACCAAAAATAAAATAAAAAATTTGAGGTGGGACGACTGAAAGGCCGATCATTGTACTAAGTACTAACCTATTTTCTAACCCTAGACAAAGGATTACACGTCTAAATTATTTTTTTTTAAAAAAGTCATTGTTGAGATTTGAGAACTTTTGTGCACGTCTCAAGAACAAAGACAAAGGTTCAACCCAAAAACAGAAAGAAAGATAAAGACACTTAACCCAACACAAAAAACAAAGAAGATCAAAGGCAGTTTATTTTTTGTTTTAATTATTTATCTAATATTAATAGGTTAAAAATTGTTGGCAGAGTTTAGAAAAAATAAGGAAACTTGGTACGGTAGCATCAACGGAATCCACCCCACGTGTAAAGAAAGCACGTGAATTGTGGCTGTCCATATCTCCCTCTATATTATAGTACTTTTCGTCCGTTAACCCTTTACCCATCCCTCTCTTTCTTTTCTTGCCATGGAGTCTCACTGCTTCAGATTAGTTGTTACTCTGTCTGTGTTATTTTCAGTCATTTTAGTCCCAAATCCGATCTTTGCTTCTACCCCGTGTGATTTTCCGGCGATATTCAACTTCGGGGACTCGAATTCCGACACCGGTGGCTTGTCTGCGGCGTTTGGACAAGCCCCTCCCCCCAATGGGGAGTCATATTTCCACACTCCGGCTGGCCGATATTCCGATGGACGTCTACTCATCGATTTCATTGGTACTCTCTCTCTCTCTCTCTCTAAAAAAACTCTCCTTAAACTCTTCATACAAACAGATAAATAGATCAAGATTTAAGGAGTGAAAAAAAAAAATCTATGAGGTCACTAGATTTTAAATTAAATCTTTTCGTAAAGAGGGCATGTCTATGATACAGATCTCCTTAGTCCTTAACCCTTTCATTTATTATGACTTATGAGAGAGGATTATGCACAGTAGTAGAGTTCCATCTCATGCTATTTAGTGTTCATTAAACTATGATTTTTTTTTTTTTGGGTAAATGTTCATTATACTATGATTACACACGAGTATCTCATGGCTCTATATATATATATATATTATATAATGTACCTCTATATATTGTATATTTTTTGGGTATAAAATTAGAATTAGTTAACGGTGAATCCCTTTTGTATGTGGAAGTAAGCACACAGATTTTGGAGCATTAATTGTTCGCACAGATTTTGTGCGATCCAACACTACATAGCTAAACAGGGTATGTTAGTAATAGTACAAGATTTAAGGATCGTCTATGCCTTTTTATTTACAGCTCAACCTATCTTTTTTTAACTGTGGTTAAAAAGTTTTAACCTTAGTTGACACTTCTAACCTTTGTTTTAGAATAAAAAATTCAAAAATTAAGATTGTCATTTCTCCGATAATCTCAACTCGGTACAGCTTAGTCAAATTCTTGTCACTACATAATTGGCATTTTTATCGATATACCCACAATTAGTGTCTGTGACTTACTATCACCCGGGGTGAACAAGATCCATGGTGAATGGACCCTTGCACAAAGGCGGAGCCACAATATTTTATTTTAGGGAGCAAGTAGTGGTACATAATGTTAGTAACTTTCTATGCTTTTGTAGAAAATGATTAGGTGAGTATAATATATTCTCGTCGAGGACATAACCTTAAAAGGATTTTTTATGACAGTTTGTGGGCCTTCTCACACGAACATATTTAATGGTATTTTTTCTCAGCGTTTAAGGTGAATTAATATTTAAATTTTTTTTATAACTTGTATTAGGTTTGCATTTATTGTTGTCAGAAAAGAGAAACAGCTTAAATACAAAGATGATGAGCTCTGCTTCACTGCGTTGAGTTGAGTGGAGCTTCTCTTTTTATACAATCACAGTGACTAATTTAGTGTGTTGCAAAATTACTTTTACAAGACTCAGTAATTACAAACGTATCATGCCCATAGTGTAAAAAAAGATTTCCACTTCAACACCATGAAACATAGCTCCGGTTCATAATTAATTTCTAAAAGAAATCACCGTCTTTTGAAAAGTTAATAAAAGCTAAGCTTAATCCTTTATTTCGTCTTTTGAAAAGTTAATAAAAGTTAAGCTTAATCTTTTTTCTTATATGATATTATGAGAGACCTTTTGTAGCTACTGATCTTTGCAGCCAACTATTGTTCCATTGTGTATGATTGAGTTAAAAATAGGGGTGGTAATGGCCCGACTACGAGCTTGACTTTTAGTGAGTTCTAAATAGGCCGGCCCAAAGACACATTTACATAGGCTTTGAATCCCTGAGCCGACCTGATAGCCACCCCTAGTTAAAAAGAGGTACGTGGTCGAGGAGAGGACGTCTCCGAGTAGATTGGTAGTAGTTATAAATGATGTTTGCCTCCCAAAAAAGGGCCTTGCAGAAACCAGTCTGGTGCTTCCTCATATTAATGCAATAATCTTAGAGATTAATTTTCTTTTTAAACTGATAATCCTAAGTGTGAAGGATGTTTGGTTGAACCCAAAAAAAAAGATGGTTGGTTTCTTTTTCTTTTCTTTTTTTGTCAAGATGTTTGGTATCCTGTCTCAACTTAAACATGCCTTCTGTGGAATGTGGCTTACAGTCTCTAACAGTAATCCACCGACGCTTCCTCCCCAAACCAAACCTGTTCCACGGGCGAGGAGCAACGGCAAACTATCGCTCCTTGCTCTTGTTAGCACCCATTTTTCGGGTTTCCTATCCAACCCCAAAATTGGGATAGGTGGCAACTCTAAATTTCCCCTTATTCGGATTCGGGATATCCTTGTCCTGGATTTGAGTGAGCGCAAAATCTCTTGCTCACAACTCTCACAAAGCCGCCCCTTCAAACTACATTGAACTTGGGTTAAATTTTTTTAACACCGTGGTTATAATCTTATTTTTCTAAAAACATGGGTGAACCCTTAAGGGTGAGTGAATCTTAAGAAGTTAAAAGGGGGACATGTGGCAAAAAAGGGGAGCCGAGATGCCCCTCCTCGCGTCACCAACCGAGGAGGTGATTATTTTCCTTGTTTATTTAGCTGAACATATCCGCGAACCCTTGGGTCCTACATAGGGTCTCAAATGGATATAATCAACCGGCTGGTGTACTGACTGATGTACATTACTTTGATCAATGGATTCACAGCGGAGAGCCTCGGACTACCTTATCTTAATGCATATCTAGATTCAGTGGGGTCCAACTTCACCCATGGAGCCAATTTCGCCACAGCTGGATCGACGATCAGACCCCAGAATACAACTCTCTCTCAAAGTGGGTTCAGTCCCTTTTCCTTCAATGTTCAATTCTATCAGTACAACGATTTTCATCAAAGATCTCAGATTGCTCGTCATAGAGGTAATGCATTCTCGCTTACCGTTGGATTACTTAATGAATAGCAATATGAAATTCTGAGTGGGGCCCATCTGGTTCTTTGGTTTTAGGAGGAGTTTTTCAGGGATTGTTGCCCAAGGCGGACGATATCTCTCGTGCTTTATACACATTCGATTTAGGTCAGAACGATCTCACCGCTGGTTACTTTCTTAACATGTCCACGGACCAAGTTAAGGATTACGTCCCTGATGTACTGGATCAGTTCACCACTATCATTAAGGTGATTGAAATTAGCTTAAGAAATGCTTAGTGAGACCGCAAAGGGCAGAGAGCATCACATGCACGGGACTCAAACTTTATTGAATCTGTTTTTTTATATTTTCAGAGTCCCGTGCATCACATGCACAGTTCTCACTATCATTTCTCGTTTTGTTTTGTTTGATGCTTCGATGCTGAGTCTTGAAATTGGAAAACCACGGGCACAGGCAACCCAAGACCCGATGAGGGAATGCATGATAATAAGGGCGTTCAAATTTTTGTGACGCTTTAGTGTCCCTGCTACTTATTGATTTCGCAAAACACATTTTAATTCTACTTGTTAATTAAATTATGCTATTTTGCTTGAATTAAGTTATTTGGGTAAATCATACAAATAACCTGATTTACGTAAAATAACCTAAATCATGTTATATAACTTCACTGATGTGAAATCCTCTACATAACCCATATGCCAACACGAATCCCTTTTTAATACCCTTTAATTATATAGTTAAGATGCACTAACCTTAGGGTGTGTTTGTTTGGCGAGAAAGTAAGGGACGGTAAAAGAAAAGTGTGTTTTTGACACATTTCTTGTGTTTGGTTTGCAAGAAACACATTTTCATTTTCTTGCACTTTCTTAATAATGACAAACTTTCTCTTAAACACTTCATATTTTTTATTTTATTTTGTTATTTTGAGAGAATTTAAATTTCTTTTCTTTTACAACTTTCTCGCCAAACGAAATCACTCTCAAGGTTATCTAACCTTAGTTTTTATTTAAAAATAATAATAATTCTAAAAGTTAAAGTTATTAACCAGAGTTAAAAGAAAGGCTTTTGTGTTGTACCAGACTTCTTGAATCCAGGTTACAACCCCAAAGAGTTTCAAGTCAACCACAATCAAGTTATTTTAGTCTATGTCGGCAGAGTTTTTACACGGGATGAGTAAGTAGCCAGTGTTGAGAATGTAAACAATCTTCAGCAGATTGTCTGGAGAGGGGGAAGGTGGTATTTTCGGCCTTAGTTTTAACCCTAGACTTATAGCAGTGTACGTATTCTTTAGGACTGGTGGGAGAAGTGGCCGTATTTCTAAGAGAAGAAAAACGGTAAGTTGTCTATATCTTCAATATAGTGAATTGGTGTGACTTTCGAGGACGTAGGCACGTTGTCGAAGCTCGTATTTTATTCTTTACAATCTCTTTCTATTTGCTGTGTGATTTTTGTAATTCATAATTTCCAAGATCCAAAGGGTCTAGGGATTAAACACGAAGTTTAAATCCCAACAGCCAGGATCGATGTTAGGGCGACCCAAATTTTTGGTCATCTTAAAATACCTTCAAAATGCGAATGTTCTTGGGTTGCCCCTGAAACTGTAGATTCTTAGTAGCATAGTACCTTGAAATAATGGTGGTGAGCTTTGTTTAACACAGTATATATATGGCCAAGGAGGGAGATCGTTCTGGATACACAACACGGCGCCAGTCGGTTGCCTCCCCTACATTATGGATCGGCTACCCATCACAGCGGCTCAAGTGGACAGTGCCGGCTGTGCAAGTCCCTTCAACGAGGTGGCTCAGTATTTCAACAGTAGATTAAAGGAGGCCTTGGTTCAACTACGGAAGGATCTTCCATTGGCAGCTATCACATACGTTGATATATATTCAGTCAAGTACTCTCTCATCAGCCAAGCTAAAAAGCATGGTAATTCTTTGCCTCTCTTCACATCCCACTATTTTTTTTTGTTTTTTTTTTCATGCTTTATCTATCAAAACACACACAGAGACCTGAGATAATTTGGACTATTTCCAGGATTCGAGCACCCCCTTAGAGCATGTTGCGGGCACGGTGGGAAGTATAACTACAACATACATGTGGGGTGTGGTGGGAAGATTAAATTGAATGGCAAACAGGTCTTGGTTGGGTCGTGTAAAGATCCATCGGTTCGGATTATATGGGATGGGGTTCACTACACACAGGCAGCTAACAAGTGGGTTTTCGATCGAATTGTCGATGGCTCGTTTTCGGACCCACCAATTCCACTCAAAATGGCTTGCCACAGGCAGGCTGACCATTGAAGTGTGTTTCTATTTCAGTATTTACTACAATAATATGTGTATTCAATCTTTATTAACTTAAGTAATTAAGTCAAACAATACAATAGTAGCTGTAAACAGAATATTAAAACTATCTTGATTTTATAAATAAACTGTTTAAAGCAGTGAATTAAAAGTTATAAAATAAATAAACTCACTGGTTCAGGAATTGAAAGGAGCAATAGATCAAGTCGAGTAGAACTCTCTTCTTAAGACAGATTTCGTCCCTCACACATGTGCTTTTAATCAACGGACGTCTGTCTCCCAGGATGAAGTGATCTTTACACAAGCAGAAGAAGCACTGCAATCTGCTTGTCTAGCGAACAAAAAACAAATGCTATGTATCTCTCTGGAAGAACAAAGATTCTGTATGCAGAAGAAGTAATTTCGTACTCCAGAAACGGGCTCTGACCCAGCAAAAATAAATATAGGGGCCAGGCTTTATGGCCCACTAGAACCAAATGAAACCAAGCCAAGCCAGCCGGCCGGACTGGACCGGACTCAGACTCGGGCGCGGGCCAGGGCGGGGCGGCGGCGCGCTCGTGTGTGAGGTTGGTTCCACCTTGGAGCAAGTACTCACTCATTCGCAAAATTTGGGTGCCCCAAGGGCCCACCCTTGACTCCAATGTAATGGTATATAAATCACACTATAGTTTCAATAGTTTTCCAATGTGGGACTATTAAACTATACCATCTTTCAACTTACAATACGTGTTCAAGTGGTCCACTTTGAGATGAATTTCTCATTCACCACTTCACACTTTTGGACAAGTGAATATACTACGTTAATCTCCTCATGGAGGAGAACACAGATCAACTTGGACCCGCCTTAAAACCCTTGTGGGTCCCACTTATATTTTGGGTTAAAGTTTGTAAAAAAACTGTTTTTCCAAATACCCAAGATTATGCAAAACAGTATTTTTCAAACAATCCCCCACATGAATGAGAATTCCTGGGCAGAATACAGAAAATTATGCAGACACTAAAGAGAAAGTACATAATAGGAGATATCTTGCATAGGATAGGTAGCTTTTGGCCTTGAACCTTCCCTTATGTAGGACTATCGGATTTACTGACTAATCAGTGAACATGATGTCTTAAACTGTTCAGCTGTTATTGTAAACCAAGACAATAGAATACACACATGATATCCCCAAACATAGTTTAGTTCTCATTGTTGTGTTCATTTTGGCCCTGAACACATCCTGGTTTCATGAGTGCTCTAGAGAATTTTAGTCTAATCAATTCTCATAGAACCGGTCCAGTTCATACTCACATAGGTGATTCTTATTAAGAGTATTCTGCTATACTCCACTTGGAATTCTAAGATATAAGAAGCATTAATAACTTAGTTAATCCTAACACGATGCAGTCATCACTTTCTCATTACAGAAATGGGTAAGAGATATTATCTCTTAAGTGATCAGGTCGAGTCATACACAACTTAGTTATTGAAAAAACCCTCACTGATGGCGGAGGAAAACCGTATAAACAAAAGAAGAACAAAATCCCAACCAAAGCCCCAAAACATACTTATACCCAACAATCATAAAAAACAAAAGAGACGAAACAAACTCCAACCAGCCTATGTACGCAAATACGGTAAACCCAACCTCTCCAAACGGATTATTCCCTTCAACTCCTTCGGAAGCATATCATAAACCTCATACCGTCTACTACACCCTCCCTCTCCACTTCGTGCCAAAAAATCGGCAACCATATTCCCTTCTCTAAATTGGTGAGAAATAGCAAAAGAAAGATTATTAGCTGCGACGAGAAACACTTCCCAAAATTCCCACAAATACCAAACCGTACAACGTTTGGCTTGTACCCAATCTACCAGAAGTTTAGAATCACATTCAATCTCAACGTGCGTGAAACCTAACTCCGTACACAGCTTTACCCCTTCCGTCAGCGCCCTTAGCTCAGCCTCATTATTAGTACCGTGACCGAAATGTTTCGAAAACGCGGCTAAGAACTGGCCATCACAATCTCGTATGACACCCCCACCCCCTATACTCCCCGGGTTCCCTCTACAGCTACCATCTGTATTCAATTTCACTCTACCTGCCATTGGTTTTCTCCATTTGATTAGTTGTGGTCTTCGAGCAACGACCGGATGATAACTGACCTCCAACGCAGCGAGCATAGCCATATCAACACTAGAGACCTCTCCATGTTTCTTCATACATCCCGAAATATTTCTAAGACACGCCTTAACAGCTAGCCAAACGCCTTCGACAGTCTCTTGTATACCCTCCATTCTTGCCTTGCATCTACGAAGCCAAAGCCTCCATGTTATCATACAAGGCAGGATTCCAATTAATGTTCCCCGAGTAGTAGAATTTTTTGCATAAGACCACCATTGAAAGACTCTCGACCACCATGAGTGTGGAACAACCGAGATACCCAACGCTGCCTCTGCCAATGCCCACACTTTTCCTGCAAACTCACTTGAGCTCAACACATGGTCCCGCGACTCACCTTGCCCGAAAACACAGCAGTCACACTTGGAAGCAAGCTGTATCCCTACACGACAAATATTTTCATCCACCGGCAGGCAATCATACCGGCTTTTCCAAACACAAACTGATACTCTCTTAGGAAGCAGACCATGCCAAATCCATTTCATTTCAGGCGCTTGAGGGGCTCTGACTCTGATACGATCCCATGCTGAGGCTGAAGAAAACTTTCCATCCTTACTCGGCATCCATACCAGAACATCCTCACCATTTCTGCCCGCTGTAATAGTCTGAACAATCTCCTCTGTTTTGACAGAACCCACTAGCTCCACCAATTTATCTCTATCCCAACTATTCTCCACCCATAAATCCTTTATGCACAAAGCGGGAGTAATATCCACATTTGGATGTAGGCTACGCGGTCCAGAAGATAGCCACTGATCATACCAGAAGGACCCTTTACCCTCCTTGACCATCAATCTCACGTTCTCAAGTACCTCTGGCAAGACCCCCATGACAGATTTCCAAAAACGAGAGCCATTGTCACTAGCCAGCGCCACATGACCCTTTTTTTACATATTTGGCCTGAAAGAATTTATTCCATAAGTTATCACCAGACATTAAACGCCACGCAAACTTCATATGGAGTGCCCTTTGAACTTCTAAAGAATTCCGCAAATTCAATCCCCCTTCATTAGTTGGTTTACACAAATGAGACCACGAACGCCATTTCCGCTTTGGATGTCCAGCCGAGACACCCCAAAAGAAAGTAGATAAAATAGAATCAATCTCGTGGTGCACTGCTTTTGGAATATTGAGTACAGCTAGAAGATGCATAGACATACTCGAGAGAACATGTCGAAGAAGCGTAAGACGACTCCCTTGTGAAAGCAATTTATACTTCTATCCCGCCACTTTATTTCTGATTTTAGTCACTAAAGGCTCCAAGTCCCGAACCTTAAGCCGCCCCACAACAAGGGGAACACCAAGATAAACCACCGGGAACTTCCCCTCCACAAAACCCGTCAACCTCTTTAAGCCGACCCTCCTTCCCTGAGTGATATGATCAGAGAAAAACAAAGCTGATTTTTCCTTGTTTATCAACTGACCCGACCACCTCTCGTAGCATCCCAAAACCTCAATAAGTCGTCGTAAGGATCGTTTTTCCCCGTTCAGGAAAATTAAAAGATCATTGGCATAGAGTAAATGGGAAATCAAAGGCGCCCCCAAAGGATGAGAAAAAGCTTTGATCTTACCACTCTCAAAATTCTGTTTTAGAAGCCGAGACAACACTTCCTCCATGATGATAAATAAATACGGAGATAGAGGATCTCCTTGTCGAAGCCCCCGGGTCGACTGAAAAAATCCCTTATACGAACCATTCATCATAATCGAGAACCATTGAGATTGCAAACAATTGTCCACCAAGGCTCGAAATTGAGAAGAGAATCCGAAGCACTCAAGGACCTATAAAATAAAATTCAAATCAACCCGATCATAGGCTTTGGACATGTCCAACTTGACCATAAGGTTGCCCCCATTTGTTTTTCTATTCAAGGAATGGACCATCTCTTGAGCCAACGTAATATTCTCAAAGATACTCCTCCCCGGAATTAAGGCGCCTTGCTCTTGTGAAATCATCGACGGAAGAAACCTCGTCAACCTCCGCACCAAAATCTTAGAAAAAATTTTATAAGTAACCGAACATAAACTAATAGGGCGGAATTTATTGAAACTCTTTGGCTCTTGCACCTTTGGAATAAGAACAATGTATGACGACGTATAAAACCGGGGTAAGGGGACCCCCGAGAAAAATTCCTTTGCCGCCTCGACCACATCATCCTTCACCAACTCCCAACAACTACTAAAGAAACCGGAACCAAAACCATCCGGCCCGGGGCTGCTGTGCTTCGGAATGGACAGTAACGCCTCCTTAACCTCTAATTCCGTTGGCTCGTTACAAAGAAAAAAATTATCTTCATCTGCAATAACCTTATCCAAAAGAGGTGAGAGATCGGCTACCTCACTAACCTCAGCCCCTGAAAGGATCTCTTGAAAATAACACACAGCTCCTTGATGAACCTGCTCTGGAGTGCTAAGGATCGTGCCATCCACCAAGGTCATGGACGAAATGAAATTATTCTTTCTACGTTGGTTTACCACAGCATGAAAGAATTTCAAGTTCTTATCCCCATCCACCATCCAAGCCTTCTTTGCAATCTGAGCTAGGCGCAATTCTTCCTTGTGTTCCCAAGCTTCTAACTCTATCTTAGTAGCCAAATAATCGGCCTCCAACTCAGTGGAGAAACCATCCTGAAGCTATCTCTCCAGCCCCTCCAACCGGCCCTCTAACTCCTTCAAATGAACCTCCACACGGCCAAACACCGATTTATTCCATGTGCTCAACGCCACCTTCAACTTCTTCAGCTTTGCCGCTAGCTTCACTAGACCAGACCCCTGTACTGGTGCGCGCCAAACTGTTGCTACACACTCTCTGAAGGAGTCATGTTCACACCACATATTCTGAAATCTAAAAACTGATGGGCCATACCGTGACAAATCCCTGCGCAACCTAAGGACCATGGGACAATGATCTGAGGATTTTCTTGGCAGATACTCATACCAAGCTTCCGAGAATATATTAGAAAAACCAGAGTTGTTAATAACTCTGTCCAATTTTGCTCAGCTTCGAGAAGAGCCCTCCTGACCGTTACACCAAGACACACGACCCCCAATGCATGGGAGATCCAGAAGGCCACATGATTCCAAACAATTGTTAAACTCAGCCATCGCTGAAATGGCTCTCGGGTGTCCACCAATTCGTTCATCATCATTCCTAATAATATTAAAGTCACCCGCAACCAGCCACGGACAGACACCGATATTGAGGTCCTCTAAAGATTGCCATAGCTCCCGACGTTCCACTTGGTTACATTTAGCATATATAAAAGTCACCAATAGTTTCGAATCCGAAAATGAAAACCACTCAGTAATCATTTGATTCGTCTTACAAACTACATCAAAGGCCGTATTCTCCTTCCAAAACAACCAAAGCTTGCCACCCATATCCGCATTCGAGCAAAACAAAGGGAGATTTAAAAAGGAAGCTAACCTTGGCATACGATCAACACTTGTAAATGGTTCCGAAACCGCAACCAAAAAAGAATTTTTCCTCCGAACTAAACCTCTCAACCTTTTTCGCGACCTACCCAACCCCCTCACATTCCACACTAGAATTGTGTCTGTCATAAATTCAGCTTGGAAGGTCGGGAGGACACCCGCAATGACTGCCAAGATCCTTGCAAAGGTCTATTTTTTTTAGAATTAGTCTGAACCTCAATGTCCGATTCATACAGCTTGGTACTAGCAAGCGGCTTCAACGGCCCCTCATTTTCCTGTTCTGACAAATAATCCACTACTGGCCCTGGAGGTGTTACTGCCGTCTCACATACACCGAACACTCCAAAGCCAAAGTTTCATTTACCGTCTCCAAATGCTCGGTATCAAGGCTACTAGAACTCGCTAAAACATTAACTGGTTCCATCCGCACCACTGCTGCCTGGAAGTCGCACTCACTGTCTACACGGACGGATTCCTCCCTACACGAAATTGCTACTTGTGTGCACACCAAATCATCACCTATTAGCTCCCTTCTGCAAGCCTCCCCTACTTCATGAACTGATTGCACAAAGGGGTCAACCCTGTCCCTAGCCTTAACCAGTGAATTATTCTCTCCCAACAAACCATCCAAATTCTCACAAACGTTCGTATGTACCTCACTGTCAATCTCCCCACAAACCTCCTCCTCCTCTAACTCCTTTTCAATCAATCTAACATCGTTTACCAGCCCCTCGTTCACAATCAAGCGATCATCATTCAATGTGGTCTCAGCATCCACCGCAGCAACCGTTGAAGAAACGATGCCCTGCGGAACCTGCACTGATTCTATTTGTTCCTTTTCTGTTTCCAAAACAATAGCGTCGTTCTGCACAACATCTACCGCCCTATCCTCCCTTATAATTTTCCTTTTCCAAGTCAGCTTTGGGACTCTCTTCTCCATCCGGGCTTCCTCTGATTTTCTCACACCCATCTTGCACACTACCGCCGTGTGACCCTGACGAAAACACTTAGAACAATAAAAACCGTGCTTCTCATACTTCACTCTCTGCCATATCTTTCTTGTCGTGGAAAGAACTATAGGAAAACCTTGCACAGGTTCTTGTGATAAATCAACTTCGACGCACATCCTAGCCCCAGACGCCCTTGTTTTATGGATCGTAGCATTATCGGTTCTCAGATAACGGCCAAATCAAGATGCCAAGATCTGCAAACAGTCTGACCGGTAAAGATGCATTGGCAAACCAGGCAAAAAAATCCACTGAGGCGCTAATGGAGTTTCCTTCGACAAATCGAAATCCTTGGTCCATCGAAACAACCGAAAAGTTGAGCCCCCCATAGTACGGCCTTCCCGAGCCCATCCATGCAGAAAATCACGTTCACTTCGCATCTGGACAAGCACATGTAGATCATCCATAAAGCTGGCCACTAGGACCTCCAACAGACCCCACGATTTTGCAACATGCAAACGGACATTGTCAATGGAAGGACGCATGCGTGAGAACTTAAGAACCAAAGCAAACTTGAAATCCTCTGCAGCCTTAGTCATCTCGACCTCTGAAAAAATAAAACCTTGCTCACCATCAACTTCCACAGGATATCTCATTGGCAACCTAAAAGAGGATTGCACCACGCCGTTTGAAACCGCCTGAGAGAAGGATTTCAATCCCAGGGCCACCGTAGCAGCCCCCGCCAAAGGAGGTGGGGGGGCGGCCTCCATGCCCTAACCCTAGCAAAACCAACCTTATGCTCTGGGTTGGGTTTCCATTGTGAATACTCTTAAGTTATAGACTTTAACCCCATTCCCCTCGATGAGTTACTCACTTGCTCTCTTGATAATCATTTAGTTAAAGGATCAGCAATATTATCCTTTGACCTTATGTATTCTAAAGAGATTATCCCACTTAAAAGCAAGTGTCTAACGGTGTTATGTCTACGACGAATGTGTTGAGACTTTCCGTTATACATGTGACTCTGTGCTCTTCCAATCGCAGATTGACTGTCGCAATGTATGCAAATTGCTGACACAGGTTTTTGCCACATTGGAATATCTTCTAAGAATTGTCTAAGTCATTCTGCTTCTTCTCCAACTTTGTCTAATGCAATGAATTCAGATTCCATTGTAGACCGTGCTATACATGTTTGCTTAGAGGATTTCCATGAAATTGCTGCACCTCCCAATGTAAAGACATATCCACTTGTGGATTTTGAGTCTTTAGTGTCTGATATCCAATTTGCATCGCAGTATCCTTCAAGGATTGCTGGATATCTGGTGTAGCACAATGCATAGTTTTTGGTAAATTTTAAATATCGAAGTACCTTCACTATGGCTTTCCAGTGGTCTTCCCCTGGATTACTGGTATATCTACTCAGTTTACTTATGGAGTATACTATCTCAGGACGTGTACAGTTCATTACATACATCAAGCTTCCTATGATTCTAGAATACTCCAATTGAGATATGCATTCGCCAGTATTCTTAGCTAAATGAATATTTCCATTTATTGTAGTCTTCGCTAGATGGTCATTGTACTTGTTAAATTTTTCAAGTACGTTCTCAATATATTGTGATTGAGATAAAGCATATCCATCAGATGTTTTGATAATTTTTATTCCCAAGATTACATCTGCCACTCCCATGTCTTTCATCTCAAATTGTTTGTTCAGCAATTTCTTAGTAGTTTTGATCATTTGATCATTACTCCCTATGATGAGCATGTCATCCACATAAAGACATATTATGACACATCTTGTAGCTATGTTTTTCAAATAAATACATTTGTCACACTCGTTGATTTTGAATCCATTTGACAACATTGCATTGTCAAATTTTTTGTGTCATTGCTTCGGTGCTTGTTTTAATCCATAAAGTGATTTAACAAGCTTACAGACTTTCCTTTCTTGGCCTCGAACACAAAACCATTCGGGCTGTTCCATGTATATTTTTTCATTTAGATCACCATTTAAGAAAGCCGTCTTGACATCCATTTGATGAATGTCAAGATTCTTTAATGCAGCAATTACAATCATCATTCGAATTGATGTTATTCTCGTCACTGGAGAATATGTGTCGAAGTAATCTAGTCATTCTTTTTGACTATATCTTTTGACCACAAGTCTTGCCTTATACTTGTCAATTGAACCATCTGCTTTCATTTTTCTTTTGAATATCTATTTATATCCAAGAGGTTTACTTCCTAATAGGAGATCAACTAACTCCCATGTATGATTATGCAAAATTGATTCAATTTCACTATTCACAGCCTCTTTCCATAAAGGAGCTTTTGGACTTGACATAGCTTCTTTAAAAGTTTGAGGCTCATTTTCTAACAAAAATGTTAGAAAATCAGGATCAAAAGATTTTGACTTTTTAGCACGTTTGCTAAGTCTAGGTTCTTCAGTATTACCTTCAAAGTCTTTATTACTACTCTTAGTAGTATCACTAGTTCTTTTAATTGAACTAGTCTCTTGTCCAGATTTGCAAGGAAATACATTTTCAAAGAAATATGCATTCCTTGATTCAATAATAGTATTTACATGCATATCACGATTTTTAGATTTATGAATCAGAAATCTACATGCACTACTATTATTTGCATAACCAATGAATATGCAATTAACAGTTTTAGGTCCGATCTTTGTCGTTTTAGGACTAGGAGTAGCCACTTTAGCCAAACACCCCCACACTTTTAAATATTTGAAAGAAGGTGACCTTTCATACCAAATTTCGTAGGGTGTTTTATTGATTATATTTTATTGATTACATTTTGGGGTATTTTATTTAGAATATAATTTGCAGAAAGAATTGCTTCCCCCCACAAATTCTGAGGTAATCCCGAACTAATCAACATAGCATTCATCATTTCTTTTAAGGTTCTATTTTTCCTTTCAGCAATACCATTTCGCTGTGGTGAATAAGGAGCTGTGGTTTGGTGTATGATACCATGTTCTGAACAAAAAACACCAAAAGGTGCTTCATATTCACCACCTCTATCACTTCTTATAACCTTAATTTTTCTGCTAAGTTGATTCTTAACTTCGGCTTTGTATTGTTTAAGCATATCCAAAGCTTCATCTTTGCTCCTTAAAAAATATATTTTACAATATCTAGAGCAATCATCAATGAAAGTGATGAAGTATTTCTTTCTACCTTTAGTTTGAACAAATCTTAAATCACATATATCTATGTGAATTAAATCTAAAGGTTAAGAATTCCTTTCAATAGATTGGAATGAAGTTTTAGTTAATTTTGCTTCCACACATACTTCACACTTATGATTTTTATCAAAATTACATTTAGGCAAGCATCCTAATTGTATAAGCTTACGTAAAGAATCATTATTTACATGTCCTAATCTACCATGCCATAAATTAAAAGACTCAAGCAAATAACTAGAAGTTGATGCATTCTTATTAATATTCTTATTCAATACAATAGTCATTACATTGAGTTTAAAGAGCCCATCACTCATATAACCCTTACCTACATACATACCACTTTTAGTAAGGACAAACTTGTCCGACTCAAATGCTAGTCTAAACTCATTCTTACATAACAAAGATTCTGAAACCAAATTCTTCCGGATGTCCGACACATGGAGCACATTGTTGAGGGTAAGTTCCTTGCCTGAAGTCATTTTCAGCACCAACTTTCCTCGTCCTTCAATTCTTCTGGAAGTTGAGGAATTACCCATGAAGAGTTGCTCTCCATTTTCTACCACTTGATATGAAGAAAACATATTCTTGTCAATACAAATGTGGCGAGTTGTTCTGGTGTCCACCCACCATTCTTTAGAATTGCCAATAAGGTTCACCTCGGATGCTACAGCGGACAAATTCATATCATGGACTCCATTTGAAACCATGTCCATTTCTGTGAAGTTGGCTTGAGCAGGTTTCTTGTTTTGGCTTATTCGCTTGCTTTTGCAATCCTTAGCTCGATGCCCAGGTTTATCACAAATGTAGCATTTTCCGGTGAATTTGAATCTCTTGTTCTCTCCACCTTTATAACCTTTTGAGGAGCCTTCATTAAACTGTCTCCTCTTTCTATTAAACTTTTTCCCCTGTTCCACAACATTTGCCTTAGACTCCATTGGAAATTTTCCGGTTTTCTTATCAGGAATCCGGTTATCCTCTTCGATCCTCAATCTCACAATAAGTTCCTCCATTTTCATCTCCTTTCGCTTATGCTTCAAATAATTCTTGAAATCTTTCCAGCCCGGGGGTAATTTTTCAATCATGGCTGTCACCTGAAAAGATTCACTCAGAACCATATTTTCTGTATGAATGTCATGTAGAATTAATTGGAGATCCTGAACTTGACTGATAACAGTCTTGGAGTTTGACATCACATATTCCAAAAACTTTCCGACCATGAACTTCTTCGTACCGACATCTTCAGTCTTATATTTGATGTCCAAGGAATCCCAGAGTTCATTTGCAGTTTTGATTGGGCTTTACACATTATACAGTGTATTATCCAATCCATTGAGGATGTAATTTCGACATAGGAAATCAGAATTTTTCCATGCCTCTACAGCAACAACCACTTGCTTATCAGTTTCTCCTTCCTTCAATGCAAGAGCATCTTCTCTGAGAAATCTAGCCAGATTCAGAGTTGTAAGATAGAACAACATATTTTGTTGCCATCTTTTAAACTTTGTTCCATTAAACTTTTCTGGCTTTTCACCATGGTCACAGGAACAATAAGATGCAAAGGGGTACGCATAACAGCAGGTGCAGTGACTGATTGACTTGCAGAAGACATTATTTCTGATATACAGTATACAAAAATTAGAGATTAATACAGTATTACAAAATGCAGAGATTTATTCTATTATATAGAATTCAGTATTATCGAATTGGTATATAGAATTTTGAAATTAGAAACAGTATACAGAACTCTAAAATTAGAAACAGTATACAGAATTCAGGAAATTATAAAGTGTACAGAATTTTGAAATTGTAAACAGTATACAGAAATCAAATTATAAAAACCAGTATATTTAGTAAACTAAAGATTGAATACAGCGAAATCTGTCTTAAGATTGTTATTTCTATTTCAGTATTTACTATAGTAATATGTGTATTCAATCTTTATTAACTTAAATTTTATTCACAGCAGTAATTAAGTCAAACAATACAATAGTAGAATAACTGTTACAGGAAACAGAATATTAAAACTATCTTGATTTTATAAATCAACTGTTAAAAGCAGTGAATTAAAGGTTACAAAATAAATAAACTCACTAGTTCAGGAATTGAAAGGAGTAATAGATCAAGTCGAGTAGAACTTTCTCCTTAAGACAGATTTCGTCCCTCACACAGGTGCTTTTGATCAACGGACGTCTGTCTCCTAAGATGAAGTGATCTTTACACAAGCAGAAGAAGCACTGCAATCTGCTTGTCCAGCGAACCAAAAACAAATGCTATGCATCTCTCTGGAAGAACAAAGATTCTGTATGCAGAAGAAATTGGAGACTAGGGAGCAGAAGAAGTAATTTCGTACTCCAGAATATGCATCAAAGAAGCCTTAAATATCAGGCAAAGGAGAATGTCCAGAATGGTCATGTCTCTTGGGTTTCAATTTAAATCCAACAGGCATGACTGTTGGATTAAAATAGCTGTTGGAAATAACTGTATAAGTTGAACGGGCAGAAGAAATTGGAGACTAGGGAGCAGAAGAAGTAATTTCGTACTCCAGAATATGCATCACAGAATCCTTAAATATTAGGCAAAGGAGACTGTCCAGAACGGTCATGTCTCTTGGGTTTCAATTTAAATCCAACAGACATGATTGTTGGATTAAAATAGTTGTTGGAAATAACTGTATAAGTTGAACGGGCAGAAGAAATTGGAGACTAGGGAGCAGAAGAAGTAATTTCGTACTCCGGAATATGCATCAAAGAAATCTTAAATATCAGGCAAAGGAGACTGTCCAGAATGGTCATGTCTCTTGGGTTTCAATTTAAATCCAACAGACATGACTGTTGGAAATAACTGTATAAGTTATAGGGGCCAGACTTTAAGGCCCACTAGAACCAAATAAAGCCAAGCCAAGCCAGCCAGCCAGCCAGCCGGATCGGACTCGGGGCGGGGCGGCGGTGCGCGTGTGTGAGGTTGGTTCCACCTTGGAGCAAGTGCTCACTCCTTCGCAAAATTTGGGTGCCCCAAGGGTCACACCCTTTACTCCAATGTAATGGTATATAAATCACACTATAGTTTCAATAGTTTTTCGATGTGGGACTATTAAACTACACCATCTTTCAACTTACAATACATGTTCAAGTGGTCCACTTTGAGATGAATTTCTCATTCACCACTTCACTGTTTTGGACAAGTGAATATACTACGTTAATCTCCTCATGGAGGAGAACACGGATCAACTTGGACCCGCCTTAAAACCCTTGTGAGTCCCACTTATATTTTGGGTTAAAGTTTGTAAAAAACTGTTTGTCCAAATACCCAGAATTATCCAAAATAGTATTTTACATGAAGCACTTGTAGCTGTTTTTAAGTTATATCATTTTTAGGCTGGTGTTATGTGCACACCAATATTTGATGATTACACCCAATTTAATAATTTTCGTATATTTTGAAGTTCTCTATATTTTTATATGTGCACCCCATTTCTAATTCTTTTATTTTTTAACCGACTTCTTCTCTATTCGTCATCACCTCTTTATGGTCTCAATTAATCATGGTTTCTCCATTAACCAAAATTTTATCATGTTCTCAATTTTTAGTTTGACAATTTTTTTATGTAATATTTTATTAAAAATTAATTATATAATTTATCATATGTCTTTGATTTTCACTATTTAAGTAAGAGAAATTGATAAAAATAAGAGAAAAAAATTGATCAATGGTATAGAAAATTTGGTACACCACCATAGTGTACTTGCATAGATTATTACCCAAAAATAGTAAATGAGAAATTCTAACTCTTTAATTAAACTAGTGGTGATTGTATTATTTATTCTTGGGTAAAGTCTCTCAAATTAGTGACAAAAAAAAAAGTGACTCTCAAATTAAAGTGAAGCATTATCCTCTATTCTTGTAAGGAGAATGATTCTTTGTATGGGTGCTTTCACACTCCTTCACGGGATGCCATGTGTCCCTTTTAACTTTCATTTAACTGTTGTTAAAATTCGCTCACTCCTAGGGTTCATCATTTGGCTTTTCGAAAAATAATCTTAGGTCAGTTAATATTCATTAACTGTGGTTAAGAATCACTCACCCTTAGGGTTCATCCATCTAACCTTAGTTTTTAGAAAAATAACCCCAGATTAGTTAACACTCATTAACTGTGGTTAAGATTCACTCACCCCTAGGGTTCATCCATCTAACTTTGGTTTTTTAAAAAATAACCTCAAGTTAGTTAACACTCATAAACTGTGGTTAAGATTCACTCACCCCTAAGGTTCATTCATCTAACCATAGTTTTTTTTTTTTTTAAATAATCATATTAGTTAAACTTAATCGTAATTAAAAAGTTTGAAAATGGACGTGTCGCGGGTTATGGGCGCGTACGCGTTTCAATGGGTGGAACGCATGCGCGCAGAGTAGCATTTCCCTTCTTATAATTAATAAATTCAAAGTTTGGTGTGTAACTAATAATTTTACAAGTATTTTTTTTTAATTTTGGTGTGCATTTAAAATTTTAATAAACTAATGGTGTGCAGTCATCAATTTTTAAAAATGGGATGTAGTCATCAAATATTTTTATGGACCCAATACCTTTTGTTTTAGTTCTTTAGATGTGTTCAAGAGACCCAAAATGAACCTTTTCCTCGAGAGGGGAAAAGGGAAGGAGTCTAAATTTGCTTTTGTTCCCTTTTTCTCTCTCTTAAGATTTTTTTGCGGAGGGGATTTGCTTTTGTTTCCTTTTTCTCTCTTAAGTAGTGTAGATTTCTTTCTATTTGAGGGCACCTACAAATGACTAGAGGATACTGATATAATTATCAAACAAGTGTCTTTCTCCCAGTATAATGAGGTGTGAGTAACCATAAAATTACTACGACCCGGAATCAATGCTAATCCAACAACACCTACCATTCCAGTTTCTTTACTCATAAATAGGATAATTTATTTACCTACTAAAAACAGTGCATTCCAAATCTATCCATGGATTAGCTAGCTCCACTCTCCTCTCATTGCACTCTCGCCTGGGTTAAGAAGACCAGGAGTTTATCCTTATCTCTTTGCTCTGAATAGGGGAGAGTGCATCAGGGGGCGACTGAATCAAGCACTCGTCTCTGGCAAGCCGTGGATTGTGGCCGTCCATATCTTTCCTATATATATATATCTCTGGTATTTATAGATTCTCTATCTCTTCTCTGTCTCTCTGGTATTCTCATTTTGTTTATTTCCATGGAGTCTGGGTCCTTGAGACTAGTTACCTTAAGCGTGTTAGTTTCAGTAACATTAGTCTTAAATCCAATAAGTGCTTCGACCAGTACTTGTGATTTCCCGGCGATCTTCAATTTCGGGGACTCAAATTCAGATACCGGTGGCTTGTCTGCAGCATTCGGCGAAGCCCCTCCGCCCAATGGGGAGTCTTATTTCCATTCTCCGGCTGGACGATTTTCTGATGGCCGTCTTGTCATCGATTTCATAGGTACTTATTTCTCTACCATTCATATATATCCCTTCCCTCCACTCCTAACTAATAAGTAATAACGTATAATGTAATGATTTTGTTTTTTGTTTTGTTCGGTGAATGTCTCTATAAAAAGAGTGGGGGGGATCTATCTAAGAGCTTCTTAAATTTGCTAAATTCAGCTCTTCCTCGACTAAGTCTCTTCCACAAATGGCCCACACAATGCTTCCACAAAAAATCAACCCACTCCAAGCCCAACCATCATACTCAGCCACTTGATCTATAACTATACTTTGAATGGCCAAGGGAATTTAAAAAAAAAAGGTCCTAGAGACACTATTTTGAATTGGCCTAACCGAGTCGAGCCCGCCCTAATTCAGCTCAAGCTTTTAACAAATCAGGATTCATATCATATGATTTATATATAAAGTTTTCACACCAGACACAACCCTTTTCCTTATTCACGATTTGAACCACCAATGCAACACCGTCTAGGGGGTATTTTAGTGATAGGTTTCCATAATTGAGCTGAGGCTCATTAAGCTAAATAATTTGGTCTTAACCGGGAGCTTCATAATTGAACTCAGGCATGGTTCATTGACAGACAAAGCCAGGCCAAATGCCTAGCACCATTTTTGAAAATAAACTAAAAATTGACAATACATTACTAATAACAAAATAATTGTACATATTGTCTTGATTGTACATTTTCAGCGGAGAGCTTTGGATTACCATATCTCAGTGCTTACCTCGACTCAGTGGGGTCCAACTTCACCCATGGAGCCAATTTCGCCACTGCTGGTTCTACTATCAGACCCCAGAACACAACCATGTCTCAGAGTGGGTACAGTCCAGTCTCTTTAGATGTGCAGTTTGTTCAGTACTCCAATTTTCATCAAAGATCCCAGCTCGTTCGTCAACGAGGTAGTACTTATCACACACCTTAGATTACATCAAAGAACTTCTCTGATTGATCATTTGGTTCTCTGGTATAGGAGGACTATTTCAAGATTTGTTGCCGGAGAAAGAGGACTTTTCTCGGGCTTTGTACACATTCGACATTGGCCAGAATGATCTCACCGCCGGTTACAAACTAAACATGTCGACGGAGCAAGTAAAGGCGTATGTTCCGGATGTACTGGACCAGTTAACTAACATCATAAGGGTGAGACTTTTTAATTTCAGGGTTTAGCTATATTGGATTGCTGTGATCATCAGATCCATTAAGACATGGAACTGAGCTTTGCTTTACACAGTATGTACACGATCAAGGAGGTAGATCGTTCTGGGTACACAACACGGGTCCCGTCGGCTGCCTGCCATATGTTTTGGATCGTTTTCTCATCACAGCAGCTCAGGTGGACAGATTCGGCTGTGCAACACCCTTTAATGAGGTAGCTCAGTATTTCAACAGTAAATTAAAGGAAGCCATGGTTCAACTCCGCAAGGATCTCCCATCGGCTGCGATCACCTACGTTGATGTTTATTCAGTGAAGTATTCCCTCATTAGCCAAGCAAAGAAGCAAGGTAATTTCTTCCCTCTATTCACATACTCAAAACATTTTATGCTAGCAATCATTGTATGTACATAAACTTGATCTTGGTGGTGACAAGGCACATTAGCACTGCTTTAGCATGGTAACGTACAAGGAGTGAGTTAGTGTAAGTTGAAGGCTCTAAAATAGTGAAGTAAAAAAAAAAATAACGTAGAAGATAGCGATGAAAGATTTAATAGATCATTTCTTATTCAAGTCATATAGGAGTATATAAAGGAATAGCATTATAGGATTTGTGTTGCAGACCCAAGTCCTTGGAATAACTAATATGGCAATGATGGTGGTGATGAGATGATAATGACAATGTTTGTGGCTGATTATAGTAAGATGGAACTGCAGGATTTGAGCACCCTCTTGTAGCTTGTTGTGGCCATGGTGGGAAGTATAACTACAACAGGGATGTGAAATGCGGGGGGAAGATTACTGTGAATGGCAAACAGATTTTAATCGGGAGCTCGTGCAAAGATCCATCTGTTCGGATTAACTGGGATGGGGTCCACTTTACTGAGGCAGCTAACAAGTGGATCTTCGATCAGATCATCGATGGTTCGTTTTCAGACCCACCAATTCCATTGAAAATGGCTTGTCATAGACAGTCCCATTGACTCACTAGTACTCTTTTCTCTGTTTTTTTTCCCTTAAAGTTCTATTCCCTTGGAAGAGATTTATTTCAAGAGTGCAATCTAATTAGTATTACTTGCTACTTAACCCCACAAAGAACAGATTCAGTAATTATTTGCAATCCCCTTTAACACCGACATTGCGCCCACAAGATCAAGGGCCATTTGCAAACTGGCTCGTAAAGCAGAGGGTTCCGCAATTAACACATTGCCATTGCCGCCGGTATGATGGAAGATTGGGTTGCAACTGTATGACCATTTTTGTTGTATAAGAAAAGTCCATTTTTAAGTAAGTTTAAAAAGAACTTTCTCTCATGGCTTTTTTCCTAAACACAGCTCCATGTACAGAAGGCAAAACTTAAAACTGCAATGAAAAAAGGTTGACATTAATGGATGTGAGAAGCATTTTCCTGTGCCATTCTATCCGAACTGTTCGATTGGTGACCGGTGTCTTAATATCACATTTTTATTAGCATGTTGACCAACCACATTGCTCATGCACACAAGCTGTAGTTTTTCTTTGATAATAAGCTCTTACAAAACAAAACAGAAAATAATTGTGAGTCTTAAACTCTCCTGAACATCTAGAGGTACTGTACTACTGACTATTATCTCGACAAAAAATCTCAATCATCGGCATTTAATCTGTCCCATGATTCTTGGAGTGACTCTAAAATCTCTGAGAATGTCGTACTACTGACTATTATCTCGACAAAAATCTCAATCATCTGCATTTAATCTGTCCCATGATTCTTGGAGTGACTCTAAAATTTCTGAGCATCGAAATGGCGTACACTAACTAACAGAAAATGGAACTGGAATGGACCTTTACCAACTGCTCTAATTCATGAATTCAGGAGGACTTGCCTTGAAGGGTAAGTTAGTCCTTTTTAAGGGTGACAAACTTAAGGGGTCCTACCCTAGCTTACCCACCAGAAAGAAAAAAAGCTGAAAAACTTTATATGATGCCCCTTGAGAATTGAATGGGATACTTTCAGTGAAGCATTATCAACCAAAAGAAATTAGCATCTCAACATGATTCAACAACCCTAGATGGAGACTTGCATGTAATTTGACAATGACAGCATACCAATTTTAATACATGAATTCATTTAGACAGACAGTATAAAAAAAAATGTATGATGATACTGATATTTGTTTGTCATCTAAATGGTATGTTTGAACATGCCTAAACCTATCCACTTGTCTGTACTGCTAAAGCACTGGTGCATCATCATCGAGCCGACTACTGTATCAACATCTTCTTTTTGGTCCAAGGGCGTCAAAAAATTGTCAACTTTTACACAAGGAGATTGAAATATCATCATATACGGACAAAATCCACCATCGTGAGGTAATTAACTTGTGATAAACTAAATAAATAACTACAGATTATATCACGATAATAATGACATCATATCCTTTACCTCACATGTAACTCTTAGATAGAAAATTGCAAGAGAATAGAAGTGAAGTGAGGGAGGGGATGGCTGTGAGTATTGCACCAGAATGAAACCCCTAACCTAACAAAACAAATTTTCAAATCTTACTGTCCATTGATTTCAAACTTCAAACCCAAAATTACAGAGAAAGAAGCAATAAACAAAAACCAAGAACAAATTTCATGTGAATACAAAAGCTTTTACTCTTTTAGTGCTCTCATCACCATCAACAGGCACCCCCCATCACATGTATCAGTTCTCTTTGTGCCAGATTCAGTCACCTATATATGCATATATTGTTTATAATTATATATAAAATAAAATATACAAATTTAAAAGAAAAATGCTCACTTATCAAGATGAGAGTGAGGTGGATTGTGGAAAAACATGGAGATGCCTCTGGATGGGGAATTATTGGGTATGTATTGTGATCCAATCTGTCCTGTCCAATCATGTCCAGTTATTCAATCCCAGCTGTAACTAACTTCCAACCTCTCCCTTTGTCCCACCTTCTCCCACGTGATGGCCACCCAACCTTCATATCTCTCTCTCTCTCTCTCTCTCTCTGCAACTCAGAGAAGCCCATCTTCAACACTACCATCCAAATGACTCTCTGAATATGAACACCCATCTCCCTTTGAAACTCCTTTATGATGACTGTTTGAACTTGCCACTCAGATATCACTCATTCAACCTTCCAAGCATAGAGAAACAAGCAAAACCCAGATGACCCACCAGCATTATACCCCTCAACTAAAGTAGAACTTGCTGTCTTAGACGAAAATGGTGTTGATGTCAATGAAGATGATGCCGATGTCGATGATGGAGATGTGGATGATGAAATTGGCTTGAATATGAAGAGTGCATGCCTTAGACCAGGACTAAAGAGCCAGTCATGGACATCCCAATACACTTCTACTCTAACTTTATTAACATAGATGGACTCATTACCTCTGAACTTCCATTGCAGATGCTTGACATGAATGGCTAGCCGCCCGTCTATCTTTATCTCCATTTCTGGATCAAATCCGCCTAAAGAACTGTTATTACTGATGCCACTGCTACTCCTGTTGTTGTTGCACTCTATTGTGATCTCATGAAAACTGCCTTTCTCGTGGAATTTAGCTCTTGTACGGAACTTTTTCTTACCAAATATATACTCCTTCTTCGAAACCAAAATGGATTCGATAAGCGCAGGCCTGGACCCCGTCTTTCTATAGGCATCTTTCTTTAGATCACCCAGAAGCAGAACAACCTCTTCCTCGGAGACAATGGCGACGTAGAAATCCGACTGTGGCTCAGTCTCGCCATTGAATTTAGCGGCCTTAAGGTCCCAGAAGACATCAACAGCCTTACCTTCTACTATAAAGCGCTTCGAGCCTTGTTTCCTCCAGAAGTACCAGGGCTTCAGCTCAACCTTGCAGCTGTACTGGGTGTCTCCTTCTGGTCTTTGGACAGAGACAGAAAGGCCGTGGAGTAACAGATTCTTGCACCATGTGATGGTGATTAGACGGCAATGACCGGCAATCTTTGTTCGATATACAGACATGAACACACTCTGGCCCGACCTAGTTACAGCCGCTGGGTCATCCGTTGGCTTCTCACTGGATGAAAAGCAAGCAGGAATCCCAATTGGGTCTTGCATCATACCCAATAACTTGTAAGAAAAACTTATCAATTTAAATGAGTAACAGAGATCTATTGCTGGGCCAATTGAAACAGAGCAGAAAGAAATAGCAAACCAAAGAAGAATGGTTGAACTGGGAGTGGATTGAATCTCACATAGAGATAGTGGGAGGTCTTACTCTTACCCATAAGATCTACTCATAGATGCTGCCAGAGGTGTTCATGGAAGTACTCATCATCAAGGAAAAAAAAACTAATTCCAAACTGGCAATTAGAAGGCAGAGGAGTGAGAGTGAGGGAAGAAAAGCTTTTTCTATTCAATTATCTATAAGGCTTGTGGGCTTTTGAAACTGGGTTTCTTTTATGAGTTTAAATATGAGCCGGAGCTCTCCTTTTCTATTGTAAATTAGTGGCAGTTTTGTAATTATTGATGAAAAAGGGGAGCTCCGCCAAAAGCTTTGAAGCGGAGCTTCGGCTCATATTTAAACTCTTCTTTTATTAACTTTTTTTCTGTTTTGTTTTTTTCTTTCTGTTTGTTTTCTAACAAAACCACTTTTGGCATTCAAGGTGGTTTTTGCTTCTATGATCGCTTTCATCCCTATTAAAATATCTTTTCTCATGCATGGTAAAAAGGAAAGAAGCCCCTTTAACCAGATTTGGAGCCTAGATTTTAACATACGCAGGGAGAGTCCTTTTAGGCATTGAGAGCATTTGGATGGGGTAAAAGGAGACCAATCAAAATAAAATATGGAAAAAAGATTTGTTTTTCCAATGTGGGTTTTTTAGATTTTTTAAAAAGGTTTTAACTAGTAACTAGTAACTATTAACTCTTATCCAGAGATGTTGCAAGACAGTAGTGTAGGAGAGGAATCTACACGTGGCAGTTGCAGAAAAGTCTGACAAAACTGCAGTTGCAGATCTGGTCGAACTCTCAGTTTGTTCTGCACTTAAGTTTAAGAAGAGTTGTTCAGAAATAACTACAAGAAAACCTCACTTCTGCAATTCAAAGGACAAACAAACAGACATGAAAGAATAACAAAAATTCAGATGGGTACTGATTACTAGATCTCCTAGGTGATCAAAATGTCATTTGATAACAAGAGAAATTTGAAACTTGTTCGTAGAGTTTGGTGGCTGGGATCTATTGGTTTGCAATCTACATGTTTATCATTTGCATCTCAAATCAGTGATAATGGAATTCAGATAACAATCCTTTTTATATGAGTTAATTTCACAGAATTTAGCACTTTTAGTTCCTTCAAAATGAACTTCAAGAGAATTTTAATATAAAGTTATAAGTAGGCATCTATCTACTTATAACTTTAGATGAACCAATCACAAGTAGAAAAGAGAGTGGTGGTCCTGTGTAACATACAGTTAGCAGCAGTTGAATGATCACATTATTATTGTCAAATAAAAAGCAAAATGAGAAAGGAAAAACAGAAATTCTGGTATATTTTAACAGTTTAGAATCACAGATTTAGCGGGTTTCATGTGAGCATGTACACATTCGAGAATTAGAGATCACTGTGGTTCACATATGTACAGTAGAATCAACTAATTTGAGAGCATGACTAAAATGGGTGCTAATTGATTAATCCACGGGATTAGCTGCTGCATCGGAAGTGCTTTAGATCGATGATCATCACGGTGACGTCATCCAAACTACCCCTAGTCACAGCAAGGTTTACGAGCTCCTTACAAGCTGTCACAAGCCCACTGCAAGTTGGTCTCTTCTTATAGCCGTTACTCTCTTTATTTGGAGACTGAGTCTTCATTTTTTGTTGACTGACAATTGAAATCCTCCGTGACTTTGATGGAGGACTAGTGTTTTTGCAAGCATATTCATCTTCATTTTCTTTATCAACTGTCTTGTAGCCATTACTCCCTTGACTTGGAGACTTAGACATCATTTTCTGTTGCTTAACCAACGAATTCCTTAGTGACTTTGACAGAGGACTCATGTTTCCACAACCAAATTCAACTTCATTTTCTTTATCAACTGTCTTGTAGCCATTACTCCCTTGACTTGGAGACTTAGACATCATTTTCTGTTGCTTAACCAACGAATTCCTTAGTGACTTTGACAGAGGACTCATGTTTCCACAACCAAATTCAACTTTATTTTCTTTCAAAAAATCACCTGTGGCTCCCAGTTTGTTTCCAGCCAAACAGGCGCGCATTGTGGTATCAACAGCTTCCTGATTGCCCACCTACGCAAAGAATAAGCAAAATAGCCAAATCCAAAGTTACTGGTCCAAATAATGTACTTTAATTAATTTCAACAGAATATAGTTGCAAACATGTGGATCTACTAGCCCACGGAGCATGACATGTGGATCTTCTTTTCTAGGTTACTTGTGCAATTAAAGTAACAACTACTTTCCACGACACTTGTTATGTTGTTTTAACTGCTTCCACAAGTAATTGGGAAACGCACATACATGTGTTGTGTTCAGCAAGAGAGTACATGGGTCAGAGTATATAAGGCAATTGCCCCTAGCATTCCCCTTACAACTATCTGACCAATAGAAATTTTTTTCTCTGGAAGGATTACTTATTTTTTTTGAGAATCCAAAACAGAATATGAGATGGTTTAAATTCATCCAGTGAGGTTGATTTTGATATAAGAGATCTCATGTGTTGCTCAAATGTTGAGTCACAACCCCCAAGCATATGGGCAATGTGTCCCTGATATTCAGTTGACAGTGATTACCATCAAACAGATGGTAAATTTACTTGCAAAAAAAAAGAAGTTAGGTCAACATTTGGTTAATCCTTCCCGCCAGGGGTTGTTTTTATGTAGCTCAATTGGACAGTGTTCTCGCTTGACTCAGCAAATCAGCTAGAAGACAGTTTCGTATACTAAACTTAAATTTGATGAGAAAAAAACTAGAAATTCATGAGATTAAATGTAATGAAAAGATGATAAACCATATGAGCATAAAAAAATTAAAATTAATGAAGCATATGAACAACTAAAGGAGCACACAGAAACTTGACAATTAACTAGAAAACAAACTAGGTTCCTTCATTATCTAGCCTGGACTTTTCTGCATATAGAATCATTCACAGCAAAGACTATGTAACTATGTTTCTTCCCACTAACCTTTTCCCACAATCCATCGGAGGCTAAGACCAAAAATTGCATGTCTGGAGTTAAATGTAAGATCTTTGTATCAGGCTCGGCTAGTACCCAATCCTTCAAATGAACATCCCCAATGCTTCTGGAAACAGACAGTACACCATGAACCCTCCAAACACCTCGATGGATCACCACATATCCTCCCTTTATCACAATAATTGAAAATAATAACACATCAAAATCATTTTCATATCCTCCATAACTGTTTCAACAATCAACATTGCCGATTTTGAGAAACAACAAGTACCTTCTTTTCTATAATTTCTCGCTCATCCTCCCGTCCGGCTCTATGATCATTTGTAAGTGCTTCAGCCACACCACCTCTACAGAGAACTGCCCTGCAATCTCCCAAGTTTGAAACAACAATGTCCTTCCCTTCAATCAGGGCTGTGACACAGCAAGCACCACTGTCTAAACCCTGCAATTCTTCCCACGTGATCAAATCAGCATTCCCATATTAGAAAAGAGTGAACAAACAAGATTATCTAAACAGATGGATTTATACAATGTCCTTATACCATTTCTCTGTATTCCTTCCTCATTCAAACTGCATAATATCTGAGAAGGACATTGCAAGAACGTTCTACTTAAAGATTGCCCAAGATAAATTTAAAAAGGGATATGAATCTACACGAACTTGTCATCTCTTAAGATAGTTAAATAATGCAACATTTGAACATCTAACTTGGATTTCTAGGTAAATGCTGCAAATCTCCAATAGAAACTTTAATTTGACTACAAATGAAAATAAAATCTATAAGCTCAACATCTTTTTATTGCAAATGTTGGATAGTTGCCATGAATTCTACCCAGATTCATGATGAGCTGCTGGCGACCAGTATGACCCAATTAATGGGCAATGTGTTTTCCCAATTTTGACCCGAATATTGGCCGGATCTGTTTTGGGTATTTTACCCATATTGTCTTTATTTTGTAGCCCTAATTATATAAAATGTTTTTAGGTTTATTTCATATGTAGAGAGGAGAGCCGTTTTCGGGTGTATTGGGGAAGAGGGTTTCTTTGTGAGTGTATTGTAGAAATCTCTCTATTGGAAATAGGGGATTGATCATCGCTGCCCGTGGACGTAGGCCCACGTAAATCGTGTTCTCTGTTGGTTTGTTATCTATTTCGTTTATTTTAAATTTACTGTTTTTAGTTCGTTTCACTATCTTTGCACGCTTTCGCACAACAGCAAAATATTTGAACATTCTACTTAAATCATCAAGTCAAATATTGAAAGAACTGGCATAACCAATATTGCAGCCTTCTGATATCTTATTTAAACAATCAAAACTATTAACAAGCAAAAGAACTTACAGATCATTTGACATCACTAATTTATAATCATTTATTAAAAATTGTTCTAATGTTAAAAATCTATATGTGAAACTTGTCTAATTCATTGCAGTGGCATCATATGAAGATACATTATGCAATTCTTTAAATAATAAGACAAGCTTGAAATCAAATAAATGAGTTACACAAATGGATTACCATAATAGTCACATGAAAAGTCTAAATTGGGGCAACAAAAAGCAAGACTGTTCTTTTGACTAGACTGATGTAAAGTAAAAGGAATATCATATAAGTCTCTATACACAACCTAAATTTAAGTAAACCATGTCTACCCATAACGTGTGTATGTAGCCCACCAATCTGGATTTGCCAATTGATTTGACTTCATTTTAGATGGCCTATATAACCCGATATCTCCCAACAAAATCCCTGGCAATTGAACTAATGGACTTTGATTGCCCATTTTTTTGTCCACTGTCTAAATCAGGTAATCGATTTGACAGTTAGTGGTGAGAATAATTTAGCCAAGAGGTGAACCATCTTCAATCGAACAGCTCAGACTGGTGGATCACCAACTCCAACTGCGGATAGAGATGATTTCAACCCTATTTGCCTGGTTTATTGACAAAATTGTTCAGTGTGGGTTCACAGTGCATTACTTGTAGAATGCACTAGACACGGTAGACTAGTCTTTGTCATTTTATCTTTCCAGCGTTTGTTTGATAGTTGATTCACCAATCTAGTCTGCCCAATCAATAAATCTTATTGTATATTATTTTAGAATGATTATATTCATAAATGCATTAATATCTTTATTATAATGGGTACATTTCTGATACCTCAAAGAGTTCGATCTCACATCAAACTTTTTTCAACAATTTCAAGCCTTAATAAATCAGAGGCTAAAGATTAAACTGCACAAAAAATCCACCAGTGTAAAGCTCAAAGGTAGCTGCAATATAAAGTTTTAGGTTAGGGCTACTTTTATAACTCACAGTAATCAGTACT
Organism: Tetracentron sinense; assembly: GCA_015143295.1. NCBI lineage: Eukaryota > Viridiplantae > Streptophyta > Magnoliopsida > Trochodendrales > Trochodendraceae > Tetracentron > Tetracentron sinense. Next base: position 32,566,635 of record CM026568.1, on the reverse strand, counting down.
AAGGTGTCCTAGTGTTTAGCCATAGTAACAAAATTCTCTGATTTTTTGAAATTTTCGTGAATTATTCGCTAATTTTAGGTGTGCCGAATTATTCTCCAAATTATTCACGAATTTTAGGTTTGCCGAATTATTCTTGGATTATTAGCGGATTTTGCGAATTATTCCCAAATTTCACGAATTGTTCCTGAATTATTCACAAATTTCACAATAATTCATTTAATTCGACAAAGTAAACTACTTATTTTGTATATTCTCTAATTACATTGTTGGACATCTTTTTACAAATTAACTTTTTCTAGGATTTTTCGAAACTTGACCCTTGCCGAATTACTCCCGAAGCCCGACTTTGTCACTATGGTGTTGTCACATGCTCTTCATTTATAAGACATAGAATCCATATTTTTCTTAAACGATAATTAACTGCAATTTTTGTGGACTAACAATCTTTATGACTCAAAAGGTTGAGATAAGGAACCATCAAAGGATGGTCTGCATTTAATAAAAGTTGACTGTAAGAGGAAGAAGTAAAGATAGTAAGCCCGACTGGAGAGGTGCGGAAAGCACTGATCAATGACCTGACCAGAGTTGTGTGCTCAGGAGCACCTCAGCTCGGGAAATTCTAAAAATCGACCATAAGCTGAGTTGAGTAACGAAACTTGCATGATGTGACTATGAGCCATGGTGGCCGTTCACTCGTACCAGAGGATATTACGCTAAATCAAGCATAGTCTTGACAAAGCATAATGACTAATAAAAGACAACCAGCATGTCCCTGGCAAAAGATGTATTGATTACTAACAAGTTAACAAGACTGAGAATGACAGCATGGAAAAAAGGCCAAGACACAAAAATGGTAAGTATAAATTCTCAAGAAATGAGGAAAAATGATAGCAATTGACTTGAGCGTCGAAGTGTCCTCTGCAGGTGGAGGACAACCCCTTGGATGCTCAAGGATGCTGAAAGACGGAGAAGAAGGTGCGCGTGGAACCCCACAGCTCGGGAACGCACGTATTTGTAACTTAAGATAAGATCCGAACCCACTACATTGACGACTCCTTAAACACCAATAAGGAACTTTAACAGTATGGATTACTCTTGTGTCTTGTCAAGGAAACAAATTTCTTGAAACAATTGTATTTAAAAATGGTATTGCCCTTCGTTAATATAAGCACAAAGTAATAATTGGTTCTTTGTCCATGGGAAAATGTTCTTGGTTTCTTAAATTTATTTGTAGGAATTGCTTTAACCATTAAATTATTAGATGCAAAAATTTGAAGTCAACACACTTTGAACACATACGAAATAATCGTATTTAAAAGAAGGATTATTCTTCACTAATAATAACACGAAGTTAATATTGGTTCTTGGTCCATGAAAAAATGTTCTTAGTTTCTTACATTTCTTTGTAGAAATTGTGCATTATTCCACAGAAACAAATATATTTTATATCAACAGTATCAAATTCAGAAAAGAGGAAGAACCATATTTTTTACCTGTTTCAAAAACTCCTGGTCTGTTTTTAGATACCCGGCTTTAATTGCATCCTCCCTACTCATATCACCTTTACAATTCTCCAGCATTTCAAGTATATTCCCGTGCAAGTTCTCCGCAACAAATTCTGCTGCTTTTCTACCTCCATGTCCATCATAAACCCCGAAAAAACCCTACATTATGCAACAACATTAACCACCACCCTAAGTGATATATTTTATCTTGTTTACAACCCCATCTCTTAAAGAACCAAGAAAACCTTATTTACTAATGCCTGCAAAAACCGTCTCAGACTCTACTTTCTAATGAAGAAATCCTACTCTGCTTCCCAAAATCGTCAGAAAGGAAAAACCCATTAACAGCTATATCCCACCTTTCCAATTAGTCCTCTTAGTCTGAGAAATAAAGATCGAAAGCACAACAAAATATAAGAGAGAGAGATTTTCTCTCCTGAATCTTTTATTAGGGAAATAAAATTCATTACCTTCTTTGGATCGCCTTGTAAACCTGGAACAATCTTGTGGGTATCTTCCATGAACGTTTTCTTCCCTTTCACGGAGAAAACCCCGACGCCAACTCCATCGAAACCGTCTGCATCCCCTTCTACCCTAATGTCTCTGAATTTGACCTCATCCGTATCAATTTCCCGTAAGACCTTTGGGATCACAAGATCGGGGGGTCTTTTTCTCTTCAAGGAACAACGATGAGTAAGAACAGTAGTCGTTGAAGAAGTCGAAGATAAAGTAGAAGGTTTAGTGGTGCTCTTGGTCCCCGTTAGCATGGATAAATCGCTGTAACGAAGTTGAGCACTAAACACATTATCTAATGGCTTCTGATTCTCGTCTGTAGTTCCTGAAATGATTGGCATTGCGATGGAGACGACGAGAAAGAGAGACCAGAGAGAGAAGAGAGGCTCTAACGGCTAGAAATTAGGTGAGAAAGGCAGATGGGAACTGGAAATTTAAAGGAGGAGCTACGGAGAGAGATTCAATGGAGAATATTTCCGCCGAGAGCCGTTAGGGTTTTGGTCAAAAGTTTGAAGAGTATTGAGGAGGGAAATTTTCCTGAAAGAAAAACACAGAGAGAGACGAAATTAAGTTCCCGTTCCCTTCACCGTACGATTACTACCTTTGGCCGTTATAGTACCATCATCGATACTAGTGTATAAATGTAAGCTGCAACGTAGGAGTAGCAAATCTTTTTGTGGACCCGTTCGCCTTGGCTTTGTTTCTTCTCAGCATACGTGGCGGTTCCATATGATGACCCGCTCAAGTTCCTATCGGGATGGGATTTCGTCACGAAAACCGTCTGCCCCTATTCTACAGGTCAACACGTGTCTCTTCTAAACACCCTCATACGTAGTTAAGATTTACTAACTCTGAGGTTAAACCATGTATTCTTGGTTTTTAAAAAAAATTAATCACGAGTTAAATTTTCTTAACCAAAAGTTAAAAATAAGGCTGTTCTGTGAGTGGGCCAACGGTTTTGGTGTGACAAAGGTCTAAACCAAACTCGATCCCCATTCCATCTAATCTAGTTGACCTAGCTTAGGCCTGATCAAGTGATCTATGTAGGGGTGGCAATGGGTTGGGTTTGGGCTTCAATTTTGGTGTTTTTAATAGGTCTGGCCTGAAGCCCAACATAAAGGCTTTCAAGTGAGAAATTTTCTTAATAAAGCTAAAGATTAAAATAGGCTTGTTAAAATAACATTAGTTTTTATAGGCTTGTCTCATTGCATGTGTGTGAGTTGAGATAAAAAGGTTGAAAATACCTCTCAAATCTTAAAGGAAAGAATTATAAAAAATTTTTAAAACAAGGAGTAAGAAGATAAAAGTTAACTTTTGCAAACTCGTTAAAAGATTAATATTGTTTGTTGTTCATTTTCGTTTTTCTTGTGCTCTTCATTATTTTGTGGTTGTCTTTATTACTCGTTGAACTATTTTAGAGAAGAAGAAGAACCCAAGAAGAAGAATAAGAAGAAAGAAAAGGAGAAAGAGAAGAAGAAGACAGTTCGCACTTGATTTTGTCTTTTTTTTCCCTGATTTGTACATTGATGCTGTAAATATATCAAATTTTTTTTATCTAAATAGTGAGGAGTTAAACATTAAAGGAAGATCAATATACTGTTATATCAACAATATTAATCTTAAGTTTTTATTAATATATCAATAAAAAATCTCGATGTATCGAACTTTTTTATTAAATTATCAAGATTTTTCTTAGATTATCAAGATTTTTAAAATTCTAATATGGATCTAAAAATCTCAATCCAAAAATTCAAAAGTTGCCTAAATATCTGTAAATCTCGATAATAAGTCCGAAAAACTTGATATAAAAGCTCGATTTGAGGTCTACAAATCTCGATTTGAGTTATGAAAACCTCAATTTGTTTTTGAAAAACCATGACCCGAGTCTAAAATCTCAATCTAGGTTCTTAAAACCCTCGAATCTGAGTTCTTGAAACCTTGATTTGAGTCTTGATTTTTTTCGATCTTTGTCTGATTTCACCGATTTGGTTCTTAAAATTTTGATATGACCTCAAAAATGATCAATTTTTGAAAATTTTGATGGATCTAAAATTTTAGATAAAACTCAAGCGAAAAGAGATATTTTCAGCAAAAACTTGAACTAAAAATATTAGATCAAATCTACTCAAACATTGACATTTTCAACAAAGCATTGATACATTAACAAAGGAGTCAAATCCTCTATGGTGATAACTGGATTTGGCAAATCCTGTTATCACCCCTAGAGGTCGCCACGTGTCTCCTTTGACACCCCTTAACCATGGGTAAGGTTCACCCAGCCCCAGGGTTCACCCACCCATCCTTGTTTTTTTTTTTTTAAATATTAATTCTTTTTTAAAAATTAAAAAACTTTTGTTAGAGTTTTTTAAATATTAAAAACAGTTTTTAAATTTAAAAAAAAAAATTAATATTTGGCTCCATTAACAAATCCGTGAACAATGATGGTGGAGTTAACCATTCCTTCATTTTCGGGAATTCTTCTTCTTCCTATGTTTTTCTCGGTGGACAGTTATGCTTCATTCTCTCTTCAAAAACATCGAACGGTGAGCTAGGAGATTACTAGATGATTTCCAAAGATTAGTGCTGCTTAGGCATTGTCATTGTCTGAGTTCAGTCCCAATCGGAACAGCGGCGGTTTAAAGAAGAGTTCTACTTGTTCTAAGGCTCACTGGTTTTGCTATTCAGCTAGAGTAAATCTATGATTACTTTCCAGCAATAAAATTTCTATCTTTTTTCAACAAAAAAAAGATAGTAGAAGGAGCAATAGTTTGCTCCACTGGCGAACTATTGCTTCTCGTTCTCACAAAGCCAATTCAACTATATGAATTCTAGTTAAATTTATTTTAACTCACGTGGTTAAATTTATTTTAACTCACGTGGTTAAATTTATTTTATTTAAATTTTCTAAAAACCAAAGATAGATGGGTAAACCCTAAGGGTTAGTGAATCTTAACCACAGTTAAATAGAGTCAAAAGAGGGACACGTGGCATTAAAAGGGATCCAAGACGCACCTCCTCACGTCACCGACCGAGGAGGTGATTATTTTCCTAGTAGAAGATGGGTAAAGGTGTCATTTTACCATCAACTCACACATGCGTGAGCTTAGAAAAATTTTAAAAAAAATTGAAAAGGGAGCCTATTCAGGTCCTTTTTCATTTCGTTATGCCCAACTAAGGCATTTTATCCTTTGAAGCCGAACTCGGCCCATTGTCACTCTTAGATTTGTCACACCCCAGTTCAAGCATAGATGTTTTATCCAACTCCAGCTAGTGAGTAGTGACCTTTGCATTAGTATCCAACCTAACCCGATGTGATACTGTTTGAATTTTTGTAAGACAGATGCTCGATTCAGTCTATTTACAAATCAAGGGGCGGTAATTGGCATAGAATTGGACACAACCGAATGATATATAACTGTATAGAATCCTGAGTAGTGGCAGCAGGCAATGTATCCTCCAAGTGTGAGGGTCAAAATCGAGTCCCCATTTGTAAATGTCCACCAACTGCCAAGCTAACATGTTAGACATTTAACTACAACACATAGTAAACCAGCCAATTGGGGTTGCCGGGTAACAGTATTATATATGATATCATAAAATAAAATAAAATAACTCAAAACAAAAAAAGTGAGGAGGGCCAAGCTTTACAATCTCAGGGACAAAATGAATGCACTCAAGAAACAATAACAATCGCTATAGCAAGTGGGAGATGAGGGTGGAGTCAGATTCCCTTAATAAACAAGCCTATGAACTCTCTGTTCTAGCTACAGTGCTCATTCACATCAATCTTTTCTCTGATAGGCAACATGCTCAGTGGAATGCATCTCTGGCTAACATTTTATTATCACTTGTGTCAAAACAAGTTGGATCTCATGAACTGGTGCAACTAAGTGGCTGGTGAGTTACTCAATGTTTATGTAATGGATAAAACTCATAAAATGATTTAAGTATTGGAAGTTGAGATGGTCTTCCTTGTTATGACAACGGATGAGTGACCCGTATTTATGGCAAAGGCAAGAAGAATGCCTTATTAGTTATTACCAGAAAACAAGCTTAGGAGGAGGCTGCAACCGTAGAAAAATGATATTCTTTGTTCTGTTTAAATATCGGTTAAAGGTAAACCTGTATTCCAGCTGAGCTTGGATTGGCTCAAGCTTAATTCTTAATTTTTATTCATTTTAATAAAAATATCTAGTATTAAATGTCAATACAAGAAATTATAGAAAATTAATATAGTTATATACGAAAATAAGATTTGAGAATTGTCCTTAAATCCAAAGAGTAGAAAGTTTGGGTTAGGATTTCTTTTTTGCTTTTGACTTCTTAACTTTCTTTATTTTTATTATTCTCTTAAGCTTATTTATTATAAGTGAGAAACTATTATAAGCTATGACAATTAATAAAGTTAACAGTATGACATAGTATTATTATAAAAAAAAACATTATTAAAAAATATATATCTATATATATTTAAAGTCAAGCCGAGTCCTAAACAGTCAAGCTTCTAATAGAATAAAACAAGGCCTGACTCAAACTTGACTTATTTAAACATTCAAACTAAAATAAAGCTTAACTTGATTACTTCAAGTCTAAAATGTCAGTTTGGCTTGAGTGTAGCCTTTGATTGTAACTATTCAAAAAAACACCTCTACTGCTTGCTCCGATGGGTAGGGTGTGGCTTCTCTCGTGAGAGAAGTCTTGGGATTTAATCCGGGTCATGTCCTACAAGAGTTACACTCTCCGTTATTAACCATTAACTGATAATTAATTACTATTCACAGGAGGTAAATGATATCAACACCCAAAAAAAAGTTATTCAAAAGAAGGTTATAATTATGTAACTAGTAATAATGAATGTGCTGTGAATGTTAAATCTATTAATACTTCTACATAAGGAGCTAGGAGGTGGGAGCCTCAACTTAGTAAAGGTAAAGCTCTCAATCATGTGTATTTGACTTTTAATAAAAGTTGGCGGAATGGGTTTAGGCCTCTCATTCAGTTTTCTTTATATCTCTATCCAGAAAAATTTTTAAGTACCGCGCATTTTGTTATGTAGCCAAATGCAGGTCATCATTGGTCCAGACTTTTTTTTAATACTCACTAATTACGGTTAAAATTCACTTACCCTTAAAATTCATTCATCCAATTTTAGTTTTTAGGAATATATGTATATATATTAATTTTAATTTAATTAAATTTAACCATAGTTAAAAGAGGGTTAAATGCGGGGTTGGCTAGTCACTCCACTATTTCTATCCATGCTCTTATCTTCTCAGGGTTACATCCCACTAATGTCTTCCTTTGACTTAAAAAGGAAAATGCCATCTTAGTGGCCAAGAGCAAAATGCGGTGCTGAATGTCAACCAATTAAACTACGGTTACGAGCTCTGATGGGTCGTCATCATCATGTGATAGGACAATCTTAACCGTAGCATAGTTGAGATGATATATGCAGCATCAAATGCAAGTATTATTCTCTATACAAACAACATGCTTATCCAAGTCTTGATGTGAAAAATAAATAAATAAAACTAAATTTCTTTTATTTTTGTTATTACTATTATTATTGTTTTTAATTCCTTTTAACGATTCCAAGGGCTACTGCTGGTGGAGATTGGATCATTGTTGCGATTCAACTCTCCCTATGTTCAATCAGATTCCACAGCTATACATGTCCCTTTTAACGCCTACAACTATGCTTAAGAACCACTAAACCTTGGGGTTCAACAACATAACTTTGATTTAGAGTTTTTAATCCTTAGGGTTAATTTTTTTAAATATATTTTTAACTGCCTTTTTTTAACCTATAGGGTTAATATTCTTAATAGCCTTTTTAAAACTCTAGCTAACAAGTTTTAACCCTTAGGGTTAATATATTTTTTTAAAAATCAAAGTTAAATGATTGAACCCAAAGATTAGTAAATCTTAACGACAATTAATAGCGTTAAAAGGGAGACGTGTTGACCTGGGATTGCCGTTGACTGTGATCCCAACTCACTTCAAATGGGTTTGTCCCAGTGGTAATGTATCTCCCTTTAGGGAGTGGAGACTCGTGTTCGAGTCATTGGTGTGGCTGTTGACGCTCACCATGAGTGCTAACCTTGTTGATCTCTTGACATAGTTAGATAAATGATTACAGCATACCCAAAAAAAAATTCACTTCAAATGGGGCAAACCGTACCTTTGAAAAAGGGAGATTGGATCACAGTCGATTGTGATTAAACTCTCCTCAACCTATAGGTCAACACATGTCCCTTTTAACCTCTATTAATTGTGGTTAAGATATATTAACTTTTGGGGTTGAACAATATTACCTTGGTTTTTAAAATAAATATTAACCTGGTTAATTTTTTTAATCATGATTAAATATTTTTTTTTTCCTAAAATCTAATGTTAGATTGTTAAATCCTAATGATAAGGGACAAGTGTTGACATTTAGGTGTCGATTGTAATCCAATCTCGAGATCGAATCACAGCCAATCACGATTGAGTTTGGGGAGAGTTTAATCGCACCCACAGGTCAATGTGTGCCCCTATTAACCCCTATTAACTGTGGTTAAGATTCACTAACCCTTAGGTTCAACAATCTAACCTTGGTTTTCAGAAAAAATATTAACCCGAAGGGTTAAAAGTTCTTAGCGAGAGTTAAATATTTTTTAAAATATTATTCTAAAAACCAAGGTTAGATTAGGGTTAGTGAATCTTAACCATAGTTAATAGGGGTTAACAAGGACATGTGTTGACATGTGGGTCTACAGAGTTCAATCGCGATTGGTTGTGATTCGATCTCTCTGATCTCTAAAGTAGGTGGTTGGTGTGATTTCAAATCTCATCCGACTGCTATTAAACTCACGAGAGTTTTTTTATTTTGGTTAATGCGATAAAGAAACACCTAAACATACACACATAATCAGACTTAAGGTTATCATAAGGGTAAACCTACTCAATCACTCTAAAATGGCCAGGCAAATGGAGGATTGTTGGACTCTTGTACGCCCATGCGAAGTCTAAGTACCCAACCAAAAAATTCGCGTGCTTACTAGCGGGTGGAACTCACGGGAGTTCAATGTTACTCCTAAGCCTCTTTAATTGCCTTTTCAATTTAAATTTTTTTTTTTTTGGTATGAGACACACTGTTAGGTTGCAACCTCAGTTAGCAAGTCAGTATTTGTTCTAAGTTAAAGATGGGTGGAGAGTGTAACCCACTCTCACCCTCTTAGGAATGGAACCCGGAACCTCCTTCCTAAGGAAGGGATACACCTGCACAGGATGTGTCCTTTTCAATATCATTAATTGCCTTTTCAATTCTGGTTGTTTATAACCGGCGAGTGGAACTCACGAGAGTTCAATGGTACTCCTAAGCCTCTTTAATTGCCTTTTCAATTTGGTTGTTTAGAAAATTTAATCTCAAGATTAATATTTTAAAAATAAAATTATTTAAAAGTTAATAAAATTTTGACCCGCAATGTCTTGTCGTCCTTTTAATCCTTTTTTTTTTTTTTACAATGGTTAAGTTTAATTAAATTACACCTGCCTCTTGCACCAATGGTGGTGTGGCCTCTCGATTGAGGGAGGTGTGGGATCCAATCCCCAGGGTGACGAATCTGCAAAAGCTCCATTCTCCCAAACTAACTACTAACCATTGTTCTAACCACTAACCATAGTTAAATGATACCCTCAATAAAAAAAAAAGGTTTAATTAAATTATAAATATATTTATTTATTTATTTTCCATAAAAACCAAAGTTAGATGGATGAGTTCTAGCAGTTAGTGGGTGTTCAAAGGGAGGGCATGGACCAATGAGATTGCGCGGTGCGGTCCATTTTCATTTCCCTAAGTTAACCATGGAGTTCGTTTTCCATTCCCTAAATTTTAACCACAGTTAATGAGAGCTAAATGGCCACGTGTCTCCCCGCGTAATATGATCACATCTCAATTTGTATTACTAGCGAAGACCCCGTGTGATGCACGGATATTTAATGAAAAAATAGAAGATTTTTAAAATGACCATTAATGATAAACACAAAGATAAAAAAGAAAAAAACTGTTTAGCCTTTTTTTTTTTTTTTTTGTTAGGGCATTCTCTTAGACCACTTTTGCATCCCGTGTGTAAGGTTGATGTGGCTAATCTAAGTTGTCTTGATAAGCTTCCATAATTCCATAACATACTCTAGGAGAATATAACAAAGAATATGTACGCACAGGGGCGGAGCCAGGATTTTTGGCTAGGGGGGGCTAATGGTGAGATGTGGGGGTTCGGGGGCGTAGCCCTTGAAAAAAAAATTTAGTGCCAAGTTTGTGGGTCATCTCGTCTCTTTGTACGTTGGTAAAGAATATAGTTTTGAGTAGTGATGATTAGCAAACCCACTGCTTAACTTACCGTCGTGTCCTCGTGTCCCTTTTAACACTCCTTTAACTCTAGTTAAGCTTATCAAAATTAAATTTAAGATTTTTATTATTTTTTAATTCTAAAAAACTAGGTTGGATTGCTTAACTCTATGAGTGAGTGAATCTTAACCACAATTGGTGAGGGTTAAAGAAGGGCATGGACCAATGAGGACCGGCCATTTCATTCAATGATGAAAAACACCGGTAATTTAAGCATTTTCATATGCCTACGCCATCTTAAATTAAATAATATAAATATAAAAAAAAAAAATTTCTTCTCAAAATTTTCAGGGGGGGCTTAGATCCCCCACTACCACCCGGCTTTGCCCTTGCTCCTAGGCCACACCCACATTACACTATGCAAAAAAAAAAATTCCCAAAAGTTGAGGGGGGGCTTCAGCCCCCCCTGGGCCCCATGTGGCTCCGCCCCTGTGTACGCATGGGCCGGTACACACTCCACCGTCACACATGACCCCACCAACTTCGTTGGCTGAGGCACACCACCACCAGCTATTACGTTTTAAAAAGAATAGTAGGGTAGGAGAAAAAATGATGCACACCCAGGGATCGGTCAAATCTCGTACCTGGAATTAATGTCATCTCATAAATCCTAGGGGAATCACCCCATCTTGAAATATTTTTGAGAGAATAAAAAATTGAGAAGAAGAAGAAGAAGAGGAAGAAGAATAAAAGGAAATACAATGAAGTTAATCCGCTTATGCTATTGTTGAAATTGTAAATCATAATTAATGCAAAAAAAAAACTTTTTGGGTGAAGCGTTCAGAGTTCAAACCCATCAGGCTTTATTTTATGCAATAGAGTTGCCACACAGCGGGCACATGTTGCACCTAAAGGATGCCCAATAGCTATTGCACCTCAATTAACATTGATTTTTTTTGGATCAAGCTCCCATTTCTTAGGGTAATATACAAATTGTGAGGCAAATTCATGCCTCATTTTTATTCAAAGAGATCAATGTTATCAAGGTCAAGACCCGTGAACAATGCATGTAGTTTCAATTGCAATTGCTAGGCCAATGCCCATGGCAATGGGATCCCCACCAACATCAAAAAAACTTCTGAATACACTAAGAATGGAAAGCCCTTTCTGAAGTGCCAGACTTCTCTTCATGAGGAGGCCCGCTCCAACACCATCACTTACTTGTATGTTTATTGTTTCTCCGTCCTTTCTCTCTCCCGTTAGCAATTCATTTGTTCTTTAGTGGGTGATTGTTTGCTTTTAATAGGAAAAAGAAAGTGAAGAAAAAAGAATCGAAAGCAATAAATACCTAATTCTATTCCTCTCATTTAAATCTTTTATGACCCTTAAGTGGGTTGTTGTTTGCCTTAATTGAGAAGAAGAAAGTTGAGACGATTAGAAGCAATAAACTACATGTTCTATTCCTCTCATTTAAATCTTCTATGACCCTTAAGTGGGTTGTTGTTTGCTTTAAATGAAAAGATGAAAGTAGAGACGGTTAGAAAAAATAAACTGCATGTGACGTGACATACAAAATGAGAAAATTGAGCTCAAAGAGGCATACCATGTTGGCACCCTAATTTTTTTAGTATATAGTATAGAAGACAATAGTCAATTCATGGGTACTCATATTCCATAATCTTAACCATTTATAACTAACTGTTAAGGGTCAAGATTTGACTTGGCTTATCTTGTCTTTTGTAATCTCATATCAACTCTAATCCTAACCGTTTATTAATGGAGTTAAACGGTTATAATTTGAGAGTACCAGTAGATTAATTCATACTACAAACTCAACGGCCATAAGCCCCATTGTTTTTTTTTAATATTACATAAAAAACCATATTTATATCCCCATTGTTTGTTTTAATATTACAAAAAAAAACCATTTTTATTGGGTGGTGCTAGGCGCACCTCACTAATTTATGATTGCACCCCATTTTTGTGTTTAGTTTTGATGAGAATTTGTTCTCTTCTTCCTCAAGATCCTTCCTCCATTTGCAGATTTTTTTTTTTTTATTAAAACAGCTTGAGTTCATATTAAGGGTATTCTCACCCAGCCCAAATTTAAACTGATCTGATCCGAACTTGTCCGTCACTTTTTTTTTTCGGTGAAAGAGGCACCACACAAACACACACAGTTCATCTATAGTTCCCACCAATGCCTTCTCGAAAGAGGGTCCATTGAGTGGGGAAGACTAACTAACACTCACACACTGCCTCATCTATGGACTATCGCATACCTGAGAAGTGTTCTCTCTATCTTGTTAATTGTTTTTAGAACTTGAAGTGGTTCTTGTGTTACTAATTTTCCCCCTCAGCAAAGATAGTTAGCAATATGATTTCTTTCAATTTTTTGTTGGTGGTGTCTTCTTTGAAAAAAAAAAAGGATGAACCAGATAAATTTGCAAATATGAATAGATTTGCAGATAATTGATATGGTTGTTGGTAGGGGTGTATTTGATCCAGGCTGAGCCGGGCTTGGCCCTGCTCGGCTCGGTTTGAATTTTTTTCATCTATGCTTGAGCTCGGCTTAGTTTGAAAAATTTTCAACTATGTTCGAGCTCGACTCAGTTCAAATCTATTCGCTTAGGCTCGAGCTTGGCTTTGGCGCATATTGAATTATTAAAAAATATTTTTAAAATAAAAATAGTAATATTATTATTATATACTAGCGGGTGGCACGTGTGATGCATGTGAGAGCAAGGGGAAGGAGTTAACCATAGTTAATTGGAGTTAAAAGGGACACGTGTTAACCCGCGGGTGCGATTGAACTCTCCCCGAGTTCAATCGTGATTTACTGTGATTCTATTCTTTAAATAGATAGATGAAGGTAGTTTGAGAATTAAAGTAAAATATTAAATTAAAGTTTTGTTTTATATAAGAGTAGTTTAAAAATTTCGGAAAATTCAGGCTATGTCTGCCTCTCCCATTATAATAGTAAAGATATATATATAATATTATTTAAATGTATAATAATTATATTACTTATATATAATAATGATATATATAATATTATTTTTTATATAATATTCAAGCTGAGCTGAACCCGAGCCTCAATCGGACCGAGCCAAGCCAAGCTGAATCAAACAGGCCTTGGCTCGAGCTCGGCTTAAATACATTTTCAAACTCAAAATATAGCTCGGCTTAGCTCGATCGAGCCTATTTTTTAAGGTCAAACCGGGCTTTTTCGGGCTGAGCCGTGCCGAACTACGAGCTAGCTTGATTTGGATACACCCCTAGTTGTTGGTGTGAGAGCGAAGATGAGCTCCAAAACTTGCCTTGATATATCAAATATGGGGTTAGGTCCCTTTAATGTGATAGAGCTTTATCTCAATCACAAAATCTCTCAATTGTAAATGATGTGTGATATAAAATTTATAGGTATTTTTTTTATAAATATTTTTGGTGTGTATAAATAATTTTATTAATTTAATGATGTGTAGTCATAAGAGTAGTGCTAGCCCCTGTCGCATGAGCAATGTTAGGTCTACTTTCCGGTCGTCCAGTGTTGTTAGAACTGGACCGACCGGTGGAACTGGGAACCGCTCCCCTCGCCGGTTCCCAAAACCCTCAAAATCAGAATTATTTGAGAACCGGTCAAAACCGGGAAAAATTAGGAAAAAAATGAAAAAATATATATTTTTTTTACAAAAAGTACACGATCTAACCAGACCGGTTGAACTGGTCGAACCGATGGAATCGGGAACCGGCCACTCTACCGGTTTGTCCGGTTCTGACAACACTGCTCTCCCCTATTTTCTCCTATTTTTATACAAGAAGACAAAATAGTATGACACTTTTTTATGGTCCCACCACATTCATTTTGTCTTCATGTATAAAAATAGTAAAAGCTACCAGAGTGTGGACGACAGAAGGTGGACCTAGCATTGCTCCATTCGCATTTACTCAAAAAATTTCCTTATACGCAAGATAGGGCTCACACGTGGAGATGTTTCATTATTTTAACTGTTTAAAAAGTAAAGGTCATAGAATGTTTGACATTAGATAAGCGATTGGGGCTAGCAAAATCCATAGTCATAAATATTTTATGAGGAGTGCTAGCATTAGTCGTATTCATCCCAAATTTTTCCATAGACACAAGATGGGGCTAATACGTGAAGAGCTTTAAAATAAAATTGAGAGATAGTTTGGCATTTGTAGCGCCCAATTGCGTCTTTGGAAGATCTAAAATTCATCTTTACTTTACTAATACGGTTAATATCTCACTAATAAAATAATAAATAATAATAAAAGAGTTTGCGGTCAGTCGGGGCAGTTCGGTCAGCCGTTAACGCACTCTTCCCTCTCTGTTTCCTTGGTGGAAACCTCACACGCTTCGTACCCCCTGCTCTGAAATCACCTTCCTTTCGATCTCTATCTTCTCTCTTCAGTCTTTAACGCGCTTTATTTCAATTTTCTGAAAACCCCAGATAAGATTATCATCTCCTCCTCTCGTTTTTCTCTGTCGGTATTTCTCGCTGGATTTCGGGGCTTACTGTTCTTTCCTAAATATCTCCCCGGTTTTTCGCGCGTTTGGATCGCTTTCGATTTGACTCGATTCCCGCGCTTGAGAGAGATTCGGGGTTTTTAATTTGTCTGCCTTAAAGAGAAGATTATGTTTTTCATTTTTCTGAATCTTTAGAAATGAGAATGCCGGGAGATCCGTCGTCTGAACACGATGCGGACGATTCTGATTTGGAGTTCGTAGAGGTCGATCCCACTGGTAGATATGGTCGGGTCAGTATCCACTATTTCTTCTGTTTATATTTTACGATGTTGGATTATTCAAATTTGAATTAATGGATCTATACTGCTTGATTCTTATGAACTCTATGAAATTTGATATTTGTGACGGATCTGTGTTTCTAACATTCTTTTAATTAGCTTAATTTTTTTAGTTAATGATGCTATTGTTGTTCTTACTGGGTTTCTGCTGATATTTTTTGAGGGTTTTGCAGTATAAAGAGGTATTAGGAAAAGGGGCATTCAAAAAAGTGTATCCTTTGTTTTGTTATTGATATTATCATCCTTCTATAAGAAAACAAGTTACTGAAACTACTGATGCATTAAGCACAATTTATTTATTTATAAGTAGCACTAAATACAACCATAAGTAGTGTTTTGTATGTCCTTGATCTATTTACGGATTTTCAGTTATAGAGCTTTTGATGAATTGGAAGGAATTGAAGTAGCTTGGAATCAGGTTAAGGTGTCAAGTCTCATGCGGAATTCAGAAGATATGGAGCGTCTTTATTCAGAAGTTCATTTGCTCAAGACTTTGAAGCACAAAAACATAATCAAATTTTACGGCTCATGGGTTGACACCAAACATGAGAACATCAACTTCATCACTGAGATTTTTACTTCGGGGACATTATGGCAGTAAGTTTTCTTCTTCTACAGGTATTTTCCTTTTAGTTCATGATTATGCGGAAAACTTCAAGTTTGCTTTTTTTTTTTGTAGGTATCGTAAGAAACACAAGCGTGTTGATGTGAGAGCATTGAAGAATTGGTCAAGGCAGATCTTGCAGGGACTTCTTTATCTCCACAGTCATGACCCACCAGTTATTCATAGGGACTTGAAGTGCGATAACATTTTTGTTAACGGAAACCTTGGTGAAGTGAAAATTGGTGACCTGGGACTGGCTGCCATTCTTCGCCATGCTCGTTCAGCTCACAGTGTGATTGGTGAGTACTTCCCCTTTTAAAGGATTGGAACTATTGTGGAGGTTTTGGCACTGGATGTAATAATGTCCTTGTTATTGTACTCATAGGGACTCCGGAGTTCATGGCACCAGAACTTTACGAGGAGGAATACAATGAGCTTGTAGATATTTATGCCTTTGGCATGTGCTTATTGGAGATGGTGACCTTGGAGTACCCATATGCTGAATGCGCCAATCCAGCTCAAATATACAAGAAAGTGACATCAGTAAGGCAGCAGAGAGTTTTAACCCTTTTAAGGTGTCATCTAGTTTCTAGTTTTGATGATTGCCTCACCTACTGTTTCAAAAGCAAGAGCCTTTCTTATCGATGGTTTCTTTGTTCTCTTGACACTTTTAAATAAGTCACAGATTGCACTCCTAAAGAATATGGGGTCCCTTAGAAAACCCAATACATGCGCAAGTCTATACTATAATATAAAGAAATAAGAGTCTACCTTTGATCCCCAAACTCCAATCCTATAAGTTCTATTCTAGAGATGTCATGTGGCTTTTCTCTTTAATCCCCACTGTTCAACTCCAATCCTTGGAATTCTAGGAGTGCTGACATGGCACCTCTATAAATGAGAGATTTTAGGGGAGAGAGATTTTAGGGTAGAGAGATTTTAGGAGATTGTGATAAGAGGGATAGAGAGAGAATGTAGAGACATATTGGTCAATTGGAGGGATTTTAGGAGATTGTGATAAGAGGGATAGAGGCGTATTAATTCATGGCAGGGATTTTAGGGGATTGTGATAATTAAGAGGGATATAGATAGCGAGTGTAGAGATTTATTTTTTATTTTATTTTTTTATTCACACCCGTGCACCGCACGGGGTCTCTACTAGTATGTATATCTCTTTTTGAAGTACAACATTAAGACTTTGTTCATGATGTGGATCTGATACTTTGTGGGTCAATCCAGATATTCCAGAAAATCAAATGCTAGACCACACCTATTGGTCACTGCCCCACTCCTTTTCCTTTCAGGATGGTCCTAACTGTCTGATCAAGAGTCTCGTTTTGGACAGTCAAATGAAGGCCTTTATTAGTCATGTCGTTGCTGTGCATGCAACACAGATTGCCACTGGTCCAGACTGTCTTCAAAATACACACCATTCCAATTGCAATTAGACAGTTGGAGAAATTGAAACGGTTCAAGTCACTGCATTGGTTGGACGCTTTAGGACTATCCAAAATGGTGCGAAATTTGGGTACTATTGATTCTATTGGCTGAACATAGTGACCACTCCCCTTTGTTCTCACAATGGATGCACACACATACTATGATGCACATGAGGTCCTCTATGCATAATGATTGTAACCCTCATCGTCGTCATCATAATCATCGTCAATGCCTTATCTCAAAATACTTGGGGCTGGCACCATTCCATTTTCTTCCACCATTCCGTTCTCTAATCCTCATAAGGCATATATCAGGCCTCATGCCGATACAGTTCAACTGGTGAGGCATTTCTTATTTGAGACATACCTGTAAAAGGACTGGCTGGACATCTTCAAAACCCAACACATGGAGTGTTTCTTACCTCTGCACTTTATATCCTTATTAGCAATTTGAACTTTGATTCTAGATTGTAATGTTAGGATCCTTTACTCAGATGGGTTTTGGGTTATGCCCCAACATATTCTTCCCATCGATTGTATGGACTTCAGATCTCTCTTTGCTTGTGTTTCCATATATGTATGTGTGTGTGTTTGTGTGTGTGCCATCATCATCATCATCAATGCCTTATTCCTAATATTTGCGGTTGGCAACAAAATTTTGTTCCGCCATTTCATTTGTTATTAAAAGCTATAACTTTAGTTAAAATCGTGGGTAATCAAATCTTCCCTCAATACCACGTTATTTTTAACCCCCCCCCCCCTCTCTCTCTCTCTCTCTCTTTAAATACATACATATATATATATATATTCCTATTTATATTTTGTATATGTCTGTGAGCACTGAGTATATGTCCAGGTTTGCATGTGCACTTTTACAAGTAGTTCTTGTAGTCATCTGTACCATTAGAGGAGCTTCTTGATCATCATCTTGGTTGTTGTTTCTGTGCAGGGAATCAAGCCTGCATCGTTGGGGAAGGTGTTGGATCCTGGAGTGAGAGAATTTATTAGAAAATGTATTACAAATGCTTGTGAGCGGTCATCTGCGAAGGAGCTTTTAATGGATCCTTTTCTCCACTCAAATGAGGATAATGAAAGTATAGGTCGTTCCTTGCCACCAAATCTCAATCATTCAGGTAAAAATAAAAACCGCCTAGAGAGCTCAAAGGCTTTGTTTGGTTTATCCCTTACATTCTGACATAGCAAATTCAGATGCTGGCTATGACCAGTTTGATATTGGTACAGGTGCTAAGGATGGCCTGCCTGAGGCAAGTCGAGACTTCATGGTGGAAGGTCAAATGAAAGACATCAACACGATATTTTTAAAACTGCGAATTTCAGATTCAACAGGTTATCCAACTCTCTCTTTGTAATGCTATGACCTTTTCATTAGCATCCCAGAATCTTCTACTGAAAGAATTTCTACATTGAGCCCACAGGTCACATCCGCAACATCCACTTCCCGTTTGATACTGAGGTGGATACAACAATCGATGTTGCTAGTGAAATGGTTGAGGAGTTGGACCTGACAGATCAAGATGTTACAACCATTGCAGTGATGATCGACTCGGAAATTCGGGCCCATATTCCAGAATGGGAACCCATAGAAACTTTAGGAGATAATTTTGGTGGCGAGGTTGCAATTTCAAATAACTGTGACTCTAAAATTAAAGACGTGCTACATCAGTTGACAACTGGTCCTTGTAGCAATCTTGTTCTGGAACGACTGCCTTCAGGTCGGATGTTCTGGTCCGACTCCCTCAAGGGAGGCTCCCCGGTCATACATGATCAATCAAACTTGTCTTCCCAGGTGGATGCAATTGTCACCAATGATTGTTTGGCTGAATTCAGTAAAGAATCTACTGGCCACAGAAATGGAGAATATCCAAATGGTGCTGCTTCACCCAAGCAGCTCAAAGATTCCCCAGTCCCAATTCCTGAAAGTGAATATGACGTCAAAATGGGGGCCTCATCTGTGTACTTTGAACGACAAAATGAATCTCTGTGCAACGATGATAGTGGGAAAAGGAAAGAAGTTAGTGCTGATTTACAATTTGAAAATCAAAACGGCAAAGTTGCAGATCAGCATGTTGGCAATGGTGCACTTCCATTGAGAGAGAATTGTAAAACGTTAATGGCAATTGTGTCAGAAGATGTCAGAACCATTGCAGAGAAACTAGATTATCTGTTGGTAGAACATCAGAAGGAGTTAGATGAACTAAAGAGAAAGCATGAACTGATCATATCAGATCTCTTGAAAGACCTGCCTCCAGAAGCCCATCACAGAGTTCTCAATATGTGCCACTCAAAGGTTCCTGATTATTAGATTGGAAGTGGGCATTCTTCAGATTCGGATTCATCCCTCTTACAAATTGAAGCATTGTCATCCCGCATGTCAAACTTTCACGTGGATATTAATTTGGATGGTTCTCTGATTGCACCTATTGCCGACAATCTTACTCATCCTATGGGGGTTAAAGATTTTCAGAAAGCTCGAAAGTTGTTCACATTGTTGGAAAAGCTGGAAGGCAGGAGTCTGTAGCTGAAAATCATATTGGTGGACCTTTAATTAGGGAGAAATCAAATTTGTTGAAGAGGAATACCTCAACTTCAGATTTGGGTATTACTGTAATTCTGAAAGATAATGTATGAAAATCATAGCTCTGGGTTATGTTTCATGCCTGTTGAAGAGGTTTACTTCGGAAGGATGAAGGACATAGCACAACATCGGTCATATGGTGCTACTGCGGACAGAGTATTGATCAGAAACATCCTATTACGCTGTTATGTAAGTTTGCCACTTGGAATGTGATCCACATTTCAATTGTAAAGAGTTTCATCGTCTTGTATATCTATCGATAGTCTTATATGGGCCCATATAATGGGTTGAGTATATACTTGTACAGATTATCATTTTATCTGTGTTGTGGTTTAACAACACTAGAGGGTGTTTGTGCTGCTATATTATCGAATTATGCTTAGCCCTTCTTTTCTTTTCTTTTTTGGTTAAGTGAAACACTCAAAACAAACACAGCCAGACCTAAAGTAACCGTGAAGGTGCCATAAGGGTAAGTCCTCGCAATCACTCTAAAAAGGTCTGACTAATGGAGGGCTGGTGTTCCTTGTACTCCTTTGCGATGTCGGACTAAAGCGGGACAGTAACAACCAGCCGTTGAATTTTTTTTGTTGGTTAAGTGAAACACTTCAAAAAACACACACACTATATGTGATTAGGTTGCGTAATTGATGGTAATTATCAACAGTATAAGAACTTCAAATTGTTATAACAATGTGCCTTCAAGCATTCTCTTCTCTTGCCTTTCACTTGAACTAAAACTGGTTTCAGATTGAAATAGGAGATAGAGAGAGGAAATTTAGAAAAGAATGTTGTGGTGTATTAGAGTCCACGGAGGTTCTTTGAAACTCTCTGATAACCCAAAGCAAAATACCTGGCGGTGGTGGCTAGCTCATTGACCACCTGATGGGGATAGGGTTCGAGTGGGGGACCCACATTTACGATCCTCATGCCTGAGTCCACATTAACCTCCATGGACTCGACTCCACCATACATTCTCAAATTTCCCCAAGGCGGAAATGGATAGGAAGGATATGAGGCCTTCTTTTGTCTTCTCAGGATAACAATCTCTTCTCTCTCTCTCTCTCTCTCTCTCTCTAAGCTCCAATGGCGATTGCAGCGACAGCAGCAGTAGCTTCATCAAAGCTCATCTTCACATCTTCTTCTACTTCAACGACCTCTGTAACTAGTCTCTCATCCTCTAATGGCACTGTTCGTACGCAAACCCTAGCCACTAAATCCACCCCTTTTCTCTCCTCTTCCTTCGCCAATCCCTTCACCACTTCAACGACATCCACAGAGACCAGAAGGTTCCATCGCTCGCTGCTCACAGTTCGTGCCGCCAGAGGCAAGTTCGAAAGGAAGAAACCCCATGTCAACATCGGAACAATAGGGCATGTCGACCATGGCAAGACCACTCTCACAGCTGCTCTCACCATGGCCCTTGCTTCAATGGGTAACAGCGCTCCCAAGAAATACGACGAAATCGACGCAGCCCCAGAAGAGAGAGCCAGAGGAATCACCATTAATACAGCCACCGTCGAGTACGAGACCGAGAACCGCCATTACGCTCATGTGGACTGCCCTGGCCACGCTGATTACGTGAAAAACATGATCACCGGCGCTGCCCAGATGGACGGTGCTATCCTCGTCGTCTCCGGCGCCGATGGTCCCATGCCCCAGACCAAAGAGCATATTCTCCTTGCAAAGCAAGTGGGGGTCCCCAATATGGTCGTCTTCCTCAACAAGCAAGACCAGGTCGACGACGAGGAGCTTCTTCAGCTTGTTGAATTGGAGGTCCGGGAGCTTCTCTCTTCTTACGAATTTCCCGGCGACGACGTTCCGATTACCTCCGGCTCGGCGTTGTTAGCTCTAGAAGCTCTCATGGCCAATCCTAGCATTAAGAGAGGGGATAATCAGTGGGTCGACAAGATTTACGAACTAATGGACTCTGTCGATAGCTACATCCCCATCCCACAGCGCCAAACTGAACTTCCCTTCCTTCTCGCCGTTGAAGATGTCTTCTCCATCACTGGTCGTGGTACTGTTGCCACCGGCCGTGTCGAGAGGGGTACCGTTAAGGTTGGCGAAACTGTGGACATTGTAGGCCTTAGGGAGACCCGAAACACCACTGTTACTGGGGTTGAAATGTTTCAGAAGATCCTTGATGAAGCTCTTGCTGGTGACAATGTCGGACTTCTACTTAGGGGCGTTCAGAAGGTTGATATTCAGAGAGGGATGGTTCTTTCCAAGCCCGGGAGCATTACCCCGCATACTAAGTTCTCTGCTATTGTGTATGTGCTTAAGAAGGAGGAGGGCGGGCGGCACTCGCCTTTTTTCGCCGGTTACCGTCCCCAATTCTACATGAGGACCACCGATGTCACCGGAAGGGTTGCCACCATTATGAACGATAAGGATGAGGAGTCCAAGATGGTTATGCCGGGGGACCGTGTGAAGATGGTTGTGGAGCTTATCATGCCGATCGCCTGTGAGCAAGGAATGAGATTTGCTATTAGAGAAGGAGGGAAGACTGTGGGTGCAGGTGTAATTCAGGCCATCATCGAGTGATGCCGAAGCAGCTTCCTCTGCCTGGCTTTTGTCAGGGAAGCAAATGATCCATGGTGGTGCCTACTTGATATCCTCAATTGTATGCTTTTGAGTGGGTACTTCTTATTTCTGAACTCAATGTTATATATTATGCAGTTTTGTTCTTCTTTTGCCTTTTGCTGTCATCTCAGTTTAGTTAGATAAAAGTAGACTTGTGGTGATTCTATTATGTAATTCCATTTCTCTGTTGCTTCAGCTGTTGTTGATAGTTGTAGCTAAGAGCACCAAATGTTTTGCTTTTCTGAAGAAATGAGATGGGTCTCCAATTGTTTTTCTCTTGGTCTGGTCTAGTCTGGTCTGGTCTGATTTCTTCATTATTGTTTTATTTCGGCAGTATAACAGGTAAAGCTCAAATTGAATTGTCTATTGAAAATTATATGCTGTTATGCCATTGTTCTCTTAGTAGCTTCCCTGTTTATGAACTGGTTGGATATATCTCATCTTTTGTGTGTGTGTGTTGGTGGGGAAAGTTCCTTAAGTCATTGGTACCCATTAGAGGGGCTTCTCGATCCTCGTCTTGGTTTTGGGGGAGGTGATGGAATGGATCCTGGAGTTACAGAATTTATTAAAAAATGTATGCAAATGCTTCTGAGCGGTTGTTTGCGAGGGAGCTTTTCATGGACCCTTTTCTTCATTCACACGAGGAGAATGAAAGTATAGGTCGTTCCTTGCCACCAAATCCATATCATCCAGGTAAAAATTCAAAAGGGCCTTGAGAACTCAAAAGGATTTGTTTGGGTTTTCCTTCACATTCTGACATAGCAAATGCAGATGCTGGCTATGACCAGTTTGATATTGGTACAGGTGCTAAGGATGGGCCTGCCTGAGGCAAGTGGAGATTTCATGGTGGAAGGTCATTTCCAACCCACATTTTTATCTTTGAAGTCTACCAAGCATTCGGACGCAAACTATTGGATCTATACCATTCAATTAATCTCATCGATGAGTGATGTCTGATGACCCACCGAAAAATAAAAACTCTTCTATGGCAGCATTAGACGGCACGGCACGTGGCATTGGAGAAGTATGTGTTGCCCAATGACTTTTTTGTTTGTTCACGATCCGCAACCCTGTTAGTATCTGTTCTAGGTTTTCGAACAGGTAGATATCTCACTCAACCACCCTAATGGGCAAGTTTTGCTTCCCCCATCTAACAGTATCCATATCCTAGGCAAAAAGACAATCTTAACCATCTAACAGTAGGTGTAAGACTGGAAATAAGCTCGCCAGTTAATTATGGGGATGGGGAAAAGGTCCAAACGAGGGAGGGGTGGAATCATCAGACCAGCATTTAGAATCTCCCAGCAATCAAACTAGGAACAGGCATCCAGATCGGGTTGACTATTGTTGGTGATCGGCCTAGATGAGACCCACTGGATGGTTAGAGTGTCCTGCATGTCCATAGCATTATAACTAATGCAGTTTGCTAATGGTAGATCTCCCGTTTAAAGAATCAAACTCACAGCTCTCTTTCTACTATAAGAAATATATCAAACAGCATAGATAATAATCAAATAAGAACAAAAGAAAAGAAAGAGGCGAAAAATGATACAAGTTCAACACCAAATCTAGAGAGGAGAGAAAATGTAATATCATACAAGGAACATAACATAGTATTCAGTTATTATACAAAAAGACATACATAGGGCACATCAAAGGTCAGGGTTCATGATCCGGAACAGTAATTTCAAAAGATAAAAGTACAAATAACATATATATTTATAGATGTGGAAGTCACTGGCGATGCCCATCTGGCAGTGGAACCACATTGTGGAAGGGTACTGTCCTCTGAGGTAAAGATCCATCTTCTTCATCATCATCAAATTCCAGCAAATAACTGCCCAAGACGAGCAAAACACATTGAAGTCACTTTCAATTCCCACAAGCAACCATGAATATGCATGTGATAATATACCCACAACAAATTCATTTATGAGGAAGATTTCATGAACCTAAAGTATATAAAGGAGGAGAACCAGCAAGTAGATCCATGGATAACAAGAATAAGATGAACTAAAACTACAATGTGACCATTAAAAAAGTAATCGGGCCCTCCAGACAGTTACAATAGGGGCTATGTAGATAGTGAAAAGCTTTGTTTGCATTTTAGCGAGAAAAATAAGCTCTGTTACTGAATTAATAGCTTCCAAATAAAAGATATTGAGATTTTAAATAGCCCATTCAACTGATTTATCAAGTATATTTTTGTTTCAAATGTTAAAAGCAGGGACCAAGACAAAGGATGTGTTCATCATAACTAGAGGGAAAGCAACTTACTCGTCAGTCTTCCTCTGAATATTTGCAAAATAGAGCCCCCCACAACATGAAAAATGCAATTAATAGTCAGTTTGACAGTGCAGTTATTGAAACATATTTGACCAGGAAGAATATATGATAATTTGGACATGGTACTCAAAATAGATATATGTATTGTTACCTTTCGATGGGGATTGACTACAGTTGCTTTATATAATGCAGTTGTTCCGGGATAAACCGCCAAAACATCTTTCCCAGTTGGGAAATCTGGTGCACTAGAAGGATCACTCTGCTTTGGAAAAGGAATAATACGTTGCATGGGCAGCTTGTACTTTCTGAAAGTAGCAAAAAGATCACCTTCTTCAGTAGGTGAAGTTCAGTCCATACTTGACCAAAAAAGTGTTACAAACCAAAATCACAAGTCAAGACCCCTACCTTCTATCCCATGCATTTAACTACAGATTGGAAGAACAAACAATGGCATGATCAAAATCACTTCCATAAGTTTAGCCATCAGTAATCCACGTAAAATTGTATATAAACAAAATATAGAACCCTCGCACATAGTGACTCCAGAATTGTGTAGAACTTGTGAAGTGAAACTTTTCAAGAAACTAAAGAAACAGAGAAACAAATATGGATGAACATAATTGGGAATATCTCCAACTCCAAACCGGAGTGTGGTTGCTCTTTGCTTCTTCCTTGCCTTGACTCAAGAGTTAGGTCGTCACTCAGCACCGCAAAATTCTTTGCTTCATCCTTCCCATCGCGAAGACCCATTTTCACATCAGTACAATTACAATTATTTTCAAATATTTGTGATTGTCTTAGCAATCGAAAACATATATATATATATATATATATATATATATATATATATATATATATATATGTTTGTGGTTGTTTCAATGTTTCATTATGTTATCAGAGTCGAGGTATGATACTGCAGTAAGGTTAAGAAAATAAAGTTTCATTATGTTATCATAGTCTAGGTATGATGTACTGCAGTAAGGGGTTATTTGTTACTAGTACAAGTATATGAGTGAATAGACTTTCTTTCTTGCAAACAAAATAACCGTTCATTTGCTTTCACGTCTTAAATGATAGTGGAGCAATTTTACAGTAACGAAGGCCTAAAAGAGGCACTTCAAGCAGGTAGAAACAAAATTAAATGAATTCCCAAAATTCTTAGAATTATTTTCATTTGAAAGAAGGTCTGCTTCCGAGTAGACTTACAGCAGTAACCAAACACCTCCAAATAGATACAAGTAGACATGATTTGGCTATACTGATTAAAAAAAAAAGTATACATGATTTGGTTACTCCTGTAAATCAAGTGACTTTCAAAGTGATTTCAGCATCAGAAATATAAGTATACAGATTCCCTTTTTCAAAACCAACTAAAAAACTTCTACCAGCCGATTTTTTTTTTTTTTTTTTTTTGCATATTACCAAACCAAAAAGGGAATTCCCACATAATAGTCTCTGCATGAGTATATGTACAACATGTAAATTGTAACACAAAGTACGAAAAGGCAAAACTAGAAGGGAAAAAAAAAAACATATATATATATATATATATATATATAGGGAAAGAAAAATAAAAAGAAAAAGAGAAAATGCATAAAAGAAAAAGACAGAAAAATAAAAAATAAACAAAAACCAATCCAGCACCATCCAAATGAAATCATAATACATAAACAAAGGCTACCTTGGGCCACCACCCTCTTCATCATCACCAGGTTCCTCGTCAAGTACTTCAAATCTGCATATAGATACATTCTTTTATCTTAATAAACAAAAAGAAAATGGATTTTAACATGAAAGAAGACATGCTAGTAGTATAGTAAAAAAAAGTATACTATCAACAATAAATGATATGTACAGTGACTAATTGATGTAGATGCGAAAGTAATGGCCTACAACTTTTTTTCGATCGATAATGAGAGAAATAATATAAATGAAAGAAAAGGGAGCTACAGAAAAAAGTTTACAAGGGTGTAAACCCAAAAACAGCAGAGAAAACTAGAACATCAAAATACAAACACTAAGCTCTCAAATCCTCCCTCTCCTGCTGAAGGGATGCCCAATCTAAGACCAGAAGACAGGTACGGGAACACATACATTGTATGGAAGATGGAGTATCCTAAAACACTCGCATGTTTCGCTCTTTCCGTATTGCCCACAAAATAGCCCTTGGAAGAACTACACAGATTGTCTTCTGCGCATTATCCTCGCTATCCAAGGTCCAGTAGGATAAGAAAATGTGAAGGGTAGAAGGAAAGACCCAATCCACCCGTACTCGGGAGAGGAAAAAGTTCCCTCATATCACCCCCTACAATGGGGTAGTGCAAGAGCAAGTGATCCACCATCTCTTCCGCTTGAAGGCACAAGAAACATCGATTGGCTAACCTCTATTCTCTAGATTTTAAGTGATCACAAGTAAGAATCTTATTAAAAGATGGCCTAAACTTGAGGATCAACCCAACAAAATAATCAAGGAAATTCTGAATCAATGATGGGGTTTAATGGGTTAGGATTGAAAAAGAATTTTTTATCGATAAATCAGATATATTAAATAAGAGATAAACAATTTACAGAGATGTAAACTAAAAGCAAAAAGCGCAACATGTCAAAAGCAGGGGAAAGAAGGGAAAACAACACAAACATAACATTGACAACCGACTCCCTTCTTAAGGATAAAAGGTATCTCTCACTTCTTGACCCAACTGAGAAGATGAACTCCAGTCCACAATCGATTGCCGCATGCACCCGTGCCAGGATACGATGGTATGGAGAGTAGGAATTGTCAAATATACGACCATTCCTCTCTTTCCAGATAGCTCAAGATATCACACTGGGCAACATGGTCCAAATAGTTTCTTTAGCACTCACTAAGGTTGTCAAAACCAACTAGATAAGAACCTCAGAAGGGAGAACGGGAAGACCCACTACACACCCCAGCGGGACAAGAAAAAAGCCTAGAGTCTAGAGGCTACCAAACAGTACAAGAGCATATGGTTCACACTTTCTTCCGCATTTAGGCATAGATAGCATGTTAGGGTGCGATAGCCTTGGAAGTCACTTCCTAGGGTATCCAAAGCTTAAAGATGATCCAAACAACAATGATGAGCTTTCTTTATTCTATGATGGTAATCAGAATTATAATAAAGCAGGAAAAGCAAAGTGCAAAAGAGAAAAAAGAAGACGGAAAAAAAAGCAACAAACATGAATTAATGACTCACATATGATGCTACAGTAGCTCTCATATACCAAAAACAAAGATGGAATCCCTAAGTCCTCAAAATCCCCCTAATGGAGCACCAATCTGAAATGAGGTGGCGAACTCCCATCCAAATCCTTGCTAGGGGGAGAACCGCACCCTCAAACATGTGTTCATTCCTCCCGCCCATTAAAGACAATGAAGATCTCTTCTTCAATAACCATAGTGACAAAGTCAGGGTTCGGGAATATTTTGGCAGGGGCCAAGTTTGGAGATTTTTTTATATTTTTTTTATTAAAAAATCGGGAATTTTTTTTTACTGAACAATTTGATTTAAAAAAAAAAAAATACAAAATGAGTAGTTTTCTTGCCAAATTTGAGAACAATTCAGGAATAATTCGAAGAATTCAGGAATAATTTGGGAATCCAATAATTCACGAATAATTTGCGATTTTTTTTTAAATGGCGTTTTTGTTACTGAGTTCAAAACCACTGAAATAACAGCAATGGAAAATAACTTCCCGCATAAAATCTTCTGAGTTTAGCACCCGCAACTCAATTCAATAAGAAATGTTCTTATTCAATCTTCAAGCCGAATTCATAAATTCTCTCTAAAGAGAATATCACACTATATATAAGAGGGGATAGCCATCTTCTAAAATTGGACTCTTAAATAAGCAACCAAAGAAAACTTCTAAGACAACTAAAACTCTTATTAAACTCTATATAGTCAACTCAAAAACTTACTGCAAATAGTAAACTGAAAATTACTATAAATACTAAATACCAATTCTAAATCTGTCAAATTCTAATTTTTATAGCATATATAAGCATACAAGCAATATTTACTGCAAGGATGAAACATAAAATGATTATTAGCATCATAAAGTTAGCATTTGTATCTAGGAGCGGGTCTATGGACTGGACTAAACCTATCCTCCACCAGAATGGAAAAGACTCGATCCAGATTTGTCACATGTATTTAGAATCTCAACATTACATAACCACCAGAATGAATTACTAGCTTCCTCAAGCAAATTATAATACAATAATTTTTCAAGCAAAATATAACCAGAAAATATTTATTAGCAGAATCATTAAAGAAGTACAGGATCACATGATTCGCTCTTTTCAGGCTTCTCAAAATCAACTTTATAAGTACTCCAATTCCAGTATTGAGTAAAGGTAGAAGTATAATTTCCTAACTGCAAGGAGCAGAACTTACTCTTTTGTTTCTTTATGAAAATGAATTACTTTTACAACAAACCACTCATCCTTCTCAGCTCCATCAGGAGTGACCCTAGCCGCTACCTGAAAATTACAATACATGTAAAACAAAAAAGTTTTTGGTTCATGATCAATCATTTCTGCACATAGTAGTAAAAAAGGGTAAATTAATATGTATCCACAAAAAAAAAAAGGGAATTTGATGAGCTCTTCAAACAAACAACATGAACATTCCAACCGCTTTTAAATGGAGCGCATCCAAATGCACAAAATGACTTGTAGATTCTAATGCTATGGTAAATACTTTCAGAATGATTCTGCTATATAACTGATAACAAACCTGTTCACCCTTTCGACTAGCAGCAATGTCAAGTTGGCTTCGCATGGAAACAACAGGAGAAAGCCTTGGAAAATCTGAATCACCCTTCATCCGTTTCTTTTTTTGGTCATTACCGTCTGCAATTTATGTAAATCTTCAGTTTAAAACCTTAACAAGAGTAAACCTAACTATAGAGTACTAGGAACTAGAAGCATAGAGTTTGTTGAAAAAATCATAATAACACCATATTGATCTCGATAGGCATTTTTCTTTTTGTCATTACTGTCTGCAACTTATGTAAATCTACAGTTCAAAACCTTAACAAGAGTAAACCTTGCTAAAGAGTACTAGGAACTTGAATCATAGAATTTCTTGAAAAAATCATAATAACACCATATTGAAATATACGGTCTAGATAGGCATTTTCCTTTTGGTAGATGTCTTTTGCTCCATTGGCCTAGTTGGACACACTGATTAACCTTATAGGGGATCCAATTTTAGTTTGTTTTAACTTGCTGATGTTGAGTTCCTTGGTTACATCCTCATTTGTATGTCATGTGCTAGTGAGTAGTCCAATACACATCAAACACCATGCTGTTGATTGTGCAACCACCTTTAAAAATTTATGTGAAACTGAAACACTGAGTTTTAGGGTTGCACTATAGAAATGTACCAGTGTAGTATTAGATATTGTTCCCTTCCTCGATTTACTGGTCAGGACATCATAATTTAGCTTATCATTGTTTACACCATAGCGAGTTGATAACAGGGGAAACAAGTAAATATTAGTCTAGGGGACTTCTTATATAACATGTACAATCATCACATACACAATTAACTATTTAAGACATCAGTAGTGAGACTTCTTTAGATAATTAATGACATACATACTGGGTCACACTAGTATTTAACCCTAGGACAAGAAGTATATATGTACATACATAAACAGAATTATTTAAACTAAACATGAGTGTCATATAGAATATGTAGTGGGAAGTCATTCCGAACAAATAACAATCAACATTTGTAAAAGCTGAGGATTTTTGTAGCTGGGAGTCATTATAAGGTTTCCATTAGAAGCATATTTCAACATCAAGCAACAATCTTTTCACAAGACGATCAAATATGGCCCAAAAGTTCTGGCACACACCCATCCTTTTCCGATTTTGTGCTGGAAGTCCAGACTGCAAAAGAGCATCCAGTTGGCTCACCAACAGATTTGAAATACTGCAGAAGAATACAGCATCAAAGTTAGGTCAAAAAGACTAAGGTTATAAAATAGGGATTGCTATAAGGTGTAAAGAGTCAAAGTTGGATAAAATACCCCTGTAATTTACTGCACAACTAACAGAAACAAGAGGTGTTATCTTCAAGAATGAAAAATCTACAAGATCCTCAATTCCCCAATTTCACAAAAGAGTTCCACTCCCTAGTCTTTCTTATTTACATTCAAACATAATTGCACGATTGTATCCCTATGCTCTTATATCAGTATCTGTCAATCATTCATCAAAGTTATAGAGTAGACATACTTTACTTCAGTTTCTGAAAGCTCTTTTGCATGAACATATAAACTCTTGAGCTTCGATAATGTAATATCACCAGGCTTCTCAACCACCTCAGGAGCTGCATTGACATGCAAAGGGTCATAGAGGAATTCACCAATGGAATTAAGATAGGAAAAAGGTCATATACGTATAATTATAT
Source organism: Tetracentron sinense (assembly GCA_015143295.1). Classification (NCBI taxonomy): domain Eukaryota; kingdom Viridiplantae; phylum Streptophyta; class Magnoliopsida; order Trochodendrales; family Trochodendraceae; genus Tetracentron; species Tetracentron sinense. The sequence goes on along the minus strand of CM026568.1, from coordinate 32,535,507 downwards.
ATATAGCATGTACTCACTGAGTAAATAAATGATTCACCTGAACCCTAGTATTATATGTAGCTTGAAAATATAATGTAAGAAGATTTGACAAGATGTACACAAGAAGCATAATGACATTCACCTAAAGCTATGATTACACAGCTTGATTGGATTTATGATGCCATCATACATATGGAACAGAAAATTGGAAAACCTGACAGCAACAATAATAATGGCATTTTTTATCAGTAAAAGCAATATGATATATCTTTACTATTATAATGCGAGAGGCATGTGTAGATGATTTTCCGAAATTCCGAAATTACCCTTATATAAAAACAAAACATTGATTTAATGTTTTATTTTAATTCCCAAACTACCCTTGCCTTTGATTTAATGTTTTACTTTAATTCTTAAACTACCCCTTGTCCCCTTGCCATCTATCTATTTAGAATCACAGCCAATCGCGATTGACCTCGGGAGAGTTCAATCACACCCGTGGGTTAACATGTGCCCCTTTTAATTCTTATTAACTGTGGTTAACTCCTTCCCTTCGCTCTCACGTGCATTGCACATGCCACTAGCAAGTTCAATCGGGTGTCGTTAACTCCTTCCCCTCGCTCTCATGTGCATCGTACGTGCCACCCGCTAGTAAAAATAAAGGCAATTAACAAACCCAATAGTTATAAAAGCTCACAAAGGATATGAACCGAAAAGAAAAAAAAAACTACAGGAAAACACAAGGCCAAAAGCAGGTTGCTAGTCTACTAGAAGAAGCAAAATGAAAAGAGGGAGGGACTACACTATAATATCACAGAAAATAACCCCTCTTCCTCAAAATCCTTCTTGATCGAGCGCGAAGAAAGAAGAAGCTGCCCACTTCTCTAATAGACATGCTCCTTAGAAGAAGTGATACCATCAAACACTCCTATTTCTTTCCATCCAAAGAAACCAACATATAGCACCCGGAAGCATAGTTACCAAGTCGGGGTTCTGGAATTATTCGTCTAGGGAATAGTTCAGAAAAACCAACAAAATTCGGAAAATTCAGCAATAATTCGGGAAAATGGCGAGCAATATATTGAGAAATATATAATAAGATTACAAATTTTGAAAATTATATTAAAAAAAAAATACTTCATATATTAGATATTTATTCAGGACTTTTAAAAAAAATTCGTGAATAATTCGTGTTTAATTTGCGAAATTCGCAACATTTTGAAAAAGTCGCTATTTTTTCCAAAAGTCACGAATACTTCGTTAATTAATTGTTCGAAGAAAAATTCGAGTATTATTCAGGATTTTTTGAAAAAATTAGAGAACTTGGTAACTATGCCCGGAAGCATAGCCCAAACCACCGAAGTAGGATCCTCCAAAGACATTGAAAGCCAACCCGATAAAAAATACAAAGGGAACTAGGAAAGGTCCAAATGATCCCAAGACGAAAAATGAACTGGCTCCAAATGGAAAAGGCAAAGGGACACTACTAATGACATAGCAAGAGAGAAGATGCTAATGTAGATTGGCCTCTTAGACCCAAAAGTCAGATAAAAAAGTCTCATAAATTAGTCTTCAAAAATATTTTCATTTACATGATCAAAAAGTCAACTAACAGCAGAGAAAGACTTACATTCAAGCTTTACGACATTAAATGTTAATTTGTCTAGATTATTGTCAATCCTAGGAGGTTTGAATATATATATATATATATATATATATATATAAATTATTTTTATCGCCTAAGCAAAGCCTCGCCTAGCTAGGCCTAATCACCTAGATGCCTTGACTACACTGCAAAAGCCTATGAAACCTTTTAGCCATAACTCTACATTAAAGTGTGCCTAAACTAGCATCGCGATTCACGAGCATTAAAGATTTGTTAAGTGAGATATATGGTGTACTTCAAGACATATATAGCTAGAAGCCCATGTGTATGATTAGAATCTCAAGGATACTTTTACGACACCAATAAGGTGAAGAACCATTATCTCACAATGGAAAGGTTTTATGCTAACAACATACTTAAGAGTTATGGAAAAGCTCATGTTTACCATGTGGGAACCTTCAATCTCTGATTCCCTTTATCTGCTCACAGTGCTACGATTATAGATTCCTTAGAATGTAGGTTAGACACAAGCATTTGTGACAGAGTCGCGCGTATGTATGTGGTAGCTAAGAATTGTTGAATCTTTCAATGTCCACACCACTAACACCAGGTCTCCGTTGCTAAGCTTACCCATATTGAAACAAATCATCTCACAATCTCCTGGCATCAACCTAGAGCATGAAAATAAAAATCGCCAAAACCAATACGAAACTGGTGATATGTATAGGTTTCGGTTACCCCCTATACGATATTTATAGTGATACAAAACGGGCGATACGTAGTGTTTATTAGTTGTTTCATATTTGAATTCATTGTGTAATTGTAACTATGTTTGCTATTTTGTCTTTGAGTCACTTCCCATGATTTTATATTTTGCAAATTTGGTTTCTATAACTCATTTGATTTTAAAAAAAATTTAATTTGATTTATTTAAGAGAAAAGAAAATTTTATATGTATCGCCCGAAACCGATATGTATAGGTTTCGGTTGGGACCGATACATCCCCCGAAACCGTATTTCTAATCCTTGACCTAGAGACATGAGATAACCTCCCTACTTGGTTCAACACCAGTCTAGCTGGGTTTCGTGTGGACCAAGTTTATCATTTTCTATTGTAAGAATAATAGTTTATGAATTCATTATAGCATAGGCACAGCGAAATGGATCATAACTCATTTCTCCAAAATAATTAAGACAAGTAATCATCATGTAAGACTTTTTAACGTGAGCATATGGAAAAAGAAAGAATAAAAAGAATGCCTTTTCCCCCAATGTTAGCCTCTTAAGTGCCAAAACAGGATGTGGAAAAGGATACCAGAAGCGGGCAATTGACTCAGCTTTTACTGGAAACTGGGATATGGACATGGTTAGAGATAATTCATAGTTCATTTTACTATATTATTAATTTTGTGCTTATTATTGATCTATTTCTCTAATATATATTATAACATAATTTTTATACTATTAAAGTCTTCATAGATGGTGTCTTTATGATAGTCAATTTATAAATTCTTTTATGACAAAACAAGAAAGAACTTGTTATGAGATAACACATAGAGAATAATGCAATTGGACACAGTTAAAGTAAAAAAAAAAAAAAATCCATGCAGAATTTATTTATTCTTTTTTCTCAGTGTATCAATGCAGCATTTGTTGCCAGCATCATTGTCATACCGTGTCGATACCAGTACACTTTCTTCTTAGGCACATAAGAAGATGAAAATTGTAATCATCTTCTAACAAATTCGTGGACGTTCATATATTTGTGTATCGAGTAGTATCTATATGATCGAGTCAACCCCAAACGTAAACAGCACGAACAGACCTTCCAGACATCAAATTCACCTCAAACCCCAATTGAATCGGTGCATAAATTCAAAGTTTTGAATATATTTAAGACATCCGAGCAATATATTTCCATAAGTAGTGTCAGAATTAGGGGAAAAGAAACAGAACAGAACAGGACGCCAAGAAATTTATAACAAAACTGAAACATCTCATCAATACAACAATAATCAAATTTTAGGGTAAGTGAGATCAATGAAGTTCATCAATTGGCCATGGGTTGCAGAAACTCACTGGATTGGAGCTTTTTATGGATTTTATTGATCTCCATCAGAACGTCCTCTTGCTCTTTCCTCACCCTATCCAGCTCTTTCGAGTTGTCAAAGATATTGCCGCCAATCTCGATCGTCGACATCCTTCCTCACGAAGACTTCTACACAATCGGAGCTCGATTCTGATATTTAGGGATTCGTTTCGACCATTGAAGCAACGAAAAAGGTTTTTTCTCATGCACCGTGTACAGCAGATTAATCAATCGGAACAGTGGCTGTTTCAAGAAGAGCTCTACTTGTTATAAGGCTTACTGGTGTTGCTATTCAGTTTGTGTAAAAATCTATGATTTCTTTCGAGTAATAAAATTTCTATCTTTTATAAAAAAAAAACGTCCTCAGGCCCTCCAACCGGAAAACAAATTTACATATCCCACTTTTGTTTTTCACATTCACGAATAACTCCTATTTTTTTTTTTTTAATTCCCGAATAACCCCTACATCTTTTATATTTAGTTTTTTATTTTTTTTATTTTGACATTTCTAAAGAGTAATGAGTAAATACCCTCCTCATTTTTTGACCAAGGCTACCTTCTAAAAGATTTTTCAAAATTAATTTGCTTCTGATGGTCCTTATCCATCTTGTTGGAGCTCTGACTCTATATTAGAACTAGAGGCCTGCTAGTCCTACTCTCAATCATTCCCCATTTTCAGCCAAAAACCATCCTTAAAGTATGGTTAGGTGTTGATTTTTTTTACTAAAAGCAATGATAAGTATTGACTTTTAGTTGAAAGTAAGGAATGCCTAAGAATATGACGCAAGGTTCTAAGAACTATACATTTTGTTGCACTCTATTTGATCCTAGTTTGTACAACATGATAGAGCTCCGGGGTGTAATGAGGTGGATACGACTGTTAAGTGATGTGGAACAATGAGATTGCATGTGAAATGACACGTGTCAAGCAATTGACAATGTGTAAATAAGTTAATAACCTAAATCTTGATCATCATTACTCCAACTATGACACGAAAATTAGTAGAGATAATTGTTGATGGAATCTAATAAGTAAGCATGAGATTAGCCGTGGAAGGTGGCTTTTATTATGTGACTAGAACATGGCCCTTTTATTTTATGAATGCATATTCGATTTACTATGGTATTATTGATGTACCTTAATTTGTTATTATGATGATCAAAATGTTGTTGTTGTTGAAGAGTCAATACATAATTACTTCCCCCTAAAAAAAGAAAGTCAATACATAGTCTTAGACTATATATTATACAAAAGACCTAAGTTATGAGTGAAATTTTTGGCAATTCACTATAATACCTCCCTGCATGAACAATCGTTGTTTAACAATTTATGTTATCATCATCAACAGGGTGATATCATTTATAGGAATAATGTGTGAGATCATCACATAATATATGCATCATTTAATTGATCAACGAGTTTTATAATGCACGCTTGTTGATCACCACCTTTTCAATTTTTCTAAATTTGAGAACTGTCTCGATTCTCTCTTATAGTATGAGCTTCTTTTGAAATGACGAAGGATCATAATGATAATAGTTTTATGCACCTAAATTTTTGAAAGGAGTTTGTATTATTTCAGAAAAGGTACAAGATAAAATTGCAGATAAAATATCATATGTTGCAAATGTGTAATCTTAAGAAAGTTCAAACAAACTCAAAAAAGATGTATGAAAATTCTCAAGCTTGCATTGGTGTTCCTCGTAAAATTGATTTTCATTTAAATGCTTATTTACAAAATATATTTTATTATTATTGAAAAATTATATTGTTAACACCCAAATTTTTTATTAAAAGCATGGGTCTAATTCCACAATTTCATATGTATGGAATGTTATTGAGTGTACTTTAATAATCACACTTGTGTAGAAAAGTAGAGGCTTGAGGAAAGTTTCTTGTTTTAACATATATTTGAGATAGAAATTGAATTATAGTTTAGGTTGATTAAGAAACTTTGAGAAATTGTGAAGGAATCCTTATAAGAGTTGAATCAGGGTTAATGGGTTGTATTGACTTTATTTAAAGCCAGCTAAGGGGGTCACGCTTATAATTTCCGTCCAAACATATTCTGAAGGGTGTGAATGTCTTTCATAGAGTAGAGTATGGAGTAAGTAATTGGTGGGATCTCAAACTTAAAAGCATACTATGCTAAAAGTAGGCTTCTAGCATTATATTTTCCACCTTGACCATCAGTTAGACCGGTAGGATATGTTAGGACCCTTCATTTGGATTGATTTGTTTTGTCTAACACACATTTCGATATACCTCTAAGGGTGCGTTCATTTGGTGAGATAGTAGGTGAAAGAAAGTAAAATAAAATAAAATATTTTTTAAAAAAAGGTGGAGCTACCCGCACCCCAACATTTGATGAAGAAACACCATAAGTAACACCATAAGTGAAAAAGATGCTAATTAAGGAATAGAATGACAATAATACCCTTTGCTATCTTCTTCTTCCTCCTCGTTTTCTTCGTTTTCTCCAACCAAACTATGGCAACCCCCTTTCAGCATCTACCAAGGAATCTATATTTAGTGAGACAATTGCCTTGGAAAAAGCTTTCCCCTAAGGAAGATTATGATGTTGTTAGGAAAGATGATCCAATGCTTCGTATGTTTGGCAAGATTAGGAGCGAAATGCAACAATGGTTGAGCAGTCAGGTAGCATGAAGAGATCCAGATTATACAGAAAGAACTTTCAGAACATCTTCCACAAACGAACTATATCAGCCATGGTCTCTCCCACATCCAATGAAGCCGTTGTGTGCTTCTGAACTATGCTGCCTGCACCATTGCACTACTACCATTAATGGCTACAGAATCATCCCAATATCTTATTGACCATCCCAAAGGAGATGGGATACTGGTTGCTATTCTTAAAGGGGCCTGATTGCTACGGTTTGATAGGAAGAAACGAGAGGAAGAAGAAGGTAAAAAAGAGTATTATTGTCATAATGTTCCTTAGATACCTTTTTTTTCACTTGCGGTGTTTCTTCATCAAATGTTAGGGTGCGGGTAACATCACCCAAAAAAAAACTTAAATTTTCTCGTAAAATAACTATCTAATGATGGATGAAGTTTTTGAGAGAAAAGTTGTCATTATTGAGAAAATGCAAGAAAATTAAAGTGTGTTTCTTGTAAACCAAATACAAGAAAAGTGCAAGAAAACACACTTTTCTTTTTCATTCCCCCACTTTCTCGCCAAACGAACACATCCTAAATGTATTAATAAGGGCATAATATTAATTAACTTTGAGGGCAAGATTTACTAATGATTAGAGTATAGTCGCATTGCAATAAAGTTCAATTCTAAATTGTTCGATTTTGAGGGGGTTTGGTAAATTTGATTTCTCAATTTTAGAAAGGTGAATGATAGGCAGATTCTCCGGCAAGCAAATTCCCCCTAATAAGGGTTCGCTCATCGCTGTAAGAGACTGATTGCAAAAGGGCCTAAATCCTAATCCTAACTTACTTTTTTGAATGCGATATGATCTTTTCTAAAACCTAAGGGATGGATGAACCATGCAAGGGTAATGCTGACGTGTTGGAGCGATTAATGTGATCCTCACCCTAAACACTCTCCCAGGATGACATGTCAGCATTAACCTCTAAGGTTCATGTAAAATTTAAAAAATCCTTATATGAGACCCAAAAAATAAACTTGGAGTAGGATTTAGGTTCATTTGCAACCACCTTACCTTTTTAAAAAAAAATTAAAATAAAATACCACTACCACAAACTCTATCAATAACCTATACTAAAAGAGGGAGTTGAGCTGCTTTATAAGAACCTATGTGATTCACTTGTTTGCTTGTCGTTTTTCTCATTCATAGTTGCTTTCAAAGTAATTTCTAGGTTTACCTGTCTGCTACCGTATAATCCAAATAATGTCGTAAACTTAGAGGCACTTAGAGCATCTCCAAGAGACACAGCAAACCAGGTAGCAAATTTGGTTTGTTGTGCCATGTAACCAAATTCATGCTCCAATAGACACGGCAAGTTGAGAAGCAAGTTTGCTACCTCCAAAGCCATACGGCATCTTTGCTACCTCGGAAGCCACACGGCAAATTTTATTTTCTCATTATAATATTAAGTAGGGCCCACAAAAAATTTATCCAAACGGTTTCCTTTGTTCAACCGCTCTTTCCAACAGCTCTTTTGTTTGAATTTTAAGTGGAGAATGGGCCAATGGCTATTTTGTTTTCCTTGCACTATGCCAACGACTACTTCTCCTTGAGTGTCAATGGCTATAAAAAAACTAAGGCCAGCCATAGTTGTTTCACTTATTTCCTTTGTTGATTTCATATTTTTTTCTAAAAATTTATTTCGACATGGATTCTCAATTTTCCTCTCGCCCTGTCTGAGAGTGCAAAAAAAAACGAGGTGTCAGTTTCAACGTACAAGAAGACATTCTTCTTGTAACGACATGACTCAACATCAGTACGGATGGAATGCACGGAAATGATGAAAGTAAAAATAATTTCTGGGGGCGAGTGTAAGAGTATTTTCACTACTACAAGAAAATTGAGAGCAATCGGGATGAAAAGTCCTACAACAACGATGGTTGACTCTTCAACATCCAACCCACAAATTTTGTGGTTGTCTTGCTCAAATTGAAAATATGCGCCAAAGTGGAAAGAACGAACAAGACAAGGTAAATCTATTTATTATAAATGTAAATACTATTATTGATTATTGTTGTTTTGAATGTATTTAATTAAGATTTGTATTTTTCAGATTGCAGATGCAAAACCACTATACGAACAAACGGTTGGAAAAAAAATCATATTTGACCATTGTTAGAATCTGTTAAAACTCCAGCCGAAGTGGATGGATGACATTAGCAAGCACAAATCATCATTTAAAGGTAAGGCTGCAAAATCCTTTTCCAACATGTCATTACCTTCTACTCCAGATAGTCTCATAAATATTGGGGATGACAACGTCCCAAACACTGATTTTATGCAAAGGCCACTAGGCAGGAGTGCTGAGAAGCAAAAGATGCGAGATCGTGAAAAAATATCAAAGAAAGGCCTATTGTTGTGGATCTTTTAAAAGAAATGATAGAAGCAAGAAAGAAATCTGATGCAACATACTCACAGGCAATTGAAGACAAATGACATACCGATGCAAAAAAATTGGAGCTGGCCGAAATGCAGCTACACCTAAAAGTAGATAAACAACAACAAAAGCAAATAGCTGAAGATGAGAGAATAATGACGATGGATACGAGTGGAATGACTCCTGATGCCCAAGAATGTTATAGATGCCTTAGGATGCAAATTCTTCAGAGAGGTTTGGGCGGTGTTTGAAAATTAGTTGTGTCTTTTCATTATTTTCTATCATTATTGTATTTAAGCATTCATAGTGCCCCCCTAAAATTGCCACAAGTGCTCAACAAGAGCTTCTTGGAGTTGAGAATGTATTCCTCCATCTCGAATGCAACGGTGATTTTGAAAGATTTGTGATAGTTCTACCGTACCCTCGTGCGACACTGTAGTATTTTCATAAATTACATTGTAATTGAGATCGGGCATGTAAACATCGTGTTCATCTTCAAGTATCATGTTGTGCATTATAATGCACGCCTTCATGATATCGCTAAGCGTTGGAAGATTCTAAAAACGAGAAGGTCCACGAACAATTGCAAATCGCGCTTGGAGCACTCCAAATGCTCGCTCGACGTCCTTCCTTACCGACTCTTGAACTGCAGTAAAATGTTTATCTTTATTCTCTCGTGGATATAGAATTGTTTTTATGAATGTTGACCATGAGATATATGTCATCGGCAAGATAATACCCCATTGTATAGTCAAGACCATTAATTGAGTAATTGACTGGAGGTGCTGCTCCTTGGATGAGGTTGGTAAATAAAGAAGATCGTTCTAACATATTGATATCATTGTGAGATCTTGGTAACCCAAAGAAAACATGCCATATCCAAATATCATATGAAGTCACGGCTTCAAGAATAATCGATGGATCATGGTGGCCTCTCCTTTCATACTAAGCTTCCATGCAACTGTACAATTCTTTCACTTCCAATGCATGCAATCGATACTCCCCAACATCCTAGAAAACCCACAAGCCTCACCTTGAGCTAGTAGTCTAGAAATATCATCGTTGTTTGGTGATCTTAAGTACTCCTCGCCAAAAACCTCAACCACTGCCCTAACAAATCTTCTTAGACTTTCGATTGAGGTACTTTCACCGATCCTCACATAGTCGTCCACAGCATCTGCCGCTACTCCATACGCAAGCATCCTCATTGTAACAATGACTTTTTGAAGAGATGATAAACCAATGACTCCAGCTGCATTTCTTTTTAGGACAAAGTACGGGTCATAAGCCTTCATTGCAGACTGTATTCGATGAAAAAGATGACGGCTCATTCGAAATTGAATAGAAGAATACACAGGGTTTTCAGCAAAATAGTCGTTGTAGAGTCTTTTGTGACCCTGAACTTGATCACGCTGAATAGTTGAGTGACCTTGAATGGAACCGCGACGTGGTCTCGTTCTTTTCTCTGTATTAAATTCTTCTTGTTGTAGAGCAACTACGATTAAAATCTCCAATTTATAGTCGAGAGCAGGGTCGGAGTCAGAGTCGGAGAGAAGTAGATTCATCAGAAATAGAGATTATGGAGTTGAAAAGATGGTGAAAATGAGAAATAATTGTGAGAATGATTGATGAAGTTGTTGCATTTATAAAGAAAAGAGTCAAAAATTCAAATTTGAATTGCAATGGTTACCAACGGTTACAAACGGTCATAAACAGTAATAAACGGTCATAAACGACAATTAATGGTCATAAACAGTAATACACGGTCATAATAGGTAAAAGATAAAAAAATGATAAAATAACATTTATTACCTCTATTGGCTACCATCTTTTGGAGTGAAGTTTTTTAAAAAGTATAAATGGAGGTAGCAAATATGTAAATAGGGTAGCAAATAATACATTTGTTACCTTCATTTGCGGGTCCACAAGGGAACCGGCCTGCTTGTGTCCATACCCAAAGCTCTCCTCTTTTTTTTTTTTTTTTGGTTGTTGTTTTAATCCCTTGGATAGATAGAGAGGGAGGGCAGTTGGTGGACCCGTGTGAGGAAGACACACACAAAACGCACTCACACACACCCCCCACACGCCCCAAGCCACAAGGCTAACTATTTTTCTTTCCTTTTGATGATATACTAGACACACACACACCAACTCACGAACACTACACTCACACACACAGACGATCCTAAGCTCCTAACTATTTATCGCCACTACTCAACCGCCAAAAACAATCAGGAAAAGGTCATGATCAGGACGGCACTGATATATATATATATATATATATATATATAAATATAGATCGGACGGCAGGGATCATTACATCATACTGGTTCTTAGAATGTAGGGCCCGAATCGCCGGATGTGCAGGACCACAGGTGCAGGCCACAGGGGCGTACGTGTAGCCATCATTCTCTAGCAGCAAATACACCATCCACTCCTTTCAATTGCAATTGCAGTCTTGAAGATGCTGCTGCTCTCTGCAACTACCCCCAAAATCCCTCTTTGTAACCCTAATCCTAACAATAACAACACTCTCATTTTTTGCCCTAATATCAAAATCCAGAATTCCTGCAGAGGAAACGCTTTCGCGCAAAGACCAACTGTCCTAACCAACGCTTCGTCCTCGGTTGCAAACGGCACATCTGAAGAGAATCGATGCCTTCAAAACCCTAACCCTAATCCTAGCCATGAAACCCTTCATCACGTCAGCCACACTGGTCTGAATGAAGAAGGAGATTTGGTTCCTTCAGCTTCTGCTGTCGCGTCGGCCATACGTAGGGCTTCCAACTCTCCTGTTGAATTCGTGCAGAGGATTGAAAAGGACGGAAAGAATGGGTTAGTCTTGCCAAGTCCAGATTTCCAGAGACTCTGTCTTGAGCAGTTAGACCTGTTTCAGAGAATTATCGATCCCGACGCCGTGTTATCGGTCAGTTTGTATGTGAGCTCGTAATTTTGTATTTTGAATTTTGAGTTTTAGGGAATTTAGTTTTGAAATTCTGATAGTTTAGCTCGATACACAACTACTAAGGCTCGAGTGGCGATTATGGTTTCCAGAATTCTTCAGAAGTTTTCGTTGTTGGGGATTTATAATAGGCTTTAGCGGAATTATGTAATAGAATAGGCGTTTCCCATTCCCATTTTGAAGCTATGCGTCTACTATTGGAGATTCATAAGCTTTGTTGAAATAGTTTTACTTAAAGCCCCACCTGTTTTAGCTTGCAGTTTTACAGAGGGAGAGTTTACGTTTAGCTGTTTCTGCAGGTGTATGTAAGACCAGCTGGTAGTTATGTTATGGATCGGTTAGAGCTGCGGCGAGTTACCCTTTATCCTGGAGTAAATGCATCAGACATTGTGATCTTAATTGGTAATTTTAGTATTCCGACGGGCTTACGTGTAGCAGAAGCTTCCCTTTTGAATCAGCAAGTATGTTACTTTATTATCAGTGTTGTATGTACAACTTGAACGGTTACTCTTTTGGATATTTCTGGTCATTCTTATTAAATCCATAATGTTGATTTGAATTGTAGGCGGAAATTATACCCGAGTGCAGAGCTGTTGTTTTCCCCATGGTGAAACATCCGTTTGTTGTAGGTTTTTTGGTTGCTGAGCTTCCAATGATGGAGTTGGAAGCATGCGGGGATGATAAAAGGGATGCACAGGATTTACCACCCTGCCCACCCCAAGATGAATCTCATGCTTTGCCTCCATGTTTTGATAAGAAAAAGTGGGAAATTCAAACTCTCAAGGAGGACATATTGCCAACATACCAAAAGTTTACAGAGGAACAGAGATCAAATGCTGTTCTTATATCCCGTTCTTTGGCAATGGCATATGTTATGGATCAGGTAGCTTAAATACATCTTTTTTTCTTTAAATATAGATTGGTGGAACTTTTCAGAAGAACAATCATTGGAACCTTCTATAATGAAAAGATAAATTCGATTTTTTAAAAACAAACTTTGTGTAGTTACTTTTTGCTTGTGGGTGAACCTTCTATAATAATTTATACCCTGCCAAAAACCCAAAATGGTATATTTAATTTGACTTGTGGGTGATCCTTTTGCATCAACAATTTCAGAAGAAATAGTTGTATAATCATTAACAATTACTCGGGTGATAGTCATCTTTAATTGTTTTCTCTGGGTCCAATTCTCACACTTCGGTATTACCTATTACCTTGTACGTTGACTTTTTTTAATCCACGTTTGTCATGCAGGATTTGTTTCTAACTCCAATCAATTAGAAGCTACATAGACATTCTTTCTTCTTTCTCCATGGTCTTTGATCATCTCAGATTCTTATTAACTTGTTTATACTCCTTCACAGAAAGCAATGTTACTCCAGCAATCATCTTGGCAAAATAATGTCAGAATGAGTAATTTGGTTGAGCAAGTAAGATGTCTTTCTGGTGATGTAGTCTGGATGTTGAATTGCACTTATGACAAACTCTCATGTTCTTTGATTTTTTCTTTTCATTTCAATAATTGCTCGCAGATACGTGGTCCTCTTTCTAGCATCAGGACTTTGAGTAAAATTTTATCTGTTCATATGAAGAGAAGCGAGGTTTGTGAGGTTTAATTGCTTATGTTTTACTTCTCAACTTTAGATCCTTTACCTGTGTTTATATTCATCTCTAGAAGAGAACAAAACCAATATGTTGTTGCAGATCTCATCCGATATTGTCGAAGACATACTGGTGCAAGGTGATCGAATGAGTGGTACCTTACATCAGCTTCAGGATGCTGTTTACTTCACAAAGGTACTCTCTCTATCTCATGTGTGTGTGTATGTTTGTGTATATGCGTGTGTGGCGGGCAACTAATTAGCTATATGGCAAGCGCATGTGCACCGTGTAAACAAACGCGTTCTCTAGCATCAAGATGCTGTCTACCTCACTAAGGCATTCTCTATATATTGTGTGCATACACGCATGTGTGTGTGAGTGTGCAAGCGCATGTGTTTTTTTCTGCATGGCGTGTGTGTGCAGCTAGTATAGCTCCTTAGTTGCCTGCCAGCATAGCTCGTTAATTGATTTTCCCTTTTGATTTTTCTTAAGTGTTTTGTTTATCGATATATGAGTTTATAACATTGTTGGACACAGGTATCAACTATCAACTAATGCTCTTTCTGTATCAAATGTTGAATATATTTTTCTTCCATGGATAGTGCAAATACGACCCTTTCCTAGTTGAAACTTTCAAGTGAAGTCAGGTTTCTGTGGCTTGTTTCCCAATTCTCCTTCTAGGAATCCTTTTTCATGTATTTGGGACTTGCTTATGATTTATTTTATCTTTTGCTTTTTAAACTTCTGTCGCATGAAGAATGGTTTATAACATGCTATTTACTTCCATGCCTTAAATATGTATTATTGAGAGGCACCCTTTTCTAGTGGATATGAAAACTCCATGCATCTTTTTTTGGTAGTTGAGCTGGCAATTGGCAAAAAATGTGCTACAACAAGGTTGTGATACAAATCGTTCATTGCTGACATGAGATACGAACTCAACCCAAAAAATTCTATTTTTGCTTCTTATTAAAGATGTTCAATGGGCAACCTCATTGTTTAATTTAAATGGGTTTATTTAAGCAGACAATTTTACAATGTAATGCTGTGTCTTAATGAATTACAACTCAACATGGAGATAAGTGATTAAGGTACATGTGGTGCGCATTGACATTAGCTAGCTTAAGGTCCAAAGGCAGATGACATCAACTTTTTCAGGATTTCATACTTGTATGTAATTTGAGAATGTATAAAGTTCTGACTCTGGATGCCGCATTGCTGTGACATCAATTTGCTTCCAAAATTATTTTTGCCATGATTAAATTAAGTAAAGCTATGCTAATAACTACTAAGCCGTACTTCAGTGATTATTTCTTTGCGAATGTATATGTTGTGTCCCTGGATGCAACAGCTTTGCTACATCGGTTTGCTTCAATGATTCCCTTTTTACGCAAGGTTGAGTAGGAATTGTTTTGCTGCAGAACCGTACTAGAATGGTTTTTCTTTCTGTACTCGGCTTCATGTTCATCATTAACTATTGTGGTTGAGGTCTTGAGGAGTTATTAGCTCCTTCTGAGTTTACTGATGAATTTGAGTTTCCAAAGCCTTTTCTGAAATGATCCCTCCATCGATCACAAATTTGTTTCTTTTATCATCTTCTATTACAGAAGAGAATTAATCCAATTTATCTGCTTGTGAATGTTTATTCAGGCTAATATAGTTCGCTATAATGAAGAAACATTGAAGAAAATGCATAGCTCAACATATGTCCATCCAGAGTCCGTAAGGTCTCAATTATCAAATAACTTTTCAAGGGAAACTTATGGCGATGGCATACAAAAATCAGGTGCACCACTTTCTCCAAGTTCTGCATCAAAGGATTTAGAGATGCCCATGCCACCTCTTGCTCTTGCAGCATTACAAGAGCACAGCATCAGGTAGGTTTTCCTTGCATGAAGCTGTTTGGTGTATCACTCATATATTCAAGGTTGTAAAAGCCTCTTTAATTGTTTTAGTCTTACATTTCATGGTTTAAGTGAAAATTTGCCGAATAGCATTGTACTATCTACTATGGGATTAAGGCATTGTTATGGGTGGTCCTGACCCCTCTCTCGCTGTGTGTGTGTACAAAATCTTAATAGTTCCTTGTAAGGAGGATTTGTTTACCTCCGGAAATGGCCCACCTGGGTATTCTCTGCTGATTATTAATTAGGCTTATGTTTTTGTTGGGTGTATGTGTGTTCACAAAATCTTGATAGTTCTTGTAGGGAGGATTCTATTACCTCCATAAAAGGCCCACCTGGGTATACTAAGCTGATTATTAATTAGGCTTACGTTTGGTTGAGTGTCTCATCAATTAGGCACAGCATTATACCATTTCTTCCGTTTGTTGGTGCTGCATCCATCTACCTCAAACATCAGCATCCAAATATTTTGCAAATTGTAGGACAGTGTCCTGCAAAGTGTAGGACAGTGTCCCCTCTCGTAAACCTAAACAGCCTTAGGATTCCATCTTGACTGGGTTTCCTTAGTTTTCTTTATTTGGTTCTAACTTAGAAAAAATAACACATAGCTTTAAATGTTAGCATCTCTGTCCAAGCATAGGTTCTTCTCATCTATTGTTTGTATTTGTTTGAGAAACTGCTCATGGGAAATTAAGTAGCAAATTGGTGTCTTCTGTAGGCCTATATACCACAGAAAAAAGAGGATCTTGTTGATCCCCTCTTGAGCAATTTTATGATAATGTTTCATCTTTCTTATTGGGGCTTTGAACTTTCATTTACCTTTAAATTCATTCTCACCAAAATTCAGGTTGTTTCTCCTGTTTCCTTGCATCAGTTACTTTCAGTTTGGACAGTTAGGGGACACATGGCATGCTAGCATTGCAGCCACATAGATTGTCTCTTGTTATAGCCAGACGATCCTAAGTTATTTACATTGGGTCTGTCTAATTTTCATTGCCTTTAACCAGAGGAAAAATAAGGGACACATGGGGTATATCCTGAGTACATTCTGTCAATGACATACTGGTACATGTGATGGCAATTGGCACACATGCAGGTTGTGGAACCCACCATTGAATGTCCTACCTTGGTATCGATGGCACCATAGATCAGATCATCCTAAAGGTCCAACCTGTTGACTTTTCTCTGCACTTCTCTCCATATTTTCCGATCGTCCAAAAGAATCAATAGATTTGATGGTAGCAATCGTCGATAGAGTTGATATAAGTTTTTATATCTCTTAGGGTGTACTGGTTAAAATGATCAGTCTCATACCCCATATGTGTACCACATTTATCTGTATGCTTATGCTGTTGATTAACTATCCTTAAGGTGGTTTAGCAAGTGGTTACCTATATTGAAAGAATAGAACTTGGTGCTGTATGTTCTTGTGTTTTGTAAATCCACTCAAGTAAGTAGTTTCATACTTTTAATGACCCCACATGCATGCAGGATAGTATTTAATCTGCCTGTTTGTTGACCTGAAAATTCCCTTTTACTTGTATGTTGGAGCATTTGGAATGAGAGGAATAGAAGGGTGTTCGAAAACTGTTCTTTTTAGGGAGGCAATATTATTTTTTGGTGTTCGATTAGAGTTGACCCTGAGGACTTAGATGTGGGCTGTCTTCTGGATCACGGGTAGTTTTGCTTGTTATTTCCGATTATGGCAAGGAAGGTAGGTTTTTCTGCTTCTTTGTGTTTGTTGTGCTTCTTTGGAGTTCATTTACCGGTGAACTCTTGCATTTGTATATTCCATCTCATTAATGCATTATCCTTATTAACGTTAAAAAAATAAAAATCCCTTTTGCTTATGCTCTTTGTTTTTGTCAGGCAGACCGTGCAATGTGTCTGATGTACTGTCAGATTTGGTCGACGCTGTGATACCTCTAGCTCGTAAGCAGAAACGCATGGTGGAACTAAGTGAACTCTCACGATCTTTACAAGTTGCTGTAGAAGAATCTGCTTTGCGCCAGGCTCTGAGTAACTTGATTGAGGGCGCACTTTTGCGTACACATGTTGGTGGCAAGGTTGAAATTGTGTCTACTGGTGCACCAGCTGGTGGTGCTCTTGTTGTCATTGATGATGATGGGCCTGATATGCATTACATGGTAATAGTTTCAATAATCCTCTTGGCATGCTCTGGTTGAATCCTTGGTCTAAATTAGAGGTTTTGAGGAACCACTCATATATTCCACATGTTACTGATCACATAAACTTAATTCTGTAACCCTGGTTCTATCAAGAGATGGAAACCTGTGCATATTAGGTATATTTCGTGATTCCAAGCATTAACTAAAGTTACTAAACAGATATTAAACTGTTTGAACCTAAGTGCTGACAGAATGAAAAGATATTTGCATCAAGATGGTTGGGACAGGAAGATTGCCGTCCCCTGCTTGTGCTGCTGTATATGTGGCACACGGTACAGGGAATGAGAGATCTCCTTACTATTAATTCTTTGGAAAGTAAAACAGACAGCATATTGCCCAAGAAAGCTAGGAACCAACTAGCTATTATTTTCCATTTGAATCGGATGAGGTCCAGGATAAGTGCTTCCTACCACATCATGGGCTTTACATATAATATGACACATGCAGGAGGAATCATTCTTGTTTTGCCATGGTGAAATTTTTTTGCATATTAAATTGCTGTTGTTATTTGTGAAAAGTCAGGGACCTTTTGCATATTAAAAGCAGGCTGAAGTACAAAAATGGCAGTAATTCCATTTCCACTCAAAACATAATATATATCTAAGAGTCAACCAAAGGTGGTATTATCAAATTATGAAATTGTTTTATTTCAATTAGTCTAAATAAAAATTAAATATTGGTCCATTTGTTTATCAGGTATGAAATAATTTTGTGTCCATTTGCTTGTAGACACAGATGCACTCCCTCACACCATTTGGAGCAGATCTCTTCTCAGACAATATGATTGAAGACAACATGACATGGAACTTTGTTGCTGGGCTGACGGTTGCTCGGGAGATACTGGAGAGTTATGGCTGTGTTGTCCGTGTCATATCACCCCATACCCCAGATGCAGCTCTTGGAGCAGGTGGAACCCGTGTAGAACTATGGCTGCCTTCTCTAGCGTCGTCTTCTGATCTTTCTAACCCCATTTAAGAGGTGTAAGAAGAATCCGAGATATCCACGAAAGAGGTCACCATAGTGAGAAATGAGTGCGCTACGATTTGAAACTATTCAAGCAGGAGGTGGTGGTAGCATTCCAAAGTCATTGCCTCATCAATTTATCCGTTGTATGCAATTTGAGGTGATTGTGTGTGTGTGTATATATATATATATATATTTTTTTTTTTTTTTCTCTTTCACTGTTAAATGTGATCAAGATTTGTAAATAACAAACTTTTGGGATTTATTGTAAGTTCCTTATTAGTTGATGAGATCTTGTTTAAAATTCAATTGAGGTTACTGAGAGGAGTAAGTAGCATTCAAGCTTGAAGGCACCTTAGCGGTAACCTTAGGTGTGACTCTGTATGTTTAGATGTTACTTTACCTCCTGAGATTGTATGTTTTATTTTTCCTTGAAAATCAAGGTGAGTAAATAAGAAGGGTGACCTCTTTAAGATTGCAGTTCCCCCATTGTAGTTACCATCAGTTTCCAATCTAATTTGACTCTATAGAACGCAAATCCTCGTGCCTTGGAAGCCATCTAATCTTTATGGTAAGAGAGACAACTTGATGTGGGCCTAACCAGCAAAAAACCGTCTCTTTTGTTGAAGTTTGCAGGTCGGAAGGGACCCTCAAGACCTTTGGAGAAGGTGTAAGTGTAATCTCTAACCAGATTCGTCTACCCTTTTCATCTATACTCTGAGTCAACCAATCCTAACTAACCAGCTACGTCTCTTTCCAGTCTACTGTATCGACCTCGAGACCTCCTAGTTTACGGTTCGTCCTTGGGCCACTAGGCTACACCCCGAGGGTGCTCCAATCAATTACTCTCAAGTCCTTTACTTGTTGAGACTTATAATTTATAAAGTCCATACTCTACAAGTTTTGTTGTCATCTGACCAAAACCCTTTTTTTCTTTTCTTTTGAGAACTAAATGCACATTACTTTTAAACTCTTAGGTTGCAATTCATGTACAAGTGCGTGCGGCAAAATGAATGATTTCAATTCTCATAAAAATGATTAGACTTGAAATCTCATGATAATAAAATTTACTTTGTTAGAAACCTTGACATAGTGGCTCAAATTTCTTAACAAATATCGAGACAAAGTGCCAAGCTTTATAAGTCTCATAAAGCGGCGCTCTTAATCATTCCCCCTTGCACTTGCAAGCAAGCTAGGTGTATTAGTCTTAGGATCAATTTGCGTGGAAGAGAGTGTTAACACTAACTACTAAGAACAGATTAAGACAAATTATGTACCCATGGCTGTAGAATTAGGGTGGGCAAATCAGTCCACCCATCATCATTAGCCTATTATGATTGATTAAATAATAGGAAGTGGGTCCAAAGTCCAAACACATGGCAATGGTAGGCCTAGATCAAATGGTGATGAAATCACCCATATATTATGACAGGATCATCTCCAATTGATGATAGGGAGGAGACCACCAGCATCCAATCTTGAGGTGCCACACATTTTTTTTGCACGCTAACCAAGGCATTGGTTTGCATATACACACTAGTAAACATGCACAAGGAGCATGTGACACCTTCATATTGGTGCTGGTGGTCTCCTTGTCAGCACCAACAGAAAAGATCCTAATTCATATATTATATCATGAACTGGAGAAGATCCCAAGTCATATATTATATCATGATGTGTGTAGTGGGGGGTGGGGGGGGTATCATGATATGTGTGTTTTTCACCCCCACATATCTTGATTTTATGTAAAGCCCACAATATCGGCTTGTGACTTCAATGATGCTTGCTAAAAGAGAGAGGCAAAAGCAAAGAGAAAAAGATGGGAATGTGGAGCGGGGGTAAGATGCTGTCTCCAAACCCCAAAAGCATCAAGTAAAGGCGCCTTTATTAGCTTATGATATTATTCCTTTGCCCAACTATATTATAATAGCAATACTTGTATGAGACTATTCTTTCTTCCCACCCCTAAGAAAAAGAGGTTATTTAATAAAATAAAATAAAAAACTTGCAAAAGATCTATTTTACTGTATATAAAAAATACATCAAATTTTAAAATTGGAGTTCCCTACTGGTTTGAGTAATTAAAGAGACAAAACTACCTTCAAACCCGCAAAAAACGAAGCAAGTGAATTATTATCAAAGCAGTATATCTTAGAATATAATTTTGAATCCTAGAATACTTTATATTCATATAGCTTTGAAGAATGATTTCATTTGAATAATTTGCTTCGAAAGGTACATGCAAGAAGCATATGAATATTGACGAAGTAGGATTTCTTAAAATGCGTTTACGAAGCCTAGAATAATACATATTTATAAAATATTCTACTTCGAAAAGTACATCAAATCGAAGCAGAAGAGTTATTATCGAAGCATGATATCTTAATATACATTTACGAAACCTAGAATACCTTGCAAGGTTTTTTAAGTAAATAACTCAAGGAAAAACTCTGGATTATGTTTGGGTCCATTGACACCATGAATGTTAGGCCTATCGATTGGCAAATCCATGCTTCTACAACGTTTACTTGACATGAAACAACCGCAATATGCACAACTTCCAATTGAAAAAGAAATTCTAGTCATTTATGCAACTGTCAAGGGATGAAAGTTTTGTAGTGATTGGATTTGAGATTTTTCATCATGGAACTTCCAATTGAAAAAGAAATTCTAGTCATTTATGTAAGCTGTCAAGGAATGAAAGTTTTGTAGTGATTGGATTTGAGGTTTTTCATCGTGGGCCTAAATCAATTGCTTTTTCTTTTTAGTCCAGAGGTTCTAGTGACCATGGCCAAGAAGCTCAATGTCCGGTGACCACTTACACTGGACCACTCTTGACAAGTATATAAAGGCTACTATATATGTGTCTCATATAGGAACGTATACATGTAAGCAAATCGTCTATGTGCTTCCTTGGGTTCTTCCCTGTGGCCATGAATGTTTAAAGGTGATGATCAAATCATGTGTAGGAAATTAACAGCTGTAAACAGTCAATCATACAAGAGATCATGGCCTTCAAATAGTCGACCATAGGGAAGAACACAGGTGATTTGGCTCCCCGTATATACATTGACAACTCTGTTCAACATCTTCAATGCAATCAATGAATTGATGTGTATCCTGATGGATTTAGACTATCGATCTACTGGAAAGGCATTTTAACTCCTTGATGAACCATGGGGGATGGAGCCAGGGAGGCGATCTGGGTAGTCATTCCAGGGGCGGTTTTTTGGTCGGTTTGGAAGGAGAGGAATCTTAGGGTTTTTGAGGATTCCTCTTCTTCAGCCGAGCGTCTATGTGGGCGGATCCGTATGGCAGTGTTGGAGTGGGCGGGCTTGCATTTTGATGTGGCAGAGTTGAGTAGGGTGTTGGGCTGATTTCCTTTGTTTTGGGGGGCAGTTCATCTTGGTTGAGTTTACGGGCTTGTAAACTTTCCCACTGTCTTTGTTTTCCCTTTTCTCCTTTTGTACCTCTTTTCCTTTTCTATAAAGCTTCTTTGCCGATAAAAAAAAAACTCCTTGATGAATCATGGTCTGAAGTAGGACTAATTATTAATTAATGGCTCACTGATAATGGTTACCATTTTAACTAAAACAATGAATGTGGAAAAAGTGAATTCAATTTGATCAACCAAGGGCCCGTTTGCATCACTCAAGGAACAGTTCTCTATTTCCTGGAAATATCCCAAGGAATTAGAGAATTGTTCCTGGGAGTGAATGCCAAACGGGGCCCAAGTGACCGTGTCATACCCGTTTCTCTAATGAGGATGGTGGATGTGTGCTCCTTGTTTGAGGGTTTTCTTGGATTCGAGTAGAGATGGAAATTCCGAATGAATTGTAAGAGTTTCCCTTATCGTGTATCGGACAAGACAGGCCAGCTTACATACCATCCAACCCAAAAAAAAAAAAAATTCCTCATTTGTAGCTGGGTCAATCGATCCCTTCTTTAGTCCCATATCGGCTGAGTCTCGACTTCGCATGGGGTATATAAAGGTCCACAACTTCTCCATTAATCGGGCCCTTTTGGAGTGAGTGTGTGGGTTTACTCTTATTGCACCTTAGTGGTACATAGAACTTAGGTCTTACTGTGTGTGTGCTTAGAGTGTGCGTTACTTGGTACCCTTTTCACAAAAAAAAAAAAAAAAAAGAGGAAAGTACATAACTTGTGTCACTAATTTTTTTTTTTAAAAGAAAAAAGACCATTCATTTAGAACCCTCATGTGTAGCCTAGTGGTCGAACGACGAATCGTAAACCTGGAGGTCTCCATATTGAATTTGGGTTCTTTTAATATAGGATGTATGAGTTGGTGGTTTAAGTCACGTGAGACTAATCTAAGTCTGCCTAGAATACCTCCGTTTACCAAAAAAAAAAAAAAAGGGGGGTGTCCATTTCTTTTTTGGTATTGGTCCACCCCTTTTCAAACCCGGATAATGTCTCCGATCCACAAAATGGTGGTGTTTAGTGCATCGTGACATTTGATGACTAAATTTATTATTTAAAATTTTCACATTTATATTTTAAAATAGATAATCATATTCTTATTTTCAACCTTTATTCTTCCCATCGTCTTCGCTCAAGGATCTTGACTAATAAATATTCTCTCGTTAATTTTCTTCACATACTTTAATAAGCAATGTCGTTTAGGCATCCCAAGACAAGGAATATGTTTCAGTTTTGTTTAATTTTTTTTTGATATAAAGAGGAGTATGGTTAGATAGTACCCGTATTCCATAAGTCACCTATATTTTGTTTGATCATTCTTTTGAGGCATCATGCAATTTATTCTAGATAGAATATCATTAAAGTTAAATTTTATAATAGAGTTTGAAAAAAAATTAGGAAAAAGGAATTCCAGGCCCTCTTTATGCGACTCTCAAATCGCAGGATCTTATTGCGAAGTTCACGCTGATTCTTTCTGTGGACTCTCAAATCACAGCATCTTATTGCGAAGTTCACGCTAAAATCAGACATTCCTTTCTCCGGAAATTCCACCGTTTTTTTTGGGGTTTAACACAACAACACCACAAGGTGTTACTGTAGGCAATTGAAAAGAGGACACTCACACTATCCAGTTTTGTAAATTCCAAAGCTTTAGCGAAGTTGGAAAGGTTGGAGCTTTGCTCAGATTTTCCTGTGACTCGAACTGCTGTTTCTCCTGATTTACAGAATCGTTTTCCTTCAGGTGATCTCGCTCATTTTAGGTTTTCGCGCGAGATTTCGTTCTCTCTCTCTCCCTCTCTCTTCTATTTTGTATTGTTTTGCATGTTCTTGGTGGCTTTACTTTTCTCAGTAGTTTTGTCCATTTTAGAGTTTCACAAGGAGATCTTTTATGAATTGTTGTTCTGATGTTTCAGGTCATTATGACGAGTCTCTCTTTCTAT
The DNA here is from genome assembly GCA_015143295.1 of Tetracentron sinense. Classification (NCBI taxonomy): domain Eukaryota; kingdom Viridiplantae; phylum Streptophyta; class Magnoliopsida; order Trochodendrales; family Trochodendraceae; genus Tetracentron; species Tetracentron sinense. The sequence continues at coordinate 32,511,773 of CM026568.1, read as the reverse complement.
CTCTATATTTTTTGTTGGGATATTTAAAATCTTATGGTTTTCTATATTTATGTACGTAATAATGACTTAATGTTAGAAGTTAATTTATATGAATAATCACGAGGGCTATTCGAATTATGAGGCAAGCCCCTGTTTCTGTCGTAGCTTTCAACCTCAAATTGACTTTAGCTAATGTGTTTTTGGACGTTCTACCCAGTATAGTGATTGTAAGCAATGCACAGTTATTTAATTTAATTGGGGTACTGGGCACTGGGTTTTGTGTTCTAAAATCAAAAGAATGCATTTGTCAAAGAGAGCACATGGTTATTTGCTAACCGAGTTACTTGTAGAGGGGTGCAATGGCGGTGCTTTGGTTTGCATTGCTATTTGAAGGTATTCTGTCAAAGGGTGAACATGGTTGCTTGCTTATAGTTACTATTAGGAGGGCATGGAGGGTGGATCACATGGTTACTTGCTTACAGAGTTGATTATATGGTGTAACAAGTCTACTCGCTATAGGGGAAGAGAGAAGATCTCGTTAGAGGGAGAGGGGGATCAACACCTAAGAAGTATGATTTTCATTGCCTCCAGAGAAGAATTGTTACAAAATTTATGTAGTTGTATTCTTCCCTCTTAAACACACATGGTGGCCTGTATATTTGCCAAAATACAACTTTATATATTAACAAACCACGTTTTCAAGGCTAAGACTCCCATTCCCAATTTACAACTTCCAATATCTAATTTCTAAGGCTCCCTTTCTACTCTTGTTTCCAAGACTTCAAAATATGGAGTGCGAGGGGTTGTTTGGTTTGAGTGCAGAGTCTATTGAATTTGAACCATTAGCTTTTAAGGGGTAGGTTGAAGAAATTTCAAGGGAGGGGAGGGAGCAATTTGAGACTTTCTTATCTGAGAGAGAGAGTGAGATTGTCGTGCATGAATGTGTGACCTCATCAATTGTGAACCTCATCTGGGGAAAGGAACAATATAGGATCTATATAGTACTGTCCCCAGGTGTTGTTAATCTTATGAGCTTTGATCATAATCCTGTATTCACATCCAATTCTTCTAAGGGCATCTTATCTTAGCTCTATTTGGTTTGTGCTTGTCACACTAAAAATCACAATATTTTTTATCTCTGAGTCTACATGTTTATCGATTATGTATTAACTTTTATAGTTCAAGACGCATTATTATTCTCCTGTTGGCTATATGCATATTTTCTGTACAGTTGAATACAATTGCCATTTGGACTGAAATGTGGCATTCTTTAATCAACAACTTTGTTTACACAAAGTTCGGTTGCTTCAGGTCCAGTCATCGTGCCACTAGTGTCTCTTACTTTTCTGAAGCATTGGAAATTCCAAACTTGTTGAGGTATGTGGAGCAGCTCTCAGTTGGAAGATTGTGACTAAAATGGGAACCCTTGGATGCAGGTTTCAAATTTTCCAACTACTTCCTTTATAAGAAAGATCTCTTATTTTCTTTCTATTATTAGATATTTTCCCAATGTCTTAATATTTTCATTAACAGTGAAACAACTTTTATTTTTTGAACGGTAAAAGCAATTTCATTAGAAAATAAGCTAAAGACAAGCAAATAGGTTGATTAGGTTCACAAAACATGAACACAAATGTCAAAAAAGAAAATACAATCAAAGAGTATTATAGACCTAACAAGAACCCTTCTAAATAATAATACAACCTGCACCATGAAATGAGGTTAACAATCCCTTCTTTTTTGTGGGGATATCATTTACATACGGTTAGTAGCATCAGTTAGTGGTTAGCATTGGGGAGTGGAGTTCCAACAGTCTCTTAAACGTGAAAAAACTTCATTTTGTGTAACATTGACCCATTATGTGCTGCAGTGGGATTATAAGAAAACCAAATGAGAATATGAGGCTTATTATAACAACTTTTGTTGGAGTCGTGTTCGGATTCTTGATAGGAGTATCCTTTCCAACGCTTTCATTAACCAAGGTACACAAAGTCGCAAACTCTTCTCATCATTTCTTTTTATGTCAATGTATATGGTTCTGCTACTTTTTTAATTTTATGCTGCTTTTATCAAGAAGGACAATAAATTTATCTTCTTGTGTCTGAATTTGGAAGCTGAACTTCCCGTCCAGTCTTTTTCCTTCCATTAATCTGACGTACATTGAAGACAAAAAATCAGGCCTTTCAACTCAAACACTATTGCATGCTTGGTCTTCTCTGAAGAGTAATAGAAGCAGCTCAACTCAAGCTCAAAACTTGAATGATACATCGAAGGTATATCCTGTTCTGTTAATCTCGATATGAATATTAGGAATTTTCCTTGGCTTCAAACTGTAATGCTATTTAAGTGCTCGATTTCCATTCTTGTTACCCTATCCGCTTCAAAATGAGCACTTAATGGAACCATCTCGTTGAGTCGTTATTCCTAACGTAAAGCCATCTTCAATTCTTGTCTCCTTATCTTCCAGGTTTGAGCTTATCAGTATGAAAGTTTCTTGTATTAATTGCCAATCAGTTCTATAAATAAAGAACTTAAAGGGCCACCTGTGAGAGTTATTAAAAGAATTATTTTTAACACTACTCTTGAGCGGAATGATAAGAAGTTTTTTTTTAAAAAGTATTTTTAGGGGAAAATACATTTACACCCCCTGAGGTTTGACGAAAATACACATAAACCCCTCAATTTTCAGAAAATACATTAGGCACCCTTGCTTTTCAAAATAATGGCACTTACACCCCTTCTGTGTGTTGACCGTCAGCTAACTAACGGTTAGGCCCTCTTAGGTGGCCATGTGTCCCTTTTTAAACCTTTTAACTGTGGTTAAGATTCACCCATCTCCTTGGCTTTTAGGGAAAAAAAAAATCATTAACCTTGGTTAAAATTTTCTAACTCCTAGGATTAAATTTTTTTAAATATTTTTTTAAGACTAAAGATATTTGAGTGAACCCTAGGGGTGGGTGACCTTAACCACAATTAAGGATGTGTAAAAAGGGACACATGCCACCTCAGGGGGCCTAACCGATTTTTTTACACATGGCCACCTTAGGGGGCCTAACCGGTTTTTTTAGACGTGGCCACCTCAGGGGCCCTAACCGGTTTTTTTAGACGTGGCCACCTCAGGGGCCCTAACCGGTTTTTTTACAAGTGGCCACCTCAGGGGACAGTGTCCCTTTGTACACTCCTTAACTATGGTTAAGGTCACCCACCCCTAGGGTTCACTCAAAATATCTTTAGTTTTAGAAAAAAAATTTAACCCTAGGAGTTAGAAAATTTTAACCAAGATTAATAATTTTTTATTATTTTTTTCTAAAAACCAAGGAGGTGGGTGAATCTTAACCACAATTAAAGGGTTAAAAAGGGGCATGTGGCCACCTAAGGGGGCCTAACCGTTAGTTGACTAACTGTCACACACAGAAGGGGTATAAGTTCCATTATTTTGAAAAGCAAGGGTACCTAAAGTATTTTCTGAAAACTGAGGGGGTCTATGTGTATTTTCGCCAAACCTCAGGGGGTGTAAATGTATTTTCTCCTATTTTTTATTACCTTCCCTCGAAATTATGTATCCACTTATCGTATTTTTGTGGCAATTTAGCCAAGAAAAAACTGCTCGAATGAGGGGCAGAATTAAGATAGATACAGATCAAACTAAAGATAATAAGCATAAAATTTTTTTCGTTCTTGTAGATAATTGCATTTTTGATTGAGTTATTGATATAAGGGGAAAATGAAGAAAGTAAGGTAGACCGAAAAATCCTTCTTTTTGTATGAACTTGGCCAATAAAAAATCCTTCAATCTTCAAAGGAGAATAGAAGGAATGGAAGCAGCTTTCAATTTTTGTTTCTGAAGAAAAAATCTTTTACTGGGTTTTGTTCATACAAGAGACCTATGTTTGTCCGCCTTCTATAAAACCCTTGAGAAACTAAGAATAGTGTCATATATTTTCACAATTCTTTTCTTGTTTCTACTCACAAATCTTGACCTTTCACGCTCTTTGTTTCTTGCTTTTTTTCTTTGATCAAAGATAAGTACCATTACCAATGCTGTGTTTCCTACTTCCATTATTATATATATTTCTAGCGTCCATTTCTCAGCCTGAAAATTGTGGTAGGAAGTACGTAGCTACTAAAAGATAGTAAGCACTAGAAGAAAACCAAGATCTCCTCCAGAAAACGAAAAGGGTAGATAGTCCTCACTCCCACACTTGAAATGTTTCCAATCAGCACCAGACACTTTTGCTTAAAACTATTGATCTTGTTGCTATCTTCAAGAATTCGAAAACTCTGATCTTTCCAACCTGTATAATAAATCATGAGAGCCATCTTCTAATATCAATTGATTGGGGAGGCTACATTTGGAGGCCTAAGGGCAAGTTTGAGATTCGACCAAGGTAGAATCCGCATTTTGGAGTTCTGGTGGGGGTATGGAACATTCCATTTGGTAAATATCCACTCTGCCTTCTGAGTAGTCTTGTTCTATTTGGATTTCCGCTACTCCATACATCAAAGTTCAGCTTTACCAATGGGTGGACTTTACTGTTGCAGCATTTATTTAATTATTTATTCTGCCAAGTGGAAACTCCTGATAGTGATATAGCAGTCGATGTACCTTTGGAACATGAAAATACACTTGAGATATGATTCCTTAGACCTAGAGGGGGATGAATAGGTCTTCCTAAGAATTTCTGTCAGTTTAAAAATTAGTTATCGAATTAAGCAACAAAGTAGAAATCAAATACACACCATAGAGCACGAAATTAATTACGTGGAAACCCTTTCGAGAAAAACCACGGGACCTAATCCAATACACAATCCACTATGAGACTCAAATTTTACCCAACCGGACACGACACCACGTTCCTCAGTATAGATTCTCCGCCTTGAAGTCCACGAACCTGCAGGTTCGATCTTTGCCGCAGTAGCTCCAATTCCTCACTGGCCAACTCTTTCTCAAAAGAATATCAACCACGATCTCCAAAGATTAATCTCCGTCACTGACGGCTTTGGCTCATGCCAACCAATACTCAACAACTGTGTAGTAACATGTTTGAATTGGTTTGAACAAACCTCCAGTGGGATCTCACAAAGGTATGGAGATCATCCTATACAAGTATGATATGAATAGAATTAAACTTGCATTACTGGAGAAAACCTGAGAGGGGAACAATGAGGATCAACCGAAGGTATTTGGGAAACCCTAGATAGAAGGGATCAATAGGTTATATAGTCAAACCGATATAGGAATTGTAGTGTAACTTAAACACTAAAATCTGTGCTATCTATTTGACCGGTTTTCTTGGGTGGTCGACCAGATTGCCTTGGTAGGCTACTGGAATTTGGCAATTCGCAAAATCTTCCTATAGCGGTCGACTGATTTCGAATTTTGGTTGATTGGTTTTCCAATATCAGCTACTAGAATGATACAAAATTGATTTTTGCCAACAGTTGTCGACCGGATGCAACAGGTGGTCAACCGGTTTACCAAAATCTGATCAGAAATGGAATTCTGAAAACCCAAAGCCTTTCAAGGCTAGCAACTAGTCACCTAGGGCCTTTAAAAGTTTTCTAAGACAATTTCACCTAGGTATAAATGGTATTTAGGTCACTAACCATCCTAACGGCGTGAGCAAAGCTTTACAGTGCAATGTTCTTTAGTTGAACCTCTTAGGCTTCTTCTTCACAATGTTGATCAACTTGACGGATATGACTTGGACACACACTTTTGACACCGAAATTAGCCAATGCAAAATATGACTTTACAGAACAGTTATTGGAGGAGGATTGAAGCAAACTGTTCTGAGTAGGATTATGCTCAGGTTCTACCTCTTATGATTTTTGGGGGATTGAATCTAAACTTTGACAAAACATATCATGCATAACATGGGCATGTTTTTGCTAACTTACAGTCTAAAATGTAGAAGCTTTAACTCCTGAGGCTCAAACAAGATGCATCCTTTTCTGAGCATGGTGCCCCACTTATTCATTCCCAGAATATGGACCATGTTGCAGGCTTTAAATGTTTAACTTTGTCTGCATACATCACTGTTCAAAATTATTGCTCTTCAAGACCCTGATATCAGCAAAGAAACTGTTTTTTTTTTGTGTATATCTGATGTAGAGTATGTTTCTTTATTGGTATTTCCGTAAAGAAAAAATACAAATCTGGACTCCCTTAGCCTTCCATTGTCTTCGAATCTCTTTTATTTCGTCCAGACTCCAGAATGTACAATAAATGTTTGTCAGTCCCACCTCATCCATGGGGTTGTACTTGTATGTTAGAGTTAGATCCTATGATAATGTTTGTTGGATGAGCCCCTCTTAAGAAAATTAGGATTGCTATTCTCTAATTTGTACAGACTATAGTCAAAAGGTCGGGGTTTGGGAATTATTCACTAGGGAAAAGTCCGGAAAAAATTGGCAAAATATCAGGAAGATAAAATATAAAAAATAATTTTACAAATTATGGAAAATATTAGGAATATGTTGCATATAGTAGATATTTATTTGTGTTTAGTTCATGAAATTCATAATTTTAAAAAAAATTATGATCTTCAAAAAGTCGCAAATAGCTTTGTGAATCATTTGACAAACAATTACAAAATATTCTGGACTTTTTAAACATTGGAGAATTTATTTTTACTATGGTCCGCAATATAAAATAATGTTCCATTGTCAGTCCCACCTTCGATGCCATTAACTTTCTCGCTTATGGGGATGTGTGTTATTAGATACTAGGATACTATTTATTGGATAAACCCATTGTAAGAAAACAAGGAATGCTATTTTCTACTCGCTGCAAGTCCTCTAAGTTCTTCCCAAATGAAAGACCAATATGCCCAATCCCTTCTTTTATCTCTTTAAGCAGACGGCACATTCTTTGACTTTAACACTTGGTCAAAGGTGAGGTGGCATTCTTTCCTTGACACTCTCCTCTAACTCTCTTCTTGTGTGTTCAGCATGAGCCGTTTGACTATTCCCTGAATCTTTCCAAGATAAAAGCACATGATTTAAAGCAAATGGATGTGGAAACTGCTAAGATATTGGTGGAAATGGTTTTGTGTTGCTTTGGCTGTCAACACTAATACTTGGCCTGTTATTCAATCATCTGGAAAGGAGATTAAAAAAAGCATAAAAAGTGGACTCCTACATTAAGACCTTGCTTAGGCCTTTGTGTCTTCAGTTCAATGTCTAAGTGGTAAATAAATGGCCTGTATATGTTTGTGCTTGTCTTTGTGTATGTATTATTTGTGGATATGGTTGCAAGTTGCAACGTTCAGTATTGTAAATAAGTAGACAACCAAGACTTGGCTTTCTGTAATTTATCAGTAGCATTTTCGGTTGAATCTCACAATCACCATATAGAAAGTCTAAGTAAGTTGGGGTTTCTCATTTCTGTACTTTATTTTGACCCAGTATCTAATTGGCATTTATCATAACGACCATCTGGAAAGTCTCATTAAGTAGGGCTTTCTACACTTGATTCTGGATCCCTTGTCTGATTCATGAAAGAATAACCATCTAAGCCTATAAGGATTGCAAGCCACATTGTTAAATTGCTGAATATTTGTTTTTGGTTTTCCTGTAACATGTAAAGTAACATCTGTTATTTAATGTAGTAAACTCTTTAGAAAGATAATAGTTTTATCCTTTCCAACTCTTCATTCTGACATTTACTGCTCCCCTTGTAATTCTCATGCAGATATGGGTTCCAACAAATCCTCAAGGTGCAGAAAGACTACCCCCAGGCATCATTGCATCTGAGTCAGACTTCTATCTCCGCAGATTGTGGGGTAAGCCCAGTGAGGTTTGTTTCTTCTACCATAACCTTTATTCGAATGGCAGATAAAACATGTGGATTTACTCCAACATAGATTGCTCGTAATTTTTATGGGCATGCATCTTTGTGTGGTGTGAGGATGCACAGCTATGAAAGTCTTTTACAAGTGCATCTCTTGCTCCCTTTATTATTCAAATCCAATTATGGTATTGCATGCAAGGAACTATTTATCATAGTTTCGTAGTCTTCTTGTTGCTTCTACAAGGAAGATGCTAAGTTTCATGATTGGGACTTTGGAGGTAAGAAGGTTGAAAAGCTTTTGATGGGTGTGCAACAGAGAGATACTCTGGATTGGAATTGTGGCTATAATAAGGAAACAATAATTTAGAAGACTATGTAAAGCAGAATAACTATGAATAAAGGTCTTACTAGTAAAGCAGAATAACTATGAATGGACAATATATAGACAAAAAAATTAGTTAAAAGGTCACCATATCTCTAATTTCTCCATCACCTTTTTTAACATATTAAACAAAGATGACATGATCCAAAATATTAGATGGACTTCCAGAAACAGAATTCCATTATTACTGGTACATAGTTTACAAAACTTCTCAAAAGACGAGACAAATGAAAAATGAAAATTTACTTCATATTAGTCGCCTCAATCCGGATTTTGTTGCCAAGTACTTGATATTGTGTGATGTTCAAATCTTGAAACATCTATAATATGTGTCCTCGTGTTGCAGGACCTAACCATCAAACCAATGTATCTTGTAACCTTTACTGTTGGTTATGATCAGAGAAATAATATTGATGCAGCAGTTAAAAAGGTCTGACTGAAGAGCCCCCCCTTCTCTCTCTCTCTCTCTCTCCTGTTAGCTCAGCTACTAAATGTGCTTCTCCTACAGTTCTCGGAGAACTTTACCATCTTGCTGTTTCATTATGATGGCCGGACTAGTGAATGGGATGAGTTTGAGTGGTCAAAGCGGGCTATCCATGTGAGTGCTCGCAAGCAAACTAAATGGTGAGGAATTCCTGCTAATGTTATTTTAAATTTCTGACTTTCTACTGGTAAGTTGCTACATTTTTACAGTAAGGTTTCTTTAAGTCATGCTCATCACTTAAAAACTCTCTGAAATTTGGTCCAAGGTGGTATGCAAAACGGTTTTTGCATCCTGACATTGTGGCACCGTATGACTACATATTTATCTGGGATGAAGACCTGGGGGTTGAGCATTTCAATGCAGAAGAGTGAGTTGGATATGTAATATTTTTCCGTTCATGAAAATAACTTCCGGGTGAACTTGAAACTCAGGTTTTATCTTTTCCCCTCATTTCCAGATACATAAAACTGGTGAGGAAGCATGGCTTGGAGATTTCACAGCCTGGTTTAGAACCAAACAGAGGACTAACATGGCAGATGACAAAAAGAAGAGGGGACCGTGAAGTTCACAAGTAATAATGATTGAATAGCCCCTTCCTTTCACCCAACCACCACAAACCTCCATTTTCTGTTCATTAAGTTAAGAGTGGTGTTATGGGCACACCAATATTTGATGACTACACCTCATTTAATAATTTTCGTATATTTTGAAGTTCTCTATATTTTTATATGTACACCCCATTTCTAATTCTTTTATTTTTCAACTTGACTTCTTCTCTATTTGTCATCACCTCTTTATGGTCTCATTTAATTATCGTTTCTCCATTAACCAAAATTTTATCATGTTCTCAATTTTTAGTTTGACAATTTTTTTATTTAATATTTTATTCATTTTATTAAAAATTAATTATATAATTTCTCATGTCTTTGATTTTCTTTGATTAATCGATAGCTATTGAAAATTTAATTATTTGTTTGACAACTTTTGATTATTTGAAGTTTCCACTATTTAAGTCATAGAAATTGATAAAAATGAGAGAAAATTGATCAATGGTATAGAAAATTTGGTACACCACCATAGTGTGCTTGCATTATTTATTCTTCGGTAAAGTGACTCAAATTAGTGACAAAAAAAAAAGTGATTCTCAAATTAAAGTGAAGCTAGCATTATCCTCTATTCTTACAAGGGAGAATGATTCTGATTCTTTGCGTGGGCGCGTTCGCACGCCTTCACGGGATGCCATGTGTCCCTTTTAACTTTCATTTAATTGTGGTTAAAATTCGCTCACTCTTAGGGTTCATCATTTGGATTTTTGAAAAATAATCTTAGGTTAGTTAATACTCATTAACCGTGGTTAAGATTCACTCACCCTTAGGGTTCATCCATCTAGCCTTAGTTCTTAGAAAAATAACCCCAGGTTAGTTAACACTCATTACCTGTGATTTAGATTCACTCACCCCTAGGGTTCATCCATCTAACTTTGGTTTTTTTAAAAATAACCTCAAGTTAGTTAACACTCATTAACTATGGTTAAGATTCACTCACCCCTATTAACCTTAGTTTTTTTTAAAATAATCATATTAGTTAAAATTTTTTTTAAAAATTATCATATTAGTTAAACTTAATTGTATTAAAAAGTTTGAAAATGAATGTGTGGTGGGCTGTGGGCGCGCATGTGTTCTAGTGGGTGGAACGCATGCGTGCAGAGTAGCACTTCCTTTCTTATAATTAATAAATTTAAAGTTTGGTGTGCAACTATAAATTTATAAGTTTTTTTAATTTTATTTTTGGTGTGCATTTAAAATTTTAATAAACTAATGGTGTGCAGTCATCAATTTTAAAAAATGGGGGGTATAGTCATCAAATATTGGTGTGCACATAAGACCACCCTAAGTTAAATTCATCGTTTCTTGATCTTTTTCTTTTTCACCAGAGAAACAGAGGAGAGACCAGGCTGGTGCACCGACCCTCATTTACCTCCATGTGCAGCGTATGGACACTGTTCAGTCTTTAGTATAAATTTTCCGTTCCTGTAGGAAGTGTTAATGGGTTATAAATAAATCTTACTAGTTCACCCTCTTAAATGCAGATTTGTTGAGATCATGGCAACTGTGTTTTCTCGAGATGCATGGCGATGTGTGTGGTATATGCTTCAGGTATGAAGCATTAGCTTAATTGGTTCATGTAGCTCTTGTCAGTCCTCAGATGATTCCTGTCGATTGTCACTTTAAAGTCTAAAAACCTCATGAAGTGTCGCTGCAGAATGACTTGGTCCATGGTTGGGGTCTCGATTTTGCTCTTAGGAAATGCGTAGAGGTTAGTGATCCCTCCTCCCACCCTCATGGTTCTTTCTATTTCGTGTTTAATTACTAATATGTTATTTTGCTTGTGGCAACAATCGAGCTCCTTCTAGCATTTCTCATATTTCTCTTGGAAACAGCCTGCTCATGAAAAAATAGGAGTTGTAGATGCTCAGTGGATTGTTCATCAAACTGTTCCCTCACTTGGGAACCAGGTAAAAAAAACCATCTGCCTCCACTTGTTTTGAATTTGTGGAATAAATATCAATCACTGCTTTCTTCTTCCTATAGGGGCAAGCACAGAACGGGAAGGCACCATGGGAAGGAGTATGTGACCTCTCTCTCTCTTGTCTGGGCACATTTTTGACGTTTCTCTTAGTAAAGATACTCTCTTAGTAAAGATACCCGGGCACATTTTCTTTTACTTTAATACATTAGCACGGATAACTCAAGTATTTGATCTCTTTTTCCCCATCTCAGGTGAGGGAGAGGTGTCGAAAAGAGTGGACAATGTTTCAAGGCCGATTGACAAATGCGGAGAAAACATATTATAAGTCAATGGGAATTGATCCACCCAATTCCACAGCTCGTTAGGGAGGCTACAGGGATGGTGAAAAAAAATCAACTGTGTACAACTAGTACTGGTATTGTGCCTAGGGTATTATAATTCAGAAAGAGAGAGCAGCCACTATCGTATTTGTAAAGACTGGATATAGTTAATTATCGTTTTTTTGGGTGTCTCATCAGAAAATTCTTTCCTTATTTCTTTTAAATATTAATCACTACCGTATTAGTCTTATTACTTTGCCTGTGGTCAATTTGTTTTTCAGAAGAGAACAACTATCAGAAGGGCAACAAACAAAAGAATGAAGCCTTGAACTGAAAATTGGAAAGGAATATTTTTTGTAAACAAAAATACAATATGAATAACCTACATCTTATAACATCTAATTTTCACTTTTCTTTTTCTCTCTTTCTAATGGCAAAAAGAATCCCAAAATCTTGTTTTCTATGATGACGATTGCTTGAAAAATCACATTTCCTCTCCAGAGCATTTTGTGGCTCAAGAAATTTTGGGTGGAAGCAGCATAACGCATACAGCAGTTAGAAGTACCCTTTGGTGATTGCTTCTTCTAATTCTTGGAAATCCCAGGCTTCATCTGCTGAATATTCCCCTGAAAGAAGAAAAGGAAAAGCATTAACTTGATGTAACAATGCAGCCACCTTTTCAGTGTTCTCCAGTTTCTGGGATCCCAAGTAGGGAGTATGAACTCCTTAATAAATTTGCAAAGCTTTATAGAAAATTTTAGTTGGAAATTGAAAAAAAAAAAAAACTAAAGGAAATACATGTAAAATTGAGAACTTTTGGAGATCACAGAACAGGTGGTTATTTTTCATATTGATTATTATGTGTATTAAAGATATCCAACAAGGCACAATCTACCACCACAGCAACCCTCTTCTAAGAGAAACAATAATAAAAAGAAAATAGGTGGAGGAATGCCAAGAATGCATAACTCATCAACAATAAACTTGGAGATAGTTTTGAACTTCTTTAAAGGATCTGATAAATTATAATATCTAAAAGACCTAAATATATTTCTTTATTCGTTGTTTTGACCTTGCCAAAGAGACGTTTTGTTAGGATTTTCAGCAAAACCCCATTGTTTTGGCCAGTTCTGAGGTTAAGAGTGGTTGGCCAGAAAAATTGGTGCTTGGATATCTGTTTTTTATTTTTTGGGTAGAAACTCCATACTCCGGTTTATAGCCCTAATCCAGCAGCTACAATTTCATCACCAGCTGATAAGCAAGTAATCAAATTAGGAATAAAGAATAAAATTCCTGTAATTCAAGGGCAACTTCTGTACAAGTGCTGTTTCAAACGTGTGGCCTACATGAGTTCCCTTTGGCTTCAGCTATGCACACCAGATCCAGGTAAGGAAAAAAGAAAACTTTACAAGTTTTATGGCCATAATGGAGAATGAATGCTATAAAAGAATAAGATACTCCTGAAAGTATACAAGGTAGTTAACAGCTATTGCTATTTGGTAATGTTCATAGAGATGGGTGTGTAAATTGGAGATGAGCAAAATGGGTTGCCCCAAATAATTTTGAGCTCGGAGTTGAGTCACTGGAGATACCAACCAGATACTAGATTCTTCTACTCGGTGTCTTTTGTTATATGTCAACACCAACTTGTTATGACTGCTTGCTGAATTTTCTTCTTCTTCTTGCTTTTACTTAAATGTGGCATTGCCAGATCAAGGATAAACAAAACCTGTCTTCGACCCAACTTATTTGGAGCTGATATCTTTGAGTCTGGTTACTCTGGTACAGAACAGCTCGTACAAGTAATGTTCGACACATACATTATAGTTATTTGAGAACGCAGTGAACAATGGTGGACATGAATTCAGCTGCTGCCAAGTGTGATTAGGGAGCTACCTTTGTCTATGGTCAGGTACTGTATCAACAACACTGACTTGTTTGATGTGTATAATGCGACTTGGTATCGTCTGAGGTTTTAATTGTTGCACATACCATTCATAATGTTCCATAATATCTGTATTGATGAAGTATGGATGCACTTCATTTACAGAATGCACATCTAATTATCAGCAAGACTTGAAGGTTTGTCAAATATCAAATATTCTTTTGTACATCAAATACCTAAAAAACACAATCTCTAGTAGTACTAAATCAAGCCAGCCCAGTCACAGATAAAGGCAAACACTACATCAGAACCTTTTATCTTCCCGAGTAATAAAATTTTCCTATAAAAGTTCTAGAAATGTATTTAAATTGGATTTTCCAAATAAAATATTGTTGACAGTGTTTATTTTATTCTTTAATTATAAAGATAGTTTTTGCTTTTGCTTTTACTACTTTTGAAGGGCATTATTGTGAATTGTCGACGAATATTATTATTTAAAGAGGGACTGTACAACACTCTTTGAGAGAAATGTTGCATGTCACAAATTCCTCTTCTTTTCTCTCTCTTTCCTACTCATCTTCCAACCCTTATTCTTCTTCTTCTATTATGATCATTAACCATAACTAGAGTTACATGGTATCAAAGCATTACTCTACCTAGGTTTTTATTGTTTCTTATGTTCTCCCTTTTTTATTCTTTTTGTCTCTTTTTCGTGAAACCCTATGTTTGTTCCCTCTTGGGAAGTTGGGGTTTCTTCTTTCGTGGTATGTTACAAGCTTATGCAGTTAATGTCGACAATCAGCTCATGTAGTCTCCTCATGCTCCATATATAGATGCGGTTGTCCAGATTTTGAGAAATTGAAAGGTGTTCTTGATCGTAGACTTCTCTACAGATTGCATGGACACCTAAGGATGGAAGGTTATTTCGATGACTTGGCTCGATCTCCGTCTGATATGTGGTCCACTACTTGTTGGGAAACCACACACCTTTCCCATCTATGCGCAAATCAATGATGTAATTATATACATATAATAATATCAAAGTAAAGCAATTCACATATAAAAAACGGTAAACAAAACTAGAACACACAACAATTCTTAACGTGGAAAACTCTTGAATGTGAAAGGAAAAATCACAAGACCTAGTTCAGCTAGGTCAAACCAAAAACTCACTATATGAAAATAACGGGATTACAAGTCCTCTATAGCCAAACTAGAGGCCAACAAAGATCTCACCAAAAACAAGGGCAAATATCACCTAAGTAAGAAAAATATGTGTTCGTTTACCTCACAAAGGTAAATAGATAGGCTCTAGGAAATTCACTTCAAAAGGAGATGACATTTTTTTACCTTTTTCTTTTCTAACTACACAAGTTTTTTATTCTCTTGTTCAAGAGGTAACAAGTCACTCAAAGTATGGAAGGTAGAAGGTCTCACATGTTCAACTCAATAGAAACCCAACAAGAAGAGACAAATAATAAATGCTTTCATCTACCCAATAAAAGCTATTTGAGAAATTTGACCAAAGGTAAGTCTCACTCCTCATAAAGAAGAAAATCCAATAATCTTTCCCTCCCGACTTATGAGGAGGAATTCGTCATATCCAAACATGTCATGCCCTACAGAATTCATGATTATCTTGGCAAAGCCTTTGTCATCATATCCAAACCATTCTCATCGGTATGGATTTTTTCAAGTTACAAAACTCCCTTCAAGAAAATCTCAAATCAAATGGTAATGCACATCAATGTGCTTCATTCTTGAATTAAAAATTAGATTCTTGCTTAAGTGGATGACACTTTGAATATCACAATGAACAACATACATGTTTTGCTTCAAACCAAGTTCTTCAAAGAACCTTTTCTTCCACAACATCTCATTACATGCTTTTGTGATAGCAATATACTTGACCTCTGTAGTATATAAGGCTACACACTTTTGCAATTTGGATTGCCATAACACTGCTCCCCTACAAAAGTAAACAAGTACCAAATGCGGACTTCTTAGAGTCAATTTCTCATGCCATATCTGCATCTGTGTAACCTTCTAGCAAATGCTTACCATCTCCATAGCATAAAGACACCTTGGAAGAACCTTTGAGATATCTAAGAATTTACTTGACTGCTTCCCAATGCTCTTTGTTGATATATGTAATAGTAGGGTTCTCTCTAGTCTCTCCCTAACTAAGCCATTTACCCTAATTACAATTCTCTCTTTTCTTTCTCTTCTCTATCAAACCCTAGACCTAAAACTCTAACTCTCCTCTCCTTAACCCTACATCTCCTCTCTTTGTCAAAGTTGGCAAGAAATCTGCTAACAACAACAACAACTGCATGTGCGATATCGGGCATTGTGCCCACCATGACGTACATCAAACTTCCTACAATTGATGCGTAGAGAACTTTCTTCATTTCTTCTTTTTCTTTCTCACTTGAGGGGCATTGCTCATTACTTAACTTGAAATGACATGTAAGTGAAAAACCATCAGGTTTTGCCTTATCCATATTGAATCTTTCAAACACTTTCTCAATTTATCTTTCTTGTGATTGCCAAAGCTTTACAACTTTCTTATTATGAGAGATTTTCATGCCCTAGATTTGTTGCATATGACAAATCACTCCTCGTAAGTTATGAAGAGTGAGACCCATCTTTAATCAAAATTTCTCAAATAACTTTTATTGGGATGGTGGGAGCATTTATTATTTTGTCACATTTTGTCAGGTTCTCATTCAGTTGAACATATGAAACCTTCTACCTTCAATACTTTGAGTTGCTTGTTACTTCTTGAACATGAGAAAAAGAAGCTTGTATGGATAGAAAATAAAAATAAAATGAGAGAAAAAGATTATCTCATTTTTGAAGTGAAGTTCTTAAAACCTATCTTCTACCATTGCGAGGTAAGAGAACATATTTTTCTTATTTTGGTGATATCCACCTTTATTTTGGGTGAGTTCTTTGTTACCCTCTAGCTAGAGGACTTGTAATTCCATTATTATTATATACTGGAAGTTTTTTGATAGACTAGGTCTCGTGGTTTTTCCCTTCACATTGGAGGGTTTTCCACATTAAAAATTAATATGTGTTCTAATTTTTGTTTGCTGTTTTTTTAAGTGTGGATTGCTTTACTTGGGTATTATTCTACGTATTGTTACAACATTGATTTGCACATATGCGGAAAATGTGTGTGGCTTTCCAACACTACTGGAAACTATACCTTTGTTGGTGGCAATTTGGTTACATGGAAAGCTATGCAGTGTTGCTAGATTTGCTAGATCCAGGGCAGAGGGTGAGTATAGAGAGATGTCACATCACGTGTGAGCTCGTAGCCTCGTATGGTTGAAAACCTTGATGACAGAGTTGGTCTTCAAGGTTGATGGACCTATGAAGCTATATTGGGATAATCTGGTTGCATTACACATTGCCAATAATCTCGTCTTTCATTAAAGGACACAACATATTGAGGTGATCTATCACTTCATCCGTGACAATGCGGCAAGTAATAATTATCTACTCCTTTTGTTAAGTCTGTGAATCAGTTGACCAACATGTTCACCAAAGCAATTGGGAGGAGTCAAAGTGTATTTCTCCTAACTATGCATTGATGATATGTATACCCCAGCTTGAGGGGGAGCATTGACGGTCTTTATTTTATTTATTATTTATAGGGGTAGTTTTGGCATTTTCTTTTTGCTACTTATGAGGGGCATTCTTGAAAATGGAGGGAAGAACAGGGGCGGAGCCAAAGGCTAGCGGGCATGTGCCCCCCTGAATTTTTGAATAACATGTAATTTTTTTGTTGCAAGTCATTAGCATGGGGGCAGCTGCTCCCCCTCTACTAATTTTTAAAAAAATTATAGTTAATAAGGCATAGTCATGGGGTATTGAGGCAACTGCCTCCTTTAACTTATATATATATATATAGTTTATACTATGTTGTATAATTATTTAATGGGGCATAGTCATGATACAAATGGACAGATGCCACCTTTAACTTTTGAAAAAATTATACTATATTATTTAATATTTTAATAGGCCACAACCATTGGACAATGAGCCCTAAGATTTTGTAAACAAAAAATATTTTTTATACTATGTTATTTAATAACTTAACAGTGCATAGCCATAGGGCAAGGGGACAACTGCCCCGTAAACAAGGAGAAACAATAACTGTAGGATATGTATGAAATGGCCCACAAACTTAGTCATCCAAAAAATAATAATTTTAGGCGATATATCCCCAAACCCACAATAAAATCCGGGCTCTACCCCCATGAAAGAGTATTATTATAGACAAAGAACCATACAATACTCTTTGAGAGAAGTGTTGCATTCTCTCTTCTCATCTTATAACCCTAATCCTTCTTCTATTTTGATCATGAATAAGGTTCAAATTCAAAAAATTGTAAGCACATTGAAATATGCAGAATTCCAATGTATGTTTTTTTTTTTAAATCTAAAAGAAGCAGAGGGCAATCCACAACACATGAAACTTTAGATATGAAGAAGAATACATACCAATTGAATCTCTTCGTAGAGAAGTTAAGTGAGCACAACTGCAAAGGAAAAACTACAAGTTAGAGCTAATCCAACTCGACAAATGATAAAGTTTGACATGGTCATAGATCTCAGGCTCTAGAGAATTTAGATTTTTCTTCTTGGTTTTTTGATGGGATAACTTCAGGAAGCAAAAGAAAGAGGCAGAAATGACAACTTTTAAAATTAGAAAACATATATATTTTATTCAAAGAAATAACCACCAGAATCTCATGAAAAATCTCACTTTTTTGGGGCAGAATTTAAAAAAAAAAAAACTTTAATTTCTTGGAAAGTTGATCAATTTGAAAACTTTGCAAAAAGGAAAAAAGAAACATTTCAGAACTATCAGACGTTTGGCACAAAGATATAGGAGACATCATAACTCTTTAATTGATGGCAAGTATCTATATAGTTATATAATAAACCTTCTCCAACTTTTGTTTGATTGGTAATCAAAAAGGATAAATTTAAATACTAAAGAAACATACAGGGTTAGAATAGCAGGCAAAGAAGTTTACATGTGCGTAAACTCGGGAAAATAAAAACATAATCAAAACCACTCGAATGTGCACAACAAGGAGGTGAAACAATCAAAGTAACAATCCTCCCCCACTCGGAGAATGGAAATCCATTCTAAGACAAGCAATCAGATGCGTAATCATAAGCTTGGAAAAGGCGAAGCAGAGTCCTCGAAAACCCTCTTGTTTCTCTCGCATCGTAATGATAAGGCTCCAGGGAGAGTCAATCAAATTGCCCCCTGAACACTATCCTCCCTAACCATATTACAACAAGATAACAAGTTGTGAAAGGAAGAAGGAAAGACCCAAGCCATCCCTAGTCTGGAAAGGAAATACCCCCCAAATTTTGAACACAAAAGGATAATGCAAAAGCAAGTGATCCACTGTTTCTTCTGCCTGAATGCACATAAAACAACGATTTGTCATATTTCACCCTCTATTTTTAAGTGTTCACAAGTAAGGATCTTATTCAATGAAGAATTTCATAGGAAGAAAGATATGGAATGCTTGGATTCCACACAATCCTATGAGGAAAGGATCCGGGAAGCGCTATACAGATAGACTATAACAAAGATCTTATTGAGAATTGACCATTGGGGTTTCTACTTTCTAGACCAAATTTTATGGTCCCTACCTTGAGGACAAAGCCGGGAAGAACCATGACAATCTAGGGGCCGACCCAAATCATCAAATTCTCAATCATTTAAGTCTCATTTCAACTTCAGATACCGCACTACCACCCCATCCCTTAATTTAAAGTAATCCCTAACTAGAGCATTCCTGTCAGTAGCTAATAGGAAGGTATTGCTATATAAATCTTTAAGTTTTACAAGACCGCACCACACATCCTTCCATAACCTAACCTCTAACCCACTTCCCACTTGGAACCTGCAATGAGGCACGACTATATTTACCATTGCCATGATACTCTTTCACAAACCTACATGGCTACACCATGTGAGCCTTTGACCTCCCACGGGATCCAACAGGAGAACTCCCCATATTTGGCTATAATCACATCACGCCAAAAGCTCTTCCTTTCTTCCCCAAAAAACCTTCTACAACTTAAAAGGCATATGATCTACTAAACCAATAAAATTTCTCTCAAAAGGTCACAATAAGGATTTCGTTATGACAATGGAATTGAAGGTTGCTGTTCTACTTATGATGAAAGTTCAGATTTCTTTCACAAAATGAGAACACACATTATCACAGCTTTAAGTTTAAGAAGCCTAGCTCGCAACCACAGATAAGCTAATCGGTTTAGAATAGAAAAATAGCTATAGGTACAACATAGAAGCGTAAGTGCTAGGTCAAAAATTAAGGCAAGGGAATACAATAAGAGAAAATGTGAAATCAACCGTTATTAAAGAAAAAACAGCACAGGAAAAAAATATTTATATCAAGAGTTGGCTCTGTTTATAAATGACATACCTGCCAAGAGTCTTTCCAAAATCCGCACAAAGGGATCGAATATATGTCCCTTTTGAGCAAGTAACCCGGAATATCAAATTTTGTCTGTAGATGCAGAACATAGAGTTAAGAAGGCCTAGAGTACTTCAACCTCGTAATACATAGGGTCAACCAAATACCTTTCTTGAATGATTAAAACAACAAATCCTTTCTTATGGGAAACCCATCATTAACTTCATCACACAACACATATTGCATTCAAATGTTCAAGAGATACACAGAGAAGAAAGTCAAGCAGTCCCTGGAAGTGGAACTAGTAATTGTATTCCTGCAACATTGTTCTTAAAATAAATTTCCAAATGATGATTACACTGTTGAAATCAGAGGGAAGTTAGAATGGCATCTATTCATTTGGTCAGAATTCAAAAGCTTAAGTGGGTCATAGTATTACCCATGACGCTCATTCATTTATCAGCATTGATATGGTGTAGCCTCAAAGAATATGACTAATCAGATAAATTGGTCATAAGCCGAGTCAAAATGTTGCTGGTAATGGTAAAAGCTTCATGCCTCCATCAACCTAATTTTGACTCTACATAATATCTGGTGAGTTCAATGCTTTCTTGACCATGTAAACGAACTTTTCAAGAATGTTAAATATCATCAACACAAGGTGTAGCTCATCCAATAGTCTAATCCAAGAGGTCCACGGAAGGATATAGATACTGTCTTCAGATAAATCTCTTGGCTATAATACAATTATAATTAATTTGGTAACCTCCCAAATTCCATGATTATTCAACAAAGGTTTATGGAAAGGCGAACCATATGGCACGCCTGAGGCACACCCCGCACTCAAGGGCCATGCAAGCCTGTGCCACACAACTGAGGCATTAGCACTTTGTGAAGGCATCCAGATGGGCAACACGGATTCCATGATCTCAGAGTGCAAGAACACCTCAGGAGCACCCTATAATAGCTCTTTTGGAAATCGAATGTGATCCTGTATTGATAAAGGGATAATCATGAAAATGAATGCATATGCAACATTTTAGGAATATCCAACTAAACTAATACCAACCTGTCACCTAAACTACGCTCAATATCAAAGTGAAAAATTGAAATCCGTCTTGGTGAAAGCTCGACATTTTCTCCTCTTCTTGCTTTCTCATACATCTTCTCACCTCCAACCTATCAAAAAGGTAAAGAAAG
Source organism: Tetracentron sinense (assembly GCA_015143295.1). Taxonomy (NCBI): domain Eukaryota; kingdom Viridiplantae; phylum Streptophyta; class Magnoliopsida; order Trochodendrales; family Trochodendraceae; genus Tetracentron; species Tetracentron sinense. Next base: position 32,490,720 of record CM026568.1, on the reverse strand, counting down.
TCATCAGAAACGGATCTACCAGAATTGCTTTCTGGATACTTAAAGTCTGTCACAATAGTTTCCAATATATTTTTTTTTGATCGGTAATATCAATTTCATAAAAAGAAGGAAGATGCACAAATAGTGAATCTCCAAGAAACAAAACAAACAGGAAAGCAAAATGCAAAAACAACAACACAAATACGTGAAAAAAATCTTCCCTGTACCACTACGCTATCAACTCGCCAAAACCCTATCTCCCCCCACATCAACTTTGGCGGAAATCCAATCCCGCAATAATGCTCGCGAGAGCGGGAGCAAACTCTCTCGAAATTCGACATGGAATTCTCAAACACTCTCTTGTTCCTCTCTTTCCACAAAGACCAAGACACCACCCTTGGAATAAACGCCCAAATCAGCTCCAGCGAGCTATCCAGTGACACAAAAAGCCAACCTGACAACAAATCCTGATAGGACGAGGGGAACACCCAATGAATCCCCAACTGAGAGAGAAAATACGCCCACAGCCTCCTCACCACCGGACAGTGAAGCAACAAATGGTCAACGGATTTCACCTCCACCACACACATATAGCAACGATTGGGAAGACTCCAACCTCGCTTATACAAATTGTCCAATGTCATAATCTTATCCAAATAAGCAGACCACAGGAAAACCAATACCTTCGAAGGCACCCCGTTGAACCAAACCAACTGACTTGGGAACTACGAATAAGGGCCCGGGTTAGTAGCTAGCAAATACGGTTTCACAGAAAACTGACCGCTAGAATTAGCCATCCAAACCCGGCGATCCTTCGCGGACTCATCAATGCGCACTGACTCTAGAAAAGCCAACATATTAGCAAAGTCTTGGACTTCCCAATCGTTTAGCGCCGGGCTAAAAGAGGGACACCACACCACTGATTCCGAACTCCAATATTTTAAAGTTCCGCAAGACATTTCTGAGATGTATAGGGGAAATAAACTATAATTTCTCGTGATAGTTAGATGTGTCACAAGCAAGAATTAAGGACTCGGTTCCAGAGTGTGACTATGCCAATTATAAACCTGTATATAATTGTACCAACCAACTTGATTGATTTTCGTCAATCATGAAATGGCTGCTCATTTTAATACACCCCCTTAAAAGCTGAAACCAAACTGTAACTCTTGAAACTGAGATGAATCAACAGAGTCTAACCCTGCTTAGTCAAAATCTTGAGCACTGAGCAAAAAAAATTATGAATCATTTTATTTCTTGAACAAGTCTCATCAAAGTGTTATCAAATTTTCATTAGATTAATTTCATGGTTTATAATATCAAATTTTCATTAGATTAATTTCATGGTTTATAATTTAGTAATTTACTAAACAACTATTTCAAAATCCTTGATGATTAGTTCCTATTTCCTAGTTTTCCCAAGACATTTCAGACAAATGCCTGATAAAACTTAAAAGAGAAAAAAAGGTCAACAGTAATTATGAATTTCCTGAAATACACAAGATGCAGATTTAAAATGCCTATGGTAGCTATCCTTCATTTTAGGGATAGCTTTTGTATATATGGTCCACCCCTTTTTCTTGCAGTACACTACCCTTATCAAAAAAGAAAAGAAAAAATGCCTGTGGTGGGTCAATGGATAACACTAACAGTGATATGGATCATAGTTACCAAGTATGGGTATAAGATAGCAATGATCCATTTGGGAAGTACGGGTGTTATATGACAAAAATATGGTAAAATCAAAAAATAATTAATAATTATAAATAAATCAAAATCATGATATTAACTAAACAATCATTTAATGCGGAATATGCGTTTAACACGGTAAAAAAACGGCAAAAATACGCGAATTGTACGTGTTTAATACATAATTCGCGTACGAGTATTAAACGGTGATACAGGTATAACACGTAACACGGCAAAAGTACGGATTTTTAAACGGCGACCTCCCTAAAAGTATTATACGAGTACTATACGGGTGTTTGGTAACTATGATATGGATGCAAATGAAGGATAAAATTGGTACTTCTTTAGCCAGGTTTACTTATTCAAATGTTATCGCCTTTTAATCCATAACCAAATGCCCAATCTTTTAGAAGTCCATGTTTTAGATAAATATTTTTGCCCCCTCACATGTATCTATGTTCATAAAAAATGCAAGGATGCTCCTTTATACTTGATTATATCTGCTGACGTTTCTTAATCAGGTCATCATGGAAGATAACTGGGGTGCTTACTTTGATGGCAGAGAACATTGGAGGAACTTGCCATATCTCCCCACAAAAGGATGCAACGGTCTTCTTTATGTCCTCATCTTTGATGTGTTCCCATGGCTCACGTTGAATGACCTACATAAGAGGGAGATGTATTAAGTAGAGAGGGAGATGTATTAAGTAGAGAGGGAGATGCATTAAGTAGACACTCAAAAAGAGTATGAACTAAAAGGTAAAACTAACAGTTCAAAGAAAAATCCATCCCGCCAGACAAAGTTAATGAGAAGCTTACATCTACGAAACTTGAAAGGAATCATGCACAAAAATTCTACACATAGACAGTTGGATGATTAAGCTAAAATATCTGTTGCTGTATATCCTGACTTCTGCTGTTTCCTCTTGCATGTATATACATACTCTGTTTACTCAGTACTTAGCAGTCGCATTTATATGCATGTTCCATTCAGTTATTCGGGGAAGAGGGGTGTGGGTGGTTTGAGAGTATTTTTTCCAAACAGTTGTTTTTGGTGCTTCTTTTTCTTTCTTTTAACATAAGGATGCACTTACCATATCATGGGGGTGGTTTGAGAGAGTATTTTTTCCGAACAGTTGTTTTTGGTGCTTCTTTTTCTTTCCTTAAGCAAAAGGATGCATTTACCTTATCATTGTGCACACACGCACATATTACTTTTGGCCATGTCACCCCACACAACAGTTATACAGTGTTTATATGTAGTAGTTTGTCCCCCCCCCGCCCAAAAAAAAAATAAACACAAAACAAAAAAAAACAAAAGAATCACCTCTGGTGAATATGCTAAACACGATCAAACATGTTGTGGTAAGTAATCTACCTCTTCAAAGGCCAAGTTGTACGTTTTGTGTCATGCTTGGAATTAGAACAAGAAAAATAAATACACATGCACCGCACCACACACACACACACACATATATATATATATATATATATTACTATTGTGGCCATGTCACCCCACACAATAGTTGTACATTGTTTAAATGTAGTAGTTTGTCCCCAAAAAAAGCTAGTTTGTCAATAAAAGAATCACCTCTGGTGAATATGCTATTGTGGTAAGTAATCTATCTCTTCAAAGGCCAAGTTTACGTTTTGTGCCATGCTTGGAATTAGAACATGAAAAATAAATACAGGATGACCAGATCGAATGTTAATTGAAAGTAGGGTGCAGTAGTCGTTAGTTGGAATCAACAAACAGACCGGTGAATCAGCATCCCAAGTTGACGTAGCCTCCCCCAATCGGAAAACTCCACTATAACCCTTAATCATACCTTGAAATCTGCGAACAAACATATTCACAACCTTTATAGAAATTCCAGAGTCAACCAAAGAAATGTTCCAGACTAACTTCAAGATAAACTAATGAGCTTATCCAGGAAGCCTCAAGAAGGGTACATTGCTGTTGAACTATAAATAAAATTTATATATATACACAATCAAAAAAGATATTTAATCAACTATGTCACTGTAAATGTTGCTTAAATCATGCAGGTAATAGCATGCATCCGACCTTATTCAGGTCCAATAATTCAATCTTGTTTAAAATTCCTGGATAAGCATGACCAATATACTAAGATTTAATTCTCAATTTTTTATGAATAGCATATCTTATTCCTCATACTTTGATCAGCCATAAAATTTCTTTTACTTTCTAGGCTTACCCAAATAGGAACAATTTCCATTTTCTTCTCATCAAATATTTTTTTTTCACCGAAATACATGAGAATAGGATAGATTAGATTCAAAAGCATACCTGTCTACCAACTTAGTAGCTTTGCCGACACATACAATCAATAAACCAGTCGCCATAGGATCAAGAGTCCCAGCATGCCCGACCTATAACCAAGACTTAAGTAAGAAGGGCATTTACACTGAAATTCATAACAATCATGCAGGTTCAGTCTAATACAAACACCTTTTGCACTTTGACTAGGCGACGCAGCTTTCCACAAACCGTAAATGAAGTCCATCCTGTCTTGCAATAAGATAGTGTTATCTTATAAAATATATAAAGAAGAGACCACCATTACAATGTTGTGCAACTTGACCCACAGGAAGCACAAGCCTGTTTTGGCATGGAAGCTCATATAACAATTCATTGTGATTCCTCCCATTTTCCACTCATTAGGTGAATATTTTCTCTGATAGCTAAATGTTCATGCTAAGACACAAAATTAAGTGAGATAGTGGGCTGACTGAACATTCTAAACCCGGAGGAAAAAATATAGGGTATTGAACAATAATATTTCCCATTAGTTATCTGAAGATTTTTTAAAAAGAAAATACACTTCCCTTAAGGTTGAAAACTTCATCAATATGGAGCATTGATGATGATGAACAAATGTTGGTTTCCATTTGACAAGAAAAAGGATCATAATATAATTCGTCAAAGGTGGGTTGTTTGACAATTCAGTATCCAGTTTATAGAATCTCACTGATCTTATTACAAGTTATGATGCCAATTACAGAACTGAAACAATAAAATGGGACACTTATTAAAAAGTAAATCAGGCAAACCGAACAGAAGTGCATGTAAAATTAAGTTAAGAAATGAAATCTCTTTGAAATTTTGATTGAAATTATGGTATATTTTGGTCAACTGAAACCTACTTCTCTAATCATGCCCTATATTTTTACCTCCCCAACACAATGAAATCTAAGTTAGGAGGTTCCAGTTCCAAAATTTTGTCAACTGATCACAGAGTGAAATACCATGAACTCACCTTTGGGTTTGTTCACCAGGACAACTGTGCCATATGGGCCGTCCCATCTGGGCGGAAGCTCAGTATTCCTAGTCACTATATAGGGATCCCCTGTAGCAACTTCAGCAGCCTTGTTTGGACCTTTCTTCAAACACTTGAAGAATTCCTCCACTTTCTTCTCCGAAATATCCTTATTCACATCCTTAGCTGAAACAGGCTCTTTCTTATCTTCTTCATCTTCAAAGAAAACCAAACCCTTATCATCCACTTCGTCAACAATCGTATCTTTCTTCTCTATGTTCTTATTCGATTTCTTCCTTTCCTTGGCCTTCGATTCCCCTGGTTCAACAAAAGCCTTATCTAGACACTGATCAGGAAAATATTTTTTCTCCAACTGGTACACCATCCGATAATGCTTCTCCTTCTCCCATGGATAAGCAAACGCGTCGTAAAAGTAGAGTTCTTCTTCTCTTTTGTGCAACGTCGGAAGGTCGACCACCTCCGGCTTCAATTCCACAAACGCCTCCTCGTGGGGTCGGCCATCGTCGGAGTCCGAACCATACATCCTCCTCCTCCTCTTCCGGTAGTACTTCCTCTTCGATTTATCCATCTCCTCCAAATTATCCAATCTAGGTCGTTCTGTTTCCCTATCCGAAGCTTCCGGCGACAGCTTCCGGTCGACCCAACCTGCGAAACCCAGTTCGGAATTGGGTTCCTCGGTGGATTCCGCTTCAGGGGAGTTATCGGATTTCGCTCTATCGAGTCGAGGGGATCTACGGCGCTGGGAGATAGGAGATTGAGCTGGGCGAGAAACGATGAGTTCGTATTGAAGTGGGTAAGGAGTAGAAGTAGTGGAGAAGGAGATTGAAGAGGATTTCTTCAGAACATCGAATCTCAGAGATGGTAAGAGAGACAGAATTCTCGAGGACGCCATTGTTTTCGAACGGAAGAATATCAGAGAAATGTTGGTTAGAGATAGAGATTTCGCCATGAATGTACGATTCTACGAGTGTTTCTGTGAAAGGAGCAGCTTGGGCCAAATGACGAGTTTACCACTATATATATTTTTTTAAGGTAAACTCAATCATACTACAAGGCAATGACTGAAGGCAAAGACAAGGGAATACTCACACCACCCAAGCAAACACACACACCACATGCAAACTCACACACAAACACCACACACATGAGTGCTAGAGAAACGATCTGGTGTACGCGTCTGCAGACTATGAATGGTTTTCCAAGTGGGACAGGACAGATTGAACGGTGGATCCGATACTTCTTTCTTTGAAACCGATAAAGTCGCGGGAAAACCCGTTTCCTCGTCATACAGGAATTTGAATTTCCAATTTTTTTTCATGTGATTTGGGCCCCACCTGAAATCATGCTCTCTTAGAGCATGGTCTCCGCCCTAAGAGGGTCTCAGTAGCAAAGTCCTTCTGTTAAATAGAGAGCTTTTTTACAGCCAACCCAAGAATGCTTTTCTAGATTATCAAGTTGCATTTGTTGTTATGTAGAGAATTCTCCTTTGAAAGATTATGCAATTTTCATTTTGGGAATCTCATGAGATGATCCAATGAGCCATAAACAGTAGGGATTTTACATAATTCAAGTAGCCTGGACAGCCGAGAAGATTTTGATGAACTCCATGAAACCTGCAATCCCAAACATGTAATCAAGAGATAAAAAGAAGTCCATCTGAAAAGTGGGACTCCGCGAATGAGCTGATAGATGATGTATCATAACTGACAAAATGGCGAGCAATGAGTCTTCTAGCTACACTTTCTTTGAAACTCACTTTCTTTATGAGAAAGACATCATGTGTTGTCCTCCATTAAGAAAAAGACAGTTTTTTGCAACACACTCCCTCCAATCAAAAACGAGAGAATCTTGAAAGAACGTGATGCTAGCATTATCCATAAATAATAGTCTCTTATGTCCAACCCATAAGCCAAAGCTGTGGAACTCATGTTTGGCAATGAAAACTGAAGATTTAACTAGCTTCATTTTATATATATATATATATATAGGTCCATTTCTACACAACAGAATGCAACTTTCATGCATAAGATGTACAGATAAATAGAAGTACAGTGCCTCAGGCCCTCAGCTACCACGATAAACATGTCAGCATTTCTTGGCTAGTTCCAGGAACATTCTTCTAGAAGAGCAAACAAAGCAGCTCCTTATGTTCCTAAAAGCATACACCAGCAGGAAACCAAGCATCCTCCATAGATACTGTCACCAGATGAACGAAGATCCCTTCCATCTATTTGGCAATCCTTATAATTCCACAAGAGGTGCAAAGGGTTCTAGAAAATGGTTGATAGGATCAACTGCTGAAAGAAATCCGCCCTCAGACTTCTCTCTTCATAATCCTGATCTAGAGCTTCAACTGATGTAGATGGCTTGGGGCTGCACCAATAGAAAGTGTCAGCCATATGGACCATATATCTCAACCGCCAGATCATGAATAATTTTTTTGGCAAATACAGTCAAATTTCACTCTTAAGTACAATTAGTCATACCATAATGTTATCATTAGTGTTTAAACAATAAAATCTGTGAAAACAGCCCTGAACATTCACAAATGCTCCAAAACTTCCAGTTGAGGAAAGAGTCATTGGGAAAAGAAAAAGACCAATCACATGGAAAAATTTACCTCAGAGAACTTAGATGCCAATATATTTCTCCATGAATCTACCAAACCCATTGGTATTCTTTGGCGAGGGTCCTCAAATATTTAAAGACAATGAAAAATGATGTCGAGTACATGCTGTATTTTGCTAGTCCAAGTACTGAAGGTACTCAAAGAGTAGTTTACATAAATTACTAATTGTTTTATGGAAAAAAGGAACGAGAGAATCAACTCCCTACATTTGATATGGGTGCTACATTGAACAGTCAACTTGATGCTAGAGGTCCATTCTAGCTGGTTAGGATGCTAATGCTCTCTAATGAATCAGCATACAATAGCATTTCACTTGCACATGCATTTAAATGGAAAGGAAAGGAATACCACTATAAAACCCAAATTAATTGTAAAGCATGCATATTTTAATTCACACTTGCATTTAACTGGAGAAAAACAAATATATAATAAACATGCATGCATATTGAAAGGGAACAGGAAAAGAGAAACATACGAACACAAAACAGGTAGCTTCATAATTTAAACTATCAGAAGAAGGAAGGATAGTGATTTTCATAAAGGAAATGAAATGGAAAAAAAATAGCGAAAAAACTAAATTACAAGTGCTATCTGATCTAAACACATTTGATTAAAAGCAATGTTTTAAAGAACAGTCTGGATGACCCGCAAACCGCCCCCTTTAACCAGACCGGTCTGGCTGTCTACCTGGTCTTGCACCCTAAACTGGATAGAACCAGACCCCAAAGTTTGGCTCCGTTGAGCAACCAAACCCAAGAGGTCCGGGTCTGTGCAAATGTGTGTTGTGTGTGTGTGTGTGAGAGAGAGAGTTTAAATTTTAATTTCAAATCAGTACACCCATTAAATAACCCATGTTTTTTTTTCAGGAGGTTCTGGACTTGATACAGTGTCATTACACACTACACTGGGAATTTTTTTACAGATAATCCTATTGTAATTCAGTTCACCAAAAGGTTGTACAGAACATATAAACTACCGTCCAAAATCTAGTCACTAGTCACTGACACGATCAATTCAAAAATATAAAACATCTATCAACATACAACTATTAAGAGTACATCAGAATGATCAAAATACCGAACAATAAGATATATATTGGATGAGGATAGGTTATATGGGACTTGCAACACCAGTATCACCCTATCTGTTCATAACAATCATATGCAGACATATTTCATATCCCTTTACCTTCATTCATTTTCTTAAAAATTTGAAAGCATTTTGTAACATAGAATAGGTGGGATATGTGCTCCAAAATCAATATTTCAATCCTTGATATATCATGCACTGGTTGTAGAAAACATCACTAGTTTGTGGTTCATACATTCATCTTAAATTCAGTTGACATTGCCTTATCATGAGATTGGAAAACCACAACATATACAATTGCTTTCATATTATTAGAATGCTATATTCCTGCAGAGGAAGAATACATTTCCGTGTCAGACATAGTTTCATTTTATTAGAATGCTATATTCCTGCAGAGGAAGAATACCTTTCCGTGTAAGAAATCGTTGAGGAATCGTTCCTGGAGCTAGCATCTTGGTTACATTTGGTGTCTGGAATAGCTACACCACAGAGGAATGGTGAGAGCACTGGATCAGGCGCAGAATCAGGTGTGCTTCCCCTACCATTAGTTGAAGTTACTCCAAGAAAGGAGCTTAGTTCTCGCAGTTCCTTTCCAAGCATTCCTGAATTATCAGTCCACAGGCTTGATCTTTGAGATTTTTTCCTCCGCTGAGAAGAACACAATGCTTAAAGAGGTTATAAATATGAACTCCTATCCACGAGACACATAATATACAATTCAATGATCCCTCACTTGTGTATACCTTTAGAAAATGTGAGTGCTGCACTGTAAAATGTCCAATCATATCCTTCCCTAGATTTGCTGCACACACAGGGCAAACCTGAAAATAGCAACAGTGCAGTGCGAGTCAAGACATCAAATATCAAATATAAATTTATAAATTACAAGACACCCAACACCACATATATACAAGTCAATATCATGATGCTGAATGGAAAAATAATCATCTACAGCAGCCCCTAATTGCCCTGAGGGATTAATGCAAACTAGCTAGTCAAGATCAACAGAATTATGTCAGCATAAATAATTAATTACGCTCAAGATCATTGATTGGATTAAAAGAAACAAATATTATAAAAAATTTAGAATACTCTTCCAGGTAAAATAAAGGATACATAATGATCTTTTTGCAGTTTCTTAATCTAAAGCCGTTTACAATTACAAGTGGCTATTCGTAAGTTCTTTGAAACTGTCTCACTTGTGTATAAAGACAAACTAATATCTTGCACTGGCGTGATCTTTTAAATCTGAATGGCTAACAGAAAAAAATGTTACACAATAGAACTGATTAACATAGTTCACCAACACGAATGGAGTGGAAGTCGGTGCAGAACCTAGTACTGAAGAGATTTGAAACTTGGGAGTAAACAAGAATCGTTATGAGTTATGACGCCCACCAAAGAGAGAATCTGAATAACAAGATGCTGGCTTGCAGCAATTCTTATTAAAACATAGTCAGGAAACATGATAATCGGCACTTCATCGAGCATTATTTTAACAACTCAATCAACTTACTCAAAAGCAAGCTTTGACGTACATGTACCAGCATCTGAATACATACTACAGAAGTTGGTGAAAAATCACTTCAGAAGTGCTTCTGGGAAAGAAATTACAAATAATAGAATACACGACGGCTTAATATAAAGCTTGCTTTAGCTCAATATAAAGATTCATTGACAGAAACATTAACTGAAAGTTATTTTCTTACACTTGCAAGAATTCCACGGCCTATGTTTCATCCAATCAATACTCTAGAAGTGAGGGGCACAGATGAGCTCCTTACCCTGAGCTCAGAATTCCACATATTCATGCACAACTATAATGTAGGTACGAGCTAAATTCCATTAGGTATTTCTCAAGATCATACATCTTATATTTTGTTTTCCATGCAAGTTATAGTGAGTCCAAAGAACTTTGCCTATATGTGTTCTTCAGAAGGAAGGTAACTTTGCCTATATGCATTCTCCAGAAAGAAGGTTGTCACTTTGATTTTTTTTTAAAAGTGTGAACTAAGGTTTGGGAAGTAGTTCATTGCATTGGTAGTAGTTACTACTTATTCATGCCCTTATTTTCAAAAATCATAAATGAGACTTGCAATTCATAGTATCACCAAGTCAGTGAACTTTCCCAACTGGAGCTTGATGATACATGTTGTATTTTAAAGAGGGTTTCGTGTGTTTTACCATGGCCAACAATCCATGCTTTGTGTCACTAGGCCAATATGCCCACAATGCATTGCACATGACCTGTTTTCCATGACATGGCCACATCAGGAAGCATGAGGCCGAAGCAACTAGCTGCAGGGCCTCACAGTCCTTGCGAGTAAGCACCCTGTTTATGGATGCATACAGGAGTCCCCTCACTACAGGTCTATGCAGCCATATTGAATTGTCTCAGTTGCGTGCAACCATGGCTGAACATGCAAGAGACTGTTTCGAACCCATGCGAAGAGCATCTATAGACTGATTCATGTTTCATGAATCATGAAGCCAGGACAACAACCTCTACAACTGTTTCTTCAGGATGATTTTATTAATGTTCTTCGCATAATCATATATATATATATATATATATATATATATATATTATATTTACGCAAGTGTAATTTTCTTCATGTTCAATGAACTTGGATTGACAATTCATTTTTAGACAAGCTTGGGTTGTGACCGTGGTAGAGTGGGACAGCAATTGTGGAGAAGAGAAAGCTGAACAAAAACTATTAAATCAAAAAGAGGAAAAACTGCACAATTTCTAACAATATTCAGCACTCAATGGTTCACTTAATTTAAGAGAACGACGCTCACAATGGTGCAGGAGATAATATCATTTTTATCATCATATATGTGTGCAACCATGCATTCTTTGTGTGCGCGCATATTTATTTGGGTGGCGTCACCAACTTAAATGTGAAAAAACCAATGTATAGTCAAGGCATCCAGGCGAGGCCTAGGTAATTAGGCCTAGCTAGGCAAGGCGCTGCCTAGGCGACACACAGGCGATGCCTCGGCGATAAAAATAATTAAATTATATTTATATATTAAATATATGTTTCTGTAATATTAATATATACACATATTACATAAATAATAGATATATAATTAGTTTGAAGTTTTCTAACTTTTAAGGTGATTTTGAGTGTTGACTTTGGATGTTGCTTTTAAAGTTTAAATGCATCACCTATATCTAAGATAATGCTTTTAGACTTTAAAAGAAGAATTTAAAATAGGGTCTAAGAGTTTAAATGATGGTTTTAAAATGGGAAATGTTTAACTTAACGCCGCATTCCATTGTAGTGGAATGTGCGGTCCGCATTGGTCCATGTCCCCCTTTTTATAACACCCATCAGTTGTGGTTAAGATTCACTCACCCCTAGAATTAAGCAATCTAACCTTAGTTTTTGAAAATAAAAAAAAAATAAAAAAATAAAAATATTTATCTTAATTTTCTTAAGCTTAACCATAGTTAAAGGGGTATTAAAAGGGACATGTGGACACAACATTTGACTACATAGTCAAATGTGTGGTGGGCTAATCACTGCCCTTTTAAAATATGGTTTAAAAGAGAGTTTTAAATGAGTTTTTAAAATAGGGTTTTAAACGAGGGTTGAAAAGAGGATTTTAAAATAGGGTTATAGAAGAAATTTTGTATAGACCGCCTAGGCGACCGCCTATCGTCTAGATGTCTAGGCATCGCCTAGGTGGTCGCCAGTGACTTTCACCCGCCTAGAGGAGCGCCTAGGTAGTTGAGGCCCAAAAACGCCTGGGCGACACCTTGACTACACCGGAAAAAACACAAAAGGAAATGAGTCCTCCAAAATCAAGTCCTATGGACGATTTCAGTGTGTTTAGGCAGTATGTTTATCATGCTATACCAAATAACATACAAAGCAAGAACTAGAGAGAATACAGGGATCTATCATTGGACAGTTTATTCATCAACCAGGATGCCAGAAGGTAGGGAAATCCATTTTCCAAAAAAAAAAGAGTAAAACAAGTAGAATATAGAATTTTACATACTGCATTTTTAGCGTCGAAGCAGTGCTCTTCCTGTAAATGGGTACAGAGCACAGGAACTTCAATATCCACATAACAATAGGGGCATTGAAAGTAATCCCTTGCACCATCTTCTTCCGATTCGTCCAAGCTCAAGTTGTTTTCTGTTTCATATCAAAATAACTCTCAGATAATTAAGATGATTCGGAAATGTAGAAACTAGAAGTTTACAAGTATATAAATAAAGTGGTCAATGAGGGAAGAGAAAGCCCATTATTCATTGTTGCAATAACATCAACATGTACCACTCCCCAGAAAACGACTTGCAACTGTTACACAGTTTCCATGCTTAATTTACATAAAGAAAATAAAAAGTGAAAACCATAAATAAATAAATAAACCTCTCCTTAAAAGGAAATTACAAAACGATATAGAGATCAGAGAGAAGAAAAAAAAAATCCCTATTCTAGCGAATTTCCCCACCCCTCAACCCAACACCCCCCAAATGATAGTTCTGTCCACAAACACTAATCAGAAAACCCAATTGAAAAACCAGTAAAGAACAATAGAATTAAAGAATAAAGTACAAGAAAAAATAAACTTCTACAACTGAAAACAACCACAAAAAATCCAACCCAACTGATGATTTAAACAAATTTGGTACCCAAATGTTTCAGAATTAATGAAATTAATCATAATATTCAAACCCCAAGTCGTGAAATCTCTCCGATAAAATATTTATTGAACTCAAATCCCCAAATTTAGCCGCAAGGAACCCTCAACATCAAGAACAACAGCCAGGCAACCGATTAAGCACATGAACGATTAGAAACCAGAATATTACTTCTATATACAAATATAGATTCGCACTCCAGTACTGTATTTACAAGTTTATCATATATAAATCTTATAAATTCAAGTAAAATAACGACAACAACAACAACAAAAAAGAAGATTTGGGTCGGTACCGGAGTTAAGTCTGGCGGATTTCGTAGAGGAGTGAACCCTGTAAGCCCAGAAATCGACGTCCATGGCGTCACTTTTCCCGGCGAAATGTGTACGTGCTCTTTTCCGGCAAAGGGAGTCAGTTTCCGGGATAAAAGAAAGAGAGATGACAAAATCAGTTCTTTGCTCACTTCGTGGTGGTGGTGTGGTGTGGTGTGGTGCGGTGCTAGCTTTTTATAGAGCGGTCTGCGAGTGTGTAAAGCTTTCCTGACACACAAAAGCTAGGAGGGAAAGTAATGGACTTTTAGGAATAACTCCCTGCTAGTGCTGTCTAATATTTAGGAATACACCTCCATTTTCTGACATTATGATTCAGCAGCTCTAATTTGCTGACAATTTAGTAATGCCCTGAGAATTTCAACCAAAAAACAACCAATTTGGCTTTGTTGTTACCGTGTGCGTTAGCGTTAGGGTGTATTAGTCTCACGTGGGTTGAAAAGTGGACTTGGGGTGTATAAGGGACCATCAATCCTTCTTAAGACATGCTCTTTTGGAGTAATTGCTTAGACTTACACTAATGACACCTTAATGGCTACCTTAGGTCTGGTTTTGTATGTGTTTAGAGAATGTGTGTTATTGTGTTAGTTATATGATATCATTTCAATCAAAAAAAAAAAAGGAGAGTGTTAAACCCAAACGTATTAAGTCAATTTTTTTTTGTAGAGTAGATGCAATACGCGGTATTGCTATCATATAATAAGAAGATGGTTTGATACTTGTTGCCATTGGAAGTTCTAGTATGCAATTAAAAGCTTTAAAATTGAAAATTGTATCCTTATAATGTAGATGGACACACCTCTCAATTGCTCAATATTGTATCCTCCATGGTGTGAATTCAGTTTCGAGTAGTTTTTTTGTTTTTTTTTTTTGCACATTCTAAGTTAAAAGTAAGGTTTTTGATAAGTTCAATAATTTACCAACCTAACTACATAAAAAATTCATGAGCCTTATATCAAACTAAAATAAAGAAGGAGCATTATTTTTATTTTTTTACAAGAGCATTAATCTTGATGCTTCAGTGACCAAAAAAAAAAACTTGATGCTTCTTAAAATATAATGGATCTAATTTTTAGTGGTCTAAAGTTGATACAATATCAATAATAGAATAATTATATTAAAAGCTTTTATATAGGAGGGTCTAGTACTAATGTGTGAAAAATAAGAGGATTGATTTCTGACATTAGAAAATAGAGGGGCTAAATGTGGAGAGGGTATTCATAAAAGGCCCTAAAGTAATAACTGAAACGTGGCATTCCAGAAAATTTTAGGAAATGGTGAATTCAGTCTCGTGGGGGAATTTTCTTCTTTTGGGAAATGGTGGTCTTTGAGAAGTAAAGGCACGGCGTATTTAGTGCACGTAGAAAAGAGGTCACAAGCTTTTTCATAAACTTTTTGGTAGGGTGACAGACATTTCTTGTCACCCAAGGAAAGTGATTTGTATTCACGAATAATGTATGCGAGTGTTTGCCATTTTTCTTTCTTTTGTGAATGGCCTACTGGCATTTTTGACACTTTTTTCTTTTGGCTTCGGATATAAATCACTACGGTTAGTGATTAGTACGGTTAGTGGTTAGCTCAGGGATTGAAACTCTTGCTCGGGTGATCAGATCCGAGAACTCCCTCAAAAAGAGAGGCCACAACCCCACCACTAGTGTTAGAGGTGGGTTGTTGTTTTGACAGTTAGCTAGAATTTTGTTACTCCTCGTTACAAAATCCTGAATTCCTAATTCCCATGTTAAATTATGGGTGTTGCTACAAGCACCCAACAATTTCTTACCATACATTAAAATTTAAAAAAAACATATATTTTATTTTAAGAGGTCCTTCCCTATGCGCACCCAAACCCCCTGAACTAAAATGGGTTTTGGTTGGGACAGGGGTTTTGTTGGGATTTGGGACACTTGCAGAAAATTGGGAAAACAATGTTGTCGTCAATGTCCAGAGGGGTAGGGAGAAGGGTAGGGATAAGTGAAGGGTTAACAAATTCAACAGCTTGCCAACCAGTGAGGTTCTGGAATTGATGGGTGGAGACTTGGTAGAAGGTGTCACTTCACTTGGTAGAAGGGTTAACAAATTCTTGAACCAATTGTAAGATCCTTTGTGCTCTTCTTTGGATTCTTTCTTGTGATCTTCATCGTTTAAAAATCAGTTGTACGGACAATTGATATTTAAAGTTAGGAGCCAAATCCTCTACAGTGATAACCAGATTTGGCAAATCCGGTTATCACCCCTTGAGGTGGCCATGTGCCCCTTTTGAAACCCTTTAACCGTGGTTATGATTCACTCATCCCTAGGGTTCACCCATCCATCCTTGGTTTTTTTTTTTTTAAATAATAATTCTATTTTTAAAATTAAAAAACTGATTTTAACATTAAAAAAATTCTAAAAACAGTTTTTTTTTATTTTAAAAATATAATTAATATTTAAAAAAAAAAACCAAGGATGGGTAGGTGAACCCTAGGGGTGGGTGAATCATAACCACGGTGAAAGGGTTTCTATTGGATGTACATCATGTTGTACCTTTGGTGATTGATTCAAAATTAATTAAATAAAAGAATTAAATATTAATTTATTTAATTTTACTATAGCCATTAAAGGCTTTAATAGTAGGAAACGTTTTAAAAGTTTATTATCATAATTATTAGTCACTAATCTGACAGTTTTAGAATTCCAAAAACCTATTTAGTTTTCTATATATATCATATGTAATATCCCCTCTTTTTGTAAAAAAAAATATTAGAAAAGGGTTTTCTCAACTATAATATTTTCTTATGTTTGAGAATTTTTCTTTTGAGAGATTGTTGGATAAGAAACAGAGTAAGGTGTGCGACTATAAGTTATGCATGCCTATAGTCAGGGTTAGATTTGTGTGGAGCTGTTGTATCCTGGAGGCATCGTGTCTGTCAACCCAGTGCATTTGTGGGGGGCGCGAAATGTCTTAAAGAAAGCGACGTGATCTGCGCCTCACTTCACACGAACTACCAATGTTCTAACAATTTTTCAAGTGCAGGAATTTCTGAAATAAAAGTTATTATTTTGTTCGAGTTCTTCAAAGACTGTAATTTGTGTTGGATAGCGATTCTAGGTAATTTATCCCTATGGGAACAACAATTTTAAGACATTTTGTTTCAAAAATCCTGTAATTGCTATAACCCAATAAAGATTTGATGAGGAAATAATGGTGTTTTCGGAGAGAGAGTGGTCGTGTTGATCATCGGTGGTGGGGAAGGAAACACGCACTCTGCTATGCAGCAATCACCCTTATGTGATGCCGATCATCGGATGGACAGTCCAACATTTCTGTATTCAGGGAATTGAAATGCTTTGCTAGTTTATTGTATGGTATAATCTGGGTCTTCTTTACTTTGGTGAAGGCTAAACAACCTGCACTTCCGTATTGTGTACCATTGGATACATGGATGTTCGATACATATGGAATGGGAAGTCAAACCTCTGTTGGAATTTGACGAATCTAAGATTTCTACCACATCTGTCCGAGAATCAGAACGGCATGGGAGGTGATGTGATTTGCCAAGGCCGCAGATCTTCTTATATTGAAGAGTAATACTTAGAAATACAAGAGAGATCAAAGTTCAGAAAAGGAGGACCTTCCAGTGGCGAAGGAGAAGTCTTCAATGGCTGTTATGCTTTTTCTTTAAAAAACCATAAGCATGAAGGATGGGTTCTCTACGGTGTTGAGCATATACACACTACCATAGTGTATTATTGCTTATTTCTTTGTCTTATTAGCTTTAAGCTTTAAGAGGGGGACGTTATAAAAGATGGTGGAAGATAATTTTATGAGTTTTCTTAGTGTGTTGGGCACACACTTAGGTAATATGGTGTGAAGGGCATTATTTCGGTGTCTTAACTCTCATGTACGTTCTTTGGGCTTTGCTTTATATGCTATCTTGTGAAACAAGTCAAGCCAAGTGGAGCCGAACAAGTCTTCTGGTTAACCCGAGAAAAAAATGCACACACATTGGTAACACTCCAATGAACGGTCAGATTTTTTGAAATTTTTTTTTTTATATTTTTAGTTGATTAATTACTTGTGAAATTGCATGCTTTATTTTATTGTCATATATGATCATATGACTTAATAAATTGCAATAGTTATAAATGGTTTGACACAAGTAAGGGAATAAATTAAATGAATATATGAAAATTGGAGATGTGAAATCCTTATTTAAAAAATTTTAAGATGTGTGATTGTTTAGTTATTGTGAAAACTAAATAATCTTAAAATAACAAAAATTAGGATATGTCATATGGAGATATACTTTTATTGTTTTAGTATAAATAATGAGGTATATAGAATTTAGATCTTGATCTATAAAGTGAGTTAGAATTAAGAAAAGATTTTTGAAAATTCTTTTCATTTTAATTCTAAAAATAGTGGGGGTAAAAAATTCAAGGTCTAAATAAAACTAGTATTTTAATACTACTAGTGTACACTTTTCTTCAAATGAAGAAGATAGTATAAAGAAGAATATGAAGTTTGGAAAGGTAGAAAGCCAAATTTAAATTATTTCTAAACATGAGATATTTAGCAATGGTCAGATTTAATTATCCTAAAATAATTAAATTAGGACCTAAATCTATGAGCTGTGCTTTTATTGGTTATGCGATTAACAGTAAAGCATATAGATTCTTAGGCATTGAAAATAATGTTATATTTGAATCAAGTGAAGCTAATCTTTTTATTTTTAATTCTGAAAATAGTGAGGGTTTAAAACTAATGATTTTAGTTCTAAAACTCTTGTATTGATTAAATCAGATGAGACTGAAATTGAAAGAGTAAAAGAACTAATTTTTTTTTAAAGATTTTGGATCTGGCTTTTATCTCTATATGATAGAGAATAGTTGTATTTCTTTAAAAGAGGTATTTGAGTCACATGAGTCTTCTTTTGGAGAGAAGCCGTGGAAAATAAAATGGTTTCAATAATGTCTAATCATAATTGAACATTACTTGTTCATCCTCCTAAAATTAGAACTATAGATTGTAAGTGGGAATTTAAAAAGAATTTTAAGGCTGATTAATCTATAGAAAAATATAAGGTTAAATTAGTAGCCAATGGATTTAAGTAAAGAGAATGAATAGATTATTTTGATGCATATTTACCTGTATCAAGAATTACATCTATTCGAGTATTTTTTTTTCTATAACATCTATATATAATTTAATAATTCACCAAATAGATGTTAAAACAACATTCTAATTAAATGGTGATTTAGATGGAAAAAATAATTTATATGGATTGATAATAACTCATGGATATAGTACAAATGAAAGTAATATGAATATATTACAAATATAATGGTGATTGTAGAGTAATCATTTGTCTATATGTAAATGATTTACTGATTTTTGGAACAAATCAAAAAAATCATAAATGAAACAAAAGAATTCGTGACATCCCAATTTGACAAGAAGGATATTGAAGAGATAAATTATTATCAAAATACAATTATTACGATTATAGTAATATTTGTACTCCAATTGATCCTAGTATTTATCTATCACCTAATGAAGGAGATAGTATAAACTAAAATGAATATGCTAGTGTAATTGGAAGTTTGATATATGCTATGAATTGTACTCATATGCAGTCGGAAAATTAAGTAGATACACTAGTAATCCCAATAGGGAGCATTGGGATGCAATTAGCAAAGTAATTAAATATTTAAATATATTTAAAGAAAATCATAAATTCTGATTTTTATTATGGAAGATACCCTTCTTAAATTGAAAGGTATAGTAACGCTAATTGGAATTATATTTCTAATGAATATAAAATAACAAGTGGTTATATATTCATTATTGGTAGTGGTGATGTTTCTTAATAATGTAAGAAACAATTGGGTCTATTTTTACTATGAAATCGACAAAAATTGCTCTAGCTTAGCAGGAGAAGAAGCTGAGTGGCTTCAAAACTTTTTGTTCGATATTCCTTTTGGAATAAAATTATCTCTGTAGTTAAAATTAATTGTGATTGTAATGTTATAAGTAGAGCTAATATCATTCGATATAATGGTAAGTCTCGAATTATATTTGAGAAGATTTCCAAAATTATATTCAAGAGAATTCCTATGAGATGGAATTATATTTGAGAACTCCTATGAGATGGAGTTATATCTGAAAATGAAATCAGATGGCCAGAAAATTTGGCAATTCCCTTTACTGAAGGCCTAGTAAGGGAAGAATACATTGAGGGGAATGAGACTTAAGCTAATTGAAAATAAACCAACTGTAATGGTAACCCAACCTGAAGACTGGAGATCCTAAGAACAGGTTTAATGAGAAGAACAAGTTACAGAGTGGTTTGAGGTGAAGCACTATAATAGGAGAATAATAGTAATAATATTATTACTTCCCAAGTCTCTTCCTATGGTGTGAATAGTGCATAAAGTATGTGACGATTAGAGGTTGAGGGTTTCCTCTTAATGAGATCTATAGCTCTATTGAGTGGGATGTAGAGTCACATAGGCATCCTTGATAGACTCACCTATATAAGTATGGAAGTGGGGTCGCTTCCTATGAGAAATTGGCTATTTTTCTAGAGCACTTATTAATCTGGGATAAAGCACATGGCCGAAAAGTGCTGGCTTAGACACCTGTAGACTCTGTAAGAGTTAATGTGTTTAAGGTATAAAGACTCATCACTAAAAGAGCTCAGTTTTGAATACCAAGATCTATGATCTATGGTAACTGAGTATCTGGTGAGAATTTTACTTTAAACTATGCAAAGGTTCAAATCTATGTGACACATTTTGCTTATGCATTAAATCTAATTTTACCTAGCAACTTTATTTTTTCTTCGCGGTTT
This sequence comes from Tetracentron sinense, assembly GCA_015143295.1. NCBI lineage: Eukaryota > Viridiplantae > Streptophyta > Magnoliopsida > Trochodendrales > Trochodendraceae > Tetracentron > Tetracentron sinense. Next base: position 32,470,204 of record CM026568.1, on the reverse strand, counting down.
TATTATTTTTGAATCAAGTGGGGGATTGTTATACCTTTGGTGATTGATTCAAAATTAATTAAATAAAAGAATTAAATATTAATTTATTTAATTTTACTATAGCCATTAAAGGCTTTAATGGTAGGAAACGTTTTAAAAGTTTATTATCATAATTATTAGTCACTAATGTGACAGTTTTAGAATTCCAAAAACCTATTTAGTTTTCTATATATATCATATGTAATATCCCCTTTGTGAGCATGGGATCTTCCTACCCACTTTCACAATTATATGTTTTGACTTGAGTCGCCACCTATTCATTCTTAGGGATAGGTCCCGGGTATTTGTTTGTTTGGATAAGACAAATGGTCTTTACAGAGTTAGGGTAAGCGGTTCGATTAAGTCCCGGGGAAGGTGTTAGGCACCCCAAGACCCCTGTTTTATAACGGTTACCTACTCCCTAAACTTAAGCCAATTATAATCTCAAAGTTTAATTAGAATGTCCAAAGTTTTTAAGTAAGTGCTAATCCAAGAAAATAGAAAGCTAGATGGCTAGGGTCGAACCCGAGTTGGGTTGCCTACGTACTCACATGGTGAGATCAGACCGAGCGTAGTACATGAACCCGTGCCGAGGCTAGGGGGGAGTGTGTGTGTGCATAGGATGGTCAAAGGGTCTAGCCTAGAAGGCTATGGTTTAGTTGACCGGGGAGGTCAAGTGCACAAGTGTTAAGTCTAACCGTGGTTAGAGGGTATTTATCCATGGTTAGATGAGCTAACCAAAGCTAAGGAGGTCCTACAAGTCTCTTTTTGGTATTTTTGTATTTTTTATATTTTTTGAGATTTTTGGGGATATTTGAATGTTTTTTATATTTTGGTTATATTTGAATGTTTTTGGTGTTTTGAGATTTTATCATGTTTTTGGTGTTTTGAGATTTTATCATGTTTTTGAATTTTCATATAAGTAAGGTTTTGACAAACTTAACTAAAGTCAAATTTAGTCCAAGAGTTTGGCTAAAAGATTATAGTTTAAGACATAAAGAGGGATGTGCCTTATGAATAGTAAATGGTCTATTACCAACACCTATTTTGTTGGATTGATGTTGATAATAGATCAAATACCATTGTCTTTAGTATGAAACATTTTTAAGAATGTCCTCTTTAAGTCCTTACACCATCATTTATCTTAAGTCCTTAAACCATCACCTACTCATTCAACATAGAACATGAAGGAAAAATAAAGAAATGAAAGAAAATGAAAACTCATCATCTCCCTTTTAAGGTGGTTCATTTACACCATTATTAATGATGTAATGTTGCTCTAAAGAATGTTAGGGAGGGGATGAGCTTTCACAAAAAATTCTAGAAAGAGGACTAGAATCTCAAAAGAAAACAAAATGAAAAAGAGAGGTATAGCTTTAGCTTCCACTCTCTATGGGCATACCCATATCCACACTTGTGGGTACATAAAAAAGAAGAAAATATGTACATGGAAAGGAAAAGAAAAAAGGAGCATCTCCTTGCCTTTGATATGGGGTCCCTCTACACCATTAGATCGGTGTAGAGAGGCCCAACTATGCTTGAGAAATGAGAGATCAAGAATAGAGAACCAAATAAAAAAAAAGATAAAAAAGAAGAGAAAATGAAAGAAGGAGTGTCTACTCCTCAAAGAATTCTCCTTCAATGCTCCAAGGGGAAGAGTTTTAGAATCCACAAAGGAAGAGAGTTAGTGAAGAACTCTAAGCTTTTAGTCTTAGAATTCTTTCCAAACTCTAAACCTTAGTTTCTTCTCCCTTCTTCAAACTCAAGAGAAACACAAGTGGGTGGGAACCTTCTAGGGGTCTTGAGGGATGGATCTAAGGAGCTAAGAGATTGGTATTTATAGGAAAACTAAGAGGTTGGGTTGTGTCTTTTACATGGGGGATAAAAGGAGCTAGTGGGTAAAGACTTGAGTGTTGTAAGGTGAGTTGATAGATTGAGTGTTGTAAGGAGTGTAAGAGAGTTGATGGTTGAGTATTGTAAGGAGTGTAAGAGAGGTGTAAGAGAGTTGGTGGGTTGAGTGAATTATGAGTTATATGGGTATGAGTTCTAGGATATAGGGTGTAAGAGAGGTGTAAGAGAGTTGGTGGGTTGAGTGAACTATGAGTTATATGGGTATGGGTTGGTGTAAGAGAGGTGTAAGAGAGTTGGTGGGTTAAGTGAACTATGGGTTATATGAGTATGAGTTGTAGGATATAGGGTAGGTGGATATGGATATACGGATTAGGTCTTATGAATCATGAGTTATTAGTAGATGGGTCATGGGTTATGATTATTGGATTTTGACTATGACATTTGGGCTTGGGCTATGGAAATAGGCTTTGGCTTTGGCAATTGGGTGATTGGATATTTGGGCTTGACTACTTGGGTTGGGTAATGAAATTAGGTAATTGAGTTTGATTGAGTTGTTTAGGTATAAGTTTGGTCAAATGGGCTTGGGCCTTGGGTATACCTAGGGCTTATTAGGGTTAGGCTAGGGCTACCTAGGGTTTGGGTTTAGGACTACCTAAGGTTAAGCTTAGGTTAACTAGGGTCTTAACTAGAGTTTAGTCCTATGATTAAGGGTTTACCTAGGGTTTGGTTTGGACCATGGCTAAATTAATTAACCACGGTTAAGGGGTGTAAAAATAGGGTGCTGACACCCTCTTTTTGTAAAAAAAAATATTAGAAAAGGGTTTTCTCAACTATAATATTTTCTTATGTTTGAGAATTTTTCTTTTGAGAGATTGTTGGATAAGAAACAGAGTAAGGTGTGCGACTATAAGTTATGCATGCCTATAGTCAGGGTTAGATTTGTGTGGAGCTGTTGTATCCTGGAGGCATCGTGTCTGTCAACCCAGTGCATTTGTGGAGGGCGCGAAATGTCTTAAAGAAAGCGACGTGATCCGCGCCTCACTTCACACGAACTACCAATGTTCTAACAATTTTTTAAGTGTAGGAATTTCTGAAATAAAAGTTATTATTTTGTTCGAGTTCTTCAAAGACTGTAATTTGTGTTGGATAGCGATTCTAGGTAATTTATCCCTATGGGAACAACACATCATCTTTGCCTGATTTTTCTCCAAGATTGCCTCCCATGAGATTCACAAAGATAATCTATACATCGGAGATATAACTTTCTTTATCTATTTGGGATAGTTTCTATTCTCTTATGTACAACTATAACACTTCCATGTATAGTTGATAGTCCTTTCATGGGACTGAATACTAGTTATATATACACTTCGTGTGATCCACAATGGAGACACAATTCCACCATTATTATCTATTATGGTATCAGAGCCGAACCTCTGTATTTTGTCAGTTTTTTTCCTTTGATTGCTGATCATAGTTGCTCCAAATAAGAGCAACCTATAGTCCAAGAATGTCAACTTCTTTGGATATGCTGAACCTCTCCAATGTCACGATAAAAGTTGGATCGAGGAAACTATATCTTGTATCGTAGTCAACTACTCCCAATACTCATCAGCACGGAAATGATTGAGTTCATTGATGGCTCATGTCCAACCCCACCTATGACTATTGAAAACAAAAATCCTGATGCAGGTAAGAGCCCTACTTCCCCTAATCTGGCATATCTTACTTGGCGTAAAAAGGATCAACTTCTATGGAGTTGGATCCATGCAACCATCACTCTGGTTGTATTCTCACAAGTGGTACGATTTACCACAGCTAAGGCTACTTGGTTGGCTCGAGAGAGAGTGTTTGCCTCTCACACTACTGCAAGACAATTTCAGATTCGCACTGAGTTGCAATCTATCAAAAAGGGACAAATGCCCATTAGGGATTATCTAGAAAAGATAAAATCTCTAGCAGATGAACTTTCTACTATACAACAACCATTCTCAAAAAAAGACTTGGTTTTTTGTGCCTTGTACGGATTAGATTTTGATTATCATCCTTTCATCACCACTATCACAAATGGTGAGTTGCCCTCTTTTGAGGAGTTATACGGCATGCTTCTAAGCCAAGAAATTAGGCTCAGTGAATACCAGAATTCGCATGCTACATTCGCCTTATTCACCACTCGAGGTCGTGGTCGTGGACCTCGTGGTTGTGAAAACACTAGAGTGAGAGGTCGTGGGCGTGAACAATGATAACATTACTACCAGCATCGCCCCAACGCCCCTCATGGAAATCAGCACGACACAGCTGGTCCTACTCACACAAATCAGCCACTGGTTGTATGTCAAATTTGTGGAAAAAAATGGACACACCGCTCTCACATGCCGGAATAGGCACAACTATTCATATCAACAGGATGACCTTCCCATGTCGTTTAATGCCATGAATCTCTCATCTCAAGGGTATGATCCCCATTGGTATCCAGACACGGGTGCAACGAATCATATGACGGCTAATGGGTAACTCTCTCACTCAACATTCTGAATACAACAGCACATATCACATTCAAGTCGGGAACGGTACTATTCTTTCTATTTCTCATATTGGTGATACTACTCTGTACACTAAGAATGCTTCAATTATTTTGCAATATATCTTACTTGTGCCCCATATTCAAAAGAATCTCATTTCAGTTGCCCGTTTTACTCGAGAAAATGACTGTTTTCATCTTTTCTCCATGGGGTTTTTGAATTAAGGATTGACAATCGGGGAACATTCTGTATGAAGGCAAGAGCAAGGGTGATTTATATCCTATACCAGCTACTATGGATTCAAAGGATGGTTCAATCTCAAGTGACAAGTTTGCAGGGATGGTTTCTGAAGGGACGTCGGCGCCAATGTGGCACAATCGGTTGGGACATCCCAACTCTAATATACTAGGATTTTTATTTCGAAATAAGAACCTTTCAATTTCTGGTAGTTCAGTACCTCCTCAAGTTTGTGAAGCATGCTCAGTTAGTAAGAGTTGTAAACTTCCATTTAATTGTTCTGAACCCAAGTCTATGAATTTATTTGATTTGATTCACACTGATTTATGGGGTCCTTCACCGACTCCTTCTTGCAATGGTTATCGCTATTATTTGATCTTTGTCGATGATTTTTAGAGATTTACTTGGCTTTATCAGTTAGTGCGTAAATTTGAAACTATGGATCACTTCATACAGTTCAAAACAATGGTTGAGAATGTGTTTGGCAAAACAATCAAAACACTTCAATCAGATGGTGGTCGTGAATTTGATAATCGACCCCTCTCTAATTATCTTCGTGCTAATGGGATCCTTCATTGACTTACATGTCCACATACTCTTGAACAGAACGGCGCAGCGAAACGTAAGCATAGATATCTTGTTGACACTGGGCTCACTCTTTTATATCAATCTAGATTATCTAAAGAATTTTGGATGGAAGCTTTTACAACATCATGTTTTCTCATTAATAGACTTCCAACATCAGTGCTCAATAACAACTCTCCATTTGAGGTGCTTTATGGAAGAATGCTGGTTTATAATGTGCTCCGGTCATTTGGGTGTCGGTGTTATCCTTACCTTGCACCAAATCACGCGCACAAACTTGATTTCAAGTCCAAACCATGCATCTTCATAGGCTATCCATCTAACCAAAAAGGTTATCGTTGCCTTGACAACACCATGGGCCGTGTTTATATCTCTCGCCATGTTATATTTGATGAGCATTTGTTTCCTCTTGCAGAAACTGTTACCCGAACCACTACTACAGCAACTTCATCGGACTCTCGACAGTGGTTCCACCCAACCGAACCAGCACCTGTCCTTGGTCTCCTAGTCACGTCTCTCCTACAACCTTGCAACATAGTTTCACCTCCAATTGTGTCCACATCTGCTACAACCATTACCTTGCCCACTTCCTCAACAGATCAGTCCATATTGCAACATGGTATTACTCCATCCAATACACCACTGTCCCCATCTCTAATATCATCTCCTCCACCTTCCTCACCTATGACCATCTAGCCCTCACCTATTACAACACCTTTAACATCACTAGTATCACCTCCCCCCACCCATCATTTTGGACTCGCCCTCCACTATCACCCCCCCCCACCATCACCATCTCTATCTCTTCCAGCTGCCCCATCTCGTCATCCTATGACAACACGGACACAAGATGGTACTCACAAGCCTAAATTATGTTTCAGCAGCTGCCACTTGCTTCCTCAATGCCTATCTTCTATCCTTGAGTCCCATAGTATGGTGGAGTCCACTTGCTACTCTCAAGCAGTTACAGATTGTCGATGGTGTGTGGCCATGATCGAGGAATTTGATGCCCTTCTAAAAAATAAGACATGGTCCTTGGTTCCTTCTTCTTCCAAACAAAATATTGTTGGATGCAAATGAGTTTTTAAAATCAAGAAGAAAGTCGATGGGTCAATTGAACAGTTCAAAGCTCCGCTAGTGGCAAAGGGGTTTAATCAAGAACCTGGCCTTGACTTTGATGAGACATTTAGCCCGGTTGTCAAGCCCCCTATAGTTTGCCTTGTTCTATCTTTGGCCATTCAACATGAATGGCTGATTCGTCAGCTTGATGTTAAAAATGCGTTCTTGCATAGTGACCTTAGTGAGGTAGTTTATATGCATCAACCCCCTGGATTTGTCGACTCTGCACACCCTAATCATGTGTGCCTTCTACATAAAGCACTCTATGGGCTTCAGTAGGCTCCACGTGCATGGTTTGATCGTATAAGCTCTTATCTTCTCAAGCTTGGTTTCTTTTGCAACCAAGCCAACTCTTCCATGTTCATTCTTCGAGGTGCTCATGGAACTGCAATCCTCTTGCTCTATGTTGACGATATAATATTGACTAGCGATAATCCTTCTTTCATCCAACATCTCATTGATAGCCTACGATCAAGATTTGAAATTAAAGATCTTAGATTGCTACATCATTTCCTCAGTCTTGAGGCTTGACGAAACTCTACTGGACTTTTACTCACTCAAACGAAGTATGCGCTTGATCTATTACATAGTGCCAATATGATTGGGGGCAAACCCTGTGGCTCTCCAATGCCTGTTGGCTCCAAGTTATTTGCTTACGATGGCTATCTCATCATTGATGTTACATCTTATCAAAATATTGTGGGTGTACTACAGTATCTCATCACTACTCGCCTTGACATTACATATGCTATTAACCAAGTGTGTCAGTTCATGCATCAACTTCGTACAAGCCATCTCGCTGCTATCAAGCGCATTCTACGATACATCAAGGGCACACCTTCTTTTGGCCTCCACATCAAATGGAACACTGATCGTCAACTTCGGGCTTTCTCCGATGCCGATTGGGCTGGGTCACTTGATGATCGACACTCAACTACAGGTATGTGTGTGTTTCTTGGACCCAATTTAATCACATGGCTCGCCAAGAAGCAACATACTGTCTCGCGGTCTAGCACTAAGGCTGAGTACCGTGCTCTGGCTACTGCTGTTGTAGACATCCAATGGCTTACTTTTCTCTTTAGAGAAATGGTTGATCAGCTTTCATGTCCACCATCAATCCGGTGTGACAACCTTAGTGCTACATATCTTGCATCCAACCCAATTCTCCATGCTCGAACCAAACGTGTGGAGATTGACTATCACTTTGTTCGTGAACGCGTTACATGTGGGTCACTTTGGGTTCTCTTTCTTCCAAGTGTTGACCAAATTGCTAATGTCTTTACCAAAGGACTTACAACTCCACGATTCCATGCTCTACGTCACAAGCTGACCGTCCGAGATGCTCTCCCGCTCATCTCGAGGGAGGGTATTGGACGTACATCATCTTTGCCTGATTTCTCTCCAAGATTGCCTCCAAGAGATTCACAAAGATAATCTGTATATTGGAGATATAGCTTTCCTTATCTATTTAGGATAGTTTCTATTCTCTTCTTTGTTCTCTATTTTGTGTACAACTATAACACTTCCATATATAGTTAATAGTCCTTTCATGGGACTAAATACTAGTAATATATGCACTTCGTGTGATGTACAATGGAGACACACAATTCCACCATTATTATCTATTAGTTTCAAAAGAGGACACGTGGCCACCTCAAGGGGTGATAACCGGATAGAGGATTTGACTCCTTAAAGTTAATGTACAACTTTATATAGTGTACAAAAGATCCTAGCTATCCAACACCCAGGCCACAGGGAAGAGCACAAACCATTTGCTTCCTGAACCAACCCGCACACCCGTGTGGGTTTGGTCTTCTGCATTCCCTTCTGTACGTACTCACTTTTAGTGTTTGGTGTTCATGGTGGGTCAAGACTAGAGAGAATAGTCTGCCCCAAACACAATAATAGTGGCATCAACTTGAGCAAGCAAACAACACTTGATCGAATTACGAACCGTAAACTCGGAGGTCTCGGGATCGAAGTTGGGGAAGGACGAACCGTAAACTCGGAGGTCTCGCGATCGAAGTTGGGCTCCCCACAATCTCGGGATTGGGAGTTTACTTATGCATCACGTGATACTAATCTCAGTCTGGCCCAGGATACCCCCGGATAGCCCGGATTTTTAAAAAAAAAAAAACACTAGAGCAAAGCATACAATCTCAAAAGCTACAATAGGGGTGAATATATAGCAGCTATGCTAGTGCTACCTAAAGGTATGTAAGAAAGTAGTGCCCATCTTCTCAATTCTCCCGAAATAGCGCAACACATCCCCTTGCCCACTGACACAAAAGCACAACTTCTCTCCCCTTTTGGCATGCGGTTCCGAATAAGACCCCTCTTCGAATATCTTCATTTATAAACTTGAAGGAGATGTGTTTGGTTACAAATTCTCATTTGCCCGTCACAAGACCAACCCGTATAACATGTCTAAGTGAAACCAAGATGATTTTTTTGCACAGGGTTTCGTCCAGGAAAAGAAAACACTATGGTAGGCAGTGCGTATATAATGTTTGACGTTATACACACTCCCTAAAATCAAGTCAGTAGCAAACACTACTATAATGCCGCATGCCCCATGTAAAACAGCAGTGCACAACTCATAATCCGTAACCAAACACATCTGTTATGGTTCTACTTCTACATGCATTCATTCCCCTTGCTTAAACTAAATAACCAGAATCAAAATCAATATCTTTTATTTCTGACCAATTTCACTGTCATAGGAGTCGCTTAAATGCACTATGAAGGAATTTAATGATGAAATGGGTCATGAACATGTTAGAACACACAAAAAAACGCGCGCACAGAGGCGATTGTCTTCTCCATCAAATTTATAAGTTTTTCCAAGTGTTGTATTTTATTCAATCACGTCTTGTATATATAGTGTAAACTCAAATAACAAACAAAGATAAAATTTGAAGAAATAAAGAAAAGTGAAAGGACATAGTTTCGGTAAGAAATTAACTCTTTTAAGTATAATCTAAGCCTACTATTACACCACTCAATCACACACATTACTTACAATATTCTTAACTCTAATGCATGAACCCTACCATACATTCATGTCTAACTCCTTATTTCACGACATACGACGAAAAACACTAATGATATTATTACAAATGATCACATTACTGATAATAATTCTGATAGTGACGACGAAAAAAAGACAATGATATAGTTGTTGCAGATATAAAACATGAAAAGTAGTGATCGGACCAGAAGCGCTCAATTCCCTTCGCGTATATGATCTCCGCCTCATGATTTTAGGCTTGGAGAGCCTTCCAAAATCATAATAAGTCGTTTAGCGAAGCTACCCATCTCATGAAAATGGGAGAGAAGCCCAAAGAAGATCTTTTGCAGCCATTGAAAACAGATGGACAAGCTTATGAATCTAAGAGCAGCAGCCATGGGAGAAGAAGAGAAGCAATAGAGGGCTAATTTATGAAGAGACAATTGTTTGAGGAAGCAAGGAACTAGGGAGGGACATAAATATACATAAGAATACCCTAGAGAGGTGGAAAAACAGGTGGTAGTAGAGAGACTTTATCGAGGTAAATGTATTACTGTGGAGCACGCATACTGTAGAGACAGTGCACGTTTCTCTTTAGTGTACAGTCCCGGCACATTTCCACTAAAGAAAGACAAAGGATAGAAAGGAATGCAAAATGAAGGACAGTGGAGGGTTTATAGGGTTTTGGAAGACAAAGCATGGTATCTCAAAGGTGAGACTCTTTTTAAAGTATACCCCCCAAAAGGGTCGTCTCTATGTATGTTGTTTGAATTTCTCTTCTTCATTTCTTTGGTCGGTGGACCTTTTTGTTTTGGGTTATTGTCAAAAGGAAAGAAATAAAAAAGATAATTGATACACCTGTTTTTTTTTTAAAACCAAATCTTCTACAATGATAGCCAGATTTGGCAAATCCGGTTATCACCCTTGAGGTGGCCGCATGTCCCTTTTGACATCCTTTAATTGTGGTTAAGACTCACCCACCCTTAGGATTCACCCACTATTGACTTTTAGATAAAAATAATAATTCTATTTTTATATATTTTAATAATTAAAAACCTTAAATATATTTTTTTAATAATTAAAAAGACTTAATATTTTAAAAAAAAAATACTAAGGGCGGATGAACCCTAGGGATGGGTGAATCTTAACCACAATTAAGGGGTGTCAAAAGAGGCACATGACGATCTCAATAGTGATAACCGAATTTGCCAAATCCGTTTATCACCATAGAGGATTTTTTTTTCCAGGATAGAGGAAAAAGCCCCTGTCGTATGCAAGTAAGGTGTAGTTTTTTTTTTTTTGGAAATGTTATATATCATGTAACACACACTATTATGACTGGTGAATTTGATTATTACTGGTGAATTTGATGACCTTCACCGTTACATTTTTATTTTTCTATTAATTACAAAATTTATTTTACTAAAGTTGTGAAAGTTTAGTTTCTTCATGGTTGCTTAGACAGGTGCCATATGGCACCTTAGCAGCTACCTTAGGTCTGGTTTTGTGTGAGTTTAGAGTATGTGTCATATGATAATTTTTCTACAAAAAAAAAAAAACCCATTAAATGTAGGATACAATACTTTAAAAAAATATATATATTGTTAGCCTAATGACATACTTTGAAGTCAAATATACATATCGAGATACTGATTGTTCATATAGAAATATCAAACTACCTCAATATATAACAGAAAAATAATTAAAGAAGGTTATCAAAATTTTGGTAGACTAACAATTTCGACCCAATTAGCGAACGATTAACAACACCTATATATATGTATACCTACAAAAATAACGCAATGTGCAAAGGTGTTATGCATACCAAAAGTCAGTTTGATCAGATTCTTCTAGATTAACTAATTTAGATGTTTTTTCTTTTTTTCATAAACCACATCACCAACTCTAATATATGACGTGTTAGGTTGGTGATTTGGCCATGAAAAAAAAAAACCGAATTGGATGGCTTAGTGGTATCTAATTAAGTTAGATTTTAAGTAATCTGGTGCACATGACTCATTGGCACGTTACAATTTTTTTATGGGCCACAAAATATGAGACATGCCGTGAAATGTCTGAAGTACATGCAATTTTATAAACTACCCATACTCATATATGTGTGTGTGGGCATACAAATTTCTTAATCGGAGGGATTTTTAGCCCAACCCTATCACCAGAGAGGATTCCCTTTTAACCACCGTTCAATAAGAGTTAGTAACGTACTATAGTAGACCTTTCATTGGGCATCATTTCATAATAAGCACATGTTGACCAACACGAGCTTACCTAATTTTGGTGTAGAACTACGGATGTGCGACAGGTACCCCTAAACAGTTAGCTTAATCTTTTTTAAGTGATGCAATACGATTCGTTTCCATACATGGGCCTTGGGCCCTTACTCGAATATGTAAGACACAATGTTGGTATCAATCACCAAACCATCAGGATAGGATGGTGAAGGGAACTATTAATGAATTAATAGAATTTTTTTAAGCGAGGGTCCTTTTTCACCCTCACTAGCCCTGAGGTCACTGACATCTTTAAAAAGCATCTACCCTTGATTGAAATTTTAAACTACTTTAAAAAAAAATTTGAAGATAAATACTTTAACCCTTAGGTTAGTAAATCTTAACCATAATTAAAAAGGAGAGTTAACAAGGGGCACCTAGTTAAAAATGCCCCCCAAGACTCCTCCATTAGAGCCACCCAGGAGGGCGAGGGGGCCATGGCCCCCCAAATTTTATGATTTTAATAAATTATATAGTATTATAAAAATTTAAAAATATATTTTTACTATTATCTATATATAGTGACCCCAACTAACTTTATTTTGTTGACTACATAGGAAGTTTGGTCTCTTCAAAATCATGTAATTTTATTATATCATATAATAAAAAATTTAAAATATAATTAAACTTTATGTAGAACAATAATTAATTTTATTTAGAGCAGTGATTAGTGGACTACGCATTCGGTTGGATAGCAGAATGCCGGTCCACGTGTCTCCTTTTAACACTCCTTTTAACTATGATTAAACTTAACTAAATTAAGCTTAATAAATTTTTTAAAACTCAAGGTTGGATGGATGAATTCTATACGTGAATGAATTTTAACTACAATTGGTGGGTGTTAAGAGGATGGTGTAGACCAATGAGAACCGACATTCAACTACTTAATGCACGGTCTCTTATCTATTTCCTTTTTACTTATATAATGACTATTTCAAGAGAGATTTGTTATTGGACCTTTATTGGAATCTATTATTAGCAAATTTTATGACCAATATGGACTCAGTACTCCAAAAAAAAAAAAATCTCGAATGCTACAACATCCGGGCCTCATACCACCTAAATTCATTAATTTTCTTAATAGATGCATTTCAACCCCACAAAAAAAAATGCTTTACTCGGCCCTGCTCTTTCCAATTCTCAACCAAAAAACCAATGGCACCAAAAGAAAGAAAACAAAGGTTCAAGAAAAAATTTTCTTACTTGGCCCTGCTCCTTCCAATTCTCAACCAAAAACCAATGGCACTAAAAGATAAAGAAGAAAAAGAAAAAAAAAAAAGGGATGGGTTTGGGAGCAAAATTCAGCAAACGAGGCGGACCATAGACCTTCTATGTGTGTCCATCAATCAAACGGTTGAAGGGCCATTTGTCAGCTTCTTAAAAGAGGACGTCTTCTTCAATCAAACGGCCACCTGTCGGTTTTCTACACCAGGACCACCACCGTACATTACTCTATTTTGGGCCTTGCGTAACTCGTACTAAAACTGCGACTAGTGGGACCCACGCTTTGAACACCTGACACATGTCCTGCCAGACTTGCCTCTCACGTCCGTCTTAAAGCAGAGAAGTGGGGCCTCCCATTCGAGGTGGGCCTTCCATTTTTTCAAACGGTAGAAAGGATACACAGGATTCTTTGGGGGACCCAAAATATACCTTTTTTTTTTTCTTTTTTTTTTATGTTTTTACTTTTATGGATTTCCGTCGCAAATCTTCTAAAGACACAATTAGGCCATCCAAATGTTAAACATTCTTTGAATTTTACTTTTTAAACCATTTTTGGGACCTACTACTTTGCGGACACACGTTCCACCCACCGGAACGCGTGCGTGCCTACATTCTGCCACGTCTCTTCTCTCCACTTTTAAATGCAATTAAGCTTATTTGAATAATTTTTTTCCCTAAAAACCAAAATTAAATGGATGAACCCTTGGGATAAGTGAATCTTAACCACAGTTAATGAGTATTAATTAACTTGAGATTAATATATTTTTTTTTCTAAGAACCAAGGTGAATCCTAGGGATGAGTGAATTGTAACCACAGTTAATGAGTGTTAACTAATCGAGGTTAATATATATTTTTCTAAAAACTAAGGTTAGATGAATGAACCCTAGGGTAGGTGAATCTTAACCATAGTTAATGAGTATTAACTAACTTGAGGTTAATTTTTCTTCTATAAACCAAGGTTAGATGGGTGAACCCTAGGGGTGAGTGAATCTTAACCACAGTTTATCTGTGTAAAAATGACACTTGACATCCCATCAGTCCGTGTGTGCTCTGCGAGCAGAACGCGCTCGCAGAAACTATCATTCTCCTGAGATAATAGAACACCACCAAGTGTTAGGCCCATCTTGTGTCTATGGAAGATTTTGGAGTAAAGGCTAGTACTCCTCTATTTTTATACACCCAAAGCATTTTTTCATGACATTTTTGTACCTATCCTCAATTTTTCTCAAGACAAAGGCAACGGATTTTCTCTCTCAAGACCAGCGTCCCTTCCAGAGACCATCCTTTCACTTGTTCTTTGTTTCTTTCCTTCTGTTCGCCTCTCACCAACTCGAGAAGGAACCTTATTCAAATAAAGAGGGTGTGAACATCCCTTACTAAAAGAAAATCTTTTTTTAGGCGAAGAAGATTTTAGCAAAAATATAATTCAAAAGTGTTTTGGGTGTATAAAAGTAAAAGAAACAAAAATGAGGTGTATTTTGAGTCTCTAAATGAATCTTGGGTGCTTACAAGAAAGAACAATGCTGTTTCCACTTTTTTTTGAACTCCTTTTTTTTTTTTTTGGGAAATACATGTGCTACTGTCTTTCATTAAGAGAATAACACATATTTTACACTAAAACTATGTCGAGTCTTGAAACAAAGTGGTGCTAGCATTATCCAAAAAAAAAAAAAAAAATGAGACTTTTCGTAGAAGACAATCCACACTGAACCACATTCTTAGGGTCCAATTTTATTTTATTTTATTTTGTTTTGTTTAAAAGAGGGGAGATATTATTTGACAAGATATTAAGGTTGAGAAGAGCTGAATAAGTGGTAAATGAATCCAACCACAATGAACTGAATTGCTCACGAACAGCTCAAACTCAAGTCATTAAGAACTTACACTACGTATGGTTGCTGAGAAAATATGTGAAAGATGGAAAAATAAATAAATAAATAAACAAAACACAACTAAAAATAATATTAGAAATCCAAATTTTTTTTTCTATGTTTTCATCTATTTTTTCGATAGCCAAACATAGAATTATTTATCCAATAAACAAAACAAGTTTAAACATGTTTAGTTAGTGAGCTGAACTCAAACATGCATAAACTCGGCCCATTTAGTAATACTAATAATAATAATATATAATTATTAAATAAAATATTTACTAAATGTATTTAAGGAAGCTTAATTAGTAAGTTATATATCTATTACAATTATTTAAATATATCAAGTATCCAAGAAAATATACAAAAGTTCTAGTTTTGATAATGTCCATTTATCTAAAATAAAAGAATTCAGATATTTGATAAAAGAATCTGGACATTTATCTATTTTATTTACCGCAAAAAAGAAAAAAAAAAACTGAACATTCTATCTAAAAAGTACACAAAGTAATTGAGCCGAGCTTGCAAGCCAAGCCTAGCAGAGCCAAGGAAAATCTAATAGTTTTATTCACGAGCCAAGACTCGATAGATCGAGAGCACCCTTGTAACTTAACAATCTGAGCTTCCAAGACCATACTAGTCGACTGGACCCGGCAACACCCCTACTAATAACATGGTTACACAAATGATCTTAAAGAGTGTTGACATTGGCAAACAGGGCTCACTTACCATTTGACGCAGAACCCCACTCTCTCCAGATCTGGGTCTTAATTCAATGGTCATGCACGCGGGGGCGGGAGAGTGCGGTCAACTCAGAAGAGGACCCTGGGGTCCTCATCTTAAAACTCTAAAATTAATTTTTACCATCATGAAATTACAAGTCTTATTAGTTTGGCACAGGATTCTCTCAAGTACAACTTGAGAGAATCTCTCTAGTTTGAACCCCTCGAGGTCGTCACGTCTCTCCTTTGACACCCCTTAACTATGGGTAAGGTTCACCCACCCATCCTTGGTTTTTTTTATATAGTAATTAATTATTATTTTTTAAATTAAAAAAAATGTTTTTAGAGTTTTTTTAATTTTAGAAAAAGAATTAATATTTTTTTAAAAAAATCAAGGATGGATGGGTGAACCCTAGGGGTGGGTGAACCTTACCCATGGTTAAGGGGTGTCAAAGGAGACACGTGGCGACCTCTAGGGGTTCAAACTCGAGAGATTCACTCGAGTTGAACCTGAGAGGATCCTGAGCCTATTATTTTTTATGAGTTTTGAAACCATTCATTTTATTACATTTAAAGTCTTATGGGAATTGCAACCCGAAAGATAAAAAGCATGATATATCTAGTTCTCAAAGAAAATGCATATTGTCAAATGATAAACTTGTAAAATACCGAAGGATTTATTTAATAAATCTTGGCAAAAGAATGGACCCTTATAGGTAGAGGTAGACAATGTAGAGAAAACTAGAGCCTCAAGATGTAGAAAAAGCATAGTTCGACGCCTACAGAAGGAATGTCAAGAGCAGGCCCACCAGTTCAAGCTCAAAGCGATGAACAAGTTAATCTAAGGAGGTTCTGTTGTGGTTATGGGGGTGCTTCAAAACAAAGGCATTTTGGTATTTTCGTTTAGTCCCGTATCGGATTCTTAAGAAAACTTTATTCTTCTTATAAGAAGTGGGTAGCAGGCTTCAAGGGGCATTAAGTTGTGGACTTTGCTACTGAGACCCCATTAGGGCCAACACCTGTAAGAGCAAGGGATCTCAGAGCCTATGGGATTTCAAGTAGGGCCCATTTCACATGGTAAGTCTTACGTGAGATCCCATGCACTTAGAGCATGGTCTTGGTGGTTTCGGCCCTAAGGGGAGATGTTTTGGTGGTTTCGGCCCTAAGGGGGTCTCAGAGTCCTGTCGGGGCTTATGATGAAATAAAATTGTGTTACTAAAACTCAATATTAAATAATTAATTTAATTTAATTTTTGCCGCATTTTTGGTCCGCACTAATTAGCATCTAATATGGGTATTCCAACCATTTTATTTTGTTTTCTATATATACACCTCTCTTCTTCCTTCTAAAGACAGAACTGTTTTTTTTGTTTGTTTGCCTTTCATAGTTTTCTCTTCTCTATTTTCTTTTCAGATAGTTTGGTAAGATACAGAGTATGGTGTGGGACTCTAGCTTATGCATGGGTATAGTCAACATCGAGTTCTGTGAACTGTTGTATCCTGGGGGCGTCGGCAATCCTGCGCATCTCTAGTGAGGACACAAATAGTCTTTTAAGAGAGCGACATAATCCGCGCCTCATTTCATAGGCTACGTTGCAATATCTATAATTTTTATTGGTTCAGGAACTTGCTTGCAAAGGAAAATAATCATAGATTGCAGTTCACTGGTATTTTTACTTCACTCGTATATTTACTTATTTCGGAACAACAGATTCTTGGTCCCAATTGGGATTTTGGGAAGTCCAGTCCCTATGGTGCTAAGGATACAACTGGATCAACCTATGACCTGATCAGAAGATTCAAATGTGTACGGTCGGTAAAAGAACACATGAAGAGTAAGAGCAGGTTGTGAAATTTATTGTTCGAAGAGATTAGACATTGGATATCCCTAAGGAAGATGATCATCAAATTTTGGTACAAGAGAAATGCAATTTAAATCTGTTCTTTCATTCAGTCTAAGCACTACAGCTACCATGTTGCAGTACTGTTAACCCATCACAAGTCCACAGGGAGAAGAAAAGAGAAAGTACTAATAATAAGAAGCCATTCACTAGCTAGTAGATAAGCAGTTTATATGCATATAAACGCCTTGAGACATTATTTAGTTAAGGTACTTAGCCTGCTAGTAGTCACCCACGACCTCCATAGATTATGGGCTGCCTAGATAAT
This sequence comes from Tetracentron sinense, assembly GCA_015143295.1. Classification (NCBI taxonomy): domain Eukaryota; kingdom Viridiplantae; phylum Streptophyta; class Magnoliopsida; order Trochodendrales; family Trochodendraceae; genus Tetracentron; species Tetracentron sinense. The sequence continues at coordinate 32,452,587 of CM026568.1, read as the reverse complement.
CAAGGCGTATACATAATCGCGTCACTCAACGTGCTGTCTTGGTCTTCCATTTGCATAGCATAAAGCCCTTACGCTGTTGCTGAATGAAATCATTGGATTCTGAATTGACGCTTTCTTCAACTTTGCTGTTCCCATCATTGACACTTTCAGTAGTTTGCTCATATTCTATGACTTGAGTCACCTCCCCAGCCTCTGGAAAATGAACTTTGCGAGTTTCTTGTTCTTCTTGCACTATCTTATTTTTGAAGAACAGAGTGGGGTAGTGAGGTTGAGGATTGGGGTACATACTTGGCATCCTCGCCACCTTCGAAACATACTCGTGATAGTCGTTTGTGGTATCCCAACTATTGCGCTGCTGCTTGTATGACATTTTGGTTTTGATTGCTCAGCTTGGCCTGGGAACTAAGTTGGAAGGTTTTTTTTGGCACTGGGACTATATTTCCTGTAACCCCAAACTGCTTTTTATGCACATCTCTTATTCCAAAATGATAAGATTGCATCTGATACCCTATCTTTTGCCACTATAGAAACCGAAATTCTTGGATTAAAAATATGCTGTATGTAAGGAGGGATTGACAGATTAAGTGAATCTTTAAAGCACACTTTATATCCAACATTGGTTTTGGAATAATCAATTACTGACTACGAATGAGGAAGGCTGTAAGGACAGAGAGCAGGGCCGGCCGTCCATTAGGCCATCAAAACCTTTGCTTTAGGCTCCATTAAAAAAATATATATATTAAAAAGGCCCCATTTAGAATATTAAAAAAAATAAAAGGCCCATTTAGAATATTAAAAAGGTCCTATTTATAGTTAATTTTTTTTTTATAATATTAAAAAAAATTAAAAAAAATCCCATTTAGAATTTTCGCTTTAGGCCTCCAAATGGCTTGGGCCGACCCTGCCAGAGAGTACCTATGAAAGATATCTAATTTGGTAGCACTTGATCCTGCGGTCTCCTTTGCGCCATCCTGATGCAAGTGATACAAGTTTTGGTGGACTCCCATCAGCACAGCTAAAACACCATGGTAAAGTCATTGGGTGTTGAAATCACAACCTGGGTTCAATACCTGTTGCAGCTATTTTTGGAATTTAGAGTTGTACCCAATAAACCTACCATCACTTTGTGCATAACCATCATCATAGCTATAAGATCATTCAGTTGAGCAGTCTTCTTTTATTAGGATTCCCAGGAAAGACGCTTTGATAAGAATGCGAGGAATTATCAATACCTACACATACTCAAACCGCGAACTTGTTTAATTTAATTGACAATGAATAAGAAGATTATATCCATATTTATAAGACTCGTTATTTTAAAAATCCTAACTGAGCCACCTTATATCAATCCATGTCCAGATCTGAAAATTCGAGTAGGAACAGCTTTAGAAATTTATTTAATTCGGAAGTATTGGAAGAGATTTGAATTAGATAATCTTGCGATGATACTAGAGAATCCAACTTTTACTTCTCCTTTGCTTTGGTTTCAGAATTATAACATTCTTTTTCATTATTATAACACTCAAATTCCGATTTTTGCGTTTGATCAATCATATTTAGTTCAATTAGCAAAAGCTCAAAGTCACTACAATTCCTTTTATGGATCCTCCTTTTTTGTTTTTCATAGTTGGTTGCTGTTTAGAGTCTTTAGACAATCCAGTACCCTCTAGCTAGGATTGTGAAGGTGTGTCTTTCATTGGGAGGTCCGCAGTTCAATTTCAAGTGAGAAATCTAAATGGAATGTTTACAATTCTCCTTGAACGAATATGCTGTAGGAGTTAGGGCTCACTCACCCATTAACACTACTAATTAACTACCCATAGCTTAATTATATCAGCGCTCAATAGTGGGCCACCCAAAAAAATATATATATAGAAAACCATGTTTTCCTTGACTGATTTGCGTTGTTTAGCCATTTTAGTTCCAGAGGGAGGAAAGAAAAGTACTAATGGAACACAGGCTAACATTTAGTAAGAGTTCGTTTATAAATAACTAAGAGCCTTGAGACAATATTTAGTTACTTAGCTCGCTAATCACCCATGACCTTCATACATCATTGGCTGTGTAGTGAGTCAGGGCTTATACATTATGTCCCTCGATGTGCTCTAATTTCTCCATTTACATAGATCAAAAACTCTATGCTTTAGCCTAATGAATTCCTCAGCTTCCACGTCAACGATTTATTCGGAAACTTCGTGCTTTCCACCCTCTACACATCTAGTAGTACGATCATCCTTGATCACCCAAACTCTCTCAGAGGGCTTTGGAAAACAACGTTCATAATACAAGAATTTTGGATCATTGATTCAATTGTTAGAGAAGAGGATTCAATTGTTAGAGAAGAGGCGAGCCGTGGATGTCAACCAATGGCGTACGGTTGACCCCCTTAGACCAGATTCAGGTGATGCAAAGCTCTGATACTCTATTGATTGGTTTTCACGCTCTTGTTTCATATAACCATAATCCCTCTCTTAGAGAGAGATGATGATCACCTGTAACTGACGGCTTTATGACTGCCTTTACACTCAAATCCAACCACAGGTTTCAAATCTCTTCTAAAGTTTAGATGTAAATGGTTATTACAGCCAATAAATTATAACACATGGCGAGTTTCATATTCTTCATCAATGATCAGATTTGAGTATTTAGGAGCATCGGAGAGATTGGCACCATCCTGGAAGATCAAATACTTATCCATCAAGGAAAGAGGAAGCTTGGGGAGCATACTATAAACACAGGCGTGGTGGGCCAGAGCTTGTGTATGGCGTCTTTATTTGGATGGCCTTGCTTGGCCTTGCAAACCGACTTGGAAGAGCTTTTGGAAGTGGGACTGTGAATTATTGTAATCCCACCCAAGTCCCAATGCAACTAATGGCCTCTCTATTTTGTCAATATCAAACATCAATTTCAAACCAACATTCTTTCTACCAAGTTGATTATTATTGAGGCATATTCGAAGCACTAACAATCTTTATTCTCTACTCAAAGATCCAAAATACTAGTTTGAAAATGCCCATTGAAGGAGGTAAAGCGCCACGAAGTGCAATGGCCGGTGCTAGATTGCTGGGCGGCTGGGCCCAGGAATCACTATCATTAGATCCAGTACTCATGGCAGTTCCAGGAGCTAGAATAAGTCCAGCCCTGCATTCCAAAGCCAAGATTCTGTAGGAGAAAGGCATGACCATGTTATTCTTACCTAAAATAGCAGACCCAAACAAGATAATTTGATTCAGTCGATCCAAACCAAGTCATTTTACAGGAACCCATTATCATCCAAAAGGGTGAGAGATGACTGTAACACCTCACTTTCAAAACTGTTTTATATATAAGATGCGAAAAATGAAAATGAAGGTCGTTTCCAGTTACTATGATACAATTCTGAGGAACATCTAAGGAGGGGGGAAATGATAAAATGTAGCAGAAAAGAAATTACAGAAACCGATGTGATTAACTCAAGCTAAGACTTACTGGTAATCCCATCAGGAGCACCAGATGAAACATCAACAATGAATTGAAGATGCCAGGTGACATACCTCAGAAGTGTTGATGACATGAACCCTTTACATCAAGTGGAGGATCTCTGATGTAGAACAGTAGGCTGGTGAATTTTTGGAACATTTGGATCGAAAGAAACTAGGTCGCCAAAGGAAAAAAATAATCCATCTCTGCACAACCTAACTTTCAAGTTTCAACTAGCGCAAAATCCAGAATTGATATTATCACATATAGTTGGAAAGCTCTCAGCAAGGGCCAAAACTCAATTTGAAGCCATAATTTATTATTTTAGTAAATTTCTATTGTATTGTTTATAGGTCCATTTTGGTGTCTGAGTTCGTTTCTAGTTTTTGCTATTTTTAAAAGCTTAATATTTTCGGTAAATTTTCTTTTTGAAGATTTGAAGTCATTTAGGAGTTTGGGAATTATTTAGGTTGAAGTTGTAATGAATTTTTTTAGTTTTGATCAATTGAATTATGCTTCCTTAAGATTTCTTCTCTGTTTTCCCTTTTGGATTCAAGGGTGGTTCTTAGAGAGACGGTGATCTCATCTTTCATTTTCACGTCCGTCAATCTATATTCCATTTTTTAAATGTTTTATTGCTATTGTTACAGTGGTGGAGATTGAGCATCTACCATAACTTTAGTTGAAGCTTTCAATGACAAGATTTTGGCTCCATGGACTATTTGAAACTGGTAATGAGGACTGCATTACTGCTACTAAGCAAATTTTGCCGTCGCTCGCACCCTTCCAAAGATAACTCAAGGCCTTATTGCCCTCAATAATGCAGGCCTTCCTCAACAATGAAGATTAATGTCATTTTGATGGTTTTAGGTTTTTCTTTTAAGGGTTTCAACCTCTCTAATAAACAATTTCTTTCATGTAATAAACAAGTAAGAGTCCTGCCAAACTCCCCATCCTCACTGGGTAGCATTTAAGAAAGAAGCACGTCAATCCAAAAATTCCCACCCATCTCAATCAAGAACTTCAAAGATTCTAATCTGTGTACAAGTGCAAAATTGGCATGACTCGGTGCCGACTTGGCCCGGCTGCAAGTTTCCAAGGTTGAAGCAAGAGCCATACAATGGGTGTGCACAAAAAACAATCTCCAAGCCTAACAGAAGACCTTAGCTGTTATTTTCCAAGCGGTGTAACCCAGGTACAGACATAGCAGGCATGAACTGGATTATTATATAAGAAAGGGTACTTATACTACATGCCAACCTCAAAATATATGAAGCATCTGGAAATTAATTTAATAAAAGGTTACAATATCATTGACTTCTTAATTAATAATAAGCTGTGCCAACCTCAAAACAGATGAAGCCTGTGGAAGTTAATTAACAAAAGATTACAGTGCCATTTTCTGGTAAAGTCGACAATTTGTCCATCAAGTACGATTTGTCGTGGAATGACAGATTTTAAAAAATGGCAGATTAAGGAGAGCTCTCATAAAAGATAGCATCCAAAAACCTTGCAGCTTTTCTCTAAGCTTCAGTATTTGTCTAACAATTTATAAGCTAGGGATTCAAAGGTCTGCTCTGAATGTTTAGCAACTGGACAGACCAGCCCTTTCTAAACATTTCTAAACAGCCTGGAGAACTCTGTATTATATAACAACTATAAGTGTTGGACACAGATACTAGATCCAAAATGGTGTGTCCAGGTAAGACGGGAAAAAGGACAAGCAACACCATTGATAAAAACAAGATCCGATTTCATTGCTCAATTTTACTCTGTGGCTACCAACACAAAGAACTGTACACCAAAGCAGTGTTAGTAACAAGCTCATGATCTTTGGATGGCATGGAAAAAGAATAGAATCAGCATTATAATCAATGAGATATCCAAAAGCAATCAGATGATACAAATCAAGGAGTAGAAAGACAACGCGTACGCATTGTAAGCATATATGAATAGATTAGTATCAAAGAAGACAAAATTCCCAGGATGCAAAAGCCAGGAAATGTCACCCTCTTGTTTCATTTGGAGAACTATGCCATACCAGTAAAAAGTGACACACAAGCTCTCTCCAGGGGCTTAGCTGCTCCCCTCCTCACAGCAAGCTCCAAATGGATATGCATCCCCCTTTGGAAACCAAACCGGTAGAAGAAAATGTACAAAGTATCACCCCGGGAATCCAAGAACTCATCCAACTCTTCCCAACGTCTCTTTAAAGAATGATCTAAAATTTGTTGGATCTATCAGCGTCAAACCAATCATCAATTGTTCAGTAAAACCATTTGTGGAGCGAGCTGCATCTCTAACATTTACAAAAAAGACTTCAAAACCTGCCGGAGAGACTCACCCACTTTCTCTTCGGCAGTTCCCAGGCAAGAGAAATTTATACTTATCAGCATTCTCCAAGAGATATGCTGGAAGATGAACAGCTGAATAAGAAGGAGGAATGGGTCCCAACTTCCCGATGATCTCCTTGAATGTGTACTCCTCGGGAAGCATGTCAAATAAGTCAGCCCCTTTGCAGATTACATCCTGAACCCTTTTGGGGTTAAGGTAATGCGAGAACCTCACTCGATCAGAATGGCTATAAGCTTTCATCTTAAATATGAATTCATTGATATGGCGGAAGCAAAAGCTGCAGTGCCACCCTGCATCTACTAAGATGTCATCAGTTTGGCGATAATGTGCATACCTCGTCTTACCTGTCTGATACTTGTGAACTGAAGCTCTCCAGCTCTTATCATCCAAAGGAAACTCAAAAGAATACAAGTAGTTCTTCAGCCGGAGATGAAGAATCGGGGGGATGTCATCACACCACCTCAAGAGATTGATTGTGTGGCTGCTTGGGATCTCGTCAACATCAGACATTATCAACAAGTCATCATCGGATATACCTGCTATTCGGAGAAGTTGATCCAGTGCTACTCGCTGATACGCCTCCTCAACAAATGGGTTTTCCCCTTTCCTGAATCTCCCCCCAATGACCCCATAAGTCAACCGAGGCTCAATAAATTTGAACTGATCTCGATGGCTTGCAAAAACCAGCGGCTTCGGTAAGCCGGTGAATGTTGAATTCGATTCAAGGAGAACAAACTCTGTGATGTAAGGGTACAATTCATTCCATCTTAGGGTGAGAATGTCCAACTCGTTACTGAACAACACTGCATCAAAGACACGTCTTGGGGACTCACGGATTCCCCAACCATGAAGTTTGCAGAGGTTCTCCATCGACACATTTTCATGGTAATAGTGTGGGATTTCATGGAAGGCTTTAGGCGGAGATTCCCATAGAGGTCTCAGGAAGTATGTGATCTTCTGCCCTTGCAAATAGATTCCAAAGATGCATGTTGGGACAATTACTAATAGAAGGATATAGGTTTTCAAATCCAGCCCTCGCAGAATGCAGCGGAGTCTCGACATGCTCAATGCTGCCCGAGATGCCTCCTGCAGATTAGAAGCACATTTTCTTAAGAAACTCAGAATGACTAAATGGATTCTACCGAAGAAAACCATCCCATATTCAAAATAGACATTTTCATGTAATAAAACAGATATAAAAAAAAAACCTGGTTCCGAAAATCCTAGAACAGCATCTACAATCAGAGCAACCCATGCCCTTTGACGCATAGTTTCTAAACAGTGATTTGAATGTCCAAAATCAAAAGCCCCGAATCACCATTTCATCTTCTCACATGAATCAATTATTCAATTTTAGAATTTAGTAACTAAACTATAAAGAAAAATGACTGCACAATTTAGTTCTTGCAATAAATAACGGTACGCCTACACATACCCAAATCCAGAATCCATCAACTCCTTTCGATTCAAATCCCCAAACCATAAATTTCAACATCCCCTTAGATACAATGTACCTTTTATAAGGGAGAAAATTTCAGGAAATCCCATGAACTCAATGCAACAACAATTTAGGCATGAAATTCTGAATAATAAACACGAAAAGGGGAAAAACCCATTAAATGACAGTTCTAGGGTTCATATGAACATGATCATAGAAGATATACACCGGAAAGAACGATAGAGAGGGGAAAAATAAAATCCCATTTTCGATTTATTAAAAAAAAATATCGAATCAAACAAAACCAGGAAGAGAAACAGACCGATTAATTGAAGAACAGTAAAGGAAGTTAGATAAGGAGATCCGATATGCGAACAATTTACAAAAACGAAAAAAATAGAACAAATACCTGCCCACAAACATCTTCGCAGATATCATCCGTCTTCTTCCAACTATAATAACCCCCTTCAGGCATCACGGAAACCCGATTTAAAAAAAATATATCCCGATTCAATCCACCGTTTTATTTCTCTTTCTTCCACTCCTCGTCTGCAATTTCAACCGTTAAAACCCGATCAATCTTCAAATCGGCGAAAAGGGTCGACAACCCACTGTACAATCTGGCCGGAGACCGTCAAAAGAACGACGATCTTCGACTTCGCCTCTATTCCGAGACGTGAAACTGCAATTATAGCCGTTTGGTGGTTTTTGGCCCTTCACAAATATATTCGTTACAACTACGACACCGTTGTAGTAGAAAAACTAAAAACCCTAAAAATTCCAAAATTTTAATTTAAATAAAATTCTAACAATCGGAAATAACAAAAACCTAAGTATAGATTATAGATGGCAGTTGTATAAATACATGTATAACAAGGGAGTCGTTTAGCTTGTTTCCTACCCCACTTTAAAACTAGTAGATATGATTTTTTTTTACCAATTTTACCTACATAGCCCTTGAGACATCCGTTAATGTTCTATCGTTAATAATATTTATTTGCTGACAATTATTATAAGAATAACCAGTGCATTCCAGTAAAACCTTCTCCGGGTGCACCAAAGAGTCATCGGGCTCTTCTCCTAAACAAAACCATTTGCTGGGTTAGGTTGGGTTTTGGTTGGATTCATACGGTGAAGTAGATATCTTGTTGATTTAAATATATTAATTATCACCCCGCCTCTTGGGCCATTGGTGGGGTGTGGCCTCTCTGTTGAGGGAGGTTGGGGATCCAATCCATCCGAGTACGAGTAACTACTAGCCTAGTACTAACTTAGGTCAATGATATCACCAAGAGGCCAGTGGTGGGGTGTGGGATGTGGCCTCTCTATTGAGGGAGGTTGAGGATCTAATCCTCCCGGATATGAGTAACTACTAACTCTGTACTAACGTAGGTAAATGATATCACCGACCAACACGTGGCTTTTCTCTTTAATTCCTCACCTTTCAAGTTTGGGATACACTATCTCATCCTAGAGTCCTCTTTGTCTCCACTATTGTAGAGCTCTCTCTTATCTCTAACTCTTGCAAGTATGTTTGGGGCCCACTATCTCATCCTAGAGTCATCTATTTATTATATTGTAGACTCATTTCTTATCTCCAACTCTTAGATGTATTAATTTAAGTTTATTAGTAAGAGACTTAATATTGAATTATTATTATAAAATCGGTTAATTAATACAAATAATAATGTCTATCAAATAATATTATTAAAAATAAAATTTATTAAATATTCTTAAAATATATTACTTAATGTTTAAGTAAATAAATAATAATATTTAATTTTAGATATTCTTAAATTATTACCCATGCATGGCACAGGATCTGTACTAATGTGTAATTATAATGTTATTTAAACATGTCGCCTGCAACTCAAGTAGCGAGGTGTGCCCTTCTCTAGATGGTGGCCCAGAATGAGTCTCTTCGGGCCAAGTAGGAGTCTGCTAACAATTACTAATTAACTACTAAAACTAGATAGATAAATGATGCCGTGTAAAAATAAATATTTCGGTTGTAAAAAATAACTAGAATGACATTTCAAATTAATTGGGAAATGCATTATTTGTGTTTCACAATGTTTTCATCAGCAAATGGATATCGCGATAAAGTGATGATAATAATCACATAAAAGTACATATAAGCATTTCCTATTTAATATAAATAAGTGAAAATAAGATTATTAAAAAAAAAAAAGTGAAAATAAACATAAATGAACGAATCAATGGAGACTAATGACTAAGAATGGCGCATTGAGAAGGATCACGGTCAGTCAAATAGAATACTTTACAAAAGGTAGAGAAAATTAATAAAAAGAATGTAAAATGAGGGAGTGAGTTGATATAAATGGTTTGGCCGATATTTCCTGGGAGACTAGTAAAGAGATTAGGAGAGCGAGTGAGTTGGTGTAAATTGATGTAAGTTGAAGACTAAGAAAATCACAACATAAGCAGAGAAGGTAAAGTGTTGAATGGGAGGGATCAGACCATATCCAATGGTTCGGATTGAGTGTTGAATGGGATTTCAAGCCCATGCTTGGGTCCTCTTTCTCCTGATCCAGTGCACTCATGCCACATGTCCAATTGTTCCATGTGGGAACTCATTTGGAATTCCATCTTAGACGCGGTATCTGGGAAGGTCCTCCACGTGTCAAGTTGGCATGAATTAAAAAAGAAAAGAAAATGTAGAGACAGAGAGTGAAGGAGAAACGTAGGGCTTTGGCCCACTGGTTGTGTATCCCCTGCTTTAGGGGGAGGTCCGGGGTTCAACTCCCGCGAGGGTGAGAGTCGTTTATACTCTCTACCCGCCCACTAATTCGAACAGATACTAACACCTAACCCGGTGTTGCGGCCTAAACATATATCTCCTTACCAAAAAAAAAAAAAAAAAAATGGTATCCGTTTGAATAAAAGGTGGGGACATGGAGCTAAGTTTGTCCATGTCAATGGTAGGGTGTACAAGCACATGACCTCTATTCCCACCTTCCTAGAAGCTTCAATTGGGAATAAAGTTCGTTTGTTTTTAAGGGATCAGACCAAAACTGTAAAGTATATTCTCTGATTGAATTTAAATAAGGGCAAAGTAGTTTGTGGTCTTTAAGAGAGAGAAAGAGTCCAACTGGCTATTTACTATTTGGCCTTGGCTTGCCTCTGGCGAAGCCAGAAAGGGCTTATCTCGGGGTTCCATAGAATAGGTGACATGTGGTGGAGAAGTCAAATTCATGGGGCCCATGATTTTGACTTCTCCACACACAAATGGACATGTGGCGATAAGTGTGTGAGAATAAGGGGGAGAGATATCAAAAGGGGAGAAGTCAAAAATCATGGGGAGAAAATAAATGACTTCTCCCCATTTTTCTGCCAGCTGCCGCACAATGTATGGAACCCCGAGGCCCCTTTCTGGCTTCGCCAGAGACAATCCGAGGCCTTAGTATTTACTGCTTCCCAAGATATTTTGTAGTCTTTGGTGGGCAATGATAGAGTGAGGGAGGCTCCAACTGGCCATTTCCTTATCTTCTTACTTTGGTGTTCTTTTGGTATTTTAGGACCCTGTCTACGTAACTACATACGGTATAGTAAAGTTAATTTACTCTACATTGGCCAGCAGTGTTTGTTTTGTCTTTCTTTCGTTTTAAAGTCAATCTTCTCTTTATTTGAGAGGAGGAGTGCTAGTCCTACTCTCCCCCTATTGCACTTTCTTCTTCTTTTCTTTTTTTTTTAAAAGAAGACAAGGATTTTTGTTCAAGGCATTGAGACCCACCACAAAATCTTTATCTTTTGCTCTGAGAGAGATTGCAATAACAAAAAGTGAGGCTAGCAAAATCCCTTTGACAAAACCTTAAAATGAGGTAGAATAAGCCGGGCTAGTCCTACTTTCAACCAAAAACTAACACATGCTCATACTTTCAATATATTAAAAAAAAAACAAACACATATCCTTGTTTTAACATGTGTTAATTTTTAATGAGAGTAGGGGTTATCAATGACTCATTGAGTAGGGTTAGCAGACCATTAAATTGAGAATAGTCACTTGGTTGGTTTAGCACAAAATGATTTAATTGCCCAGACTTGTTTTTTCTGAGGTGTGAACTTTTTTTTGTGCTTTAGACTTTTACTAATCCAAGCTACTCCTTCCCCTCGAGACATCTAGGAGGGTGGTCACAGGTCGACAGGGGCGGGGCCGGGATTCTCTTGTAGAGGCTGGTTTTGTTTTATAGGGTCAAGTTCATTAGTCATCGTGCCTATTTTGTATCCGTTTGTTTTTTCTAAAAAGTTTAGGTGCAGGGTGTCTTGACCATTCGTCCAGCAATGTTTGCATGACTTTGATGGTGACACTATTTGTGTTTTTTTATCTTTTGTTAAAGGGTAGTTTAGTCATCAAAGTCTTAATGACATTTTTGTAATAAGGGAGTATGACTCCACCAGCACATAGGATGTTTCCTTCTGCTAACTTGAAAAAGGTTTATCATCCACCTTGTAGGAGAGGTGGTAGTTCACTTGAGTGGGTTGTCTTTGCACCATCTTTGATCACCTGCTTCCCTAGTGTCTTTTATTTCCAGTACATGTATAGTGTCTTGTCACATTTTCATGTATGCAATATTATTGATCTTTGTTTCTTTCTTGTCCATTATAGTGTGCTTTACTCTTGTTTCTTAGGTAACTGACTGAACAGGTTGACTTGATCAGCGAATTGATTAAGTATCGCACGGGATTTGCTTAACAACGTAAATTATCCGTGATAGTTGGTATCAGAGTAAGGTCATGACCGTGTATTCAAGGCTAGAAGACATGGCACAGGGGACAGGAGCACGCACTAGAAAGGATCGCCTGGACGAGATGGAAGCCCAGACAACACAGATTGATGAGATGTTGCATATCTTAGTGCAAATGGATGACCGAGTATGCAACATAGAACAAAGACACCAGGAATTGGCCGGATCAGTAGAGACATTGACCGATGATGTGAATGGGACAGTGGATGCTCTTCAGGCCAAGATTGAGGAGCTCTCAAACCGGTTGAATGTGCTTACCATGTAACGACCCCATACCAAATAGTTAGAGAATTCCCGGTTTGAGAGATGTTCCTCTAAGTTCTTACCTTCCCGACTATCAATTTCCATGCAAATAATTTGATATACTTAACAAACCATTCCCATATACATATCTTATCATAATTCATATCGCAATTCATAATCAATTTACCACCATTTTATAAGAGTATAATAGCATTTATCTCACAGACATTTTCACAAACACCTTGAGTACACATAATATGACTCCATTGTTTCTCTACTCTTCATGCATTCATCAAATCATAATTTCATCCATACAATCAATTCACTATTCACATCCACATATTAATCCCATCCTCCATACATTTCTCATCCTCCATATATTTCCCATCCACATCCAATCCACATTTCCATCCACATTTCCATCAATAATTAGCTTACTTCATAGAAAAATTAGGGAAAATGCATCAACTATCTATTTCTACAATTCTTAGCACATCCACATTCATAAAACCTTAGAATAGAGTTGATTAGGATAGTATATCGACCTTAGGAATCCTTCCCTTGGATTCAAAACGCTCCCGAGACGATTTGGAGAAGCTTCCCAAACTTTTCTTGCAATCTCCTATCAATCTCCTCATTCTCCAAGAAAACCCTCTCTCAAACCCTATGGTTTCTCCCCCTTTTTGCCAAATTAGGTTAGAACTAGGTGGAGTATTTTAATATTTCGAGTAGGACCCCTATTTATAGCCCCAAGGTCTGAGAACAAAAAGACCAAAAAGCCCATACTAAAATTCTGCAAAAACACGAAGGACCGAGCGATCGGTGGTTATGACCGAGCGATCGGTTGGCTACCGATCGATCGGTGTTTATGACCGGGCGATCGGTCAAAAACACACTCTCTGGAAAATTTCCCCATACAAAATTTTGGACCAGTCGATAGATACCGATCGATCGGTTTTGGACCGATCGATCGCTGCTTCTGACCGAGCGATCGGTGCTCTATTTCGACTCATTTTACTGTTTTGGCCATAACTTTTTACTCGTTCATCGGATTTTGACGATTCAACTTGCGTTGGATTCGTCTCTCGAAAACGAACATTTCTAACGTTTTAGAATTTCTAATTTCCACTTAATTAATAGACTAAAATATCCCCAAAGTTGACTGATCTGCATTTTCATTAAACAAAACTCACTATTGACTTGACTTAAACTCAAAATGAGGAAAAAACACTAAACATGAACCTCGAAGAGGGTTCCAACACCTTTCTAATGGTTCAAGAATCACACAATTCCAGTGAACGGTGCCAAAACTAGAGCTTCCTAAAGTTTAGGGTGTGTTATTGCATCCATCCGTTACAAGTAGATTAAGCCTAGTTTACATCACCATACTTAGATATAAATACACACACTTTAACACCTTATAAAGACTAAAATACCCTTAATGCAATGCACTAAAAACATGAAAAAGATTCGGGTCTCTACATACCATGACAGTTGATTCGCACTCTCATGGCCTTACCGAAACATATAGTCGGGTGAAGGTGTCAGAGCCTCGCTCATACAGTGGTGCGATAGATGCAAAAGAGCTTGAGAATTTCTTGTTCAATATGGAATAGTATTTCCGAGCCGTGAGACAGAAATCAGAAGAAGCCAAGGTCTCGACAGCAACAATGTATCTATCTGGTGAATCCAAGTTATGCTGGCGTACTCGATACGATGACATTTAGAATGGGAGATGCATCATTGATTCTTGGGCGGACTTAAAAAGGGAGTTGAAGGCCCAATTCTTGCCCAAGAATGTGGAGTACATTGCTGGGAGGAACTTGCGATAGTTGCAACAGGCAGGCGCGGTACGTGAGTATGTGAAGCGGTTCTCGGCCCTCATACTAGACATCAAGGACATGTCTGAGAAAGACAAAATGTTCTACTTCATGGAGAGATTGAAACCTTGGGTACAGACAGAGTTGCAGAGGCAACGCATTCAAGACTTAGCTTCAGCACAAGCAGCAGCAAAGCGTCTGAATGACTACTCCACAAGTGATCCTAACAAGAAAAAGGCGAACTCGACCCACACTAGCCACAATAAATCTTCTCGACCATTGAATGGGAAGAAGCATAACAATGGCAAGTCTGGGCCGAGCAAGGAAGCTTCAACATCAAAGAGTTCAAGTTCCAAGCCGATATAGTGCTTTCTTTGTGGTGGACCGCACCGAGTAGCAGTTTGTCCACAGAAACAAGCCCCCAATGCCTTGCAGGCATCAGTGGGTAACTCGGCTATACATGAGGAACTATCCGAGAGTGATGATATTAGGAAAAGTAGCCTAGGGTGGGAGCCATCAGGTTTCTTAATGCTCTTAAGACTCAGGGTGATAGGAAGACACCACAGTCGAAGGGGCTCATGTTCGTTTATTTGAAAATCAATGGGAATGCCACCCGTGCCATGGTAGATACGGGGGCGACTCACAACTTTGTTGCGGAAGGAGAAGCTAAGCGGCTGTGATTGAAGATAGAAAAAGATTTAAGTCACATCAAAGCTATGAACTCAGCAGCTATGCCTATTCATGGGGTATCCAAGGGGGTGCCCATTGAAATAAGAGTTTGGTCAGGAAAGACCAACTTGACAGCGATTCCCATGGATGACTTCCAGGTCATTGTGGGGATGGAGTTCTTGCAAGAATTCAAGGTCATGCTAATGTCTTACCTGCGATCGTTGTGCATCTTTAGTGACTCTCCATGTATGATTCCAACAGTGGCAAGTAAAGGTGGAAAGAAGATGCTTTCGGCCCTACAGCTAAAGAAATGGTTGAAGAAATGAGAGATGACTTACTTGGCTACGTTGAGGGAAGAGTCTCAACTGGAGCAAGATCCAGTTCCGAAGGAAGTGACCAAGGTGCTGATGAATTTTTCTAGTGTCATGCCCGACAAGTTGCCAAAGTCCATTCCTCCTCGTTGAGCAATTGACCACGGGATAGAACTTGTTCCTGAGGCTAAGCCGCCTGCTAAAACCCCTTATCGTATGACCCCTCCGGAGTTTGCAAAACTTCAAAAACAACTTGATGATCTTTTGGAGTCAGGTTTCATTCGCCCCTCCAAGGCACCCTTTGGGGCACCAATCCTCTTCCAGCGCAAGCATATGGGAGTCTTAGGCTTTGCGTGGATTACCGAGCATTGAACAAGTTGAAAGTGCGGAACAAGTATCTCATCTGTTGATTGCTGATTTGCTTGACCAACTTGGGACAGCCAAGTACTTCAGTAAGCTTGATTTACGGTCAGGCTACTATCAGGTTCGCTTCGCGGAAGGCGACAAATCTAAGACGATTTGTGTGACGAGATACGTCACATTCGAATTCATGGTGATGCCTTTCAGCCTTACCAACGCACCAGCTACCTTCTCAACACTAATGAACCAGATATTTCATAAGTTCCTTAACTGACCTACTTAAGAAGGAGCGTGCATGGGTATGGTCAAGAGAGTGGCAGGAAGCCTTCGAGGGACTGAAACTTACCATGGCCCAACATCCTGTTCTTGCACTGCCAGACTTGGTGAAACCTTTTGAAATACAGACTGATGCGTCAGACTATGCTATTGGAAGAGTGTTGGTGCAAGAAGAACATCTGGTTGCTTATGAGAACCAGAAGTTATATGAAACTGAAAGTCGCTACACTACTCAAGAGAAAGAGTTGCTTGCAGTGGTGCATTGCCTTCGGGGTGTGGAGGCATTACTTACTTGGATCAAAATTTGTGGTGAAGACCGACAATGTTACCATGTCTCACTTCATGACGCAAAAGAAGCTAACGTCCAAGTAAGCGCGTTGGCAAGAGTTGCTAGTGAAATTCGATTTTTTGCTAGAGTACAAGTCGGGTCGGTACAATAATGTTGCCGATGCCTTAAGTCGTAAAGCGGAACTTGCGGTCCTAAAGAAGGTGATGCATAGGAGTGTGTAACGAGTGCAGTCTACCTTGCATGATAAGATCTGTGAAGGGTTGAAGACCGATCATCAGGTTAAGGTAATTTGGCCACTAGTTGAAAGTGGCAAGATTCGTCGTTTCTGGATCAACGACGGACTTCTTTACACAAAAGGAAGTCGCATCTTTGTCCCAAGAATAGGGGACCTCATGAAGGATCTTATAAAAGAGTGTCATGATACTATTTGGGTAGACCATCAAGGATAGCACCGCACATTTGCCTTGCTAAAACGAGATCACTACTGGCCTCGTATGCAAGATGATGTTGCAGAATATGTGAAGACTTGCCTTGTGTGCCAATAAGATAAGGTGGAAAAGAATAGGCCTCTTGGGCTCTTGAAGCCATTACCTATCCCTAGGAGAGCATGGGAGAGTGTCTCTATAGACTTCATCTCGGCCTTTCCAAAAGTGGGGGAGTTTGGATCGATCCTAGTGGTGATTGACAGATTCTTTTCATCCTCTCACCATTGCACTGTTCAGCAGAGGAAGCAGCCTACTTGTTCATGAAGAATGTGATGAAATTTTGGGGTGTGCCTCAGAACATTGTGAGCGACAGGGACTCAAGATTCACGGAAAAGTTTTGGTCAGAATGGTTCAAACTTCTTGGGACCAAGCTCAACTTCTCAACAAGTAGTCATCCTCAGACTGATGGCCAAACTGAACGTTTTAACGCTCTTCTTGAAGAATACCTTCGGCACTTTGTCAATACTAATCAGAAGAATTGGGTGAACTTGCTCGATGTCGCTTAATTTTGCTTTAACTTACAATAAAACTCTTCGTTAAACAAGAACTCATTCGAGCTAGTAACCGGGCAACAACCACTAATGCCTTATACAATCGTTGTCGGTTATCAAAGAACCAGCCCCAGCGTCTACAAGTTTGCCAAAGATTGGAACAAAAATGCGGATATTGCCCGAGCATACCTTGAGAAAGCCGCTAGAAAAACGAAGAAATTTACGGATTCCAAGCGAAGGTAAGATAAGTTCAAGGTGGGAGATTTAGTGCTGATAAAGTTAAATCCGAATAACTTGAAGTTCTTTCGTAAAGACAACAGAAGCTTAGTTCACAAGTACGAAGGACCATTTCCTATTACTGAAAATGTGGGAAAAGTCTCTTACAAGGTGAAACTGTCCGAGTTACTTCGTAGATATCACCCGATCTTCTATGTCAGTGTGTTAAAGCCGTATAATGCAGACAAGGAAGACCCCACTCACAACACTCCAAACCGGTCTACAATTATCGTAACAACCGTACCATAAAGAAAAGTTGAGCGTATTGTTGCAGATCGTCATATCCAAGCCTCACCGACCAAGCCCGTGCATATAGAGTATTTATTAATATGGAAATGGCTATCCGACGCCGAAACTAGTTGGGAACTAGACGTCACCTTTCTCCCTTTCGCAAGTAAGATTGAAAAATACTTAGCGAGCAAGTCGACGAGAGCGTCAACTTAACAAGTGGGGGAGTGTGTCACGGTCATTCGTGCAGCAATGTTTGCATGGCCTTAGTA
Organism: Tetracentron sinense; assembly: GCA_015143295.1. Classification (NCBI taxonomy): domain Eukaryota; kingdom Viridiplantae; phylum Streptophyta; class Magnoliopsida; order Trochodendrales; family Trochodendraceae; genus Tetracentron; species Tetracentron sinense. Next base: position 32,434,849 of record CM026568.1, on the reverse strand, counting down.
GTGACACTATTTGTGTCTTTTTATCTTTTGTTAAATGGTAGTTTAGTCATCAAAGTCTTAATGACATTTTTGTAATAAGGGAGTATGACTCTACCAGCACATAAGATGTTTCCTTCTGCTAACTTGTAAAAGGTTTATCGTTCACCTTATAGGGGAGGTGGTAGTTCACTTGAGTGGGTTGTTTTTACACCATCTTTGATCACCTACTCCCCTAGTGTCTTTTATTTCCAGTACATGTATAGTGTCTTGTAACTTTTCCCTTTATGCAATATTATTGATCTTTGCTTCTTTCTTATGTATTGTGGTGTGCTTTACTTTTGTTTCTTAGGTAATTGACCGAACAGACTGACTTGATCGACGGATTGATCAAGTGCCGCACGTGATTTGCCTAACAACGTAAATTGCCCGTGACAAGGGGACTAAAACCCTAGTCCCCTTGGCTCCCCTCTCCTAGGCTATAAATACTAAAGTAATTTTTTTCTCCCAAAATTTCCCCCGGGGGAGGGGGGGTTCAGCCCCTGGTCCCATGTGTAGTCCCTGAGAAGCTAACTCCCGACAGATTGAAAGAAATTTTCCTTGGTGTTCTGGCGTGCGGCCTACTCAACCGTAACCCAAGTGGCGCCAACAGACGTTAACTAATCAGTTAACCATAACCATGTCCAATACCAAGAACAACCACAAAAAAAAATCTATTAGCTTTAGATCAAAGGTTAAGATACTCGGGTCGCCGGATACAAAGAGGTAGGCCACCAATTGGATGGTCCCACGTGTATGGAAGGAGATGTGGTTGTGAACTTGTGATGCATATATACCTTAAAAAAAGAAAAAAATGTCAACAAATTGGATTGGTTTGTTGATCTAAACAGTTAGATTTCTTGCCTAAGAGATCTACTGAACTTTATCCACTGGATCTTAAGGTTCTCACCTTCATGTCATCCACCGCAACTAACAGAATGGATGCCTTCATTTGTCCTCGTCTTCTCTTTTCCAGGTTGCCCAAAGTGTTTTTTTTATCTTCCCAAACTCTTTTTCTCCATTTGTATTTCTGCATTAAATAATCTAAACTAAAATCCTGGGTTTCATCCTTTTCAACTATAGAAGAAATACTTATTTATTTATTTAATTTCCATTTGGATTTTTTTTTTTCGGGTGAGAGATACAAGGTTAGGTCGCAACTCCAGCTAGTATGTTAGTATATGTTCTAAGTCATGGGCGGGTGAAGATGACAACATTCATACTTTCTTGGGAGTGAAACCCGGATCAATGGAATGATGACTAGCACACACTACCGATGGGGCAAGCGATGCTTCCCCATTTGGACTTGAAAACATGTAATTGTTACAGCTTATCTTCTTCGGTTAGTCACACTGTAAGACCCAACTATGCATTTTTTTTTTTTCGTTCATAATTTTAATTAACCACACACACCCAACACACAGCACGCACACACACGCCCTACAGCTAACTAGGTATTGAATGATACAAAAGTGGCACCTAGAGCACAACGTCGATGGTCGTAGACTTGACTAAGTTGGGCTTACTTGGGTCTGCAAGGACACGTCAACTCAAACAAAGAAAAATGTGACAAAACTCTCAAACAACCTGTCCCACTACATGACTCTTTTACCGTTTCTTAAATCATTAATTATGTAGACCCCACAACTTATAATCTGCTAAGTTTGTCCCTTAACGGTCCGATGAGGATACGACACCTTGATGATTAACTAACAGTTCATCATGCATGGTTCACTCGCTTTGCTTTCCCAAAACATCTCATGTGCCTTTGCAACTTTTGCTTCTCTTTGAGAGAGATGAAATGCTTCACCGTTTTTTCTATAAAATATGAGACTGGAGAGAAAGTAACATGCCATGCCAGTCTAAATCCTTCATGTTTCTCCAGAGTCCTCCAAATCACATGACCCTTATGTGGGATTGACATTTTCAACATGAGGAGTGCTAGAGCCCCAGTTACAAAATTCAATTCTTTTTTCCAATTGGATGGCTAAGATTGTTTTGACCAGATAATGTTTCACATCAGCAAGGTTAGGACACAGGAGGGCCTACAAATTGAATGGGGTAGTAGTACACAAGATCACTGCTACAGTTCCTTTTTTCCTTTTCTTTTTTTCATTTTCCTGTCTAGAAATATAATGTCATAAATTTCTTGAATTTAAATATTTCTAAAAAAAAAAAATTCAAAGTTGCCAGGAAGTAACTGAGGCTAACAAAAATCAAGTTCTGATCAATATAGAAAAAGCCTATCAGGTCAACTCGGACAATTCGAAGTCAATGTTAAACAGAAGACATTTAGGCACCAGACAATACTTCTAAAGGACGTCCATCCACATCACAGCATAAGTGACATTAGTTGGCAAGGAGTCTCGACCCAACCACCACCTAGGAGTTCTTCTATGCTAATGTCTTGACTCAATTACAATCATAAGTGATAGAAAAGAGATTTATTGAGAATAACTTGGATGATTTATAATGACCCCATAGAGAGTTGATCATAATCTTTTTCAAAATTCAAATCTAACTAGACATGAGATCATCTCATCTTATTACACTACTCTAATTCTCTAAACTATCTTTAATACCCTCCGGCAACCGCAACTACTTGGATGAGATACAGTTACCTCATCTCATCTTATTACACCACTTTGTATTCTCTAAACTATCTCTAATAATAACCACCTCCCCTTCTATTGCTATATTGCTTGACTGTGCCATTTTATTTTCTGACCATCCAAAAGAAGGTGACAAACTAGATGGTTTCAATCATCCAATCACATTGATTTTTGGTATATGAAATCACCAGATTGGCTATAGAATTCTTCGAAGGTGGGCTTACCAGAAGTCATTACAAGAACAAGAGCCCTCTTTGAAATGATGGAAGCGGTTGCGATCGAAGGTGGGCTTACCAGAAGTCATTACAAGAACAAGAGCCCTCTTTGAAGTGATGGAAGCGGTTGCGATCCCTGACAACAATTTCTCTATTGAAAACCTTTGATATCATCTTAGTCGCAGTGTGGCAGTCAGTACACACTCTGAGGTTCTTTGATATCCTAATAGTAATTCCAGGTGAAGTTCTGATAAGACCAAAGGCAATGGCCAACTTCTCACTATGGTGAGACACTGATGCTTCTTTATCATCTTCCTCTGCATCTAGTCTCGCCTCTGCTGTGTTGGGTACATAGCCAGCTGACTTGATTCGTTTCATCATGTTTTCAGTTGCATTATAAATCTCCTTCAAGTGTGGATGTGAATTGTCTTCGGCAAAAAACTCATGAATTACTCCATCCAACTCGATCAAGCTACACCCTGGTGTCTTTTTAATTCCCTTCTCCTTCATCTGACTCCTCACCCTTAATGCATCCTCCCACCTACCCAACGATGCGTAAGTATTTGATAGAAGTATATAATCCCCACTATGTGTGGGCTCCAGTCTAACTAGGTGCTGTAACGATTCTTCTGCAATTTCAATATTTTTATGAACCCTACAAGAAGCCAACAGTGTTCTCCAAATAATAGCATTAGGTTTGATTGGCATGTTCTTTATGAACTGATATGCCTCTTCAATCATACCGGCTCGACCAAGAATATCAACCATGCAACCGTAGTGCTCTATCCTTGGTTCAATACCAAATTCTATAGTCATGCTAACAAAAAAGTTCCGACCGTCATCGACCAGACCTGTGTGACTACAAGCGGAAAGTACACCAATGAAAGTCACATCATTTGGTTCAATATTCTTTCCCCGCATTAAAGAGAAGAACTCAAGAGCCTTTCTTCCTTCTCCATTACTAGCAAGGCCTTGGATTAGCACCGTCCAAGACAAAACATTTTTCAGGGGCATCTGCTCAAACACTTCGAGCGAATTCTCAATAGACCCACATTTTGCATAGAAGTCCATCAGTGCAGTCCCAAGGGTAACTGTGAGCTTCATCTTCTTCTTCTTTATAAAGAAGTGGACCCATTTACCCGTTTCAAGAGCTCCCAGGACAGCACAAGCAGAAAGCACACTGACCATAGTAATCTCGTTGGGGTCCACTTTCACCTTTTGCATCTCATGGAACAAAGCAAGTGCTTCCCTACATTGGCCTGATTGACTACAACCAGAGATCATGGCACTCCATGCAACAACATCTCGTCGAGGCATTTCGTCAAATAACCTTCGTGCAGTATCCAGCCGACCACATTTTGCATACATATCTACAAGAGAAGTTATCAAATTGAGATTCCCCTTTAACCCATTCATATCAATGTACTCATTTATCCACTCCCCCAATTCCAAATCCCCCAATCTCCCACAAGCCGTCAGAACACAAATCATTGTGACTTCGTCAAACACCACACCTGATTCTTGCATTTTATGAAACAATTTCACGACCTCGTCCCAATTCCCACTCTTAGTGTACCCCGCAAACATGGAGTTCCAAGTAATAACTCCCCTCTTCGACATATCATCAAACACCCGGCGAGCAACTTCAACCTTCCCACAATTAGCATACATATGAATCAAAGTGTTCTCAACAAACCCATGAGTTCCAAAACCAAATTTCACAATCTGAGCATGGATTTCTTCCCCTTCTTTCAAGGCTTGCAGTCTAGAGCAAGCTTTCAAAATGCACGGAAAAGTGTATTTGTCGGGCTCTACCGAATTCTCTCGCATTTCCTTGAAGAGCAAAACAGCTTCTCGAGGGGATTGCTTCAAGGTAAAGCCCCTAATCAAGATGTTATAAGCGGCGGGATTGGGTTCATCGATGCTACGGAAAATGGCAAGGGCATAGTCCATGCTTCCGGGAAGAAGGATAGCTGAAGATTCGAGGAGGTTTTCGGCAATTGTGGGGTTCACAAGTAGGCCAGTTTTAATGACATGGGCGTGGATTTGGTTGAGATCTTTGATGGTTTTGCATTGCTCTAAAATTAGGGTTTTGGGGTTCTCGGGGAATTGGGTGATGGTGGTTGTGGTGGTTAATAAGGTTTTGGCGGAAAAGAAGGGAAGAGTAAAGGCCATTTTCTGTTGTGTGGCAATCCCTTCTGCGTCCGGACTCCGGAGAAGTGATCTCTTTGAAATTTGAATAGTGGTTGTGGTGGTTAATAAGGTATAATAGCCGTTGCAATTCAAATTCAAACCGGCAAAAGGAGATTATTTCATGTGACGGGTGCTCTAGAAAATGTTGTTATAATTTTTCCTGTGTCGTACACGTGGTAGGGTAGTAGCCGTTAAAATCTAATTCCCACCATATGCATGGAAGACCTACTAGTCTAGCTAGCCATCTGAGATCTGCTTTCCAATAATAGAGGTGACAAATTTGGGATGAGGGTCCCTTATTGGGTTTGGTTCTGGTTTACTTTGTAACCCGTATTATAAATGGGTCAGGCTCGAATTGAGGTTATTTTTACCCAACCGAACTCGTTGCCATCCCTAATCTGGAACCTACACCTGGCTCACCAATCATCCTTTTGATGGCTCTTCTCTTGCAGAGTATAACACACAAAATCATGGCCCTTAAATGGAACCCATACCTGTGTCCTGTGAACAAGTATAAGATTGTTTTGAATACTTACTCTTGGCCTGTATATTTTTTGAAACATGGATGACTGCTTCTGATTGATTTATATTCAACTGTAATCTAAATGTAAGTTATTTTCCAAGTACAAAACAAAACTCTAAGAACATGACGGGGCCTTTACAAAATTTACATTTGTATGGAGTAGTCATGAAGTAGCAGACTTTTTCATAGGTTAAGATTAATATACCGTCTGAAAATGCAAAATTCAACTGCGAAGAGATGCGGAAATTTGATGATAAAGTGATAGTCCATGATAATAAGTCATTACTGCAAAATCTTGTGAAGTATATCAATCAATGCAAAATCGCATTGCTCATGTGTATTGCAGCCATATATTTAGCTACTGCTCACAATATAACACTTTACCACATCAAAATCATCCATATATAAGTTGGAAGAAGCAAGTACAGATCTGTCTAGTACTAGAGAACTTCATAGTTTTAACACCTCCATTGGCACCCATATAATTTATAGCTTTATAGATTATGAAGACTGGGAGAAAGCTCTGGAAAAGGCCAAAGTCCCCACGTCTTGAAACCAATTGAGAGAATCCACCAGTTGGGGAGAAACACAAAATTAGGATTCCATTTCCATATTTAGGAAGCTTTAACTACATACTTCATCTCTACAACCGGTCTAACCAACCCATAATACTTTCTTGAGAACCAAACTGCAAATCCTGCAATTATACAGACGAGAAGATGCAAATTATATCTTCGAGTACATTACTAAACTTACATACATTACAAAACTTACACGGAAATGGATAAAAGGAAGAGGAAATCTAAGGTACCAATTTCCAGACCAAAACTACCTGCCTGGCAGTACACATGGTGAACATGCAGGGCCAAACTTTGGGATCAGTTCTATGGAGTCCATTCCCAATGTGCATGTGAACCACATGTAATGCTAAGCATTTTTCGGATCATCAGTCCGACGGGTACCTTAGACTTCCTCTTGATCGAAAATGAGCAACAGATGAATGAAGCTTACTGCAAGCTGAAAATCTGTATCAAGGTCAGGGATTCCACAAATTGTGTTGGCATCTCCTCCGAGCGTGTCACTCCGACTGCAACCAATGTCTGTGTAGTAAGGGATGTGTTTTAGTTCTGAATTATCAAAAGGAGCGCAAGAATCAAGAATCTCATTGCATAACAATGAGTTCTCCACGCCATTCGGATTCAAGTCCTCGACAGCCTGAGATTCTTCAGCCCACCATGCAGGGTACATTCCAGCGTCCTCAAGATAAGCAGTTGAAAGAGGGGGATGAGGTGCTTCTGTGATAAACTCTGCTTCCTAATCCACATGAAACAATTTCAGTAATGGCCAGGTCCATGCATTGAAATAAAATGTCATTTAAAATTACTACAATCATTCCCTGCTATGCTATGAGTGGTTGCATTTACAGCAATACAATTTCAGATTCTGCGTGAATGAGCATTTTTTGTCATTCTCTAGAAATGTGGAAATTTTCATTCTCTTAATGAGAAAGGTTTATTGTAGGGAGTAGTGTCAGGATGGTTTTCCGCTTTACTGGCTTAGCGTCAGGTTTGAGAATAAGAAGCAGTCAACTTTCCTGCATGTACCATACATGTGACTCAAATGTAGGCATATTAGAATCCACCATTCGACAGGTTCCATAAGGGATGTAATGACTAAAATCAACCTGATTAATGGTCATAATTGTCTCAGATGATTGAATCATCCGATCAGGTAAGTTTTCAGCCTAGATATCCAAGGTGGCACCCATGGAAGATAGGCCCAATCCCTGTACCACAAGAATGGGGTTGATCATCCTTTGAGTTTACAATGGGGCTCTCAGATTTCATCATGCAACACTATAGAACATAAATTGTTAGCTACCTGGGCAAAAGAATGGTGTATATTATCTTCATTGACTTGATCACAGAGAATGTGTTTCCCTGGTCGAGGCGGACTAGGAGTTTTTGTCTTGGGAGTCCTTGGAATAGTTTGGACTGTCATCATATCAGATTCTTCAATTACCGGGTCGATATTTCTCTTGTCAGTCTGCTTCTGCTGTTGATACAAAATTTTGGAAACCACATATTCACCTTCCCCTTCATCTTCTTCAGACCCCAGGTGGTACTGATGCATCACCCAATTGAACTTATCTGGCCTGGACCCCCTTTTGGAACTTTTATAAAGAACCATGATCTTCTTAAAGCCCTTTTGAACCCCATTCTCTATCACAGGCTTGGTCTTACCCGTCTTATGCCAGCGGACATGCTCTCCTGTCACACTACGTTGACCGTGGATTTTGCGACGCTTGCGGTGACCAGTAGCATATGCATTGGTTGTTGTGTGGAAGAAATGGACACTGCTTCCATCTTTCTTGGCACCTGAAACAAAACCAGATATAACGACCAGCATGGTTTGATCAATTTGACTCCTACTCGATCTAGCCTCCTTGACTCAATCCAATTTTGGTTGGACTCACGGCAAAACTCGATTTGGTTGGGCCTTTGACCAAGACAGAGGAGACCCAACAAACCAACTTAGAACTCAATGAACTCCACTAGAGGGGCTAAATCAAGTTCTTTTGAGATTTGGACAGGTTCTTGAGACTTGGCCGAGACTGAGGTGATCAAAAAAGTCAACTAAAAACTCATAGAACTCGACTAGAGTGACTAAATCAAGTTCTTTTGAGATTTGAATTGGTTCTTTTAGTTTCAGGGGTTACTAAAATCCTGATAAAGGTGCAGGAGCATTCTTCTTGTTCCCCTGATCAAGCAAAACCATGGGTTGATAAACTCAGCTCGATCCAATTTTAGTTTGGCTAAACCCCAAAGTTGATTTTGATTGGTTCTTGACCAAGACTGAGGTGATCTAACAAGTCAACTCAATAACTTGCCTAGAGCGACTAAATCAAACTCTTCTTTGAGATTTGAATAGGTTCATCTATTAAGGTGCAGGAGCATTCTTGTCCTCAGGATCAAGCAGGACATATTATTGAAGCCACCTTTTCTATTTTCTTTTTTTGATCGGTCACCTTTTCTACTTTCTTCATATATTTATTTCGTTTTCTTCTTTTGATATTCATCATACTTGGTTAAATTGACTTGACTTCGTAGACTCCCAGGAAAATTAGTTCAGTTTTAAAAGCACTGATAACAGCTTGGAATGGTAAAAGGAAAAAAAGAAAGAAAAATCTGAGCATGAGCTCCCTCACCAGGAAGATTTTCAGGATGGGTGTAGCAAATTCCTTTGTCGCCATCAAGTGTTGGGATGAACTCATCAATAAAAATGTGTGATTTTGAATTTCCTACCCCAACTTTTCCAGCTAAATGTTCTAAAATCTCTAAATCAGATGGATCGAACTTTACACCAGCAGGCAGGCCCGACCATTCAAGTGAAACCTGCACAGGACAAGCTCCACAACAGCAGTTAAGAGTGATTTCATTTACATCCACATAACTTCGGCAATTATCCAGTTATATCCATGCAAAATTTCATATAATGTGATAAGCATTCCTCCTGAACTCCAAGAGGAAGTAAGACATCCACCATCATGATGCAAATCGTGCACCTATGAATCAATGGGATTCACCATTCATTTGAAGCATCCACCTACGAGTTCTAGACCAAATTTTGACATGATCAAAGAATTCCAACCATTATTTTCATCATATTCCTTGGACTGCCAGGAAAAATATGAAATGATCATGGCTGGTTAGCTGGAACCAGATATTGGCGTGTTGAAGAGTCAATTAGGAAAATCAACCCCATCAATGGAAACAATTTCCTTATTTTAGATTTGTGAAATGATCATGGGTGGTTAGCTGGAGTCAGATACTGGGATGTTGAAGAGCCAGATGTTTATAATCTATTCATGCACGTCCGCTCTAAAATAGGAGGGAACACTGCCAAGTCCCCTCACCAGAGAGGGCACTTCTCTCATTTGTTGGCCCACTAGAGGCAAACAACTGTCCATTGGACAGATGGATTCCTCTCAAGAGAAGAGGCTCCTGTAATGCTCCCCAACGTGGGGAACCAGTTGGGTAACTTCCCAACTCTCTCACTTGGGAACTCTCTAAGAAGAACATTAGGGAAGAGCTCTACCAGCATAGAACTCACCTACACAGCTACAGAGAAGACAGAGGCCATGGGGAACATAAGGTAGGTCCCCAAATGGCCACCTCTCCCTTCTCTCTCTATCTCTCTCTCTTTTTTACAAGACCTCCATGGGGAACTTGTAAACCCATATGGGGATTGGGCACACCCTCTTTTTAATAAAAGTCATGCTTTTATTATCTCTCTTATTCTTTTCCTTGATAAGAGGTAACTTTCCAAGGAGAGTGCAATTATCAGTCCAGAATCTCTAGACTGGAAGGATACCCCCACCCAATAAAATCAACTTCACCCAAACGGCAAAGGTAAGATAATACCAAATTTCAGGTGTCTCATCCTTTGAGATGCTCAAAATTTGTGTATAACTTCACATCAGAGTGGTCGTTATAGTGAGGACTTCAATATTTTGGATTCATCTAATGGCATGCACTCACGAATATTGGTAAAACAGATACCTGAGTTCTATCATGACATGCACACATAAAAAGTAATATTATGTGTATTTATCTGTGAACAGGCGAAACATTATGAATAGCAATAAGTTCAGAGTCAACACAAGTTCCCCCCCCGGGGCTGCCGTCAAAACTAATCCCTAAGGATCCTCAAAGAATATAAGCTTTATATCTTAAAAAAATAAAGGAATGAGATTCTAAATTAGTTCTAAAAAAACAAAACTGAACTCCCAGAATGAATACTTCCTCTAAAAATCGTACAATGCCAGAATCTACCTCCCTTGCATTCTCATATATCTTTTTGAAAGGAAAGGAGGAAATTTATTATACAGCAAAGAATGAAAATCCAAAGAAATTAACATTGACACAGAGATTGAAAGTTAAGAAGGAAGAGGATGTCGGGACCGTGATCAAAGTTGTGGAAGAAATTCTGGAGTGAATTGTTTTTGTGTGTGTTTCTAACCTGGATTGTGGCTTTCCAAATGAGACAAGGAATTTGTGTTGTAGGACTTGGACTGGGTCTGAACTTTATTTAACTGTTGGCTTACAAGCTTGTTTTGTACCTTCATAATCTTCACAAATAGTGGAAACACTTAGATTCTTTGCCTGTGGACGTAGTCACTAATGTTGCCAACCACATAAATCTTGTTCTCTCTGTCTCTCTTAAGCTCTAATTAGACCTTGACATTGACCCTAGCTATTTTGTTTTGCACAACAAAATCATCTTTAACTCATACAATACTACATATTGAAATTGGAATACACCAAGTCACCAACCCCTTAGTGTCTTCCTATTTGATTATTCTGTTGCAAGTACTAATAAAATGTTGGGTTTTACTAGCCACACTCCTCTATTGCACGCTCCCCTTTTCCATGCAAAAATACAAGAATTTTGTGGTGAAGCCCACAAGGACCAAACACAAAAATCCTTGTCTTTTTGCATGGAAAAGGGGAGAGTGCAATAGGAGGAGATAGGGGCTAGCATTCCCTTATGATGTTTGCCACTGGTACATGGATAACTTAATTTCAATTACTAGGAGTACTATTGATTATTGCTTAGCTTTGTACAGCATTTTAAAAAGGACTAAAACTCCACCAAGAACACTAATGTTACCATGCAAATTATGACGCATAGAGATACGAACAAAAATATAAACAAGGTTTTGAGCTTACATCACTGTTATCAATATGATGATGGCAATTGGGGCATTCCCGATATGCCCCATAGTCTTTGATTTGAAATGTAGAAAATTGAGTGGCATTTTTTACTTTCCCTGCTATTCCTCTGCCATCAATAAGCCATGTCCTGCATTGTTGATATGTTATAAAGGAAATTTAACTGTAAAGACATCTCTACTGAAAAATCTGGATTGTTCGTAAATGCAAGAACCCGTTTGGGAAGAAGCATTCATGAAGGGGCATACAACCATAGTAAAAATGTACTGCATTTTATCTTTAAATAAATAGCAAATAACTCACTACTTTTTTAATTAAAAAATGACATTTTCAAAAGGCCATGAATAAATATTAAAAAAAGAAGTGAATAAAAATCAAATATATGAAATATGGTTATTAAAAATTTCATAATTGGTGACTATGCATACAATATAATAAAATGATTCACTAACACAAGTCAACCTTTTAACTTCATGAATCATAACAGCAAATGAACATGATATCAGCAAAGCACAAGAATAACTTGCAGAAAAAGATCCAGATTATGGTAACAAAATGGGAAACAATGGTGGTGCCAAGCACACTTGATGGCTTAAAGCTGAAACTTGCCTCGCTTGTTCATCAATCTAGACTTTTCATTTGGTTAGGCATCTCTTTGACACTGACCAAGTGATTATAACCACCAAAATTATAACCCAAACTTGGACATCCAGATTCATTTGTCCAACCATCTGTAGCGAATATATGTAGCTCTATACCTGATCTCTTTTTGCTCCAACAAACGTCTCCCAAACATTGCCGCACAATTTAATCATTGTACTTGACAATGTAACTTACAACAACGAAGCACTTACAAGTTACAATACTCTAATCAATTTGACCCTGAGAATCTAGACATGACTCGCTTCATCTCCAATCATGCATTTTTTTGAAACCTGCCCAGATCATCTGTACACAATCTACATAGAGCTCTCTCCTTAAAATCATTTCAGCCCTGATACTTCCAAATTTGCAATGGATGACCCTTCCCCATAAAGGACTGGACTACAGACCAAGTCTCCAAAGCATTTCCACAACAATGCCAATTATTTTCTATAAGTCTTCTAACTCCCATCCTATAACATGGTACATTAAAAGATTGCTCTACCATCCTACAAGAAATTTCTTTTGAACATTCTTCAACCTATCCTTGATATAAGCAAGGTTTTGAAGAGAAACTAAGAGTAATATAGTAAGGATAGAGACCACTTTTTCCATGATGCTGCCTCTAATATAAAGAATATCTCTACCAAGTATCAACCTATTTTGTGCCAAATTCCTTAAGATAATAAGCGTGTCTGAAGTCAACACGAGTGAACATGAATGCAGAATCGGATCTATAAACTTTTAGGGTTTATTATACAAAAAGGCAAATAATTAATATAAATTTTAACAAATTATTTCTAACTCTCGTCATTAAAAAAAAATAACTAGGTAGGGAAAGAGGAAAAGAACCACAATCCATTTGTTTTCAGTAGAAAAAAAGAAAAGAATAGGAGGTATTACCGATCCCCATAACATAAAAGAAAGGGGGAGAGAGAGGGGGGAGGGAATAACATAGTCAATGGACTGAATTTGGGCCACAAAAACCTCTTTCATATTAATCATCTTTGAAAGTAGCATTAACATTTAAAATTCATATATGTATGTCAATTACTTCATTAGTTTATTTTCTTTAATCCATATCTTCTTTATATTGTTTGATGAATTATACTTTGTAATACATTACTTAAGTGTTGTTTGCAATAATTTTTTGCTTTTATTTATTTATTTATTTGTCTTAATCTTATAGTATTATTCATATAACACTTAAAGTATAATAATTTTTAAAATCAAAAAAATCAAAATATCTTGCCGTATCCCTAAATATTTTTTTTGGGGTTCACCATGTCTGAGACCCTGTATCCGAGCTCGATACCGACACCCTTGTCCGTGCCTATGCATATAGCTACCAAAATCTCTATTACACTCAAATGTTGGGTGATTGGATCCAAAATGTTAGTTTAGACTGATATTGTACCTAATGGAGGATCCTAAATTATAAGTAGAGAGTGGCCAATCAATCAACACAAACAATTAGTGAGAGCACTGATATCACTTCATTCACCCAGCACCAGAAGAATCGAGCTTCAATGGCATTTTTTTTAATGTATAAGCTCAAACCAATTGATTGTTTTGGTTGCATATAGCTAAAACCAATTGATCGCTTTCCTTATATTTAGCGAGTGCAAAGTTTTCACTTCACATTCCAATAATCTGAGACATTTCTCTTGTATAGAACACAATCAATGAGAGTTTACAAACGACTGGGGAGGTTGTTTGCGGATATTCCTAATTTATTCACCATTTTCCTTTTTACAATTTTTGTTTAGTTGATATTACATGCTACACCTTATTGCTTCTTAAGTCCATTTTTTTTTTTTTTCTTTTTGGTTAAGGAGAGAATTCATCAAGCAATTTCTAGGGGTAGCTCTCCCTAGAAAAATTGCTTTCTCAGTCCATTCAAGAAGATCCCTTAACGCATTTTCCGAGTATGAAAGAAATCCAGAACAAGTTCTAGGTTCATGGGCGAGGAAGAAAACGAAATAGCTTCCCCTGAAATGGGTGTCTCGAATTTAAGCTACAAATAGACCCAAAACATCTTTATCTGAAATGGGTATCAGTAAATCAATATAAAACATAGATATCTCTCTCTCTCTCACACACACAGACACACACAATGTAAATGGCATCTCCCAAAAATGATTGCTTTCAAAACGAAGAAAATCAATCGAGAAAACACGCACGAAGTAATAATTAAAAAGAAGAGATGAAGAAGAAAAAAATGATTTTGAGCTTTACAAACAAAGGAATGTTGTTTGTTCATCATACCTTGCCATTGGCATCTCTTACAAGAGAGGGATGATCTGGAGATGGAACTCATAGATATATGGAGCTGCTTTTTAACTTCTCTTTCTCCACTCCACTAAGTCAAGTGAGAACGCGAGCGGGAATCTAGCTTTGGAGCCCTTATAAGAGGTTCGGCCTCAAAGCCCACAGATTCGGTTAGAGAATCTCAATGTGCCGATGCCTTAAGTCACCCACATTTGTTGGCAAACCGTTGACCGAGCCATAGGTTCGGATACGGAGCTCGTTTCATAAAGGGGGACAGGTTACCTTCCTTCCCAAGCTAAAGGAAGGAAACTTTTAAGAACTTAGATGACTCGCTCTGGAGTCTGGACAGTTGCGTTAGAAAATGGCGTGCTTAAGTGAAAAGTATGGAGCTCAAATTTTCAATAAATTAAGCTAACCTTTGCCCGCGGCAACATGGTCCGAGCTGGGCTCAGGCTCATAAAATAGTCAAAAAAATAAATATATATATATATATATATAGTGGGGTCTCTTCTCTTGGACTTTCGAGTTGGAACCTCTAGTCTAGGTCTCGCCACAACACAAGTTATGGTATAATCGAATCACATGACATTTCAATACTTAAGCTTAAAAGGTTAACTAATATTATTTTTAGTATCTTATACCTTAGTTAGCATATATCATAAATACTTATATTTTATATTGTTACATATATAGAATCAGGCTGAGGCCAAGCTTTAATCAATCAATCCCTAGTCTGGCCCTAAATTATGTGGGCTTCTGCTTATTGAGCTTGGCCCTACTTCTTAGGGCTTAAAAAATTGGACCATTTTGGGCTATTTTCTGGTTGGACCGTTGGGCCAGCCTAAACCATTGACACCCCTAATAGTTGCTTGTCAAATATGCATGTGCTTGGGCTATTTCCATCCACCATTGCTCTAATATCTAGCCTGAGATCAGCTGTTTTGACCCATGACAAGCTTTTGGTTAGGCTTTGAGTAGGGCTGTAAACGGATATAGATATTATCCGTATCTGATTCGTATCTAAATCCGTTTAGTTGGACAATTATCTGAAAAGGTATTTGGTGGAGCGAATTCATATAGTAATTTTACTATCTATTTATAATTGGACTAGCAAAAACTCCGTGCATTGCACGGGGTGTTGAAAGAAAATAAATAAACGAAAAATATGATGAGAAATTTAAAAATAAACCGTAAGAAAAGAATATAAAAATAAGATAGAAGAAAAATGATGATAGTTTAGTCATCTCTTGTGAGAGTTTTTATATGTATCCTATCAAAAGTAGCTAATTTAATCATTTAAAAATTTATAATTTTATTGTTATATATAATTTTTTATTTTATTATTATATAACTTCAAAAAGTAAGTTTGCAACATTATAAAAAAAAAAAAACTAGCTCATCTCATCTAAAAATTTAATGTGTCAAAATTATTTAAAACTTGTAGAGATGATGATATTTCTTGTAAATAAATAAGTCCTTTAAATAATTTGCTATTATAAAGAAAAGTTTACGAAAAAGAGAAAATGTTAATCTCTTCCTATTCTTCAACCCGAAACAACATTTAATTAAATTTTTTTCTAGTGGGACTCACTTTAACACTGCCACTGATTTGCATAATATAACAAAATGCAAAATAAAAATCAAATAGAAATACCATGTCAAGAAACTCAATTTCTTATAGTGTACTTATTAATTAAAGAGTTAATATAATTAATTATAACCTAAGTAAATCAATTTAATTTATATATATTTATATATAAGGAGAGATTTAGGGTAGACTATTATTTTAAAAAAGATTTCTTTCTTTCATTTATTATTGTTAATTTTTTTATATAATTAATTGAGAGATAAAGAACTTTAGATGAAATCACTTGACACTTTAACACCAATAAATATCAAGAATAATTTGAATTTCATTTTTTATTCCTCATATCAATGATACCGTGAATCTCATTAATTTCAGTGAGAATAATCTATGCTATTTCAAATCGCTACTGCAAAAGAGAAATAGAAGACCCAAAATAGTGCATAAAATGTATTAATACTCTGCCAAAGCTTCATGTAGAGGCCCATAAATATAAAGATAAGTAATGTCCGAACCAGAAAGCTTCCAATAGCATCGAATTATCCAAAATATAGTACCCAAAAATGCATTCATGTCATAATGCACCCAGACTTAAGAACTTCCTAACAGCTGTCGTGAAAACAAACTTCTTAAGATTTCCACTCTAGATGTTCCAATGTTTAGGAAAAACCTCTTTGTTGAACCATACTAACTAAAATGTACAATATGTCAAATCCTTACATGTTTGAGAATGAAAAGTGTCTTGTGGATGTGTCTAC
This sequence comes from Tetracentron sinense, assembly GCA_015143295.1. Classification (NCBI taxonomy): domain Eukaryota; kingdom Viridiplantae; phylum Streptophyta; class Magnoliopsida; order Trochodendrales; family Trochodendraceae; genus Tetracentron; species Tetracentron sinense. Next base: position 32,418,300 of record CM026568.1, on the reverse strand, counting down.
TATTTATAGGGGATTAAGAAGAAGGTAGACCAAGAGTTAAAATTAAATTTGAGGTTGGTAGATGTTACAATTTAATAAATTATAATTAAATAATGAGAATGTGGAGGGAAGGAAGAAGAGACCCTTAGACTTCATATTTTTAATAATTTAAATGTTACAACTTAATTAGTTGCAATTAAATAGTAGAATTAGAAGAAAAAATAAATATTTATTGTTACAATTTAATTAATTGTAATTAAAAAAAATAGAATGTGAGTGGGTGAATGTGAGCAATTAACCCATCACTTAATTAGGAAGGAAGAACAATAATTAATAGGGTGACGTGACATTTTCTTATTGGATCAATTAGAAGATATGTTGTATGAACCAGAATAGAAAATAGAGGCCAATGGGATATGCCACGTGGAACCAACCGGCATATAGTATTAGTACTAGTAAGAAACCCGTGCGATGCACGGAAATAAGAGTTCTAACTACAGAACTTTAACACATGTATAAAACATTCTTATTAAATAATTTGTATGTATGCATTCCTTCCTGCTTACGTCGTTTGTGTTTTTAAGGGTCTATTACAATAAAATAAACCCTCCCTACAACAACTATTACAATACAATATATGGCTATTGGAAAGAGTTTGAAGTGGGTATCAATATAGTCTATCCAAATTGCAGTCTCCCATTCCGACGGTTATCCACTGAGGATAAAAGGATGTGAAAGCCAGTGCTTAGAGATAATGATATCCAAGTAGGGCGCAAATTTCGTCGACTTGGATGGACCTGTGTTGTCCTTTGACTTGATATCGGACACCCAGAAGATGATGTCTCTCCTCCTCTCCCTTCCCATATCATCTCTAGCTTTTCCTCTCTTCCCATTATCTCATATCATCTCTCCTCCTAAAGTTTGAGATATATGGAGGACGGCTGTACAAAATTTTAAAGGGGGAGACAGTTGGTATTTAAAGAGGCAACAGGCACATCCATTGGTATTTAAAACACTCTAACTGTGTTTTATAGTAGTAGTATAGATTTTTTAACAAAATAATTACATGTGATCGCAAAAATGAAAAGAAAAAAAGGCAAAATGTCTATAAAAATAATTAAAATATTATGTATAATCTTTTATTCAAGAAAAGTATATAATTTTTAATAATGGAAATTATACTATATATATATATATATATATATATATATATAAATGACCGACCTACTGTGTGTAGTAATTAGTGGTTGGCAATGGGGAGTGGAACTATCTGATAAGGTCTATTAGGTGGAAAGTTTGGTATGAAGATCAAATTAAAAGAAGGTGATTGCAAGCTTGGATACAATATTAATCACAAAGAAGATGTTTCATGTTTCATATGGAACCGCTCAACTTATATTATATTCAAATATATATATATATATATATTGGTATAGAGACACGCGGTTAGGCCCCAATCCCGGTTAGTAGTTAATATTTGTTTTAAGTTAAGGGTGGGTGGACAGTACAACACTCTCACCCTCTCGGGAATGGATCCCGGAACCTCCCTCCTAAGGAGGGGATACACCTACCACTGGGCTATTCCTAGGATGTGTAATATATATATCACATATGAAGGAAGATATACTAAACAAACATAATAAAACATATGATACTATATTTTCTTTGTTTTAACGAACTGCCCAACATCATTACTTGATGAGACAGCTTCATTTACAATTCTTCTGTTATGGATGAGATGTGATAAAGATTTAAAGATCTGTACATAGAAATGGTGGAAGCATCCTAACAGCATCCTCTCATCAAGATTGTGAGAGGTATGCTAGTGTGTGCTCCTTATTTTATGAAAGTTTTGTGATCTAGTCCGAATAGATTTTAGATAGTCTCCTAGAGATGTGGCTAGAGGGATAGATACCACACTAAACTTGTATCGGAAAAAGTTTTAAAAGACAATAAAGAAAAAAGTAAAGAATTAAAAATAAAAGTATAATAAGACGTGTGCTAGCCCTAGGCATTCCCTACACACAGGCAACAACAATTGATTCTAATATTACAGTGACTGGAACATACTGAAGATGGAACTACAAACCAAAAAAAAAAGTGAAAAAATAACGTGATCATCATCGCCGAGGTAGGAGAGTGATTTTCCCTAAGCACTCCCTCGGGTTATTTCCGTTACGGGATGTTACTATGAAAGATGAAGGACCACGAAATCATCTCTCAGGTTGATGTGAGAGAAACAACAAAGCTTGCATGAAGAATCTCTTCCAAAAAAAAGTGCCATTTTGAAGGCTCTTTGCATCCTGAATGCTCATCAATCTCCTCACTAATGTCTTGTTTCCTACATTGAAATATGAATCCAAAAATGCAAGATTTGCAAATAGTGTGTTAGAGAGGCACTGGTGATGCTAAAAAGGCTCCAGATGGAGGAGGATTTATACAGAGACAGATATGTAAAAGAGTTTAGGAGATGATGAAGTGAGAGAATAAGAGAATTCAAAGGGTTATAACCATTTGGATTGGGATAAATGTGTAAAAATAATTTAAAACACATTAAATGGTAGAAGACCAAATGAAATATGGGAGAGTGAGAAACGTATGGGATGATCAGCAACTTATGGGAATAAAATCCCAAATCTCATTAAATGATAAAGAAACTAAATTGTAATGATAGTGGGGGTAACCTTTAAGCACTACTATCCTCTTTAATAGGGATTGAAAAGGTATTTGACAAAAAAAATTGTAACCATTTGCACTGGGATAAATGTGTGTAAAAATAATTAAAAAAATCATTAAATGGTTGAGGAACCAATGAAATATGGGAGAGTGAAAAACGTATGGGAGGAGAAACTTATGGGAATAAAATCTCAACTCATTAAATGATATAGAAACTAAATTGAAATAATTGAGAAGGTAACGTTTAAGCACTACTCTCCTGGCATTGAAAAAGCATTTGTCAATGAGGAGAGAGAGTTTAAAGGGAGAGAACTTATCGTCACACATGGCAAAACTTGGAGAGAAATTTTTTGCCATGTGGCATCAATTTGGAAGAAAAATGAAGAGTTTTGAGTATGTCCACGTGGACACACTGTGTTTTAGTATAGTAGATAGATAGATAGATACGGATTTGGATACTAGTATATCTGATCCGATAAATATTCTACCGAGTATATAATATATATAAATAAAATATTTTTAAATTATCAAACTAATATAACTTTTAAAATATATTTTTTAATAAAAATTTATATATTTTTACATTTTTTAATATTAATTTATATTTTTAAAAGTAATCGGATAGTTCGGATACTATCCGAATTCAAATATTTTAATCAGAGTCAGATACAAATATCATATTTCACTATCCACCAGATATTTATTCGGATTCAGATATTCAAATATATAATCGGATACGAATTAGGATATACCACTATCCGCTTCGTTTACAGCCCTAGCTTTGAGGCTAGCTCCTAAAATATTGGATCAAGATTAGGCAAACTCCAGATCAAGCGCAAACTCAATCCATGTCTACACTTAATTTAGACAGCCCACTTTTTCCAACTGCAATAGTCAAATTCCAACCCTAAAAAATAACTGCATGTGATGAAAAATAACTTTATAGGGGACAAATCTGACAATGCCTCATTGTATGAAATGAGCCCAGATTTTCTTCTATACCAGGCCTAATCTAAAACTGGATCATTGGGCCCGATCCCTTGTCCAACCCAAGGACACTGCACGAACTCATGATGGAGAAGAGTTACCTAAAACCCAGCCCGAACCCAACTTTTGGCCCAAAGTTGAAACTCAAACCCAGCCCAGACCGCTGAAGTCTGGCCCATCTTGCTATCAGGTCGGGCTGGACACTGGGCAGGCAGGCTGGCCTGGCGTGCAACTTTAACATCACCTACCTAGAGTTTGGGCAATTGCAGCCATAAACGTATTGATGATAGTGAGATAAATTAGTTAAATATGGTGTAGAAGAAAAGGCATAGAAGCAAAAAAAGGTGTAATGGATAGCCTGGTTCAAATCATATGAACACTAATTCTCTTTACTTTATTTTTTTTTAAAAGGTGATAGCGAGGACACTTAGCCTTTGGTGTTAATCCATAGATGGGAATTCCATGATTACTTTTCTCTTTTGAGTATATACATATATGTTCATGTGTAGGTTTGGATGTCCCACACCATTTTTAAAAAGGCAATTTGGATAATTATGGATAATCATTGCACATTTTGTTAGTATACCAACGTTTATCTTTTGATACAACTTAAAAGGTTGAGTCATAAGCTTTTCTTTACTTTCTTATTTTCTGTCAAAATGACTCTCTTTATGAGAGTAAGTAATCAATCATTTCCCTTCTCCTATTTTATTTCCCAGTAGGAAAATAATCCACACCTCGAGATGAGGTGCGAAAAATACATCTCCCCCCTTTTTTCTCTCCACATGTTTCCTTTTAACTTCTTTTAATTGCGATTAAGATTCACCAACCCTTAGGGTTAAAGCCTCTATCATTTATTTTTATATTTGGTAAACTCAATAACACCACAAGGTGATTACTGAAGGCAATTGAAGGAAATACTCACACCATCCATGCAAACACACACACAGCATGCAAACAACACACCACACATGCAGCTCAAATAAGCTTCACCCTAGAGCTCCTCAAAACGGGTACCAACCATTTGAGACACCAAGGAACTTATAAGGGACAACATGCTCGGATAGTTATCCTATATGGGACTAACACACACAAGAAGGTTTTAGTTTTTTTGGTAAACTCAATAACACCACAAGGTGATTACTGAAGGCAATTGAAGGAAACTCAATAGCATCTATCCTTTATTTTAGTAGGTTAAAATTTGTCAACCGTGATTTAAAGACAGCTAAAGGGGCTTTGTGAGGGGCGAGGAGCAATAGCCCACTCCTCGCCTTGAGGAGTGGATTATTGCTCTTCCTAGTAGACATCATACCCTCAGGCTGGGATGGAGAAAGTGTACCCTTTATTAGGAGGACTTGAGTTTAATTTGTAGAGGAAATTCTCAATTAATAGGTAAATGCTTCCTTTGAGTGGCGTGGCACAAGCTCATTCACCCCATTAATTCTTACAACCAACTTTGGAAATATTTTATCGGGATTATGCCTATAATGGGCCATCCATTTTTTATTTTATTTTTAAATTCTGCCAAAAAAAATTTATGACTATATCTTCTACCACTTTGAATCCCTAACCCTATGTTTGGTTGCCGAGAAAATAAATAAAAACATGGAAAAGAAAATAAAGTTGGACAAAATACAACTAAAAATTGTATTAGAAACATAAAATTTTCTTTTCTTTTTCATATTTTCTCGACAACCAAACATAGCATAAATAAATAAATAAACAATCTTCAACCCTGTCCATATATATTTTTTTCTCTAGAATAATCTTTTTTTTTTTTTTCTTCTTTGGGTCAAAGGGGGGCAAAAGCCCACAATCACTCTGGCTATTTAACTATATCATTTAGTGGTGGTTTTTTCATTCAATAAATTAGACATTAACTAAAGAATGATTGAAAATGAGAATTGAATTCAAAAGCTAAGAAAGTAAGATACTTAAGATAACACGAATATATTACTCAAGGTCTTGTTATTGATGATGAGCTCATCTTAACCTAATCCAAGATTAAAAATAAAAATAAAGAAAGAACTCGAAAGAAAATCTTAACCTTATCTAAAAAAATAATAATAATAACCCCAAAGAAAAGTAGATACCTTTTTTTTATGAACTTTAACTTTCACCTCTAACTCATCTATAGTCAAAGATGATAGGCACGACCCATTGGTCTCAGTGGCAGTCTCTGTAGCACTGTTTAAGTATCCTTCACTTGAATCAATTCTCATGGCGGTTGAAAAATCTATCATTTAACTAACTAATCAATGTTAACTTCTAACCTACTAATTCAAATAAATATTGTTTATACCAAGTGAGGAAAAAAAAAAAAGTTACCACAGTAACCGTTCTTAAAAAGTGTGAGTTAAATAAATCAAGTCAAACCACCGACCTTAAGAAAAGATGGATGGATGGATTGGTACTAGCCATGGTATATCTCGAAAACTCAACTCCAATCACACTCATGGGCTGCTGTTTTTTAAAAGGAACCAGTGAGGGTAAGGTAAGATTCATTACAAAAAAAAAATAAAGGGTTAAGGTAAGATGGAAAATCGTGTTAATCTCTCATCATCGAGTCATCGTCCACCAACTTCGACAAGGATTCGTTTTTCAGCTTTTTAGTTTTGACTTCTTGTCCAATTGAGACCCACCCCATCTTCGACTTTTGTCTACGCTATTTAGACTCTCAGAACATAATACGTCTCGACGTTGGAGCTATTTATTATTATTATTATTATTATTATTATTATTATTATTATTATTTTTAATTAAGCAACTCGGTTAGAGTGGGAGGTTCATAATATCAGCAATCCATAATGTTGTGCCAAAAATGAAGATGGCAATGTTAGAAATATGGAAAAAAAATAGGCAATTACAATTCAAAATGCATATGTATTTTTTGGTGGCGTGTGGCGTTACATGAGTGATTTCATTCACAGACGAAAATAATCCTGAAACTTCCATTATGCAGAGAATATATGGTTCACGGGTTTTCACTCTCATGCATAGAGAATTGCTCTTCGGAGGAGCTTGGTGTCACGGTCCAACCCTTTTGTAAGCGAAGCGACTGTGCGGCACTCGATTACACCTGCGAGTCAGTCAATCACAAGATACTCACTCGAAAAATGTTTCTCAAGTGGTAAGATGCACACCAAGTCAGTAAGGGACAAAGTAAGCAACACGTAACAACACGCAACACCGATTAAAAGGAACTTGAAACTTTATTGATCCTTATAAGTAACACTTTACAGACTACAATTAGTGAGGAGATTGAGTTTACAACAAACTCACAAGGGACATGGGCTAAGGACTCACCTTGCTCACCTCTCCTCAAGGTAGGAAAATAGATATTTCACCATTTTTCAGAAGGAAACATCCCCCTACTAGTAGAGTCATACTGAGGTATTTACAACTCTGCCATTAAAATTTACATTACTAAACTATCCTTGACTACAAAAGGAACTTACAAAAAAACCCAAGACACTTGACATGACTCATATGTACAAGACTTACAAAACACAGGTCATGGCCATGTGCCGAGCACTGGACGAAATGACCGTGATAGACTCCCCCACTTAAACAGTCGACGCCCTCGTAGACTTTAAAGCTTGATACTTTACAATCTTGTCTTCGAACTGGCGTAGGTCTTCGGCTAGCTCCCAGCTTATATCTTCATCACCTCGGCCCCTCCAATTCACTAGGTACTCTCGCTGCGGACGCTTGAAGGTTGACGCTGCACGATCTGCCAAGATGCGCTCCACTTCATGAATACTTGAACTGTGGCCTTTGGTGCAGTTCTAACGGAGATGTTACGAGCTGAATCTTCCATGTCAGGATAGTACGGCTTGATGTTGCTGGCATGGAAGACTGGATGGACCCTCAACCATGACGGAAGTTGAACTTTGTAGGAGGTCTTGCCCACACGAGCAACAATAGGAACTGGACCTTCTTACTTTCGAACAAGCTTGTTGTGGACTTTTCAAAAGAATTTGAGTTATTCCGTAAAAAGCTTCACAAGGAGTAGATCTCCCACTTGAAATTCTCCTGGTCTTCTATCTTGGTCGGCCAATTTCTTCATCCGTTTTGACGCTTTCTCCAAGTATGCGCGTGCAATATCAACATTCCTTTACATCACGAGCACCGGTATAGTTTCTAGGTTCAAGAATTCGAATCTTGGAAGTTTCACCTGTATTTGGGCCAGTTATTTCCATTGCTCTAGTGAGAACATTCACATTTGCAACAAGGTCACCAATTTGGGCTTATAGGGCTTCCACTGTAGTCCTAAAGTCCTCGCTAAGCATATCGGTAGTGCTAGCAACATTCCTTTGTTCCATCTCGATCACATCAACACGCTCAGCAAGTTGTGCAAGTCCTTCTGCAACCCCGCCAAGTTGTAAAGCTTGCGACTCGAGATTCTCAATCCGCTCTTTGTTCGTCCGTTCCGGTTTCGGTGACATGATTCCAATTTCTAGAAGATCACAATGACCGCTCTGATACCAACTGTCACGGTCCAACCTTTTTGTTAGCGAAGCGACCATGCGACACTCGACCTGCGAGTCAGCCAACCACAAGACACTCACCCGAGAAATGTTTCTCAAGTGGTAAGATGCACACCAAGTCAATAAGGGACAAAGTAAGTAACACGCAACACCGATTAAAAGGAACTTGAAACTTTATTGATCCTTCTAAGCAACACTTTACAGACTACAATTAGTGAGAAGATTGAGCTTACAACAAACTCACAAGGGACATGGGCTAAGGACTCACCTTGCTCACCTCTCCTCAAGGTAGGAAAATAGACATTTCACCCTTTTTCAGAAGGAAACATCTCCCCTGCTGGTGGAGTCATACTGGGATATTTACAACTCTGCCATTAAAATTTACATTAGTAAACTACTCTTGACTACAAAAGGAATTTACAAGAAAACTCAGGACATTTGGACACTTTATATGACTCATATGGACAAGATTTACAAAACACGGGTCATGGCCATGTGCCAAGCACTGGACGAAATGACCGTGACATTAAGCACTCTCTCTCCCTTAGAGTCACTTCAGTCCATATAAAAAAAATAATCCACAAGCCTATTTATTGGGTCTTAGAACCTAAATCATATAGGATTTTCTCAAATTTTAATCATAAAAAATTTCCTTAAAATTTTAAAGTTTTACATCACATAGAATCCTAGACAACTCCAAACTCATAGTTGACAACTCAAAAGAAATGGACACATACACTAATGCCATGTTTGGTTGTCGAGAAAATTGATGAAAACATAGAAAAGAAAAGAAAATTTTGGATTTTTAATACAATCTTTAGTTGTGTTTTGTCTAATTTTCTTTTCCATGTTTTTACTTATTTTCTCGACAACCAAACATAGGGTAAGTGACTCTTTTGAGGAGAAATTTTGGTAACATGTACTAAGCTTAAAGAAGCCGCTAAAATCTATTTTTGCCCATTGTATCACAGGCTAGTGCATGCGTTGTTGCCCGTTTGTGACCAAAACATCACACACGTCATTCAATATGGGTGGACCCCACATCGACAAAAGGTGGGCTCCAAAATGGTGGATGATTTTTAAGGCGGAAAGGTTTCCCATCCAAACTCGTTTGGCGTGGAGTCGAGCACCCTGTGGCCAGCAGACCATCAATCCGATATATTACCTGAAGCATTTGAAGATTTTTTTTTGATAACCGTGGATATCCTGAGCCTTGAAAGCTCAGACTAATCTCACGGGGCTACATAGGGAATACCCCCACCCCATGCAACCGTTTGTAAGGGGAGTCAAGAATCGAACTCGAGAAATCCGGGTTTACCGTTTGTCCAAGTGACCACTTGGCTACACCTTTGGGGGTTTCATTTGAATCATTTAAACAAGTAAATAATAATGAAGTAAATAAACTCTTCGCTTTAAATTATTTTAATAAATTAACTAAGTATTAAGCCATATGCAAACCTTATGCTAGGTTGAGAAAAAACCAACCCAAACTCGGTCGAATCCTGAAGGATTGAGTGGGTTGTGGAATTGGTTAGGAATTGTCACCCCTAATAATGAATTAAGAATAGAAATTTTTTAGCATCAATTGTCCCATACAATTAGTAATAAGATGATATTTTATAATCAAATATATAAATAACTGGTCATTAAAAATTTTATCATATTATAAAGTTGCGGCTTTTATAGCTATTGACACTTGGCACTCCCAAGTGAATGCGTTTTAAATTGAAAAGTTTTGCATAAATGCATTACATCAGAGAGACTAGTTTTGAGGCATGGGTAGTTTTGCAAAACACTTTTTTTTTCTACAATTATAAGATTGTCTTATGTAAAACAGGTTGCTGCAGATTTTTAGAGCGTTTGGATTGTCACAAACTCAAACGAAATACATGAAAAAGCTCTAAGTAGAAATTATGAGGTTTGGAGTCGGAAATGAGCGAGGAGTATCAATTCCGAAAGAAAACGACGAGATCTTCAATTTACATTGCGTTGCCATGTAGTTTTCACTTTTTAATCGATTTACATCGTTTAAGCTTCAGATTTAGTCATTTTGTCGTTTTAAGTAAGTTTCATTTCTTTATATCTTGAGTTTTGTAAGTCTAAATTGATTTCCGTTAATTCCGGAATGTTTCTTAGGATAAGTATTAGTAGTTTATGAGGTTAGTTCAAATCTTTCGATTTTTACTAAATTTTCATTTTTGAGTAATTTCGAGTGCAACTGGAATTAAGATTACTTTTTCTCTAAGTATGAAGTTATAATACGTTTTGGAGGGCAATTATCAATAAACTTTTTGTGAATTCCTTCTCCTTTACCCGTGAATCCATAATTTCTCGTCTATTAGAACAATATCTAAGTCTCTTTCGTCTACTAAACGATATCTAATTATTTCAAGTATTAGTGTTGCTTCATTGTCATACACTAAAAAGGGGAGTTCCTCTTCAACACCATGAAGCGGAGCTCCCCTGTGTATTTAAAATGTACATTAAAAGGACGCCTAAAAAGTTAAAAAAGAGAGTAGTTGTGCATATGTGTCGGCAGTCGGGCACTCAACATCACTCGGTTAGAAGTCACCAACCGCCGGTAACCACATCTAAGTAGACTAGTCTCTAGACCAAGGAATCGCTGCAGGGTGCATACATGCCACTCGAAATGCCAGTGGGGGTGGTTAGAGATGGCTAGATTTTGTGCAGCTTTTTCTGCAATTCATGAAAAAACACAAAGACCCCACAAAGCTGTATAGAAAAGCTGAAAGAGACATTGTTTTGAAATTGCCAGTGAATGGGAGATTGGTGTGAAGGATACAACTCGAATATAGCGAGATATCAGAAAAGATCACATCTGTAGTAGCTTTTGCCTGTAGGTGTGCGTGCGTGGTACGAAAATACAAACAAAGAAACAAATAAAAGAATATAGAAAGAGCCAGGAGAGAGAAAGAGAGAGAGAGAGAGATAATAAAAGCTCGATGACATTTGCTACTCAATACCTAACGGTCCTGACCTAACAAAGAGAGATGAATGTGTCTGAGCTCCATCTAAGGCCGACCGGCGCTGAATGGTGCGTCATTTCAGTGCCTCAACAGTCAGAAATGAGTGTGAAACGCATGACTCCAAAAATTTATGAAGATATGGACCTCTCCAGTTGTTGCCCCATTTTCCTTTCATTTCCTTTTACCTCTTCAACTACTAACTGATTGTAACTTTGTCTATGGGCACAAAAAAAAAAAAAAAAAACTCTTTAACATGGGTACCCTGCCCGTCATGCCAATTAGGGCAAGATTAGGGCTTATTTAATCTTGGCCTTTGAAGGGTCAGGGCAGGGTTAGGATTTTGCCTTTAAAAGTAAGAGTAGAGTTAGGGTTGATCCTAGTTCTGCCTTGTCTTTTTAAAGCCCTACCCTAACTTCAACTCCTTAAAATCTTAATCTCAATCACCTGTAACTCTAATACTGAGTCTTTAATTGGCTGATTCTCTAATCTTTAACACTCTGATTATTCCTAATACTTTGATTGCAGTTTTAGTTTGTTATCAAATATGTTTTATTTTATCTAGTTTTATTATTATACTTGTTATTTATTTTATTTTAAATAATTTTAATGGGATTATCTGTTGGTATTTGTAAGAAAAATCTTGTTATCTTAAATGAGAAAAAAAAAATCTCACTTGGCTTTCCCGCCATGGCCCTTGAGGGCAGGATTACGGCTTAGTCAATCTAAGCCCTTAAAGGGCTAGGACATGATTGTGATCTTTCCCTTATATATAAATAAGAGCAGGGTTAGGGCTGATCGTGACCAGACCTTTGACAGCCCTAATAACTTATAGTTATTGAGTGTGACAAGCATGTCCCATGCCACAACATAGTATTTAACTTCTTTTAACAATAAAAAATAAATAAATACAAGTGCATTGAGAAACATGAGGCCGGGATTTAAAAAAAAAAAAATTTACAGGCTTTTATTTCGACCCTATTGCAAACCTGTGGAGAAGAACACAAGAAGATCGAATCATGGTGATCATCTGATAGGCTGATTTTTGGCTAAAAATATCTTCTTGACGGGGACCATTGGAAAGTGGGTTATGGCCAATATGTCATAACTCATCACCGCTAATAATACTAATCACTAGATTGATACCCTTTGATAATGATGCCAGTAAACCCCCAAGTTGGTCTTCAAGACTCTAGTTTGGCTGTCTATAGATGGCATTGATCTGTGCTTGGTACGGACAAAGTATCACATGATGGGTCCTACTCCTACCCAGAAATATCTCTTGTGCCAAAAATTAAAGGATCATACTATATCAATAAATACAATCCATGCGTCGAATCAGGTTGCCTATCGACAAGGGAAGTCTCTTTATCTGGTGTCTGGCAATCCAAGTTCATAGAAACAGCAACATATCCCCACAACCCCACCAGTTCACCACCACCCACCGAGCACTTAACGGGATTCTCACACAATCCTTCATATGTGCTTGTCAACAACCTTGCATCTCCCTGAGAAGATGTCATCTTATGGGGTCAAAAATTTTGGGACGCCCTAAAGTTTCCGTTACTTGTTAATCCAATAAGAGATTTTTTCTTCATCACGTAAACTTGACTCAAATTTCTCCTAGCTGTGGTCCAGTGGTAGCTAGGACGTATCTTTTATTTGTGAGAAGACTCGAGTTCGAGTCGAGGGGTGTGGCGTTGAGACCCACCGCTTTTAGTTCTAACTTAACTCACTAACTTACTAAATGGGGTTGCGGCCTAACCATATAACAAAATGAAAAAAAAAACTTGGCTCAAGTATTAAAATAACCCGATTTAAATAAATAAAATAACTTGAAAAAACTTTTACGGGATGAAAAGTAACGTGAACTCTTGAATTGCCCCATGACTGTATAGTCTTAGTAACATTTCTCTTTCAATTATTGAAAAATCAGGTAGTTCATATCCTCTTGTACAAGGCATAGTGTCAATCTAGTCAAAAGATAAACCTAATCTACTGCACCAAATGCTTTGACATAAGTGCCTTGAAAGAGAGGATTAGAGGGAGACAACGAAGCATGGGATGGTGTGGACAAGACGGTCTCACATCTCGTTTCAAGCGGCTGGCTTTGACGAGGGTAGGGTAGAAAAGCAGTAACTTAATAACAATCTAAACAAAGAAGGGAGAAAGTGAGTGACTTTGAGTGGCCTTAGCTTTTGAAATAGGGTAGTGAGGAGGGTCCCACCTAGAGAGAGTGTGGTACCCTACATTAGGGACGTTGTCGGTTGATGGCGAGCACGGAGAGGGACCCTTACAGCGTGTGGATCGATCGCTCCCTATCATAGAGGTATCTAACAGCGACTGCTTCACAATTGCCTCTCCTTCATTCCTAAAATATCACAGATGTAGACATGGATCCAACCAAGACAAGATTAGGTCTTCGTCCCTAGTGGACACTGATCGAGCCAAGACAAATTTGGGTCAGTCGCTGTGTGGTTTAGCCGGACATTACTGTTTTCCACACCTCATCACTTGGTTAAGCTACTCAAATCAGCTTATTTAGTTCACATGCAAGGAATACTAAAAATCCAGATTTTTTTACACTTCCTCACGAACATCACATGTTCATTACTCGTTCGATTAGCGGTATATTGGGCCAATCACTTGCCTTGGTTCCTCATTGATGTGATGATCAAACACTAAGAGGTTGTTTTGGTTTGGACTATCAAAACTAATTGAGCAGTGATATGATAATTTTTAAAGTGGGACATGGACCAATGAGGACCAGCCTTAAGTTTGCAAATAGAGATCTCAAGTACCTTAATTATTTTCCAAACTTAATTTAATTACTTGCATCTGTATATGTTGTGATTATGATGAAATTATATCATTTGGTTGGACCATCATAAACCATTATGGGAAAATTATTATAAGCACCCAATTTCGCACTTTCATGAGGCCTACATGACCCTTTAAGCTTTAGATGGACTTTTTTTAAATATCTTTTTTTTAATAATCAAAATTACCTTTATAAAATGAATTAACAAAATGCTAACCAAATAGGATTATTCATAATAATACTTATTCATGACAGCACTTATTGTTTATAAATTGTGATAGTAATAATCCGACCGAATAAGGCCTAGATAATAGAAGCAGTGGATGATCCAATGAAGAACACTTCATGGAGATCTCAAAAGGTCAAAGTAATGCATTTAAGTATCTTATAATTGCCATTTTACGACCAAAAGTCTCCCCTTAATCATATTAACATCACTTGGGTATACTTCAATTCATGCTAGTATTGGACTTTGGTTCATGGCATACATGTGAGAAAAAAAGGGTGTTTTGGCCGTTTCATATTAAAACAAAAGGGAAATTCCGATTGCGAGCATACGAACTGGGGCATAGGTGAGGGATTCGACGTTAAACCTATCGTCGATAGTGACTGCACACATCCAATTCCTCTTTTTAGCATTCATTTACCACCACCAATTACAGTAGCCTCTAATAAGTAACATCACAAAAACCTAATAACTCTTAATTCAAGTGATAATTTGAGGAACCAATTTAATCATAAAGTTTATAACTAATATTCTCTAATGGCACAATAACATATTTTTGGAAATTTTGTTATATTTATACACGACATCACACATAGGCAGTGTTCCCTTTCACCTGCAATGTTTAATATGTTTATATATACATTTATGTGTATTTTTTAATAGACTTAGGCTTAGGCTAAGCCTGGTCCGTTTATAAGAAGTTTTTATAGCCCGAATTCTGCCCCTTAATTCACTAGGTGCCATGTACACCACATGACCCAAAATCCGTGATTTATTGACAAGGGCAATGTCCCTGGATTTATTGACAAGGCCCTTCACCTGAAATGTTTAATATGTTTATATATACATGTATATGTATTTTTTAATAGACTTAGGCTTAGTGTTACGGTCTTAGTTATTTCCCTAATCTTGAACGTGCGGCACTTGTGCTAGAGTCCGTCTTAAACGAGTCAGCCTCACCCTGAAGCTAGTAGGAGAGAAATAGGAACACACTTTGGAAGAACACTTTACTTCTTATTACCCCAAGAAGCTTACACTATTGGATGAATTGTTGGATACTTGGATGATTTACAAATGAGGGGTAATCCCCTTTATATACATCTCAAGGGAAGGTTCTAGACTCTAGAACATTCTCACCTCCTTTAGAGGATTTCTCTAGAACTCCTATTACCACCTCTCTAGAATTATTCTAGAATTCCCTATCACCTCCTCTCTAAGAATCTTCTAGAGAGTTTCTATCCTATTCTCCCTAAGATTATACTAGATACCCTATTAATATATATACAAAACCTCCTACCAAAATTTGGGGTGTGACATTAGGCTAAGCCTCCTTTTATAAGAAGTTTTTATAGCCCAAATTCTGCCCCTTAATTCACTAGGTGCCATGAGTACACCACATGACCCAAAATCCGTGATTTATTGACAAGGGCTATGTTCCTGGAGGAGAATTCTAAATTCCTTCTCCAACAACTCATAGAACACACATGATAGCAAATCATGGATATAATCTCAAGGTACAATTTGGTTTTTGGTTGAACGCCTGGATAAATGAAGTTTGTATAGGAAATTCGGACAAAAAATGAAAAAGAAACAACATCATTATAAATAAATATCATTCTCAAATTATTAATTATTATTAAAGGGACAGGGGACTTATCATACAATACCAATAATTAATTCAATGTTGATTTTTTTTTTAAAAAAAAGTTCTTCCTATTAGTTTTTGATAAATTAATATTATTATATTATTATAATGATGAAAAGAAGTCGTACGATGTTGGGTATAAAAATGAAAAATAGTGTTTGACTAAAATAATCCGGTTGAACAACAAGAAATTGCAACGGCAATGATGAGGACTGCAGGGCGGCGGGATAAGCATTTTCGTGTAAGCCATCCTCTCGGCACGCGTGGAGGTACTTAAAATCTTCACACATTATTAGAATTCTAATTTAATACAGAGTATGAGCTATGAAGTTGCAAAGGTCGCGTTTTGATTTTCCAAGTTGGTTTTCTGGCAAATAACTGTCATTTCTGTTTATGGAGGGAATCAAATTTTCATGATTTTCATTTTGTAATATATGTTTCTTTTTTGAATTTAAGAAACGAGGGGCTTTATCATTTATTCTTGTATTTCTGTTTTAGAGCTCTGTTTTACTCTGTTTTGTTTCATTAACATGGTGGGCTATCTCGATCTTGATGGGATCTAGTGACTTTAATTCTTCCGTTTGCATGTCTAAATCAAATGGGGTTTAGAATTTGACTGGAACGACACTAATTTTTTATCATTTGATCTTCTGGGTTTCTATTGTTTTCACCAATTCTGCTTTAAAGTACATATAAACTCATATTCTCAAACCCACAATGTGTGTTCTTAATGTTCCTTCCTTCTTGTATTTCGTCTCCTCCATGAAAATTCTAGTTTCCTTTACTTTTTGAAAACCTTACCTTCCGGGGTAGAGCAAATTGGGTTACTGAGTCGGAAGAATTCAATATAGGGAATGCGTGATCTTAACTGCAGCTGTTTTTGGATAACCTCTCTTGCTTGGCCTGAGGCATGATTGAAGGAGAAGCTTTAATCAGACATGGGTCGGGAGTAGTTGAATTCTGGTGAGAGATAAGAAGCTCAGAAATGAAGTTTATGAAGCTTGGATCTCGGGAAGATACTTTCTATACTGCTGAGGCAGTAAGGTAGGACTGATTAACCTATGATTTTTTTTGTTAGAGAAGTTTGTTAGGATAGATGAGTTGAGGCGTTTCTTTCATAAACGCAGGTCTGTTTCGTCGGAAGTTTCGAGTGATCTCATAATTCAAGTTAAGGGAAGCAGATATTTACTTCACAAGGTAAAATTCTAAAGACCCATTTCAAGGTTCAGTACATGAGCTATTGAATTTGATATGTGATTCATTGTGTTCTTCAATTATCTTAATATTTAATATTTTACTGTCACACAGTTTCCTCTACTCTCCAAATGCTTGCGCTTACAGCAGCAATGCTCTGAATCACCTGAATCCTCCCAATGCCAAGAAATCCAACTTCTCGACTTCCCTGGAGGGATCGAGGCATTTGAGACCTGTGCAAAGTTCTGTTATGGTATAACAATCACTCTCAGTGCCTTCAACATTGTATCTGTGCGATGCGCTGCCGAATACCTACAGATGACTGAGGATGTCGAGAAGGGAAACCTCATCTACAAGCTAGAAGTCTTCTTAAATTCATGCATCCTTCATGGATGGAAGGACTCAATTGTGACTCTTCAGAGCACCAAATCCTTCCCTTTGTGGTCAGAAGATCTTGGCATCACGAGTCGATGCATTGATGCCATTGCCTCGAGAGTTTTAACACACCCCTCGAAGGTGAATTTGTCGCAGAGTTACTCCAGAGGGGGTAGGGACGATATTTCTTGTAATGGAACAGAGAGGCAGAGACAGAGACAGACACCTGCACCAAAGGGGTGGTGGGCTGAAGATATATCAGAACTGGGTGTGGACCTCTATTGGAGAACTATGATAGCAATTAAATCCGGCGGAAAGATACCCTCCAATCTCATTGGCAAGGCACTACAGATTTATGCACATCAATGGCTACCCAACATGTCTAAAGACGGATACATTAATAAACCCAATCCTGATTCGGATTCAGTAGGAGAAATGACTTCAAAGCACAGATTGCTCTTGGAATCAGTAGTAAGCTTGCTTCCAATGGAGAAAGGTGCCGTTTCTTGCAGTTTCCTACTTAAGCTCTTAAAGGCTGCAAACATACTCGGTGCTTCTTCTCATTCAAAGCTGGAATTGGCCAGAAGAGTTGGAATTCAGTTAGAGGAAGCAAGAGTCAGTGATCTGCTGATACCCTCAATGTCATACACGAATGATACGCTATACGACGTAGACATAGTCATGACCATATTGGAGCAGTTCATGTTGCAGGGACAGACTCCCCCGACGAGCCCTCCAAGAGCCAAGGAGGGGTTTGAGAGGAAGAGGTCTCGGTCGGCAGAGACTGTTGATTTAGAATTTCAGGAAAGTAGGAGGTCATCTTCAGCATCACATAGCTCAAAACTGAAGGTGGCAAAGCTCGTGGATGGGTATCTTCAAGAGATTGCCCGAGATGTGAATTTGCCTCTGTCAAAGGTAATCTCACTTGCTGAGGCCATACCAGATTTCGCAAGGCTTGATCATGACAATCTCTATAGAGCTATTGACATTTACCTCAAGGTAATTTACATCTAAGTATTATGTTGTGGTCTTCTTTTTAGTTACTTCTTCTATGATTTGTATGGTTTCTTAAGCCATCCAAAACTATGCTGTTTAATAGAATTGCTTTATAGATTCACCCATTCATCACTAATGCAAGAACACAAAATGATATTGGATTTCTTGTATGTGATTATCCAGGCTCACCCTGAGCTCAGCAAGAGCGAACGGAAGTGGTTATGCCGAATCCTAGACTGCAAGAAACTATCCATGGAAGCCTGCATGCACGCAGCACAAAATGAGTTACTCCCTCTGAGGGTGGTGGTGCAAGTTCTCTTCTTCGAGCAAGTGCGAGCTGCCACGGCTGGTGGCCAAGTGACCGAGCTGCCTAACAACGTCAAGGCAGTTATAACCATGGAGGATAAAGACCCTTCAAGGCCTCCGGCCCCACTAAGCACTGCTGCTGGTCCTGCGGAGGACCAATGGAGTGTCCAAGGCCTTAAATCACCAAACTCGAAGCTTTCGACTCTAAGAATGAAGCTGGCTGAAGAGGACAACAAAATGGGTGGAAATGTAGTGCATCAGGATGGAATTGGGAGGACTTCTAGGCTTAAGGCCTTCTGCTCCCTTCCTACTAGACCCAAGAAGATGTTCAGTAAATTTTGGTCCATCAACAGAAGCACAAATGAAAAGCAATGATCTATTTTTGTTTATTATCACTTGGGAAATAGTAATTTTGAGGAAGTAAATCCATATTTTCCCTTTCTTTTTTCTTTTCTTTCTCGCGAAATGCCTTGTAAGTTGTAGGCAATTAGTTCCCAATGTGCATTGTTGGTGTACTCTATCCCTCATAAGCAACTGTATTTTGTGAAACCAGAGAGAAATCAATCTTGAAAACTGGCTAAGAGCCTAATTTGCAAATGACTAAATGGTGGACCCAAATTGTTATTTTTGTACTTAATTTGGTCAACATCTATGTGCTTTCTTCTCTCTGTGTTCATTTAATAATTGAAAATCACTCAGGGCATTCAGTTGCCTTCTTTCTTGTGTTTGAAGACTCTGAACTAGAGCAGTGTTGTTTATTTTGAGCTGCTTTGAATTGCTCAACTTTAATTTCTTTCTTTTTTCTCCAATTATCTTCTGTTCAAAATGACTGGGAGGACTACTGGACATATATTAGCTTCTTGTTCTAAATGGACATGAAATAGGATTCCTACTTAGTTTTGGGATATAATTAGATCAGATCTGCCACTAGTTCTGGCTTCTGCTGATCCCAAATAGTCAGAATAAGGCTTGGACGATGGTGACTACCCCTGGTTTCTCATCGACTAGGGATCTCTTTCACATGAGAAGGATATAATATTGTTCAGACAGCTCCTATTGTTCTAAACAAATCCAAAAATGAAGTAATGAATACCACCACAAATTAAATTACAAAAGCCGCATACAAAGAACCTTATAAACATCAACATTACTCAAGTTGAAAAATAGCAAAACGAAAATTCTAGATTCATCATGAGAAATTCATAATTGATTCCCACTATGACATAAGGCGCTGCGATTCACCATCAATGTCCTTGTTTTCCACAACAATAATATTGACTTGATTTTGTTGAGTCATCTCATCTAAGAACAAAGTAGCTGCAATGAGGATTTTTCTCTTATTGTCATAATGTAATAATACATATCCATGCGGATACTTGACATGAAAATGATAAACTTGATTTTGTTGATTCCCACTAAAATGCAGGAGGATTTTTCTCTTATTGTCATTTTTTTAGTACACCTCTGCACAACAACTTACTGGGCCTCTACTCTATTCCCATTAGTGTCCTTCGGGGGCAATACAGGAGCAGTGGCAGAGTCCATGCTTTTAGACCTATGGAGAGTAGGGGAGCGATGAAGCCTGCACCGAAATGAACCGGCATGTGTGGTTGGAGAGCAGAGGCAATGGGTCTTTGCAGCACTGGACTGTCTTGTGAGCGGTGCAGCCAGCTCCACTCCATTGGAACTCATCTCTACAGTCCTCTCCTTCTTAAACATGGTTTCTGTCTCCATTACACTTCTTTCTCCCACAGCATGCTAAACATAATCTAAGTTCTAATTACAGTGGTAGGATTGAAGGACCATGTCTCGTCAATTCAAGTACCAGGCCACACACACACAATGAGCAATGTACGATGGCTATAAAGCCCCGCATCACTAGAGAAAGCGAGAAAAATCCAAAGATTCTAAGTGGGGATGAGTCAATAGCCAATACAACAGGCGTAAAATGTAGAATAACTGTTGGCTCCTACATTTACCACTTCTTACATCCTCCGGTTTTGGAATAGAAAATATTATAAAATTAATTTAATAGCATACTTTTTTGGTTAACACAGTAAACACACGCCCAGACCACAAGGCCATATTGCACTCACGGTCTCTAAAAAGAGAGAGAGGTGGGACTTTAAGAGAGGGGAAGGGTGTTTTAATTCGTTTCTCCTCGTCTTGTTAGATGGAGAGCTTTTCTTTTTCTTTCACATTAGAAAATTCTGGCTCGTTTGGTTATACTTTTATTTCTTGTTTCTGGTTTTTTTTTAAACTAGTAACATATTTTTTGAAAATGAGGTAACAAAATATTTATGTTATCTCTTTTTTTAAAAATAAAAGTAAAAAACACGGAGTGCACCACCTCTGTCAACCACCACTACCATTATCACTACCACTACACCACCAGGACACCACTATTTATTTATGATTTTTCATTATAAATCCTTAAGTGGACTAATAGGTAGGATTCTTAACTGTTTAGAGATCTTTCCCTAATTTTTTTTTTAATGTTGTTATGCGTTACCAAACGTGTTTATTTATTTATTTATTTTCGTTTTTAAAACAAGCAACAATTAATAATGCCAATGTGTTTCCGGATAAAAAAACTGAAAATTGAAAAATGTTTTTAATTTTCAAAAAACAGAAAACAAAAATGCTCCCAAATGGCCCTTGGATTACTTTTCTTAAAGAGTGAGTGTTAGGACCACACCCCATCTAATGGTGCTAAAATTTTAACCATCAAAGATTTTGGGTCCGGGTGATTATAACATCAAATACAGAAATCATCTACCCGGTTCCAAGGGGAATGATATACCAGCTAACAAATCATAATTTATAATGTGGTGTGCAACCAGCGTTTCATAGTGTCGTTGTAGTATAGTGGTAAGTATTCCCGCCTGTCACGCGGGTGACCCGGGTTCGATCCCCGGCAACGGCGACCTGTTTCTTGTTTTTTTTTTTTGTTTTAAAACCTTTTTTCAGGTTAACGCAACCTAAGACAGCGAAGGAGTTTGGCCCCAATCATTTTTCCCTTCTAAAAGAAAGCACTTTCTGAAGACTTTTTTGTACGCCATTTATTCTGACATTTGCAAAGAATGCAATATCTCATATGGTAATGATCAAATTCAATTATGATTTTAAGCCTACTCAAGGTTAAATCCATATAAATGGAGCGGGTTCAAGACTCCAGAGTTCCACGGTTAAGGCTTTTGGATGGGTCCTCTCTTACATATCATACATCACATTAGTCCCAACTCCAACCCAGAAATTTCTTGTTTCTTTCACATCCCCAGTCAGAGCAGTTAAAGTTCATGTAATGTAAAGCTACTTTGGATCTTACAGATGACAGAAAATTCAGCATCATCATCAAATACAAGGCGGCGTCAGGTGGAGCAACTGAACTTGTAAACTTGATCAAATTAATCATCTACCATTTATCAAGATGTACTTATCGAATTTGAGCCAATATTTCATTGAGCTTCCTTCATAGCAATTTGAGATCTTCCCAAAGCAGATGAGAGAATCAGAGAATCTATCTTTTATTTTCATTCGGGGGACTAGTAGCACTGGTTGAAACAGAAGAAGAAACCTCGAGGCTTGTTTTCCATCATGGCTTTTGAGGTTTCCCCCAAGTCATCTCGTACTGCCATCAAAGAGCTTGTACCTGGAGACTCTGGTGGCAGGACAACATTCTCTGAAGTGAAAATCCGAGATGGGATCATGGCTTCTGGTGGAGAAATGGTAGAAAGATAATGTAGGAGCATCTGAACTATTTGGACGAAGTTGGGCCGAGCATTTGGGTCCTCTATCCAGCATGAAGTTATAATTATAGCCAAATCTTCTGGGAGGTTTTCCGCGCTGGGCCTCACATTCTGAAACAACAAAGTATGATCTCAAATCATCAGCTAGTGGGACCAGAAGGGTTCAAGAATATGATTGGAAATAAATCTGAGACAATAATATGAGCAGCAATGTCTCATATAATCTATACATATGCAACAGGGTCAGGTTGCCACCTAGGAGATCTCCTAGGTCAGTAAATTGACCAATTGAATGAACTCCATCCAACCTATTGTATAGTTTTAGTTGAGCATTAGAAGATTCAAATCATCCAGTCATCAGATGAATTTTGAGCTAGAAATTAAATATGCGGGACCCCAAAATATTGGGTCTGAACCCTAGAATGTCTGCTCCAAATGGTTTAAACTTTAGCAATGGTCTTGATTAAAAGATAGCAAACTGATAAGAAAGATAATATTACTTTAAAAGCGGCCGCATAGGCTGCCTGCAGGTTCGACATTCCTTCAAACGGCAACTTGTTGTGTAAGAGCTCCCACAACACGATTGCAAAGCTGTAGGAATCCACCTTGTGGTTGTAATGCTTCTTCTCCCCATGCCTCAACGTGACGGTGCTGTATAACTGCCAGCATATAAGAAGGTGAATAATTAATAGATATGGAAAGGATCACATAGAAAGAAACTCTAGACCGTTCATGAAGTACCTCTGGAGCCATCCAACGGTATGTTCCCGTTTCGGCAGTCATCATCTCTGTTAATGACTCTTCTCTTGCTAAACCAAAGTCTACAAGTTTCACCGTTTTGTGGTCTGCAGTCAAGATCAAGTTTTCTGGGAAATGATAGGATACAGTTCAGTATCTTTCTTATTAAGCAGTAGTGCAGCACAGTTATGGAGTTTCATGCTGGAGAATTCCAAGTTCATATATAAGGAGGTACATATATATCAAACATATCAAATACACATATCAGGATTAAAAGCATATTTATTGAAATATAAAGTACACTTAATCCATGATTTATTTGCTGCTAAATTTCAATCGCTCAGCACAGACAAAATACAATAATAGAAATAAAGATCTAAAATAAAAAAATTTAAAAAAATTGAAAACCAGTTTTCTAGCTGGGTATCAGCTTTTGAACACTGACATGCAAGCCAGTAGTTGTCCCACATGCACAACACACCAAAAAGAACCAATTAAACTCTAAAACATAGATTTTACATGCAAAGACTTAGACCTGCGGACTGCATATGTGTTAGTGTCAGAAGAATCTGCAAATAGGAGTGAAGAGCAAGAATCTGTCTGACTCAACCCCTTTGAAAACGGTACTAGCACAGTTTGGATGAGTCAGGTATAACTTGGTCTTTTATCATAAAATAAGAACTCAACAAACTCAAACTAACGCTAACGGATATGGCCTATACCAAGCGTTGTTCATCAAATCCAGTATCATCTGAGACATTAAACCTTGATGAAGAAAACTGCACGTGTATATGTAAGTCCTTCATTGTGTACATGTCAATTTCCATTGCATATGGCCATTCATTGTCGGCTAAAATGACATCAATGCCTGACAAGTTGAAAGATAGAGATTGCTGTAATTCAGAATCAACCTCAGCACAGGGTAAACAGGAGACACCACCAATAGACAATCAATGGCCTTAATGATCCCAAGTCCAATCTGAAAACACAAACTTGGAACTCTCATATTTTTTGACTTCAAAAATCCCAAAAGTTCTCCAATATGAACTTTCATACTTCCTATGTAGGCCGTAAGCATGCTTCCCATGTCATCTCCTTTAACCAAGAAAATAATGGGAATAAGGGATCCATTACAACATGTCTCTACAAGTGCATCAGGTTTCATAATCTAAAAAATTGTTTCATTCATTCACCTCCAACAAACTCCCAGTAAGAATAAAATAATATTGATAATAGGCTAACAGCAACTAATTTGAGATATAGAAACTCAAGTAATTGAACTCCACCAATGCTGTGCTCTGCACTGCATTGCTGGTCCTGAGCCTGATGAAGGAGGTTTCGTCAAGTCAGCAACCGGTGTAAAAGTTTGGTTATTCCCATTTTCATGAATCCTGACATGTTGTTGACTTGAATGGCAGAACAGGATTTGTATTGCAAACCCCAGTAGCTGGACTAAGACACTGATAAAGAAGAAACTCAAATACTATAGGGTTTGATTTTTGATATAAATATACAAATGTGTGTGCACGCGTGCACGCACGCGTGTGTGTTGAGAACTTTACTCATACTTACAGGCACCAATCCATGTGTAAAACAAAACATTTTTCGCTTCAAAAAGCAAACTGCTGTGAAAATGCATGCATTGATCTTTTGCTGTAACAACACAAGGGAGTTTATAACCCATATTTTGGAAAGCACATATAGTTGTAAAAAAAATTCCTTTTAACAAAAATAAATAAATCCATTAAATAGCATGCTCTTTTATGAGTCGTAAAGGCAAGGACTCATAAAGCTATGACATGCATTATTTTTTAAAAACAAATAAAAAGGAAGCTTCCATAAAACAACTTCTCCAACTGGGATTCAGTATAATTGTTGTTATATATTTCAGAATAAAGATACTTTTGGATTTATGAGCTTTTAGAAATAAATTCTTCATCTTAATCTATTTTTAATTACTTAACAATAAGTGTTCAAATTTTTAATGACTCATGCCCAACCCTGTGAAAGATCACACACACAAACACTAAATAAAGGAAGGAAAACTGCTTCCCTGACCCACTTTCAAGACCTACTCCATCTTTATGCAAACAGATAGTTAAACCACTTCCTTGTTCCCAGATTACCTTCTGCATCAACTATAAAGAGTCTTCAACATTTGAGAACACTGAGTATTATCAACTCCTGATTAGGGTGCTAACTTATTCCTCTTGATGAAAATCAACAATTGCAAGTGGTGGTTTCACAACAATCTGAAGCTCGTTAAAATTTAGGCTAGTTGACTTGAAAAGGAAAATGTGAGACAATGATTTATCTGTAGAACAGTGGATCTGAATGATATGATACTTTTCCTCCCACAAGTAGCCTCTCAAGGCATGTCTCATTTTATAATCTTGGGTCAAATAATTTGGGCTTACTTTCTTGAAGACCCTATTTGTGGTTTATAATTTGTACAAACCCTCACTAGTAAAGGACCAATTCATTAATGATGAAGGACCAATTCATTAATGAGCCTTATCATCAGAGAGTTTTATTTCTTCATCAAATAGGTTGCTTTCCACTTCTTTGCATTTGGTAACTCCATCTTGTCCATATATTACAAGGCTCCCCACTAATTTATATCAAGCACATCAAAACACCCCAAAAATTTTACAATTATGAATCCCCTCAAAATTTTAATAAAATAAAGAGCAATGCTAGGTCCATTTTCCGGCCGTCCACTCTCCGGTAGATTTTACTATTTTTATACAAGAAGACAAAATAGTATGACACTTTTTGTGGGTCCCACCACATTTATTTTGTCTTCTTGTATAAAAACAGTAAAATCTACCAGAGAGTGGACAATCGGAAAGTGGACCTAGCATTGCTCTAAAATAAAACTAACCATTCAATTAATAATCCCAATAGAGATCAAATGAACACCCTTCATACTTTTCAATAGACAATGAAACATACTTTATCGCCTCAACTCATACATCAACTGCAGGATGGCTGAATCTAGTGCAAGATGCCCACTTCTTGAAGAAAACTATGCTCTGGGTCTTCCATACTTCTTCCTCAAAGATGACTCCCTGCTAGAACTGAGAGGTATCCAATTCAAGATTATCCATATTGAAACTGCTTCTTTGCAATAGCCCAAACATGAATGGCTAGAACTTGAGAAATGTCAACCAAAAAAACATAAATTTTAAGTGTCTTCAGTGGTTGCTATGCTGCACAAGTACTCATTTGGGTTCCAGCACAGCTTACCCAAAAGAAAGTAGAACATTTAAGACTCATCCTTCGTAGTTCAGTGTCACCCTCTTGAGCTATAAAGGCATCACGCCATTAACATGAAGCAAGTTCTTATATAGTTAATCAATTAAAAAAGAATGCAGCTTGTTAATCCATTAAGGTTTGTTCCTCCCCACCTCGACATGGAGCTTCAAAGGAAGTAAGAATGTCACAAGGTGAAGGATATTACCAGATTCAATTTTTTTATTACCTTTAGTACTAGGCTACTGTACCCGGATCTTTCATATCCACCAGCATATCCTTGCAGTGGGTATGGATTCATGTCAAATATGGTTCGGCCATATCCAATGAAGTTGATTAGAAACTAGAGAGTATATTAATATTAAATTTTTTGAAATTGAAACATAGTAAAGATATTACAAATTTATGATTTATGAATATCAACAATTTTACATAGTAGGTCCTCATATCCTGAAGTTTGGATTTGAGCAGTTCCTATACCTAGACCCATATGGCCATACCACACCTAACACCCGCACTCACATCCAATGTAGCGTATGTAATAAGAAACATAACTACATCACTACCTTCAATAACATAATTATGTCAATCATATGTTCAAAAGAAACATAATCATCCTCTTGGCTTTAGCACTCCCCAAACTTCAGAATATCCAGATTCTGAGAAAATAGTACAAGTTGATCTCTACAGAATATACACTTATGCCTACTGTGATCATAGATTTGTATCTTAATCAGTGCTTGTTTTCAGCTATTCCAAATTTTCTTTATGATTCATTAAGATTTAGACTGTATCAACAGAAAAACAACAAAATCCACAACCAACAAAAGAATCAAGGACCACAGCAGTATAGGACTATTAAGTTCCTTACTTTCTCATTATAGAGCTTCTATCCAAGCTAATAATACTTAATAACCAATTAAACAAAAAAAAGATAAAACATTACCAGGTTTCAGATCACGGTGTATGATCCCGTGTGAGTGCAAGCACTCCATTGCACGAGCAATGTCAAGTGCAAACCCAACCGCCACACGTGTGTCCAAGCTCCTTGGCCGCATGTTCAGTAAGTATTTACGCAATGAACCGCCCAATAAAAGCTCAGTTACTATCACCATGACAGGCTCCTTGCAAGCCCCAATAAACTGTTGATACACAATAACCACTGTTAAATGTTACTACATGTACTGAATTGGACATGAGCTGCAACTGTCAACAATCCTAACAATCACATAATCAAATCCAGTTGATTAAAACATTTCCTTTTATAGAATAACTAACAGGTTATTGCTTATCAAACAACCTTCACTAAGTTTTTGTGTTGAACTCTAGACAACATGGCAACCTCTCTTGCGAATCGTGCTTCTCTCTTGGTGATCTCTTCTGGGGTGTCTTCTCTATGAACAATTTTAATAGCAACATTCTGATTTTTATACCTGAAGGGAACCCAATAAACAGAAGAGTGAGATAACTGCAACATTACCAGACACCGGATTATTCAAATCAATCCAATCTGATTGCTTAAGAAGCCCAAATCTGCTTTTAATTTTGGAGATGGATCCAGATATAACGCAATACAAACGATGGAATCAAAAGTTGGATAATATCCACAAATAAAAACTAGGACTTTCAGAAACAGGTCTAATTTTCAAAGAATCCCCACAAAAAACAAAACAAAATTAATTTTAAAAAATCCCCAAACTTTCAGATTCTGAACAGGTAAAGCTTTCCCAAGAGGGGAAAAATAAAATCCACGGAGAAAAATAAAATGTGACTGAATTCTGAATCGAAGCAGGTACATTCATCCCAAAAAAACAGACAAAGATAGAGGGGGGGGATTTTCAAATCTTAAGAACTTTGTTTTCCCCAACCAAGAAAAAATGGCCATATAAGAAAATTGGGGCCACCAAGATAACAAGGGAAGAAATTTCCATTTACAGACTAAATCAGTAAGCTCAAAGATCAAAAACGAAATAAACTTGCTGACTTACTTTCCCTCGTATACTTTGGCATGAGCTCCCTCTCCAATTCTCGGCCCAACAAAAAGATGCTTAGGATCGATCAGCCACTTGGCATCCAAACGGAACTCGTCGACTGAGTAGAACCCGTTCCCAGATTCCATTTTTTCTAAAGAAGGAAAAGGATCTAACAGCTATCTACTAACAAACCCTTGTTTCCATTACCCATTTACAGTAAATAGAGATTAGAACAAAGGCAATTGAAAAGGACTTTTACATGGATAAGCTAACACGAAGCAGAGAACAATAAAGGACATGCTCTGTTCTTGATTCCCAACACAACCCCATCTCAAGAATCAGTCCCCAAGACCAAAACTAAAAGATACCCTTGTTAAAGAGGCAAACGACTAAAACCCCACATGTTTAAGAAAATAACCCAAACATCCCAGAGAAAATAAATCCAAAGCCCAAGAGTTCTTTCAGAAAAAAATTCATTTGAAACAGAGCAAGATCCCCAGAAACGGAACAGGGGTGGAGAACCAATCAACAAATACTCGATAGAAGATGAAAATCTTCACTGGAACTCACCAACCCAGATTGAAGTATTGTTGGAGGCTGTGGTCTGAGTTTAATTTATCTTCTCCATGTACAGAATATCTCTCTCTCTCGAACTGCAGACAAAAGGCATGGAAGGAATTGAGTCTGTCAAAAAATATATATGAAAAGAGAAAAAGGAAACAGAGAGAGAGAGAGAGAGAGTCTAGATACCAGTGAGAGAGAGATGTAGAAAAAAAGGAAAATAAAGAAGCGCACATGGAAACTGATCGTCAACATGGGGACAAGCCTCATTAAAGAAAATGCTGGACCATACTTTTCTACTTTCTCTGTTTCTCTTCGATTTTTTCACATTACAAGTTTATCTCTGTTAGCTATTGGGAAAATTACACTCACCTCCCTTCAGGTTCGGTGAAATTTCACAATCCTCCTCTCTAATTTCTGAAATTACACAACTCTCCCCTCAACTTTGGTTGTCAGTAACACGAGTTGGTCTATAGGTACACCCAAATATACTCCCAAATCTATTCCCTAATCCTAACCGTTTATAACCAATCATTAAAGGTCAAGATTTGAGTTGACTTATTTTATCTTTTCTAATTCCACATCAACTCTAATCATAATTGTTTAATAACTGAGATAAACAATTAGGATTTGAGAGTATATTTAGGAGTACACAGTGGGAGTATCCCTAGACTAATTTGTAACGGATACCTCTTCCCTTAAGTTTACCGTTACTTTATGGATGGACTTTGCTAATATCATCCTTTAAACATTTTAAAATGTCTAAATTACCGTTTTTTCAACACAAGATTAGTTAATTCAATAAAATAAATGATAAATAGTTTCTAACCATGGTTAATAATATCAATTTCAGGTTAATATATATTTCCAAAATCAAGTATATAATTTTTTTTCTAAAAACCAATGTAAGATAGATAAACTCTAGGGGTAAGTGAATCTTTACCATAATTAGTGGGTATTAAAAGGGACACATGACGACTTATAGAGATCTTTTAACTATGGTTAAACATAATTAACTTAAGATTAATATTTTTATTTTTTTCTTAAAAGCAAGATTAAATGGATTAGTCCTAAGAGTGAGTGAATCTTAAGCACAATTAGTGGATGTTTAAGGGGACACATGGTGGCTTGTAGAGCCTCCTTTAATTGTGGTTAAACATAATCAACCTAAGGTTTTTTTTTTTTAATCAAGGTTAAATGGATGAATTTTAGGGGTAAATGAATTTTAACCATAGTTAGTGGGCGCTAAAGGGGACAGATGGTGACTTGTAGGGCTCCCTTTAATTGTAGTTAAGCATAAGCAACTTAAGGTTTTTTTTTCTAAAAACCAAGGTTTGATGGATGAACCCTAGGGGTGAGTGAGTTTTAATCATTGTTAGTTGGTGTTAAAAGGGACACATGGCGGCTTATAGAGATCATTTAACTCTGGTTAAACATAATTAACCTAAGATTAATATTTTTTATTTTATTTTCTTATAACCAAGGTTAGATTAATGAATTCTAGGGATGAATTAATCTTAACCACAGTTAGTGGGTGTTAAAAAGGACACATGGCGGCTTATTGATCCCTCTTTAATTGCCGTTAAGCATAACCAACAGTTATTTTTTCCCTAAAACTAAGGTTAGATGGATAAATCCTATGGGTGAGTAAATCTTAATCATAGTTAGTGGGTATAAAAAGGGACACGTGGCGGTTTTAAAGTTTATGTTTTTCTTTGGTTGAGCTTTCAAACGGTAAAGAAGTGTTTCCTCAATCAAAATCAAGTAATAGGGGTAAAATGAGAAAATGATAACTTTAGTTAGCAAGGTCAATATTAAGAGTCTAACAGGGAGGACAGTGTAATTTCAGAAACTAGAAGGGAGGTTTCTAAAATTTCACCAAACCTCATGGGAGGTGAGTGTAATTTACCCTATTTATTTCTAGTGTCATGATAATATTAAGAAAATGAATGTATTCCAATTAGGGTTAGTAATTCTTCCTTTAATAAGGGCATGCTCGGCCTTGACTGTGTTTTAAGCTTATAAATTTGAGGGTTTTTTATCCTTCCCAAGTCTTGCAAGTCGGATAAAGTTGAGGGTTGGGCTTAGGGCTTTGCCCAATCCTCAGCATCCTCTACTATATCATATAGAGGAAGCACGGATACGGGATATGGGTACGATACGGATACGGCAATACATCAGAACCTGAAAAAAGAGGATATAGGTATGGTCAGGATACGTCTGTAATTTAAAAAAAAAATAATAATAATACTATATTTTGTATTATAATTACAAAATAACCATTGGTTCAATTTTGTCTATGTATAAAAAATATCATGTCCATGCAAAAGCAAAAGAAATAGGGTCATCTCATCATCCACTAAACAAAAAAAAAAGTCATCCTATCATCCACTAAGCAAAATATAAAGAAGACCATGTCTATGCAAAAAAAAAAGAAAAAAAAAGATAAGGTCACACCCTCGGGTTTTCCAAAAAAAAAAATTATTCATAGTCGTATCCCAGCCGTATCAATACCCTATCGGAGCAGTATCCGAATTAAAAAGCATGTTTTTAATTAACAGGATACGTCTCAACCGTATCTCGTACGTCTCCTGTCGTATTCAAGGCGTATTCATATCCGATACATATCGGATACGGGTACGAAGACCCTTTTGAAGTATCTGTGCTTCCTAGCATTAAACTATACTATACATATATTAGTTATATATCTTTTATATAATAATACTTTAATTTTATGTCTTATGTTAATATTGTGTCAAAATGTCTTTTATATTAGTGCAGAATTTAGATATTTACTTAACAGTTACTTTAGGTTTGATCATGTGTATTTAGATTACTTCTTTAACAAAAAAAAAATTCGATATATACTTGTATTATGTCTTATAATAGTACTATATTAACATTAGATACATGGTATATTATGTCTTATGTTAATATTGTTTTAAAATGCATTACGTTATTACTATGTAAAAATTAGTATTATATATTATGTTAACATTCAAATAAAATATTTACAACACATATGAGATTTTTATATGTCATATCTTAGTACTGCATCAAAATCATATATGAAAAGAAAAAAGAATATAGCTAGAACAAGTAACAAAGTATAGAATATATTATATATATTTTTATCATAAAAGAATAATAAACTATATTAATTTTTTTTTTAACTTAAGAAAAATATTCTATTTATGCCTTCCGGTGAAAAAAATAATAATAATAACTCTATCGTCTCCTTGTGTTGCATCCCTCTTAAGTAGGTGAGGTCCAGGCCTAGCAAGGCTTTTTGTTTTTTGTTAACTCAACTACATCTACAAGTGACAAGACGATAGCTGGGGCCTAGTAAGACCTAATCCCTGCCCTTTGATAGCCCAAATTCCAACTTAATTACTAATGTCTATTTACTTTATCACTTTTTTGCTACCTTTTAAAGAAATGTTTGCAAGGCATCATTTCTTCCCGCTATCCTTATTGAAAATTTGTTTATTTCAGATCTCATCTCTCTCTATTTTACTGTTTTACTGTTCATCATCTTCTAGACCAAACTCATTGTTAAAGACGTCTTTGAGCATTAGGTGATGCCTGTATAAAACCACCATGCCATAACTATGTAAAAAAAAAAAAGGTGTTATAATGTGCCAAAGGTGTGAACCATCCCCCATCATCCTCACAACCTGATCATGAATCCCAACCCGAAAATGATGTAACAAAACCTCAAACACCTACCTTTTAATGCTCTTGTTCTACACCAAATTTTTCCATATACTCCAAATTTATCTCACCAGCAAAACATTTTCTTTACGCTAGTAAAAAGTAAGTCTTATCTAATCTAACGGTGTGATTGAGATGGATTGGGCACATCACGAAGGCAAGAGGAACCATCTCCACAAGCCCATCTCCCCCAAACAAGGTCGTCTTTTAAAACACAATAATATTGATGTAACAGGACAACCCCCTTTTTTTAATTTATCACCCATATGGTAGTGTCTCAGGAACAGTTCGTGCTTGATTGATGGGCGGGGGACCATTCGCCCCCCATTGCTGTAAAAATACACATGTGTATTTAGGTACGTGGTGGTACTCGAGCGTATATTCACAAGGAGATAGGATCACAGCTAATTGCAATCGAATTCAAGAGAATTCAATTGCATATGTGGCACATGTGGATGGATTGGATGAAAGAAAAATTAAATTAAATTTGGGTTCTGGTGTCATTTAGACTTGGAAGGTCTCAGATTCTCTCTGAGGAAGACAGAAAGACTGGTCTTGGACAACCACAAATTAGTGGACATGTGACGGAGAAGTCATCATGATGTCCTATGATTTTGGTTTTTCCACACATTATGTGACACATGGCGATAAAGTGGTGAAATAAAAGGGGTGAGATATCAAGTGAAGAGAAGTCAAAATTATGAGAAGAAAATGGAATGACTTCTCTCTTTTTTATCGCCACATGTGCCCTATTTTGTGGTTGCCTGAGGCCACATTTTTGGCTTCGCCATAGAGAATTCGAGGCCGCCTTGGAGATATCAGTGAGTAGATGACATGCATAGGGGATCGGATTTGGTCTTACTCTTGCAAGACCAAAACTATCTTGCCTACGTTCAACATGTGGCAATAAAAGGGTGAAATCGTTTCATTTTCTCCCTTGTTCTTTGACTTCTCTTTGTTTGATATTTTCTCTTCTTTTTTATCACCACATGTGGTTTTGGTCTCGCAAGAGCAAGACCAAATCCGATCCCGCGTAGGGATACCTACCACAGGGCAAATAATAATAGGAGAAGGGAAACATCATCTAGACTCCTGATATGACTCACACGCATGGGGCCGAGACCACATCGAGACCGTACTTGTGAAACACGGATCTCAAAATTTCATTAAATTTATTTTTGAAATTTTGAGATCCGCACATCGCATGCACGGACCTGGACATTTTTGGGATGCCCCTAAGTTTCGGTGCAGTCTCGACCCTATGCGGTCTCACTAGCATTTCCTTTTATATATTCATAATTGCTATGATTTACTTGGTCAATTGTGTAACCGAGTTCTCTTCCCTTAATAAGTTTCATCACGTCTCAAACGGGTAATACCTATTTTGAAGAGTGTTTGTGACCTTTGGATGAAGCTTATTTGGGTTGAGGGTGTGTGGCATGTGTGAGTAAGTGTGGTCTTCTTTCTCATGATTGTAGCTTCGCATTGTGGTTGTTACCTTAACCAAATAAAAAATAAAAAAATTGAAGGTTACACTCCATAGAAAATTGAGGGTTACAATCTCATTTAGCTAAGATGGTGTAGTTATGTCCCCTTCTTGGGAGGTCATGGATTCAATTTTATAGAAAAAATTACATGGCAGAAGGGTAACTCACTCTGCAAATACTTATAGCTAATTGTGGGTAAATGATGCCACGCCACCATAATGTGGTAAATTTTGAAGTACAAAAGAAAAAAAAAAAAAAACTCTTTGGCATGGCATGCACTATTTATTTATATTTTTTACTTCTTAATAAATGTATGATAACGGTTTAGTATCTCACCTAATCATGATATATGTATATAGTACTAGTTACAACCATTTTAATGTGAAATGGCTGTCCAACATCGACCACTATTACTCCTATTATTTTGGCTATATTTTTAACAACTTTGGATTAGATTCCTCTTCTTTTTTTTTTCTTTTCTTTTTTTCAATTGGTGTCCCTAGGACTTGGATTGAATCACAGTACCTCCACATTAGTATAGTTATGCAATACTACATGTCTATACAGTCATTTTGAATTTCATGACCAAAAACATGGCCCCTCAATACAGGGGAGGACCATTTTGGATGGGTCCAATTGAAGAGAGTACACTGCATTAAAAATTGACGTGGTCACATTATCTTAACCATCTGACCATAGATTCTTCCCTTAATCATAAGCAAAATTATATCTACTCATGACTCATACTAGAGAATTTGATACATTGAATTCTTTCGAAAATCATTCAAGTCAAATATCAGCATAAGGGATGGCAATTTTGACCCGACCCATCAACTCGCTTGGCCACCCGGGTCCTTTCCATGTCTTCTTTGGACCAAGGCCACCGAACATGGTTGTAGCTAAGTGTCGGTGAACGCACCTGAAATTGAAACAGAGACTTTCTTCTTCAGGAGAGAGAGGTGGATGAGTCAGGTCAGGCATATGAGTGCAACGAACTTCTCGGTGGAACCGACATACCATGTGTGTATAAAAAGGTTCGTGGACTTTCCTTGTAGAGTTCTAACTTTCAAAAAGTCTGTTTTTTTTTTTGAATTTTGGGGCCAGAAAGTGGCGTGTAAGTTTGTTAGAACTAGAATATGTATTAAGGAAAATTTGATTGTCTTCTATAAAGGTTTTAACTTTGAGGTTAATGTATATTTTTCTATTCCGATAAATAAATTTTTAGCATTTTATAAAATAAACAAAACAAAAAAAGTAGGGATCGGAGGGAGTAGGATGCGGTGGGGTGGGTGGGCTCTAGATCACCTTCAAGTGTTTGACTAGGAAAGTAATTTAAAACTCTCGATAATACCTACTATCACGAGCTGCACCTTTAGATTTTCAATCGAAAGGTTTCAAGCATTAAGTGGAGCCATCATTTAAAACATGTACGGACATGGAGCCATTGGATTTTCAATCCAACGGTCCAGCTCTCGGTACTATATCTGGAGAGATTTTTTTATCACTTTCCTTTTGACTAAACTAAGGTTTGGTTCTTAATGTGTGTTTATGTTTAGTGTGTGTGTGAAGTGACCAATGGCTTCTCTTTGTTTGACTCTCAACACAAATCTACTTTTTGGAATTAAGAAGATTGATTGCAGTTCACGTGTTGAGACTTTGTGAAAGTGATAAAACATGAAAAAGAAATTAGTCGGTGATCTCATGAGACCACTGCAACTCAAGGTCGGTAGGAGTTATGGGTCAATTTCAGGAATTGTTCTTAGCCTTTGGATTGGTTTATAGTACCTTTTTTCTTTGCTTTGCTTGGAGTCATGGGTGGGTCAATAGAAACTTTCAATTTTAGAAAATTTCTATCGAAGTTTATCTCGCGTGACTCGATCCTAAGACTGTTCTCTTCAAATGAGAGCATTCCATATTCACTTGGTCTCAATATGTAATTCTTGTGCTCAATGGACCTTTTCTTGTCTTGCTAAAATTCCATACTTGAATCCGTCGCAATGGTATATGACAAAAGTAAGTCCTGGTGTCATGTACCATAAGGGTAGTACTTGCAGGTAAGCTGTCAAAGGGCAGGGCAAGAAAATACGAAAGAAAGAAAAAGCGGGAAAAAAAAAATCATTCAAGGTGATGAGATTTTTTTTTCTATTTCAAATGTCAATCCAACAGGAAATTCAATGGAAATTATTTAAAATACATTAAAAAAATATATTTTTAAAAAAATAGTTAAAACAAGTATAATAATAAGCAAAGGTTATAAATAAAGTGATGGGGATAACCATAGTGTTATGGTTAGGGGATCAACCAACCAATTAAGGGCATAAGGTTAGGATTACAAGGGATTAGGATTTTAAGGGGTTAGAGTTAGGGTAGAGTTGTCCAAAGGAAAGGCGAGGCAGGGCAAGGGTCAACCCTAACCCTACCCTAGCCCTTCATTGACTATGCTCTAACCCTACCTTAAAAGGCCTGGTACCTTGTTAAAGGATTTATTTGATAGGCCTACTTGCAATTGCAGCAATGCATGTTGCAGTGTCAGCTGCAAACAACTCAAGTCCTATCACATTAGAAAATACAGTTATCTACATGGATATATATTATTTAAAGAAATGAGTATAACTATGTTTTTCGAGTCTGGATCTTGTCCAATTGCGAGTTCAATCGCACTCACAAACTTCTTTAAGTGCCTTTTTAATTCTGGTTCATAATTGTCAAGGCGACCAGGTGACTTAAGGCAATAGATCCCATAGACACCTGAGGCATTTGAGGCATTGTCTGATGAATTTTTTGTTACAGAAATTTTCTCTAATATGAAATCTATGTATGATGCATTTTCTTTTATCAGAGACTCTACATTCATATAAATTACATCATTATCAAGATATACTTTGATAGTATCCTTACTAGAGTCAATTCTAAGAATAATCAAGGAGGATTTCAAGTATTAGAAAAAATAAAATAAAAATTAAGTTACAATGACTTTTTTTATAGGCAATTCTACAATGATTGTTGAAAGGGAAGAGAGACAGGGATTGTGAAAGATAAAAAATAGGCATCCCAATAGGAGAGAGAGAAAAAAAAAAAAGATTGAATAAAAAGTAAAAAATAGTTCGACAGTCAAATGTGACGCTAAACAGGGGAGAAAGAAGAGATGGGAAGAGGGAGATGTCATACATCTTACTCTCATTTTTTTTTGTTCGATTATACTTAAGTTAAGTAATTAAAATAATATTGATAAATAAAATATATAGCTATAGGGTTTGCATTTATTTAAATTATAAAAGGCCCCTTTTAAATATAAGTTTATAAGAGTTTTGCGGGTTTTAGAAGGAATTTGAGGCATTTAAAAACTCTTAATTTGTTATTGGGCCGTCTAAGCTAACTGTAATATAACAACCATTAAAAAAAATAAATGGAGACTATATGATCCACTCATAAACAGATGGAGAAAGACCAATTGGTTCACCCATTGAGAGAGAGAACAAGTTAACATTAGAGAAATATATTTGCTATCGTTTGTCTCTTCTTTCTTCTTCTATCTGTAAATTTTTTTTATTGGATATACAAATCCTAACATATTGTATTATAAAAGACATGAGAAGTATATAAAATAACATATTTTTTATTTATCGAACAATCATATTCAAATAAAATAATTTTTTATATTCTTAAACAATAATAATATTACATATATCAGAATTTTAATAATGAATGTCTAAGCCTAGCAGAGCGCCTAGGCGACCGCCTGAGGTGATGCCTTTAAAATCTATGCTTTGGTTCATAAGTTTTAATACTTAGGTTAATACTTTTTTTGTTTTCAAAAAAAAAATCAAGGTTAGATTGTTGAACCCTAATTGTTGTATTTGGTTGTCAAGACCGTCGTTTGGATGTCTGGAAAATTAGAGAGAAAATTTGTTCTGAACTTTTTTTTTATTTGGCAGAAAAAATATTCGGATTTTACTTCCACGATTATTTTTTTATTTATCTATATATGATTAGATATCTAAGTTTGATACGAGAAAACTATTAAACTCAAAACTACGAAGATTCATGACCAACAAGATTGTAATGGTGGGATCAGTTGTTTAAATGGAATCTGCAAAGAAAAATTGTATAAACGTTATTAACACCCACTTTTTGCACGGTCTTTTCTTGAAAAATTTCTTGCTTCTTCTCAACAAAAATAATAATAATTACTTAAATTTGTCAAATTATTTTTTTAAAATTAAATTTTATTATTAAAAAATATTTTAAGAATTTCTTATAATTTCAAAAATCACCAAAATGCCCCTACCTTTTTGAAATGATCAAAATACCCCTGATCCTTTAAAATAACTTCAGTAATTATAATTAATTTAATTTTACTCAAAAAAAAATTACACTTTTTGAATATTTTTTTTTAATTTAAAAACATTTTTCAAAGTTTTTTTTTCAAAAAGCCCAAAACAATTAAAACAATACCGACTATGTCCTTGTCTTCTTCCTCACTACAAAGACATCCCCAACCGCTGATTTTTTCAGTTTTTTTTACTCTATCTTTGCTTATTTCAACTAAAATTTTTTAAAATGCATTTTAAAATCTAAATCCTTATCCAAATCAAAATTAAAACACATCTTAATCATATTCTAACTTGTTTAAATCAATCAAAGCCCCAATACCGTGAGTTTGGGAGAGTTTGGATAAAATTAAAACTCTCTCATTCTCATTCGTTTTCGACTCAATATAAGAAGATTTTAAGTTCAATCTACCTTGATATCAAATCTATAAATAACCCTAATCATCGAACACAAAAATGGACAACAATTTGGAGAGCAAATTCAGAGTCGTCAGAATTGCCGCCCCTGAAGGGAGGAGTGGGAAAGAAGAAGAGGAAGAGAGATGAAGGTGAAATCCGATAGTTTTTTATTTTCTTTTATCTTCAAAATCCATGCATTTTTTAAAAATTTTAAATTCATTATTTTCTTCTTCTTTTTTTCACTTTATTTGTAACCAAACAATGAAAAATCAAATTTTCTTCTTATTTTCCTTTTCATCCATTACTTTTTCGGCAACCAAACAGCAAACACAACATAAGGGTTAGTGAATTTTAACCACAATTAATAGGTGTTAAAAGGGACACTTGTTAACCTATGTGTGCAATTGAACTCTTCCAAATTCAATCACGATTGAATATGATCCCAACTCGCATTTTTCTAAAGGAGTGCTAGGCCCATTCTAAAAATTCAATTTTTTTTCCAAAGTCACACGTTGATAGCAACACGTGACATTGCTACCCTTTTAACTAGTTGAAAAGGAAAAAATCCAAACCAAAAAAATTTATGTCATCGGTTCTCAAGGTGCCATGGAGATTCATCTTGTCGGTACCAAAGACTTTAGAAGCATGAGACTGGGGCTAGCATTTATATTTTTCTAATATGGCAGCACCTGAGTGGTGGGGGGTGTTTATGGCCAGAGCTGCAACGTGATGCCAGGTTAAGAGGTTCTAATGGTACGACAGGGGAATGTCCAAGGCGCTTCTCATTAGTGGGTCAAAGCCGGAAATTCAATTCTCATACCTGCAAATGTACAACTTCTCAGTTATCATGCTGAAAATGGCCTATTCAAAAATAACCAAAATTCAAGCCCAATACCGGCCCATTCGCACCTAACATCATTTTTCATTTTCCGTCACTAACTAGAACTACCAAAGCTCCAAAGACGGAGATCGATGGATCAAAAACACCAAAGAAAGATGATTGGGGTCACACACACACACACACACACCAAAGAAAGATGATTGGGGTCCTCAGCCCATGGGCACCAAACACGTATCAAATTGGGCAGGAGTTTTAGCTTCACCTAACAGCTCGAGTCTACACCTCTTGACACCTCGATTATTCGGGTCCAAGTCACCTGACATTAAAATAAGCCCAGTCTGCTCGAATCTGATTCCTTCATTGGGCTTAAGCCTACGTCCCAGGTCTTTGACAAGGGAGCTATTGGACCGTAAATATTGAAACACCTCTAGCAGGCTATTTCTTAGTGGGGTGCATGAACATCAATTTGGGCCCACAGTTGGACGATCCTTACCCACAAATTGCCCAAAGCCAAAACCTGGCAGCAATGTTCAAAGACTCGAAACTGTATTCACTACTTTCCAATATGAAAGGTGAAATTTTTTATTAATGGTTGTGGGGGGAAAAATGCCTGATCAGGTACCTCTAGAACATTCACATGCGTTTGTTTCTAATTAGCTGCGACACACTCTCTCTCTCTCCTCCAAATGTGGTGGTCGCTTGACCTGCAAACGATCTAGTTAAAATCTTCCTAGAATCAGTGAGCTTGGAGGAAGAAGGAAATTCTCTGAGTGGGATTTCAAGTTATTTTATAACTTAGTTGAAAGGTCTCT
Organism: Tetracentron sinense; assembly: GCA_015143295.1. Lineage (NCBI taxonomy): Eukaryota > Viridiplantae > Streptophyta > Magnoliopsida > Trochodendrales > Trochodendraceae > Tetracentron > Tetracentron sinense. The sequence goes on along the minus strand of CM026568.1, from coordinate 32,377,761 downwards.
TTATTAATCAATATCTTCTGTCTCTACTTACTATATCAATAGGGTTATCAACTGTCATTCCAACTCATGTACAAAACTAGAGATTGATCATGCACGTCCATCAATGCACCAGTGGGTTGAGAGCCTCTTTCTCAATCAAGATTATGTTGACAATTTGGACCATCTGCTTGTTAGGATTGTACTATGATCTGATACAACAGGACGGCTCTAAATATACATCGAAAAACTGCTCTATAACTTGGATGATCCGCAACTCGGCAAGACGGAAGGTCAAGGCTACCAAGCAAATCTGAGCTCGTGGCCATGCACATCGGCAAGTCCAGTGATAGGCCTTTTGACTAAGCTAGAGGCCAACTCCGGATGAGATACGACTAGTCAATTCACAAATTGTTTAAACACTAGAAGGTCAGATTGTACAGTATCGTACTGCAGTCTCACAAACAGATTTTTACCCTCACAACGGTCATTAATCGGGATCCTTAAAAACCATCTTTGAGTAATCACAGATTCACATTCTCAACTATTGTGACGTGAAGGATACAAGGTTCGTGCTCTATTATGGGAGCTTCCCTAATTGCCTCTTGTACATCCTTGTTTCCTATAAGAGCATCTCCAACGCAATACTTCAAAATTTTCTTCCATTTCGGCATTTGGACATGGCCCTACTAAAAAGTTTTTTACTCTAATGCATCCTGTGGGGGAAAAACTTTGGAAAGGACACGCGTCAGCAACAGCTTCTCCCACGCTCTGGTTTACCGGTAGAAGGTTGGAGTGGAGGGTGTGACACCCTGACCTGTACTCCGATGATAAAGTCAGTAGATGTAGAAGATGATGAACAGTAAACACTGAAAGAGGCACTGAAAGTTACGCAAGGCTCTAGGAAGCACTGAACACATATACTCTCGAATACGGATGGTGAACAACTAACTCTTAAGCACTAAAAATCACGGGGTATTTATAGGGTAAGGTTGGTATGGCCATCAATGACCATGGATGGCCATAGGCGTCCATACCACGTGTTTTGCACTCATTGCCAAATATATCAGACATATTTGCCGCCGGTTGCATCACACGTGAGAGCCTCCCATGAGTCCAATCGGACGGGATCGGACAGTACGCAGAAGTGACCAGCATTAAATGTCAAGACAGTGCTTTCGGCACAAAACAGCGCTTTCGGCACACAACAGTGTTTTCGGCACGCCTGTCAGAATTATGGATCGCCTCCTGATCACTTCCTCCTACGAGTCGGTCTCGTTGTTGACTCGAGCTCGGTTACGGTGTAGATGTCTTAAAACACAGTCAGGACATCGTTGTCGGTGAGACAACGGACTCGTTGTTCATGTAACGATAAAAACGTTGTCAAGAGTACAACGGTTACGTTGTGCTTCAGACAACGAGCACGTTGTCAAGCCACAACGGAAACGTTGTTCTACAAGAAAACAAAGACGTCGTAATGCGCACAACGGGAACGTTGTGCATCAGACAACGTGTGATCCCTCTATTTTAAGCACGTGACCCTACCTCGTGTCCACGTGTCACTTTCATGAACAAAACAACAAAAACGAGCTCGTTCTCCAACGCTAAGTTGATTTTACGAATTTTATCCGTTACAATTTGCCCCTTTATGATGCTTGGAACGTAGTTCGAATCGTCATAAACGGACAAAAAGATCATACCTGGCACTGCTCCAGCTAGTTCGAGTTCCGCTGTGGTTGCCCTGGCCGCAACGGAAGCTGGCACAACGAGTCTTCCAGCTCGTATGCTACCGACAAGCACTCTGGATTGGTCGCCCGACTTCTCTCGGTACGGGAGACCGACCGTGAACGACTCGGTGCAAAAATCGGACAAGGCCGCCCGAGCTCTGACTCATGCAATGAGGTTGCCCCAAGACATTGCTGATGTCGGCAAGCTCCATCTGGCCGAACTGTCCTACGCCGCCTGCCAGTCTGTGGCGTCAGTATGTTTCTCACTTCCTCTTCTTCTTACTCTACTGCTGAAATTTTACTCCTCGTTGTGCTAACGCCCGGACACTTCCTTGCAGATGAACGTCCTCGTGCAGGAACTCTGTGATCGTAGCCAATATAGCTACAATCACCTCCGAGACGGGATCAACTACTGGAAAGGCAGGACTGAGACGCTGGAGAAGACTCTCGTCGAAGAGAGACTCAAGGCAGACTTTGATCTGTCTCAAGCCAAAGCTGACGCTGTTCGCGTCGAGGGGAAGTTAAAAGCTGCCACCAAGGCACAAGAAAAAGCTGAGGCTGAGGCACGATCAGCAAAGGAGGCCGAGAAGAAGGCCAAACAGGAGGTAGAAAACGCTGTTCTACGCATCAGCGAACTGGAGCATGTCTCCCAAGCCTTGGGCAGACAGCTGGAGGAAACTGAGGCAGCCAGGACAGCACTGGCGGAGGAGCTCGAGGAGGCCAAGAAAGCTGAAGAGACCATCGAGAGGACCGTGACCCTGAGACTGCAACAACACTATCAGTCTCAGCTGGATACGCTCTTGGATGAGGATTGGGCAGAGACCGAGAAAGAGGTTCTTGAATCGCTCCGCCAACAAGGCCGTCTGAAAGAAGACAACGAAGAGGACGCCATCACGGTCTCCGAGCTTCAGAGCAAAGACGTGATCGAGCTAGACAACGAGGCCGAGGTCCAAGGCGTCGAGCAACCTCACTCTCTCGAAGGTCCTGCACCTCTCCCAACTGAGCCGTACTTCGAGCCAGCTGCTCCCGAAGTTCCTGCTGCTACCGATGAAGCTACTCTAGAAAAAACCCCAACTGCTGAAACCTCTACTCCTGCCCCTGCTGCAACGACGACAGATGCTGATCTTGAGCTCGCCTGATCTGCAGCTCCTCTATACGTTTCCGTTCTCTTTTTGGATGATGTAAACTCTTTTCTTTCCCTCTTATGGGAGTTTATTGCTGTAATTACCCAGAAATGGGCCTTCAGTATGAATGGATCACTCCCTTTTCTTATGTTTGCATTTCTTTTCACCTCGTAGCGTAGCACAACGTATGCACAAAGAAAAAATACAACATGAGTAGTTGAATAAATTTTCACAGTCCACTGTTGATGTGAATATGGCACTTTACTATGTGAACGTATGTATGAGGGTGAAAATCATAACTGATGCACATACTTAAGCAAATTATTTCGATCAAGCACTACGAACAAAACACTGCGAGTAGAGCACTACGATCAAAGCACTACGAACAAGCACTATGAACAGAGCACTACGAGCAAAGCACTACGAGCTAAACACTACGAGCAAAGCACTACGAGCAAAGCACAACGAGTAAAGCACTACGAGCATGCACAACGAGCAAAGCACAACGAGCAAAGCACAACGAGTAAAGCACTACGAGCATGCACTACGAGCAAAGCACTTATCCAGATACATCATTCGCGTAGTTCACTGTGAATGCAATCTGACAAATAAAATTCATATGATGAACACAATGTAACTCAGTTTCGAAGCACATGCTCAGAGGATGTCATTAGGATAAGCCACAGGATTTGCTCAGATGACATCCTTATATAAGCCACTCGTGTTCGTTATGAGTAGGTTGTTCAGTCAAAATTTTATTTGAATTACTTGCAAAACATTCACAATATTACACTGATGAACCAGACAGAGCATAGTGTAGACAACGAGCAGGCGCATAATATTGCAAGTCACATGTTGAAATATGAACACTATGATAATGTAAAATCACTGAAAACTTGTAAGCACAACGATGCATGTAGTAGCATATCATAGATTCTATTGAAAGAATTGCCTCAAATTCATAATGTTCCAGGATTTTGAGATGAGGTTACCTTGTAAGTCTTTCAAGTAACAGACTCCAGGACTTCCCAATCGTTCTACGATATAAGGCCCTTCCCAGTTAGGTCCCAACTTGCCACTGTTAAGCTCTCTCTTGTTCTGGAACACTCTCCGGAAAACGAGATCACCGACCTGCAGCACTCTTCGTTGTACTTTCTTGTTGTAGGCTTTCCTCAATCGTTGCTGATACCTCCTCATCTGAATGCTGGCATCTTCTCGCTTCTCTTCTAGCAGATCGAGATGAATAGCCATAAGCTCTGTGTTCTGATCTTTCTCTCCATTCTTCTTCTTGTTGTGCCAAGAACGCACTGTAGGCAAACTGATCTCAGTAGGAATGACAGCTTCCATACCATACGCTAGAGAGAAATGAGTTTCATTGGTAGGACTCCTCGGAGTTGTTCTGTACCCCCATAAAAGTTTGTGCAGCTCGGCGGTCCACTTCCCCTTCGAATCTTCCAATCTTCTCTTCAAGGCATTGAGAATATTCTTATTGGCTGCCTCGGCCAATCCATTCCCCTGGGGATAATATGGGGAAGAGAAAACATGCTTGATCTTCAGCTCGCTGCAAAAGTCGGCCATCAAACGTCCTGAAAACTGCTTCCCGTTGTCAGTAATGATGGACTGCGGTATGTCAAATCTGCAGATGATATGTTCCCACAAGAACTTCTTCACCTTTTGTTCTCTGATACGCGCAAGGGGAACAACTTCAATCCAACGAGAGAAGTAATCAGTTGCCACTAGAAGAAAGATCAGATTCCCTGGAGCCCTAGGGAAAGGTCCTACAATATCAAGTCCCCAACGTGCAAATGGCCAAGGTTGAGATACAGTGCTGAGCTCTTGAGCCGGAGCATGAATCAAACGAGCAAACCGATGGCACTGGCTGCACTTCTTCACATACTTCTGAGCATCGGCCTGCATGTAAGGCCAGAAGTAACCTTGCCCCAGAGCTCGATGGGCAATGGTTCTCCCGCCTGAATGAATACCACATATACATTCATACAACTCAGCAAGTATTCTCTCCACGTATGCAGGATGAACACACTTCAACAAAGGCCCACCAAAAGATTTCCTGAACAACTCTCCTTGCACCAAGGCATAACGAGATGCCTTGAACAGAATGCGCCTCGACTCCTCTACATTGATAGGAAGAATTCCATCCTTCAGATAAGCCACCAGCCCTGTCATCCAGCTCGAAACAGGATTGACAAAAAACACTTCTCGTTGTGCCTAAAGAGTTATTGAAGGATACTCTTGGAACTCCATTAGAATAGCCTTAGGGTCGTCAGCCTGCACCATGGAAGCTAGATACGCCAAAGCATCAGCATGCCTGTTCTCATCTCTCCGGGTGTGCCTGATCTCCACAACGGTGAATGCTTCACACTGCGAACGAACGAGAGTAGCATACTGCTTCATCCGGTCGTCCTTACAGTCATAAACACCATTCATCTGATTCACCACGAGCTGTGAATCACAAAACACTCTCAACATGGAGATCTGCAGCTCTCGAGCACTCTCCAGCCCAAGCAGTAAGGCTTCGTACTCAGCTTCGTTGTTGGAGGCAGTGAACCCAAGACGCGAAATCTTTTGCACTTTGATGTTCTCCGGACTTATAAGCACAACACCCAGTTCTGAACCACTAGAATTAGAAAATCCGTCTACGTACAATAGCCAACCATTCCACTCTGATGACTCGGCTTTATCCACAACGACATCTCCGTTGTCAACTTCAATAGGAAGTTCCCGAAGATCAACAACCACCTCCTCTGCTTCCTCCTCCACAGGGAAATCAGAAAGAAAACCTGTCATTGCTTGCCCCTTTTCTGAACTCCTATCCCGATACTGAATATCGAACTCACTCAGAGCCACAGCCCACTTCGACATCCTCCCCGCCAGCTCGGGTCGTCCCAGCACGACTTTCAAGGGATACGTTGTGATGACAACGATAGAATGAGCATGAAAGTAAGGACGAAGCTTTTCCGCAGAAAAGACAAGAGCTAGACATACCTTCTCGAGCTTGCTATAATTGCACTCTGCCTTGAGAAAGGTTTTGCTGATGAAATAAACAGGTTTCTCCACGCCATCACAACTCCTGACCAGGACGGAACCAAGGGCTTGCTCTGAAACAGACAGATAAAGATATAAGATTTCGCCTGGCTCAGGTACCGAAAGGATAGGAGCTGAGCCTAAATACTCCTTCAAGGCAAGGAAAGCTTGAGAGCACTCTGGAGTCCACGCAAAAATGGAGTCCTTTCTCAGCAACTCGAATAGAGGTTTGCAACGATCTGATGACTTGAAGATAAACCGATTGAGTGCAGCAATCCGGCCTGTCAGCTTCTGGATCTCCTTCTTCGACTTAGGCTCTGGCATGTCCAGCAAAGCACGGATCTGAGCTGGATTAGCCTCAATCCCCCGCTGACTAACAAGATAACCCAAAAATTTCCCTGAGGTAACCCCTAAGGTGCACTTCTCTGGGTTGATCTTAAGATTGAAAGATCGCAGAACAGAGAAAGGCTCAGCAAGGTCCGTCACCAGAGTACCTCGCACTCGACTCTTCACAACGATATCATCGATGTAAACTTCAACCGTCTTGCCAAGAAGTGACCCAAACATGAGATTCATAAGACGTTGATAGGTGGCACCTGCATTCTTCAAGCCAAAAGGCATCACTCGATAACAGAACAAGCATCGCTCCGTTATGAAGGTGGTCTTCTCTCGATCTGCTTCCGTCAGGAGGATCTGGTTATAGCCTGAATAACCATCCATGAAGGATAACATCTCGTGGCCAGCAGTGGCGTTGATGAGCCTGTCTATCCTTGGCATGGGAAAAAAGTCCTTGGGGTAGGCCTTATTGACACCAGTGAAGTCAATACAAACTCTCACATTCCCGTTCTTCTTAGGCACAGCCACAACATTGGCTATCCAATCAGGGTACTGCACCTCCTGAATGAACCCGAACTGAATCAGCTTGTCAATCTCCTCGTTTACTGCATCATGATAAGCTGGAGCAAGCTTCCGAGGTTTCTGCTTCACTGGAGGGATAGCAGGGTCAACATTGAGGTGATGACAGATAACACTCGGATTGATACCAGTCATGTCTTTGTGAGACCATGCAAAGACATCAAGGTTCTGCCTAAGGAAATTCAGCAACTCGAGCTCTTCCTCCGTTGTCAAGCTCGTCCCGACCTGCAACACCTTTGGCTCTTCTTCCGTTCCCAAATTGACAGCTTTCGTGGGCTCAACGGAAGGTCTGCACAACGATGTTTCCGAGCTCTCTTCCACAACGGGAACGACCTGTAACTACTATGAAGGCACAACGGAAGCAGGAAAATCGCACTTCTGCGATGCCAACTGATCACCCTTGATCTCCTGAGGCCCGTCCTGCGTTGGATACTTCAACACCTGATAGTACGAGGATGGAACAGCCTTCATCTCATGGGTCCACCAACGACCCAAGATGGCATTGTAAGGCGATGGCGCGTCCAGAATGGAGAACCTGGTCTGAAGGACAACGGGTCCAGCCACAACGGGTAAGACAACGTCGCCTACAGGCTTCATCGAGCTGCCATCAAATCCGAACAGTGGAGTCTGAGCAGGGATGAGAACGGAAGGATCCAGCTTCATCTGGGTGAAAGCATGAAGATACAAGATGTCTGCTCCACTCCCGGAATTCACGAGCACTCTCTTGATGTTGAAATCTCCTATTCTCATGGTGAGAACAAGAGCATCATAGTGAGGTCGGATCACTGCTGCCAGATCACGATCGGTGAATGTAATTGTCTGCTCAACGCTTCTGGTAGGCACCTGCACCTGACACACTGCAGCATCGTGAGACAGCTTCCTGGACTTCGCCCTGAAGTTCCTCTCCACATCTGCTTCCAGCGCTTGCACGCGGCAAATGACGTTGATCGTGCCCAAGGAAGCTCCTCCACTGGTACTTGGATTACTGGCAGGTTCTCCTCCACGAGCCTGGGATACCGGCTCCCTGGCATGCTCCATACTGCCGTCGCCAGAAGCAAGATACTCTCCCAAATACCCTTCCTGAACCAGCCTCTCCAAGTACTCCCTCAGAATACGACATCGGTTGGTGAGATGACCACGGCATTTGTGATAATGACAATACTCATGCACCCGTGGTCCCGATGTAACATCCTGCACAGCCCTAGCCGGCCACTCGAAGTACGGCTGATCCTCCATCGACCTCATGATGGTCGCCGGGCTAACTGTGAAATTGATGCGCGGTGTTCGATCTGCAAAAGATCGTCGCTCACTAGGCTGCACGCCTCTCTCGTGCTGTACTTGAGGCTGCACCTGGCGTGGCTGATACTGCTGCCTCGCCTGCTGTTGATCATTAGGACGTCTCTCCGTCCTACTCTGTTGCTGATTAAAATTTCTTTCCAGCGGACGCTGATCCGGCTGATCCCGCTGAGTCACATAGACTACTCTCTCCCTCTGCTTCCTTGGTGGCAAGTCCTCAGATGATGAAGACTCGTACATCTGCTTCTTCTCCTTCCTCTTCGAAGATCGGTATGTCCTCTCCACGACATCCACCACTCTCGTCCTGGGCTTTGGCACCGGCACAACAGATACGTCCTTCTCATACCTCCCGTACTTGGTGGCACGAACCATCAACTCGTCCATCTTGACAGGATAGTCAAGAGTCAAGGACTTATAAAGCTCGGAATGCCTAGGGATAGCATTCTTGAAAGCAGCGATACAGCTCGCTTCGTCGACCTTATCGATGTTGTGGACTTCATCAGTGAAACGCGAAATGAAGTCCGTCAAGGATTCGACCGACTTCATCCTCAAAGAGAAGAGAGTATCTGCACCTGCTTTCTTCTTTTTATTGATAATGAAACGATCAATAAAAGCTGACCTGAGCTCTGAGAAATTACTGATGGAACCAGGAGGCAAGTTCCGAAACCACTTCGACGCTGCCCCAGACAGGCTGTTGGGGAAAGCTTTGCAATACAGGTCATCATCTGGATTGCGAACAGCCATCGCGTGTTTGAAATCAAACAAATGCTCCTCTAGATCCGTCCTTCCAGTGTACATGGGGAAGATCGGAGTTATAAACTTCGAAGAAGTATATGATTGATTGATAGCGTCCGTGAAAGGAGTGTTCTCAACGTTATCCTTTACTGACTGAGCAAAGTGATCAGGAATCCCTCCCTTCATGCTCTTAATACAAGCACCGATCAAAGCCTCCACCTCCTTGGCAGTCACCCAAGTCTTCTGGGCGTCTGCACCTCCGTTACCCCCTCTCAAGTCTTCTCGCCCTGCCCCTTCTCGCAAATCCACACGATCGGAAGGAATACTCTGCTCTGCCCGAACTTGAGGCTGCCTTACATTCCCTTCAGTAGGAAGAAGCACAAACCTGATTTCACGGTTCTCCGGTACAGAAGGAGAAGAAGAGAAGTCAAACTGACGTCTCATGGAAGACCTCTGCAGTGGCACCTCATCCACCTCGAGCCTGCTATGCTCGAACGCCTCCAGCCACGCCTGCATCAACTGCTGCTGCCTGGTGATCTGATCCAGAGCAGACTGCTGCATTTGCAACATCGCCAAAATGCGATCAGAAACAGAAAGCTCGGCAGGAGGAGGCACGGTCCTCTCTGGGTGCCCAGACATAGGACTGACCCCAGGGATGTGCACGACAGATGGTACAAAAGGAGTAGCCTGAGGGGTTTGATCCTCACGCCCAAACACTGATGACTGATCAGCCATGATCACAAAGAGCAAAGGGGGGTTCGTTTATTATTTCCCACAGACGGCGTCAATTTTGTGGGGGAAAAACTCCGGAAAGGACACGCATCAGCAACAGCTTCTCCCACGCTCTGGTTTACCGGTAGAAGGTTGGAGTGGAGGGTGTGACACCCTGACCTGTACTCCGATGATAAAGTCAGTAGATGTAGAAGATGATGAACAGTAAACACTGAAAGAGGCACTGAAAGTTACGCAAGGCTCTGGGAAGCACTGAACACGTATACTCTCGAATACGGATGGTGAACAACTAACTCTTAAGCACTAAAAATCACGGGGTATTTATAGGGTAAGGTTGGTATGGCCATCGATGACCATGGATGGCCATAGGCGTCCATACCACGTGTTTTGCACTCATTGCCAAATATATCAGACATATCTGCCGCCGGTTGCATCACACGTGAGAGCCTCCCATGAGTCCAATCGGATGGGATCGGACAGTACGCATAAGTGACCAGCATTAAATGCCAAGACAGTGCTTTCGGCACAAAACGGAGCTTTCGGCACACAACAGTGTTTTCGGCACGCCTGTCAGAATTATGGATCGCCTCCTGATTACTTCCTCCTACGAGTCGGTCTCCTTGTTGACTCGAGCTCGGTTACGGTGTAGATGTCTTAAAACACAGCCAGGACATCGTTGTCGGTGAGACAACGGACTCGTTGTTCATGTAACGACAAAAACGTTGTCAAGAGTACAACGGTTACGTTGTGCTTCAGACAACGAGCACGTTGTCAAGCCACAACGGAAACGTTGTTCTACAAGAAAACAAAGACGTCGTAATGCGCACAACGGGAACGTTGTGCATCAGACAACGTGTGATCCCTCTATTTTAAGCACGTGACCCCACCTCGTGTCCACGTGTCACTTTCATGAACAAAACAACAAAAACGAGCTCGTTCTCCAACGCTAAGTTGATTTTACGAATTTTATCCGTTACACATCCCATCTCCAAATAATTATTCATACTCTAAAACACTATTCATTTATTATTTTAAAAACCAATTCATATGTTTTCTTCCCCTTAACTGTGGTTAATATTCACCCACCCCTAGGATTCACCCACCAATCCTTGGTATTTTAAAAAAATATTAATTCTTTTTTTTTATTTAAAAAACTGTTTTTAGAGTTTTTTAATATTAAAAACAGTTTTTTAATTTTAAAAAGAATTAATATTAAAAAAAAATCAAGGATGGGTGGGTAAATCTTAACCACAGTTAAGAGGTGTCAAAAAGGACAAGTGGCAACCTCAAGAGGTGATACCGTAGAAGATTTGGCTTTATTTTTTTTTTAATTTTTTTTTTTGCATCTTTATCGATGAATTAATTTAAAAATTAAACAATTATTAAAATACATAAAAAATAATTTCAAGGATCCAATTATAATTATTAAAATAAATTAAAATGATATAATTGGTGTTTTAAAAAAGATTGGAAGACAAAAAAGGATACAAACGGTATTGTAAGGGATGAATAATATTTTGGAGATCATTCGCCATTTTCTCTCTCCTCTTCTATATTTGGAAGATCAGTATCGACTCCAAAACTCCAAATATGGAACACGGTTGGACTTCTCTTTTGGAGGCGGTACTCCATATTTGGAGTTTTGGAGCACGATTGGCTCAAGGGTCCCATCTTTTGCCGAGACTTATAAAACTTAGCATTTTGCACTTTGTCATGGTTACTTATTAGGAATTTTGAGTCATTTTGTCAAGGTTTCTACCATAATAAATTACTGCCACCATTAGAATTCACGTGTCATCATTTTTTTGTGAGATTTAGAATCATTCATTTTGCTGCATTGAAGTCTTATCCTTAACCAAAAAACAAAAGTCTTATCAGAATTTCCTAGCAGTTACTTAGGTTTGATGCGTGTGTGTGTTTAGATTACCTCTTTAACCAAAAAAAGAAGTCTTTCGGAAATCGAAACCACCACAATTAGTTTCATTTTAAATCCAAATTAGTTCAACGTTAAACCTCACTACTTAGATGGAAAACGCAGGAAGGAATCCCAGGAGTGATTTAGTGTCAAAGGATAAGAAAGAGGAGGCAGTAAGATTGGGATTTCCTTTCCTGTTAAACTAGATGATGGGAAGCAATTGAATTCAGTAGGTGCAAGGAAGAGCATGCTATGGCTTCAGTATTATTCAAAACCCAAGTTAATTTATGCTCCGTTTGTTTTGATGTAAAATAGGGGAAAACAAATGAAATTCATAGAAAATGTCAATTGTCCTATAGAAAATACACACGAAAAATGATATTTTCCGTGGAATTCTTTTGTTTTCCTCTATTTTACATCAAAACAAACGGAGCATAAGTCGAATACAGTTGGTTTCATTGAAAAATATATATATGAGCAACTTTTGCAGCATAACCAGTTAGTTCAAAAAGTATTTCTGGTATAAATTATAAATGCATCCAAGAAAGTATATCCTAGTAACAAGATATTAGTTCTGTTATAAACTATAAATTCAGTGTATAGGAAATCCTAGTAGCAAGCATGCAAATGTAGAGCGTGAAAGCCATCATCATTCCATGGGTCCTTAAGAGATCAAATTTGCTCAAAAAAACATGATCGGATGTATCAGGTGTGATTGATGGTGTTGTGGGATGATGGGAAGTTTGTAATCGTATTTGGCGGACTCGGCATGAGCATGGTAAGAAAGAACTTTGATGAAGGTCTCCCAGTGTCCATCAAGAAGCTCACTGGAAGTCGAAAGAAAGAGGAATTTGTAAACAAGTACCTGTTCTAGTCCTGTACTACTACAATTAAATTCTCACTAAACTTCTAGCAGAAGTTTCCCCAACTGTAACTCTGTTTCTGTTGATGACAGGGTCATTGGAGCAGCATCAGATGACACCAAGCTAACAGCTGGTTCTGTGATTGAGATCACTAAGCTACCAGGATGCATTCTCCATACCAGAGGTAAGGGAACAAGGATGAGAATTAGAAATTCCCCTCTTTTGTATCTATTTGGAACACATTTTTTTTCTTAAAGGAAGGCAAATCTTCTGAACAACTGTTTGGCGGGTGCAGTGAAGGAGGAAGTGGTGATATGATGCCTTCATCATGGAAGCCAAAGAAAAATTTGGAATATCCCTACTTTCCCTTTTTTTTAAAACATATGTTGAGCTGTTTCCAGGGTGGAAAAAGAATAAGGTCCAAGTCGACTTTGTAGTGATAATAGCAGAGAAGTTACAGTAATAACTAATAAGTAAGAGGAACGTGATTTAGCTAGTTTCTATCAACAGATTCAGTGACTTCAATCTTCATTGCCTTGTATTTATAACCTTTGTATTCTTGGAACTTACTCATATAATAAAAAAAACGATTTAGGGATTCGATTTACCAGAAATAGCTTCCTGCATAAATTATTATGTCTTCATGCCACTCAACCGCGGGCTGAGACTGGAACCTCTGTAACATTCCTAATCATTTAACAGAAGCAGGTTGAGGGGATTGATGTTGCTCTATCCTGTGACCCCTGATCAAAGGTATGTCAAATGTTACACACATCCAACTTGGTCATTAGAGTCACTTAAGAAACACTAATTACAGCAAATAAATAATAGATAGAAAATCAAGTGCATATATATATTGCACATTAAAGTAGATAATTGGTCTATATTACAGAAAAGCCTCAATGGCCCTAGTGGAGGTCAGCTAAAGCCATAAAGAACCTTCAGAGGATCCAATTGCCCACTGCAATAACTTGATGAGACATTGGAAAGCTCTTGTTGCCCCTTCCACTCTTCTAAGGGTTTCAGGACAACAGGGTTTTCAATAGCAGCCGAATCCACACACAACATGGTCTTGTAATCCTCATCCCCAAAATCTGGGAGAGCCTTGGCCTTTTTGTCCCATGGGTTCCAGACCACTGCACAACACATAATATGCGATCTGTATAACTGACAAATACTAAAAGTAGTAAAACCCAGAAGGATTGTAAGTTTTGAGGATGTTAAATAAAACTGCAAATGTAGCAAACTTTAAATAAATAATGATACGAACCTGCATCTGGCAAGCCTTCTTTACGCAATACAAAGGTTCTCTTCTTCTCATGGTCTATGATGGCAATCTTTGTTGGTGTGCTCAAATACACTCGGTCTACCTGTTAATAGACAACAATATATATAACCAGACGATCAGTTAAAAACATGAACAAAACCACTTCTCCAAACTATGTGGACAGGCAAAATGAATTCCAATGAACTTGAGAGAGAGAGAGAGAGTAGTACCTCCCCTTCAAAAGTAATCGCATCTGCTTGCTCTGTGAACCTCTTTCTCTGCATCAGACTATCAAAGTAGTCAAGCGTCTCCAATCCCTCAACACGCACCTCACTGCAAATGAAACTGCATCATGCAACCCCTTTGAAAAGGATAACTTCGCATCACAACAGTAAAATAACAAAAGTAAAAAATTTCCATCGTTCATCAATATAAGTAAACACCACAAACTGTGGGTTACTAGGCAAACCTGATGTCTGATACGGATAAGTAATTATGCAAAGCGAACGTAAATGTGAAGGCCTTGTTATCGGTATTCCTCACCCGAGGGATCAAAGTAAGCTTGCCAGCACCGATAGAAACACGAAGCCGCAACTCGAACCTGCAGAAAACCAACATATAAATAGGCAGGAGGTCTCCAGAAGTTTGGCAACCCTTTCCATATTTTTCATCCTATTAACTGACCCAAACATCACATAAGCATACCTGTGTGGCCACATCTTTAGATCCTCTTCAGTGGACTTTAAGATAAGATCCACAGTTGACTGGTTATTAGCTGGAGGCAGAGGCGAAGGGCAGCTGTCTAATGACCACAATCTGTTCCTGGCAAATCCATGTTGCTCTAGAGCCCCAAAATTACCAAACTGAAAAAGGGAAAGGCACAATTAAGTATGCCCAAACCAACCATGGGAGAAGCTAAATGGGTTTTTCAGAAGTCTCCTTGGTAAGCCAACCTGTGGAAAACAGACAGTTATACCTCCCCTGATGGCTTTAGGTGGCTTCCAAATAACCTGCAGAACAACAAAAGCCACCATAAGTACTAGAAATAAGAAGAATAAAATTTGTCTCAGTACATTTCCAAATAAGTACACTGATGTACTAAGTCATATATAATGGATTTGAATGCAATAACAGGTTGCATTTAGGAAAATGAAATAAAATATCAGGCAACCACAAAATTAAAAAGAAAATATTTTTAAAAAAAGACAAATTTGACTGAAATAAATTATAAGTACTTTTATTCATTCAACATTAGCCCTTGTATCCACCCAGAAGGGTTTTAAATCTTTACGGTAAGACCTAAAGAGTTGAGAGTACTGACCATTGTCCTCGCCTCATATTGACAGGCCTGCGACTAGTGATAATTTTTTCCATTGACAGTCCTCCAATAGTAATTGTTGTGTGTCAATGCTAGTTGATTCCATAGTTATCAAGTATGGGTACGGGTTTAATACGGCAATGATCCGTTCGGTAAGTACGGGTGTTATATGGCACAAACACGGCAAAAATATGGAGAAATTAAAAAATAATTAGTAATTATAAATAAATAAAAATCATTATATTAACTAATAATTAAAATTTCATGTGGAATATATGTTTAACACGGTAAAAGAACGGAAAAAATATGCGTATTGTACACATTTAATACGTAATTCGTGTATTAAACGGGTATTATTCGGCGATACAGGTATAACACATAACACGGCAAAAATACGGAGTTTTAAACGGCAACCCCCCTAAAAGTATTATACAGGTACTATACGGGTATAATACGGGTGTTTGGTAACTATGGTTGATTCCACCAGAGACCCATCTAGAGTTTAAATCATCTTTGTTCTTTACTATTTTGGTGACTAATCTGGGGATAGGCAGACCCCTACCTGACTTTAACTAAAAAAAGTGGATTACATCCTAATTTGTTTACATCCAGAAGCATCTTCATAAAAAGATTCTGTTCAGATCTACAGAGAACTCAGAAGGTAACAAAAATACATCTTGCTCATAAGTACAAAAAAGAACAACATTGTCAAATCAACTTTATTAAGCAACTGATCCAAACTACTGGAGGAACTCTTTTGTTTATGTGCCAATGTAGGTTTATTCCATCAGAGATCCATCTACAGTTCAAATCTCTTAATTAAGCAGCTGATCCACACTACTGGAAGGAACTATTTATCCATCTATTAGACCCTCTAAAGTCTATTCCTCTTGACTTCTTTTCCTCCTCGACATAGAATAATTCTGACATTGTAAAAATTCAATTTATGACCGGGTGAAAAATATGAGTAAAGAGAACAACTTTCAAACCAAACAATTCTTGATCCCTTAAGCCTCGGTAAACACACATCTCATTAGCCAGAGAAGGAAATGAAAGGAAAACACTCTTCCAATAACATTGATCATTCTATCCCGAAATCAGAATTGGCAAGGGTATGTATTGAGATAATAGGAAATAAAGGTCCATCGAGAGCCTTCCTAGTTTTCGAGCATTCTCAAGCAGATCCATATCAAGCTTCATATAGTCATACACCACCTTAGTGCTTGTCCACAAATATCCGTTACTTAACAAATCAAAACATATGTTTCAAAAATAGGGCTTTACCTTGCGGCTCATAAAAAGAAGTTCTTCTTTACGTTCATTCTTCCAAGACACAACTTGCGCACCATACAAGAGCACCTACAACCATTTTAAGTCAAATTTGAAAGTAACCATACAAGCTGATGATTCTTTTCCAAACTATTCAGACAAAAGAAGCATAATGAGAGAGGGTGCACAAGAAAATATTTAATTCAAGGTACAGCGAAAAGAATAATAAAAGATTACACAGTATATTAAATATTCTGAAATTCGCAATGATTCGATAGGAACTGTTTCAATTACTCAAGTAAAACAAAAACCAAAATAATAATGCAATAGAAGTATTCGGTATTCAATATCTTGAATACGGATTAGGCAATGAAGTAATCGAACTTTAGGGTTACTAGAAATGGTTAAATTAATGGGGAGTGCGTCATCGGAACATGAGGGTTGACTTCAATTCTCTGATACCCAAGTGATATATCCCTTGTTCTCGCTCCCAATTAGTATGATTAAGATCTTAAAATGGTTTAATGATGATGGATTTGAGGGCATGGGATCACGTAGAAACAGCTTCCAACGCCTTTCAACATCACAGAGATATTGTAAAACAATCAGTAGTTAAAACGTCTACCCAGCTTAGTCAAAATGAATAACTAGTCAACAGTTTTTCTTTGGAAGTTCAAAACAGAATGATTCCTCAATCCTCACCCAGTAAGTGGTACTGTGCTCATATTAAAGGGTTTCACAAAATCGCATAACCTTGGTTGTAATTCGAG
This sequence comes from Tetracentron sinense, assembly GCA_015143295.1. NCBI lineage: Eukaryota > Viridiplantae > Streptophyta > Magnoliopsida > Trochodendrales > Trochodendraceae > Tetracentron > Tetracentron sinense. Next base: position 32,360,812 of record CM026568.1, on the reverse strand, counting down.
AAGTCAACCCAAAGAACAAATTTTCAAATTTAGTCTCTAGAGCCATCAATTTTTTCAATAAATTCATATCCATATACTAACCTTGAAAGAACAGACTGCTATCTATTAAGTCTGGCAACTTCTAAAAATATACAACGTGTTTGATAAGTACCTTGACCAATACTCCTCAAAAGACCGGTCTGACACACAACGGAAGATCAATTTACTTATTCAAGGCGCATAACAAACCATCACGCTTCCGCAGCCGTCGTCCTTGGTGGCTCTCACTCTAGGGCGGGGCAATTCTCCATATTTTCCATAGCCCTCCCTAAGTAGCCCTTTCAGTGGCGGCTTTCACTCCCAATTACGTTATTTTTGTTGCAAAATACTCAAAGTTTGGAATTAAAAGCAGTTTGTTTCTTCTAATTGAATACCAATTGTGATTTCAACTCATTCATCCGTTGAATATATTTTTCCTTGTAAGTAAATATAATTACATGCGTGCCATCAATTCAAAAAACTAATCAAAATTAAAAGAACAGTAGAGATAGAGAGAGAGAGAGACGAACCTCTGCCGATGATCCACCAGACTCTGTTAATTTAACTCTAGGAAATCCATCAGCATCGTGAACGATATTCAAAGGCATCTGCTTCTACCACAACCTCTCTCTCTTAAACTATTCACAAATGGTTTCCCTATCCCTTTCTTCAACTCTAGCTGCAGAGAACGAAAACCCTAAAAACTCATCCACCATCACAACAACAAGAACAAAAAAAAAAAAAAAAAATCAACACCAAAACTAGTCTCTGAAAACCCTTTATCGTCGAACAACAAACCCTAGCAAAGCTTCTAAACACTTGAATAAAAAAATCCCAAATCATCAACATCTAAGAATCAATGAAATGAAAAAAAATAATAAAAAAATCTTACATTTTCTTAGTATTATCGGTTTCGAGACTGACGAACAACCCACCCACTCCGAGTTCATGAGAGAGTGAAATGGAGCCTTCCCTCTCATCGGATTCGGATGCTCTGTTCGTTGCGTATGTCTCTTTCGGTTAAACCAGCTGAAGCAAATTTATAATATATTTGAAATATTCAAATGAAGGGCTTTTGATTTTTTAAAAAATTAAAATTTTATCCTTATTTTGTTTTTCTGCGATTTGGGCTGAAGGGATGACGTCACCTTTATCAACTCGACAAGGCCAAACTAAAGAAGACGTGAAAGTTTGGATGCCTTCTTTTTGGGCCATTTTCAAAGCTCCCCACAGTACACAACCTCAAATTAAATTAAAATAAAAAATAAAAAAACCATGGGCCTTTGTTTTCTAGTGCTCAACGTTCCAAACCCCTCCACGTGTCTCTCTTCATACACAGTCTTTAGATAGCGAATCAAAATACAAAAAAAAAACAATTAAATAAAATCTAAAGTATCCATTTTTATTTTATTGTCATGCGGATGTGCCTTTTTCAACATTTTGCATTTGCATCAATAGGAATACTTATGCTAGTGGTCAGTGCTTAGCTTGAGAATTGGAGCTCTTGTTTGGGATTATATCCCTAGGCCCAAACCCCACCATTGAAGCAAGAGGCGGGGTGTACAAAAATAAATGGTTAAAGGTAAACAATACATGTTTTCTTACATTATTAAGGAGTTTGTAGTTTTGAGGAGATAGAATCACAGCCAATTACAATTGAATTCAAGAGAATCCAAATGCATATGGGGGCAAATGGTGATTGGATGAGGGAAAAAGAACAAAAAATCCAAATTTTAAAATTTTCTTCCAATCACCATCTGCCACATATGCAATTGCAATTGGCTGTGATCCAAGAGTATGACTGGCATTCATTTGGATCAATTCTTATGGTTTCAAAGAGGTGATACATAAACGATATGATATGTATTAGTTTATACACATAATTCATGTTGTTGGACCAAACAGTTAACACCACTGATGCTATGCGCTTAACTTAGTACAAAGAAGTAATTTCCCAAATTATAAATTTTAAAGTCGGATCAACATAATCAACAGTGGGATTTATCCATTGCCAAATCAAAAATGAGAGATGGAAAGGGGAATTCCTGTCCACCCCGATGTCAAGTAGCTCATCGTTTTGGAAGCCAGGGTTGAATCCCTGTGCATCACTGCACAGGAATTTTCCAACTCCTATCACAAACTAACTACTAACCCACTAACAGCCTACCAATGATAACAAAAAAAAAAGATATGGAATAATTTGTAAGGATATATTCCATTCCATTATGCAGAATCTCAATTTTCAAAAGTGACATAATTATGCGATGGAGAAAAACTAAAGATGAAAACAAGAAGAAAGAAACGTGGGCCAATTGGGCTGTATCCACAAATTAGAACAAGTGCATGAACTGGTAACAGGAAACAGGAAGCTGACACTAAAATTTGAAAAAATGAAACACTTTGAGTAGGAACAAGATGTGCTAATTAGTCCAAGAGCACTGAAAGGGAAGAGGATAAGGCTTCATAGTCATAATAGAGACATATACCTTGCAACATGAAAATGATGTGTGCGCTTATTTCACAATGTGATATGATGGTAATCAGAAGAATGGAACCCTCGACCACCCATGGCTAGAAAAAGGCTATGGTAGCACAAGCTTTCAACAGATGAGAGAATATCTTCAGTAGGATATTTATCTGCAGCCTTGTAAGCATATTGGCTGTATCTACCGACATGCTTTAACTTTCAATTGCTAGATCCATGGGGTTAGAACCAACGAGCTGTTCTATTGATGTTCCACACTGGTCGAGCTTTAGCCTGATTGAACTGCTAAAATATATGATGTTGAAAGGCTTCTTCTGTCACAAAGGAATTCATTTTCTGTTCCGAAACTGCTTTCACCCATGACTACAAATAATCTTACGTAAAGGAGCCCTCTGAGATTGTACATCATATGCAACGAAAATCACTTGAATTAGAAAGATTAATGAATTTTACCATGGTACAAAGAGAAGTTGACGATAATGTTACCAGTATGGGGAAGAAACTGGAAGAAGGTAACGGCAGTCACTATTCTCTCCCCGACTCCTCTCGGAGGTCATGTTGATTCTCGGAAGAAGCCATTGCCCAGCATATATATATTGAACGCAAGACCTGCCCCTAGTGGAGGGTGCCCTAAGCCACCCCCGACCCTTCCATGATTGTGTTAGCAAGTGAGAACCTTTTAATGAAAAATAAAGAGGCTGACTAAAATTGCAAACATAGATAACACAAACACCAATGTAAATATGTTTTGGTTGACTGGGTTGTAAAATAAGTGCATGACATTATATGCATACACATATGAGTTGTCCCTCAAATCAACAGTCAAAGTTTTAAAATAGATGATAGAGACACCCTATGGCTGATGGCACCACTGGTTTGGCTAGTGGGTAAGCACCTCTTTCAGATCTAGCAGTGTTGGGAATTAATTAAATAGCTGTTGTCTATAACTAAAGATGTACTTACAAGCTGTTAATGTTCTATGCAGCATCCTGAACATAAATAGAAGACTTCAAACTAGAGTAATACAGGAAGAAGACCAGAAAACTATAACCATATAACAGTTCTCGTATTTTTTAAAGCCCTGCTACTAGTTGGGATATCTACATAATGATGTATACAGAGGCTTCTATTTAACTGATATCTTGCAATAAGTTCCAAGACAGCCCCCTTGATACTTTCTTCATTCTTAGCCAGCAATTTTTTGTTCATTTCTTTGTCATGGAATCCCTGCAACCAACTCACATTTTTACTGCCATCACTTTGCAGTCCTAATGCAGGTAAAAATAAGTACTAAAATGAAAGTCTGATGATCTCTGAAGAGCCACTATTCATGTTTTCCAAAATATTTCACCATCTCCTCAAGGAATGGATCCCACTCAAGAACACCACAGAGATCATCCTCTGATTGCTTCAGGTTGTACTCATTCATCCTCGAAATATCCTTGTTCAAGTCGATCTGCTTGAAACCTATCTGTTTGACTGACTTCATGAAGGTCTTCTCAACAGTATTACTTTTGTTGATGTCTCCAGAGGATGTTGGCACATCTGTAACAGGGTATGGTTCAGATGGGACTACAGAGAAATCAATGATGGGATGTGACTTGGATGCAGGAACCGTTGGAGGAACAGGAACTGAAACACCACTGCCTACAAGCAAGCCATCATTTACAGGGAAGTCGAGCTCCCGGTCCTTGTTTGGCTTTCCGATAACCATTGGCTTTACAAATTCAGCAGTAATGTTGGGGCTACGCTCAGCAGGTTCAACATTCACATCCGTAATCTCCTGGCCTTCTTCACCGCTGATCTCAGGAGTTAAATTCAAGTCCAAGCCATGGAACCAATCTGACAATGATCCCTTTAGAGAAGTATCCACCTGGACAGATACGAAGGAAAATCAGTACAGGTCACTGAATTATCAAGTAGATTCCTAGGAAGAAAGAAAGTAATTTTCCCCCCAAAAAAGAAAGAAAGTAATGGACTGATGAAGAAACCTCAATGAGGACCCAAATCTGCTGCCCAAATTTTTGGCCAGAGGGCAATGCCATCCTCCAGTACGAGATGTACCGACCAGGACGTTCAGGTGCAGTAAAAGTGAATGTCAAGTTCCTTGTCCACAGAGAAGGACTCCACGGAAATCTGGTGTAAGAACCATTAGCAACAGTTAATACAAAACCAAAAAAAGGCCTAAAACAATATTAAAAGTTACAGAATAAGAACTAAATTAAAAAAATGCATAAAGTACAAAGGGTTTTTTATTTTATTTTTAACAAGAAAAAGAGAATGAAATATAAACATTACTGGTATTTGTAATGCCCATCTCTAACTCTAATGAAACTCCATCAGTGAGTTTCTCTCCCCCAATCCACACAATTTGTATCCCACAAGGCCACGCAATAGTACCATTGTTGCGCATCCGTCATATCTCAGTAAAGGAAGTTGTTGGGGCCATCACTGTACCATCCATGTCATTCATGTCCCGAATGAAGCAACTGTCAAGCTTTGGTCTACCTGATTTTATTCCATAACCTCGCAAAACACATGCTAGAGTCGGTGTTTGAAACCAATGATGCTGAAAACAAAGAGAAAAGGGAAATGCATGACTAGATCAGTCAATAAAGATATAAATGGACCAGTGAAAATTGATGATGCATATCCATACAGGATCATGGAACTCCTTATATAACCGTGGAGAAGACAGAGGGCAGTCCATTCTAATGTATTCAGCCTCATTTCCCATTTCTGAGAAGCAGAGCCTGCACATGTCATAATCCTTTTTTCTGCAGAAACAAGGTCCAAATAGAATTGATAAAGCACCGTGGCAGAAACAATAACCTTTCCAATAGATCTCATTAACCACTAACTAACAGGAGAGAGCTCTTTTTTCTATAAAAAAAGATATCTGTAACAGAAGAGAGCTGTTGTAATCTTCTTACACTTTGGACTTAAACCAAGGCCCCGTTATTGGTTGGATCCCACAAACATCGCACCGCACACCTTTGTGGATTCTCACCATTCTATCACCATAGTTGCAGCTCCTCTTAAATGGATGAACAAAATTATACCGACTAGGATGCATAACATCAGAGAAAATCTGTTGCCCGCTGATTGTATGGTTGTCCTGATGATTAAAACCAATCTGTGATGCAGAAAAATTCCCATTACCATCAGGAAGTTGCTTGCTGCTATCACCATTTAAAGCACTATAGTGTGGTACTGATGCCTCTGAAGCTCTGGATGCTTGCAGATTAAAAGGCAAGAGAGGATTCGAAGGAGATGCAGAGGTGGCAGACGCGATAGAATTCCAACTGAGATGCCCATCACTTTCCTTCTGATTATTCTTTGCATTGTCCATGGAAAGACCACACAGATAAGTTGAGTAAACAGAGTGAATAGAATTTCAGGGAGGATCCAGGTTAAGATCCACGGAAGCAGTGGTTTGAGTTCCAACCTTTTTTTATTGTTTGCAAGATATGGGTTTAATAATTTAGCATTTGAAGGCAATTTCGGGATGGCCACTGTATATTTTGAAGCCTCTGAATAATCAGTCACTTTGAGATCCATGGGGTTTTCAGGAGCCCTACCCCCTGTGGTTGAACTTGCCCCAGTCTGACACTGGAAAACTTGAGCCAGTAAGGATGGTACCAACTGTAACAAACGCTTCACAAACTCAGTGATTTTTGGATCAGGGAATGCAGATTTTGCTACCAAATCATAAGAGAGCTTTAAAAATGCATCATGGAATGGGTCTGGCACAGATTCCAAGGCTTCTGCAACACCAGAATTGAAGTGTGACAATGGATGTTGGACTCAGGGTGATGTCATGGGAGTAGAACTTCCTCTTGATCTTATGTCAGATCTTCCAGCTCTACTTGTGTTCAACAATACATTTATCCTCAGGGGATTTAGGCACTGCCTAGTGAAACCATGCAGATCGGCATCATCGACGAGTGTTATTACATCATTGTCTTCATCAATATATGTCAGGGTAAGATCAGCATCAGGGGCAAACTTAAAGAGACCGATGATTTTTTCTCTTAGTGCACCTATGTCGGGATTAAGAAAGTCATTTTCATCAACATAAAAGCGTCTAAGCGTTTCTCCATATTTGACCTGAAGCAATGCCCATACATGAAAAAACAAGGACAAATAGTATCTCACAGTAAAAGGCATATAGACACCCAGGTGCCCTGCAAATAAACACATTGAAAGCATTAAAACCCACAATAATTTACTAAAAAACAAGGGAAGAAATTTTATTCGTGTATAACTAAGCCAAGCTAGTTGAGAGATCATGTTGCTCATAGTAATGTGCTGAACAGTCTTCAAACCTCCTCAAGGAGAATGGGGCCAACACAAATGTTGCTAAAAAGGATTCCACATCTTCTCATATGTATTAAAATCTTCAGATAGTCAAAATCACCAAGCAGCCCAACATAAACATCTACTCATTCGTATTATTAGTCATAACTCATAATCACTAAGCAGCAAAAGATACCTGTGTTTATTGACTAGCAAACAGAAATCCCAATTGATTCATAATGGTCATACCATTCAAATTCAGGTGTCCAATAATTACATTGACCTGCTACTTAGCATTTAATTCTCATCACGAAAAATGAACAATCTTAACGTCAAAATAGGATACAAAGAGAACCCAACATACTATTTTGCTTCATTTTGAAGTGTTAAAAATTATTTTAAAAAAAAAATTGATCAGTAAGCAAGATCAGTATTATATTAGAAAGAGAATAAGAACGTTACGAGGAGGCTAAAAAGCAAGAAATGGGGTTCACAAGTAAATGAACTCTCCAACAAAAAAAGAAACTAGCAAGCATCCTTACACCAAAGCCTATAAAATAGAAAGTGAAGTGCAAGTCCCCAAATATATCTGCCTACTGACGCACCAGTCAATCAGTAGTTGTCAGACCCACTCCGATGGAGAGGGTATCCCCTCAAAAGCCCTGCTATTCTTCTCATACTTAAGAGACCATGCAATTGCCCCTGCAAAAGGGACCATAGGACAAAGATAGGATCTTACTGACTAATCGAACGCCAACAAGATAAGAAGCCCTAGATGAGCAGGAGAAGAGCCAACTAATTCCCATTCGGGAAAGGAAATGGCTCCAAATTTCTCTAGCAAAAGAACAGTATAATAGCAGGTGATCCCATCCAGGAAAGGAACTGGCTCAAAATTTCTCTAGCAAGAGAACAGTACAATAGCAGGTGATCCATCGTCTCCTCCTCCTCCTCCTCCATGCACACGTAACAACGGATAACCATCCTCATCCTCTACTCATTAAATGCTCGCACGTGAGAATCTTGTCCCTTGATGCTATCCAAAGGAATAAGGATACCTTTAAAGAAAAACCAGTTGTTCCAAACAGCCTTATAAGGATTAAGGAAAAGGGGGTTTGGAAATAACTCGCAGCGAATGGTATTAGCATCTTACTGGAAAATTGTTCATTGCTGTCAAATAACAGACAAGAAAGGAGGTGCGACAGGTCATCTAACTCCCAGTCGTTAAACTTTCATCTCAATCTAGGACCCCACATTGCGTTGCTACCCACCCACTCTAGATTAGACTCCATTGAAGCGTCTGTATCCCGCTCTAGTGAACACAAACTTTCAAAATCATCTTTGAGGGGCAACTGCACACCAATTATCAGTCCAGCATTATTCTTGCAATATAGAGCATAGTCTTTTAAGACATGGTCACCGCAACGTGTAACTGAACCACATAGAGGTTCAAACGTACCAAAACATTGAATGGATTAGAATCAAGTAGAAATAAGCCAACACTATTCTACCATATGCATTGGGTGTCATTGGGAAAAATATTTTGTGGACACTATGGTTTAGAAATTACTAGTAGTAGTACACAACATTTTTTTATTGGTATTCATGATGAACTATAATATATATAAAAGCAGTTACATAGATGAAGCAGAACAAATCTAAGAGGTTACTGACAAGTAAACTCAAAAGCTATATACTAGGAAATAATTACATTACTATTGCCTACAAAACTACCCCAGCTTTCAACGTTTAATATATCTATTTTATCAAATTAAGGCCCCTAAATCCATATCCCTACGGCAAATTGACAACCATTCTAAGACTAATTGCCTGCTCCGCGCACATATACAAGGCACCAAGGCCTGAGATTCCTCAAAAACTTTAAAGTTCCTCTCTTTCCAAATCGCCCAAGTTACAGCCCCAAGCAACACTGATCAGATTGCCGCATGATCACTATCCACACTTACTCGAGACCAACAAGATAAAAAGCTTCAAAAGGAAGCAGAGAAGACCCAGACTCAGACTACCCCTACTCGCAAGAGGAAATAACCCCAAATCTCGAATGCAACGGAACAATGCAATAACAATTAACAAATGATACTTTCGATGGAATTTTGGGATTCCATACAGACTTATGAGGGAAAAAGCATGAGCGAGCCTTTCCAAGGAGGAAAAATGAACTAATTTAAGAAGTCACTCACATGTCTAAGCATTCAAACAGACTCTAAATGCACTCAAAAGTTTCCTGCAACATATTTACACATTTACTGATAAATACATTCAAGCTCAAGAAAGCAAACACAATCTTATTCTTCTGAGTGAACATCTTTGTAGGAAAAAGAAATATAACCTTAGAACAAGCCCTAACATATTTCCCATATACTATTCTAGGGTTAAGACGCCCTACTAGAGATAGCCTGCAAATAAGCCAAGATAATCACATTGGAATTGGATTCTTAGCTTAGACAGGATCCACTATAACGCAAATAAAAACAACTGCCACTCTTCCAAACAAATGGGAATAAGCAGATCCTATTCAATCAACAATTATGGCAATCCTTCAAGTCTAAAAAGATATCAAAGACAGTAAGTATACAGGCTTACCCTCTGCATACCCACTATAACTCCTACATTACAAAACCTATATATTCACCATAAAGAAATCTTAAAACATATTCATCTGCAGCATTATGAAAAGAAAATTTTGGGGTTATCTAAACCTACTATATACATGGGACGAACGCCTTGTATAAAGCTAACACATGCTAGTGTAAGCACAAAACAGTAAGATTATACCGGACTTCAATTTCTCTCTCAATCCAAGTCTTTTATGCCAAAATCTTAACTTATTTAGTGATTCTTCTCCAAAACCCTACAAATTGACAATCTAACTTTTAAAGGGATCGATGGTATAAAATCTAACAAGAAAAACTCATGAACAAACCCGATAGAGTAGGCCATCTTATAATTAATATTTCATAACTTAATAATCTCTAATAATTAATAAATTTGTAAGGATCCAACTTGGTTCTATAGTGCATAATTAATAATCTCTTATACTTGCTATTTAATAATTTTTAAAGAAAATTCTAGTATATTTTTAATTATAAGAGGTTTTTATACTATATTAATACATAGTTATATGAATCTTATAAATACGTTATGATGATTTAGGTATTAGGAAGAGAAAGAGATAAAATTATTTTATACATTTTGGTTATGTATAGTAAATTACCATATGTAGTATAAAGTTTTAGGTCCAAATGTGTTAAGTAACACATAAAATTTTATGTGTTCAGTGACACAATATTCTTTTTCGTATTTTTGATAGGTCCAAATGTCATTAGCTTGTTCAATAGGCAAGCATGAAATATTTTGATTTTTGTTTTTTTGGAGTGCTAGCCTTGACATATGCATCTACATGCTTATATGGAAAATACAATACATTCTAAAGAAATTATGTAAATAAAATTTTTGAAGGATAAATATAGTGATTCTTATACATTAGATTCTCTTATAGTTAATATAATTTCTTTCCACCAAAATTATTAATTGCAAGAGGGTCTATTGCACAAAACAAATAGATGAAATTAAATCAAATAGCAATGAGAAACTGACCTTGATCGCTACAGCAGAATCCGTGTCGAATTAAGCTGAAAAGAAAATCGAGAATTCAGAATTATCGATAGAACGAGCGAACCATTAAGCCACATAAGCTTTGGCCTTTGGGTGTCGATCTGAGAAGAATAAGAACGAAAAAGATCAAATGAAAAAAAAACTAACCCCAACTCGAGAACTTAACGCGTAGGGTTGGTTGCTCTGTGACGTGGTCGTATGGCGAAGCGACATGTGGCTTGGGTTTGGGCGGGAGATTGAATTGCAGGGGGGCTTTTTGAGGTCTTCTGCCGTTAACATTAACAGACGTTATCCCATACCCTAAGACTAACACGATTTCCCTCATTTCAATCAAGGGTAAGAAGACAGAAATGGCTCCGGCGATCTTGCTCGGACGCCGATAGCTCAAGGAAGGGGAAGAAGGAAATTTCAGAAATTTATTTCTTACGGGTGGAAGCTCAACCCAACCCTAACCCCCAAACCCTCTCATCCATCAACATCTGCTGCTCCGAAGGAAGCTCGTCTTCAACCTGCCGCCGCAACTTCTCGAAACAGAGTAAGTTCTCTCTCTCTACCCATCTCTCGAGCTCTTCTAGAAGAGATTTCTCCCCCCAAAGGAGGACTCCGGGGTTGATTCAACCCCATTTGAGGGACTGATGTCTCAAAACACCCAAGAGGTATGTGGATTCGTGTAGGGATTTAGTGGAAATTTTCGGGGTTGATTCAACCCTATTTGAGCTATGATTTCTCAAAACACCATAAAACAGTAATGGGAACATTTAGTGGAAGGTCCCCATTTCTACCTCTTGAAATGTTTTTGGATTGCATTGCAGTCTATATAGTTCAATTTTGCTTGGTGCATCTCTTATCTAAAATTTTACGGCTATGGGACTGTTTTAAAGTCCATGTTTATGGCCGCCTTCGAAGCATCTTAATCTGAATTTTAGCCAATGTGGGACAGTATTGTTCATTCTTGCTTAGTGCATCATATAGTACTAAAACGGCAGGACCTATACAAGTCTGTTATTAAGCACAAAATCCTAGTGGTAAGATCATTAGTGGTCATCTAATACCGAGGGATCCATCTTGATTTAGGTTATGAAAGGGGTAATAAAACTTCAGTTTTGTTGACCTATGATGTACCCTTGTTCGAAGTTAACCTGTATCATCTCATGTTCCTAAGTTGATGTGGATATTCACCCTCTTTGTATATTTACTTTGGTACTCTAATTTTAACCAATGTTTCATAGAATTAGATTGGGTTCAAAAAGTTGGTAATCGTTATTTCATGACGGGTGCACAAATAATTAGATTGGGTTCAAAAAGTTGGTAATCTCATGATGGCTGCATCAAGGTGCTTAACACTTCCTCTAGTGTACAAAAGAATCCCATTGCACAAGTCTCGGTGTTTGGATTTTTTTTTTTCACTTCTGGTTTTTTCACTTAAAATATGGATTATAGGTTGTTAAAACAAGCACCCACTTGCTCTTTTTATTTTTTGTTACTTCTATATCTTTTTTGATGTGTGTGAATGATTTTATTTTGTGAATGCTGAATTTTGTGTTTTGTAAAAGCATACTTTTCTTGTGCTTTAGTTTAAGCAACAACATGATCCTTATATCTACTGATGTTCGTCATTTGGTTGTTAGGTGTTCGTTATGTCATGTAACGAGGGTTGATTGTAAGGTACACATGGTGGTTACATTGCAAGAGAATGGTAAATATTCTATTACTAGATTAGTACAAGATCACAATCACCAATGTACCCCAAAAAAAGCGTACATGTTGAGGTCACATAGAAAAATTAGTGTTGCTCAAGCTGCTCAAGCAAACTTAGCAGACAACGTTGGCATTACCCCTAAGGCAACATATGACTTGATAAGTGCACAAGCGGGGGGGCAAGAGAGTGTTAGTTTTCTTCTTGTAAACTACAAAAATTACATCCGATCAAAGCGAATGAAATCAATGGAGAAGGGAGATGCAGGTGGCGTAATGCAACATTTGCAGACAATGACAGTACAAGATCCAGGTTTTATTTATGGCATATAACTTGATTCTGAAGATCAAATAACCAATATTTTTTGGGCGGATTCAAAGATGGTGACTGATTATCAGGCATTCGGTGATGTAGTTTGCTTTGACACGACGTACAGGACAAATAATTATGATAGACCATTTGCACCATTCATAGGAATAAACAATCATAAACAGACTATTGTATTTGGTGCGACATTGATGTATGATGAAACTATTGCATCATTTGAGTGGGTATGTAAGACCTTTCTTGATGCAATGTCAAATAAAACACCAAAAAATTTCTTACTGACCAAGTTAAGACAATGGCTAGTGCAATAAAGTCTGTTATGCCTACAACATATCATCGAATCTGTGTTTAGCACATGTATCAGAATGCTGCAAAACACCTCAGTCATGTTTTTAGTCGGGCAACAACATTTAATAAAGATTTTAGTCGATGCATTTATGATTACGACGATGAATATGATTTCCTTGATGAATGGCAACAAATGTTGGAGAAGTATGATCTTAGAAACAATGCATGGTTACAAAATTTATTTAATGAGAGTGAGAAGTGGGCTTTGGTTTATGGAAGAACTACATTTTGCGCTGATATAAAGAGTACGCAAAGGAGTGAATGTATGAGCAGTGTATTGCAGCACTATTTGCATCGTAGTCATGATTTGTTGCGATTTTTTTCGCATTTTCATAAATTGATATTTGATAGACGTAAGGCGAAAGCAGCAGCAGACTTAAAAATGACACAGACTTTACCAGATTTGATTATAGATATTACTATGTTGAGTGCGGCAAGGAAAGTTTACACACCGGTGATCTTTAAATTATTTCAAAAAGAATTTTGCAAGGGAATGAGTTGTACACCCAAATTATTTAGTGAGCTTGGAACTCTGGTCACATACAAAGTCTTGTGGAGGAAGGGAAATCGCGAATACACTGTTACATTCGACACAAAAGAGGATATGGTGTCATGTAGTTGTAAGAAGTTTGAATTCCCAGGAATTTTATGTGGACATGCATTGAGGGTAATTGATAATAGGGGTTTACCTAAGGTCCCAGCTAGATATATCTTAAAGAGATGGAGAAAGGATGCTACAGTTATTCAAACTCCAATCAGGTTTTGTACAACCATTGAATCCGAAGAACAAGCCGCAATAACAACTCGTTACAAACAATTGATGCATCTGAGCATGAAATTGAATGGCAAGGCTGTAGAAAATGAACATGGATTTGGGGTTGCTATAAAATGGTTAGACTTTGCAAGGAAAAAAGTGGAAGAATCCTTCAAAAACATATCCGTGGAGGAACCCCAAACAATTGCATCACAAGAGATGGGTGCCAACATTGATGATGATGAATCAGGAAGTATTCACCCTTGTGCCGAAAATGATGAGGTTGTTCGGTCAACTCAAGTTAAGGGGGTTAAAAAAAATGCCCAAGGTTGTAAGGGGAGGCCAAGAATGAAGAATTGTTTGGAGAAAAGTGGAACCAAAAGGCGTTCCACTAAGGCACCTTTGGAGAAAAGTGGTACCAAAAGGACTGTACCTAATGCATTTGGTTCCCTTGAGCCCTCAATCCCTGTCCCTCCATCTAATCAACTTGTACATCTAAGTCTTAATTGTTTGATTCCATTTAGTTGAAAATCGTAATTACTTTTACTAGTTTTAATGATGTTGTATATGTTTTGATTGTGTTGAGTAGGGATTCACATGCCAACCATCTCAGGAGTATCAAATGAATCCATATTTCTGTCAACCACAAGGTTATCAAATGTTTCAACTCATGCACCAACTAAATCCAAGCATTTACCAACCATCTCAAGGATCTATCTTCAACAAATCTCAATTGAGTCAGGTAAACTCGTCGCTTATTAAGCTTTTGCTTATATAAATAATTCTTTTTCTTACTTAATAATGCATTTTATGAAGGTTGATATCCCTCAACAACATTCTATTATCGGCAGTTGCTCATGGGGAGAGGCCATGTCGAATATTGTGGGTGAGTAATTTCTTGGATTCTTCTAAATTGTGCAAGTACAATTCTACTTATGTTCTTTTGGCGCTTGATTACATTAACAAATTTTTTTTACAGGAAGCATGTAGAATGAACTAACTAATAGAGAAGCAAGTGAAGATTCGACATACTAGTTTCCTCTGAATTGGGCTTCTGTATAGGTTAGGCCTTAATTCTTTTTCTACCGGTTAGTTAAAAAAATTTATGTTGAAAAACAAAAGACAGTTTGTGTTTATAATTGTAAACAATAATGAAAAAAATTTACTGTTGGTATTTATTGTTTCTTTGACTCTAATAAAAATTTATATTCTTTCTATTGTTTATTGCATTTTTTCGATTTTCAGATATATTTTTTGGTTCTTACAAAATGATTCATGAATGAGTGATTTTCCAGAAAATAATTTGCGCTTACAAACCAGACTTGATGTGATTAACTAGGTTTGAAGCCATGATTCTATGTTTCCCTTTTGAAACCAAGTTGGAGTTGTGATAATGCAGGGCAACATGAAAATGTTTATGCTCAAGCTTCTAAAAGTTCTCAAGATGACCAAATCATAGAATGTGATTTGGTAAGTTAAATTTGCTAAATATCAAAGACAATCATTATTAACCAGTTATAATACATACTATTAAATCTGTTCTAGAAAGAGAAAAAATAGAAATCAGAAATAGGCTCCCTAAGTGGGCCTGCAGTATAGACGATTGCATTAAATCTGTTCTAGAAAGGCGGTCGGTGCATTTTAGCAACCCTGTTTTTGTTATCACTATTGCTGATATGGTTTCAATCTTCTTGAGTTTTTTGACCCAAACATCCTTTGTCTAACTATTCTCCTCATCTTTCAGAGATGAGGAATCATTTTGCAGCATCGAATGCCGCCACCAAGAGATGCTAGCTGGTGAGAGAATGGAGAAATCAGAGTTGGATGAGTTTGGGAATTGTTTTTTTCCAGTAATTATACATGAGGAATGCAGTTTTCGTGTTCCTGTCTGTGCCAATGTTGGTTTGTGTTCTTTTATGCTTACTTATGCCTTTGAAATTGATTGCGGAGCTCCCTGCCACTTTGAAAAAAGGGAATTGGATGTTTTGTGGCTTCTCTGTTTTCTGCCATTTTTTTTTTGGGAACAAAGCCATGGGTGTCCCTCCCCAAGGGTAAGGGTATTAAGTTGTCCATCATTGAAGAGGCTAAGAAGAGGCTTGCAGCTCAAGCAGCTTCTACTGCTTAACAATCTGTTACAGATTTTCTGAGATGAATTTTACTACTATTGCTAGTTTCAGACCCCGACAATTCATGTTTGTTTTTTTTGGGAATTGTTTTTGAGGAAATTTTCATAGTTGCAATCCATGTTTAGTTTTGTTGGGTGATTTTAGTTTTTAGCTGGGAAGTGTTTAAGCTTTGCATTACCTTCTTGACCTACCTGCTGCATCAATCCTTATTGCTCAAATTTTGTCATTTAAATTCTAGGTGCCTATTCCTATAGATAAATACATTCATTTTATTTGTTTCTTCTCAGTCTGTCTTATAAGCGTAGTATTGTGTGCTTCAGCTTATGTTGAAAAGGAATCACATCCGGATGTTTTTTCTGTGACAAGAAAATGTTATGTGATCAGATCATTCAGAGATTAACTGCTATTTCAGGAACATTTCAGGAACACCCCATGTGTAATACGCTAACATTTCAGGAACATGCACCAGTGAGTCTTAGGCACATGCTATGACAGCTCTTTCAAATTGGCTACAATTTTCAGCTATCCATAATTTCACACTTTTCTTTCCATTCTGGGTGGAGTCACAAGTACTAAAAAAAAGGAATCTGGAATGAGAGAACTCATATATAAGTCTTCAGATTATATGAAATTGAATCTACAGGGCTTCCCTCCAAGCTCATCTGATGGCTCCAAGCAAATTTGCACCGTCAAACCTTGCACCCTCCAAATGCTGAACAACAGTATGAAATACCATTATATGTTGAATTGCATTGACCCATAAATAATAATATTTATAAAAAAAAGTTGGCTCAATTTTCAGTATCAGGATTTCAAGTTACTTCCAAGCCAGATGAAGCTTGGAGCACCAACAATCAAAATAAAATGCAGAAACATATTCATGTTTGCTTGAGTGACCGGGCAATTCAGTAAATATGGGATGCCACAAACATCCACCATTTCAAGCTCCAGGACTTTGAAAATAAAATCTCTTTGATACTAGCACAAATAAACACTCACACCCGTTAAGAAAAGAACAAGAAAACATTTGCAGCTTGACTTCTCAAACATCCCAACTTAACCCATTAGTTCAATAAATAACTTACTTATTCGGGATCTTTAAGCATTTCCCAAAGAAACACTCAAGGAGGAAGTGAGTGAAGTGTTGTGCTTCAGCTTATGTTGAAAAGGAATCAGATCCGGATGTTGGGTGTTTCTAGGAATGTACACGCAAGGCCTGATCTGCAGTACACACCCATGACGCATCTATTAACAGAAAATATGTGGTCTCACTCCGTCACTCCTTCTCAGTGACTTCCCACTGACCATCAGGCTTGTCACTCTGATAAAACTTTTGGACCCCCTTTTCATCTCTCTGATGAGCTATTAGTTCAAACTCATATCAATGGTGCAACCCTAACCATCTGGAGCTCAACCTTGAAATGATTATCAATTGTTAAAATAGTTTAAATGCAGCGTAGCTAATAACCATTTGTAAAACAGGTAAAGATCATCATTAGATGACCCTGCAAAGGAAACCATCTGTGCTGAACCAAAGGCAATATTATGGTCTCATATCTGTTTTTCTCCAAATTCTTGTAACCTACGGTTGCTGTATTAGCTATCTTGTAACATGTTGATTTCATTGACATAAGTTTCAAAACATCAAAATGGTGTGGTTCCCCATTTCTCCAAGAACGATAAAATGGATCACATATCAATCTCTTGACATTCTACCATCAAAATGGAGTGTGCATTTTTCCCTTTAATTATAGTTGGGATTCTTGTTCTCAAAAAGTTGCTCGTCAGGAGAAATCCATGCAAGGCATGAAAACATGGGAGCCAACAACATGATCTAACTTCAACACATCTCATGTACTCAGTTATCTAATACTTCTTGAAATAAACTCATAAGAATCGATCTAACAACAAAGAACTATAAGGACAAAAAACTTTAAGGAACACACATTAAACACTAACCCTATGTTTGGTTGTCGAGAAAATAATTGAAAACATGGGGAAGAAAAGAAAATTATAGAAAACACAACTAAGAATTGTGTTAGAAATCTGAAATTTCCTTTTCTTTTCCATATTTTCACCTATTTTCTCGGCAACCAAACATATCATAAAGGAAAAGGGTGCACCACTGCTATTCTTCATCAAGCAGCAGCAACTCCCTCATTGAGTAGCATCTGATCAAAATGTCAAACTCCTGAAAACCCACCAAAACAACTACATTTAGTTTTGCTTGTTCTTCCTTCTCAACATTCAGGGCAAAAGGAAACTGCATACTATCTATGGTAGGGGTCTACCTAACCCCAGCTTACCTTCCAAAATTAAAAAAAAAAAAAACGAATTAGCAACAAAATACCAGAAATACATAAGAACTCTTGTTTTTTCCCTAGAATTAATTTTAGATTCAATTCTTAAAACCCGATCATGTAAACGCAAATTCTCCTATAGATTTCTTTCATCTCGTACTTTATTGACGATATAACTTGATCATGTGCAACCGCGACGTTGTCCCACGGCTTGTGCATACTCGTCACACCATTTTATGAAACTCAGACATTTTTCGTCAAGCTACATCATATTAACATATTATCAATTTTTCATAATTAAACATCGTAGTTACGATTATTAGTACAATAACAACTTACCTCATTTCCCGAACAAGAGTAGTATTCTCTATTTGGATTCTTAGAAGTAGTAGACATCTTCACAAGACAAGGTGCTTCCCCACAAAGACATGTGGCCATCGGCCATTTGTGATAACTAATTCTTGTTGATGAAGCAGATGGCATTTACCTACAAGATAAAACAATAAAAACATTAATTATTCCTCACAAAGACATGTGGCCATCGGCCATTTGTTGATATCTACCTCTTTCTCAAGGGGTGTTAGTTTTTGGCTCAGAGTAGAGAATGAATAGGAGAGTAAAGTTAGAAAGCTTTTGCTTTTTATACAGAATTAATCTACGAGAGTACATATGGGAGTACCCATTGACCAACTCTTTTATACAAAGACTCAAAACCAAAATTTTGACAGGGGTGTATAAGGATCACAAACCCTCCTTAAGTCATAGATTATGGTGACTTGAGAACCTTTTGAATGTTAGTTTCATGACAACTATCTGTATCATCTATGGTTTATCTAGTTATCATCCAAATACAGTTTTTTGTGTTACTCTTGCGGTAACTCAAATCCTCCACATAGACAAGTGGGTGCTTGTTTCAACAACCTATAATCCATATTTTAAGTGAAAAAACAAGAAGTGAAAAAAGAAATCCAAACACCGAGACTTGTGCAATGGGATTCTTTTGTACACTAGAGGAAGTGTTAGGCACCCTAATGCAGCCATCATGAGATAACGATTACCAACTTTTTGAACCCAATCTAATTTTATGAAACATTGGTTAAACTTAGAGTACCAAAGTAAATATACAAAAAGGGTGAATATCCACATCAACTTAGGAACATGAGATGATACAGGTTAACTTCGAACAAGGGTACATCATAGGTCAACAAAACTGAAATTTTATTACCCCTTTTATAACCTAAATCAAGATGGATCCCTCTGTATTAGATGACCACTAATGATCTTGCCACTAGGATTTTGTGATTAATAGCAGACTTATATAGGTCTGCTGTTTTAGTACTATATGATGCACTAAGCAAGAATGAACAATACTGTCCCACATTGGCAAAAATTCAGATTAAGATGCTTCGAAGGCGGCCATAATCATGGACTTTAAAACAGTCCCATAGCCATAAAATTTTAGATAAGAGATGCACTAAGCAAAATTGAACTATATAGATTGCAATGCAATCCAAAAACATTTCAAGAGGTAGAAATGGGGACCTTCCACTAAATGTTCCCATTACTGTTTTATGGTGTTTTGAGAAATCATAGCTCAAATAGGGTTGAATCAACCCCGAAAATTTCCACTAAATCCCTACATGAATCCACATACCACTTGGGTGCTTTGAGAAATCAGTCCCTCAAATGGGGTTGAATCAACCCCAGAGTCGTCCTTTGGGGGAGAAATCTCTTCTAGAAAAGCTCGAGAGGTGGGTAGAGAGAGAGAGAGAGAGAGAACTTACTCTGTTTCGAGAAGTTGCGGCAGCAGGTTGAAGACGAGCTTCCTTCGGAGCAGCAGATGTTGAAGACGTCCCATGGATGAGAGGGTTTGGGGGTTAGGGTTGGGTTGAGCTTCCACCCGTAAGAAATATATTTCTGAAATTTCACTCTTCCCCTTCCTTGAGCTATCGGCGTCGGAGCAAGATCACCGGAGCCATTTCTGTCTTCTTACCCTTGATTGAAATGAGGAAAATCGCATTAGTCTTAGGGTACGGGATAACGTCTGTTAACGGCAGAAGACCTCAAAAAGCCCCTCCTGCAATTCAATCCCCCGCCCAAACCCAAGCCACATGTCACTTCGCCACACGTCCACGTCACAACTGGAGAGGGGAAACCCGGTAGCAACTCGAGAGGATCCGCTGCCTAAAAATAAAGAGGCGTGCTAGCCCTACTCTCGGTCAAACTCTACTCTCGGCCTCCACCAATCACCTATTCATTATCAAATCAATTGTGGTGGTTAAAGCACTATCTCTCATCAAGAATGGACAAGTGGTTGGTGAAGGTTGAGAGTAGAGTTTGACCGAGAATAGGGCTAGCATTTCTCAAAAATAAAAGGCCTCGGATTGTCTCTGGCAAAGCCAGAAAGAGCTCTCGGGGTTCCATACATTGTGCGGCAGCTGGCAGAAAAAATGGGGAGAAGTCATTTATTTTCTCCCCTGTTTTTTGACTTCTCCTCATTTGATATCTATCCCCCTTATTCTCACACACTTATCGCCACATGTCCACTTGTGTGTGGAGAAGTCAAAATCATGGCCCCATGATTTTGACTTCTCCACCACTTGTCCTCTATTCTATGGAACCGGAGACAAGCTCTATCTGGCTTCGCCAGAGACAAGCCAAGCCCAAAATAAAAATGCTTAGGTGGCATCAAACGCCACCTGAGCACACTCATAGGGACAAAATCCTCTACGATATGACCGGATTGGGAGTAGTCCGGTTACGCCCCTGAGGTCACCACATGTCTCTTTTGACATCCCTTAACTGTGGTTAATATTCACTCACCCCTCAAGTTCACCACACCTATCTTTGGTTTTTACAAAAAAAAAGAAAATATATATATATATATAAAGAAAAATTAGCCCGTGATTAGAAAAAATATAAAAAACATGGCTTTTTTTGCTTCATTTTTTTTTTTTCCAATCATATTAATAACAAACTAGGAATCAAGAGATTGGTTGGTAAGCTTCTAATTTTTGTAATTTTTTCCATTCCTTTTTTTTTTACAAGGTTTTATTCCATGTTAAAGTTTACAACAAAAGGTTCAGTTAATTCAAGTCCTAAATGTTTGTTTGAAGTTAATATGTAATTAATATATTTATTTATTAGTTCTTCCTTTTCTTTTTTATTTCTGTCGAGTGTGTGGGTGCAGCTTTTAGCTGAATCCCAGAAATAAAAATAAGAGCAGAACCTCTACATAAAGTGGCATTTACATAATCTGACAGGGCATAGAAGTGTATCCTGATCCTTAAAACATCTAATTAGCCAAAATGTTGTCAAGGGCTTGCCAATATCTACTCAATCGCCCAAAACACCCAAAAGTCCCAAGTAGTTTCTCAATAATTTTGAGCCTTTATATGCAGTTTGGAACCTTAAATTGGAAAGGGATATAGGAGCGGAGGATGAGGTTTTGAGTTGAGGTCGTGGTTTCGACACCCAACGACTTTACCAAGAGGATTTAAAATGCACAGATCAAGACTATCTTAATACTAGCATATATACGACACTAATCAGTTTTATAAAGAGTCATTACGTATTGGCAATGAAAATTTGATTTTCATATTTTCAATGCAGCAATATCAAGTCACGTCGTTGATTTAAAGGCTTTGAGATGCTTAATATCAAAGTTCATGGACAGAGATGCGATCAAAATACCACCTCTAAAAGGGACTCCATTTATAAGTAGCATGGAAGTAGATGAAAATGGAGTCCCTTTAAAAGTGGATTTCCTTTTGTTAGTCAGCCATAACCGTTTTGTACGGCCTAATTGAGCTTCCATGATTCCGCTGTGAGATTTTCAGAATCATCTCATTGAAGTGAGCAAATCTACCCAAGAACCACATGGTTCATTATTAAAATTTGGGAAATGGTATGTCCACTTTTTTTTTTTGTTTACGGAAGATATCACTTGCAACTTAGGCTCAAAAACAGTCCGGTTCCTCCTGACTACCATACCAAAATGTTCCATAGCATGCACGGGAGGAAGTTTTCTTTCTCAACAAAAAGATAAAAACAAAAATGTGACAACTTTGTAACGCTTACTTTTTTTTTCTTCTTATTAAAAAAAAAAGTTGGTGAATATAAAAGTAGACCTAGTATTATCCTTAAAATTATGAAAAATGTGACAACTTTGTAACGCCTAATTTTTTTTTTTTCCCTGTTTTCTTATTTAAAAGAAAAGTTTATGAAAATAAAAATAGACTTAGCATTATCCTTAAAATTAGGGCAAAGTCACCCATTATTGATTATCAACCTCCGGCCAAGCTTTTGTCAAAGTCACCCATCATTGATTATCAACCTCCGGTCAAGCTTTTGTCAAACAGTTCCTTTGTTTCTGGTTCAAATGACGACATTCGTCTTGGGGTGCACTTTTCCAAATCACGGTTAGACAAGGATTCTTGTTTTTTATGGAAATGTTATCACGTAACAAACAGACATTCGCTTTCGGGTGCAGACTTTTCCAAATCACGATTAGTCAAGGATTCTTTTCTTTTTTTTAATGGAAATGTTATCATGCAACTAACACACTCTAAACGCACACACAACTGTACCAGACCTAAAGTGACAGCTAAAGTGCTATAATAAGGATAAGTCCAAGCAACCACTCCAAAAGGGGAAGGAGGGTTAAACCGATGTGGGACTAACCCGGATACACCCTAACGCATGCAGTAATAGAGAACCAAATTAGTTTTTATGGAAGTGTTATCATTTAACTAACACACACCCAAATCACGGTTAGTCAAGGATTCCATCTAGCTCGAGCCAACACCTATAAGCTGACCATCCGTAATTGCTCAATTTTATATCAAAGTGTATATGTAGAAGTAGAGGAATTTTCTAATAGAAAGGAAATGTGTCACAGGACTTACAAAATATATGAACATTTCAAGAACTTGTTCTAAAACAACAAAGCACAAATGTTATATCATTGTTTCCTAAGGTGGGGCTTAAATGAATAGCAGGAGCTTAGTTCCCTAGCCACACAAAATGTCTCACGTCAGAAGGCAAGTAGATGCAACATGAAATCATAATTGCTGGTCGAGATAGGGCTCTCTAGGAGATTTTCATACAAAATGTCTAGCGTCAGAAGCCAAGTAGATGCAACATGAAATCATAATTGCTGGTCGAGATAGGGTTCTCTAGGAGATTTTCCTCCGGCTCCCATATATTCAGAAACCCCAGAAACAAAATTATTCAACCAGGAAGTGCTGCGAGTCAGCCATCCAGTCTCAGCTTGGTTGTTTGCTTCTAGCATGCTCCTCTGTTCTTCCTCAACTAGAATGTCGAGCCACCTCTTTGCCATGAACTCCTTGACAGCTTCAACCCCATTATTCACTATCTCCATAGGAGGAATTACAAGAGGGTTCTGGTCCAAATTGAGCTTGGTCAGATTGTCTAACCGACCAAATGTATCAGGAAGAGCATGGATCTGGTTGTTGCTGAGATCAAGCTCCCTGAGGTTAGTGAGATCTCCAATTGTGTCAGGAAGCTCAATCAGGTCACTGAAATTACTGCTCAGGTTCAAGATCTCAAGATTCGTTAATCTCCCAATTGCATGTGGCAGACCACGGAGCTCATTGAAGTGCACATCCAGATAGCACAAAGACATCATCTCACAAATAGAAGTAGGAAGGGAACGAAGCTTATTGAGATTAACTGAAAGCCTCCTTAGATTCACTAATTCGCACCCAATATTTGTTGGCAAATATTTCAGATTGTTGAAGCTCACATCCAGCTCCACCAGTGATCTGGACCGAAGTAGATCCCAATTAAAAGGCAACACTGAAAACTCTAAGAACAACGTTTGGAAAGAAAAAACTGGTAACAATAGGAAATAGAAAATGATGAATTACATTTACCTGCAATGAGAGATGCTGTCAGGTAGGGCACTAAGCTTGTTTGCCGAGACATTTAGCATCTTCAAGTTAAGCAACAAACCAATGGAGTCTGGCAGTGACTCCAGAAGGTTGGAAGAAAGATTAAGCTCCTCCAGATTTTCTAGTCCTGCTATAGAATCAGGAATGACCTGTTTCCTCGGACACATACAACATGTATTAAAAACAAAATATGAAATGTGGAATCCCAAGTACAAAATTCCCTTACCGGAACAAGAGGTTATGCATTTGGCAACAAAATAGAAGATCTTTACCACCAGTCCACCACCCATGCATTCGAATATCAACAAAACTTCTCCAGGTAACTTTTTTCTTTTTGATAAGTTCTCTAAATCATTTAAAATGAATTGATACAGGGGTGGCTACCAGCCTCTAACAGCAAAGTCTAAGTTTTCAATGGATGCTACATGGATAATTAACTAAATGTAATTGTCATAAAGCTTCACTTCAATATGCAGATTAAGTCTGACATACGTTTCAATTTGCAGATTAAACCTGAAAAATTATATCTCAAACTGAAAACAAATACAACTAATTGCTAACAGCCAGCAAAAAATAAGACCTTAATTGTATAGCCATATAGGTGATTAGGCAAAACTGATAAGGCTTAAGCATCTGCTTTAGAAAGAGGAATCTTTATTGCCAAGTCTTGAATAAGAGGCCGATGGATAAATAATGACACCAATCAAAGAAACAAAATATGTATATATATATATATATATTGGACAGGTAATCGACATCATATAATAATAGAGAAAACGTACAAGACAGAGGTTCACAAAGAGTGAACCAACCAAAAGAAAGCAAGAAACTACAAGGCCTACACAAAGGGAAACTACATGCAATGAACCATAAACCCAGGAGACAATGCACTCTAGGATGGGAAATCTATGACCTCCCAAGTCCCAGCCCCCTAAGGCTTCCCCCCCTGATTGAGACCCAATCCCCAAGTAGCCTACCAGCCCGCTTTGTCACTTGCCCGACCGGTAAAAAGGTATCGTCAATGGTTTGGAGATTAGTTTTTGGAAGAATGCCTGGTATGGTGAGAGGTCTTTGCAGGATGATTTTGAGAAACTTTTTTCCTTATCATAGGATAGTTTGGCATATGTGGCCTTGTGTTTAGAAAGGGAGGGTTCATCCTTTGTTTGAACCCCGATGTTTAGATGGAATCTGAATATCTGGGAGGTGGAAGATCTTCTTTGTCTATTAACTCACCTGCCGTCACCTACTCCACGTTCTCAAGACACGGAGGCTTGCCTATGGTCTAGGAATAGCAAAAGTCAATTTTCAGAGAAATAATTCTTTCAAGCTCTGCGAATTGTTTCATAATGACTTTTTCTCCACCGGGCTGTGTGAAATCATGATATTCGATCAAATGTATCCTTTTTCATTTGGTCAGTTTGGTAGGCAGTGCTTGACAAAATTCTCACATGCTACCGTTTAAAAAATAGAGGATCGAAGTTAGTCAATTGCTGTTTTATGTACTCAGAGGAGGATGAGTAGGTTGAACACCTATTATTGCATCGAAATTTCACTTCTCCTACCTGGAGCCAATTCCTACTTTGGATATGAATCGTTCGAATTTTTCTTAAGTCCTTTTAGGACTCCTTATCGGGATGGCTTTCGATTGGCGTGAAGGTTCATAAGTCAATGGTGTAGGCTATGTTACCAGGAACGAGAGAGTTGGCTATTTTGTTCCAAAGGAATCAGAGAGTTATTTATGGTACAATCACTTCAGTGGACAGAATCTAGTCCAGTTCATGTCAGCTTTTGTGAGCTTGGTGCTCACTTTGGAAGGATTATGCCGAAGAGTGGCTCTCAAGTTTGACCCTATTTTTTGGGTTGAGCTTTTGTTTCTCTTGTTTCTTCTACTTTCTTTCGTGTTTTTTGTTGGTTTCAATATTTGTGCCTTTCAATTGATTGTCTTATGAACCTTAGCTATTTGTTGTAATCTCTTTCATATATATATATATATAGAGTCAATCTAGGGCTACTCCCTACTTTTACTCCTCATCTAAACCGTTTCTTTTTCAAAATCAATAGTCCAACTAATGCATAGGTGGCATCCTTTGCATGAATATTATAATTCCTAAACTAACCTTTCATTTAAAAATTAGAAACAAAAACAAAAGAGTCCTCATCTCTACGACTCTTTCATCTCTCTCTCTCTCTCTCTCTCCAAACCCAAAGCCTTCCCACCCCTCGTTAGCTTTCTAAAATGCCCAAAAAATCTAACCTTAATTTCACGATCAAAACCCTAACCCTCAATATGTGTTGTTGCTTACTCGTCTATAAATAGAAGCTCTAACGCCCCACTGCTCCTCTCCAAAACTGGCGAGGGATCCTTTCTCAGACTTTGTAGGAGAAAGCTCTACTGGTTCGCCTTGTATTAGCGTTAGTGTTCTTGATTTTCGTTTTTTTGCTTCTTCTCCTATATATGTCTTCGGGTCATAATGTGGAGGCTGTGATGTTAGGAACTACTTATTTTCTAAGGGAAATCTCTCTTTCATGAATATAAAATACCAATGGATCCTTTTGAGCATCCCTCCTTTCGTCTATTTAGTTTGTTAAATGGAGTCTAATTACTTTAGAACTTTTTTAAAAAATATGTGAAATCCATAGTTGTTTATCTGGTTATTTTTGACACAGATTGGTTAAATCATTTTAATTAATTAATAGGCCCCCCTCACCCTTTATGAATTATGTGATCAACATTGGGGTCACCATATTAATAACCACACACCTCAGTAGAACTGTAGAACACATGGGGAAAATTGAGTTGTTGGAAGCCGCATGGTTTCATGGGCAATTGCTTCTGTACCGGATTTGTGCCTCACTACACTATAAACAAGCTAGTAGGTTTCAAACTTAGGTTTGGGTCGATCTCCAATGGGTGGTCCTGCCAAGGAGGTCTTTTAGATAAGAACAAAAATAATAGACATCATTTTCCTCCACATCCATTGACCTACTTTCAGCAACATTGAAATCTACAATTTCTAGTAGAGCTCTCACCTAGCAAGTCCGAGAAAGGATCCCACGCCAGTTCTGGCGAGGAGCAGCGGGGCATTTTCTCATGAGGATGAGAGAGAGAGAGAAAGAGAGAGAGGAAGGCTTTGGGTTTGGGGGCAGAGAGATGGAGGAAGAGAGATGAGGATGAGAGAGATAGAGAATGGGAAGACGAAAGAGTCGTATAGATGAGAACTCTTTTGTTTTTGTTTCTAAATTTTTAATTGGAAGGTTAGTTTAGGAATTATAATATTTATATTTATACAAAGGATGTCACCTATGTATTAGTTGAACCATTGATTTTAAAAAAGAAACGGTTTAGATAGGGAGTAAAAGTGGGGAGTAGGAATAGGGAGTAGCCCTAGACTGACTCATATACATACATATATATATATATATATATTTCCCATACTATCCTTATATAAAAACAAAACTTTGATTTAATGTTTGCTTTAATTCCCAAACTACCCTTTGCCTTTGATTTATTTTCAAAACTACCCTTGCTCATCTATCTATTTTGAATCACACCCAATCGCAATTGAACTCAAGGAGAGTTCAATCGCACCCACGGGTTAACACGTGACCCTTTTAACTCCTATTAACTGTGGTTAACTCCTTCCCCTCGCTCTTACGTGCATCGCATGTGCCACTAGCGAGTTCAATCGCACCCGCAAGTTAACACGTGTTCCTTTTAACTCCTATTAACTGTGGTTAACTCCTTCCCCTTGCTCTTACGTGCATTGCACGTGCCACCCGCTAGTTACTATTATAATGCAAGAGGCAGCCGTAGATGATTTTTCTGAAATTCCCATACTACCCTTATATAAAAACAAAACATTGATTTAATGTTTGCTTTTATTCCCAAACCACCCCTTGTCTTGATTTAATTTCAATACTACCCTTGCTCATCTATCTATTTTGAATCACATCCAATCGCGATTGAACTCAGGGAGAGTTCAATCGCACCCCCGGGTTAACACGTGACCCTTTTAACTCCTATTAACTGTGGTTAACTCCTTCCCCTCGCTCTTAAGTGCATCGCACGTGCCACTAGCGAGTTCAATTGCACCCACGGGTTAACACATGTCCCTTTTAACTCCTATTAATTGTGGTTAACTCCTTCCCCTCGCTCTCACATGCATCGCACATGCCACCCGCTAGTATATATTATGGGATGAAGCCCATCAACAAAGATTACCCAAATTCAGCCAATTAGCATATTCATGGGCACCTTATAACAAGCGATGATACAAAATATAAAACTCAAAAACTATAAAGAGAGAGAGAGAGAGATCATTAAGCCTTCCAATAGCACAATGTATCTGCTATAGACTCTGTCAAACTAATGCCTCTGGAGACACTGGAATCTGGACAACACTTTCAAAGTCATTCAGGGTCATGCTAAAATCTATACGCTACTTCTGGATAAGCAAGAATTGCAAAGCAAGCATCCCTCATGGACCAACCTTCTACCACTAGTTTCAATGACATTATAAGGCAAAGAAAGATAATAATAATAAAAAAGTATATCGGCTTTGCCAGAGAAAAAATACACATAAAGTATACAAGAAATTTGTTATGCAGAAAAAGAGGAGAATTAACATTTAGGAGCTTCCAGGGATGGTAAAGTTAAAATAAAAAATTCAGCAATGTAAGAAACTAAGGCTCACTATACTTCGATCTATATCACTTAACAAATGTAGTTATAATGAAAATTATAACCAATTAACTGAATCTTACTACAATAAAAATCATCAGATATGATCCAACCAAAATAAACACAATTACATTAGTAGCCATTCATTTTGCATTCAGATGCAACAATCACAGAGAGAGAACCAAAAGCTCTCAAAAATTCTTGTTTCTTTCAACAAGTTTTATTCAATTTCATCAGTGCTTCAATTACACTTAACTACTAAGGCATACTTTAAAGTTTCCGAATTGAAGATAAAAACAGAAGAGCGAGAAACAGAGAATACCTGCAATTGATTGTTGGAGAGGTTGAGCAAGAGTAACCCACGAAGTCTTCCAAACGCCTCCGGAAGAAACCGCAATTGGCGCCCCGAAAGCTCCACCCTCTCCAATCTCTTCCCCAAAGCCTCTTGCAAGATCCCAACAACTTCCTCATTCACATCTTCAATCACCGGCAAACACTTGTCGGAATCCTTCTCTTCAGCATCAACGGCCGAGCCATAAATCTTGACCAACCTCTCCTCGGCATCCCTCAGCAGCTTCTCATACCCATCGTGCATCTCGTCCAACTGCACCACCGCCCTGTAAATGTTCTTCTCCTCTTCCGCAACCCCTCGACACTCCTTCTCCTTCTCCGCCTGTTGAGCCCGCCACTGAAGCCGATCGACGCCGTCAGGCCTCGGCGCCAACACGATCTCCTCGAGTTGCTTCGAAAGCCTCGATTCGATCCCGGCGATCTTGGCTCGGGCTGTATCGACGGTTTCATGATCGGGACGGTCGCCGAGGATTTGGAGGACGGACCGGGTTTGGGCGACGTCGGAGACGGCCAGTTTCATGGAGGCGATAACCTTTGGATGGTTCAGATGGGGCATCTGCACCATCAATAGCCCTTCCGCGTTGCTTGAAGAGGAACCATCGGATTGTAGAGGTGGCTGCTCGATGTCGATCTGAAGCGAGTCGGAATCGGAGGTGGGTTTCGTTCCGAGCTGGGGGACTCGGGACATGACGTAGGAGAGAATTGGAAATTTTTTAGGGTTCGGATCCATTGCTCTGAGATTGATCAACAGCGATTATTTTAAGAAGAAAAAGAAGGGATTACTGTTTTGCGAAAGAAAGGAAGTGAAAGAAGAGGAAGGAGAAGACGAGAAGCATCGTGATTGCAGGAGAAGAACGGATGCACATGAATTGCAGATAACATGATACCATGTCTTCCGATGTAATATATTAGATTATATGGGAAATAATCCCCTCTTCGGGGCAAGGAAGGGAGAAGCCGTCTCGCCTCGTTTTTTTCGCCACATGTCCCTTTTAACTCTCTTTAACTATGATTAAGATTTACTAACCCTTTTAACTCAAGTATCCAATTTTGTAGAAGAATGGAAATAATTAATCACAGGATTTAAAACTTTTTAACCATAGTTAAAGAGAGTTAAAGGGCTTTGTATGGGCGAGGAGGAATAGTCCCTCCTGGTCCCGAGGAGCGGACTATTTCTCTTATAGTAGATAACACCGTTATGTATAACTGTGGGGGTCCCACGTTTTTGAACCGGCGAAATTTGGAATTTCCAAACTAAGGCCTTGTTTGTTTGGGGCATAATTATGATCTATTTTGCAACATTTTTCTTTTGCCGTCTTCACGTAACAACAAAGAATGGCTTTGAGATTGGTCCTTTTTTTGGGTTTGCAGAATGACGTATATAACCTCATTCCCTGTAACCTCTCTTTCCTATCCCTTAGCCAATGGAGGAGTGCTGGGCCCAGACGGACTTCGTCAAAATAATTTCTGACGCAAGATTGGTTAAGCACATGATGTTGCGATGATTTGACACTTGTTGCCACCACCTTGCATCTTCGGAAGAATGAGCCTAGAGATAGCATTTCAGTTTTAACAAAGTTGGCATTATTTCTTAGAAACTTTAGGGAGTTTCTGTAACCTGTCCCTGAACTACAGTAAGGCCCAAGTTAAGATCAACAGTTTCTACACGTAGATACAGCATAACACAATTTTTATCAGAAGTTTTCGCCACAGATATTTGTATTTTCAAGAGAAGATTTAATCAAAATATAAATTCTGAGTCAAGATCAAAACGACTCTTGTGAAACTAAAATGTTCCACCTCTTCAAGCAGCCTGCTCTCTTTGTCCCCACCATCCAAAGTAGGAGAAACCCATTGGCTTAACAAAACTGACAAAAGAAAGAATATGAAATAGCCGCATCTGGTCTACACACTAGGCATTTGCAGAAATGCAATACAAGCTTTCATTGGACTGCCTTTTGTCTTCCATCAGTATCTTCATGCTCAACCTGACAACAAAAGAAATTGGGTCAGTTTGTGGCCATAGTTACAAACTTTCTTCACCATGCAATAATGCAGTATGAGGAATAGTTGATTAACTATCACTTCTACTGAAGTGTTTCCATTTACCATATTCAAAAGATCAATAGTAAAAGACAGATATTTTCCGTAATTTAATTACAAGAGAAATTTGGATGAGCAATAAATAAAATGTGGAAACTATGTAGTACAATTACTCAATTGTTTTTTCACTTTTAATCAGGTGGGGTTGCATTCTGAAGTCCAAATGATCATGCGAGAAAAGCAAAAGAGATGTACACTGTACAGTAAGGGACTAATGATCCATCGAATGTCCAATAGGAATTTTGGTCAGAACAATGGATCCAAACCCTTGTTGGAAAATACCAGTTCAGTTCATGGACCCTTTTTGGTGATTGGAAATTTGAATGATCAATGTCTTGAGAAGTTTGGATGGGGTTCCTGGACACCAAAACACAGGACTACAGGTGGTGGGGTGGATGATAGCAGATAAGTTTTTCTAGGTATGCTTCTTTTTTGGGAAGGGACTGGTTGGTTCACAACGGCTACACTCAAAGTTGTTTACCTGCAAGGTCTTGAAGAGAGGTAGATGTGCACTGATGGGGCAGGAAGATGTGTCTGTGTCTGATTGCTTTTCACAGAACACTAAGCCAGAAAAACTCGGGACCATCTTGTGCAAACAGACACAGAAAATCTTACTAGCCTATGTCCACCTTTGCAGGACTGATTATTCCAGAGATTAAGGTGCTTAAACAAGATCACTATTAGTAAATCTGATTCGACTTTTGCAGAAAAGTTTTGAAATTTCAGCTGAATTGGGTCTGCTGGGCATAATCACCTTGGTTTCAGAAGGTAGTACTGCCAATCACTTGTTTATGGGACTTTTGCACACTGAAACCAAGTATATACCCTATAGCACTTTCCAGAGAAGGAAGCACTTAAAAATAAGATCTTCAACATTTGCTAGTCACCTATCCACTAAGGGCCATCAATTACATTGACACAGACTCCATCGGTGAGGTTGGGAGGACCACAAGTAATTACCGTTCACCATATCAGATGTTTGTTAACTTGAATGAATGGAATTAATGTCCATCAATTAGAAACATGAATGATCATGCCTGCTAGGACGACTCAGCACCTGGTATATGTGTGACTGTGTATAGAACATGAGATATGATAGACCTTTACCTCAACAAGTACCCTTGCTTTCTTTTTCAACTTTGTACCAGGTTCATCTTTCTCAAGCTTTCCAAAATCTGAGCCAGATCCTCTCCTCACTCTCTTCCGATCAGCTGCATCAACCTCTTCGTCATCTGCATCCATGCCACTTGCATCATTAACTTACATAACTTGAGCCAGATGTTCACACATTATGTGTCATTGTATACGCACATGCACACGCGTACACACATGCACATCCGCACATATACATATACACACTCACATTCAAATGTTGTCTGTACTTAAATGTTGGTTAATACCCAGTAGTGAATTCAGTAGCATTCACTGTGACTTTTCTATTTATATATATACTGTAAGATAGATTTGTAGTTGTTAGTTGTTACAACACAGAATTGTAGCAGTCATTCACAATAGTTGGATATATAAGAGAATTTGAATCCCATATAACTCTTTCCTGGAATTTCCTCACCCAGTTTCTCCAGTAGCCATGATTATACAGAACTTGCTCTGTTTTGGACTTCTTTTAGGGCCAAAAAGGTTCACTTGGCGACTCAGCACTATTGAATTCACTAAGGGAGTAAATTCTAACAAAACCCATTCTTACATAACCCACATTTACGAGATCACAAACGCACATCGATGGTATAAATGTGTTTCTTTTCTGTATGCATACATCTGTGTTATTTAGAAATAATAAATAAAATAAATCCGACCTAATGATTGCTGTAAAAGTAAAAAAAGACACAGTATCCATAACAGCTTTACCATAATCATCATCCTTGAGAGACTCATCAATTGCAAGACCACCAAAATCTTCTATATCATCTTCCTCTTCAAGTTCATCATAGCCTTCAACATATTCCACTTCGGGTTCCTGTTTAGCCCAAGCACAAATGGGAGGGCACTCACAAAATAGATCTTCAGTAAGCTTAATCCGATAATATTTTATTGTACTACTCAACAGTAATAAGTTTCCATAACTGTACCTCCTCATCTTCATCTTCACTCACAGCCTGTAGTCCTTCCATATCAAGAACTTTATTGTATTCTTTAACAGGATAGTTGTATATGTCACCATAAACTCCCTTCTTAAGACGTTCTAGCAATTCTTTCTCAATACTCTGCATGAGATTCGACCCTGTTAAGACATCCGATTTCAACATACAATATAGTTGAAGCACATATATAAAATCAGGCACAATGTATAACCCTGTCCAAAACTGCAGCCTTTTCAGCTTTTTCCTCTCTTCTAGCCTCTCTCTTTATCTCTTTCCTAGGCGTCGTCATTATCTTCTCCCTAAAAAGACAACACAAATTATAGCCAAAAGCAGAGCATGTCAAAAGTGGGAAAGAAAATTCTTTAGCCTCAAGACAACTACTACATGCCTCTGCAGTCTGCAGTATAAACAAAATCAGAGGAAAACTGAAATGACTTAAAAGTGTCACTCACAATTCTAATGACTCTTTGCTAATAATTATTATTTCTTTAATTCAAGGAGTTCTTAATACATTACCCTAATCATTTTCACTTTGACCACAATATCTCCACTCCATTATCACGTGAGTTGGCTGTTTTTGCCATTTGATGACTTGATGATAAGTGATAACCAGCTCTAGCAATATAATTAGCCAATTATGTGCCAATGAGAATCAATATTTTAAATAACAGTTTCGGTTTCGGTTCCGATTTGGGTAACGGGTCTGACCAAAAACCTTTACATACCACTGGAACGGTTATGAAGTAACAGCTTGAACCCGTAACACCCACACCATTTTGACACTCAATGCACATTACCATGAAAATACTAATTTATCAAGTTTAATTAACATAGTGAAGAAAAAATGAAAATGCATAACTCAAATTAGCATAGATTTGTTTATTTCATTTGAAATCCATGCATCTATGTTCTAAATTTGTTAATATGCATTAATTATACACACTGATTGAAAGTATTACAAAATCCTACCCAATCAAAAATCCTCAAACTAATTTTTTCCCCAAAAGTTGGTTATGGAAATTCAAGTCATCAACTAATTGCGTAAATCCAGTTTTTAATCCAAAAAATTGAGGAAGAAAGTGAAAATTTCAAAAGAAGAGAGATGGAATGAGTTTCAAAAACTTATGGTGTGTAAATATGTAATACAACGTCAAGAGTTATGTAATGGCCATTAAGTAATGTTACATGGCTAGTATCGGTTCGGGTATTACCGCAACTTTTCCGCAACATTTTCGGCGAATTTATTACCAAGATGACAATACTTCTCTAAGTAGACATTTGTGGCAATGACCAATACTTTTCTTATTTACCATTTCCAATCTCATTTAGTGTCTCTTGTTTGGCAGCTGGCAGCTGCTATATTTTTTGTGGAAGAAAGTTGAACATTAGATCTCTACTAATCTAATTAAGTTGGAGTCCATAGATCCCATGTTTCTTATTTATTTTATTTTTTTGATCAATAATGGAAGCCATATATTAATCAAAGAGAAAGAGCTTACAAAATTATATACTCGAGAAAACAAGGCAAAACAAGAAAAAAAAAAAGGAAATAACATCTAGAATCGCAGCAGACAAATCCTGATAGAGGGGCATTTCATCGTCCCAAAAAAACTCGCAAATCCACCCCTTCCTAACGCAAGCTTTCCTATTCTAAAACTAATAGGCGGGTCCAAGAACAAAAACGTTGAAGAGAAGACTGAGAGTCCTCGAAAACTCTCTTGTTTCTCTCTTTCCATATTGACCACGAAATTGCCCCAGGGAGGGTCACCCAAAGTGCCTTCCGCGCACTATCCTCACTAACCAAGATCCAGCAAGATAAGAAGTTGTGCAAGGAAGAGAAGACCCAGTCCACACCTACTTGGGATAGAAACTATCCCCAAATTACACCCACCATAGGACAATGCAACCACAAATGATCCACTCTCTTCCCATGTTTCTTATTGAAAAAGAGTCGAAAGTTTTCCATCTTCCATCACTTTTTCAGGTGGTATAATTTTACACTTTTCACATTTTCTTATATCAGTGAATAGTGTTTCAGATATATGATATGATCAATTCTAAAAATCCAGAATTACTAAATCAGGCTATCAAGTTACTCTTTGCTACTCCTCATAACTCTCATTTCCAATGCTTCAGAGATATCAATAAAAATGCTGAATTTAACATTAATGAAATGAGCTACACGGTTTTTATAGGTGGTCATATTTGCTACACACAAAAAAAATGGGAAACTTTTTTATATCTTCTGTAAAACTCTAGTATTGGGAATTGCCAAGAATTATTTCTTATGTAGAACTCCATTATTATGGAGTTATCCTTTGGGATTAGAATTTGGAAAAATCTTAGTTGGTTCATGATTAGATTTTATATTTTAAAACCCAATAAATTTGCCTAGGGTCTAGGCTTATTGTAATGTATGATGAGGATATGAGAGTAAATAGGGTTCTTAGGGAAAGCATGTAGCTCTCAGGGAGAGCCCTGGTAGTGCTCAAGAAGAGCAAGTAATTCTCAAAAAGAAAAGTGGTGGCTCTTGGGAGAACGAGAAGCTCTTGAAAAGAAGAATGGGTTCACGATTAATCTCAGTGACTCTCGTAGAAAGCGGACTCTCTATATTTGAGAGTGGAAATTCTTGTATAATGTAATCTTTACATAGTGAAAGTTCTTGTCTTCGCCCATGGATGTAACCCTATTGTAGATGAACCACATATATCTTGTGTATTGCTTTTGTTATTTATATATCTATCTTTCTCATATTACCATTAAACCCCAAAATTGCATTTTTTTCGCACAACAATTGGTATTAGAGCAAGGTTTTGGGATGCTAGAGTTATGACTGTTTTCTAACACTTTGTTCGAGGTGGAGATGATCAACTAGATGAATAATCTAGCTCGTTGTAAGTCAAAGGTCAAAACCAGCAAATCCAACGGAGTT
This sequence comes from Tetracentron sinense, assembly GCA_015143295.1. Taxonomy (NCBI): domain Eukaryota; kingdom Viridiplantae; phylum Streptophyta; class Magnoliopsida; order Trochodendrales; family Trochodendraceae; genus Tetracentron; species Tetracentron sinense. The sequence continues at coordinate 32,324,745 of CM026568.1, read as the reverse complement.
TGCACAAATATGTTTGAAGACGAAGATGAAAAAGTGACTTCTATGCGAAGATGTCTAAGTTTTGCTTAGAGTTAATCAATATCGAGCAAGGTTGATTGGAACAACCTAAACGGTGGTGGAGAAGATGAATGATGAGCATTTTTTGGATGGGTTGATAGAATTCAAGTCAAAGTGTAGATTATTGGGAATTGCCTAGAATTCCATTTTATGTAAAATTATATTATTATATAGTTATCTTTTGGGATTATATTTGGGAAATCCTAATTGTTTCAGGATTTGATTTTATGTTTTAGAATCTAATAAATAGACCTAGCTTATTGTAATCTAAGTTGAGGATATGTGAGTGAATAAGGTTCTCAGGGAAAACAAGTCACTCTCAAGGAGAGCCCTACTAGTTCTCAAGAATAGCGAGTGACTCTCGGAAAGAAGATTGGTGACTCACTGACTCTTGGGAGAGCGGGTAGCTCTTGAAAAGAAGAGTGGGCTCACGGTTAATCACAGTAGCTCTCAAACAGAGCGAACTCTCTATGTTTGAGAGTGAAAATCCTTGTAACATGTAATCTCTATATACTTGAAGTTCTTGATTGTCTTTGCATGTGGATTTAGTGCTATTGCGGATTAACCAAGTATGTCTGTGTTTGCTTGTGTTATTTATATATCTTTGTCATTTTTTTTTGGATAGGCAAGCATACTCATCATATCTTTGTCATATTATCATCGAACCCCAAGATCGTGTTTTTTCGCACATCTAGTGCATCTTCAAGTAGGCATCGGATTTACTCTAGCAGATGCTCGAGTCATGCCATCAGGCGTCCATTCATCATTGGGTAGCTGGCGATAAAAAAGGGGAGAAGTCATTTCATTTTCTCCCAATGATTTTGACTTCTCCCCACTTGATATCTCTCCCTTTTTATTGTCAGCTGCCCAATGATGAATGGACACCCGATGGCGTGACTCGGGCGTCCGCCGAGTAAATTCAATGCCCTTCAAGTATCAAAAGTAAATTTGGACATTATAGTTTTAACCCCAAGACTAAAATTATCGAACCACAATGTTTTCTGCAAGTTAATGTTGATTACGTCTAAAGTCAAATTCCAATTCCCCAACCTGCAGTCACGAAAGAAATGTACAAGTAAATGCAGGTCAGATACAAACTGTCATTTTAGGGTCTAAAGCATCTAAAACTGTGTTTAGAAGCAGGTTCACCATCCGAAATATGGGATCATATTAACAATTGTTAGTGCCAAAAGAAACATGTATTTTTGTACGCAATGGGTTAATGGAAATAAGAGAGAACCTTTATACCACAAGCTTCTGTCATCATAAATTTTACACCCACCAAATGAAGTCCAATTCACACCTTGCAAAAGTGAATAGTCAAATATGCTCTATGGACACAATACGCTAAGTAAGACAGACAACTAGACAAAAAGCAAATGAATATTGAAAAAAAAATGGCTGTCAAATAAATAAAGTATGACATTACTATCTACATTGGGTAGATTGGTGATGTGAAGAGCATTTTCTAGTAAGTTGTTAATCATGATTCTCATATGTGCAAACAATGGTCATAAAAACTAATAACAGTTGATCGCATGAAAAATGTGTGAACCTTGTTTTCAAGGCAAGCTTCCTCATGCGTATCCGCATCTGAGTCATTTTGGTGAGACGTTGCTTCGTTTTGTGTACAAGAAACTTAGGCCAATGCGTCTGTTGGCTCCAAAATGAATGCATATTAGTCAACAATAGAAAGCCCTTCAAACCAAGTATAAACAAGGTTAGCAAAAAAATTGTTAATAGCTAGATAAAGTGAAATACCAGATGCTTGTCAATGATTTCAAGTGCCTTTTCATAGTTTCTAGGCAGCTTAACTCTTTCCCACAATTCGTTTGGCTTATGAGCCCTTTCTATAGTTTTCATATATAAATAGAAGATTCCTGCACGAGACACAAAGCCCCAATATATAAAACTCAGCCACATATATATTGTAATATTAATTAGCAAATTCATCATCCAATTCTTGAAGGTCACTGCATACATAGCATTGAATATAGTCAATATACCATATAAGTATAAACTAAAGAAAAAAAGAGATAGATACAAATTTCCAGGCTAAAAGAAAAAAAAGGTAACAAATCATATACATATAGACTCTAGACAGACGACATAAGAAATTAAGAACCACTGATTACTGAGATGGATTTGGTATACATTCCTATTTCAGCAGGTATTTCCATATAGTCTGCAGGATGTCTTGTTTAGTTAGGCACATCTTGCTTAGGGCTGCACATTGGGTCGGACTGGCTAGAGGCCCATCTGACCGGCCGGTCCTGAACTCAAACTTATATAATAATAAACAATTATATTTATAATTATGTGTTTCTTGACAAATATAATTTACCTTTTCAAAAAATAAAAGTTAATTAAATTCTAAAAGATATTTCAAATCCAATCCATGTAGTTCTAATCTATTCAAATATAAATCTGAAACTCTCTCTCTCTCTCTCTCTCTCTCTCTCTCTCTCTCTCTCTCTCTCTCTCTCTCTCTCTCTCTCTCTCTCTCTCTCTCTACTTTTAGAGCTGTAGAAACCATGGACAGGAGATTCAATAAAGACCCACAAAGGGTAATCAACATGTCTAAGCCTACAAAAGAAATTGGCGGGATGCAAGAAGAAGGTGAATGCTTGTCCCCTCCAAAGTATCACACCATTCTCAAAAGGCTTACGTTCCTTGTGTTCTCTACTACTCAGAAGTCAAAACACATATATAAAAGATCTCAATTATGGGTTAAGTTTGGGCTAAGTTCAGGCCCCAATTAGATAAACTAGACTAGGACGAACTGACCTCATGGTGCAAGACCATGCAATTAACCTAGGAATAGGATGATGCAATTTAGAGATTGAAAATTGAATTCCAACAATAAAGAAAGATATAAAACTATCTACATTCACGCGATTATAATAAAGAGAGTAAAAAGGATCATAACTAGTAATACCCTAGGTTGAGTAACTATGGGACCAACAGGATAAGAAGTTGTGAAAGGAGGAAGGAAATACCCAATCCACACCTACTCCGGATAGAAAATACCCCCGATCACAGCTACAAAATAGAGCATTGCAATAGTAAAGAAGTTGTGAATACATTATACTTTTAAAAAAATACATTGTTAATAACCCTTAAGCCATTGCTTGTTTCGGACTTGACAGACTAATCATTGTAGTTATTTGTTAAAATATATGTTCTATTTGATTCCTGAATATAACATCTTTGATTATAGGTTTCTGATTTATTTAGTGTTGTTCCTATATTTATGGGTTCATCGAATCTGACACCTTGCATCCATGTCAGATTCCAACGCCTATGTCCATGTCTATGCAACTTCAGAAATAAAGGAAGCATCATATTTAGGTAAGTACACTACCGTTGATATGGTGGTCGATAAAGCCACAAAGATTTACTGGGTTTTGGTCATCCAGATGCCATGATTTAAAGGAGTTAAACTTTTTAACTTCTTCAACAGTTGGGAAACTTTTATTAGTGAATGCAGCTTCTTTCATTTCATTTTTTTTTTTTTATAAACTTAAGGAGGCAAGCACCTCATCAGCTTGAACCCATGTACAGCTTTTGTAAGTGGGGTTCACCCCCTGTGTTTAATCAAAATAATATTCTTAAAGATTAAAAAAAAAGTTACAAAGATTATAATGAAAGCTTCTGAAGGAATCCCACTTGAGGATACACGGAGTTTCAGAAAAAATATCTAGGTCAGCTCCTAAACATATTCTCTGGCCTGATTGGTTCCAAGAACTGGAAATAAAAAGTGAAAATTTTAATCTTCACTTGAACAAGATAATGTGGGAATGTGGAAACAACAACACAAACTAAAAATGTAACAAAATACAAAAAAATATAAGAACCCTTGCCGATTAGCAAATGGGATCGTCTACGTACCATCATGATCGCGAATGGTGGCGTAGCGACTGTTGGCGAGTGGACAAGAGCTTCGATTACAAATCCCAGTCACGTTATATGGGTTTCGACAGAAATTTCCCGTAGTGATTCTAAAGCCAATGAAAAAACCCCATAAAGAATAAGATCAAATAAATAAGTAGAAACAAATAGTAGTTTTGAGTGAAAACTTACTTGGCCATAAAACTGCAGTGATTGTGTCTGATGACTTGCCATATAACCTCATCGTGCTGCATCTCGAATCCAACTTCTCTCCTTTCTTAGCTTCTACTTACTTTGCCGTCTCAAACCAACAAAAAAAACAAAGAATCAAAACTCTGAAACGAAGACGGACAACGCGCTCTCCTCGATGTAGAACGGAAAAGAGGCTTTAGGATTTAGGGTTTATATAGTTCCTCCAGTCGCGCGAAGGATGGCGAAGAGGGTTTTAGGTTTCGTGTAAAGGTTTGCAGGGATGATGAGAAAACCTGATTTCAATAGGGTGATGCTAGGCGCACCCCTATATTTGATGAATATACACCAAATTTAAGAAGAAATTGTTTTAACAACTGAAATGACAATATTACCCATCTTTCCTTCTTCCTTTCTCCATCTTGAGGACTACCACGCAATGCTATCAGAACCGGACCGGTCATCAAACCGGCTGAGTGGCTAGTTACTAGTTTGACCCGGTTCGACAATGTCTATTTTTGTTAAAAAAGCATTTTTCTATTTTTATTCATTTATGCCCGGTTCTATCGGTTCCCACCCTATTTTACCATCTATTCCCGTTCAACTAGTCGTTTCTTCCAGTTTTGACAAAAATAATCGATTTTCAACTAAGCCTGGGTTTGGGGTGTTTGGGAACTGGTGAGGGGACCGATTCTCGATTTTTCCGGTTTGACCGGCCGGTCCGATCCGGTTCTAACAACATTACTACAACAAGTTCTTCCATGTGTAGTCGTCTGACTCTCATATCCTAGTTGCTGCTCAATGATTAGAAGAAGAAGAAAGAAGGTAGGAGTAGGACAGTATTGTCATTTTGTTTGTAAAAATGTTTTTTTTCTAGTTTGGTGTATAGTCATCAATTATTGGTGTGCGTGTAGCACCGCTCTTTGAATATTATATATCCAACGCAAGGACGTCAGCCCAACCCAATTTCTTGGATTAACATGGGCCAGCAACCCAACTTCAACCCAGTATGGGCTGAATACCCCCAACCTTAGCCAAGCCCATATGTAATTCCATAAGAATGGGAGGATGTCCGGGTTCCATTCGAATGAGGGGCATCCCAATAAATTAACGAGATCGAATCACAGTCAATCGCAATTGAACTTGGAGAGGGTTCAATCGCACCCTTAGGTCAACACATGTATTTTTTAATCATTATTAACCATTGTTAAGATTTCCTAACCCTTACCTTCAACAATCTATCCTTCATTTTTAGAAATTATTTTTAAAAAAAATAACCAAAGGTTAAAAACACCTATATTTTAAGTATTTTTAAAAAATAAATAAATAATATCCAATTTTTTTATATAATGGGCCCCCAAAATCTTGAAAAAATCTTATATTTTAGGTGTATTTAAAAAAAAAATCTAATTTTTATAAGACCAATAGCCCTCTCGTCAGTCCAGGAGGGAACTATTCATCCTCGCTCTCACATAGCCGACCCTTCAACTCCCATTAACCCGGGTTAGATTTTTTTCTCTTTCGTTAATTTTTTTTTTTTCTAAAAACCAAGGATAGATGGGTAAACCTTAAGGGTGGATGAATCTTAACCACAATTAAATGGGGTTAGAAGGAGAACACATGGCAAGAAAATGGAAGCCGAGACGCCCCTCCTCGCGTCACCGATCTAGAAGGTGATTATTTTCATTGTAGCCCTCAAATTAAGATGTAATTATTGACTATGTAATTATTCTTTTTTTATATTAAAAAAATATTTTAGTGTTTTTTTAATATTAAAATATTTGAAAAAATAATTAATATTTTTGTAAAAATGAAGAATGAGTGGGTGAACCCTAGTGGTGGGTGAATCTTAACCATAGTTAAGGAGTGCCAAAAGGGAGAGATGGTGACCTCAAGGGTGATAAACCAGATTTGGTCTCTAGTTGAAAATGCTTAACTTGTTATTCATTTCCATTATGTCACGAAATGTCCTTATTGGTCCACTCCTCCTTTTTAACACTCACCAACTTGATTAAGATTCACTTTAGGGTTAAGCAATCCAACCTTGTTTTAAAAAAAAACCTTAACTTTAATTTAGTTAACCTAAATCAAGGTTAAAGGGTATTAAAAGGGACACGACACCGCGATCAATTGATAGCTGACAACTTGGTTTGCTAATCACTGCTCAAAAGCACATATTAGAAAACCAAATTTACGTGGTTTCTTCAAGTTGAGGTATGTTTATAGAGTCACCGAGATTTTCACTATGAACTGAAGCATAAGAAAATTACAGAACTATGATCTAAACTGGAGTAACCGCCCCCTCGTGCTTAATAGAAAATAGGACTACATTACAAAATATACCTGAGAATTCGGCTCAACAAGCTCAAATACTCAATTTAAGCTCGGCCATTTGAAGACTAATCAAGCTGGCTCGGTTCGGCTCGGCTCGGCTCATTGACAGCCCTCGCTGGCCCGTGGGAATTGGGCTTTGGATATAGTTGTGCTAGATTTGTTTGTGGATGGAGAGACTCTGAAGAAACACATCCACCACTCGTTTCAATCGCCTGAAGAAAGCAGCCAAAATCCACACTCAAAAAAAAAAAAAAAATCTCAAAATGCAAAGTACTCTTCTCACCCTACTCGTCGTCTCTCTTTTCCTCCAGATTCCATGGCGAAGAATCCACCCGAGTAGCATATTCTCTTCTCCCTCTCCTCCCCAACCCGTCTCTCTATTTCATCACCTACTTCTCTCATTAAGACATGACTCACTCTTATTGCTTATCTTGCCCAAGAAACACTGTCGGAGGAGAAGCTTTTCTTCTTCACCATTCTCATCTCTACCTCCCCAAAAAACCTTCTCCTTTCATCTCCCATGATACCCACTTCCCCAAAAGAGACACCCTTCTGATCAAGCTTCAAACCCCCAAATCCTCCCTCTCCATATTGAGACTCAGAAGTTCCAAATTCATCACCCCTTTTGCAAGCTTATCGTCTTTCGCTGAATCTGAAGGCGAAGAACGAAGAGCAACCGAAGAAAAACAACCCCAGGAGGATGTAAACTCTGAAGAGTCACCAGGAATGGCTCAGGCCTTCCATATCTCGTCGAGTACAGCTTCTGCAATTTCTATCTGCATAGCCTTTGCGGCTCTCAGTCTTCCTTTGTTTATGAAATCTTTGGGGCATGGCTTGGACTTGAAGACTAAGTTGTTGTCATATGCGACATTGCTGTTTGGGTTTTACATGGCTTGGAATATTGGAGCTAATGATGTTGCGAATGCAATGGGGACTTCGGTGGGTTCAGGTGCTCTGAGTCTTCGCCAGGCTGTGCTCACTGCAGCGGTTCTCGAGTTCTCCGGGGCGTTGCTAATGGGGACACATGTGACCAGTACAATGCAGAATGGAATTCTTGTTGCTAATGTCTTCCAGGGAAAGGATACGTTGCTATTTGCTGGGTTGCTTTCTTCTCTGGCCGCGGCTGGTACATGGTTGCAGGTCCATTCCCTCAATCCCTGTACCCTTTTATTTTCTCTTTCCATGCCTAACTTTTTTTTGTTCCCTGATAAGTTTTGACAATGTCTGTAATATAGAGAGTCCTTGATGAAGTTAGTGTTGTAAGACTTCAGAAAGGGTATGTTGATGAAGGAACACAGGCCCCCATCACTTTCAAATGCATTACAATGTTAAATGAGAAGATTTTGGAATCACAACCATATGAACAGTGAAGAAAGTGAGTCAAATTACTCCAATTTCTACCCCTTAGAAACTGAAACAATCCTGGTTAAGTTGATTGCCCTTGGGCTACTCGTTAGTCGCCTGGCTTAATGTCTTCTTTCAGGTCGTTGTTGGGCCAGAATCACAGTTTTCTACCACCTTTGTTAGACTGGGTCTTTCTTATTTCAACTGTATATAGTTAGGCTCTAGTTTGATTGCAGTCTAAAAGCAGATTAGGTTGAAACTAAACTGAATGTGCACTTTAGCATGTCACAATGTGCTCTAATTAAGGCGATGCATAGAACATGCTGAAAGTGGATAGCCGACTGACTTGACATTTTACTCCATGGGATGACTTCAGATGCTGAAAGATTGAAGCAGTCTCATGGGTTTCATATGTAGGTCGGTTGCATCTATTTCATGTGCCTGTCACTAGAATGTAAGAAAACATATGGGGTCCTGAAAGGTGGATGTTTCCTTTCTATATTTTCTGGATCATCCTCAGCTCATAGACGTCGAATTTAAAGACAGAAACAGAATGGAGTTTTAATTTTCAACTATTTCTTTTAGTTAAGTGGAAGAGCAACGTGGATGTGAGATAGGGGATAAATTTCAGAAAATTATAATCAATGATCAGGAAAATGATGTCTAGATTGGTAAGGGCGTGTACTGTAATGTTGCGTGATATGTCTTAAATTCAACCCGTTTGCACATTTGAGTTACTGATCTCACTAAAAATAGGTTTGCATGGTAGCAGCACCAAACATTTTCCTAAACTGTGATGCTTTAACTGGCCATTAGTGCAATATCGATGTTAAACTAGCTACTGCTCTTTTTTCTTTTTCTTTTTCTTTTGTGTGTGTGTGTGTATTGGGTGAACACTAGGGGCATACTCCTACTCCTGCATATTGTTCAGCATTTCCATGCTCACTTTGGATTCTTAATCTGTGACCATTACCTATAAAAGCTAACTACGTAAAACTGCAGCTTAGAGTTAAGTATATTAGATAAGCTACTAGTTGTGTTATATCTTTTCATTTACTGCTCATTATAGCTACAGAGTGCTGTTATTTGTTATGTCTTTCGATGCTTTGAAATGCTACATCCAACATAAAATTTGCTGAGGCTACTTGTGTTTTGAGACCAAGAGTTGGTTTAGTTGACTTTTTAAGACTTATGAAACTGACTCTAATTTTTTGCAAGACTAAAAGGGGAGTTAAAAACTAGAAAGTATGTATACCTTTTTCCCTCCTAACAGATCAGTGCATCATCTGTTTGCAGATATCTATCGAGTATATCTCGACTTTTTAACTTTCATGGAGTCTTTGTAGATAATAGCAACAATTAGAAACTAATCCAAATGTATGAGGGTTAAATTTCTCAAAACCACATCTTATGAACCACTAGATAAGTTAGTTTTCTTAAGAAAAAGGGAAGACTGCTGCCAAGGTAAAAATTGCCTAGATACACCTACTTTAGCCAATGGCATCTTCATTGGAAATTTTTTGAGTATGCCTATACAGAATATAATGATTTACACAAAGATCCATGATAATGCACAATAGTTCCACCGAATGCCCAAGCAATGTATAAAACTTTGATTTTTGCAGGAAATTTTCATCATCATCAATGCCTTTCCGAAATACTCGGGGTCGGCAACGTGAATCACGTTTTGCCACTCCGTTCTATTAAAAGTCAATACTTCGGTCAAATCGTGTGTTATCAAATATTTTCTCACTATCTCCATCCACATCGTTTTTTGTTCTCCCTCTCACCCTTTTAGAGTCTTCAAGTAGCACTAATTCACTCATTCTCACAGGAGTTGCTATTGGTCTTCGCTAAACCTGTTCAAACCGTCTTAAGTCTCTCTCCCTTATTTTATCTCCTATTGGAATCACTCCCAGAATCTATCGAACATGTCCATTTTTAATCTTATATTTCTTTGTCTTTCCACTCATCAATCATAACATCCATTTCTCAGTTACAATAATTTTATGAATATGATGCTTCTTGCTAGACCAACATTCTTCTCCAAGTGGTCTTATTGTTGTCTGATAAAATTTTCCTATTATTTTGGCTGGAATGCGTAATCACATAGCTCTCCGGAAGCACTTCTCCACTTTAGCTACCAAGCTCTAACTTTATGGGCAACATCCTCTTCATACGCTCTATCATTATGAATAAGTGAGTTGAGATAGCAGAACTGGTTGCTTTGGAGTATCTCCTAGTCATCGATCTTAACTACTGCCTCCACCTTTTTGGTGTTCTTATTAAAGTTGCATTTCACATATTTCGTCTCATCCGACTTAATTTAAGATTCCAAGGTATCCCTCCATAACCAAGTTTTACATTTACTCCCTCTTTAGTTTCATCAATTAGTACGACGACATCTGCAAATAACATACACCAAGGGATCTACCATGAGACTAATACAACAAGGGACATTCTCTGGTTTCAATTCAATGCCACTGGTGAATTTTCTTATATTGTCTACGTTGTATCCTACATGTGTTTGTATATTATTGTTCTCAGGTTTCAGTTATATGTCATCGATGAATTTGCTTGTTTTATTCAGGTTGCATCCTATTATGGTTTGCCTGTCTCCACCACACATTGCATAGTAGGATCCATGGTTGGATTTGGTCTAGTCTATGGGGGAGTTGGTGCTGTCTTCTGGAGTTCGTTGGCAAGAGTGATTTCATCATGGGTCATCTCCCCCCTCGTGGGAGCAGCAGTTTCATTTGTTGTCTACAAATGCATTCGTAGGGTATGTTCTTTTTCTATGAAATTTAGACCTACAAAAGCTTACATAACCCCACAAAGCAACTCTATGCCGTCCTCAAGAACTTGACATTTGGTGGTAATAGAATTCTCTCTAACACACACTATTTTCTTTTTCTTTCTCTAGTTTGTGTATAGTGCTCCAAATCCAGGGCAGGCCGCTGCTGCAGCTGCGCCAATTGCTGTCTTTGTGGGTGTTACTGCCATCTCCTTTGCGGCCTTCCCTCTTAGCAAGAGCCTTCCTCTGGCTGTGGCCCAGGCCTTAGCTTGTGGGACTGCAGGTGCAGTCCTAGTCAGTAGAGTTATCCGGAAACAGCTTGGTCACCTCCTCCTAAAGTCCAACTCGTCACAACAGGAGCCAACAGATGATGCTTCCCATAATAAAAGTATCGGGTTCCTTTCTGACATTGCAGGCCCTACAGGGACCCAGCTGGAAATTGTCTATAGTGTCTTTGGCTATATGCAGGTTCTGTCAGCTTGCTTCATGTCATTTGCCCACGGGGGCAATGATGTCTCCAATGCGATAGGCCCATTGGCCGCTGCACTGTCTATTCTCCAAGGTAGTGCAAGTGGAGCTGAGATTGTCATTCCAATCGATGTTCTTGCATGGGGAGGATTTGGGATTGTTGCGGGGCTAACGATGTGGGGGTATAGGGTGATAGCAACGATTGGAAAGAAGATAACAGAGCTGACACCGACAAGAGGATTCGCAGCTGAGTTTGCAGCTGCTTCAGTGGTTCTGTTCGCATCAAAGTTGGGTCTACCCATCTCCGCTACTCACACTCTTGTGGGTGCAGTCATGGGTGTGGGGTTTGCAAGGGGACTTAACTGTGTGAGAGCGGAAACTGTGAAGGAGATTGTGGTTTCTTGGGCCATCACTATTCCAATTGGTGCCTTTTTTGCCGTTCTCTACACATTGATCTTGACAAAGGTCTTGTCATATATACTCTGAGGTGTATATTTAAAAGATTAGAAGATAAACAGCTTGGTCTATTTATTTGAACGGAGACACCTTTTTTCTCTCTAATCAAACGTGTAGAAAGATTATGTTTGTTGATCCAATTGAAAATTCTTCCCGGTGAAAGAAAGTATTGACTAGAGATTTGAGTGTCATTAAATTTGAGAGGTTAATAAATGCCTTGGCTGCATCCTGTTTTACAATGAGGATAAATTTCAGTTGCCCTCATTATGAATTTGCAGACTATGGGTTTGATTCTTTCATTACTCTTTAATGTTCCAGAAATCAAGCAATTTCCTTTCATGCTTTTGCTATAAATGGTTTTAGGTAGACACAAGCTCGAGGGACTGATTAGTGTGGAAGTCGGGAAACAGCTTTGTTACAGAGTTCAGACAGCAGGGACACCTAGGAAGCATCTACATAAATTAACAAATAACAATAAACAATTTAGAATATGCAATTTTTAATCATTCAAAGTAAAATATTGGATTCTAAATGAGTGCTAGAAAATATTTATGTTCTTGATATCGCATCTCGAAAGCAGATACCTGTATCAATTCCTGTGATATCCATGTTCAGCAAGGTTTTGGAGGTTCTTTTGAGTATTTAGGAGTATATTTCTTTTTTGATCATTAAGAGTATCTAGGAGTATCACATGCACAAAATGAGAATATAGTGATTTACAATCTACATTCAAGAAAAAGGATAGGACAGAGTTACACACATATGCTAGATAAAATATACACTAGCACAGATAAAAAAAAATAACAGCAATATAGAATACAAGTAGAGGCCATTCATTGTAATCACCTGCTAGTTTCCTTAGCAGAAACAAGTACAAATTCTACATGCTTTCCCTTGTAGATTTTATTTGAGGCCAACATACAAAAACCAGCATTTAAACTGCTTGTGAGGATTCTACATACCAAACCATATTGTAACAAGAAGAAAAGGTCCGTTGCAGAAAGTCATGGTGACAGCTCTTGTACAGAAGTGAGGCTAGGCTGCCACCCCAATTGCTGACACATTCTTGCCTTCTTGATGGGGGGTGTAAAAGGCTTCTTCTCTTCTCTTCCACATCTTCTGTGAGCACATTTAGACCACTTTTCTCTAGAGGCATAGAAATCTTTCGCAGAACAAACGGATTCCTCAGGATTACATCCACCTACATCAACCATTGTAATCCCACCAGAAACCTCCTCAGCTTCTGTTTCTTTTAATGTCACCTTCTCCGGGTTTCTACGCTTCAGTTTCCTTACTGTGGTATATGGGACTAAGTAGAATTTCTGGCCTGGAACCAGCTTTTCTTCTGGATGGACTAGGGACTCATGGGGCTGTTTGAAGACTTGTGGCAATGCAAGGCACATCCCTGGATATTTTTCCATCACTTGATATGCAGGAATTGTATCATGATAAAGTTCCACGAGCCCACCTGCATGAACAATCCTGACAGTCAAATCCTTCGGTCGTAAGCTCAAGTCCAGTGATATTGAAGCTCCTCCAAGTTCTTTCCTTCTTCTGGATTCTCTCTGGACATATCGGACCACTGCAAATAATTGAACAACCCTCTTCAGCATTGCAAGGAATCAAAATCTTTTGGATTAGATCATCTGCATGGATTGCTCTCTAGGAATCAACAACCGCGCCGGGGGGAGACGATTTGAAGTATTTCAACGTTATAGGTGTTTGTCATGGTGATTATGGACTGCTCTCTATTTTTAATATTTTCCCAAAGAATGGGGCGATGAAACCAAGGCATGTTTAATACAAAAATAAAGACAAAGATGGATGAGTTTCAAATTGTTCTCTTCTATGGAAAACCCAAAGTTGACCTTAATTTCTTAATAAATTAGAAAGCACCAACAAGGTTTCAGAAAGAATGTATTTCTCAATTTAATCCTACGCCAGCTCTGCAGATCATTCTTGTGCTAACCTCGTACTCCCATAAGCCTGACAACACCTGGTGTTTAAGCTTCTTGTTCCTTCCACTGATCCAACTGTTATGGAGAATTTGGACAACCCTTCTTCATACAAGTTGTTTCACGTTTTCTTTTTCCCACCGGCCTTAGTACGCCCGTTCATGAAGATGTTTCTGTCCAAGAAATGAACGGTGAGATTCATCTCGGGTTCAAAGGCTCGTGTCATTACCCTCATAAAAGCTTGGCTGCTCGGATAGAACCGAAGTTGCTGCATGATTCTCCATCTTTACCATCGCAGCTATTGTCGCATCATTGGAACAAGCCAAGTAGAAGCTAAAGTTCAAGCGTCCTGAAAACATTATAACTCTATATTAGCATATACAGGAAGGCTGACCGCAAATTAATTGGAGGTCTTCACTAGAAATTGCAAAAGCTAAGTAATGGTAATGTAAATGTTTCTTATTAATCGTCAAGAAATGAACTTTGGAATGTGGGTGCATTTTAATAGTCATTACAATATCCACAATAGACTAAACTGAAATGATGCCAGTGTTCTTTGCCTTCAGTACTCACCTTGTGCTGTTACTGAGTTTACCAAAAAAAAAAATGATGCCAGTGTGGAGTCTGCCGAAGCGAAAATATATGGAAGCAGTCGTGGACCCAGTTGGGCAGGTTCCCACTTCCCACCACCAACCCAAATCCATGTGACCCCAACTGGGACATGTTAGGTTTGGCGTCGTGGAGGTGTCAGCTGCCATTGGGATCTCCATTGCTCCCTCTTTGATTCGAATTGTTTCGTTAAACTAAGAAAAAAACACTCGAACCAATCAACGGTTCATACCCAACTTTTGTTGCATTACTATCATTTCTTCTTTTCCTTCTCTTATATCCTTTCAATCCATAACGGCTCTTTCAACGTGAAGATCTGAGCAAGGTTGTCCATTGTTTGAATTTTCTTCTTCTTACTCTGCAACAGATCATCTAGACTAGACTAACAATGGCCAAAGAGTCCCCCCAATTTGATAAGCAAACTTTATGTTTGCTCCCTTGCAGTGTTGGGATTTTGCAAAAACTTAAAATGCAGTAGGTTGTAGTAATTGTTAAGAGAGCTCTTACTAAATCACACTAACACAAGAAATTATCTGCTGATCTGTTAAAATTATTGTTTCGCCTTCTAAATGCTGTTGACTGTTTCAAGCCCTGTTGTTAAGATTACATGGAAGGAAAATAGACAGAAGTACAATTTTCATTCAAAACTCAAGACAGTCAGGATCAGGATACAAGCATCATCAACCTAACCGGAATATGCCACCCAAGTTTTTATCCTTCAGATTGTGTTACAGGAACCTTCTAATTTCCCACATAACATGGCACTGTTTGACATACAAATTAACTTTTTCCAATATCCAGCAGCCATAGCCACTGATCTGATTTGCACATGATATTTCCACTTTCAGCACACAGTGGATGCCAAAGTCTCTCCATTACCAGAAACTTCTAACACTTGAAAAGCCTAAAATACTCAGGAAATTGTGTTTTCACATCATCATCTTCGCCGATGGACGGGTGAGTTGGACCTCGATTTCCTCCCCCTGCAATTAAATAAAATCGTATTTAAATAAAAGAAATGTTTTCATGGTTCAAAAAATGATGCTTATTCACCTGAGGTGTTCATTGTTGTGATGCATGTGTATGCCTCAAAACATAGTTAACACAATCTTATTCCTAAAAACAACCTGTGTGTCAACATACCTGGTTTTCTCGAGAGAAGAGTAAGGAGAATGCCTGCGTTGAGAATGCTTGCTATGTGGAGACCTCGAAACTTGTCTAGAAATCAAAAATTCATCATACTGATCTGATGAGTTAAAAAGCATAATTCAATAGGAAAAAGCTTAGCCTTGCATAGAGTCAGTACTTCATAAGAACCGGCCTGTTGCATAAATTATTCTGCTTCCACGAGATAACTAACATCTCATAGATATAAATATTGCCAAGTAACCTCCAAAAAGAGAAGATCATTCTCAAAAGATATAGCCTATACTGAAGTCTCCTCGAAGTATTTCATCTTTGTCTATTTACCGAGTATATTGGTATTAACAGCATAAAGAAAATGGATAATGTGCACCTTGTGTTTGGAGTATTTGGACTGAGAATTATTGTATGAAACAAGCTTTCAACCCAAAATTATCAGTTCTCATTTCTTAATGAACATGAATGCAAATAATCTTTTGGTGATCTTAAGAAATTTGAGCAAACTGGCTCCATAGAGCAGAACCCCCTATTTTGCAAAAAACCTCTAGCCATCACTATGTGTTCTCCATCACTATGTGTTCTCCATTATATCCATACCGTCATGCAAAGTTGTCAGTTGAACAGACATATTTCATTTCCCAACCCTCTTAAAAAATTTAGAATCATCATAGAATAACCAACCAAGGAGAGTACAAATGATGGTATTATCACAAAAGTGGACCTTATCAACATTAGGTGAATATATATGTGTGTGTGCGCGCGCGCGCGTGCACAAACCAATAATACACTTGTTTTCTTTTGTTATGTACTTTTTTAAAGTATTCACTAGATTTGTGCCTCTGCAGAATGTTTTAGATCATGCAACGAATTCAGTTTATTAATTGCAGGAGTGTGGTCTTCAGTTAGGCTACCAAAGAAAGTTGACAAAACTATTCACATATATGATACTCCATTCTAGGTTCAAATTTAGCACTGCCAAGTTCATTCTTGTAATTAGGATTTCCAGGGTTCAAGGCCAAAATTGATAAGCCAAGGATGAGAACACCAAAATTTACTTTCTGCCTGGACACTGATGAGCTAATATACTATAGTCACGTGCATCTTTGAAGGCGGTTTACTAACTTCTTTAATCTTTACCTGTATTCTCTCCAAGCTTCATTACCAGAAAAGGGAAATGTATAGAAATTAAAATAATAAACAAAAGAATATCAACTCATGCATAAGATTGGTTATATTAATGACGATTTAAGTACCCTACTTCAGTGTATGATATCAACAAAATACTACAACATGAATGCTTCAACAAACAAGTTAAGTAAGCAACTGCCATTTATTGCAACCAGAAAATTGAACCCAAAAAAATGTCAATAGCAATTGGTTCAAAATTACTTATGATCTGATGATTCAAATCTCATGAAAATGATGAAATCTATATCAAGTCAATAAATAATGGAAAACAATAATGAAATAATGGCGAAAAGTACCTTCTCCTAGACCTGATAGGTGATGGTGACAAACTGCGTCTTTTTGAACGCAGCTTCCTGCAGTACGCAACTGAATATGAAGAACTGCATAACCGAAAGGAGAGAGAGAGATTTGTATTGGTGTACCTTTTCTTTGAATCATCAGAAGCTTCATCACTTGAATTACTGGCATGACCACCCACTAAATTGTCCTTGCTATTTCTACCCCTACTGCCAACTGAAGAAGAACGCTGTCTCTTGTGCCTGCTTGAGTCCCGTTCAACTTTATGTCTCAATCTATCACCCTTTTCATCTTTCACTCGTTCTCTTTTCCTGTTACTATCTTCTTTGGCACTAGAACTCTTAACTCGATCAGATTCTTTTCTGTCATCCTTACTATTAACATGAATAGACTTTTTTCTAAAATCAGATTCCTTTGCCTTTTCCCCAGGTTTAACACCTTGCTCTTTCACTCTCTCCTTCGAACCATTCATTTCATTAGTCTTTTCCTTTCTTGCATGCCTTTCATCCCATCTCCTATGATCATTGGAATCCGAATGTTTCTCATCTACCTTTACCTTACCACTTTCTACCTGCTTTAAAAAGTCTTTACCAGCGGAACTCCTGTTACTTTCATGTCCATCTTTCTTGTCTGATTTGATTCTGGCTTCTTTACCTTGAGAATCATCCGTCATTGACCTTTTAATACTAACATTCCTACTAAGCAGTTCAGGATTCATAGAGGCCATCTCCCCAATAGTATCCTTCAACTCAAAAGCATTTGAGCCTCTCACCATCTTTCCACTGTCAACATTAATCTTATCTCCCCAGTTTCCAAAGACCCCCTTGACAGAAGATGGGGAGCCATCATTCTCAAGATCCAACTCTTTATCCACCCCAGTATCACTCAACCCAACATCTACAGCAATGTGATTATGTATGGGTCCACTTGGACGAGTTTTGAGATCACTCTCCATATTTGTTTGACCTCCACTGTGCCCCTCAGTTTCTGCTTGTGAACTGCCATTCTCAACTGCCTCAGCTATATCTTCTGAAAGCTTTTGAATGCTTGATTGCTGATGAGCAGCGCCTGTTTGCCTAGTTTTTGGCACATTGGAACTGTCAATTTCTTCAGCATCATCATCATCAGAGGCATAATTTGCAAGACCCAATACATCTCCAGGGGAGCTGGAACTAGATTTCCCACTAAAATCTTTTGCTTCAGTTTCCTTGGCTTTAACTGGAATTAGAACATTCGCAGAAGCCTTGGGAGTTGGAACCGATGGAGGAGATTGTACAACCTTATGATTTGAAGCATTACTGCTGTGGTCAACTGCAGCAAGGCAAAGGGATGCCATATAACAAGTTTAGGGAAATCACAACACAGTTTGAATGCTTCAGCTGTTACACAAATTAAAAAGTTAAGAAATATAATGTTTACCTTCAACAGTCAGATCATCTTCACTAAGAACTTTTGTTGCAATTTCATCAAACAACTCATCAGTAACCTGTTCAAAAATGTAAAACTTAGAACCACAACAATTAAAATAATACATGGCCATTCGTTTATAAGCAGTTACAACTTACAACCTTCAAAAGAACTTCAGTTAGGACACGCTTTATTTCCTGGTTGATTGCAGCTATCTTTGCTTCTTCCACATCATCCTACATAGAGAGCAAATAAGAGAAGACCTCGATTATGTATCCGAGAAAAGTTCAATTGAAACAAAGCCAGATGGAGTATGCACTAACAAACAACATCTCACCTAAAAAAAACATAATAATAATAATAAACTCATTTACCAAGAAAAGAATGTTGATTTTCCACAAAAGAGAATCACAAATAGTGGAAATGAAAATAGATCAGAATCAAGAAGGGAAATATTAAAAAAAAACCTCGTCGTCATCATCATCTTCAGTTGATCTAGAAGAATCAACGTTTTTGCTGTCTGTCCGATAACTTTTCCTTAGAGATTTATCAGTATTTTCGTCTCCAATGGGTTGAAAATGATCCTCCTCAGGATGTTCTTGAACAGAACTAGGGATGATAGTTTTTTTCTTGATTATTTCCTCTCTAAGCCAATTGGGTACTGAAGCCTGGAAAAATATTTCCAGGTTATGAAAGTCAATAGCAATTATGTGTTTGCTTAACCATAAATGCTCGTGTAGAAGCATGTTTACCTTTCTAGGTCGTTCAGAAACATTATAACCCCCATTTACATCACCAGGAAAGGCTGCCGTAAGATGAAGTGCAGCTCCTGCACCAAGACCAAAGGGTGCACCAACAGCTGGAATAGTTGGCCGAAAGCTTGGTCCAGGAATTCTCCCAAAGACTGGTGCAGCTTGTCCAGAAACCGGAGAAGATGTGGCAAAGGAAGGATCAAACTGTAAAAGGACGCAAGGATTAGCATTTTTACATCAAGGCTCTGTAAATGCAGGAAAATATACAGACAGAAGTAAGACCTGTTGCCCTGATGGGATTGGTGGAATTGGAGGATAGACCACCCCTGGTGCAACAGAAGAAGTCCAAGCATGAATAGAGGGGCCTGCAATAGGGTCCACGCTGCCTACAGGTCCTACTAGATTAGGATGAGAGTAGCTAGATTCTGGATGTGGATCATGGCCATGAGTAAACCTTGATGCAAATTCTAAGGGCCGATCACTTGGATCAATTAAGGATTCAACAGATTGATCGCCATATGTAAAATGAGGCTGTTCCATCGACGTTGATCTACCAATAGCAGGATGTGTCGGGTGCACATGAGCTGAAGATATGGGCAAAAAAGATGGCTTGTACAATTGCTCTTTTTGATCCCCAGCCTCCCCTTTACCTGCAATTAGAGTGCAAAGTAAAACAACTGAAAGATCCAGTAGCACCAGCAGCTTGAATCGACCACCAAACATCCCACTCCTCAGCACCTATGCAGAAAAAATTCCACCTTCTGCATAATTTTATGCACTAATAGAAACACAAGAATCTGGAATTCTATGAGACTATCAAATTTGCTACCAAACATCCACAATAACCAACCAACCTGAAATCATAAAATCCAGTAAAAAGTTTTCTGTCCTCCTCAACAACACAAATTTATATATTGTAAAATATAAAGATAATACAAGAAGGAACAAAGAGATTAAGCAATAAAATTCCCTAAAGGCCGAATTCATAGTAGTACCTGGTACATTTTGCAGTGCCACTGACACATGCAACAGTTATTCCAACCTCAAAAGGCCATAACAAAATTAGTATTTGATAACAGTCATATTTGCAGCAATTTGATTCTACCTTGAGGAATATGTATCAGTTACGCAACCAGGTGACACCATCCTCATATGCTTGTAATGTTGTAGACTATTAGCTAGTAAAGGATAAAAGTAACTATATAGAGAATTTTCAACCACAATGGAAAAAGCAACAGTCGGTTCAACACGACATATATTAGAAAGAAAGAAAAAAAAATCAAAAGCAGACAAATTATATGATACAAAAGAAAAATGTAACCTACAGTAGAGGAATGTAGGTGTAATCCACAAGAAACAACTTTGCCAGCCTCCTTAGTGATTGCTAGCTTGTTAGCCTTTTGAAGGATATGGAGGAAGGACAATCGAATCCAAAATTCCATCAAACACATACGCCACTCTGCAAGAATTTATCCTCACAGCTTTACCTATCTGGTAATTTTGAGGAAAGTCGCCTTCCACTAAAAGCATATTCACCAAGTAGGAGTTCAGGGATTACTTGGCTACGGAAAAATTCGATTCAGCTAGGGAAAATAAATAAAAAAAGTTCAAAAAAGACAAGAAAAACTATTAAAATAAACTTATTACAATTTTTCAACATATTTCTTGAGCCAATATGTTAAAAAATCGAGTTTAATTCACAACTTCTTTTAAACTATTTGATTTTAAAAAAAATGTTGCGATTTAATCATGCATTAAACATTTGATGAAAAATTAGGATCAAATCAAGACTTTGTCAAAAAAAAAAAAGTCACAGAATTTTGTGACTGTGACTAAGAGAACATCAGATAGAGAATCAACATATGGGCTCCTTGCTCCATCATGTTAGTATTTGAACAGTATAAATAGTGAAAACAACTTAACTCTCTCCACTGCCATCCACAATTATCCCACTGAGCAGCCATAAGATTTCCATTTCCCATAAAGTCATAAGTTTCTATAACATAGTGGGAGATGTCATCTACCTCTCAACGGTCTTAGAGACACATTCTTCATGTTCTGCAACTGATGAAGAAATTTCATAGACAATTTGTATAGGCTAAACGTGACATGATACCAGGACACTATAAATCATAAAGCTTCGCAAAATATTGATGATGAGTACTTTACCATAGTTTCCTTAGATTGCAATGAGCCAATGCCATACAATAGAGATATGCTTTTACCAACAAATCGAATAAAGAAAGTCTATACATAATATGTGTATGTGTGAATCTTTTGTAAGTATAAAAACTAGTATTGTGGATCCTGAAATGCCACAAATGATAATTCACTTCCAATCAGAAACCAATTTGAGCATATTTTGGTACTAGGTTCAATATGTACACACTTTCTTCCCTCGTTCAACGGTTCAAGTAACTCCAATTAATTATGATCCGAGATGGAAGAAAAGACACCACTACCAAGGCCAACTAGGAAAAATAATGAAGCAAGGGAATGTGTCTCCTAAAGAGACATCTAACAAATCCCAATATGAAAGAAAAAAGATAGATAAACAAGAGAGTGGGGGTGGGGAGGTGTTGAATATTTATAACTACGTTGTTTTCATTTAGAGAGGGTTTTTTTTCTTTTTTTATAACTATTTCATTTTTTAACGGTAGGGAACTTGCCCCACCACATCTTGTGCGGCATTTATACTATATGAACTGTGCCATTGGTAACAAGCACGACAAAAAATTTAACAAAAAGATGTCTAAATTATTTCCATCTAACAGCCATCACATAATCTGATAGAGCAATAGTGGGTGATGTCTCACAAAGTCGGGGTTCGGGAATAATTCAGCAATGGTCAAGTACGGAAAAATTCAAAAAAATCTAGGAAAATACGGGAAAACTTCGGGAAAAAAACGGAGAAAAAATTTATAATTATAAAAGTTAGTAACGATACTAATTAATATATCTAACAATTTCGTGAGATAATGTACAAAAAGAGTAACTATAATCAACAATAATAAGTTCATAACATCATTTTAGCATCAAATTCATTCCATCAAGGCATTAAATTTCATTAAAACATCAATTATCAAGATTAAAAACAAGACTAAAATACGTATATTAATAAAACCACTCATTTATATTCATCAATCCCTTTAAAAAGCATCAAAGTCGTCAATATCTGTATAATCTTCATTCCCAAAAAATTTCAAGATTATCAGTTTTTTTTTCATATTATTTGTTTTAAACGTGTTTTTTTTTCTTATTATTCGTTTTAAACGAGTTTAAAACTATAATACGTGTTTTATTCAAACTACGGCAAGGTATTAATGCGCGTTTTAAACGGGCTTTTAAAAAAAAAAAATGCAGTTTTTTGTGACTATGGTGCCAGTAGAATAATCCCTGTATATGGGAGTCGCTTGGAAAAATCCCAGCTTTGGTAGCAAAAAGACAAAAACCTGAGGCCAATATGCTGCACTGGATTCAAGGTACAGCTTCAGGCCTGGAAACAGGACAATAGATTTGAAGTGCCTCAAAAAAATGACAACAAAGAAGTATGGGAGAGTTTGATCATTTAGCTCCCCATCTTGACTAATGCACAGGATTTTCTTCGCTACCATGGTGTTTATTCTCAATACTTCAGTTAATAATTTTTTACTGACAATATTATTCTAAAAGTGTAATTCATGCACAGATGCAATGCACCATCCTTCCACTTTGTGATAGGTTCAATGGTTAAAATTATGCAAGAGGAAGCAGCAGATTAGTTCATCTAAGCTGCAGTGACAAAGTATACTTAGCATCCATTAACAGAAAAGTAGAACTAGGATTTTAAATTCTCAATTTTGGTAACAAAATGCTTCTATGCATATAAATTGATAAGTGACGTCTCTTTACTTTCATTGCAAGCCAACTTAAAGGGATTCCAGACCGTGGTTCAAATATCAGCTGAAGAGCCATGATAGGAGAACGTAAGGAACTAAAGATGAAAGGAATGATTATTTGAATCAAGAAAAAAATGTAGCTACACATTCAATTTGGATATATATGCAGATGAAAAGGTCTATTTTTATTAATAACAGGAATTTTATTAAGAATGAAATGCAGATCCAAATGGCCTAAAACTCATAAATAGTATAAAATTGAATCTTGACAAAAGCCCCATAAAAAGGTCCAAACTCGAATCAATTAACTAGATATGCCAGTGGCTGTGAGTCTGGCACAATGCAGGGATGCAATTAATAAGCATAACTAGTTCTATAGCAGCAGTTCTTGAGTACAAGCTTCACATGCAAATTCAATTGCTAAGTAAAGCATTACCTGTAACAGAAGAATAACTAGAAGGTACCTCCTGCTGATAAACGGATGAGCTCGCAGGAACACTTTCGTGACGAGGATATACAGGATTTGAATCTGCAGCCAAAACTCCATCTCTAGCAATATAAGATAAATGCCCATCTGAAACATAAGAGGATGGTCCAGAGCTGAAGGATGTGGACTCCTGCAGATGATTTACTGGTGATCTGTGAGGATTTGCAGCAGAAGCTAGGAACTGTTGATGACTAGGTGTAGGAAGTGATGATTGACGAACATCTGTGTAATGAGGATCGACAGTTTGTTGATACTGATCATGATATACAAGATTGTGCTCTTCTGGTCTGTCAACGGGTGCAAACTGTGACAGCGGATGCTGATTTTCAATTGCTACTTTAGCGGAGGCCCATGCTCTAGCCCTGGCAGCCCAATCTTCCTCATTGTTATGGGGAATGTTTCTATCTGCCGTAATAGAGACAATTACCAATCAAAGCAATATATTAGCAGAATATCAAAGGCAGGCTCAGAAAAAATGCAGTACTATCTGTAAGAATTAAGAAAAGAAAACCCATTAAAACATACAAGATAAAAAGTACAGCTCAGATGAACAAGTTTGCAAATATCTATTAGTCCAAGTTGACTAGGTAGACAGATTGCATCTTTCTTTTCTCTTCAACAATGTTGTGTGGTTGACTGGCTGTTTAGCCACTTTCGAATCTGAGATCCATAATTTTCACTCAAGGCCCAACAGAATTCATTTGGCAGATCCCTGATGCTCAAATCTTGCAAAAAATAATAAATAAATAAAAACTTTGCCAATAAATGGAAGGCACAAGCATTTTTCAAAGACCTTAGTAAGCTCTAGTCTTAATTTCCTCCCAACACTATAAATTTTTATCAGTAAGAGTAAACCGGACAACTTATTCCTTATCCATCAATATAAAAAGCCAAAAGGCAGGTAGCTGCACCCCGACCATCATCCAATATGCTTCACCAAACCATCCCCAGGCTATGGTTTATATCAATGACAGCATTAGTAGAGAGAGTGAGAGAATGACCAGGCTAACTACAGGGGAAACAAAAGTGTCTAGCAAAAAACATGTATTCAACAAGGAACTTCTTTTTTAATAAACTTGTGCTCATGAATCTGATAGGAAAGATTTTATGTAATAGCTCATTTATTTTGACAAATCTGGGGTTAGACATCGCGCAATCAATTGAGCATGTCAACGTGACAATCAGATGAGTACCTGATTCACCTATTCTCTTATGTTCTGTTACTGTTGTGTTTATTTCAATAACAATTGATGACCATCTAGAGATATTTTAATAGATATTCAATCTTTATATTTTTCCTACTATATCAATATTCTCACATATTATCAACGTATCTATATAGTTTTCTTCACGTGTCAGGTTCTCTGGGGGGGCAAGTTAGACAACTCATGTATGTGCCCAGTACAAACAACTCATGTGCGTTATTGAAATTATACAATCAAAGTATAGGTACAGACTACAGAAGTACTCTAAAGTCTAATCAAAGCATAGATACAGAAGTATTAAATAATTCTATAATAGTTTTCCCAATAATTCTTCTCCAGGTTCATATTTTGTTAACAAATATGTACCCCCAAAACACCAAGCAATAATTCTTCTCTAGGTGATATTCGCATGCTCGCCTAAAAGGGCAATCAAGTGCAAATCCCAAAGTACAAGCTCTATGTCATGAAATCACTCCTCATAGAGAGTCCTCCACAATGAAGGTTGATTTTCAAAATGAAGTCAGATGGCTGATGAAGGAGGCCTCATTGCCGTGAACCTCAGCTCGGAGATCTAGAACAATACCATCTACTTGAATTCTCCATCCTTTCTCTCACATATATTGAGAAGGAAACTCTCAAGGTACGACAATGCAATCAACGCGCGTAATTCTATACAACCTGGAAACAATTAGTGTTTCATGCAGCTGTATCACCTATGGACAGCTTTACTTTTTCCTTTAATGAAAATTGAGAGGTACCTTTTTCAGGAACCACTATGGGGAGGGGGGGGGGGAAGAGGCCACCAGAAAGCTAGGTCCAGAGTTGAATCTCCATGACATAATAAATTAATACCCCTTAAATATAACAAGCACCATTTTGTTAAGGAACTTATGGGCCTTAAATAAATCATAAAGTTGAGAGAAAGTTCTCCAGAAAGTTACATAGAGAAATAGAATTAGCTAACTCTTCTTATGCTTCACGTGTAAAACAAGTAAAATATATTTATACAAAAAGGGTCAAAAAGGATTCAATAACCAGAAATCTACTCAGATATTGGTTTAAGTCACAGGAAAGATATGGCAAGTTGGCAACAAGTAAACACTACAAAGGGAGGAAAAATGATGGCATCTACTTTTAGATGTTGCCGGGGGGGGGGGAACCCCAATGAATGGCGAAGTAATAAGTTGCATATTCACAACTAACCTGGGTATTCCCAACCTTGGTGATGGGCCCAATTTGGATTGCCCCATGCCTAGAAAAAACTCAAAAGTTAGTCGATAGATAACGCATATAATGGAAAAGGCCTAATTCTGCATCACTTTGTTATACACCATCCAGTTTCAGGGAATTTAGAATAAGAACCAAAGCACTACCTATTGTGCTGGTCTCCAAAAAACAGAATAAAAGTAGCACAACAAATATTGATCCCATTTATTGCTAACGAGAAAAATATACATATACAATGCTCTATGAAATAGAGAGATGCTTGACATGAATTTTACTAGGTAAGGGTCTATATAGGCTCAATAAATGAATACACTTCCAATATATTAAAAGAGTCCATACTGTCACTATTACAGTATCACTACTCTAGATGTCTACCTCATATTTCAAGGAGAAAAAACAATTTTAAAGGAGATATCTTGAGCAGAAACAAACAACCTCAAAATCTTTGCTACAAGTGCATACAAGAGTTTCAAGACAAAAAAATGGCCAAGTTATCATGAAATCTGTCATACCCGATGCCTTAACTCGACATCCATTAGCACCCATGACGATTACAACCAAAGTAGAAGCTTAAGCATTCGCTCATAGGAAAACTGAACATCAAATGGAAAACATAAGTTTTGCACTTAAAAGCTTAAATTTGATTTGAAATAGATGGTGCAATCTAAAGGTATCCTCCTGTCCCATGCAGGAGAGAAATCCAAAGCCGGAAAAGAAAAAACCTCATTGTGGATTAAAGAGTCTTGATAAATAAAAAAATCAGGGGCCTTGTTGGAATTGAATGCAACCAATGGGATTTAATGGGCTGGTTCTAGGTCAGTGGAACCTTGCAGGCTTGCGACACAAATTACAATCGATATATTAGACCTGGTAAGAAGTGTGCACGTCTTCTTTCAGAATACTCTACAATCTTCATAATGATAACATAAGAATGGACCATTACAATTTTACAATCATTTCCCACGGGGTGAGAGTTTGAGACCATGTGTTCTACAAATTGGGTATGGAGGCACCATCACCTATATATCTTGCATGAATCCACATATTTGAGGTTTGACCCAGTTTCTTCGCTGACAACTTCCAAATGTTACTGATCTGCATCATTATGTTTTAATGTTTGATTTGATACCAACCATCTCTATATTATGTATTTCCAATCTAAATTATATATAACTATTCATAATACTAGTACCCGGCCCTATAATTTAAGCCTTTCTCAGAGATTCCTTTTTCTTTACGTTGGGTTCAATATTTTACTATATTTTGGATTTCCTTGTGGCCAAAACAACCAATAACAAACTCCGTGTAACCATCCACCAAGGACTCATTATAGCTAACTCCACAACGATCAAAAGAGAATTAGAGCTAACTCATTGTTATTGAAACAGATTGAGATGAGAGATCAAGCAATCCTCAAAACAAATTACAATTACCCATCATTCTCCTTGAAAATATAATCAGTGCTTTTTTATGCTTATCAATGCAACCTCAAAAGAACTCATCAGCAAAGGAATATGAGCAAAGATTGTATTTCATTTTATTTTTCACATGATCCCAACAATCATTTTGCATATCATAGAGGAAAAGATGAGTAACTTGTACTTCACTTTCAACGATAACAGTTAAAAATGAGATATATTACAATGTAATATGGGAATCGTAAGCCTCTGTGTAAAATTCCATATCTTTGGTGAAGGAAATGTAATAACAGTGGAACAAGGAACCATAAATGACAGCAAAAGATGTCAGTGAGACCTGATTACAATGCCAATCTGAAGGCGGAAAAAGAATATGAATATTATACTTATATATAATTCCAAATCCAGCGGTTCCTGACACTATGGATGATATACCAAAGCCTTGGCAATTGAAATTCAACCTTGAAAGTAAGGAGGGGAAAATAAAGAATTCGAGAACATCTTATATATAGGATACCAAACCCTAGCTCCAGATAGTACAGAAGTAAATATAGAATTATGCGGAAAACTGATTCCGCTTTGCAATTCAGATTTCAGACACCAAGTTCGTAAAAGGGAAAATGAAATTCGAAATGAAAATCATAAAATTGAAGAAAAAACTCTAAAAATGTGAAGATCCAAATGAAGAATCAAAGTAATATTAAAGTGATAGAAAGGACCTGATTGGGCTGGGGATAAGCTTGAGACAGCTGAGGAGGATGAGAATGATATTGGGGAGGAGGCATATGGGGGCGAGGAGGGGGAGGGTATGCAGGATAAGATGGGATGGGGTTTTGGTGGGGTGTAGGATAAGCAGGAGGGGGAAGAATGTGATGATGATCGGAGTGGCGAACCCACTGCGACTGCGTCTGCGTCTGCGTCTGCGTCTGCGACTGCGACGGATGGTACTGAAACTGCCCTGAATACCACGCCCCTTGAGGCGGTGGCTGCTGGTGGTATTGGTATTGAGGATCCCCCATGGGCGGCTGTGGAGTTGGAGGTGGTACCTGTTAATTAGACTGGTTAAGTGCGTCCTTCTCAATAACTTCTCCTTATCTCCTCTTATGATTTATTAGGAATTAGGATTGGAAATTGCTTAACTTAAAACGACGATACGCCGTCCTGGTCCACGCCCCACTTTTTAATACTAATCAACTGTGGTTAATATTCACTCATCCCCGGTCACTCCTGAAATTAAGTAAAAATAAATAAAAATCTTAATTTTAATTTAGTTAAACTTTTAATCAGGATTAAAAAGGTGTTAAAAGGGATACGAGGACACGGTGGTACGTTAGATAATGTATTGAAGGATACGCTCATCACTACTTTTAAGATTTGGCAAAAGATTGGCTCTAAGCTCGGGCATCACAAATCATGGGGCATGAGGTGTTTAAAATGGAGGAGATATCAATTGGGAAGAAGTCAAAATCATTGGGAGAAAATTAAATGACTTCTCCCTCAAATTATCGTAAGGTGTCGCATGATTTGTAGATGCCCGAGCACGCCCAGATCGGGCATCCATCGGAGCCAATCTTTTCCCTTAGGATTTACTCTGCCTAGGCTCTCCTATTGGCTGGGTGTCTCTTTTTACTTTCTTAACTGTAATTGCAATAAAATCAAATGATAAAATTTAATCTATTAAAACTATTTAACCAAAGTTAAAGGGTGTTACCGGTTAGTCCAAAGTATTTTAACTCTGCATCCAGCCTGAGTAAATCTGGACCTCCCACCTCTATACTCGGTATAAGGTGACTTGAAGGGAACTATTTTTGGGAGACGACAGTTTTTGTTTCCTTAATATAATGACGGAACTAGAGCTCCTAAAAAAGGCAATTTGGCAAATGCCGAGTATTATATTCGGGACATAGACTCGTTGCCTAATGTGTTTTACTAAGGAAGTAATAGCAGGTATGTCATATGTGCGCTGTTGGGCGATGTGCGCACACCTTCTTAACTTGTCATTATTATTATTATTATTATTTTTATTTTTATTTTTTTTTTGACATCTATTAACTGTGGTTAAAATTCACTTAAACTAAGTTTAAAGGTTAAATAATTTAATCAGGATTTTAATAAAAATTAACCACATGTGAGTGAATCATATAACCAAGACTTTCTTATTACTTTTTTTTTTCTAGAAATGAAGGTTAAATTATTTAACAATAAGAATTAGTAAATTTAACCATTAGTTACCATGTGGTCAGCTGGGGAGGTGTGCGCATATTGCCCAGCGAAACGCGTACATACTTGTTATCACTTCCTTAGTTAAATACCTGTTCACACTTAGTACTCAGGCAGTCAGGCATCCGGTAGAGGAAATCCATTGCCCCTAAAATATGTCTTTTCTGTACCTTAAGATTGTAAAAATAAAATATAGATATTAAATATAAGAATTTTATTTTGTAAATTCATTGTATTAGAAAACTAGTTTGAACGTAGGCTCGTGGTTTATGTACCAGTCTCAAATTATAATCTAGTTTGTAATTAAAAGTTTTAAACATTAGAGAAAAATAAAAATTTCAACTTAATTGGCAAGTTACCAAACTAATCCTAATGCCTATATTTGAGGAAGAGAGGATATTACAATGTACGCACATGCATTATGCATGTAAAAAAAGTGGGAATTTTTTTTTAAAAAAAATCAACTTAGTTGTCAAATGACCAAACTAACCCTAATGCCATATATTTGAGAAAGGAAGTGATACTAGCATTATCCAAGAAATGATATTACATTAATGTACTTGCATGCGTGTTTAAAAAAAGAGCTTGGGATTAATTTGGCAAATGACCCTTTTTGTGTGTGATAATGTCATTTATTTGAGGAGGCAAATTATCACCTCCTCTTCGGTGATGCGAGGAGGGGCATTTGGGCTCCCCTTTTCTTGGCACATTCATTCTTTTAACTCCCTTTTAATTGTGGTAAAGATTCACTTACCCCTAAGTTAACCCGTATACGCTTGGCTTTTAGGAAAAATAAATTAACCACGGAAGCTGAAAAAAAAATTAACCAGAGCTCATGGCAGGTTGAAGGGGATTTGTGAGAGAAAAGAGCAATAGTTCGTTACAGGGAGAACCATTGCTTATAGGATCCCACGCGTGGAGAGAGCACCCCTCCTATATCCGACGAGCTCAAGTGGTTCTTAAGAAAGGAGAGTGCTAACCCCACTCTCCTATTTTATTTTATTTTGACAAACGTGGGTATCTTGAGCCTTAAAGACTAATACTAGTCCCAAGTGCTATTAAAGACTACCCTCACCCCATACAACCAATATCGAGGGGAGCCTTGGAATCGACCTTGAGACCTCCAGGTTTACAGTTCATCCTTTAGCCACTGGGCTACACCCCGGGGTTCACTCTTCTTCTATTGCACTCTAGAAAAAAAACAATTTTGTGCACACATTTTTAAGCTTTTTTTTAAGAACTGTGATTCCACTCCTCGAAATTTAGGTGGGAAACTTTGCTTTTTTAAAAAAATGTATATAAACAAAAATAACAATTCATGATGCATGTTATAGGATTTGATTTGGTTCTTTTTACCGTGGTGGACTACTTGATGCGACCATCCTCTTTCGTCTGGTTTTGGAACCAGTAATACAGCACAAGAGTGGAAGTGTGGAACGACCAAATTAATTTTAATGTTAATGTTATTATCTTGATTAATTTGTACCTTTTAAAACCGCATACATGGGTCAAATAGATATGTTTGAGTTGAGGTACCTTCCAAATTAAAAAATATTTGATTTAAGGTGTCTACCAAAAGAGAGAGACAAGTGGGTTTAAGTTGATATCATAAGACGAGAGAGAGAGTGGCGAGAAGAAAAGGGATAAATTTTTAGAGTTCTGATTAGAGGACCCTAAGGTCCTCTTTCATAATGATCACACCAATCAAAATTCAACACAATTGGAAATTGAAATATATTTAAAAATAAAACAATAGTTTCACTGTCACATGTCAATTTGCAATTAAGTGATCAATTTGGAAAAGGACCCTTTGATCTGTTTTCTATTTTTCAAATTTTTAGGTCGTGTTATCATATAGTATTGGATCTGTTTTGAGTGTGCAAGTTGGCGCAAATCTTGTGTGTCCCAACCAATATACAAGGTAAAAGGGGTTTTTTTTCAATACCCATAAGGTATCTAAACATACAATGCCTTTAGATACGAACCGTCCAATCTAAAGATGGACGGTTTGGATATATTCATATGAAGACACACTTATCCCTTAATTTTTGCTTGGTTCTTTGATTTTTCACATTGTTCTTGTGACCTGTTACTGTCAGTAACCAATTAGAATCGTGGCCATATGAGCGGCCACGATTCTAAAGTACTTAAGCTTTCCATACACTAGGGGGGTATTGAAGTGCTACTCAAATAAAAGTATAAGTTGTCAAGAGCGAAATCATCTCATTGTATAAGAGTGCTTTTACCAATATACACACAAAATATACTTGTTTTGCTTGTGTCATAGTGTGTAGCCTTATATTTGGGTGATAAGGAATTCACTCCATTGACTATTTCAGTGTGTTGGTTGAGATGTATGCCATTTGCCCCGCTCCCAATGCTAAGAATATAACCTTCTAACCATTGAATAGTTACTAACGCAAAATGGACTCAATTTTTTCAAAAAAAAGAAAAAACAAGAGATAGAAAGAGGTAGAGAATTTTTCCTTGTTAGTATAATATACATATGGGTCTACGTTAAACATTTATCCCAAAATTAAAGAGAATTTTTCTAACAAATCTCTTTTTTTAACTTAGTTGATTTCAGATACTTTGGTTAATAAGATTTGTTTTTATTTTTTTGTAAACGCAAGATGTCCCTAACCCTTTGGGTCAAGACTAATCCCTGAGGGTGCAACGAGAGCCTGCAACCTACCACACCACCAGGTAAGTCTGAGAAAATATCGTGCAAGACTAGCCCCAAAGAGAGAGTGAGAAGTCGAACCTAGGACCTTCCATTTCATGAGGCGTAAGTCCTGAAACCACTAGTCCACCCCTTCAGGGTTAATAAGATTTGTTTGCATACACGTATTTTAATTCTCTTAATGCATGGCTTCGCTGACTACCAAATATGCCCTTCAACGATATCGAAATGACAAAAGTAGCTACAATTAACAGAACAAGGATAAGCTGACACCTGGCCACCACCTGAAGGATAAGACCTAAGATATGACCTACACCACCAAATACCCACCAGATTCGATTATTTTAAACTCCCCCGATCAACGGAATATGTTGTACGCTGCTATATATGCCTTAGTGTGCAACATGTCCCAGTCAATCCAAAGGAATAGAAGCCGAAAAATTGGAGGGGCAGAGCACATAAAAGAAAAGGGAAGGCGCCAAGGAGGCGGTAGTGGTACCGTGACGTATCCAAAAGCAAGCAAACATTGACAATAGAAAATCACTTTTCCTTTCGAGGCTCTTTGAGACCAACGACTTATTGCTTTCATAAAACTCCCTAAACGATAATAACTTCCCTTTGATATCCTCGCTGATCTCTCTCTTATTAGTTACTTTATTGAGGAAAGCTAAGATATGGAAGAAATGAATTCTGGGTCGGAGAAGGAGCAACAATATCACAACTGGCCGGCGATGTCGCCGGAGATAGTAGAGATAGGAGAGAATAGTAACAGCGTTACAAGCAGCAGTATAGATGGAGCTAAGGACGTTTATGTTGCTGTAGGAAAAGACGATTTTGAAGTCCTGAAATGGGCACTTGAGCATGCTCTTCTCCCTGGAACTCGAATTTTCCTCGTCCATGTCTTCGCTTCCATCGATTTCATCCCTACTCCTGGTGAGCGTCAGATTCATTTTATTTTTATTTAACTGAACTAAACTAGAACAGTACATCTTAGTAACGATGTCTATTAATATTTGCATAACGAGATGTGGTGTTATTGATGGAAGTTGGAAGGATATCAAGGAACCAAGTGAGCCGAGAACAGGTTAAGACTTACATGAGGGAAGAGAATACCAGGAGAAGGAACCTCTTGCAGAAGTACATTAGCTTGTGCACCGATGCCAAGGTGGGCTCTCATGTGATTCAATTCCGAGATCATAAAAGACGTCAGTAGGAATAATAAGGAGTGTTTGGCTGTGTTACAGGTGGTAGTGGACACGATGCTTATCGAAAGCAATCTGACTGCCAAAGCAATTCTGGACCTCATTCCAGTCCTTAACATTACCACCCTCGTCATGGGAACCAAACGTTCCCCCTCCTCCAGGTCCCCTTGCCTTTCTCTTCCTCGTGAGCGCAGCATCCTCTTTGTCGACAGTGTCCTGAACTCCTGATATAGGAAGGGATGCTAAAAGAGACTAATCTATTGATAGTTGGATTGTCTTTGCAGGCAATCGAGGAAGGGACTGCGAAAAAGTGAATTTGTCCAGAAGCATGCGCCAGATTTTTGCGAGGTCACCATTGTTTTTGATGGCAAAAGAGTTGTCGAAAGCCAACAAAAAACAGGACTGGAACCTTCTTCCTCGGCATCAAGTGGCCGGAGACAGGCAATAACTCCACTTCTTGAAAGGAACTTCTTTGAGTGTGGGTGCTTTCCAGGAAAATTCAATTGAAATTTGAAAGTGAGGTGTTTATTGGATCTGTGTCTTACACCACATTGTGTCAGATATTAGCATTGTAAACACCTAGAAATGAATTATCATAACATAGAATAAAAGAGGAAAATATATCATACAACAAGAGAAGAGGTCTTTATCTTTCTCTCTCAGAGAAGGACAAAGACCCCCCTGGCTATCTTACCTTCCGTCAGATCATCCAATGCATTTAAATAGGCAAGCCAAGGCTTCAGAATCCCAACAAATCAACCATATGTTTTTGAGCTCAATGTGGCCCTTTATGTTATTCTTTCATAGCTTTTAGGTCGTTGATGTTGATCACAATTCTTCCTGCCATGATTGCCAAGACTGTGAAATGATAACAGCCCATGATGTCTGCTATATGTTTTTTTTTCTTGCAATGCCCATTTACACTGGGTCAGAAAAGGCCTAACATCTGTTGCAGTGAAGAAAATGCAATTATGGATCAATCTCCCATTGCTTACATGGGGTGGACCATGTCGTCTTTGGTCGCAAGGTGTGACTCTTTCCTGAAGAGGGTATTAAATCAGAATCCCCTGACCGATAAAACTTAATCTGTAATTCCATAATGTGCTTCACAAGGATCTACTTAGTTAAAAAATTATGGGTATTTTCAAAATCACGGGTTCCCTAAGTCATCCTTATCTCAGCGTAAGGAGCAATAAAGATAAACAAGGAGCTCCTTTATGAGGGAAAGTAGCTCAAGGTTGTGTGACAACTTGTTGCAGAACCTTTGACTCGAACAGAACGTATTTAATGTATGAAAACCTCATTAGAATAATTGTCCATTCATGTAACTTTAATAAGCATGACAAAAATATAGGATTTCTCCTTGAAAGCAAAGTTGCATTGATGTAGGACGAAGGAAGAATGATACTAGATTATAATAAAGGAAATAAGAAGTTTAAAGAGAAATGAAATAAGAAGAAAGAAAGAAGAGAAGTAGAGTCTCACTACTTCTATGGAATACCTAGGATTGGAGTCTCACCAATTTAGGCATCCGAAGATGGAGTCACACCACTAATGCAAGGAGTCGCACCTTACTTAAAGAAGAACTTTCATTCACTTCAATTCTACCATGCTTACATTGTCATAGGGTCTTCTATTAATAGGCATTAATAGAACATTCTACATAAAAGCTAAGACATTAAGGTTCTAGAACCAACTAAGAACTCTTGGACTTTCTAGACCCTTAGGCTTTGTAGAATATTCTAAATGACTCTTGACTATCTAAAGAATATTAAAGACTCTTAACTTTCTAGAAAACTCTTTAGACTTGACTTTCTAAAAAATTCTTGACATTTTAGAAATTCCTTAATAACTTTTTTGACTTTCTAAAGTATTCTATCAACTTCCAAAAAGAGTCTTGGTCTTTCTAGAAGACCCCTTTAATGCATGGTTGGATTTTCAGATTTGTGGGTCTATTTTATTGGCTTTATGGATTGTCATGAGTTTTCTTGGGCCTACGGTTGTACACTTTGAGGTCCACTGGCCTGTCTTCATCATGCATACTTTTTACACTCAATTTGCATATGAAACTCTAATTAAATATTTATCTTTAGAGGGCCAGTAAGAAATGCTAGCAAGGAAGTGCTAGACAATTCTAGCGTAGATATTTAGGACTAACAAAACTCATACCTTTACATAAAAAAGTTAGAATATAACTCAAACGTTGAACAAAGGAGAAGGATGAAAGTACTGTTCTTCTACCACTCTGTAGCCCCATCTTCAATATCATGACACCAAACAGAACTTCAACGATGTAGAATAAATTTATTCGGTTAACTGGTGGCAGACCCTAAAAATAAGGGTAGTAAATAGCAGTTGAATTAAGTAATGTTCTATTCTACCACTCCTTAGCCCCATCTTTGATATCCTTTCCATTATCTCCAAATACAATAGAGCATTAGGTAGATAGATGCATCTGATCTTTTGCTACAATGAGCATGCAAAATTTTATGCATATTTGAGTATGAGTTCACCGACACAGAAAAACAACTTCCAGTTGGACGCATAACATAAAAGAGCAGTGAAAATGTAAGAATTAAAATAACAGCAACTTCATTATTCATTTTAAATTTTAATACAGTTCTCAGCGGTGTTTATCATGCCTAGCGAAAAGAAAGATTAGTTACATGCGGCTATGGAGGAATTACAAATTCTGATCTCCTTGCCATGTAAAAAAAGGTTCAAGCTCAATAGACATAAGGCCATGGAAACAGGTACATAAGAACTCAATTACAAGAATTAAAAGAAATCAATCTCTAAATAATTACCTGAAGGTTTCACATCGACCCCCGGCACCTGTTCATTCTGTGGTGCCTTTGGCACTTCCATCTTTGATGGGACGTCCATCATGAACGGCTTCGGCACATCTGGTGGACTAGTGCACCGGATAAGTGCCCAATTCACACTCTGAAAGAATGGATGTTGCTTAACTTCTGTAGCCCCACGCCTATATGCAAGGCGATGCTGTGGCTCTTTCACAAGCAAACCTCTGATCAAGTCCCTTGCAGCAAAGCTCACGGTAGGTGAGTCTGGAAATCTTAGGGGTTGTCCTACCACGTTGAAAAGGGTAGCACGATTTCCTGACCCTTTGAACGGAGTCTTCCCGAACAAAAGCTCATAGAGAAAGATCCCGAATGTCCACCAATCTACAGCACTACCATGGCCTTCACCTTTGATGATCTCAGGGGCTAAGTACTCATGTGTACCCACAAATGACATAGATCGAGCACTAGTAGGTTCTGCAATGAGCTCTGGAAGTGGGCTCACTTGATGATAGACTTCGTTTTTTGTTTTGGCTTTTCTTTCTTTCTTGGGCTTGCTTGATAAGAAGCGTAATGTAAAACATGTCGGTTGTATACAAGATGGCTGGATTACACAAGTTGGCTCGAGGCAAGCAGGCTGGACGCAGTACGCGGAGTTCTTCTTTGATGAATCCATGACTGTGTTAGAGGACCTCACTAGTGTTGGGCAGACCACACACCTTAGAGAGAGGTCAAAATCTGAGAGCATTATATGCCCATCATCACGCACTAAAACATTCTCCGGTTTAAGGTCTCTGTAAATGATCCCAAGCATGTGTAGGTACTCCAAAGCAAGGAGAACCTCTGCCACATAAAATCTGCACCATTACTCCAGATGTTAATCCACTGAAATCAAAGCCAGTAATACCTCTTCTACTTGATTCCATAGAAATCCAAATGTCAATTTGAATATGGCACCAACTTTTAGACTTTCAGTCGAATTGCTATAAAATTATATCATCAATATTATTTGTAAATTGTGATACGTAGAAGTTGTACACGTCATGATGAGTTCAGGACAGGGTGAGCTAATAAATTTATAAATGTCTCTCTTTCCTTTCATAATACACATTATGTAATGGCCATTGTATGCATTCATCATACGTATGTATTGTACCCACAATGCATAACTCCATGCTTTATGGTTTTACTTGCTTTATAGGGTCTAAATGAAAATGCATGGTATTGACGAAAGAATCATGCGGATTTAGGGGCAGCCTCCTCTCTATTAAACCAGAAAAAAAAGGGGGAGGGGGAGGGGGCGGGGGTAAAGGTTCCCAGTCAAGTTCACTTTCAAACTAAAACGTCCAAACAGGATTCACCTTAAACTGACAGAAAGACTCAAAATGTATCAGGAAGCCAAGAAAATGAGCTGTTTGTCCCCAAAAGATAGGGGTTTAAATATCAGAGAACTTAGGAAGATGGATTGTTGGTTAAGTTATTATAATGATCTGACATAGAAAATAGGAGAAGAAGAGGCGGAGTGGGGGATGGATCCGTGGAGGTCATTCTTGGTCAGCAGGAAGCTTGCAGAAATTATGGGCCATGGTGTTGAAGTAAAAAGGCTTGTGAAGAGTTGGTAGGAGTTTTATATAAAAAGTGGGTGCAGCAGATAAAATTTGAGAATATGTGGGGTGTGCGAGTAGAAGTCCCATAGCTCTTTCTACATGTCGCCTAAGATAATACCTGAAAAAAAGGAGTGTGAGTTTGTGTTTTCAACCATGAGGAATTATATATTAAGATTTAAAGGGGTAACCCCCATATACAATGCCTGGTAGATAGAACTGCAATCTAATAAGCAGGCTTCCCAATAGCTACCTAAGGTTATACAAAATAATCCCAGTTGCTGCCATAAATTATAGCATCCCAACTAGAGAAGAAATCAGATGGATTGATTCCATGGAAATCTTTAATTATGGAGGGCCTATAAAATAAAATCGTCTTTGTTATAACTAGTTCGACAAATCTAGAGAAATAAGAAAAACAAGAAACCAAGCAATCGCACAAAAGAGCCAAAATATAAGTGGTTCAGCAAGGTGCCTACGTCCACGGGAGAAAACGGCGGCAAGAAATCCACTAAGAACACGGGAGAAAAACAGTGTACACAAGCTCTCTCTAAAAACCCTCGTCTGAAACCGTCGAAAAAACCCTTTATATATCTAGGGTTACAACGAGAAGACAAAACGGGTCAAAAATACGGGTCAAAATTTCGGCCGGGGGCGAAGCCCACACATTGCCTATTAATCGGGTCACTCGGGTCGCACACCGGGTCATCAAGGATCCGGGTAAGATCCATACCAACTTCCCAACAAAACCCATATCCAGAATTTGAGCCAAAACTCAGTCTTTTCTTTTTATTCTAGCTACTACAAACTATTTGAAACCATAGCCATCTTCAGATAGTCAGTAGTTTTCTGTCTAGTGTTTTGGAGGAACACAAAAGAAGAATAACTGGAGACTTGTTTGGAAATTTTAAAAATGTTTAACAAAGCTTTGTATCCCTAACAAGGGGAAGAATATCAAGGTCAGAAGTGGGGATCAAATAGGGCTGTTTTTGCTTGCTCCATTTACAATGGCTTACTGATTTTGAAGGAGTTGGAAGACCATTGTGTTATTGTGTGTAGCAGTGAAGGAAGAAAGAACTCTTTTTCTTGTGGTGGCCATAGTTGGATTCAAGTTTAATTACAAGGAAGAACCTTAGGCAAATCTGGTTTGGCAGGAACTGAAGGAATTTATAGAGATAAGCATAAAGGTAAAGGCCATGTCAGCATTGTCAAAAAGTGGAGATTCACGATCATGGCAAGAATGTAAATATCTTCTAGGATCTGATTTGCCCAAGGGATTCAAATAAAGAAAATGATAATGTCAATTTTATATGTTCAAATTATATTTGATCTTGTTTCTTGGGGTTTTGGTGGAAGAAGGTGATTCTTCTTACGCACCATTACATGCGCATCTGGGACATAGAGAGGTTCACTGAACTAGCAAATCTTCTTGTCAGTCTAGGGCTGAGTCAAGATTGACATGTTTCTTCTATACTCTCAAGACACCAATGTATCAGCCGACCCTTATAGCCCGAAGCAACATCAATAATCATTGTGCAGGTATTCCTATTCCTCAAACCAGCCAAGTTTTATTTACTTTAGTCAATTCTCTGTTACTTGATAGGAAAAGAATAGGAATATGGATTATACCTGGCTGCATGCTCAGGAAAACGCTTCCCGGGTTGTCTTTGCCGGAGTGCATGTAGGTCTCCCCCAGGGCAAAACTCCATCACCAAGCAAGAGAATTTCTCCGTCTCAAAGTGTGTATACAGAGTTGGAAGGAAGGGATGATCCAGCGATTGCAGAATTTCTCGTTCTGTCTGAGCCCTTAGAAGCTTCTTCCTACCCTCTAGAGCTATTTTATCCATAACCTTCATGGCAAAATAACTTTGAGTTCCATTCAACTCCGATAAGTAAACACTACCTATATCTCCACAGCCCAACCTCCTCAAAAGCCTGAAGTGGTTTAACCCCAACATCCCATGTCTAGATCGAACAGCTTGAATCGCTTCCCATCTCGAATCATTTGCCTTGTGGGGTTTGTATACAGAACTGTTAAAGCTACAAGAGCTGCTCTCATCACTAACATCACTGCCTGTGCTCCCTCTACATATGCTTGTCTTCCTACTCTCCACAAAATCACAGGAGTTGCTAACTTTGGCACTTCCCCCAGTCTTCTCTACACTACTGTCACAGTCGCTAACTTCGGTATTGACAAAGCTGTCCTCAGCTTCTGTGTACGGGGTGGCGGTGTAGAAACTGTTATCAGGACTTTGACAATGGGTGATGGCTGATTGAGATTCTGACTGGTTGTTCAGTTGCCCAAAATATTCTTTACAAGGGCCTAAAACAAAGTCCACAGGCTTCAACAAGCAGCTTGAGTTACTGTCCTCAGAATCATCAATGGAAAGTTTGGTGATAGTTTCGGATTCCGGAGCTATTTCTGTTAAAACCTGCTCCCCAGAAGCTGTTTCCACCATTTTTGCAAGACCATCATTCTCGCCTCCAATTACGGACGGCTCCTTGGTAGAATTGTAGGATTTCTCCAAGGGAGTGGCTAGTTCTTCCCCTTGCAAATGCCCATGGGCCATTTTGGGGGAATGCTTCTGGTGTTTTACAGAAGCCATTGGAGAGGCAACTGAGTTCATCCCATCGTCCACAGCAGTTGCATAGGAAGCCGATGAGACTTCTTCATTTGTGGACTGTTTTAAAGACCCAGATGCCTTCTTAAGGGGGTGAGGTTTCCCCAAAGCAGCAGAAAGATTACAGCTTGTTGCAGAAGCAGAATCGTGAGGCTTTAATAAAGAAGCAACTCCATCACCGAGCGATTCCCTCGAGCAATTCGATACTGGCACTGCCACAGCTACACCATAACTCAATTGAGAACATAGATTATTCCGGGAGGTGGATCCTGAAGCCGTAGCCATCAAATTCAGTATAATTAACTCAAACCCCCTTCGACCAGATCAAACAATACACGGGCTCTGCTGTAGAAACCAACCCGTTGCAATAATTCAGACCAAATACATCAATTTGAAATTTTAATGACCGTCTCTGCATATTCTTTCAAATTATAATTCTTTGAATATGCAGAGAGCCGTTACAGATACCGCCACCACCACCAATCCAGACGGTAAAATAAAATCCCAAAGATTACGCGAAATAACGCTAAACAAGATGTCAACCAGAGTAGTGTAATCAAATGACGATCAAAATCAGACCTTTTTAGCCAAGAAAGATAAAGATCTCAATAATCACACGGTACCCATAAAAATAAATACATAGACCTCCATTAACAGGTCTTTAAAGAATCCAAAAACCAAAATCTACCCGGAAAAGAAAGAACTGAAGAAAGAAAGATTACCTGATCAAATAATAGATATCCAAATGCAAAGTGGGGGATCTTTCATTACTGGAAAAACGTAACGAGACCCCAACAAAGCTCAGAGAGAGAGAGAGTAGTCTTGTTTGCCTTTTAAGTTCTTTAGATCCGATCGAAACAAGAGAAGATGGGAGATAAGAAATTGAGTTCCCCGAAAAATAAAACGTTTCTGTATGTCGCCGTTTGGCTGTCTTGAAGTCTAGACGAAACCAAACCAAGCTCACAAGCAAAGCAACCCGTCCTTATCTGTGGATATTTCCCATAAGCGCTATCTCCTCTCGTTTCTTGTTCTTGTCAACCAAACTAAAAAGGTAGGAGAGAGAAAGCCCACCTTTACCTTCTAGAATTTTTACGCATTTTGTTACATTTATATAGAGCAGTGATTAGCACACTTGATTTACATAATCATATAATTAAATGTATTCCCATTTCATCCCTAGTTAAGCTTGATTTAGTTCAAACAAATAAATATTAATATTTATTTTTTCTAAAAATTAAGGTTAAATGAATAAATCTTAACCACAATTAATATGTGTTAAAAAGAGGGACGAAATATCTGGTTAAGAGATACCTGATCTCCCCATAAGCATGCCTTGAAAGGAGCATTTCCGAAATCACATAAATATATTTATGTGAACAAAATTTTCTTATTTAATATTTATAATTCGTAAATCTCAATGCATATTTTTGGAGCTTGGGTTCTCTTTTGAGCTAAAGCTCTTGTATGTAGTTTACTTGATTTTGGGAATTATTATCTTTACTATTATAATGCGAGAGGCGGGCATAGCCTGATTTTTCTAAAATTCTCAAACTACCCTTATATAAAACACATCTTTGATTTAATAATTTACTTTAATTCCCAAACTATCTCTTGCTCATCTATAGAATCACAACCAATCGCGATTAAACTCAGGGAGAGTTCAATCGCACCTGCGAGTTAACATGTGTCCCTTTTAACTCTTATTAACTATAGTTAACTCCTTCCGCTCGCTCTCACGTGCATCGCATGTGCCACCGCTAGTCACAAGTAATGCTAGTTGCATTTTTTTTTTTTAAACTCACTTTTTAAAGGCAAAAAAAAATGTTAATTGTTTTCAATTAGAAAAAGACATGTGTTTTGTACTAATATTTTATAAACTTATAAGGAGAATATATATTAACAAATAGAGTGTTAATAGCAATAACGTAAAGGGTGAAAAAAGTAATGATTTTATGATATTCTTGTAATTATGAAAAGAAAAAAAAAATGGTGATATTTTATTTTAAAAAAAAAGTATAATTACAAGCATGTCATTACCCAAAAAAATAACTTCTCTAAAATGTTAAGAAATGTCGCATTTTGTTCATCTTGTGTGAACATTAACAACATTCGCGGTTACCAAACCTATATAATAAATATTATATATATATTTTTGGTAATTTTTCACAATAAATGATTTCTTTAAACGATATCTGCTTGGTAGGGGTGGGGTAGGTGTTGTTCACATGCGTGCATGTGAACAGAAAGGTAAACATGTGGACGGTTGTCATGCTTGGGGCATGATACTAGAGTACGCTCCTGTGTGTGCAGTTAACCATCGAACTGACCCCACTTGACTTTGAGACTCTATATACCATGATTATTTTTATGATTTCCGATGCTCCCATTGAGGGGAGGCAGAACCGTATCTAAGCTGGCGAACCAATACTAGGACGTAAATCTT
This sequence comes from Tetracentron sinense, assembly GCA_015143295.1. Taxonomy (NCBI): domain Eukaryota; kingdom Viridiplantae; phylum Streptophyta; class Magnoliopsida; order Trochodendrales; family Trochodendraceae; genus Tetracentron; species Tetracentron sinense. The sequence continues at coordinate 32,282,072 of CM026568.1, read as the reverse complement.
CCGTGATCGGACTGGATCCTAACACTGATTCTATCAATCCAGCTTTTACCTTCTATCAATCCAGAAGTAGTTATAACTACAAACTACTTTCAACGTATCAGATAAGGACATGCCTTCTTTCCCATGACTTGGTGTTTGAAGCTCTGGATCTCTTACCATTGGATTACCTCTGGTACACGCCCGGGTGTCACGGTCAAAGTTGTTGAGTTCTGCCATGAGTGTGATAATGGGCCGGGATGGCCATAGGCAAGGGAAGTCAATGCGGTGCCTAGAAGATAGGTGATGCACTATGCACGTAATAGCGCAGTGTGGTATAAGGTTAGTGCCTTAGTGTTAAGGTACCGAAGTAAAGAAATATGGAGATGTCTTGATGTTGTGTACGAGGTATTGTGGTTTGGGTGAAGTGCACATGAAAAGTTATGGAGTGAAGCTTGAGTTTGGTGCTTGGTTAGACACATATGGGCGAGTGTTGTGGGGCCCACATAGTATGTTGAAAGTATGACCGATAGTACCTTCATTCGAAAAGAAAGTTAATACGACTTCAATGATACAGACAGTTTGTAGATATTCAATATATTGTTCTGTAAAAGACCAGTATGACTCCAGCAGCAATGGTGATGTTTCCTTCTGGTTAAGGGTGAAAGGTTTATCATCCACCTTGAGGAGAATGACGTAGCTCTACATTTCCTTGTGACACATCTGGGCCCACTTAATGAGCAACCACAAAGGAGTTAGGGGGGCTCTAGGATCCTAAAAGGGATCTTTGAGTCTCCTTAGATGGTTGTTGGAGCATCTAAGGGTGGTGCAAAGGAGACAGATATTCTAACACTGCGCAAGAGCCTTCGGGCAAATGGTTTCACCCTAGTTCGGCCTTTAAGCGTGCGATATGCATCATGATCGTCTAGGAGGGATGCGAGGTATAGTTGGGATACTCGGTCATAGGACCGATGATTGCATTGTGGGCGTTATGCCCTCAATGCTCGGTAAACGGGGCAGTGATGCTCCCAAGCTATTCGTGATGCATGGGGATGACCGATAGTCGTGTTCGAGAGTATCGGACCGTGTTGGATGTTCGGCTTGATCGAGAAACCTTAACATCATGAGAGATGCGCGAGACGGAACTTCGGTGACGTGGGAACCTTATGTGTTGGACGAGTGTCGGGTGCGACACGATGAAGTAATGCGTAAACCAGCTGAGCGTGACTTAGCGGATGAGACTCGGTAGTGGATCGTACCTTGTCGTAGCATTGTAGCACAAGACGTTGGGTCGGTTCAGTGAACGATAGTGTAATGGTGTAAGGTTGGCCGAGATCATGAGATGATTGAAGCGCCGCACGGTTGTTCCGCAAAATCAAAAAGTTGATCGTGACACGAGGCTCAACCTCAGGCGTCCATTCAACATGCGGCATGTGGCGCTAAATAGGGAAGAAATCAATTCATTTTCTCCCCTATTTTTTGACTTCTCCCCAGTTGATATCTCTCCCCTTTTTATCACCACATGCCCTTGATGAATGGACGCCTCGGGCGTGCACCAGAGGTAATCTGATGCCCTTATACTTGTATAATTGTTATTTTTAAATTTGTACAAGACAAGAGATCTTATGTTTAAACGATAAGAGACCAATGGTTCCTGGGCCTTTCCCCAAGTGGGAGGTCCTGGGTTCCATTTCTCACTCCCCCTTTGTGACCAACCTCGCACGGGTTTACCCGGACTTACCTAGTGTGGCGGGTTGCGAGCTCAAGTCGCACCCTCGGGGATTAGTCCTGACCCAAAGGGTTGGGGACACTCTGAGTTCCAAAAAAAGACTACTCTTTGCACTTAAGTAGGGGAGTGATAGCATACATGCGCATTATGTTGGGTGGTACATGCACACCTCCTAAGCTCACCTCATGTTTTATTTGACATCCTTAATTGTGGTTAAAATTCACTCATTTTTAAGGTTAAATATCTAACATTAGCTTTTAGAAAAAATATTTCAAAAAAATTTAACTACATGAATAACAAAATCATAAGCAAGGTTATTTTTTTGTTTAAATATTTTTTCTAAAAACTAAGGCTAGATATTTAACCTTAGGGATGAGTAAATCTTAATCACAGTTAATGAATGTCAAAGATGACATGTGACGAGCTTTGAAGGTGTGTGTGCACCGTGTACCACTCAATGGAATGTGCAATGCATGCTCTCACTCTCCTACGTAAATGCCTTACCATGGCGTCGTGCAAAGTGGTGCCCGAAATGGGAAACCGAGCATCTACCAGACATCTGTTGCCTCTTTAAACACTCATGGCCACAGAGAAGAAAATAGGGAAGAACACGGACGATTTGCTTCCTTCCATGAAGAGCTTGTCGCTAGCAAATAGCAACGTAACCCTCTTTGGTTACCCCACCAATCCACCATCACAATGCGAGGTTCTTGAAGCTAAAACTTGCAAAGTGCAAACTCCCTAGTCATTATTGAGAGAATATAATTCGGGGAAGCACGTAAAAGATAAATGTGAGGAGATGATAAAAGACTGGATGGGTGAACCAAAAAAAAGGAAGAAAGGAATGATGATAATAAAAATGAAGGAAACAGGTTGAAGCGCATTCCTCACCAAACAAGTACCTCAATCTAAAGATTTTTCAACCTATATCTACAACACATCTCTCAGACAAGAGTCTAATGTCACATGGTGCTTGTCAACCAAAATGACTAGTCACTTTAGAAGATGTCTACTCCCACACCAATGACCCAATATATGACTAGTGTGGGACTAAACATATGCGCGTGACAGGCTCCCCCGCCTAAACCTTGACACCCCCGTCAAGGGGATCCACCTTTTGAGTCTCAACGTGCTGTGAATCCATCCTAACCCCTAATGTCCCTGGGTTGGCTATGATACCACTTATCACGGAGCACTTGCCAACCAAAATAACTAGCTACTTTAGATGTTGTCTACTTCCACACCAATGACCCAATAACACCAAGTACATGACTGGTGTGGGACTAAATATATGCGCGTGACATTAAGGATTCTATCCCGACAAAGTTAACCCACGAGGAGATCAGATCATAGCCAATTGTGATTAAACTCGGGGAGAGTTCAATCACAGCCACATGTCAACATGTGTCCCTTTTAATCCTCTTAACTATGGCTAAGATTTACTAACCCTTATAGTTCAACAATCTAACATTGTTTTTCAGAAAAAAAATTAACCACGTGGTCAGAAAATTTTAAACATATGGTTAATTATTTTTAAAAATCTAAAAACTAAGGTTAGATTATTGAACTCTAAGAATTATCAGATCTTAACCAGGGTTAATAGGGGTTAAAAGGGACACGTGTTCACTTGTGGGTGCGATTGAACTCTTCCTGAGTTCAATCGTGATTGGTTGTAATCCAATCTCACCCACAAGAGCCCCATTATCCCTCGAGATCTGGTTTGAAGACCATTAGGGCATTAGTAGCCCAAGTGGGATATAGTTGTTCTCACTTTTTTTGGCAGTTGATATACGGTTAGACTATAACTCCAATTAGGTTTGATTAGTAGTGATTGGTGGGTTGGAGAGCTGAGTACTCGATTTAGAAGTAGGCTAAACATGCTGGGTCTATCAACTACCACTGACATTGAAGGGAATGAAATCCTAAACACACGTGGGATATACAGTTATACACTGCCAGTTGCACAAGCCAACTAGTGTCAATTTTTCTCACTCGGACGTGCTCTCATCACACCTCTTAATAAACTAGCTCATCGTCCAAATTATCTGGTTCTACGGGATGAAACTCACATAAATTGATTTCCCTAACCAAGAATCTGAGGCCTTGCTAGACTTTGAGAGTCTCCAATGCTTTTAGGACGACAATATTCATCCAAATTGCCCGTACCCTAATTATCCTCATCCAATACTAGGGATGGAGCATCCACTCTGAAACCACATGGGACCCTACAACATACATAACATTTTTTGTGGCACCTATGAGAACTTGCTACATTCATGGCAAGATATCTTATATGATCAAAATAAGGAGTATTCCTTCCAAGTCTCTTGAGAACATGCAACATCCATAGTAATGATGAGTTTAAATATGATGGGGAGCTCTAGATGTATGGAGCTCCGAGAACACACTTTGTTTAAGAGAGTTTGACAATATGTAAGGAAATTTATGTCCATCAATTTTTATAATTACTAAGAGCATGTTTGGTTCGGATTATTGCAATCACAATTGATTATACAGAAAACGCTGTCATGAATAAGCGTTGTCTGCTGAAAGCGTTGTTATAAATAATCATGTTTGGATTGCATCTTGTTTATAATCAATTATTTGTAGGAAATCAATTATGTGCAAAATAATTGCGTTTAGATCATACTATAAACATAAAATTGATTGTTTATCTAAAATTCTGAAAATGTTATTCATCCCTTGAAAGTTAACAAAAAATACTCTATTTGTAAACAATTGTTATCATAAAAGTGATACATGTCTCTACTTTGAAGATAATAGTTACAAACCATAAAAAGTGACATATGTATTTACTTGAATACAATAAGCCATAACAGTGACATAAAAAAAGCAATAACAACTAAAATTATTATGCATCCACATGATGCATACAGGAGCATTCGGTATCTCCTTCGTTCCTTCATCATATTATTGTTATGTTGGACTGTTGTGCTCTGAGTACCATCATCTTCTTCATCAACCCATATGAAAGATCCAGAGTGATTCTGCATTCAAAATACAAATAATGATTTAAGGAAATGCAATGAAATTACAAATAATAGAGATATAATTTTTACATGCCAAAGTGGACATCTATAAAATAAACAACCATAGTTTTGCTTTGTTTTAGCCTCATGGACTCGCATATAACTCATACCACATGGACATATCAAGTGTTGGAAACCCCTTTTCGACATAATACTGTATAATTTCAACCACACATCAATGCACTTATTTAAAAATACTAAATTCAAGAGTAATGTTACTGCAATAAATAATAAATTGTCAAAGACATATAAGAGTTAATACAAAAAATATAATTCATCTTCTCCATATAATAACAAAGTATAGTGATCATGCTACGGCGTTCTATTATCCAAAACATTTAAATCTGTCAAGGTCTAGTGAAAAACATAATTGTCACTTATATATGTATTCCACATTCATTCGGTGAGGCTATCCCTATAGGCTCCCATCTCTGGTTGTTATTGTTGATGCACTTATTCATCCACAGTTGAAGTACTTCCACGAGATTACGCGTTGTTGTCAACTACCAATTCGTCTACTTCATACTTTTCGAACAGGTCATCTTTTTGAGCATCTTAACGAATAAAGTTGTGGAGATACACTCAACCACTACAATATCTGTCTCAGATATTGGTATGGAGTCATACGCTTTAACATAGAAAATTGTGTTTTCAATACGTTAAAGCAGTGTTCCCTTAATGAGGAATGTGCACGATTAAATAACTCGTTTGCATTAGATAGACCCCTACCACTTCTATAGTCTTGTAAATGATATCATATCCCACGATGAGGTGCAAGAAATCCCCTCGTATTATGATAGCCAGCACCAATAACATAATATTTTATTGCAATCAAAATTATATTTAGTTTCAAATAAAAATATATGTATCCACAATGTTCTCTTTTAAGATTTTTATTAATTGCAGGGGCATGCAGGAATTTCTTTTTGTTGTTGTGAACATCTAATTAAAATTCTAGATTCATTTGCAGTTCCCTCCAACCCAGAAAGAATATACGTAAAGCGTATGTTAAATGAACACACAGCCATTACGTTATGTGTAATAACTCCCTTTCTTCTGCGGTAAGAAATTTGTTTTTCGGATTGAACTATTGCTTTAATATTTCTTCCATCAATTGCTCTTATTCAATCTTAGGTAAAACATTAAAACATGTTATGTCTAACCTATAAAAAAGAGTGAGAATATAATAATATACAATCAAAGTGTTTTACATCGAATCATTGATGATACTTTTTATTGTTCAAAATTTGTAGAGGAACGGACTGAGGATTGAGGAGTTATTATTTCGCGGGAAAATTTAATCATTGCCTTTGAGACATTATGAAAATGTCGACTGATTGTCTCTCCAAATGTTAGAAACGTTATTGCATTAACCGATTTCTTTCATTATGTCCAATACTCAAACAAATATGACAACTTGTTATTCAACACACATGCTTCTTTTGTATATTTCAACCATCCTCTTTCCTTGAGTATTGAACATAATCTTAAGAATACTATTTAATCAATCTGAAAAATTTATAACACCTAATTGGGTTCCCATCAAACACTTTAGGTAAGAAGTCATATCCTGATAGTATTGAATCTCTGCATGAAATTTTAGACATGTATAATGAATGATAGCGTTGTGCACACATATAGCTACAGTTAAATTGGTTCATATTACCTAATTAATTTTGAAACAATTGCATATAAATGAACAAGCTAAATAAAATAACGAAATATGTTTCAAACCAAAGTAGCATAAAAACAACATATTCCACACAAAAATATTAGTTTCCAAATAAAAGGTTCACATAGCATCAACAACATCCATGTTTCCTACAAAGGAAAGACTATAAGAAAATAACACAAGTTTTTCCAAATACATAACCACGACATCCATGCATCAATTAAGACTGCTCAAATGACTCAAATCATGTTAAACGATGTTCGGGCCTCATGTTTATAAAAGTCTCCCTTCAATGTTCGTTGCCAGAGAAGATCCCTATTGCATTGAAGATACCCTTACGACAAAAGTTAGGATCCTCAATTCCATTAATCAAGTGCATACAACTTGTCATGAAAAAATGATCCTCTAGACTAACAGGAGATGGAGTAACTCCCGAGGAAGTACTTTGTTCCATCCTCTTATGTGTCACCTCGACCAAAGTGTCTTTTTTCTTCGGCTTAGGAGTTGCTGAATCAATACGTCGCTTACGAGAAGTGAAAATTGATCATCTTCTATCTGCGTCACAGCCCTATCATTATGTCCATCATCTATGGGAGTTTGATCCACCTGTGTACACAGAACTGCATCAAGGTCATCTTCTCTCTTCTCGCTCTCTCTCGTCCCAAGATCAGCCCAACCGGTTGCACACGTATCTCCAAAAATTATTGTCATCTCCTTATACATTGGGCATATGTTAGTTTTAAACTTCTCATATGTTGGGTCTACCAATATTGATTCCCATGAAGTGTTGATTGTCAGTAATACCATTTGATTATTAACCATTAAAATTACTAGCACTGTACCTTTATCAGATCTGCTCATCATTCTTCATCAGCAGTAACGACCTTTCTTATTGGATCCCACCCAAAGCCCGTCTAGATAACAAGTTTATTCTAAGAACTCCACTTAGCCTTAAGAGTTGCTAAGTGGTTTTTAAACTGCCAGTGTTGGTACTTTCTACCAGTTTTTTTTGTTGAACTCTTCTCTAATGTTTTTCCACCCAATCCTGCTGAAAGACGTAGTTGGCCTATTCACTTTCAATACTTCATCCACCACTCACTCTATAAAGATTTGATCCAAATATCTGGACCACTGTGCTTGCCCCGACTTCTTACTACCATTAAGTTGCAAAGTGTTATCCATGTCCTCTAGAAATGAAAATCACAACTCAGTAATGACATGATCTTTCGCATAAGACTCAATAATGACATGTCATCAAGTTTATAATTAGGTAGATCCCCAAAATTAGCAGATTCATATAAGACAAATGGAGAAAATGTGTTCAAATAATGCATGTTATTTCCACGATAGATGTGATAATTTTTAAAGGAACTGAATCAATAAGCCCTATATTTTCAAAGGAACTGAATCAATAATAGCCCTATATTATAGACACAAATTGAATCAATAATATCCTTATAATACAATTAGCTTGAACTGAATCATCTATCGAAACACAAGCTCTATAATAATAAGAGTGACTACCAAAACACAAGCCCTATAAAAAAAATTGTCAGCTAGAATATGTAATTGTGGGCAGTGAAATTTTCACCGTTCATCACCCAAAAGTGTGTGCAATTGCACACACCTGATCTCAGCCTCTCGGAGAGACGGTTAAGTTCACGCGTGTCTGTGGCACGCGCAATACCTTTAGCTGTCAGCATTAAATGCTGATGGCTGACACTATACTGCCCAGCTAAGCAACAACAGAGTTGATCCGTGAAGATAAACCCCATGGATCCACCCTGAGTGGTAGCTCCCAAATGGGCTGACACATACCACATCCGTGAGAACCAAAACCTCACGGATCCATCCTTTAGTGTTGGCCTCCGAGAGGTTGACACATATTCATCCGTGAGGACAAAACTCCACGGGTCCAACTTTGGTGACAGCCTCCGAGAGACTGACATGTGTCTATCCATGAGGCTAAAACCTCCGTGGATCATATTTAGTACCAGCCTCCATAAGGTTGACACATGTCCAATTCTTGAGGACAAGTCCTCACAGATCAAATATAATGTCCGGGATCTAATCTATAGACCACGGGTAAGACTGTGATCCGTGGTTGAGACCTATGGTCTCACCTAGTGATCCGTGGTTGAGACCCATGGTCTCACCTTGTGATCCGTGGTTGAGACCCATGGTCTCACCTTGTGATTCGTGGTTGAGACTTATGGTCTCACCTGGTGATCTGTGGTTGAGACCTGTGGTCTCTCCTCGTGATCCGTGATTGAGACCTATGGTCTCACCTGGTGATCCGTGGTTGAGACCCATGGTCTCACCTTGTGATCCGTGGTTGAGACTTATGGTCTCATCCTGATACGTGGACTGGCTTAGGCCAGTCTGTCCCAACTGACAGTCAGTATTTGACTGTCATGGGAGGCAAAGAATCCTTAATAAAAAAGATTCTCTGTCAGGTTGTAGGGAATCCCAAGATAAGGATCCCCTCTTTTAAAATCTCATGTGATGCCACGTGACACCCCATGATTATTTTAGGATTAGGACTATATCCTTTATTCTAGGAAAGGATGAGATTAACATCCTTCTTTTTGAAAGGTACTAGGATTCCCCCTAAAAAAAGAGGAAACCCGGTACAAGAGTCCTCAAAAGAAGATGATTCTCTTGAACTTGAGGACTCTCCCAGATAAGGAAGACCCATAAGCTGACATCCTCTAATAGAAAATCCCATCTGGACTTTCCTAAAATAAGGGAGTCAAAAAGGGAGTTCCAAAAAGGACTCTCTCTTAAATATATAAAATGTGTTTTTCACAAGAAACACACACGAAGATACACGAACGAATATGGAAAACACCCAGAAGAAAGAGAAAAATTCTCTCATCTCCTTCAAACAGCAAAGTACAGCAGCAAGCAAGCAAGGAAGAAGAAGATCTCCTCTGCTATGGAGAACATCAGGTGAGCCTCATAAAATGGCCACCTCATTCTCTTTTCTTTTTTGCATATAAAGACCTCAAAGAGGCACTTGTAACACCTACATGAGAATTAGGCAACTCCATTGAATAAATAAAAAAATATATTTATTCAAGTATCTGTTCTTCTTTTATTCTTCATCTTAATCAGAAGTTCTTCCCCAATAAAGGGAAGGTAATTTAACAGTCTGAGTTTACTCAGACTGGAAAGATAATCCCCCACAAAAAACAATAAACTCCATACAACAAATGAGGAAATTTGATAAAACGAATTTTTCGCTCACAGTAACCACAACCTGAAACCAAAGAGAAAGAGCATAAGTTGCATTATGTCAAAGTCTTTCATATTTTTCCAAGTAGTTTAGTTGTGTGGAACGAAAAAGAGAGTGATTAATAATAAATGAAATATATGAACCATAAATTTCAAGGGCACATGATGGAAGCTAATCAGTATTTGTAAAGATTAGTAAGAAAAAAATGTGAATTTCAAGAGAGACCAGACTCCATGGGCTGGATTGAAACCACAAAGTCACAAACAAAGCAAGAAAAATGAATGTTTTCATCTCCTCATATGTTCAAATAATGAATGTGATTGTCAATTTGTTGTTGAATGTATTCGTGGTGTTTCAAGAATTCATTCAAATTTATACTAAGGCATAAACAAAATTAGTACAGTAATTTGAGACTCTATGGAGCTATGCATGCCATGTTTATCCAAATAGCTCCAAAGTAGTAGGGTTACAGGGGTTTTAATATTAATATTATTATTATTATTACATCAACGATTAATGGTTGCAACATGGCCCTAGATCTGGTAAATGTCAATAATTAAATACAAGAAGAAGAAGTAAATAAGAAATCCCCCAAATTATAAAACCCTAAACACAGATTTGGAAAAGAAGAAGAAGATAGAAGATGAAAAAACTCATTCGAAGAGAAATCATGGAAGAGGTAGAGAAAAGATGAAGAAATCTAAGAGGAAGAGAGAAGATAAAGAAGAATCGAGAAGGTGAGATTTGTTGCAACCCTACCATGGACAAAGAAGAAGAAGAAGAAGAAGGAGGAGGAGGAGGTCGAGCTTGAGGAGTACTTGTACCGACGATGTCTTCTTGGGCAGGTCGCAGAGCTTGAAGAGAGGAGTTTTTTCTCAAAAGTCAAAGAATGATGGCTCATATGTGTTTTGGGGGGGGTGTTATTTACGAATCAATATTTCTGTCAAAAATCATCCCACAGAATTGGTGAGTGCAATTGATTTCTCTCGCATCAGTAATCACCCTAACACTGATTTTGGAAACATCGGTTTTAAGTGGAAGTGATTACGCGCATAATCGATTCGAAAAACCAGCCAAACACGATTTTGGTTGACAAATTGGGTATGCGACAATGTGCGATTAAATCACCCAAGAGAATCCGAACCAAACGGGCTCTAATGTCTTGGAAGATTAGAAACCCTAATTTAATACCATATGTGGATATATATATATATATATATGTTCCATGCATTGTGTATCATCTAATTGGGTATGCGACAATGTGCTAGTGATAAAAATTGACCATTAACAAACTATTGCTCCCTTCCAATAAATTATTTATGACTATGGTGAGTGCTAGCAAGGGTAGAGCCAGAATTTTCTTGTAATGAGCAAAGAATTATTCATTTGAAATATTTGTAATTGTTTATGAATTTGTAGAGAATGATTAGAGAAATATGGAATATTTTGGGTCTATGGAGTGGGGGGTTTTCAGGGGCGTAGCTCCCAATTGTTTTTTAGAACCAAGGTCATGGGCTAGCTCGTTTATACAGTTCGTACATACCCACGAGTATTGTTTCTGCTTCGTTAAGGGGAAGCTGTCCCTTCCCTTCATGGCTACATGCTATTAAATAATTACATAACATTGTATAAAATATTGTTTTTTCAAAAGTTTAGGGGACAACTGCCCCCTTGCACAATGGCTATGCCCTATCAAATAATAAAATAACATAATAATTTTTTTTCAAAAGTTCAAGGGGGAAGCTACCCTTTGCCCCCGTCTCCACCCCTGTGCTAGCTCTACTCTCATAATTTTTTTTAATTAAGTTTACTTTTGAAACTACACGTGTTGTTGCTTTAATTTACATGTCTCTTCACATGTGAAAGAAATTATTTTTTTCTTCATTTTTTATACTCAAGAGTATGAAATCCTAAGAGTGATGCTAGCATTCTTGGACAAACTATTGCTTACTTATTTCAAAGGGGTTAGCTTGGGGTGCTAAATGTTAATATCGAAGGATCCCTTATTTGGTTCGGCTTGGATTTGTTTTCTCAATCCCGTTTTTGAAGAGGGGTACTAGGTAGGCGCTGAACCCAACTGTAACCATGCATTATCGGAGAACATTGCCACCCTAGGTGAAAGAGGGTTCCTCCTTTTCTAATATCTAATTGGAATTAGTGAATAAGAATCCCAACTCCGGTGTTCGTAAGCTTTTGGTCCCTATGAATTTCAATTAACGTGTGAATTGAAAATGACACCAATGTTTGCATTTTGTGAGATTGGTAGTATCCACCTAGAATTTGAATATTGCAAGGTGCAAATCTTTTACAACTTCACAATTCATTTTTCTTGATTTTTTAAAGATTATTTAAAGTAAAATAATTATCAAGTGAATTTTCATGCATCCAAACAATGAACTTGAAGTTTATTACTTCTACGAAATTCCACAACCTCAACAAATAAGAATAATTTAAGTCCATGCATAGGCTTTCTAATTCATAGATGTTACAATGTTAGTGCCTTAGAATTCTCCTGCATTTAATTTTGCTACTCAAATAAACCCTAAAAGTCAATCCAAAATTAATAGGGTGATTAGATATTCATTATGTAATCAAAGAGACTATTCACAAGCAACAGGATCGGTTTGGAAGGTCATAATCTTAAAATTACATAAATCGATGTTCATGCGTTATTGATTATTCATGCTTGTATATTTAGCTATCAAAACATGCCACTTCCTATAGTTGAACCAAGAGAACATCATCATAAAGTGACTCGTCAATACACCAAATTTTACCCTCGATTAGACCTGTATCTGAGATGAGCTTGACTTGAACATGCTCAAATATTCAGGTTTGAGTTCAAATTGAAACAAACTTGGCCGACCTCAAGCTCAAACTTGATTCGCACGAATATTTTGATAAATTTATGTGATTTTTATATATATAGTTATAATACATAAAAATTGTATAAAATTAATACTTCAATACAAAATTAATATATGGGGATAATTTTTTTTTTTTTTGGTTAAAGGAACACAACACCTAACTCACACACAAGATAATATAAAAAAAAAAAAAACCCCTCACACACAAGATGGACCTTAAGTTACCGCTTAATCCAATGAACCACTCCAAAAGGGCTGACGAATGGAGGGCTGTTGGGGGTTAAGATTAGGGCATTTGCTGTTTTACCGACGACCCAACTTGGCTAGAGTTCAGCCCTACCCCACGCTATTAGATACATTTTCTAATGGTAAAGTAGATTTGTGTTTTTTGGGTGAAAGATGGTGAAGTAGATTAGTAGAGTGCTCAACACAAATTTGACCCAAAAAAAAACCACTCACAGTTCCCCAAATCCAACCCCGACGTCCTGTTATCAGAATCAAGAAAAATACTGAAAAGTGAAGAATAAACGAAACCCTAATTCCTTCGCTCTCTCAGCCCCGCGAGCGCAGAGGACCAGACCATCTCCATCTCCATCTCCATCGCGGCGATGATGAACTCTTTCGATATCAGATACTCCGACCCCAACTCCTACCGTGAAAGGAGAAGGTAAGCAACATAAACAATCCCTCGATTCGATCTCTATCCCCATGGTTTCTGACCGTTTATCTACATATTGCAGTGATCTAATGGCCCCACAGCCTTCAGCAGCACCGCCTATGATGGGGGTGGGAGTTGGTGGCGCTGCCCCCAACATCGGCCGTGGTGGACCCATCGCTTATGGAGGACCTCCGGTTGCATTTGCTGGCGGAAGGGGAGGCGGAGGTGTTGGTGGCGCCGCCCCCGGCGCCGGGAATTTCAATGGGTTTCCGCCTTTCCAACCTGGTGGTGGGAGAGGGTTTGACATGGGTCGAGGCGGTGGAGGAAGGGGTTTCAGTTCAGGGAGAGATGGCGGTGGAGACCGTGATGGTAGAATGTCTAATGGTGATCGTGGCGGTAGAAGAGGCGGCGGTGATGGGGGAGGAGGACGTGGTGGTGGTAGAGGGTTTGATGCAGGTCGTGGCGGAGGTAGATCCAGTGGGAGCCATGGGGGCACTAGGAGTTTCGATGGAGGCCGTGGAGGTGGTAGGAGTTTCGATGGAGGCCGTGGAGGTGGTAGGAGTTTCGATGGCGGCCGTGGGGGCGGTAGGAGTTTCGACAGCGGCCGTGGTGGTGGTAGGAGTTTCGACGGAGGCCGCAGTGGCGGTAGGAATTTTGACGGAGGCCGCGGTGGCGGTAGGAGTTTTGACGGAGGCCGGGATGGCACTAGGAGTTTTGACGGAGGCCGAGGCGGCGGTAGAGGTTTTGACGGAGGCCGTGGAGGTGCTAGGGGCGGTAGACACAGTGGAACGTCTAGAGGGGAGTTGAATAGCATTGCTCTTCCGAAGCAGAATTTTGGCAACTTGGTTGCTTTCGAGAAGAATTTTTATGTTGAAAGCCCTTCTGTGCAGGCAATGTTGGAGCAAGATGTTGTACTTTACCGATCAAGGCGCGAGATCACTGTCGAAGGCTATGATATTCCGAAGCCAATCCGGATGTTTCAAGAGGCAAATTTCCCAAGTATTGTTTTTCCACCATCAATCTTTTAAGCTGGAATGGGTTTAGTTTTCAACTTTTTTTTACTTCAGTTGGTTGATTGATCATATTTGCTTGAACAGATTACTGTCTGGATGTGATAGCCAAATTGGGTTTCATTGAGCCAACACCAATTCAATCTCAAGGATGGCCAATGGCATTAAAGGGTAGAGATTTAATCGGTATTGCTGAGACTGGTTCTGGGAAAACGTTGGCTTATCTGCTGCCAGCATTGGTACATGTTAGTGCACAGCCTCGATTGGGTTAGTCTCAGTTACTTCTCTATTAAATTTCTACATTTTTTTTGTGTTTGTGGGGGGTGTGCATAGTAACAATGTCGGTGTTCAGATTTTTTTGATCGGTTCTAGGCTGGGAAAAATGGGAAAATTCGGCAAAGTCGGGAAAACTTTGGGAAAAAAACAAAGAAAATTAAAATAAATAAATTAACAATTATAAATAGAAAGTAACATGATACCAATCATAGTTACCGAGTCGGACTTCCGGAACTATTCGTCTAGGGAGAATTTCATAAAAAAAGGGTAAAATTCAAGAATTAAAAAAATATTAGGCAAGATATGAAAAAAATATAAAATAAGATTAATGATTATGAAAATTTAAACAAGCACATTTAATATATTAGACATTACATTTATTCGGTACCTTTTCTAAAGGTTGTGAATAATTCCGTGAAATTCGCGACTTTGAAAATTTGATTTTTTTTTCCTTCAATAAGTTGTGAATACTTTGTGAATTAATCCTTTGACAAAAAAGTCAAGTAGCGTATTATTCGGGAATTTTTGAAAAAGTCGGAGAACTTTGTTACTATGTTGTGTGTTTCCTATCATCCCTTCACTAACTGTTTCTCTTTCTACAATTTACTTTCAGCCCAAGGAGAAGGTCCAATTGTACTAGTATTAGCACCTACTAGGGAATTGGCTGTTCAAATTCAAGAAGAAGCTGTGAAATTTGCATCACGGTCGAATCTCAGAAGTACTTGCATCTATGGTGGTGCCCCGAAGGGACCACAAATTCGTGATCTCCAAAGAGGTCTATAGTTCTTCATTTTAATTTATTTCGTTTGCAATATAGTTAGATCTTTCCAAATCGACCCTGATAGGTTAAATAGGATCAGGAGCTGATTGTTGTACTTATCCCAGGTGTTGAGATTGTCATTGCGACACCTGGTCGATTGATTGATATGTTGGAAGCTCAACATACAAACTTGCGGAGAGTTACATATCTTGTGTTGGATGAAGCTGATCGCATGTTGGACATGGGGTTTGAGCCCCAGATCAGGAAAATTGTTGCCCAAGTATGATCCATTCACTTAACTTTTCTTGAATTGCAAATTGACATTCAAAGCATTGGTCATCTTAATTCTTATGGAAATTTGTGGCCTGAATCCGCTCCCTGCATTGATTATCATGATTGTGTTTGAAAAATCTTCAAAGTTATTTTATTTTATTATTTATTTTTTCCGATTAAAGATATTGTCTTATGGGCTGTGTTCTATTGTCGTTAATCTGTAAAAAAGAACATGATATAGTTTAGGTCTTATGGCTTACGGCCTATGGGAGCTTCATTTCACTTAAAGTGCAAGGACAAGTTTGTAACATATCATCCATGAGGTCCATGTTATTTCTAGGTTATAGGACCTAAATTTTATTTCTATCATTTTATGAACTGGGTTAAGAATTGCCATTTCTTTTCTTTTTGGCTAGTGTGTAGTCACACTAGTTCCCTTTGTTTTTGTCTTTTGCTCACATTATTATAATGCAGTTTACTTGTTTATAGGTTATTCAGCAGTGCAATTAGAAATTTTTTTGTACTTTCATGATGAGCAGTGAGCACTACTAAATCTAAGCTGTAAATCATATGTTAGGGTTTTTTTCCTCATTTATTCCAACTTTGACCTTATAAATGGAAAAAAATGTATCATTTTGAAGTACATCTGTGCATGCTTCTACTAATTTTCTTAGCTATGGGATAACCAATCGAGTTTGATTTTGACAAAACCATGGTTCAAAATATCGGTATCGGTTGCCGTATCCGTAAGTCCAAAATAGGATTCGTATCGGCGTATCAATATCGTATTGGTTGGATACGGCGGAAAAATTCAGGATACGCTAAAAAAAACTTGGATACGCAAGAAAAACTTGGATGCCTTGCATAAAACCTCTTTTAATGCAAATATAAACTAAAAACAAACTAAATGAAGGTCTCCGACTACATTTAGAATGATACATATGAGAGTTAACAAATTTATAAGTTAAAAAAGGCGTGCGCACTGATAAATATGTATGAATATACAAACCATAGTTACTTAACCAAGTGATAGAAGTTCACTTGCATTCATAAATCAAAAATATGAAAATACATAGACTCTTGTATTCACAAATCAAATTACATACATGATAGAAGCTCAATACCACATTGAGCTTCGTGCTAACAACTCTTATCATTGTGGGATCAGAAATTAAGTAGAGTGATACATTATAAGTGGTCCAGACATTATGACACCACTGAGTCCAAGTTATTATCGTGCGGTACATTCCAAGGTACATTTGTACATATGTCTGCTACTGAATCGTGATCTGTCCATAACTGTCAGTCGAATATTGAGACTGAGCATCATAACCAGTGGCTCCTGATAAGTAGGGTTGGGTTGGGGCATCATAACCAGTGGTTCCTGATAAGTAGGGCTGGGCTGGGGTATCATAACTAGGGGGTAACCTTATTTACATATTAATATCCAAAGTAAAATCGTTTACTTAATAATATATTATGTAAATAAGTTATGTGTATCGGGTTAGTATTGTTGATTATAGTGTAAATGGAAGGAGAAAAAAAATTAACTGAAAAATCCCCGTATCGAATGTATCGGGTCTGTATCGGCCTGATTTTTTTTTCCAGCGTATCAGTGTATCGGGTAGCTCTAAGTAAGATACGTATCGGCCTGTATCGGTCGATGCGTATCGATATTTTAAACCATCACATATCATATCTCCTTAAATATCACCAGTGATGTCAAGCATAGTTTGAAATCAAGGCGTCGCCTGGGCATTGCCTAGGCCCAGGCGGTTTTGGACTGCTACCGCCTAGGCACCTCTCTAGGCGGGCTGAAGTTGCCTAGATCCTTTAACAGTTATCAAGTTTTATAGTTTTACAACTTATTTACGTATAAATATCATTTAAGTAAATAGTTTTACTTAAGATATATTTATATGTAATAAGGTTATATATCTCATTTGAATTCCATAAAAATTATCCTAGATCCAAATCCCTGAAGAATAAAAAGCCAACTTTCAGTTCAAAAACGAAATATGCTTTTTAGCGCTTTTTTCAAAATTTCAACTTGCAATGCTTACATTTCTCAAAATATAAAATTTCATAAATTCTATTATAACAAAATAATATTAAAACTCAAAAATTTGGTAAAAAAGTCATATTTTAGTCATAAAAAATATTTTTATCTACATGGTCAAAAAATCAACTAACAGTATAGCAGAAAAAGACTTACACTCAAACTTTACAATATTAAATGTTGATTTTCCTATATTATTATCAACCCTAAGAGGTTAGAATTTTCATGTGTGTTTATATATATGTATGTATATTTAATATATATATATACATATAATTTAATTATTTTATCGCCTAGGCATCGCTTGCGCGTCGCCTCGCCTAGCTAGGCCTAATCGCCTAATCATCACCTAGACGCCTTGACTACACTGTTTGGGATATATCCAAATTAGCTTACTCTCACTTTTAAACCCCTTTTTAAGCATGTAATGTTACACAATACTAGGACAGGTAAAGGTGGTAAGTTGTACTTGTAACTGGACTCCACATTTTTCTTAATCCATATTGCGCTCCATGCAATTTCATTGTTATTTTGTGTTACATTTTTGCAATTCTAATTACTAAGAAGCCCAATACTAGGGCTGTTAAAGGGCTAGGCTAGGACTGGGTTTAGGTCTTAGTGTCTTACCAGGCATAGTAACAAAGTTATCAATTTTTTTCAAAAAATTTCAAATAAGTCATGATTTTTGCATCAAACAATTTCTTAATGAAGTATTATTGATTTTTTTGAAAAAAATGCCACTTTTTTTTTAAAGTCCCGAATTAAAAGGTAATCATTAGCGACTTTTAAAAATAAAATCTGAATAAATATCTAATATATGAAAATTATTTTTATAGGTTTTTATAATTAGAAGTACTATTTATTCACCTCTTTACTTAATTTTTTAGCCTTTTTTTGTACAATTTTTTTTTTCTTAGCCGAATAGTTTCTGAACTCCGACTTTGTAACTATGTTAGTAGGCATGGTCCTCACTTACAAGGGTCTGACCCTAGTCGTCGGAGGGCTTGAATTGGCTAGACCTAAGCCCTACCCTCAAAAGCCATGGCCTAATAGAAGAGTAATTATTTTTGATACACAGTGACATGCCAATCGTTTTGTCCTCAATTTTTGTAGATTTCTAAGTCATTAGTGTAGACACCCTATTTTGCATGGGCCTGAGAAAACCCAATGGTGTCAAGTCCTGATAGAGACCGATGATGAGATCCGGACTCTAGAAGATCCAAGGTCAAAGTCAAAAGAGCAAAGCCCAACTCCAAACCGAATCTAAACCAACCCAAACCCAAGGGTCAAGGCCCTTTTAAACAGAGTTGACCCGCGCCCTTTAAAAGGGCGCGCCCTTATTTTTTGGCCAAATTCAGTTCCCGCGGCCTTTAGAAATGCGCGGCGTACGGAAAACCCTAATTGTAACCTCGTTTCGCGTGCCAACGGGTTTTGGGTTATTTTTAGTCCCACATCGGAAAAAAAGCGTGAAAACCCTTCTGTTTCACCTTATAAAAGGGACCTCACCCCAACCCGTTCTCTCAGCTCGAAAGACCTTGAAAACCTTGGAAAATCCATTCCACCCCTTGAAAACCTTGAAAGATCCGGAGAGCCTTTGAAACCTGGAGAATTGGGGGAAAATCCTTAAGAGCTTTGAAATTCTAAAGCTTGGGGAGAACTCCGAATAGGCCTAACTTAGTCATCGAATTCCAGAAATCCCAGCCATCAAGCCATCAACCTAGGAGGGATCTTCACCAACTTTGGGGGAAAATCTTGGGAGTTCGGATCTCGTCGAAGCATTCTCTTCAAACACTTGGAGCATTTAAAAGGGAAAAGGTATGCCACATCCCCATCCTCTGTTTCTACCCGTCCAAGTCTCTTCTTCCTTCACTTTCTCTGAGTAGTTCGGAGATTTTCCTCTTCACGGTTGTGCGGACGAGAAAATCCGGGTGAAGGAAAGGGCCGGAAGACCAGATCTTCGACTTCTTTTCAGTTTTTTATTATTGTTATTAGTTTTGTCCATTTTCCACCCAAAGGTAGGCGGGGCCCCTCTTAACTCGGTTGAGGAGAGATGTGTGGCCGTTCGCCGATTTAGGGAAAATGGATTTTGCCATGCAAGTAGAGAGAAACTCACCCTAACTCGGTCGAGGAGGGGAGGCTTTCCAATCTCGAATTAAAAGAAAACAAGTAGAGATAAAATCTCCTTAACTCGGTCGAGGAGGGGTGGTTTTTCTTGAAATAATAAAAAAGGAAAAAATAACGTTAAATTAATTTAATGGAGAAAGTTAAGAGGTAACCGTCGCACGACGGATGAGGTGGGGTGCCTAACACCTTCCCCAACTCATAAGAGAATCCCCGGACCCAATCTCGGTTTTTATTTAATCGAGGGTTCTTAATTGTGGGTGACCAATCACACCCGGAATCTTGATTGGTGGCGACTCTAACAGATCTCGACTCCTCATCGGTTGAAAAACACGGATGTGGGGAGGAGATCGACTCAGGCCGGCTATCGCACAATTAGTTTTTTTGATAGAAAATCTCACTATCTCATTGTGTAAAGGAGATCCTTGTAAAGCATGCTGACCCTTAAGCTAGATTTTGTTTAGAGTCTTTAGACTCTTGAAACTTTTGGCTTTGATTAATTTTATTTCTCTGTGTCAGTTACTTTCTTCTTTTAGCGAGGTAAGATAGATTAAGCACACCAAAATTAAGTACTATTTCAGCTTAATTGAACCGTATTATGAAAAAAAAGTCATTATTCATTGTTGAGAACAATGCCATAAAAGGCGTGTGAGGCTTACGCCTTGAGGTTCGCCATGAGGCAAGGCTTAAGGAAAACATATTGAGGCTTAACCATGAGG
The DNA here is from genome assembly GCA_015143295.1 of Tetracentron sinense. Classification (NCBI taxonomy): domain Eukaryota; kingdom Viridiplantae; phylum Streptophyta; class Magnoliopsida; order Trochodendrales; family Trochodendraceae; genus Tetracentron; species Tetracentron sinense. The sequence goes on along the minus strand of CM026568.1, from coordinate 32,261,664 downwards.
CTTAAATCCCATAAAGTTTATGTCTCAAAGTGTGAAGCTCATATGAGGAACACGCCTCACGCCTTGAGGATCGCTTTATGTCTATAGCGTACGCCTCATATATTAACTAAAATTAGGGTTCTAGCCACATAACAGAGATTTAAACGTTGTTTTTTTAATTTTTAATTTGTTATTTATTTCAATTAATAACAAATAATACTTTATTTATTTCAGATAAGACATTGAAAATGATGATGATATTAGTTTCAACTAACACTTAATTTATTATGTTTAATGTATTTCGGCTTTTAAAACTCTTTCAATCCAATTTAAACTAATTTCCCTACTAGACATTGGAAACATTTGGAGGCCTACAATACAGTTCATGACTTCTTTGCAAATTTGAACTAAAATTCTAAATCCACCTCATGAATTGATGATTGAACATCATCTTCAATATGTATATGAACAAGAAAGTAAATTTAAATTTCAGCATTTGCTTGCCCTTCTTATATTTATTTATTTGATAATTAAATAATTTATATAATATTTTCTATGTGTGCGCGCACGCCCACATACACACACATGTACGGGAACATATATATATATATATATATATATATATGCATTCATATCTCTCTCTTTATATATACTATAATCTTTTGTTAACTTTTTAAATATTTTTATAATTTCTCTCATATTTTATTTATTTGTTAAAATGAGATAGAACGAGACTTTCTTGTGAAGCTTAAGCCTCACATCTTGAGGCTTACGCCTTACGCATCTTGAGGTCCTAACGCCTCACGCCTTCGCATTTAAAACATTGAACTCAACAACTAAAAGACTAAAACATATTATAATGGTGTCATAAAAATACAGAGATGTAGTAACTCTAATGAGTGCATTAGTACCACATTGAGTTACTATCAGGCTCGAATAAGGTTACCTCAATGAATAGTTTTAAAAATGGTTTAGATTCGACCTCTTTGGAGTTTAGTCTCTTTTTTGGTCGTTTGAAAGCAATTGAATGTTTGCTTTGGGGGTTAGAAGAAGGGCATGTATTGGTAATTTCTTGTACCTGTCAGTTGACCTACAGTTCACCCAATTTCGAGGGGGTGTTGAGGGGTTTACCCCTCCACTATTTGGAGCTAGGGGGTTCAGATAAGGCGACAATTGTGTTTCCAAAAAAACACAGATTCTAGTTTATATTAAGATTTCCCATTGAGACTCCAATTCCTCTCATATGGCCAATTACACCCTCGGTTTGAGAGGTTTCAAACGTATCGTACAATATTGTTTCGATACAATTGAAACTTGTGAATTTTTTTTAGTACTTGAATTGAGTGAATCATATTGGAAACCTAAAAAACCGATACGTATTGTATATATGTATGGATACTCGATATTTTAAATCATGGGCTATACAAAGTACAAACTAGATTTACAAATAAAAATAGGCCTTGAGTAGGGTTTGTCAATCCAGCCCTTTGGTGAGAGTACTTGGCTTGGTCTGGCCCTTTGAGGGCTGGGTAGGGCCTAATATCTCAAGGCCTTCTTAACTATGGGTCAGGTAGGGCCCAATATCTCAACGCCCTTTCCACTTATATGCTGTATATAGTATGTATAATGCATATATATTATTATATATATCGAACATTGGTTTTGGTATATTAAATCATGTGTTTTGACTTTTGTGTAAAGACAAGATATGCACCTTTTGAATAATATTTTTAGTTGAAATAAGGATGCATATAAGTAGTTTGGGAAACAAGGCCAACATAGTTGTACTCTCTAAGGTCCTCAATATTGGTTGTAGCCATGTGATTAACTTACATTAACGATTTACTTTGGTAATTTCTTAATGTAAGAGCTTCTCATGCAAGTTGATTTAATGAGAATCTCACCACTCTCTATTTCTTGTATCTCCTCAAAAAACCTAATTATCCCTCGAAAACCCTATAGTAGTAAGCATACTATCATGAGAGCTTTTTTTTTTTTTGTAGAATGTATGTCAGGAACACATTGTTAGCCTACCCACCAAAAAATAGTCAAAACTCAAAAGTACAGAGGATGAGGCTCCACACCATTTTCCTTTGTCATTTCCTTTGAGATTGTTGAATTGAAGGTGTAGATTGTATCTCAATATTATAATGTATTGCCCAATTATTCTCTAAATAGTGTTCTACAATAATTCAAAATTAACATCATGATATTTGTTTTTGAGCAAAACAAGACTAGTTCTCAACCAATGTTTTAAAACTTGACGGCATGGGGAGTGACGTTAGGACCTCAAGATGCGTGAGACTTAAGCCTCACAAGAAAGCCTTACGCTATCTCATTTTAAATAAATAATAGGTAAGAATTTTACAAAAAGACGCAAAATTTTAATTAAAAGTGATATATGTGTGGGTGTACGCACACGCATGTGTAATACTATATAAATTATTCAAAAATAATAAATAAGAGACAAGAAAAACTAAAATTTAGATTTACTTTTTTGTTCATATATATATATATACATATTAAAAGATGGATAATATTTAATCATCATGTAGTGAATTTTGGATTCTAACAAACAATTACAAAGTAGTCACCAACTACATATGTTACGCAATTGTCTCTAAATCTTTGCAATTTCTCTATTATAATTAGAGTGAAATATACTCAACAAGGTTTTAAAAAGCCTAAATACATTAGACATAATAAATTAAGTATTAATTGAGACCATGGTTCAAAATATCGGTATCGGGTGTCGTATCGATAAGTCTAAATTAGGATACGTATCGGCATATCGGACCGTATCGAATGGAGACGCCAGTAAAAATTAGGATATGCTAAGAAAATCTCAAATACGAAAGGAAAAACTTGCATACCTTACATAAAGCTTCTTTTAATGCAAATATAAGTTAAAAACAAGCTAAATGAAGGCCACCGATTATGTTTATAATCATACATATGAGAGTTAAAGAATTTTATAAGTGGAAAAAAGGCGTGCGTGCTGATAGAAATATATGAAAATACAAACCATAGTCACTTAGCTAATTATAAAAAAATAATCTAGATATTAAAGTCTTACATTTAATGAGTTAAATAAGAATGCATTGAATTCCAACATAAATTTTAAGCTTAAGTTTGTTTATGCTGAAATGTTACACTGTTAATTGACTTCTTACCATGTAGATGAAAATATTTTTTAAGAATAAAATATGACTTCTTTTGTTAGGCTTTGGTAATTTTTGATATAATAGAATTTATAAAATTTTAATATTTGAGAAATACCTTATCATTTCAAAGTTGATATTTTGACCCAATCCCTAAAAGGTGCTAAAAAGATGATTTTGTTCTTGAACTAAAAAAGTTAACTTTTTATTTTTCAATAATTTGAATCTAGGATAATTTGCATTGAATGCAAATGGGGGTATAACCGTATTTACATATTAATATTTTAGGTAAATGAAAGTAAAATTTAATTTAAAACTATTTACTTAAGTAATATTTTACGTAATCAAGTTGTGCTCATCTGTGTTGTGGATTCTAGTGTAAATGGAAGGAGAAAAAAAATTAACTGAAAAATCCCTCATATCGGGCGTGCCCCGTATTGGCATGAGACGCCGATACGGGGGAGATTTTTTTTTTTCCAGCGTATCAGTGTATCGGGTGCCTTCAAATAGGATATGTATCGGCCCGTATCGGTCGATACGTATCGAAATTTTAAACTATGATTTAGACTAATGACAAAATAGAAAAAGAAAAAAAAATTAATGTTTTTTAATTGATAAAAAAATTATGAGGCCCACACACCTTATAATTAATATTAAAGTCTTAATTATGTGGTTAGAACCCTATTTTTTTTTATTAATGTACGAGGCACACGTCAAAAAAAATATATTAAATGTTCAAGTTTTAGTTATGTGGTTAGAATCTTATTTTTGATTAATGTATGAGGCACATGTCTTGGACATACAACGGGCCTCACAGTTTGAGACTCGTCTCGAGGCGAGCCTTGAGATGTAAGCCTCTCACGCCTTTTAAAACACTGCTTCAGATGTACTCCGAACATAGGACTAAGGAATATATATGTGGCCTTGATATAAGTAAGCATTATAAGACTCTTAACATCTTATCTGACATCACAAGGTACCACCCAAGTCATAGAGAGATCTGAGCAAACTGTTATTATATTACAATCCTGGGACAAAAGAGTTTGCTTGGCATGAAATTACCTAATCAATGTCTTTTGGCTGGAAGCAATCGATGAAGAGTATGTTTCCTAAAGTCAAAACGTCAATGGACAGCAGCTAGATTCTTCCAATTTGGTTCACTTCCTCTGCCGATTCAAGAGTGTATACTATGGGACCTAGAGGTTAGGTTATTTGTGCTCTTACATCTGTATGAGTCATGTTCCATACAAAGGATGCTGTATGCTTTGTCAATATTTTTGCTCACTTGACATCCATCATATGAGGACAAAAGTTGGAACAAATTCCTTAATCAGGAATTGGTACTGACCGCTTTGCATAGGCAAACCCCCAGCGCCTAATCAGGGGCCTAGGCAGGCTGAGGTCGTTTAATGGTGCCTAAGCCACATATCTCGAGGACCAAGCGCTAGTGACAGAGGTGCCCGTGACCCCATTTAAAGGGAGATATTATTTACAGGAACTTAAAAACTGAATATATATATATATATATAAAGAGAAACATATTTTACTTAAATTCTTTAGTTTAAGACTTGTCTGGAAAAAATCAGATGTCGTATAGGGTGTCGGCATCTGTCTCTCTCCAAACCATAGTCACAAAGTCGGGATTTGGGAATAATTCGGCAGGGTTCAAGTTCGGAAAATTCGGAAAAAAATCGAGAAAATTCGGGGAAAAGTTGGTATTCGGGAATAATTCGGCAGGGTTCAAGCTCGGAAAGATTCAGGAAAAAATCGGGGAAATAAGTGTTTTTTTTTAATAATTATATAAAATAGAAATATGATATTAACTAATATATCTAAGTTTAACAATTTGATTACATAATATACAATATAAGTAGCTAATTATCAACTATAATATGTTCATGTTATCATTTCAACATCCGGTTCATTCCAACAAAGCATCAAAATTTACCAAGACATCATCAACTCTTAAGATTATCAACAATAATATGTTCATAATATCATTTCAACATCCAGCTCAAAGCATCAAAATTTAACCCATAAAATGTTTATCATCTAATTGGATGGATAAAAATATATACCATAAAATTAAATCTCTAATCATTTGAAATATTGATTAAAAGAATCAATAAACTAATAAAATCATACCTTTTAAAGATTAAAAGTGAACTTAAGCAGAAATCAGAATCCCCCAGCCAGCAGCTAGGTCCCAATGGTCATTGGCCCCAAATCCCAATACCCTCTAGACTGAGATTCCTGAAAACCCAAATTTAACCCCACAAAAAAAGGTTGGTTTCTGAATTTAGACAATTTCGAAGCGAATAGGGAGGAAAATAAAAGAAACAGGGAAAAAAATGGATCCATCCCTACTCCCTCAACGGTTTGAGTTTACAGTCACGAAGAGGTTACACAGTCACGAAGAGGGAAAAAAAATGACAGTCTTCAAAGGAGTCCAAAATTGTAGTATATTCAAAGGGTAAAATCACAAATAGGAAAAAAAAACTTACTTTTTGAAGATTCTTCCAATATGATTAGTATCTCTCTTCTTTTCTTACATCATTCTAGTCTCTATGTTGTACGAACCAAAATGGGCCCAACAAAAAGATTTCCAACCAGAAAAGAAAAGGAATCTATTTATCAAACCCATGAAACCAAACGCAAATCTGAAAAACAGGAAAGAAACCAAACAAAAAAAAAAGAAGGAGAAAAGATACCCCAAAAGAAGTAACTAGCTTTGTGAAGATTCTGCGTGACTGTGAAGTTATCATGGGAAGACTAGGATTTAAAAAAAAAATGCAGGAAACCCTTCGTGACTCTGAAGATTTATTTTGGAGGGGAAGACAAGGATACGTGAGAGGGCTTTACCTTCTTTTCTTCCACAGCTCCACTTCGAAAAAAACGAATGAAATGAATGAGGAAACCTTCTTCTTAAAACATCATGCATTGTTAAAACATCATGTATTGTTTAAATGCCCTTAAACCATCGAGTTTCCCGATCTTTCAATGTGCCGACTTATTCACGAATAGCGCGAGTTATACTAATAATTCGCGTTATCCGCGAATTATTTGCGAACTACTGAATTTTTCAAAAACTCGCGATTGATTCGGTAAGTGAAATAGGCGTGATTTAAACGCGAACTTTTCAATTATTCGGCGACTTTTGTGACAATGCTCCAAACTATGCTATTTATTTTTTGTAGTGACATTTTGGTATTTTGTATGCTTCATTTCTAGTTTCTAGTCTTTATATCCAATAATGTGTATATTCTAAGCCTCTATAATAGTAATAAATAAAAATATTTGTGGTCAGTGGTCACCTAAGCAATGCTTGGGCACCTCCTCTCCTAAGAACCCTGCTTAGGCATTGCTTGGACACTTTAACTATACCGGTGTCTGGTAAGGATACTGATTCTCTATTTCGAACAATCAATATAAGGATTCTAATGTGGTGGAGACAAGAGCTATGGTTGAATGATTGATATTTAATGTTGGTCTTTTAGTTGGTCCTTATTTTAACACTAAGCAGCCCATACAACCAATATATAGTTCATGATGTCGGATGTTCAATGCCTGGGACTAGCTCACCCTGTTATGTTTAATTGTACCTAAGCAAAGTTATTGCTTGAGTTTTCGGAAAATCAGAAAGACCGTGAAGATTAAAATTATTGGATCATATTAAAGATCCAAGTGGAGATCTAGATGTCTTCTACACCCATACTCATAGGCATGCTAATGAGGTTTCCATTTGCCACCTTGTTGGCTGAAGTTGTATGTAGAAGTTCAGTTAGCTAACCTATTCTTTCTTCTAATAATAAAATCTTTATTATCATCATTAGAAGAAGATATTGTTGGTATGGTTGTCTTTAATGATGTGATGTGTGATGGACACCTCAATGAGTTTGCATTTATCTCCACGAGATATCTTCATTTTTTTTAAAACAAGAGTTAATATACTGTAATTCAAAGGTGCATGATGTTATGTTATCTTTTTTGGTACTAGGCATCATCATTTATCTAAGGTTAGTAGTTAGGTTAGTAAATTGGTGGCATATCAATCGTCTCACCCCAAGGGACTCGAAATCGAGTCCACCCCCTATGGGGGATCACTCTTAAGTCTTAAGTCATACCATTGGAGCCACCAGGGAAGTGTGATGTTATGTTATCTTAACCTGATATGCTTAATAGTGTTATAATTAAGTTCCCTTGAAATTAATAGCTTTGGAGCTGAGTGTAAAAGGTGCTTCCATTATTTGCAGATTCGACCGGATAGGCAGACATTATATTGGAGTGCTACATGGCCAAGAGAGGTGGAGACTTTGGCGAGACAGTTTTTACACAATCCCTACAAGGTGTGTGTCTGGCAGTTTCTACTTAATTATTTCAATCCGCTTGTGTTGGATGAGATTCTTTTTTTTCCCCCCAACATTCTCCCCCGCGAGCACTTTTTTTTTGTCTGCGGGGTGTTTGGATTTGTCAACTCATGATCTTGCAATCTTAGATGCTAGGATGCTTATTGGGTTCTATACAAAATCAAATGACCTTTTTAGGTGATCATTGGATCCCTGCATCTGAAAGCCAATCAATCTATAAATCAAGTTGTTGAAGTTGTGACAGAGACGGAGAAGTACAACAGGTGTGTTTAAATGACTGGTAATAAAGAAAGATTGATTTTCTGAATCCCATGTTGATCTTTATGTCTTTGTCTCTGCAGGCTGATCAAACTGCTAACGGAGATGATGGTTGGGAGCCGGATCCTGATATTCATGGAAACTAAAAAAGGATGTGACCACGTTACACGGCAGCTGAGGATGGATGGATGGCCTGCTTTATCCATCCATGGTGACAAAAACCAGGCCGAAAGGGACTGGGTTCTAGCTGAGTTCAAAAGTGGCAGAAGTTCTATAATGACTGCTACTGATGTAGCTGCACGTGGTCTTGGTAGGATCATTGTGTGTTAGGAGTCTTTAAGTCTCTTCATTTAGGTCATAAATGACGAAGATTGCGAGTCGGCGGGCTGCTGTCTAGTTTCATGAGAAAATAATTCGTGGTTTGGCGGTGTATGAGGATTGAGGTGCATCACATCTAAGTTGGGAGCTGTTTTTCATGTTATTCCACCATGGGCATTGATCATTCCCCGTCACCAAGAGCTCTGAATTGGATTGAGAAAACGATTTATTTTACATGCTTTGAGTAGGATGTCCCATAAAACTCCTCTACTTGGGTACCCCTCAACATTGCAGCTCATGTTACATGGACACAGGGAGCACAGATTCACGGATATGGCTGACATTGCATTTTCTAGATTTTTGGGGTGGACTGACAGTATATTGTATACGTCCAGTCATAAATACATAGTATATATTTCAGTTTACATCTGGAGAGGATTTTATATATAGATCTGGCTTTCCTGATCCATAATTCCTGGAAGTGTCCGACATGGGCATGGCTCCTATCATCAAGTGTCTAAGTAACATGGTTGAAAGTAATCGCCGCCCATCCACGGTTATGGATCTGCTTGTCGTGGCAGCCCGGTTGACTCACACTAGCTTATTCATTCATTGGGTTTGAACGGGTGCTGGTGCCGGTCCTTATCCCTGCAAGGTCAAGGTGGGCACATTTGTTGAATGTGGTGTCTTCTTTGTGATCAAGAACTAGGGGGTGCAGGGATAAGGGGGCAATTGCATTTTCTCCTCTGTTTGGAAACATTACTACAGAAGGTATGTACTGATCCATGTGATAATACTTTACCTCTACTGCCTGCAGATGTGAAGGACATAAAATGTGTAATCAATTATGATTTCCCATCAAGCCTTGAGGATTATGTTCACAGGATTGGACGAACTGGACGTGCAGGTGCTAAGGGAACTGCATTTACTTTTTTCACACATGGGAATGCAAAGTTTGCTAGGGATCTCATTAAAATCCTGCAAGAAGCTGGTCAGATTGTGACTCCAGCACTGGCTGCCTTGGGCCGGTCAGGTGGTTCTGGTGGAGGTATGCAATTGTTTTATAGGGTGAAGTTCATGGTCTATATTGGATGTTATACTTACATGCAGTATATGTGTTTGTTTTTGTGCAGGGTATGGGGGAAACTTCCGCTCCAGGGGACGAGGAGGTGGTTTTGGCAACCGGGCTCTGATTTCAGGATCCAATACTATTCCCCTTGGTGCAAAGAGGCTCAGGTAGTTTCTTTTGTTTTCCTGCCATTGGCCCTGTGAATTTTGAAGAACAAGCCCAGACTAGTATGTAGATGTGATTGTAGCCCAGACTAGCATGTTGTGGTTGTGCCCTTTTCATTTATTTCCACCTAGCAACAATCAGTAACTTGTGATATCAAGTTGCATTATTAAGGACTTTTCTGTAGTTAGATTTCAATAGGCATCCTTTTCCCCCTTTGATCATCATCCCTTTTTTTTCTTCTATTATTTGTAACTAATGCTTCGTTTGTTTCGAAGTAAAATAGAGGAAAACAAATGAATTTCGCAGAAAATGCCAGTTGTCCTAAAGAAAATACACTTGAAAAATGATATTTTCCGTGAAATTCATTTGTTTTCCCCTATTTTACCTCAAAACAAACGGAGCATAAGGTAAGCTTGATGACCCTATTAATAAGTGGGTTTATTTTCAGCAGAATACTAAGATTGTCAGAAAATTCTGCATTTGGGCCTTGTGCACCCAGTAGATGAAACTCTTACTTCTAGCAGTTATGTTTTTCACCTAGAGATGGAGATATTGCAGTTAATAGCTTTGCCTTTGCATCATTATTTCCTTCTTCCCAGTCTCATATAGCACTGGTCTAGAAGTAATTGTCATGGGTTTCTCATCAGGTGCATTATTCTTTTAACCTGTTACCATACAAGTTTAAAAAGAAAAAGAAAAAGAAGAGCCATGCTAGCCCTACTCTCAACCATTCCCTACCCAACCAAAAGTCAACACGTGGCTTTGCTTTCAACTAAAAATCAACAAATGTCCTTGCTTTATCAGGGTGTTTGTTTTTGGCTGGGAGTAGGCAATGCCTGAGTGTGGGGCTAGCATGCCTAAAAAAAGGATGTACTTACAAGGAAGTACAGGACTGAGCTGAGGGGCCCTACTACAGAGATGACCATCTTAAGCAAGTTGGTCTGGACCATTTTGAGTAACAATTTCATTCGAGGGGAGATGAGGAGGTGTTACATTTGAGAGTGATGAACCTGGGGACTGTCTAATAGTCAGGTTATTGGTTAGGCGGTGCTGCTGAACCAAATCAGTCGAAATCCTTTACCAAACACGGATTGTATTAAAAACCCAATTGCTGTTGCAAGCAGCTTACCTTCCAGTGAAAGCCAGTGTTAGTACCTCACCCCTCATGGATGGCTAATTCTTCATGGCTCACGGATTACGACTAGGGATGCAACTTGGGCAGGTTTGGTCCAACCCTAGCCAAAGGCAGGCCCAAGCCATTTGGAGGCCTAAAGCGAGAATTTTAAATGGGGCTTTTTAAAATTATTTTTTAATATTATTAAAAAAAATTTAATTATATATGGGGCCTTTTTAATATTCTAAATGAGCGTTTTATTTTTTAAAATATTCTAAATGGAGTTTTTTTTTTTTTTTTTTTTTTTAATGGGGTTAAAGCAAAGGCTTTGATGGCTTAATGGACGGCCGGCCCTCCTAGCCCTATCCTATGTATATGTAAAAAAATTAGTAAAAGTAATATATTAGTACCTAAATTAAAAATCAGCAATAAAATGACATATTATCGTTGATACATTTACACTAAAATAAGTACCACATCGAGACAATCAAGAATAGAATTCAAGACATGTGAATTAAGAGTGCAAGACATTTCGAGAGTTCAAGACATGTTCACACGTATAATATCATTCACACATAACATAAGCCTAATATCATCATTCAAGAGTCTTAGAATAATTTTTAATCAATATCTGCAAATCTATGATTATAATTAAAGCACTCAAGTCACTTGTTGAAAATTCGAACAAAGTGAGAGAGAGACAGAGTTTACTAGATGGATGTTTTAAGCCCTTGTTTTTCAGACGAGATAGAAGAGACCAGGAGATGAATTAGCCCAGTAACTTTTTACTAGAGAGTAGAGAATTTTTTTTTTTGATCAAGTCCACTGTTGTCAGAACCGGACCAGCTGGTCGAACCGGAAAAATTAGGAACCGGTCCCCTCACCGGTTCCCAAACCCCCCCCAAAATCGGACATATTTACAAAACCGACCGTTTTTGTTAAAATTGGAAGAACCGAACCGGTCAGAAATGAATAAAAATGAAAAATTAATTTTTATAGTAAAAAAGGATAATGTCAAACTGGGAACCGATCACTCAATCGGTTCAATAACCGGTTCGGTTCTGATAACATTGGATCAGTTAGAGAGTTGAGAGTTGAGATTATGAGAGACAAGAGGAGTGACTTAGTTTTTAAAAAAACGTCTTGTGTTTTTATTTTGTTTTGATTTTAGCTTAATTCTAATTATTTATTATGTATTTTTTTTATTTATATTAGTTATATACTATATTCTTTTTTCATGTAACGGATTAGGTTCCGATTGGGTTCTGTTTTGGGTGAATTACACTCACCTCCTTTGAGGTTTAGTGAAATTTCAAAAACCTCCCCTCTAATTTTTGAAATTACACAGTCCTCCCCTCAATTTTGGTTGTCTGTAACAGATATCCATTCCCTTAAGTTTACCATTACTTTGTGGATGAATTTTGATGATATCATTATTTAAATATTTTAAAATGCTTAAATTACCCTTTTTCAGTACAAGGTTAGGTTTTTTTTTTTTGTGATAGAAATTCTCAGTAGAGTCACTTAATAAGGGCTTGGGCAGTGGAGCTGTTGCTGATTCTTACCCAGGTGTGGGATTAGATCCTAGACCTCCAGGGAAGGCCTCACGCCCACACCGCTAATCACACAAGAGGTGGGGGTGTAGTTGCACCCTTACTCACGACACTGCTACTCGTACACGCGACGCATTTGACATATCATCAAGCTTCCGAGTTCCGTCTCCAAATTCAACACTAATTCCTTGACGCAACGCGCGGCGGCAAAGCCACACGCCTCACACACTCAGTTAGCGTCACGTTCGCATTTCCTTCCAGACTAAATTGCCACGTACAATAACTTTATTTGTCTCTCCAAAAGGTCTCCCTAACGACTCATTTGCAGGCAAATCCATGGGCATATTCGTCCTTACATAATCTAAACGAACAAATATCTCCAATTCAATGGGAGATCTCACTCACACATCTCCCAGTACAAAAGACTTGTGTGTGGATAGCAACTCTCTCTCTCCTCTCTCTCTCTCTACTGACTACTGTTTAACGCCGGCGATCGAGTATAGTATGGCCGTACTCCTCGGCAACTTGACGCTGTTAGTAGACGTGACGCCGCCTCGGACCGGATTACCAGACCGTAAGACTCGTCCGGTGGCCGTCGACGTGCTCTTGAACCTGGCAAAGTGGGACTCTCAGTCTCACCACACCAACGGCGCTAACGTCTGTACTTCTCTCGCCACGAAGAGCTTCGAATCCGATGGTGAAACCAGGAATTTCAGAATCGGTGCTCGAGGGAAAGATAATTTGAAGACTAACGCCATCGATTTTGACGCCGATTCGAGCGATGAAGATAACAACGGTAATGGATTTGGGGACGAAGGCGATGATTTTGATTGGGAGAAAGAAATGAGAAAGAGAGTGAAAGAGATGGAAGAGATGAAGGAGTTGGAGAGGAAAGCGGAGGAATTGCAGAGTCGAATGGCGGACGGAGAAGGTGAAGGGAAAGAGGAAACGGAAGAAGAGAAGAGGATGAGAGTCAGGAAAGAGCTCGAAAAGGTTAGAATCCTTTCTTCTTATTTTTACTAAGGCTTTGTTTGATTGGAAGGAAAACTGATAGAGAATGGAGCAGGATAATAAGATGTGATGAGATACGTTGTATATCATCAAAAGTAGATTTGAATAGATTTGTTTGGTATGACTTGATTAGACTGAGATTTAGTTGTATTTCCCTACTAAGTTCAATGTAATTCATCCAAGAATTCAATAGAATTATTTCTTCTGTGAAAATGTTTGTGGAAAAGAAATTTTTTCTTGAAAATAATTTCTCCTCATTTTAAAAACAAATTTCCCCTCAAACATAAAGCAAAACTAGAGAATGATTTGCTAGAAAAAGCTCATTTCAAAATCCAAACACAAAAACTAGCTTTTCTCCTGAAAATAATTCAGTGCACCTATTTCCCTCCATACAAACTCAACCTAAAGCTATGTTTGGTTGCCGAGAAAATTAGTGAAAATATTGAAAAGAAAAGAAAATTTTATATTTCTAATACAATTCTTAGCTGTGTTTTGTCTAATTTTCTTTTCTTTTCAATGTTTTCACCAATTTTCTCAGCAACCAAACATAGGGTAAAGGAAATTGAGCTGAATTGATTAAACACCTTTGAGAATGACATACATTCTCTAGCTTGTCCCTTTTTGAAGATGCAGCCGAGTAGTCTGAGGTTGATTTTCTATTCTTCTATTGCCTGTGGTTGCTATTAAACTGAAGGTTTTGTTGTCTTGCTATGGGAGAGTAGGTGGCTAAGGAGCAGGCGGAGCAGAGGGCGGCGGCCAAGTTGATGTTCGAGTTGGGTCAAAGGGCTTATGGGAAGGGCATGTATGGACGTGCTATTGAGTTCTTAGAAGGTGCCCTCACAATCATTCCCAGGCCCACTTTGTTTGGTGGCGAGGTCGGTTTAATATGAAAAAGCTCTGTTCTAGGCATTCTGTTAAGTGACTGTACTACCATATTGCAAGTGTGATTTCTGACTAACAATAACATTTTAATTGTGGTGATCAGATACAAATATGGCTTGCTATGGCTTATGAGGCTAAAAACCGTCATGCAGATTGCATTGCTCTTTACCAACAATTGGAGAAGAAGCATCCCATCGTTAGTATCCGACGCCAAGCTGCCGAACTTCGCTACATCTTGCAGGCACCTAAGCTCAAAATTTCCGAGGAGGAGATGGTCACCATTCCACTGATAGGTTCTAGTTATGACAGGTAAATTTGGTTTCCAGCTATTTGTTCGATCATCTAACTTTTGTGCTTTGCTTGCTTTAACTGATCGGTACTTGGCCAGGAAATCATAAATGCTGCAACTGTATTATATTTCAGTCATATGAAATGGATACCAGCCATCCTTATTTCTTTTTATCTTTTGAATTATGAAGCTCCTCATAACATGTCATTTATTTAGATCGAGTCGAAATTGCCATTTCAATCCGATAGTCATTTATGCATTTCAATCATGGTTTAAATTTTTTTGAGCCTTCGAGAGACTTGAGGGCTGATTCATTTTTCCTATGCATAATTGTGAGGTAATACAGCCTCTTTCAAAACCTTGCAACTGGATTCTGAAAATAGTCCAATGACTGGGAAACCATTCATGCCTCCAAGTTGAGTGACTACTGTAGGATGTGTTTGTATCATTTTTTTAGATTAAAAATAAAATGGAATTATAATTTCAAATTATTTAATAACTGAATTTGTTAAAGAATATGGAGGATGAGTTGATAATAGTTTAAATAATCAATTTTGTAAAAGAATATGGTGTACAAATAAGGAATTCATAGTTATATAGCAATAGCAAACATTGCAGAGAAAAGACACATATGGGAGGAATAACTTTCTATTGTGCTGATAATTCATACTTGCACCGCATGCTCCAATCCCATTGGCGCTTTCTATTTATGTTGCTTAATACTTTAGTTGGATGCCCTTGTACAATTATTACATGTACTAGTATGCAAGTAGGACTGCTTTGCACAGATATACATGCTTGTTTTCTGATGGTTGTGCCATATTCATATTGATAGATAATTTTAGCAAGGGAAACATTCATTTTAAATATTTGTGCACGTTTATTTCACCAACTTGTGTATGCATGTTTATATCACTGTACACACAAATTTCGAGCATCTAAAATAGAGGAGATACCCGAATTTTAGTGTCGAACTACCTTCACCTTTTGGGGTGAAATTTATTATTTACTTTGTGGGGGACTACTCCTCTAGCCAGGGTAAACCTGGACTATTAATTACCTTGCCCTCATAGAGGCGAGAAACTTTGATTAAGAAGAAAGTTAAGAGAAGAGAATGACAATAAGATATATGTTTTATTGAAAGAGAGTGCCCAATCCCCATGTGAGCTTACAAGTGCCTTATTGATGTCTTTTTTTTTTACAGACGAGAAAGAAGCGAATTTTAGTGTCAAACTACCTTCACCTTTTGGGGTGAAATTTATTATTTACTTTGTGGGGGACTACTCCTCTAGTCAAGGTAAACCTGGACTATTAATTACCTTCCCCTCATAGAGGCGAGAAACTTTTGATTAAGAAGAAATTTAAGAGAAGAGAATGACAATAAGATATATGTTTTATTGAAAGAGAGTGTCCCATCCCCATGTGGGCTTACCAGTGCCTTATTGACGTCTTTGTTTTACAGAGAAAGACGAGAAAGAAGAAGAATGATGGTCATGTGAGAGCTCACCTTATATTCTCCATTGTTGAAGGAGTCTTCTCTTTTGTCCCTTGATTGTTATTGTAGGAGGGAAGGGGGGCTCTCAGTTGATGGAGGGCACTCTCATAGGTTTTCCTCTTTTTTTCTTTTCGCGATTGCCTAAAGGCTTGATAAAGGCTCACCTTTCAGGGTGCCAAAAGCTTGCAGCCATGTCTGGCCATGGGCACTTTAGATCAGTCGTAATGGTTTGCCAATGAGGCATCCCCTTTTTTGGTTCAGACTGAATTGAGGGTATGGCCTGTTAGGTGGTCCCATCAACAGGCCCCTCTATGGAGGGTTCTAATACTACAAGCTCCCCTTTCAGGGTGCCTGGTGACATAGGTCTGCTTTTATAGTTTACCTATCGCAAAGTGGAGAGTCTACCCTGCAAGATGTACACCAAGTTAAATACCCTTTTTGTGGTCTCCTTTTTGGAGTGGGCACTGCTCCTTTTGGGGATGGCCGCCGCTCCTTTTTGGTCTTCCTTTTAGGGGTGGACGCTACTTCTTTTGAGTACCCACTATTATTGAGGCGAGCGTGTTGCATCCAACTTTGAGCAGAGCCTTCTTCTTGAAGGTTCGACCAATGGACTCGTCACTCATCATGGGGGTTGCTGCCACTTCTTAGAAGTGGAGAGCCATAAGGCAGTGAGGGAGAACCTGTTGTGAGAGGTCTTCATATGTTGAAGATGAGAAGAGTCATAGTCTCGTGGGTGACTTTGATCGATAAGTTGTTGCCATTATTTTGAGAGAACTTAGATTTGTAGCCTTCCCTAAGAGAGAGGCCCCCTTTTATTGTAGCTAACTGAGAGTGAAGAGACTTTTTTGGGAGAGATCTTTGTTAGAGAGAGGTCTCCTTGTAGTGTAAATCACAAGCCCCCTGCTGCTGCCGTCGTTTGTGTTCTTCTCTATTCAAAAGAACCAAGGGTCTCTTTTCTTTGTTTTATGATCTCTCTTTGTTTTTCCTTGCTGTTACGATATTCAGCAGCTATAGAGTATCGTCGTCTATGCTCTCCTCTATACGAGAGAACTGAAAGCCCTCTTCTTTCTTATTTTCTCCCTAGCGTCTGTTCTTTCCTTTTTGTGGATTCTTGAGATCATCACCTAGCCTTGAGAGAGATCCGTCTTCTCCTTGTCGTTTATGCTCTCCCCTTTAAAATCATCAATGTCCCCCTTTAAACGGGCTGTTGTTGGGTTTTAAATGGGAGAGAGGGAATAAAGAAAGGATAGGAGAGAGGGACACATGGGAAAATGAGAGAAAGAGGGGAAGTGGTCTTGACTCAGCTGTCACAGTAGTTTCTGAATCCACACCCCTGAAAGGATGTGGCATGCCATCCAACTTACCACAACTGATGACTGCCTTCTTGTGCCGATAGCCTCGTCCCCCAAAGTCTCTTAGTATTGGCTCCACTTAGTATGGTTACTGGACAAGAGTTGGCTGACTTCCACAAAACATGATAGTTGAGCTCCAGAGGTTTTGAGTACTTAAGAAACATCACGAACTGTCGGCGCATAACTTATTCCTCGGAACCCTCGCCTTGCCTGAGACCATGGATGGATGAGAGATGGAGAAACGTGAGAGAGTTTGGGCAGTTGAGTGGGAGACAATGGTGCGGATCGCTGACAGAGAGGTTGCTGGATGGAAATTGGAGAGAGAGTTATGGAGAGATTAAAGGGTGAAAAAGAGAGTGGGGGGTGGTTGGCTGTGAAAGTATTTTTGAGAGGGTAGGAGAGATGGAGGATAAGGGATGGTGAGAGATAAGGGGGAGAGAGAGAGAGAGTCACGTGGGTGGGGTGTATCAAGCATGATACCCCCCCCCCCCCCCAAAGATGGTGCAGTGAAAGAGAGTGAAGAGAGGTGTTTGCAGTGAAATGAGGGAGGGATGAGAGGTATTCGCGGTGAACACATTTTCACCATTCCTATGGGAGAGATATTTGAGAGAGAGACTAATGAGATAAAGGAGAGGGAAACTGGGAGAGAGGTGAGAGTACGTGGGTGTATCATGCTTGGTATATCGTATACCCCCATAGAGAGAGAGAGAATGGTAGAGAGAGTGTGGAAATGGGGGGTGGTGAGACATGTTGGAAGTCTATCACCCCAACCCCTTAGTATAGATGTAAAGTGAGTGCACCAAATACTTGGTACACCCCACTAATTAAATTGGGGTGTTAAGCATGCACATAGGGGCTGGTGCACCCCACTGATTTTGTTGGGTTTAAGTTGGGTACACCAAAAGATAAATACACCACATCTATTAGGGTGTAAAGCGGGTGTGCTGGGGCTAGTGTACCCCTACCCATTAGGGCGTGGCAATTTCGCTGCCTACAGTCACCTAAATGTTGTCATATCTATTTACTAGCTTTTTCAAACAAGTGGATACTCATGAGTGGTGGCAGTGCAGTCACATAATACATGTACCAGTATGAGGATAACACTTCTATGCACAGAAACACATGCTGCTTTCTCATTGTTGTGTGTGCCATATGAATTTTTTGATAGTTAATTTAGGGAAGGAAAAACATCCATTAGAAATTATTTTGCATTTTTATTTCACTAACTTATGGATGCATATTCATAACACCTAAATGCACTTATGCAATGCACTATAATTTCTTGAGCTTTAGTTCTTTCAATTTTGAACCTCTAGGGCGGTGTAGTCAATATGTCGCCTAGGCAATGCCTCATCTAGCGAGGACCCCTATCGCCTAGATAATCATATGGGCAGGATGCTTACTAAACCTTATATAATTTAAATATAAAAAAAATAAACTTTGGTCGCCTAAGCATCGCCTATGCATTGCCTTGCCTAGGGAAACCCCAATCACCTAGGTGTCGCCTGGACACTTTGATTACACTGCTCCTGGCTGAAACATTATGGTATGGCAAAGCTCATGCTTGCTATGGCAGAGCTTTTCCTGAAAAGCCCAATTGCATTTTCGAAATAGGTTAGCAGGCAGCTAGGTGTATCCCTTTATGCTTGTTGCTTTCCTTAACCCCGCATCTTGTCAAACTAAGTAGAAAGTGGAAAGTTAATGTTGATCATACTCTACTTGCTCAAAATTTCAGACAATTTGACCATAGACTAGTCCTTGCCTCGAAGGGTTTGGGACACCCTGCTTTAGCAAAAAAAAAAAAATTGACCATAGACTGACCTTTTATATGGTTTAACTACTCTGTATTGACATCTTCCCTCATATTTTGTGCTTCCCTTACAAAACATTCTGACAAACAAAATCAAATTTTTTTTTTCTCAAACAACGCTTGCATACAGGTGCACGGTCTACCTTCTGGACACAGTGAACTTTGTTGGTCTAGTGTTGCAGAATGTATCCATTGTATTCTTCACGTCCATATAAACAATTCTTTCTTTTTTTCCTTCTTTTATTATCTCTTTGCATCACTTTTTCCGGATAACTATGATTCAGATTTTTTTTTTTGATTGGTACACCATGTCACTTCAACTCCATTTGTTTTGCACAACCCAATCATTTCATACCTCATGGTTGTCACAGGTCATTTTGAATATATGGAGTCATTTTGCAGGGAACATATATCTTCTTTATTCACTAATAATCTTTAACATTTCAAAACATTAATTTGTTAACAAAGAGAGAACTAATAATTTCCCATTATGCTAAGATTTCTATGATATGGTTTTATGTAAATTTTTTCATGTCCAATCTAGATGTATCATGCAAGGATTAAAAATACGGTTTTGGGAGATGTATCGGTCCTGTGAACATCAAAATTTACCGCCCTTCCTCCCCTCTCAACTCTAAGTGTCGAGATAAGGTCCGAGAGTAGAGGAATAACGCTAAATTTATTCTAAGAGTCGCCACCTACTTAGGGGAAGTAGGATCCCGAGATAATCCAAATAAGGGGGTCTACGGTCCAGAGTAGTCTAGGTAAGAGATCCCTTTAGGTCCTGGGGAAGGGGTTAGGCACCCCAGGACCTCCATCCAATGATGGTAACCTACTCATTAGGTCCAAGTTAAACATTTAAAAATTACTTAACATTTCCTAAAACAATTATTAATTTTGCTAATAGAGTACAAATCAAAATGGGGTGTAAAAAGTTTATTTTTGGTTGGGGTCGAACCCTGATTGGGCTGCCTACTTATCCGGTTAGTCGGAATCAGACCCTCATAGTAGTTCGGGGTCCGTGACTGTTTTTATACTCGTTTCGGAGTGTGGTCATTTCCAACTCGTGTTTGAGTTGGGGAGGGGAAGTGGAATGAGATTTATGAATCTCACTCCGGGAGATGGTAGCGTAGTTAGGTGCTCGTGGGGGAGCTCTAGGGGACGTTCATTTATTAGGGTAAGTCTTTTTTGCATTTTGTGGGTTTTTAAGTGTTTTTGTTATTTTGTATTTTTTGATTTTTTATATTTATTTTTTTTTCTTTAATTCTGGCAAGTTTAACTAGTACAAAAACTAAACTAAATGCCCAAGGTAGGCGAAAAAGGAAAACAAGGCCTAACTGACTTAATTAAAGGCAAAGAGCAGGGCGGATCGAGCGGCCTTAAACCAAAAGAGGCTATGGTTTAAATACGGACCCTGCTCTAGGTCCCAAGGGAAGATAGACCAGTACCTTTAATTTATTTCAATCTTTTTATATTTTTTTGTTGTTTTTTTTTTTTTTTTGTAAGATTAAACTAACGGGGTAGGCTGTTATTTAGGGTGGAAAATCATACCTAAATGCCCCATGTAGGCAAAAAGGGAAAATAAGCTACGACCTATTTCTATAAATTGCACACATGTACAAAAGATAATACATACATACATGACAGAATAAATGGGCCGCAAGGGAAAGTTAATGGGCCAGGGCCCATTGACCACTAATGGTCAATTGGCTTTGGTCCACCCTCTTTCTAAGGCCTCAATAAATAGGCCCAATA
This sequence comes from Tetracentron sinense, assembly GCA_015143295.1. Classification (NCBI taxonomy): domain Eukaryota; kingdom Viridiplantae; phylum Streptophyta; class Magnoliopsida; order Trochodendrales; family Trochodendraceae; genus Tetracentron; species Tetracentron sinense. The sequence goes on along the minus strand of CM026568.1, from coordinate 32,241,086 downwards.
ATTTTAAAAGTGATTCTAGGGGCTCACGGGCCTCAATTTACCAACATATGGCCTGATCCAAGGGCCCAAGGGATTCAAACTTCCCACTCAAATTGTGAACATTATACTACAGTAAATAGATAAATAGAAAAGAGGGAAGAGCTATACCTGCGAGGGTTGATGGTGGATGCTGATGATGGTTGCTCAAGCAGGAGAATTACTCTATCTCTCAAAAATAAAAATAAAATCCACAGAACAATGGATAGATAAATCAACTAAAAAGAAAGTGAGAGATAGAGCATTGGAGCATGGTTGATACTCTGCAAAAGAAAATGAACAAATAATGAAATGAATATATAATACAAATAAAAGGTTAAATAAAATGGAAATTCGGATCTAAAGGGGAGACGACCAAAAGAGCTGTGACACAGCAAATCTAAATAAAATAAAAATAAAATAAAATAAAATAATAAAAAAGATCCATCTATATGGAGAACCAGATCTGAACCTAGAGAGATAAGGATTAAGGGAGGCATTCATCAGCATTCATCAGATTGAGTAATGGACTACATCGAGGGCTGAGGAATTACCCGAAAATGAGTGACACCTACTGAGGTATTGCGAGATGTAAGAGACGAGAAGCAAGACCCGAAGTGAGGTCCTCTTGCTTTCGAAAATCGCCGGATAGAGAAGATCGCCGGACTGGTATGAAACTGCCGACGGACCCGAAGTGAGATCTTCTTGATCGGAGGGAGAAGAAAAATAAAACCAAAAAAATAAAAATAAAATACATCTAGGTCTAGATCTAAGAAAAACGAAGAGATGGATGAGAGAATCGACCTGATCGACGAAAATCGGAGCCAATAAAGAGCTGGCCGGAATAAATCGAGCTAGGGGTCGATGCTGAACTCGCCGGAGATGAAGACACTGATCGGAACAAGTTTTCTACAGCGGGTAAGATTCCCAAAAGAAGATCAATAGAACGAAATAGGGAAGAGAAATTCTAGATCTAGATCTAGAAATTCTAGATCTAGATCTAAGAATTCTAAATAAGAAAAAAATTAGATCAAACAAAGGAGAAAATCAAAAGAGATAAGAGTTATTACCTGATGAACGATGAATCGAGAGAACAGGGATTTGGCCGGAGGAGATGGAGTAAACTCAGTTGATATGCTGCAACTTGGACCGGAACTTGAAGACGCCGAGATTAGGAGGGAACTCGCCGTTGATTTTCATGAGAAGAGCACACCTTCGCCGGCGACGATAGCGGTTGAAATTGAGGCTGCAGTTGGCGGGAAGAGAGAAGAAATGGAATGGGAGAAATCGAGGGAGAGAAAGTTGCTGCTGAGACGGTGGGTCGCCGTTGGACTGAGATCGGGAGAGAGAAGAGAAGGAGAGAGTGAAGGACCGAATGAGGTTTTTTTTTTTCTTTTTTTTTTTTTGAACCCTTTCCTTTGCTTTATATAGGCAATAGTAGTGGGCTTTGGACCTTAGGGTTCAAACCCTTTGAGGATTTGGGCTTAGGTGCACTTGGGCTACTTTGGATCCGGGCTTGGGCTTTAAGGTTGGACTCTGGCTTTGGCTCATGGGTTTTAAACATGGGGTTTCTCTTTGAGGGCTTTGAACAATGGGTAAAGGGGATGATCTCTCTCTCTCTCTTTCTCGGATCTAGAACCTTGACGCTCGAATAAAATAATAAAATTAAAATTAAAATTACAAATAAAATCAAGGGATCAAGGGGTGTAAAAATGGGGTGTTCACAGGTCCCAACCAAAACCTATATGTGTCGGTTTCAGATGATACATATAGATTTTTTATTTTAAATTAAATTAAATTTCCAATGAGTTTCAAATTTACTAAATATAAAGTCATGGGAAGCAACTCAAAGACAAAGTCAAAAACACAATTACAATTACACAATGAATTAAAACATAAATAACTAATAAACAATACGTATATAAATATCGTACAAGGGATCACCGGAACCTATATGTATCGCCTGTTTTGTATCGGTTTCGGCGATTTTTAGTTCCATGGTATCATGTCGATCATATAAATACTGAAATTTATTAATGCAGATTATGTTGGTAAGTTTCAACTGATTAGCTCTGTAGGAAGAACAGGTAGAGTTTCAAAGGGTATTAAGCAATCCCAGCCTATAAGTCAATTCTAGAAACTAGAAAGTGGTTATGATTGTGGTTATACTGTCAGGGATGTTGCCAGAGGATGGTTATTTTCTCTGGACTTTCATTCTGATGATCTGATCTTCTGGTCCATCTTTTCCGTAAGAAGATTTCAAGATTGAGGTTTTCAGTGTGGCGTGTCATTTTTTTTAATGGTTACACACATTCTATGTGGATGAATTTAAATGAGATAATTGATCACTTGATGAAAGACCAGTGGAAATCATCAATTAAGCAGATTTTACAGGAGAGTATTCAGTAATCAAGTGACGCTTTTCCTCTTTGAATCTGGTCTGAATAGGCGATTTAGAATCCGTATGTCAGGTAGATTGTCCTAAGAATGTTTTCTTTTTTCATTTGGATCTCATCTTTTCAAAAGCCCAAGAGCATTATCACAGATCTGAATCAGTCCCATTTCAGGTGCAAAGCCTCCTCAATGGAGACTTAGGGCTATCGCTAGTATGATGGGCTGTTCTTCACCTCATCTTTTCCTTACACATAGGGTATCTGAGAGAGAATGTTCATGTTACTAGGACGGGACCCATTAATCTCTTCTGTCCACTATGCACATTCCCTGTGCCTTTTCGTTTGCTTGTCTTATCAATGGATTGCCTTCATGACTAGTTTAACCAAGTGTTGTTCAAGGTTAGACTCCAAAGTGTGACTCTTCACAAATTCAGCTGAGTGTTTGTCTATGCCACTCACCGGGGCTTTCTTGTCACGCCATTGATTTTGTTGTAATCCTATAAGAAGGGGTACCAATTTTATGATGTTGATATTCATATTGCTGACTATGTTAGTTTGCTTGAGCACCCACCAGCTGTATTTCTTCCCGGTTCAGTTGTAGCTCAGGGGTTTATACATCATATTTTATCCCTTTCAGCCCTTCCCTTGAGGATCCTTTATCATAGAGTGCGTGTGTCTTCTTTGAGTTACCAAAAGAAACAAATAGTTAGTCCCACATCGGTGGGGAACCCTTGTGTTCGTGTGCTCATATAGCCCCGCACCTCTCTCTCTTTTTGAGAGGGTTGTGTGGGTGCATTGGCCTTGTGGCCTGAGATGGGTGTGTGTGTGTTGGTATAGAGTGTGTGTGTGTGTCTAATTTGAGTTACCAAAAAACCTGCTATTTGTCAGTCACACTTCAGAGCTTTCCCTTCCATATGAGAAATCTTTCATTAGCTGCAATTGGGTCCATAATATCAAGAGGTATACCGACGGCTCTGATGAAGGCCTGATCCAAATCTCATGGCTAAAAGATGTCTTCAGTAACACAGTTTCAACTATCTTGATACCTTTCCTTTCTTCTGCACAGCGAACATAACTTCTATTTGGGCTCTATTTGACATAGCTTTTCATTCCAGTTGGCTCACTTATAATGAACATCAAGAGTGCATTCTTTCATTCTTTAAATACTTTTCTCCTGCTTGAATAATTTAAAATTCATGTTTATGTGTATGAAGGCATAGTTATTTAAATAATCTATGTTTTCTCAATTTTTAAATGCAATAGATACACACTTGGGAACCCTCTCATTTCTCGTAAATGCTAGTCCAAGAGTTGACAGATTTCTTGCTTGGAATTGAAACATCCCTACTGCCCTTAGCAATGGGAGAACTTTTTTCCCTGATCTTCTTTTTCAATCATGTATAGCTTGTTGTTATCTGTATGCTAAAAGGCAGAGTTTACCGATCACCAATTCGTATGTAGCAGTAGACCCGTAGATAAGAATTCCAGAATCTGTATGTTTGAGAACAGCAACAAAAAATCTGTAGATCACCAGCAACTCGTCAGTAGAGAAGATCGAGGCACGTGTTATGACACGCTGACCTTAAGGTGAAATCCGCCCCTACAGGTTCTTCTCAACCTGTGATGCTCGTAGGATAAATGCGGGCACCCCCAGGATACAACGATCTATTCCAGAGATAAGGGAGCACTCTCCTTTCTCTGGTCACAGCGAACTCAACCGTAAAAGAAAATTCGGAAGATCATAAAAGAAAGCTTTTTGAGAGAACTCTGAAATTCATGTTTTTTGTTGTGTATTGTTTACAGAAACTAATACACTTATATAGAATTTCTAAAAACCAAAAGGAAATTCTTTTAGATCTGAAACCGAAATAGGAAATTAAATTCTTTAATACCGTTTTTAATAGAGTGATTAAATATTTTATAACAGTAATAAAACGGTAACTTTTAGTAACCCAAAAGCCAAGGAGAAGTAAGATAAAAAACAAAAAATAAAAAACCATTCAAGACCCCACGCGCGCGGCCCAGCTCGGCTCGGCCGGCCGCGCGTGTGTGTGTGTCTTTGATGTTTGCGCACCGGCGCGACCCGCAACGCGTCGCGCATGAAGGGTTTCCGGCCCGGCTCGCCAAATTCCCATTGAAACCACTTTGGCCTCCCCTTGGGCCTCACACATGCGCGAGGGCCTAGCCCACTCCTTTATTATTACCCAAGTATGAAAGTGTTAGAGTTTATAAACTCTTTCACAACTTTCTCTCTTTCCGATGTGGGACTAAAAACACAAGGCAGAATTAAGTTTTACATTTTTTACACAATACACCCACAACACCAACAACACCAAAGAACCCCACACACAAAATACAACAATCCCCCACATAAAACATAATTTTGAATCATTTAAGAAAGTGGATAAAAAGAGAAGCGAAGTTACTGTGATTAAGACAAGGTGTCTTTTGGACTTGAACCTTGACTTAGTGTTAATATATTAAATCTACGAAGAGATTGGTGAACTGAGTCTTGAACCAAGCTCTTTGGTTCATAGATTAATAATATATTACACGCACAATAACACAAAATAAAAAACATTTTACAGTTGAGTTCTAACGGTTGTGCACGTTATCGGCCATGTGCAATATCCCGGTTTTCATGAGCGCTCTAGAGAATCAGCCTCAATTCTCATAGGAAGCGGCCCCACTTCCACACTCATATAGGTACCTCTATCAAGAATGTCTTGTAACATAACATCCCACTGAAAATCAGCTATAGAAGGCATTAAGAGTCAAAGACTCATCCTCATCTCGTTACAATTAGCACTACTACACCATAGGGATGAGAGAGGAGAATTCTCCATATTAGTGCTCTCACACAATCACTCAACAACTTGTTTTCCCTTTGAACCTAGTTCATGGGATCTCCAATCAAGTAGGTTGGGTTACTGTTGTAGGTGATTATTTATCAATAGGCTTTAGCCCCATCCCCCTCGATGTACAGATTACTAGCTCTCTAGCTAGCCCTTTGGTCAACGGATCCGCCAAATTTTCTTTTGACCTTACAAAATCAAGTGCAATAATTCCGTTATTTAGTAACTCTTTAACTGAATTATGCCTTCGACGAATATGTCGGGATTTCCCATTGTAGGATACATTCTTAGCTCTAGCTATAGCAGCTTGGCTATCACAATGTATTAGAATCGCAGGCATTGGTTTTCTCCAAAGTGGTATATCAACCAACAATGTTCTCAACCATTCTGCTTCCTCACCAGCTTTGTCCAAAGCTATAAATTCCGATTCCATAGTAGATCGGGCTATGCAGGTCTGTTTTGTAGACTTCCATGACACTGCACCTCCTCCAAGAGTGAATACATATCCACTCGTAGATTTAGATTCATCTGAATCTGAAATCCAATTTGCATCACTGTATCCTTCTAATACAGCGGGATACCTTTTATAATTTAGACCATAATCTAATGTGTGTCTCAGATATCTCAATACTCTGATCAAAGCATCCCAATGAGTTTGACTTGGGTTACAAGTATATCTACTAAGTCTCCCTACAGCATAAGCTATATCTGGTCTTGTACAGTTCATTATGTACATGAGACTACCTATTACCCTTGAGTATTCTAGTTGAGATACACCCTCTCCTGTATGTTTTTTCAACATACAATTATGATCAAAAGGTGTTTTAACAGGTTTACACTCATATTGCTCAAATTTCTTCAACACCTTTTCAATATAGTGAGACTGAGATAAAGTTATCCCTTCAAAATTTTTTAGAATTTTAATTCCAAGAATTACATCTGCTGTTCCTAAATCTTTCATGTCAAAATTCTTGTTTAAGAATTTCTTAGTGCTAATTATGATTTCTTTATTCGTTCCTATAATTAGCATATCATCTACATATAAACAGATGATTACACAATCTCTGCCAAAAGATTTAGAGTACAAACACTTGTCTGCTTCATTTATTTTAAAGCCATTTGATATTAACACATTATCAAATTTTTGGTGCCATTGTTTAGGTGCTTGTTTAAGACCATAAAGAGATTTTTTCAATCTACAAACTTTATGTTCTAGACCTTGAATTACAAACCCCTCAGGTTGATCCATGTAGATTTCTTCTTCAAGATCTCCATTTAGAAATGCAGTCTTAACATCCATCTGATGTATTTCAAGGTTAAAAATACATGCAAGTGACATCAATACTCGAATGGAAGTAATTTTAGTTACTGGTGAGTAAGTATCAAAGAAATCTATTCCTTCTTTTTGTCTAAAACCCTTAGCAACTAACCGGGCTTTAAATTTATCTATGGATCCATCAGTTTTTAGCTTTCTTTTAAATATCCATTTACATCCAATTGTTTTACTTCCAGGAGGAAGATCTACTAATTCCCATGTTTTATTAGCCATAATGGAGTCCATTTCAGCATTAACAACTTCTTTCCAATATGATGCTTCATGAGAAGACATAGCCTCTCTAAAGGAATTAGGATCATTTTCTAATAAAAAAGTAATAAAGTCAGGACCAAAGTTTATGTCCTTCCTTGCTCTTTTACTTTTTCTGAGTTTTAATTCTTCTAAAGAATTATTAGAAATACGTACAGGTTCTATTGAATTTTCTAAAGGTACAAATTGATTTATTGTTGATGAACTAGTTGATAACAAAGGATCTCTACCTTTAGAGTTTTCCTTAAAAGGAAAACAGTTCTCAAAGAACTCTGCATCTCTAGACTCAATAATTGAGTTTGAATCTACTCCATTATTTTCTGATTTAATTATTAGAAATCTGTAAGCACTACTATTTTGAGAATAGCCTAAAAATACACAGTCAACAGTTTTAGGACCTATTCTAGTTCTCTTTGGGGTAGGTAAAGCAACCTTTGCTAAACACCCCCACACTCTGAGATATTTAAAGGATGGACGCCTTTTATGCCATAACTCATAAGGAGTTTTATCACAATTTTTATGAGGTATTTTATTTAAAATGTAACAAGCAGAGAGAATTGCTTCCCCCCACAAATTATAAGGTAAACCAGAACTAATAAGCATGGCATTCATCATTTCTTTTAAAGTCCTATTTTTTCTTTCAGCTATTCCATTAGACTGAGGAGAATATGGAGCTGTAGTTTGGTGTATTATTCCATTGTTTTCACAAAATTCAGAAAATAAGTGTGAATCATATTCACCACCCCTGTCGGATCTTAGAATTTTAACAGATTTTCCTATCTGTTTTTTTCTACTTCTAATTTCCATATTTTAAATTTTTCTAGAGCTTCATCTTTGCTTTTTAATAAATAAACATAACAAAATCTACTATAGTCATCAATGAATGTTATGAAATATTTTTTACCACCTCTAGTGACTGTAGATTTTAAATCACATAAGTCACTATGAATTAATCCTAGATGTTCAGAATTTCTTTTTATAGATTTAAATGGTTTCTTAGAAAATTTAGATTCTACACAAATTTCACATTTTTGTTCATGGGCGGTAGATATATTAGGAATTAATCCTAATAGCATCAACTTGTTTATAGATTTAACATTTATATGTCCTAATCTATCATGCCACACATTAAGAGAGTCAATCAAATAAGCAGAAGAAGTAGATGTCTTATTCATTTTCTCAACGATTACATTCAGCTTAAAAAGACCTTCACTAGCATAACCCTTCCCAACAAAAATTCCATTTTTTGTAAGTACAAATTTATCTGCTTCAAACACCAACTTAAATCCCTTATTGCTCAAGAGAGAACCAGAGACTAAATTTTTCCTTATATCTGGAACATGAAGGACTTCCTTCAGATTAAGGATTTTCCCAGAAGTGAATTTCAAGTTCACTGATCCTTTTCCTGCAATTGCTGAAGTTGAAGAATTACCCATAAAGAGTTTTTCTTCATTTCCTACTATTTCATAGGAGGAAAAAGCATTCCTGTCACCACAGATATGCTTGGTGGCCCCTGTGTCCACCCACCAGTCCTTCATATTGTCCACAAAATTAACTTCAGATATTACTGCAGAAAAATTCTCCGTCTCTGCAACATTGGCTTGAGCAGATCTTGGATTTTTCTTGTCAGGATGACCAAATTTTCGGAATCTACAGCTCCTTGCATGATGTCCCGGCTTCCCACAAATAAAACAATCCCCTGTTGTTTTCTTAAAAACCGGTTTTTGGAATTTGGTTTTCTCACTTCGCTTCTTGTGAAAATCAGATTTACCCTTTGCTTTATTATCATATTTTTTCTTTGACATCCCTTCAATTAAATTCGCCTTTGAATTTAATTCTGCAATTTTTTCTTTGTTCTCTAAAATTCTGTTGTTTTCCTCTATCCGGAGGCGAACAATAAGGTCTTCGAGTGTCATCTCTTTCCTTTTATGTTTTAACAAATTTTTGAATTCCTTCCACGAGGGAGGCAATTTTTCTATCACTGCAGCTACTTGAAAACCATCACTAATGGTCATACCTTCTTCCAGAATCTCATGTACAATGATCTGTAAATCATGTACTTGAGATATAACAGATTTATCATCCACCATTTTGTAGTCAAAGTACCTACCAACTACAAATTTTTTAGTTCCTGCATCTTCTATTATGTACTTTTTCTCTAGCATTTCCCATAGATCTTTAGCAGTTTTCACCTTACAGTACACATCATAAATAGGAGGAATTAAGCCATTAAGTATGTAATTCCTACACATGTAATCTGCATGATCCCATTTATCCTTAACCAGTGTTCTAGCAGGTTCTAATTCATTCTCATAAGATTTTGGATCAGTAATAACACATGCAACATTCAGGGTGTTAAGGTAGAACATCATCTTTTGTTGCCATCTTTTGAAATTGTTTCCATAAAAAGGAATTGGTTTTTCAGAGTTGGACATCATGCTAGCGTACAGATAATTTGAATAGAAAAGATTTCACCTTAAGATTGTTGTTATCTGTATGCTAAAAGGCAGAGTTTACCGATCACCAATTCGTATGTAGCAGTAGACCCGTAGATAAGAATTCAAGAATCTGTATGTTTGAGAACAGCAACAAAAAATCTGTAGATCACCAGCAACTCGTCAGTAGAGAAGATCGAGGCACGTGTTATGACACGCTGACCTTAAGGTGAAATCCGCCCCTACAAGTTCTTCTCAACCTGTGATGCTCGTAGGATAAATGCGGGCACCCCCAGGATACAACGATCTATTCCAGAGATAAGGGAGCACTCTCCTTTCTCTGGTCACAGCGAACTCAACCGTAAAAGAAAATTCGGAAGATCATAAAAGAAAGCTTTTTGAGAGAACTCTGAAATTCGTGTTTTTTGTTGTGTATTGTTTACAGAAACTAATACACTTATATAGAATTTCTAAAAACCAAAAGGAAATTCTTTTAGATCTGAAACCGAAATAGGAAATTAAATTCTTTAATACCGTTTTTAATAGAGTGATTAAATATTTTATAACAGTAATAAAACGGTAACTTTTAGTAACCCAAAAGCCAAGGAGAAGTAAGATAAAAAACAAAAAATAAAAAACCATTCAAGACCCCACGCGCGCGGCCCAGCTCGGCTCGGCCGGCAGCGCGTGTGTGTGTGTCTTTGATGTTTGCGCACCGGCGCGACCCGCAACGCGTCGCGCATGAAGGGTTTCCGGCCCGGCTAGCCAAATTCCCATTGAAACCACTTTGGCCTCCCCTTGGGCCTCACACATGCGCGAGGGCCTAGCCCACTCCTTTATTATTACCCAAGTATGAAAGTGTTAGAGTTTATAAACTCTTTCACAACTTTCTCTCTTTCAGATGTGGGACTAAAAACACAAGGCAAAATTAAGTTTTACATTTTTTACACAACACACCCACAACACCAACAACACCAAAGAACCCCACACACAAAATACAACATAGCTTTCTAAAGTTATTGGTAGATGTACAGAAAATGCATTAGCTTGTTAGCATTGGCTCGACAACAAGCAGATTGCCTCATTAAGAGAATATGTAATTTAACTACTTTCTTGGTGTTGCCTGATTGAATTTTCTCATACACTGCCAATTTGTTTAGTTGCTTTCTCTATTGAGCAATGTTTTGTTTCATACATGAAATATGTGGGATTCTCATTTCAATACTGTCCTTTCATGAAGCATGTGACTTTGAGCAAAATAATCGTCAGTTCATAGGATTTTGCTATGTTGACATGATTGATAAATGGTTTCTGTTGGTTGCAGCTATGCAGGGACATGGAGCGACAAATACAAGAACAGGGATCAAAGGAGAAGTGAAGTCACAACCAATCAGCTTCCTTCATCTAAGGACTACTTAGGTGACTTCCTCATGTGGCGGCCTCCAACAGGATGGGAGAATAACCAAGCTCTCTGGGTAGCATTAACCCTGTGGTTGGGCTTGATTGGAGCTGGTCTCTTCCTTCAAAGATGAACCATACAACATCCACCACATTCGGGTTTGGGTCACCACTTGTTCTCATGGAATATAGGTCAAATGCATCACCAGGCAAATGCCGCGCTAATGCATGTATATCAGCGTACATATAAGTTGGTATTATAATGTTTCACATAACATTCTGGTAATGTGCTTGTAAATGATTGTGCGCATTGAAAAGATGTATTATTTCTTTGATGAAGTCCCAATTACAGTGCACCCAGGTGCATCCTGTAAGCAGCAATTTGCCACCTTATAAGTTATAACGCAGCCTCTCAAATGGTGGGACACATCAGGGTTATCCTACCCTTCAAATCTTGATGTCATAAAAAAAATTGAAAAAGAGGCCTATATATTTTTCGGGTACAAGGCATTATTTAGTCACAAATCCTCTAAAATTTTTTTTTGGGTTTGCTCTAATCATTTATCTATGTAGATTAGAGGTAAGGGGTTAGCACTTATGGTGCGACCACACCAAGACTCGAACTCGAGTCACACGTCCCCAAAGGGAGACAAACAACCAACTGGGACAGGCCCATGATAATTTCAATATGCATTAAGCTGATTGGTTAATGCTGATTAAAATAAGAGTATATGAGCAGGCTCCTTGCACCATTGGAACAGCCAGCAATGCTTGCCCTACTCTCACCCAAAAATCAACAACTGTTAAAGCAAGGACAGGTGTTGCTTTTTGGTTGAAAGCAAGGATAGATGTTGGTTTTTGGCTGAGAGTGGGGAATGGCTGTGAGTAAGGCTAGCACAGCTCTCGGCCCAAAATAAATGACCCCTAGCCCCCCAAGATTGTCCAGAAAGCCCACATTCCAGGGCCCAGTTAGGGAGGTCCCTAAAACCCTAGCTACTATTAACGAATCCATCTTATCCCGGCCATGGAAGTAAATAACTAAGCTCCAGAGGAGAAAATGGGAAAGAAAAAAAAATCAAGCCACACCATACTGCACTCCTACAAATTCCTCAAGGCCCAACCCTAGATATCCATCTCTGCCGCTCCAGAGAAATTGCAGAAAGAGAAAGATGACTACAAGGTTCAAGAAGAACAGGAAGAAAAGAGGGCATGTAAGTGCCGGCCATGGCCGGATCGGGAAGCACCGGAAGCATCCCGGAGGCCGGGGTAACGCCGGAGGCATGCACCACCACCGTATATTGTTCGACAAGTACCATCCCGGTTACTTCGGCAAGGTCGGGATGCGATACTTCCACAAGCTCCGCAACAAGTTCTACAACCCCATCGTCAACATCGACAAGCTCTGGTCCTTGATCCCTCAAGAAATCAAGGACAAGGCTTCCCCTGATAACGTCCCTCTCCTCGACGTCACTCAGTTCGGTTACTTCAAGGTTTTGGGTAAAGGAGTCTTGAACTGTTCTCAGCCTATCGTTGTTAAGGCCAAGATCGTCTCGAAGATCGCCGAGAAGAAGATCAAGGAGGCCGGTGGTGCCGTCGTCCTCACCGCTTAGGTTCGCCTCTTTTACGGTTCCTTGAGAGTTAAAGAGTCTCTTCTTTTTCTAGTTAGGGTTTTACCTTTTTTTTTTTAATGGTTAATTGAAGAACTGGATTGCTGTTATGGGAGTACTTTAGTTTTGATCCGTTTTTATTATTAATGTTTTTATTAGATCTGTTGATTCGGTATCCATTTCTACGAAATGGAGTTGATTGATAATTCGGTGTTGTCCCATTTTAGGCTAGCTCAAATTCAAATAGAAGATAATAAAGCACATCTAGTCCTATCTTAATTTCCGATGATACAGTGTGTTTCTTTTACTTTACATGTTGGCTGGTTTCAGTTGCTTAATGGGAGTGATATGAGTTTAGAGAAAAAACAGAGCAGAGGGTTTGGTATTCTAATGGTATTGCTTTATGTTAAGAAATTTTGTGTGTAATACATGGATTTTGTTGCGGTAATAAATGGTAACAAATTACATATGTGATGATATCCTTTGTAAGAAATTGATAAATAGAATTACCCTGAATTGTAGAAATGGAAAATGCAATCTTCTTTAAAATATGAAGAGTGGGTTGGTTGAAGGTTTTGTTATATGAGAAGCTGATAGGAACCTCTCGTGAGAATTAATGAATAGCCGTTGTACCTTTTAAGTCCGGCCTTAGAACAAAAACAAGTGATTTTTATTTGAAACCACCCTAAATATTAAAACTAGCGAATCTGTATCTCTACGTCTCTCCACCTCCTCTTGTTCTCTCGCTCACGTCTCTCCCTCTCCTCTCGTTCTCTCTCCTAAACTCCCTCTCCTCATTTTCTCTCTCCTGAATTCCAATGCAGCAATCCGGCTATTCTTTTTTTTCTTTTCCTTTTTAATTTAGGTAAGGTAAGTTCCACTTTTTTTCTTTTTATGTTTATATTATATTAATTTAATTTCAAATCTGAAGTCTTTTTTGTTTAATTATCAATATAATTTAGGTTAGTTTTTTAAGTTATTTAAATCATGAATGAACTCCCAAATTGGGTAAGGGATTCCGTTAACCATTGATATCAAAGGAAGTTCTTTTGGTTTGTTTCTCAACTTTTGACTCATTGAAGTGAAAATCCTAGATATTGCATGAAGAAAATTGGTATATTGGAGATAGAGAATTTATCAAGGTGTGATCCATGGGAGGAAAGGGAAAGCAACCTTTACTATTTCACCAGTCTAAGTGCAAAAGCGTTGTAATGGGATTTGATTCCTGCTTCTAACAGCCTTGTGCCAAAGGGGAAGAAGGTATTATACCTTTTTTTTTTTTGGAAGGACAAAGGTATTATACATCTAGCCTAAAATCTGAATTTAAAATTAAAAAATCTAACCTAAACATCAAAGTTGGCCAGAGTCCTTTTCGTGGATACTTTCCTACCTCCAGATTTGTGTTCAGATTGATGTTTTCCTTGATGTTTCGATAGGTGTGCAGAACTGTTTTAGACGGTAAGGAGAATGGGAGGAGAGGAGAGGAGAGAAGAGGGATAGAATGAGAGGAGAGAGCACGAGGGGTTTTTGGTGGGAAATTGAAGGATTTTCACTTTGAAGGAAAGTTCCAAAACCAAAATTACTCCTGGTTTTGGGTTGGCTTCCTCAACGGTTGGATTAAAAAAACGTAAACGAATTGACGGCCATAAATCAGTTGCTTACAAGAGGTTCTTGTGAGCGGGGCTAATTGGAACCTTACTCTTGTTATATTAAGATACATGTAGTTCTTCCCCTATCTGAACTCTGAAGGGAATTTGGGCGACAAGGGGTAAATGGTAATATCTTTTATTTTTTAAAAATGGATTTGTTCTAATAATGTACTCGGTGCTCAAGTATGTTGTTTCATGTTCTTGGATGTCTACAGTATCCTTGCTCTTGGTTCTGTATTAATTTTTATGGTTCTGCAACCTGTGGTAATTTTAACAAAAGATATATTGTTTAGGGTATAGTGAAGAAATTTAGCTGTTCATACATTTTGGAAATAGGTATTCTAATTTGACCTTACTTCTTTTACCATCTTTTTTTTAAATTTTAATTTTTTCCAGCTAATCTATAAAATGCATGCATGGTCGGGGCATCTTATTTGGAAATGATAGTTCAGTGACTAGAAAATATGAGATTGTGTAGTTGGGCATTGCTACTGTATTCAAGTTCTGAAGAACTAGCCCCTTTGGATGACTGAAATTGTCTTAATTTATTGCAATTTTAGCTCTCATTTAACTACCTAATTTCTGCCCCAAAGGTCCTTGGTAAACTCACATTAGTTATGTATGCTGAATGTCCTTGCTTTAATTGGGTCTGAGATTTGCCCTGTTCATTGTGTATTTGATGCATTTCATTTGCATGCTTGTCCATTCAAGACATGTTAGACTTGGGTATTCTTTGTCCGAAGAATAGTGAAAAATCTGTCTTCTTTCTATTGCATGAGCACAAATTCTCTAGTATACTATCATTTTTAAGTACATATTCCATTTTTTTAAAATGTTATTTTGGTCATCACTACCCCCCTCTTTCTTTTACAAGTAGGATTAAAGAAAAGTTGAGACATGTCATATTTTTAGGGTGGTGCTAGGTGCACCCCTACAATTAATGATAACACCCCATTATTAAAATTTATGCATTTTACACCTAAATTGGACCATTTTACCCTTATCTTCAACCTTTCTCTATGTCGTTCCCATCAAAATTCTTAACTAGAAGAAGAACTTAGCAAAGCTCTTCAGATTATGGGAATCCCGAAGTAGGAATTTATCAAAGAGAATTCTAATTTGATTCGAGCGATCGTCACAAACGCGATGGTTGGGGCCGATGGGGAGATGATCAGGTTGGGGCCGATGCGGAGATGATCAATTCGTTGCTGCAATTTGAGATTATCTCCAGTCACAACGTCGGTTTAGATAAAATTTATTTGGTGAAATGTAAAGAGAAAGGAATTAGGGTTCCGTACACTCCTGATATGTTGACGGAAGAGGTAGCTGATATAGCAACTGGTTTGATTTTTGCAAACATTAAGGAAGATTTGCGAGTCTTCGCTGAGAATCTTGGGTGACCACAATATCAGCATTTTCTGCTGATAAAAATGAGGGAATATGGGGTGCTAAGTTGGTTCTCCAATGGAATCAAGTTGTGTTTCCCGGGAGGATCCATATGCCAAGAAGTTGAAAAGGATGTTACTCTCCATTTTCATATAAATACATAAGATTTGGGAATTCCCAGAATTTGAAGAGCTTGAACCGTTTGCTGGGCTCTTCTTTTAGTTAGGAATTTTGATGGGAACAACATAAAGAAAGGTTGAAGATAAGGGCAAAACGGTCCAATTTAGGTGTAAAATGCATAAATTTTAATAATGGGGTGTGATCATTAATTGTTGAGATGCGCCTACCACCATCATATTTTTATTGGTATATATATATATGTACTAGTAAAGATGCACGTGCTTTGCACGTATTAATTTTGTATTAATAAAAATATAATAAAATATATATTTTCATTAGACATTACTCTTTTTTTGGTAAACAGATATTACTTTTTATATTATATAATCTTGTAAGATATTAGTATATTTTATATGAATATATTTTAGTAATTATATATATTTTTTTGTGTGCTTATGACTTAATTTTACATTGGCTAAATTTGTGTAGGACTAATTCATTTTGTTTGATACTTTGAGATATTCAAATTAGTTGGGATGCAGCACCTTGCAGAGTATGTTGGTGCTAGTTTTTCAAGCTTTTCTTCTAAATCTGGTTCAATTAATGACCTAAAATAAAGGTATAAATACATCGTTAGTTTACCATTTAACTTTAGCAATGAAGAATATCAAAATATGTAGTTTGCAAAAAAAAATTGGACACACCTGAGCTTCAAAATTGTTATCTAAAAGAATGTTCGATGACTTGATATCCTATGAAAAATATGAGGATAGCTTGATATATGCATAAGAGGAGACAACATTAAAATAAGTTATCCTATGAAAAATATGAGGATAGCTTGATATATGCATAAGAGGAGACAACATTAAAATAAGTAGCAAGGACAGTCTAGTTTAAGGAGGAATATACCTATCAAAGAAAGTGAAAAATGAGAATAAAGTAATTAGAGCTACAAACCAAAAGTAGATAATAACTTGAAACAAGGATCTAAACAAGGATTGCTCAATTCAGTCCAAAAAGAACGACAGATAAAACTGCATTTACTACTACACCATCATCTCTTGAGCATGCCAAAAGTTAAGATAGTTTATAAAATTAATGAACTAACAAATAATGGTTTCATAAAACAAGAAACTTTACATCCACATAACACGAGAGAGAAAATAATTTACAAGGATATAGTATATATCTTAGCAAAAATATATTTAAAAAAATATATTCAACTATGGCCTTGTTTGGTTGCACTTCCATTTTATTTTCTGTTTTTAAAAACAAAAATTTGAAAATTTTTACACGAAACATGTTTAGTAAACATGTTTATGTTTTCTGTTTTAAAAATTTAGTAACCAAAATTTTGATGTTACCTTTGTTTGTGAAAACAAAAAACAAAAATGGAAAACATGGATCCATTACCATCAACCCACCTACAACCCACAACCACCACCACTACCCACAACTACCACCAGCCATAACCACAATACCACCACCACCCACCACTATCACCACCACCCACCACCACTCACCACCACCACCACACACAACCACCACCTACTACACACCACAACCGCCACCACAATACTACCATCACCACCACTACCACTACACAACCACCCACCACCACCTCCACCATCACCACCCACCACCACTTCCGCCTCCACCATCACCACCCACCACCATCTCAACCATCACCACCCACCACAACACCACCCACCCACTACGCACCTCCACACCACCACCACCACTACCACCACCACCCACCACCCACTACCACCACCTCCACCACCACCACCCATATATATAAAAATATAAACTCGCACACGGCACACGCATGAATTGTTATTAAGAACATACATCACGCTATGGTACCATATTGGTGTTAATTTTCGCTTAAGATGTGCTGACCGGGTAGCATATGTAAGTTAGTATAATTTGGCAAAGAAGGAATAGCCAATGATGAATGCGTAAAAACATGTTACTTGCTAATATGTAAAACTGAATGTGGGCTCTAAAAAAACAACAATTGGCTTCCTTTTTTTTTAGTAAATAGAGATGAAACCTAGCTATGACGTTCTTCTTACAGGGGTTCCAGAGGTACGTACCCGGATCTTGATCCTAGATTCCTCACCTTGAGATATCAAACACAACCTGTTTTGAAGGAGAAAGGTGGTTTTTCTCGTTCTTGCATTAATGGAAGTTGTCAGATCTCCATTAGTGCAATGTCAAGGTTTTGGAGAGAGAAGTACGAAAGACATCCGCTTCAGATAATCGGATACCCATATTGCCTCGGAAGAACAGAGTAGAATGATAAACGTGAGGGAGAGAGAATAGGAGAACTAGAAGGAGTTCTATTGAGTTATAAACTAACTCTACCTCTTTTCTAAGTATATCTCTATCTATTTTTTTAAATAATATATGTGAGGTTTTAATTTTTAAACTTTTTAAACTTCTTTTAACCTAAGTTAATAGAATTATTAAATTAAATTAAAGGGTATTTTTGTCAACATAAAATTTAGGTTACTCCTTGTACTTTTATTAGTAGAATGATATGTGGGTTCGGATACCAATAGTTGTGGTATACTATTCCGCCATCTATGTATAGAACTATTTTTGATGGCCAAGGATTAATCAAACCTGTATTTAATCGGAGCAGTTAACAATTGAATCTAATTATTTTCATATCTGTAATAGTGCAAAAAGAATGCATGTTCAGGAATAGCTATTTGACTTAGGATTAGTCAGTTGGCAGGGAAGGGATAACGGTAGAATGTCACATTGACATGGTGAAGGTCCTTTAGTTTGAGCTTGATTATCCTTAAACCCAATGTGAATTTATGTTTTTATGTTGACTTGCTCTCCCATCTTGATTGGGTAGGAATGAACTGCAGGCAAATGTGAAGCTCATGGATACTTAGTTATGCCTTGGATTAAAAGAAAGTTATGAATTTGCATTGTCTACAAAATAAGGAAGCTATAAGTAATGCAACAATGAATCTCATGGAGAGTTCAATCCTTTGTCATGGTAGAAAGGGCTACTGATTCCTTGTAGGCGGAGGAGCAATAGGCGGAATCTGGACTCAAAGGGCTCTTATCTAACTAGCTAGTTGGTTAGGCAATAGTTTACCAATGTGATCATCGGAAGCTGATCAGAGAGGATGATTTGCCACCCTGCTCCTATTGGAAATAGAATAAAACAGAACAAATCCTTAATTGATGCCATACTCTAGATAAAGAGAAATAAAAAAGGAAAAGAATACCTTCCAAAAAAAAAAAAAGGAAAAGAATGGAAAAAGGTGTATGTATGACACCGAGTGTTCAAAATTGCTGAAACTTCTTCAGCAAAAGCGAGCAAATTTCTGGAAGGAGTTGCACTGACTTCTGGGATTGATGTCACTTTAATGTGGGATTTAGGGTGACTGTTGGTCTTTCTCTGTCATGCAAAATTTGTTTGAAAGTGGATAGCATGGTAAAGTGATGCTAGTTCTCGATCTATTCATCAACTCTTGGTTTATTCTCTACGTCTTTGCCTTTCTCATCTGTATCGCCTCCCCATTTTTTAATTCTATCTCCTGCTATTGATGCCTGCAATTTACACCAGTATAAGTGATGACGGTGGAGGGAAAAATTTAATGCTGTACCCAATTGGCAACTCTTGTTACCTCTTTGTTCCAGTTTGTTTTGTAAATAATGAAGAAGAGTATACAGGTCTGTACGACTGTTCCTGAGAGCATTCCATACCAGATCCCCTGAAATATCAATTAGCTTACGTTTGTTAGAAAAACAATCTTTCAGTTTTATGTGTTGGTGAGAAGCAGTAAGCAGTAGTTATTTAGTTACCTGGACACCCAGGTCGACCTTATAACCCAATATGAGACCCAAAGGTATCCCAAATACGTAATAGCACCCAATGTTTATATAAGCAATTAAAGCTTGCCATCCTGCTCCAATGGCCACCCCTGCGTAATATATTGATTTTGTAAATCAGTACCAGTGATGGTTCCTTGGGGGAGAGAAACAAGGACAGTGGAGAAGAGAAATAGATACCGGAGAGAACGGGCTGCACGTTGTTGATGAGGATTGAGGTAGCTAACAATGGTGTGAGTTCATAGACAAGCTGTCTGACTTCTGTACTGCTTGTAAACGCTTTCGGGTATTCACTCCGACTAATGAGCAGAACGGCAAAGATGACGAGACCGATCATGAAGGAAGTTATCACCACCACCACTACCGCAAACTTTGCAGTTTTTGGGTGCCCTGCTCCCAGCTCGTTAGACACTCTCACACTGCACTTACACACAAACACTACATTTAGTTATGCAGATGCAAAGCTTGAGAGAGAGAGAGAGAGAGAAAGAGGTTGCCTTTGCAACTAACCTTATGGCTGCATTGCATCCTAGAGCCACCATTACTGCCCACCCCAGTATGTTCATGCTGCAGATTTGGCAGTCTAGAGTTTAGTTAATGTGAAACAGAAATGCTAACACCAGTCGCAGTCTTCCCCAGTCGCAACAACAAGTGTCAAACCTTCTCCCAGTGATAGGGAAGCAATACCTCTTGCGTCTGGTGACTCAAATGTAAAATCTAGTTTCATGGATGGGCAGTCTAGGGTTCTCTGCATTCAGGTGTGGCAATGGGCCGGGGTTTGGTTTTGAATTTTGGTATTTTTGAATAGGCCCGGCCCAAAGACCAACACATTTTCAAAAAGCTTTAAAGCCCAAAGTCGGCCAGATTGGCACCCCCAATCTGTGCCTTACATGATCCAAATGTTGGGACAACCCTTGGATTGCCACAAGGATAATTCACATTATTTGGACCGCAACGGATTTCCTCCGCAGATGCCCGAGTATTACACTCCCCATCGGGTGATACTCGTAACCTCCCAACTTGTCACATGTCCTCTGACATTGTGGTTAAGATTCACTCACCATTGGGTTAATAATTCAACCTTGCTTTTTATTAGAAGAAAAAATATCATGAAAAATATTAACCTTGGTTATGATTCACTAACTTATGTAGTTAATCATTTTTTAATATATTTTCCAAAAACCAAGGTTAGATTATATAACCTTAAGGGTGAGTAAATCTTAACGACAGTTAATGGGTGTCAAAGAGGACATGCGGCAGTATAAGGAGGTATGCGCGTACCACCCAACAGAACTTGCCCATGCATGCTATCACCTACACCTTTGCATGCGTGCATCTGGCAAGGAAATCCGTTGCCGATTTGGACTATGCTAATCATCTAGTCAAAAGTTTTGAAAGGTTGGTTCACCTTTAAAAAACAAATAACAAATCTTTCTTTCTTGTTTGGATAATCAAATCTATGAATTCAATGCATATAATATAAAACAAAAGGCGAAGAGAAGCTCTGTCGAAGAAGACAGAGGAAAAGCTGTCTCAGTAGATGTCTTGAACGGCCTACCAGAAGTGGTAATCGTGGTGCACATGCACATGCAGAGATGAACATTACTCACCATGTGGATAATGCTGAAATGAGATGGACATACTCACCATATGGATAAACCATCCACTGCTATTTCAGCGTTCTTCAGATACCCAGCAAAGAGAATCAAAGCCATAAAATACCACACCTCTAAGCTGCGTCAACCAAAATAATTAAAAAAAAATTAGCCAAAATGTAATTGACTCTGATGTAGTAGCAACGGCATATCTAGGGGAAGTAAATAGAGCAGAGCCAAGATTTTCTTGTAGGGGGCCAAGATAAGGATGAGTATCGAGCTGAGCTAACTAGCAGTGTAATATTTCAAAGTGTTCAAGCTTGGTTCGACTCCTTTATTTATAAAGGAGCACAACCGAGCTCAAGCCGAACACGAACCGGGCTCGAGCTTTTAATGAGTTTAGTTGAAATATGATTAGTTTAAGAATATACATATAATATATGATTAGTTTTAAAAATAATTTTTAATGAGATGAAATCATTCAAAGTCACCACCTTATTCTACAACTTTTACATGAAGTAATTTAGCACGACAAGCCTAAAGTCTGAAAGTATTCATTTAATAAAAGTATTTCATGTTTTTTGCAAATTAAGTATGTTAATTATGTATTGTACATAAATATTTTAGTAATTTAAAAATATTTTAAGTATATATAATCGAGCTGAGCTTTTAACAAGCGAAGTAAGGGTGTGTTTAGGCTCAACTCATTAACTAAACAAGCTTAGAAATCAAGCTCGAGCTTGATTTGTTTACTAAATAAATGAATGAGTCGAGTTCGAGCTACAAACACCTTATTCGTTAATCACCCCTAGGCAAGCATGGTTGATTGAAAAATATTAATAATTGTTGATGGATTTGTGGAGAATGATTCGACTAGTATGAAATATTTTGAATGTGGATGGATGGGTTTCTGGGTCATCTCATTTATATGTTTCATATACATTCTATTGATATTATTTCTTCTTATTTACGAGGCAACTTTCTCTGTCTCATGATTATGCCCTATAAAGAATTAAATAATATAGTATAAAAGATATATTTTGATTATCTCTTTGTCTCATGATTATGCTCTTTGTCTCATGATTATGCCCTATAAATAATTATATAATATAGTATGAAAGATATATTTTGATTATCTCTTTTTCTCATGATTATGCCCTTTAAATAATTAAATAACATAGTATAAAAGATATATTTTGATTTCAAAAATTCAAGATGCGATTGCCCCCTTGCCCCATGGTTCTACCCTGTGATCTCATTGGTCAACTCCCCCTTTTTACCACTCATCAACTATGGTTAAGATTCACTCATTGTCTCCGCTTCTCACAACTTTTTTCAATGCCAACAAAACCTCCAAAATAAGAATTTACATTCCTTGATTTCTGTTTAATTATTGGCATTGGAAAATGTATACAAGGAACCAAAAAAAAAAATATATCTTATTGATTAAGAGAACTATGATTATTTAAATAATTACATACTACTTACTTTAACTTTAAAAGAGTTTTAAAAGGGACATGTGGTTATGACATTAGACTACATAGTCTAATGCGTGGTGCAAATCACTGCCCTTTTAAATTTTAGGTGGCGTTTGGATTGAATTATTTTGGCCAAAAATCAATTATAATAAAATTGATTGTATAGAAATTCATGATCAAATAATAGTGTCCAGAGAATACAAAGTTGAGAGACTTACCAACTGAAAACTATTATTTAAAAAAATGATTATTTGACTATTAATTTCTACACAGTCAATTTTACCAGAATTGATTTTTGGCTAAAAAATCCAATCCACCATTAACAACGGTCCAGATTTATCTAATTTTTTAAAATATACTAACGAGAAAGAAATTTATTTCGAAAGAGCAATGATATTTGAAACAATACATGTTCTGCTTTTACTTACTACCTTAACTTCAATAGATTTGTCTCATCATTCCAGTTAGCTCAACTAGTAATAGTAGTTAGCTTAACTAGTAACAGCAGTTTAATGATACCTTTAAAAAATCCACCTTTTTTTTTTTTTAAAAGAACCAAATCTTTTCTTCTTGTGGCCTCTTGTATGTTCAGCTGTCTACCCTTCCAAACACTCAAGACCACAGGAAATCAGAGAGGATTTGCTTCCATAAAAAGTGATCAAATCCTCTATGGCGTTCCCTGTGTTAAAGGCCACAGCAGATTTGCTTCCTGTTAAAAACACATGTACCTACTAACTTTACTTAATTAGCATTAAATGAGAAAGAATTATTAATGAATAGTGACAGACAGACGCATAAAATCCATTTCAAAACCTAAGACACCACCTCATTGGTGGATGCCCCCTCTTAAATACCTGGGCATCCACCAATGAGGGGGTGCCTTAGGTTTTGAATGGTTTTCATGGGTACGTTAATTATTTCTCATTATTTAGATGAAAAATTGAAGGGATATAGTTAACGTACCTAGAAAATGGATTTTAAAATCTAAGGATGGATCTCATTGGTCCATGCCCTCCTCTTAAATACCCACTATCTATTTTAAAATCTAAGGCTGGACCTCATTGGTCCATGCCATCCTCTTAAATACCCACTATCCATTTTAAAATCCAAGGCTGGACCTCATTGGTCCATCCCCGCGTAAAAACCCATACACATTATGGGTATCTAAGAGAGGGACATAGGCCAATCAGGTCCTGCCTTAAAATCCATTTCCCAATATGCTAATCACTGCTCAAAACTGAGTTGTATGTTAGGCAGCATTAATTTGCCAAAAAAAAAAAACACTTATTTCAAGAAAAAGGCAAAAACTGTAAGAGAAGTGCTACCCTTACTATCAGTCAACCCCAAGCCGCACCACCAACCTTGTGTCCTTCATGCAATGGCCAAAAAAGGATGAAAGTATGGATTGACTGAGAGTAAGGCTAGCATTCCTCGTTTGCAGAGAAACTTATAGCACCGACGAGTTCGGAATTGTGACGGAGAAAGCAACGACAACAAAACATGACCATCGGACCGGAAAGTGCAAAAGCAGAGCATTTGAAATGAAAATGAAAAAGAAAAAAAAAACTCACCAGAGCATCACTGCAGATGCAAGAGAGAGCCTAACGAATCCCCAGAGATTCTGAAAGGCCTTCAAGGAAAAACCAGACCAAGCTCGACCACAGGTCCCACTGAAAATGTAGGCGAGCTGAGCAAAGACGATGATCCACCAGGACGAGTTTAGTACGATGGCAGCACCCACAAGCCCCCATCCGAGCTTCAGCATCAAGAGCCAGCTGAAGACGGTGTGGAGGATTAGGACCACACAAGCTATCACGGCCATCACCATGATCTTGCTCTGAGATTGCAAGAACTTGGCGATTGGGAAGTTCATCGAGTAGGCGAACAACTGCGGGATCATCCATATCGCAAAGGTCCCTGCCGACTTTGATATCTCGTCTGTTTGGCCGATCAGCTTCAACAGTTTCGCTGCGAATATGTAGAGGAAGCTCAAGACCACGGCTGTAGTATTCAGAATCACCCATGATCGTTGCATGTAGATGCCCAGCATATCCAGCTGCCCTGCTCCGAACGCTTGCCCGCATAGCGTCTCCAGAGCACTCCCCATCCCCAACTACATCCATGTTTTGATCAAAAGGGGTTCTAGAATTAATTAGTATATATATATATAGAATCTGTGAAGAAATTAATAGATGGAGAAGATATAGTAGAGTATATATAGTACCATGACACCGAAAGAGAATCCCGCAATAACGGAGTTCTCCACAGAGACGGCGGCGAGTTCGATAGTTCCGACATGGCCGGCGAAGACCTGGGTTATGGCGCCAAGGGAGTATTGGCATAAGGAAGTGAAGATGGCCGGTCCGGCGAGATACCAGAGCTTTTTGGATTCGACCCAGAATTGCTTAAAGAAGTCTCCGACTCTGGTAATGGGTTCGATGTCGCCTTCTCCAGCTATAAAAGAAGAAAAAGAAGCGTTTCTTCCTTTGGGTGGTGCTAGGTGGGCTGGGTGGTCCTGGATTTGGTCTTCGTCCCTGCTGCTTGAGAGAAGTGGCTGACTTCCATTCTCCATGGCTGAAACTGAGAGAAAGAGAGAGAGAGAGAGATAGAAGATGGATTACAAGTAGAGGACTTGCATGCGGAGGAGAATGACTCGCCCCACTATGGAAATTAAGAAGATGAGAGTGATACCACTCTTTTGGTCCGGGATCCAGTCTCGATCGTTATGGTGTGCGTGGCCCTTTCCTAACCTATATAGAACAGACAATCCTTCTGCTTTTGTCACACAAATGGCGAGTCCGCTCCAGTATTTGGATAATACCCTAAGCATTCACAGAGTTTAAGTACTATCCCGAGTTCTGGATCAATAGATAAACGGAGCTCCCAAATCAGACATGCTTTGTTTGAATAGATTAGGTAAAGAGAATCTTTTTTTGTTTTTGTAGGTGAGGGATATCATTTACTACACTAATAGAGTCAAGGTCAAAAGTTAATTGGGCATCAGAGCTCTTGCAACTCATATCCGGTTGGGATTAAATCAGCATATATACCTCCTCCATGGGAGGCCACACCCCTACCACTCACGCAAGAGGCGCGGGGGGGGGGGGGGGGGGGGGGGGGGGGGGGTGTTGAAAGAGATAATTGGAAGCAAAAAAAATGAAACCAAATCCTCTACGATTCGGGTATCACCCCTAAGGCGCCATGTGTCGCTTTTGACATCCCTAACTGTAGTTAAGATTCATCTACCCTTAGGTTCACCCACCCATATTTGGTTTTTAGAAAAAATATTAATTCTTCTTTTAACATTAAAAAAATATTTTTAATATTTAAATATATTTTTCCTAAAATCCATGGATGGTGGGTAAATCTTAACCACATTTAAAGGGTGTCGATCATTAATATTTGTAAGTTCCCCAATATCACAACCCAAGGCATATTTTGGGGGACGGAGTTTAATTCATATTTGAGCACTGTGGTGATTATTTAAGAGGGGGCATAGACCAATGAAATTCAACCTTAATTTTGCAAATAAGTTTTCCAAGTATGTTAACTATTTTCCTTCATATTTAAACTCAATAATGAATATAACAACTAATTGAGGCTGCTCATCTCTCATAATAATAAAAAAATTCATATTTTTAATGAGATAATTGAGAGGTTCACCTTTGTCCTAAACTACATTACTAATTATTAATTTAAATAAGGAAAAGAGAAAACGGACCACATGTCCTCTTTTAAACTGATCACCCAATTACAAATTGACACATGGTGGTAAAATTGTTATTTTTTTTTTAACATTATTTCTCTTTCCCAATGTGCCAAAATTTGATTGGTGTAGTAAACTTGGAAGAGGACCTTCATCACAATTCTTTAAATAAACCTAAAAAATATATATATTAAAAAAAAAAAAAGTCCGCCTAACCGTATCTTTAATACCAAAAATAAAAAAACTTAATTGAAGAGTCATATGACAGCTAACTGGCTGTGTGTGTGTGCGCGGGAGTGGTGTGTGTTTTCTCTTCTATTACCTGTAGCTTTGCCTTGTGGTATTGTTACCTTGACCAAAAAAAATCAAAGTGTTTTAGTCCTACCTCGGTAGTTTACTACCACCTACTATAGCTCATAAAATTCCATGGCCCTCAAACGGTTGGTACCCGTTTTGAGGTTCCTGTGGGTTAATTCTCTATGGGCTTAGTGGTTGCATGTGGTTGTTTGTGTGTGCACGTGAGTGGTGTTTAATTTTCCCTTCTATTACCTATAGCTTTGCCTTGTGGTAACCTTAACCCAAAAAAAAAAAAAGACAGCTAACTGTAAACTGTACGTATTTACGTACTAAAAAGTTGACTATAATGTGCCCTATGCTAAGAGGCCCATATTTATTATGAATGGGATGCATATGGATCAATCCAAGTGTTTAGCCCATATTATATTCCCACCACACAAATTTCTACATATCCAGGAACCAAAAAAAACACCTTGAATGGGTTCCTGGATTAAAAAAACCTGGTGTAAGATGCAAGAATGTACAGGTCCTTCTTCATCCTAAATTCGTAGCTAGAGTGTTCCTACTTGTAAGTAGTAGTTCCTACTTGCAGACAAAATCAATGATGGGCAATGCAGGGTGGGCTCTGTTCCTGCGGTTTAACCAGGAGTGGTTGTCTATTTCTTTTGACCTGTACCATGTAAGAACCAGGAAATGAGCAATAGGCCCCTCGTCGGCCGAGGAGGGGACTATTCCTCCTCGCTCTCACATAGCCGACTTTTCAACTCCTTTTAATTCGGGTTATTTCTTTTTTCGTTAATTTAATTTATTTTATTTTTCTAAAAACCAAGAGTAGAGGAGTGAACCCTAAGGATGAATGAATCTTAATTACAATTAAATGAAATTAAAATGAAGACACATGACAAGAAAATGGGAACTGAGATGCCCATCCTCTCGTCAACGACCAAGGAGGTGATTATTTTCCGTAAGAATTAACCACTTCCAAACACATGAAATTAGAGGAGTGCTGACCCTACTCTTAGTCAACTTCTACTCTCACCCTCCACCAATCACTTATATTCTGCATGAAAAAGTTTTTGACTCATGTGATTGGTAGAGGGTGAGAGTAGGGTGGACTGAGAGTAGAGTTAGCATTCCTTTTATAATCATCAACCATTCAACCCTCTTGGAACCCGATCTGGAATATTCTTCTTTATGGGGATGCACTATAGCATCACGGGACGAGTCCATAGTATAACTTCCTACTTTTTTTTCCATTTTTTTTTAAGGGTAAATTACACTCACCTG
Source organism: Tetracentron sinense (assembly GCA_015143295.1). NCBI lineage: Eukaryota > Viridiplantae > Streptophyta > Magnoliopsida > Trochodendrales > Trochodendraceae > Tetracentron > Tetracentron sinense. Next base: position 32,213,419 of record CM026568.1, on the reverse strand, counting down.
CCCTAAGGTTTGGTAAAATTTCAGAAACCTCTCATCTAGTTTTTGAAATTATACTGTCCTCCCTTATCAGAGTCTTAATATTAACATTGTTAACTAAAGTTACCATTTTTCCATTTTACCCCTATTACTTGATTGATGAAACACGTCTTTACCGTTTGAAAGCTCTCAACCAAAGAAAAACATAAACTCCCAAACTGCCCCGTGTCCCTTTTAATACCCACTAATTATGATTAAAATTTACTCACCCTTAGGGTTTATCCATCTAACCTTAGTTTTAGGTAAAAAATAACCTTAGGTTGGTTATGCTTAACCGCAATTAACGAGGGTCGTACAAGCCGCCATGTGTCCCTTTTAACACCCACTAACCGTGGTTAAGATTCACTCATCCCTAGGATTCATTAATCTAACCTTGGTTATAAGAAAATAAAATATAAAAAAAATAATCTTAAGTTAATTATGTTTAACCGCAGGTAAAGGATCTCTATAAACCGCCACGTGTCCCTTTTAACACCCACTAACTATGGTTAAAACTCACTCACCCCTAGGGTTCATCCATCAAACCTTGGTTTTTAGAAAAAAAAACCTTAGGTTGCTTATGTTTAATCACAACTAAAGGGAGCTCTACAAGCCACCACGTGTCCCTTTTAAGGCCCCACTAACTATGATTAAAATTCACTCACCCTAGGATTCATCCATTTAACCTTGACTTTTTGAGAAAAAACATTAGGTTGATTATGCTTAACCATATATAATTAAAGGGGGTTCTACAAGCCGCCACGTGTTCCCTTTAACACCCACTAATTGTGCTTAAGATTCACTCACCCCTAGGATTAATCCATCCAACCTTGCTTTAAAAATAAAATAAAAATCTTAACCTTAGGTTAATTATATTTAACCACAGTTAAAGGATCTCTACAAGTCGCCACATGTCCCTTTTGATACCCACTAACTATGGTTAAGATTTACTCACCCGTAGAGTTCATCTAACATTGGTTTATATATATATATATACTTGATTTTGGAAATATATATATTAACCTTAAGTTGTTTTTATTAACCTTGGTTAGAAACTTATTATCATTTATTTTATTAAATTAACTAAACTCGTGTTGAAAAAAGGTAATTTAGATATTTTAAAATGCTTAAATGATGACATCATCAAGGTTCATCCATAAAATTACGGTAATCTTAAGGGAATGGGGTATCTGCTACAAACAATCAAAGTTGAGAGGAGAGCAGTGTAATTTTAGAAACTAAAAGAGAATTTTATGAAATTTTACTAAACCTCAAGGGAGGTGAGTATAATTTACCATTTTTTTAAACTTTTACTAGGTTTTCATTTAACTATGGTTAGTGATTAGCCTGAGAAATTGAAGCTCTTGCGACTCAAGAACGGCGGGGGCGACCTCCCTCAACAGTGAGGCCACACCCCACCACTGGCGCAAAAATCGTCATGTTAAATTTCTCCTCATCCACTGAATCATTTTCCATCTTGTCGTACAAGGACATTGGGTACGTAAGCTGTGACGCTGGCACTTCCATGCTTTGAAATTGAACCAAGTAAAATCACCCCCTAATGAGCCATAGCATCAGCATATGGATTAGAAATGATAATTTCTCATTTCTAATCTAACTCTTTTACCTATAGTCGAAGTCCACACAAGGGGCTTTCACAATATAATGTAAAAGACAAAAAGTACAAACAAAACCAGCCCTTTAAACTCATATGGTAAGCATTTACAAATGAGTAGTGATTAGCCCATCCAGCATTTGTCTTACATAATCAATTACCTTCTAATTTTATCCTCTTTAATTATGGTTAAGCTTAACCAACTTAAAACCAACTAGAGATTGGACTAGTGGTCAAAACCACGCCTCACAAAGCGGAGGTCTTGAATGTAAGTCACTTTTTCTTGTTGGTCACCCTTCAGGATTTATCCCGGCTTTCCTGATATAGTAGTATGAGGGGATTTGCACAGCCCGAGGGACTTAGTCGGGTGCTCTAAGAAGCCTGGATATCCTCGTTCCCCCAAAAAAAAACCTTAAAATTTAATATATTCTTTTTGTACTTTTTAAAAAACTAAAGTTAAATGGATAAACTCTTGGGATGAGTAAATATTAACTACAGTTAATAGGTGTTAAACAGTGGAAATTAATCATTTTCCTTTACAAATCTTCTCATGCTACATTGCTACGAGCTCATTTTCCTTTACAAATCCACTCATGCTGCATTTCTACGACAACTTTTAGGTATAACAATCAGTCAACCTACTGGCTGCAACTGCGATGGTGGAGCAATTAGTCAACATAGTCCAAGCTGTCTACTCGAGAATGGCAGGTGACAGAGAATTATAAATCTCAGAATTACTCCACCTCTTGTTTGTTTCTAGTAGGAGTCTGATGCAATGAGTCACCATAATTCAAAGTAGACTAGCAACAACAACATCCTCCATCCGACTACAAGTCTAACTTATCATACCATATTAGTCCATCAAATTGGCACTTTGCGATGATTGCTTAAGAACAGATTATGAGAAAGAATTCAAACATTTTAAAAGGGATTACGTAGAGAAACTGTTAAAATCTCCTTTCAATAACCTTTTCTTTTATGGGCTAATAGTCTTCGTGCGAGGAGCGTTCTATTGCTCCTCGTCTCCCACAAAGCCCCCTTTAACTACTTTAAACTCTGGTCAAGAGATTTTAACTTATATGGTTTTTTTTTTTCTTCTAAGAATCAATGATAGATACTTTAACTTTAAGGATGAGTGAATCTTAACTACAATTAAAGAGTATTAATTGTCAAGACGTAGGCCAACTTCGCTCCACCAGCTTTCTGGTCGTAATTAGAAACAAGAGAGACTTATTCTTTGATTGATTTCTCTATTCTCCAGTGTCAGCAAATTCGTTTAGATTACAGGTAACATGTCATGAAATCTCTTGCAATGAAAGGTTGTTCAATAGATAGATAAAGAGAGAGAGAGAGAGAGAGAGAGAGAGCATTTGGTTGGCGTCATTCACTACAAGTTGTAGTGAGCATCCCTTTAAAAAGTGAATTGTTTGAGATTCCGACTCAAGGTTTCCATGACAAAAAAAATTTTGATTGTCTTTTATACTGATTTTTATAATTGTTCCATCGAAGATAGGAAATCATTTTTATATTTTTATAGTTTTAAATAGTATATTTTATACTGATTTTTTGTCATATGTCTCTTGTATGACCCACATTTAATATCAAAGGTAATTAGTTTTAAAAGAGGTTTTTCTTGTATATCTAATTAAATATGAAAATTTATTTATTTACATGTTAGCATTTCGTTAAAATACATGAGTTAAAGAGGCATTTTCATCATTTGCTAAAAAAGACGTGTGAAAATCAATTCATCATTTTTTAATTATATGTTAACATTAGTCGTGAGCAAAAAACAAAAGGTCGAATTCAGGTGTTGTTAGGTGGAGTCGATAATATCCTCTTTGTTTGCTTCTTCGTTGGACGTTAATGGGAGTAGACTGGTAGTTCTGAATTCGAACAAATCTTCAAACCTATAAAGAATGTCTTTTTGAGTTTGATAAAGAGTAGTCTGTTTTTAGTCTTTCACTTTAAAAAATGAAGAGTTTAAATATGAGACAGTGCTCCGCTTCAAACTGTTGGGCCGACGTCCTCTCCATTGTGCAAACTGATGGCGGTTTTGTAATTATAATGAAATCCTGCTGCAAAACTATCACCCTAATTACATAACTGTCACTGAACTTTGCTTTGAAAATGAAGCTTCACGCTATAAAAGAGAAGCTTAGACTAATATATGGTTCAGCACTAGGTATCATCCCCGCCTAGTTTGCATACAGGGAAGATAAGGGGAAATCGGGGGGGGGGGGGGGGGATTTTCTAGTAGTGGGGGCACCTGATGGGTTTAGGGGCGAAGCCCCCAAAATTTTTTCCTTTTAACTAAGTGTTTGGGTCATTTCACTTATATATTTCATACATGTATATCTTACGAGTATTATATATTTCTCATTGTTTATGAGATAGTTATTCCTTATTTCATGACTCTGAATGTTAAATAATTAAATAACATGATATAAAAGATAAGTTTTTTTTCAATATTCTAAGGGAACGTTGCCCACTTGCCTCATGCCTATACCTATTAAATAATTAAATACTATAGTAAATCTTTTAGGAACAATTGTTCCTTACCATAACTACGCCCAAAAATAATTAAACGATTTAGTATAAAAATATTTTTTAAAGTTCAATGGCAACTACATGGAGATTAGATAATAGTCAATTGCGATTGAACTCAAGGAGAGCTCAATTGCACCCACAGGTCAACACGTGTCCCTTTTAACCTTTATTAACTGTGGTTAAGATTTAATAACTCTTGTGGTTCGATCAACAATAGACACTTGGTTTTTAAAAGAAAAAATAATAGAAAAATATTTAACTTTGGTTAGGAACTTTAAATCTTAGAGTAAATATATATATATTTAAAATGTTATATTATTGAACCCCAAAAGTTAGTGAATCTTAACTATAGTTAAATGTTAAAAGACACATGTGTTGACTAGGTGTGATTGAACTCTCTCCAAGTTCAATCACAATTGAATGGATCCATTCCCATGGCTTGCTTAAAATAAAGGAAAAAAAAAATCAAAAAATTTCAGTGGGGGCACGTGCCCCCACCTGGCTCCGCCCTTGGGGGAAATCCGCTGGAAGAGGGTTTTTCCAGTAGATGGCTTAGAAATGATTGTGAGGGTTAGGGTTAAGGAATGGTTTTGGGCTATCGCCCTTTTGGTAGAACACTGAAAAACTTTGATCCGTTAGCTAAAGTTTGACCCCGGATGTCCCAAACTAGGGTTGCAATCCGGCCCTCTAATGAGGGCCTAATGTTTTTATTTTTTGGGTAATAGAGGGTGTCCCAAAGCCTTCAAATTTATTTATTTTTTGTCTAAGACCCATTGGGAGGGTAGGTCAAATTTTAAAAAGCTTCTACCCTAATCTACAGATTTAGATTTGAATATCTTTATCTTTACGAATATAAAGCGGATGACATGTCCAAAACGTTGATTAAAGTTTTATTAATCGTAAAACTGTTATTTCTTTGGTTCAAAGGTTATTTAAATTTTAGTTAATTCCAAAACCGACCTAATACATATGAGTTGAATTTTAGTTAATTCCAAAATTGTCCTTACACTTACACATATAAGTTGGATTTTAGTTAATTTCAAAATTACCCTTATACATATAGGTTCAAAATATTGACTAAATTTTACTTAAATCCAAAACTACTATTTACTTGTAGCTTTTATTAATATAGAGAACTTTTTTCACCAAAAAATGTAAGAGACTTAAAAAGTTGATTGAAATTTAATATAATCTGTCCTTTATTAATAAATAAAATAATATTTTTATAATTGGACCGATCGTCGAACTGGTCGAGTGACCAATGGTTGGATCATGTTATTTTATTATTAAAAATTTATATTTTTATTTTCTTGGTTAGAATTTCCCTACTTTTTTTTTTCTCAAAATGCCCTTAATTCAGGTTTCTACACCTAAATTGCCCTCAAAATTTTTGTTATATTCAGAATGTCTTAAATATTTTTTAGTTCTCAAAATGTTTCTAAGTCAAATTTTTATATCTAAAATGCCCCTCACAAATTTTTGAACTCAAAATACTCCTCAAATTTGCCCATATTTCATTTTCCTTATTTCTATAATGTCCCTCTATTTTTCTATACTCATAATGCCCTTAAAGTTTTTGGGTTCTTAAAATATTCTTACATCATATTTCTATACCCAATGTGTCTCTCATAATTTTTTTACTTAAAATGTCACTTAAGCTTTTATACCTAAAATGCTATTAAATTTTTTCCCAAAATACCCTTTACTAGGTCCCTCTTCCCTATCTCTCTCCCTCTCCCATCTCTCTCACGTGCGGCCCACTAGTTATATATAAATCTATACTATACATACATTATTTATATCTTCTTTAAATAGTTACACTTTATTATTATTTGTATCTTCTTTACATAGGTAAACTTTACTATTATGCCTTATATTAGTATTGTGTCAAAATACATTAAATTTAGAGTTGTATGTTCGTACCTTTTTTTTTTTTGAGATGTCATTTACCTACGTTATGTCTTACGGCAGTTTATATCAAAATTAGACATTTGTAGTACTGTGTCTTATGTTTAGTGTTGTTTCAAAATACTGTCTGTTATTACTATATTATAATTAATATTATAGCTTATGCTAACACTTTAATAAAAATTATTGGGAAAATTACACTCACCTCTCTTGAGGTTTGGTGAAATTTCATAGACCTCCCCTCTAGTTTCTGAAATTACACTGCCCTCCCCTCAACTTTTGGTTGTATGTAGCATATACCCCCTTCCCTTAGTTCACCATTACTTTATGGATGGATTTTGATGATGTCCTCGTTTAAACATTTTAAAATGTCTAAATTATCATTTTTCAACACAAGGTTAATTAATTCAATAAAATAAATGATAATTGGTTTCTATTAAGATTAATAATATCAACTTAAGGCTAGTATATGTTTCCAAAATCAAGTATATATATATATATTTTCCAAAAACCAATGCTAGATAGATGAACTCTAGGGGTGAATGAATCTTAACCATAGTTAGTGGGCGTTAAAGGGGACACATGGCGGCTTGTAAAGCTCCCTTTAATTGTGGTTAAGTATAAGCAACCTAAGGTTTTTTTTTCTAAAAACCGAGGTTTGATGGATGCATGAACCCTAGGGATGAGTGAGTTTTAACCATAGTTAGTGGGTATTAAAAGGGACATGTGGCGGCTTATAGAGATCCTTTAACTGTGGTTAAACATAATTAACCTAAGATTAATATTTTTTATTTTATTTTCTCATAACCAAGGTTAGATTAATGAATCCGAGGGATGAGTGAATCTTAATCACAGTTATTAGGTGTTAAAAGGGACACATGGTGGCTTGTAGAGCCCTCGTTAATTGCGGGTTAAGCATAACCAACCAAGGTTATTTTTTTTTTCCTAAAACTAAGGTTAGATGGATAAACCCTAGGGGTGAGTAAATCTTAATCATAGTTAGTGACTATTAAAAGAGGCATGTAGTGGGTTGGGAGTTTATGTTTTTCTTTGGTTGAATTTGCAAACGGTAAAGACGTGTTTCCTCAATCAAGTAATAGGGGTAAAATGGGAAAATTATAATTTTAGTTAACAATGTTAATATTAAAAGTTTGATAGGGAAAGACAGTGTAATTTCAGAAACTAGATGAGAGGTTATTGAAATTTCACCAAACCTCAAGGGAGATATGTGTAATTTACCCAAATTTATACTATACATATAAGATCTACATGTCATATGTTATTAATGCATCAAAATTAAATACATGAAAAGAAAAAAACATATAGTTCAAGAGACTAATTTTGAAGTGGAGCACTACTTCATAGCGTTGAAGCAAAGCTCCCCTTTATACTGATTGTGGGTGGCCCTTTTATAATTAAGGAGAGAGGCAAGGGACATTTGGCAAACATTTATGTCTATAATTACAAGATTACCACCATCATACACTTAAAAGGGCAGCTGTTTCAATACCACCATGAAGCTCAAACTGATAACTAAAACACATAGCAAAATATATAATATATTGTATATATTTCATTGTAAAAGAACAATAAACACATTATACTTTGTTCAACTTTAAAAAGTTATTTTACTCCACTACCAAATATAAAAATAAAAATAAAGATTTTGTCGTGCTCTTTGCGTTTAATCCCCCAATACTAGATAAAGTATGGGGGTTAATTCCAGGTTGGTATGAACAAAGTCAATTTCTGCATAGGACTTGAGCTTTTGAGAACAATTGTTTATAGCTACTTTTTTTTTTTTTTGGGGTTAAATTGTTTATATATATATATATATATATTTTTTTTTGGAAAGCGGTTAAATTGTTTATAGCTACTCAAAGGCTCGTATATTGGATGTCACTCATATTGGGTTGGTCATAATAATATGATAAAAGACGAGTGAATGTTACGAACCTCACTATTGCGTAATGGTAACAAAATTCCTATTGCTAGAAAGTAAAAAGGTATTCGAGCTAGCTTGCGAGGGGCTTGGATAAGGAGCTTAACTGAGTGACTGCTCGTTTTGATTCTTTATTGGCGATCCAATGTGTTGAGTTTAAAACTGCTCGGCCGTGAGAAGCTCTGCAGTTGATATTCGATATTTAGTAGATGTTGGCTCTCTTTGATACTATTTCTTGGTCCCGGTCCCATGTATATAAGGAAACGAATAGGGTTGCCCATTATGGGTGGATGTATTCAGCAACAAATGTTCTTTTTTGTTTGTCTCCCGATTTGTTCCCTAACGATCTCGCGCTTTTAATTGACAAGAATGCTAGAGGGTGTAGATATGCTCGGGTATAACTGCTCAGCGTGGATGGAAGGAAACTGAGAATTTTCTCCAGATATGTTGCTCTCCCATTAGACGTATGCCATATTTTTGTTTGCTTTTGTAATATGCAGTGGCGTCGCTTCTACACTATACTCGTTGCGATTGTAGTTTGATAGTATAACTCATTCGTACAAGAAACAAGTCTTTAAAAGAGTTGTATTAATATTTAAGAACCAGATGCCACCATGAGCTAGACTTGCGGGCCACCGATCGAGTGCAGATATCACAGCCAAACTTGTGTTTAAATCGTGTGCGGTCATTTTTGGCCTAGATCTTGAATCCTCTCTGATTTTTGGGGTGGGCATTGGCATGAATGTGGAGTAATTTTTAAGTTGGGCTTGGCTCATGAATACCTTTGGGAAGCTTACCAATATTGCAAATGAAGTTTGGCCGTTAATACGTTGTGGTTTGGGACCATGTAGCACAAGTTTGGATACCCTTAAAGGCTTCTAAATATGGAATACTACCTGGTGAACTCCTCCATTTTTTTTAATCATGATATGAGGTTAGGCTGCAACCCCGGTTAGAATGGTTAACATATGCTCTAGGTTAATAAAACAGTTAGATATCTCAACCATGGCACCCTATCGGACTTGATCCCATATAAAAGGTGTAGTGTATTACACAGACAATGGGCAGGCTTTGCTTCCTGGTGAACTCCTACTTTAGATATGTATATTTTTTTCCTTTACCCTATGTTTGGTTGTCGAGAAAATAAGTAAAAACATGGAAAAAAAAAGAAAATTAGACAAAACACAACTAAAAATTGTATTAAAAATCCAAAATTTTCTTTTCTTTTCCGTGTTTTCATCATTTCCTCGGCAACCAAACATAGCTTTAAGGATTTGGGCCTGAATTTTTTTGCCCATGGGTTGTCTCAAAGTCCATTAAGAAAAGAAAATACTCAAAACTGAGGCCATAAACCACCAATTCATTTATAATATTTACTAATGAAATAGAATAAGAACAATGCCTCTATTGATTCTTTTCAAGTCATCATATCAAACTCTTAACATGATTAGATCCTATCTCTGAGAGTAAGGCTATCAATGGGTTGGGTCAGATCAAGTTTGACCATATCTATTCCAAATGGGCTTGACATATATAGGCCTGAGACTAATCCTTTTTTTGTCTGGTTGAGTTGGATAGAGCTTTATTATTAATAAACCTGGACTTGACTGGGCTGGGCTTGGGCTTGTCTACCTCTTCTCCATAAATATATAATAGTGTATATACAATATATAAATATACCTCTCTACTATAATGAGAAACCCTCCCTTAGTAATGGAAATCCCCAAATTACCCCCCTAGCTGGATTTTTGCTCAATTCCCAAACTACCTTTATATTAGAGATATTGTGCCTCCTTAATAAACGTAGCCTCATTTTTTTTTTGTAAATTCCCTAACTACACTTATATAAGACAAAACCTTTATTTCCCAAATTACCCCTTTCTCATCAATAATCTATTTAAAGTCCCTTACCCAAACTACCCTTATATCACCCACAGGTTAACATGTGTCCCGTTTGACACTCCTTAACTGTGGTTAAAATACACTCACCTCTAGGGTTCACCCCGTCTCTCTCCCCCACCCATCTCTCTCACGTGCATCGCACGTGCAACCTACTAGTGTAAAATAAAATCAGTTCCGACTCTTTTTGTATGAAATGAAATCCTCTACAGTTTATGCCCTGAGGTCACTGTTTGCCGTTTTGGATGATTCCTTAAATGTGGTTAAGAATCACCCACCCTTAGGGTTCATGTAACGACCCCAAAATCCCACAAGGCTAAAATAGGACTTTGGAATCGCCACATTACTTAAACCTGCTTAAAACCATGCATACAAGGCTACTACACGAGTCTCCAAAAATGAGAGTAATAAAATTCCGATATATAAACCCAATCCAACCTGCACAAGTCTGAGGTCTATATATACAACTCACAAAGAACCAACAAGTCTGATACACAACTAATAAGAAGTCTACTGAGCAACATCCTCTAAAAGTCAAATACAAAACTCTCTCAAAGAAAAGAAATGTAAACTAAGAGGTGTAGCCGCCCAAGTCTCCGGCTCCCTCCTCAGAAGGCTCACCTTCACCTCCTTCCTCTATACCTGCCAAGACAAAAGTCCGGCTGAGTACAAAGGTACTCAGTGTATATAAAATCCAACCAACAATAATGATATACCTGCACTTAGTCAGAAACATATCCAATAGCATAATAACATAATCAGAGTGCGGAAGAACGTGTGCGCATATACATCATATCATCACCTTGACTCGTGTACTTGTGAGAATCTTAGACTTAGAAAACCATACACTTATGAGGTACTTATGCTTACGAGACCACGTGCTTGTGAGATGCTTATGCTTATGCTTATGCTTATGCTTATGCACTTATTCAGATCATACAGTAATGAGACATGCCGTTCTTGGCGGATACGGACCATGCCTTATGCACTTATTCAGATCACACAGTAATGAGACATGCCGTTCTTGGCGGATACGGACCATGCCATGCTTATGCTTATTCAGAATGTCATACGTATGCCATGTTCATGCTTGTAGTCCATATGTGTGACTTGTGAGACTCTTATCTTAACATACACGTGCATATGTGCTTAAGTGTCGAAATTAATATTCGAGTTGGTAATTGCTTAGGTTCCGATCTCCCACCATGGAAACTCCACTATACGTCCCATACCAAATAGTTAGAGAATTCCCGGTTTGAGAGATGTTCCTCTAAGTTCTTACCTTCCCAACTATCAATTTCCATGCAAATAATTAGACATACTTAACAAACCATTCACATATACATATCTTATCATAATTCATATCGCAATTCATAATCAATTTACTACCATTTCATAAGAGTATAATAGCATTTATCCATTCAAGCCTTTTCACAAACACCTTGTGTACGTATAACATGAATCCATTTCTCCTCCATATTTTCAAGCATTCGTCAAACCATAATTCATCCATACAATCAATATATTCATCCACATCCACCAATTAATCCCATCCTCCATACATTTCCCATCCTCCATACATTCTATCCACATTTCCAATCCACATATCCATTCACATTCCCATCCATAATTAGCTTATTTCATAGAAAATTAGGGAAAATGCATCAACTATCTATTTCTACAATTCTTAGCACATCAACATTCACAAAACCTTAAAATAGAGTTGATTAGGATAGTATATCGACCTTAGGAATCCTTCCCTTGGATTCAAAACGCTCCCGAGACGATTTGGAGAAGCTTCCCAAACTTTTCTTGCAATCTCCTATCAATCTCCTCCTTCTCCAAGAAAACCCTCTCTCAAAACCCTAGGGTTTCTCCCCCTTTTTGCCAAATTAGGTTAGAACTAGGTGGAGTATTTTAATATTTCGAGTAGGACCCCCTATTTATAGCCCCAAGGTCTGAGAACGAAAAGACCAAAAAGCCCATACTAAAAATCAGCAAAAACACGAAGGACCGAGCGATCGGTGGTAATGACCGAGCGATCGGTTGCCTACCGATCGATCGGTGTTTATGACCGGGCGATCGGTCAAAAACACACTCACTGGAAAATTTCCCCATACAAAAATTTGGACCAGTCGATAGATACCGATCGATCGGTTTTGGACCGATCGATCGCTGGTTCTGACCGAGCGATCGGTTCCTGCAGGTTTTGACTCCCTTTACTGTTTTGGCCATAACTTTTGACTCGTTCGTCGGATTTTGACGATTCAACTTGGGTTGGATTCGTCTTTCGAAAACGAACATTTCTGGCGTTTTAGAATTTCTAATTTCCACTTAATTTATAGACTAAAATATCCCCAAAGTTGACTGATCTGCAATTCCATTAGACAAAACTCACCATTGACTTGACTTAAACTCAAAATGAGGAAAAACACTAAACATGAATCTCGAAGAGGATTCCAACACCTTTCTAATGGTTCAAGAATCACACAATTCCGGTAAACGGTTCTAAAACTAGAGCTTCCTAAAGTTTAGGATGTGCCATGACATCCATCCGTTACAAGTTGATTAAGCCTAGTTTACACCACAATAATTAGGCATAAAAAAACAATAAACATCAAACATCACAAGGACTAAAATACCCTTAACACAATGAAATAAAAACATGAAAAAGATTCAGGTCTCTACATCCTCCCCCCCTTAAAAGAATTTCGTCCTCGAAATTACGTACCTTAGGTGAATAAGTGCGGGTACTTTTCGCGGACCTCGGCTTCTCTCTCCCAAGTAGCCTCTTCTCTAGAGTGATGCTCCCATTGCAAGAGCACAAGAGGAATGACCTTAGAACGCAAAACTTGCTCTTTCCGGTCCAAAATTCGAGCCGGTTGCTCCACTAGAGTCAAATCTTCCCGAATTTCCAACGGTTCCAAATGAATGACATGTGAAGGATCCGCTATGTACTTCCTCAACATAGAGATGTGAAAGACATTATGCACACCTTCCATGTGAGGTGGCAAGGCGACCCGATAAGCAACTTCCCCGACTCGGGTGATGATCTCAAAAGGACCCACATATCTCGGACTGAGCTTGCCTCGCTTGCCAAACCTCATCACCCCCTTCGTAGGTGAGATCTTAACAAATACAAAATCTCCGACTTGGAACTCAAGATCTCTCCTCCGAGTATCGGCATAGCTCTTCTGTCTACTCTGAGCTGCTTTCAACCTCTCCCTGATCAACTGAACTCTATCCACAGTCTGACCAACGAGCTCGGGACCCAAAAGCTTCCTCTCACCAACTTCGTCCCAACACAAAGGTGAACGACAACTCCTCCCATAAAGTGCCTCAAACGGTGCCATCTGAATGCTAGCTTGATAGCTGTTGTTGTAGGCAAATTCAACCAACGGCAAGTGATCAACCCAACTACCCTGAAAGTCTAACATGCAAGCTCGTAGCATGTCCTCTATGATCTGGTTCACTCTTTCAGTTTGCCCATCTGTCTGCGGATGAAATGCCGTACTAAAATCCAAATGGGAACCCATGGCCTGCTGAAAACTCTTCCAGAACTTGGATGTAAATCTCGGATCTCGATCAGAAACAATGCTAACTGGCACTCCATGCAAACGAACTATCTCTTTGATATAGAGGTTAGCCAATTGATTGGAGTTGAAAGTAGTCCGATATGGAAGAAAATGAGCTGATTTAGTCAATCGGTCAACCACAACCCAAATGGCATCAAAGTTCTTGGCCGTCTTTGGCAAACCAACAACAAAATCCATGGAGATATTTTCCCACTTCCACTCTGGAATAGGAAGAGACTGAAGAAGTCCTGCCGGCCTCCTGTGTTCGGCCTTCACCTGCTGACACACCAAACACTTGGATACAAAGGTAGCCACATCTTTCTTCATACCTTTCCACCAGAAATACTTCTTGAGGTTCTGGTACATCTTAGTACCTCCCGGATGCACGGTGTACTTAGACTTGTGTGCTTCATCCAGAATCTCCCTTCTTAAATCCTTATCATCCGGAACACAAAGTCTACCCTTGAAACAAACTCCACCATCTCTCCAAGAGAAATCCTCAAATCCGCTGCTCAGTGACTTATTCATGGCAGCGTGCAGTTCTCCATCATTCCACTGCAAGTCCTTAATCCTGTCCAATAAGGTTGGCCTGACCATAATGTTAGCCAACAAGGCTCCAGAAGCTCCAACACTGAAACCTGTATCAAGGCTAGACGCCTCTTCTAGTAGCTTCCATTCTTGGACCATCAAGTGTGCCAAGAACCCAGTAGGTCTCCTACTTAGCGCATCTGCCACTACATTCGCTTTCCCCGGGTGGTACTGGATAGAACAATCGTAATCCTTGAGGAATTCCACCCAACGACGCTGCCTCAAATTCAGCTCTTTCTGCGAGAATAAATACTTTAGACTTTTGTGGTCGGTGAAAACTTCAAACTGCGCACCGTACAAGTAGTGTCTCCAGATCTTAAGAGCAAAAACCAAGGCTGCCAACTCCAAATCATGGGTAGGATAGTTCTTCTCGTGGTCTTTCAACTGCCGAGAAGCATAGGCAATCACCTTCCCGTGTTGCATGAGAACACAACCTAACCCAACGAGTGAGGCATCACTATACACCACAAAATCTTCACTACCCGATGGAACAGTCAAGATCGGAGCGGTGGTGAGACGCTTCTTCAACTCAAGAAAACTCTTCTCACATTTCTCATTCCACTCGAATCTAGCGTTCTTTCGAGTTAGATGAGTAAGCGGAGCTGCCAAACTGGAAAATCCTTCTACAAATCTTCGATAATATCCAGCTAGGCCCAAGAAACTTCGAACCTCTGTAACACTCTTAGGTCTTCCCCATCCTTCCACTGCTTCTATCTTAGCAGGGTCAACTGAAATCCCCTCTTCTGACACCACATGGCCTAGAAATGCTACTTTTTCTAGCCAAAACTCGCACTTGCTAAGCTTAGCATATAGCTTATGCTCACGGAGTATTTTCAGGGTGATCCGGAGATGCATCTCATGCTCCTTCTGTGTCCTGGAGTACACTAAAATGTCATCCACAAACACGATCACAAAGCGGTCCAGAGTCGGCTTGAAGATCCTGTTCATGAGATCCATGAATGCTGCCGGGGCGTTTGTCAAACCGAACGGCATGACTAAGAATTCAAAATGCCCATATCTGGTCCTGAAAGCAGACTTAGGCACATCTTCCACCTTTATCTTCAGCTGATGGTAGCCTGACCTTAAGTCGATCTTGGAGAAATACTTAGCTCCTTGCAACTGATCAAACAAGTCATCGATCCTAGGTAAAGGATATTTGTTCTTGATGGTGACCTTGTTCAGTTGCCGATAGTCGATGCACATCCTCATCGAACCATCCTTCTTCTTCACAAACAAAACAGGAGCTCCCCAAGGTGATACACTTGGGCGGATAAATCCAAGACCAAGCAATTCATCAATTTGCTCCTTAAGCTCTTTCAACTCTGCTGGAGCCATCCTATACGGAGCTTTAGAGATGGGTGCGGTACCCGGAGCCAACTCAATTGCAAACTCTACTTCTCTATCCGGTGGCAAACCCGGTAAGTCTTTAGGAAAGACATCCATGAATTCCTCTACAACTGGAATACTTGAGAAATCTGGTGCTTCCGAGGTAGTAAGACTCAATGCCGCGAAACGAGCTAAGTCCTTCTTCTTCAACCCTTGGAAACGAAAAGAGGGCTCACTGATTGGTCTAAAGTTGACCACTTTCCCAAAACAATCGACATGCCCATGGTATTTGGAAAGCCAATCCATACCTAAAATGACGTCAAAGTCTTGGAACTCAAGGACAATCAGATCAGCTGGCATCTCTCTCTGGCCTACTTGAATGTCGCAATTTCGATAGACCTTATCAGTGATGACTGAACTACCGACAGGAGTAGTGATAGACAATTCACGATCTAACAGACTTGGCTCCATCGGAAATTCTCGTGCAAAACTAGGTGTGACGAAGGAGTGAGTGGAACCAGTATCGATCAAAACATGAGCGAAAAAATCATTTATCAACAATGAGCCTGAATTAATACACAAAGCTAATTTGTCAAATCATGAATATATACATGCATCTTACATCATATCACATAATATTTAATATCACACACATAGCATCAGAACAATATTTTAATTGACTAAAGCACAATTAAACATACCCTGCACAACGTCGTCGGACGCCTGTGCATCCCGCTCCGAGGTAGCAAACACTCGACCCTGAGCTGGCTGGTGAGGCTGCTGAGGTCTAGGACCCTGTGGTGGCCTCTGCTGTGTGGACTGCCTAACTGGGGGCCTGACTCCCTGTGGCTGAGTCGACTGAATCCCCTGCTGAATGCGGAGTGGGCAATCTCGGATCCGGTGTGAGACCTCTCCACAATGGAAACAACCTCTAGTAATTGCCCTACACTCTCCTACTCTGTGCCTCTTTCCGCACTGGCGGCATACATCAAACAGCTGAATGCCAGTAGTAGGCGGAGCCACCTGAGCTGCTCGTGGGGCTACCTGAGTCGGCCTCTGATAAGGGGTAGGCCTAGCAATGGGCATAGGACCTGCTATCCTCGACCTCTTGTCCTGGGGGACAAACCTGCTTGCTTGCATCTTCTCCCTCTTCTTCAACAATTCTTCTGAATTCTTCTCAGCTATCAAAGCACGCTGATACACTTCCCTACAAGTCTCGAGCTGAAGTATCGAAACTTTCTCCCGAATAAAATCCTTCAAACCTCGCTCAAACCTCTTTGCTTTCATTCTCTCTGTAGCAATCAAGTGAGGAGCAAACCTAGAGAGCTCTACAAACTTGGCCTCATACTCGGCCACTGACATCCTCCCTTGCTCCAAGGTAGAGAATTCAATCTCCTTCTGATCTCTCACAAACACCGGGAAGTATCTCTCGTAGAAGATGTCGAGGAACTCTCCCCAAGTCCACTCTTGTCCCGCTCGCACTTCATTCCTCTGCCTAGATGCGGCCCTCCACCAATGTTCCGCTTCGCCTTCCATGACGAAGGAGGCCCATTTCACCCTCTGCTCATCGGTCGCCTCAAGCACGGTGAAAATCTTCTCTAGTTGCATGATCCATAACTCGGCAACTGAGGGATCCGTACTACCATAGAAGGCTGGAGGATTCATCCTCCTAAAAGCTTCCACTCCGTTATGACGAGGTGGGTGAACATCAACTTGCCTCTCCTGTCTAGCTTGACCAGCTGCTAGCAATGCAGTTTGCTGAGCCATAATTTCAGCCTGCCTCTCCATGGCTGCAGCAATAGCTTCCATAGCCCGACTCACATTGGCTTGGGAAGCGCCATCTGGGGAATCCCCATCTGTCACACTGCCTCCTCCATTCCTATGGTTTCTTCCACCCCTTCTCATGCTTACAGTCCTGAGAAGAAGAAAACAACTTATTTAGGAATAAACTCACATAAAATTCCTAAATCTACACTTAATCATAACCCAATCCTAAACAATTAGAATCCTAAACCTGATGTTGCTTCCCTGAGGGTAACATCTTCCTATATCCTATGCTTAATACCTTAGCCCTAAGGACTCTAATGCCTTGAGCACTGATTGATATCCTCTGGTATCAGACCCGGAGTGACATAACATGACTCCTACTAAGAGGACAACTTAGCCCAAGGGAACCTAATGCCTAGAGCTCTGATACCACCTCTGTAACGACCCCAAAATCCCACAAGGCTAAAATAGGACTTTGGAATCGCCACATTACTTAAACCTGCTTAAAACCATGCATACAAGGCTACTACACGAGTCTCCAAAAATGAGAGTAATAAAATTCCGATATATAAACCCAATCCAACCTGCACAAGTCTGAGGTCTATATATACAACTCACAAAGAACCAACAAGTCTGATACACAACTAATAAGAAGTCTACTGAGCAACATCCTCTAAAAGTCAAATACAAAACTCTCTCAAAGAAAAGAAATGTAAACTAAGAGGTGTAGCCGCCCAAGTCTCCGGCTCCCTCCTCAGAAGGCTCACCTTCACCTCCTTCCTCTATACCTGCCAAGACAAAAGTCCGGCTGAGTACAAAGGTACTCAGTGTATATAAAATCCAACCAACAATAATGATATACCTGCACTTAGTCAGAAACATATCCAATAGCATAATAACATAATCAGAGTGCGGAAGAACGTGTGCGCATATACATCATATCATCACCTTGACTCGTGTACTTGTGAGAATCTTAGACTTAGAAAACCATACACTTATGAGGTACTTATGCTTACGAGACCACGTGCTTGTGAGATGCTTATGCTTATGCTTATGCTTATGCTTATGCACTTATTCAGATCATACAGTAATGAGACATGCCGTTCTTGGCGGATACGGACCATGCCTTATGCACTTATTCAGATCACACAGTAATGAGACATGCCGTTCTTGGCGGATACGGACCATGCCATGCTTATGCTTATTCAGAATGTCATACGTATGCCATGTTCATGCTTGTAGTCCATATGTGTGACTTGTGAGACTCTTATCTTAACATACACGTGCATATGTGCTTAAGTGTCGAAATTAATATTCGAGTTGGTAATTGCTTAGGTTCCGATCTCCCACCATGGAAACTCCACTATACGTCCCATACCAAATAGTTAGAGAATTCCCGGTTTGAGAGATGTTCCTCTAAGTTCTTACCTTCCCAACTATCAATTTCCATGCAAATAATTAGACATACTTAACAAACCATTCACATATACATATCTTATCATAATTCATATCGCAATTCATAATCAATTTACTACCATTTCATAAGAGTATAATAGCATTTATCCATTCAAGCCTTTTCACAAACACCTTGTGTACGTATAACATGAATCCATTTCTCCTCCATATTTTCAAGCATTCGTCAAACCATAATTCATCCATACAATCAATATATTCATCCACATCCACCAATTAATCCCATCCTCCATACATTTCCCATCCTCCATACATTCTATCCACATTTCCAATCCACATATCCATTCACATTCCCATCCATAATTAGCTTATTTCATAGAAAATTAGGGAAAATGCATCAACTATCTATTTCTACAATTCTTAGCACATCAACATTCACAAAACCTTAAAATAGAGTTGATTAGGATAGTATATCGACCTTAGGAATCCTTCCCTTGGATTCAAAACGCTCCCGAGACGATTTGGAGAAGCTTCCCAAACTTTTCTTGCAATCTCCTATCAATCTCCTCCTTCTCCAAGAAAACCCTCTCTCAAAACCCTAGGGTTTCTCCCCCTTTTTGCCAAATTAGGTTAGAACTAGGTGGAGTATTTTAATATTTCGAGTAGGACCCCCTATTTATAGCCCCAAGGTCTGAGAACGAAAAGACCAAAAAGCCCATACTAAAAATCAGCAAAAACACGAAGGACCGAGCGATCGGTGGTAATGACCGAGCGATCGGTTGCCTACCGATCGATCGGTGTTTATGACCGGGCGATCGGTCAAAAACACACTCACTGGAAAATTTCCCCATACAAAAATTTGGACCAGTCGATAGATACCGATCGATCGGTTTTGGACCGATCGATCGCTGGTTCTGACCGAGCGATCGGTTCCTGCAGGTTTTGACTCCCTTTACTGTTTTGGCCATAACTTTTGACTCGTTCGTCGGATTTTGACGATTCAACTTGGGTTGGATTCGTCTTTCGAAAACGAACATTTCTGGCGTTTTAGAATTTCTAATTTCCACTTAATTTATAGACTAAAATATCCCCAAAGTTGACTGATCTGCAATTCCATTAGACAAAACTCACCATTGACTTGACTTAAACTCAAAATGAGGAAAAACACTAAACATGAATCTCGAAGAGGATTCCAACACCTTTCTAATGGTTCAAGAATCACACAATTCCGGTAAACGGTTCTAAAACTAGAGCTTCCTAAAGTTTAGGATGTGCCATGACATCCATCCGTTACAAGTTGATTAAGCCTAGTTTACACCACAATAATTAGGCATAAAAAAACAATAAACATCAAACATCACAAGGACTAAAATACCCTTAACACAATGAAATAAAAACATGAAAAAGATTCAGGTCTCTACATCCTCCCCCCCTTAAAAGAATTTCGTCCTCGAAATTACGTACCTTAGGTGAATAAGTGCGGGTACTTTTCGCGGACCTCGGCTTCTCTCTCCCAAGTAGCCTCTTCTCTAGAGTGATGCTCCCATTGCAAGAGCACAAGAGGAATGACCTTAGAACGCAAAACTTGCTCTTTCCGGTCCAAAATTCGAGCCGGTTGCTCCACTAGAGTCAAATCTTCCCGAATTTCCAACGGTTCCAAATGAATGACATGTGAAGGATCCGCTATGTACTTCCTCAACATAGAGATGTGAAAGACATTATGCACACCTTCCATGTGAGGTGGCAAGGCGACCCGATAAGCAACTTCCCCGACTCGGGTGATGATCTCAAAAGGACCCACATATCTCGGACTGAGCTTGCCTCGCTTGCCAAACCTCATCACCCCCTTCGTAGGTGAGATCTTAACAAATACAAAATCTCCGACTTGGAACTCAAGATCTCTCCTCCGAGTATCGGCATAGCTCTTCTGTCTACTCTGAGCTGCTTTCAACCTCTCCCTGATCAACTGAACTCTATCCACAGTCTGACCAACGAGCTCGGGACCCAAAAGCTTCCTCTCACCAACTTCGTCCCAACACAAAGGTGAACGACAACTCCTCCCATAAAGTGCCTCAAACGGTGCCATCTGAATGCTAGCTTGATAGCTGTTGTTGTAGGCAAATTCAACCAACGGCAAGTGATCAACCCAACTACCCTGAAAGTCTAACATGCAAGCTCGTAGCATGTCCTCTATGATCTGGTTCACTCTTTCAGTTTGCCCATCTGTCTGCGGATGAAATGCCGTACTAAAATCCAAATGGGAACCCATGGCCTGCTGAAAACTCTTCCAGAACTTGGATGTAAATCTCGGATCTCGATCAGAAACAATGCTAACTGGCACTCCATGCAAACGAACTATCTCTTTGATATAGAGGTTAGCCAATTGATTGGAGTTGAAAGTAGTCCGATATGGAAGAAAATGAGCTGATTTAGTCAATCGGTCAACCACAACCCAAATGGCATCAAAGTTCTTGGCCGTCTTTGGCAAACCAACAACAAAATCCATGGAGATATTTTCCCACTTCCACTCTGGAATAGGAAGAGACTGAAGAAGTCCTGCCGGCCTCCTGTGTTCGGCCTTCACCTGCTGACACACCAAACACTTGGATACAAAGGTAGCCACATCTTTCTTCATACCTTTCCACCAGAAATACTTCTTGAGGTTCTGGTACATCTTAGTACCTCCCGGATGCACGGTGTACTTAGACTTGTGTGCTTCATCCAGAATCTCCCTTCTTAAATCCTTATCATCCGGAACACAAAGTCTACCCTTGAAACAAACTCCACCATCTCTCCAAGAGAAATCCTCAAATCCGCTGCTCAGTGACTTATTCATGGCAGCGTGCAGTTCTCCATCATTCCACTGCAAGTCCTTAATCCTGTCCAATAAGGTTGGCCTGACCATAATGTTAGCCAACAAGGCTCCAGAAGCTCCAACACTGAAACCTGTATCAAGGCTAGACGCCTCTTCTAGTAGCTTCCATTCTTGGACCATCAAGTGTGCCAAGAACCCAGTAGGTCTCCTACTTAGCGCATCTGCCACTACATTCGCTTTCCCCGGGTGGTACTGGATAGAACAATCGTAATCCTTGAGGAATTCCACCCAACGACGCTGCCTCAAATTCAGCTCTTTCTGCGAGAATAAATACTTTAGACTTTTGTGGTCGGTGAAAACTTCAAACTGCGCACCGTACAAGTAGTGTCTCCAGATCTTAAGAGCAAAAACCAAGGCTGCCAACTCCAAATCATGGGTAGGATAGTTCTTCTCGTGGTCTTTCAACTGCCGAGAAGCATAGGCAATCACCTTCCCGTGTTGCATGAGAACACAACCTAACCCAACGAGTGAGGCATCACTATACACCACAAAATCTTCACTACCCGATGGAACAGTCAAGATCGGAGCGGTGGTGAGACGCTTCTTCAACTCAAGAAAACTCTTCTCACATTTCTCATTCCACTCGAATCTAGCGTTCTTTCGAGTTAGATGAGTAAGCGGAGCTGCCAAACTGGAAAATCCTTCTACAAATCTTCGATAATATCCAGCTAGGCCCAAGAAACTTCGAACCTCTGTAACACTCTTAGGTCTTCCCCATCCTTCCACTGCTTCTATCTTAGCAGGGTCAACTGAAATCCCCTCTTCTGACACCACATGGCCTAGAAATGCTACTTTTTCTAGCCAAAACTCGCACTTGCTAAGCTTAGCATATAGCTTATGCTCACGGAGTATTTTCAGGGTGATCCGGAGATGCATCTCATGCTCCTTCTGTGTCCTGGAGTACACTAAAATGTCATCCACAAACACGATCACAAAGCGGTCCAGAGTCGGCTTGAAGATCCTGTTCATGAGATCCATGAATGCTGCCGGGGCGTTTGTCAAACCGAACGGCATGACTAAGAATTCAAAATGCCCATATCTGGTCCTGAAAGCAGACTTAGGCACATCTTCCACCTTTATCTTCAGCTGATGGTAGCCTGACCTTAAGTCGATCTTGGAGAAATACTTAGCTCCTTGCAACTGATCAAACAAGTCATCGATCCTAGGTAAAGGATATTTGTTCTTGATGGTGACCTTGTTCAGTTGCCGATAGTCGATGCACATCCTCATCGAACCATCCTTCTTCTTCACAAACAAAACAGGAGCTCCCCAAGGTGATACACTTGGGCGGATAAATCCAAGACCAAGCAATT
Organism: Tetracentron sinense; assembly: GCA_015143295.1. NCBI lineage: Eukaryota > Viridiplantae > Streptophyta > Magnoliopsida > Trochodendrales > Trochodendraceae > Tetracentron > Tetracentron sinense. Next base: position 32,190,633 of record CM026568.1, on the reverse strand, counting down.
CATCAATTTGCTCCTTAAGCTCTTTCAACTCTGCTGGAGCCATCCTATACGGAGCTTTAGAGATGGGTGCGGTACCCGGAGCCAACTCAATTGCAAACTCTACTTCTCTATCCGGTGGCAAACCCGGTAAGTCTTTAGGAAAGACATCCATGAATTCCTCTACAACTGGAATACTTGAGAAATCTGGTGCTTCCGAGGTAGTAAGACTCAATGCCGCGAAACGAGCTAAGTCCTTCTTCTTCAACCCTTGGAAACGAAAAGAGGGCTCACTGATTGGTCTAAAGTTGACCACTTTCCCAAAACAATCGACATGCCCATGGTATTTGGAAAGCCAATCCATACCTAAAATGACGTCAAAGTCTTGGAACTCAAGGACAATCAGATCAGCTGGCATCTCTCTCTGGCCTACTTGAATGTCGCAATTTCGATAGACCTTATCAGTGATGACTGAACTACCGACAGGAGTAGTGATAGACAATTCACGATCTAACAGACTTGGCTCCATCGGAAATTCTCGTGCAAAACTAGGTGTGACGAAGGAGTGAGTGGAACCAGTATCGATCAAAACATGAGCGAAAAAATCATTTATCAACAATGAGCCTGAATTAATACACAAAGCTAATTTGTCAAATCATGAATATATACATGCATCTTACATCATATCACATAATATTTAATATCACACACATAGCATCAGAACAATATTTTAATTGACTAAAGCACAATTAAACATACCCTGCACAACGTCGTCGGACGCCTGTGCATCCCGCTCCGAGGTAGCAAACACTCGACCCTGAGCTGGCTGGTGAGGCTGCTGAGGTCTAGGACCCTGTGGTGGCCTCTGCTGTGTGGACTGCCTAACTGGGGGCCTGACTCCCTGTGGCTGAGTCGACTGAATCCCCTGCTGAATGCGGAGTGGGCAATCTCGGATCCGGTGTGAGACCTCTCCACAATGGAAACAACCTCTAGTAATTGCCCTACACTCTCCTACTCTGTGCCTCTTTCCGCACTGGCGGCATACATCAAACAGCTGAATGCCAGTAGTAGGCGGAGCCACCTGAGCTGCTCGTGGGGCTACCTGAGTCGGCCTCTGATAAGGGGTAGGCCTAGCAATGGGCATAGGACCTGCTATCCTCGACCTCTTGTCCTGGGGGACAAACCTGCTTGCTTGCATCTTCTCCCTCTTCTTCAACAATTCTTCTGAATTCTTCTCAGCTATCAAAGCACGCTGATACACTTCCCTACAAGTCTCGAGCTGAAGTATCGAAACTTTCTCCCGAATAAAATCCTTCAAACCTCGCTCAAACCTCTTTGCTTTCATTCTCTCTGTAGCAATCAAGTGAGGAGCAAACCTAGAGAGCTCTACAAACTTGGCCTCATACTCGGCCACTGACATCCTCCCTTGCTCCAAGGTAGAGAATTCAATCTCCTTCTGATCTCTCACAAACACCGGGAAGTATCTCTCGTAGAAGATGTCGAGGAACTCTCCCCAAGTCCACTCTTGTCCCGCTCGCACTTCATTCCTCTGCCTAGATGCGGCCCTCCACCAATGTTCCGCTTCGCCTTCCATGACGAAGGAGGCCCATTTCACCCTCTGCTCATCGGTCGCCTCAAGCACGGTGAAAATCTTCTCTAGTTGCATGATCCATAACTCGGCAACTGAGGGATCCGTACTACCATAGAAGGCTGGAGGATTCATCCTCCTAAAAGCTTCCACTCCGTTATGACGAGGTGGGTGAACATCAACTTGCCTCTCCTGTCTAGCTTGACCAGCTGCTAGCAATGCAGTTTGCTGAGCCATAATTTCAGCCTGCCTCTCCATGGCTGCAGCAATAGCTTCCATAGCCCGACTCACATTGGCTTGGGAAGCGCCATCTGGGGAATCCCCATCTGTCACACTGCCTCCTCCATTCCTATGGTTTCTTCCACCCCTTCTCATGCTTACAGTCCTGAGAAGAAGAAAACAACTTATTTAGGAATAAACTCACATAAAATTCCTAAATCTACACTTAATCATAACCCAATCCTAAACAATTAGAATCCTAAACCTGATGTTGCTTCCCTGAGGGTAACATCTTCCTATATCCTATGCTTAATACCTTAGCCCTAAGGACTCTAATGCCTTGAGCACTGATTGATATCCTCTGGTATCAGACCCGGAGTGACATAACATGACTCCTACTAAGAGGACAACTTAGCCCAAGGGAACCTAATGCCTAGAGCTCTGATACCACCTCTGTAACGACCCCAAAATCCCACAAGGCTAAAATAGGACTTTGGAATCGCCACATTACTTAAACCTGCTTAAAACCATGCATACAAGGCTACTACACGAGTCTCCAAAAATGAGAGTAATAAAATTCCGATATATAAACCCAATCCAACCTGCACAAGTCTGAGGTCTATATATACAACTCACAAAGAACCAACAAGTCTGATACACAACTAATAAGAAGTCTACTGAGCAACATCCTCTAAAAGTCAAATACAAAACTCTCTCAAAGAAAAGAAATGTAAACTAAGAGGTGTAGCCGCCCAAGTCTCCGGCTCCCTCCTCAGAAGGCTCACCTTCACCTCCTTCCTCTATACCTGCCAAGACAAAAGTCCGGCTGAGTACAAAGGTACTCAGTGTATATAAAATCCAACCAACAATAATGATATACCTGCACTTAGTCAGAAACATATCCAATAGCATAATAACATAATCAGAGTGCGGAAGAACGTGTGCGCATATACATCATATCATCACCTTGACTCGTGTACTTGTGAGAATCTTAGACTTAGAAAACCATACACTTATGAGGTACTTATGCTTACGAGACCACGTGCTTGTGAGATGCTTATGCTTATGCTTATGCTTATGCTTATGCACTTATTCAGATCATACAGTAATGAGACATGCCGTTCTTGGCGGATACGGACCATGCCTTATGCACTTATTCAGATCACACAGTAATGAGACATGCCGTTCTTGGCGGATACGGACCATGCCATGCTTATGCTTATTCAGAATGTCATACGTATGCCATGTTCATGCTTGTAGTCCATATGTGTGACTTGTGAGACTCTTATCTTAACATACACGTGCATATGTGCTTAAGTGTCGAAATTAATATTCGAGTTGGTAATTGCTTAGGTTCCGATCTCCCACCATGGAAACTCCACTATACGTCCCATACCAAATAGTTAGAGAATTCCCGGTTTGAGAGATGTTCCTCTAAGTTCTTACCTTCCCAACTATCAATTTCCATGCAAATAATTAGACATACTTAACAAACCATTCACATATACATATCTTATCATAATTCATATCGCAATTCATAATCAATTTACTACCATTTCATAAGAGTATAATAGCATTTATCCATTCAAGCCTTTTCACAAACACCTTGTGTACGTATAACATGAATCCATTTCTCCTCCATATTTTCAAGCATTCGTCAAACCATAATTCATCCATACAATCAATATATTCATCCACATCCACCAATTAATCCCATCCTCCATACATTTCCCATCCTCCATACATTCTATCCACATTTCCAATCCACATATCCATTCACATTCCCATCCATAATTAGCTTATTTCATAGAAAATTAGGGAAAATGCATCAACTATCTATTTCTACAATTCTTAGCACATCAACATTCACAAAACCTTAAAATAGAGTTGATTAGGATAGTATATCGACCTTAGGAATCCTTCCCTTGGATTCAAAACGCTCCCGAGACGATTTGGAGAAGCTTCCCAAACTTTTCTTGCAATCTCCTATCAATCTCCTCCTTCTCCAAGAAAACCCTCTCTCAAAACCCTAGGGTTTCTCCCCCTTTTTGCCAAATTAGGTTAGAACTAGGTGGAGTATTTTAATATTTCGAGTAGGACCCCCTATTTATAGCCCCAAGGTCTGAGAACGAAAAGACCAAAAAGCCCATACTAAAAATCAGCAAAAACACGAAGGACCGAGCGATCGGTGGTAATGACCGAGCGATCGGTTGCCTACCGATCGATCGGTGTTTATGACCGGGCGATCGGTCAAAAACACACTCACTGGAAAATTTCCCCATACAAAAATTTGGACCAGTCGATAGATACCGATCGATCGGTTTTGGACCGATCGATCGCTGGTTCTGACCGAGCGATCGGTTCCTGCAGGTTTTGACTCCCTTTACTGTTTTGGCCATAACTTTTGACTCGTTCGTCGGATTTTGACGATTCAACTTGGGTTGGATTCGTCTTTCGAAAACGAACATTTCTGGCGTTTTAGAATTTCTAATTTCCACTTAATTTATAGACTAAAATATCCCCAAAGTTGACTGATCTGCAATTCCATTAGACAAAACTCACCATTGACTTGACTTAAACTCAAAATGAGGAAAAACACTAAACATGAATCTCGAAGAGGATTCCAACACCTTTCTAATGGTTCAAGAATCACACAATTCCGGTAAACGGTTCTAAAACTAGAGCTTCCTAAAGTTTAGGATGTGCCATGACATCCATCCGTTACAAGTTGATTAAGCCTAGTTTACACCACAATAATTAGGCATAAAAAAACAATAAACATCAAACATCACAAGGACTAAAATACCCTTAACACAATGAAATAAAAACATGAAAAAGATTCAGGTCTCTACATCCTCCCCCCCTTAAAAGAATTTCGTCCTCGAAATTACGTACCTTAGGTGAATAAGTGCGGGTACTTTTCGCGGACCTCGGCTTCTCTCTCCCAAGTAGCCTCTTCTCTAGAGTGATGCTCCCATTGCAAGAGCACAAGAGGAATGACCTTAGAACGCAAAACTTGCTCTTTCCGGTCCAAAATTCGAGCCGGTTGCTCCACTAGAGTCAAATCTTCCCGAATTTCCAACGGTTCCAAATGAATGACATGTGAAGGATCCGCTATGTACTTCCTCAACATAGAGATGTGAAAGACATTATGCACACCTTCCATGTGAGGTGGCAAGGCGACCCGATAAGCAACTTCCCCGACTCGGGTGATGATCTCAAAAGGACCCACATATCTCGGACTGAGCTTGCCTCGCTTGCCAAACCTCATCACCCCCTTCGTAGGTGAGATCTTAACAAATACAAAATCTCCGACTTGGAACTCAAGATCTCTCCTCCGAGTATCGGCATAGCTCTTCTGTCTACTCTGAGCTGCTTTCAACCTCTCCCTGATCAACTGAACTCTATCCACAGTCTGACCAACGAGCTCGGGACCCAAAAGCTTCCTCTCACCAACTTCGTCCCAACACAAAGGTGAACGACAACTCCTCCCATAAAGTGCCTCAAACGGTGCCATCTGAATGCTAGCTTGATAGCTGTTGTTGTAGGCAAATTCAACCAACGGCAAGTGATCAACCCAACTACCCTGAAAGTCTAACATGCAAGCTCGTAGCATGTCCTCTATGATCTGGTTCACTCTTTCAGTTTGCCCATCTGTCTGCGGATGAAATGCCGTACTAAAATCCAAATGGGAACCCATGGCCTGCTGAAAACTCTTCCAGAACTTGGATGTAAATCTCGGATCTCGATCAGAAACAATGCTAACTGGCACTCCATGCAAACGAACTATCTCTTTGATATAGAGGTTAGCCAATTGATTGGAGTTGAAAGTAGTCCGATATGGAAGAAAATGAGCTGATTTAGTCAATCGGTCAACCACAACCCAAATGGCATCAAAGTTCTTGGCCGTCTTTGGCAAACCAACAACAAAATCCATGGAGATATTTTCCCACTTCCACTCTGGAATAGGAAGAGACTGAAGAAGTCCTGCCGGCCTCCTGTGTTCGGCCTTCACCTGCTGACACACCAAACACTTGGATACAAAGGTAGCCACATCTTTCTTCATACCTTTCCACCAGAAATACTTCTTGAGGTTCTGGTACATCTTAGTACCTCCCGGATGCACGGTGTACTTAGACTTGTGTGCTTCATCCAGAATCTCCCTTCTTAAATCCTTATCATCCGGAACACAAAGTCTACCCTTGAAACAAACTCCACCATCTCTCCAAGAGAAATCCTCAAATCCGCTGCTCAGTGACTTATTCATGGCAGCGTGCAGTTCTCCATCATTCCACTGCAAGTCCTTAATCCTGTCCAATAAGGTTGGCCTGACCATAATGTTAGCCAACAAGGCTCCAGAAGCTCCAACACTGAAACCTGTATCAAGGCTAGACGCCTCTTCTAGTAGCTTCCATTCTTGGACCATCAAGTGTGCCAAGAACCCAGTAGGTCTCCTACTTAGCGCATCTGCCACTACATTCGCTTTCCCCGGGTGGTACTGGATAGAACAATCGTAATCCTTGAGGAATTCCACCCAACGACGCTGCCTCAAATTCAGCTCTTTCTGCGAGAATAAATACTTTAGACTTTTGTGGTCGGTGAAAACTTCAAACTGCGCACCGTACAAGTAGTGTCTCCAGATCTTAAGAGCAAAAACCAAGGCTGCCAACTCCAAATCATGGGTAGGATAGTTCTTCTCGTGGTCTTTCAACTGCCGAGAAGCATAGGCAATCACCTTCCCGTGTTGCATGAGAACACAACCTAACCCAACGAGTGAGGCATCACTATACACCACAAAATCTTCACTACCCGATGGAACAGTCAAGATCGGAGCGGTGGTGAGACGCTTCTTCAACTCAAGAAAACTCTTCTCACATTTCTCATTCCACTCGAATCTAGCGTTCTTTCGAGTTAGATGAGTAAGCGGAGCTGCCAAACTGGAAAATCCTTCTACAAATCTTCGATAATATCCAGCTAGGCCCAAGAAACTTCGAACCTCTGTAACACTCTTAGGTCTTCCCCATCCTTCCACTGCTTCTATCTTAGCAGGGTCAACTGAAATCCCCTCTTCTGACACCACATGGCCTAGAAATGCTACTTTTTCTAGCCAAAACTCGCACTTGCTAAGCTTAGCATATAGCTTATGCTCACGGAGTATTTTCAGGGTGATCCGGAGATGCATCTCATGCTCCTTCTGTGTCCTGGAGTACACTAAAATGTCATCCACAAACACGATCACAAAGCGGTCCAGAGTCGGCTTGAAGATCCTGTTCATGAGATCCATGAATGCTGCCGGGGCGTTTGTCAAACCGAACGGCATGACTAAGAATTCAAAATGCCCATATCTGGTCCTGAAAGCAGACTTAGGCACATCTTCCACCTTTATCTTCAGCTGATGGTAGCCTGACCTTAAGTCGATCTTGGAGAAATACTTAGCTCCTTGCAACTGATCAAACAAGTCATCGATCCTAGGTAAAGGATATTTGTTCTTGATGGTGACCTTGTTCAGTTGCCGATAGTCGATGCACATCCTCATCGAACCATCCTTCTTCTTCACAAACAAAACAGGAGCTCCCCAAGGTGATACACTTGGGCGGATAAATCCAAGACCAAGCAATTCATCAATTTGCTCCTTAAGCTCTTTCAACTCTGCTGGAGCCATCCTATACGGAGCTTTAGAGATGGGTGCGGTACCCGGAGCCAACTCAATTGCAAACTCTACTTCTCTATCCGGTGGCAAACCCGGTAAGTCTTTAGGAAAGACATCCATGAATTCCTCTACAACTGGAATACTTGAGAAATCTGGTGCTTCCGAGGTAGTAAGACTCAATGCCGCGAAACGAGCTAAGTCCTTCTTCTTCAACCCTTGGAAACGAAAAGAGGGCTCACTGATTGGTCTAAAGTTGACCACTTTCCCAAAACAATCGACATGCCCATGGTATTTGGAAAGCCAATCCATACCTAAAATGACGTCAAAGTCTTGGAACTCAAGGACAATCAGATCAGCTGGCATCTCTCTCTGGCCTACTTGAATGTCGCAATTTCGATAGACCTTATCAGTGATGACTGAACTACCGACAGGAGTAGTGATAGACAATTCACGATCTAACAGACTTGGCTCCATCGGAAATTCTCGTGCAAAACTAGGTGTGACGAAGGAGTGAGTGGAACCAGTATCGATCAAAACATGAGCGAAAAAATCATTTATCAACAATGAGCCTGAATTAATACACAAAGCTAATTTGTCAAATCATGAATATATACATGCATCTTACATCATATCACATAATATTTAATATCACACACATAGCATCAGAACAATATTTTAATTGACTAAAGCACAATTAAACATACCCTGCACAACGTCGTCGGACGCCTGTGCATCCCGCTCCGAGGTAGCAAACACTCGACCCTGAGCTGGCTGGTGAGGCTGCTGAGGTCTAGGACCCTGTGGTGGCCTCTGCTGTGTGGACTGCCTAACTGGGGGCCTGACTCCCTGTGGCTGAGTCGACTGAATCCCCTGCTGAATGCGGAGTGGGCAATCTCGGATCCGGTGTGAGACCTCTCCACAATGGAAACAACCTCTAGTAATTGCCCTACACTCTCCTACTCTGTGCCTCTTTCCGCACTGGCGGCATACATCAAACAGCTGAATGCCAGTAGTAGGCGGAGCCACCTGAGCTGCTCGTGGGGCTACCTGAGTCGGCCTCTGATAAGGGGTAGGCCTAGCAATGGGCATAGGACCTGCTATCCTCGACCTCTTGTCCTGGGGGACAAACCTGCTTGCTTGCATCTTCTCCCTCTTCTTCAACAATTCTTCTGAATTCTTCTCAGCTATCAAAGCACGCTGATACACTTCCCTACAAGTCTCGAGCTGAAGTATCGAAACTTTCTCCCGAATAAAATCCTTCAAACCTCGCTCAAACCTCTTTGCTTTCATTCTCTCTGTAGCAATCAAGTGAGGAGCAAACCTAGAGAGCTCTACAAACTTGGCCTCATACTCGGCCACTGACATCCTCCCTTGCTCCAAGGTAGAGAATTCAATCTCCTTCTGATCTCTCACAAACACCGGGAAGTATCTCTCGTAGAAGATGTCGAGGAACTCTCCCCAAGTCCACTCTTGTCCCGCTCGCACTTCATTCCTCTGCCTAGATGCGGCCCTCCACCAATGTTCCGCTTCGCCTTCCATGACGAAGGAGGCCCATTTCACCCTCTGCTCATCGGTCGCCTCAAGCACGGTGAAAATCTTCTCTAGTTGCATGATCCATAACTCGGCAACTGAGGGATCCGTACTACCATAGAAGGCTGGAGGATTCATCCTCCTAAAAGCTTCCACTCCGTTATGACGAGGTGGGTGAACATCAACTTGCCTCTCCTGTCTAGCTTGACCAGCTGCTAGCAATGCAGTTTGCTGAGCCATAATTTCAGCCTGCCTCTCCATGGCTGCAGCAATAGCTTCCATAGCCCGACTCACATTGGCTTGGGAAGCGCCATCTGGGGAATCCCCATCTGTCACACTGCCTCCTCCATTCCTATGGTTTCTTCCACCCCTTCTCATGCTTACAGTCCTGAGAAGAAGAAAACAACTTATTTAGGAATAAACTCACATAAAATTCCTAAATCTACACTTAATCATAACCCAATCCTAAACAATTAGAATCCTAAACCTGATGTTGCTTCCCTGAGGGTAACATCTTCCTATATCCTATGCTTAATACCTTAGCCCTAAGGACTCTAATGCCTTGAGCACTGATTGATATCCTCTGGTATCAGACCCGGAGTGACATAACATGACTCCTACTAAGAGGACAACTTAGCCCAAGGGAACCTAATGCCTAGAGCTCTGATACCACCTCTGTAACGACCCCAAAATCCCACAAGGCTAAAATAGGACTTTGGAATCGCCACATTACTTAAACCTGCTTAAAACCATGCATACAAGGCTACTACACGAGTCTCCAAAAATGAGAGTAATAAAATTCCGATATATAAACCCAATCCAACCTGCACAAGTCTGAGGTCTATATATACAACTCACAAAGAACCAACAAGTCTGATACACAACTAATAAGAAGTCTACTGAGCAACATCCTCTAAAAGTCAAATACAAAACTCTCTCAAAGAAAAGAAATGTAAACTAAGAGGTGTAGCCGCCCAAGTCTCCGGCTCCCTCCTCAGAAGGCTCACCTTCACCTCCTTCCTCTATACCTGCCAAGACAAAAGTCCGGCTGAGTACAAAGGTACTCAGTGTATATAAAATCCAACCAACAATAATGATATACCTGCACTTAGTCAGAAACATATCCAATAGCATAATAACATAATCAGAGTGCGGAAGAACGTGTGCGCATATACATCATATCATCACCTTGACTCGTGTACTTGTGAGAATCTTAGACTTAGAAAACCATACACTTATGAGGTACTTATGCTTACGAGACCACGTGCTTGTGAGATGCTTATGCTTATGCTTATGCTTATGCTTATGCACTTATTCAGATCATACAGTAATGAGACATGCCGTTCTTGGTGGATACGGACCATGCCTTATGCACTTATTCAGATCACACAGTAATGAGACATGCCGTTCTTGGCGGATACGGACCATGCCATGCTTATGCTTATTCAGAATGTCATACGTATGCCATGTTCATGCTTGTAGTCCATATGTGTGACTTGTGAGACTCTTATCTTAACATACACGTGCATATGTGCTTAAGTGTCGAAATTAATATTCGAGTTGGTAATTGCTTAGGTTCCGATCTCCCACCATGGAAACTCCACTATACGTCCCATACCAAATAGTTAGAGAATTCCCGGTTTGAGAGATGTTCCTCTAAGTTCTTACCTTCCCAACTATCAATTTCCATGCAAATAATTAGACATACTTAACAAACCATTCACATATACATATCTTATCATAATTCATATCGCAATTCATAATCAATTTACTACCATTTCATAAGAGTATAATAGCATTTATCCATTCAAGCCTTTTCACAAACACCTTGTGTACGTATAACATGAATCCATTTCTCCTCCATATTTTCAAGCATTCGTCAAACCATAATTCATCCATGCAATCAATATATTCATCCACATCCACCAATTAATCCCATCCTCCATACATTTCCCATCCTCCATACATTCTATCCACATTTCCAATCCACATATCCATTCACATTCCCATCCATAATTAGCTTATTTCATAGAAAATTAGGGAAAATGCATCAACTATCTATTTCTACAATTCTTAGCACATCAACATTCACAAAACCTTAAAATAGAGTTGATTAGGATAGTATATCGACCTTAGGAATCCTTCCCTTGGATTCAAAACGCTCCCGAGACGATTTGGAGAAGCTTCCCAAACTTTTCTTGCAATCTCCTATCAATCTCCTCCTTCTCCAAGAAAACCCTCTCTCAAAACCCTAGGGTTTCTCCCCCTTTTTGCCAAATTAGGTTAGAACTAGGTGGAGTATTTTAATATTTCGAGTAGGACCCCCTATTTATAGCCCCAAGGTCTGAGAACGAAAAGACCAAAAAGCCCATACTAAAAATCAGCAAAAACACGAAGGACCGAGCGATCGGTGGTAATGACCGAGCGATCGGTTGCCTACCGATCGATCGGTGTTTATGACCGGGCGATCGGTCAAAAACACACTCACTGGAAAATTTCCCCATACAAAAATTTGGACCAGTCGATAGATACCGATCGATCGGTTTTGGACCGATCGATCGCTGGTTCTGACCGAGCGATCGGTTCCTGCAGGTTTTGACTCCCTTTACTGTTTTGGCCATAACTTTTGACTCGTTCGTCGGATTTTGACGATTCAACTTGGGTTGGATTCGTCTTTCGAAAACGAACATTTCTGGCGTTTTAGAATTTCTAATTTCCACTTAATTTATAGACTAAAATATCCCCAAAGTTGACTGATCTGCAATTCCATTAGACAAAACTCACCATTGACTTGACTTAAACTCAAAATGAGGAAAAACACTAAACATGAATCTCGAAGAGGATTCCAACACCTTTCTAATGGTTCAAGAATCACACAATTCCGGTAAACGGTTCTAAAACTAGAGCTTCCTAAAGTTTAGGATGTGCCATGACATCCATCCGTTACAAGTTGATTAAGCCTAGTTTACACCACAATAATTAGGCATAAAAAAACAATAAACATCAAACATCACAAGGACTAAAATACCCTTAACACAATGAAATAAAAACATGAAAAAGATTCAGGTCTCTACAGTTCACCCACCTATCCTTGGGTTTAAAAAAATGTATTTAATATTAACAACTTTCTAGCTACTTAGAGGGGTGAGTGTATTTTTAATTTTATTATTTTTTTTTCTATTGGTCTTTTTTAATGTCATATATTTTTCCAACCGTGCATCTCTCGCACGGGGTGTTTGCTGGTATCAATATATTTCTCGACTAAGTGATTTTCCTATCACCCGCCCCGTTACTTGCTTATATCATTGGCTCCGCTCCAGGTAAAAAGTTAAAAACGGGTCCCTTAAACCTTTGAAGTTTGAAGGATGATCGCAGCACTAAACCCTAATATCTGAAACACTTCATTATTATGTTCTGATCTTTTTCGCCATTTTTAGCAGTTTCTTTGAAGATTTTCCGGAGAGAAGGTGGTTGTCGAAGCGGAAGATTGCTCTGAGATTTGCTGTATGTCAGTAGATTGCGGTGAGAATTACTACGGCGGATTCGGTGAGCTTGCAAATCCTCTACAATGGCCACAACTGCGGAAAAAGCGACGCCTTTCTGCATTGACAGCAAATCTGTTTCCCCAGCAGTAGCAGCAGCAGCAGCATCAGCATCAGCATCGGACGTTTTGCAAGATTGGAGCGTGGCCACCACAGATCAGCGTGACGATCAGCAGCTCAAGAGATCTGCCATGGCGACCTTGATTCGCCCTGTTGATTCCCTTACTGAACCTCCGATAAATGCTTCCACCAAAGGTATGGTCGTTTTCATTTTCAGTTCCATTTGGATGATCTTGATGTATATCGTGGTTTTGATTTACGGAACATCTTTTCATTGTTTTGGTGATCTTTGCTTGTTCTGAATTCTCTGGATGTTTTCGCCATTTATAATTCGTGCAATTGTGTCTATTTGTAATTTGTTCCTCAGTTTGTTTTGGATGAACTTTATTGCTAGCATCTTATTTCTTTAATTTAGGTGAAGGCTGTGAAATTCCAGAACAAAAGTAAATAAAAGAGAACTAAAGATTATCGACGTTTATATGAAATTCTTATTTTATCTTTTTGTTTCCTGCTATTTTCATGGTGAAATGACAGCGTGCGTTAATTTCTAAGTTTGAGAGTCTTGATCCGATTGTCAAGAAGGGATTAGTTAAAGTATCCACTGAATTCTGCCTGCTGTTGAAAAAATAAACGACGGATAGCCCATCTATTTAGTCTTCCTTCATTTCATCTGCCATTAGAAACATGCTTTTGTTCTTGTAAACACTTCGAATGTGCTTTTAACACTTCTTTGTTCTTTAATTGTGAGAGCAACAAAGTTGCACTTGCACATTTGGAAGATAGCTAGATGGGATAATCTATGCTGAGCCCAAATATAATATGTTAGGAACACAGAGCACAAAATTTCTACCTTGTAAACAAATGAGCAACAGGCACAAGTTTGAAAATAAGGAAAAGATCGGAGGTACAAAACACCGAAACAGGGTAGAAAGCTTTTTTGATAGATCCTCTATATTTGCTTCACTTTTATGTAAATTGCTAATCATATTACTTCAGCAAGCATTATCAGCACGTCAATGTCTGCTTCCATTATTACTTTATTAGTTGATGAGCATGGTTATATGACAATTGTCAGCATCACACTAGCTTCTGTATAGAACAACATTTGATTAACACGTTAGCATTGTTCAAAATATTGGTATCGGTATGAATATTGGTAAGGCGATTTTAAGATACGTATTGTAGTATTGGTCCGATACTTGTCGATATGCTGGAAAAATTAAGCTACGTATACGCAAAGAAAAACTTAGATACATTGCATAAAACTTCTTTTAATGCAAATATAAACTAAAAATAAACTAAATTAAGTCTCCCAACTACATTTATAAACATACTATGAGTCATTAGAGTCATCATCATTTCATCGAACTCATTGTCATCATTTCCATTCGTTCCAGGCTCACTCAGTCCAGTCCACTCGACCCAGTCTCACTCAATCCAACCCCACTAGTACCAACATTGCCACTTGGCCTAGCTCTACCTGTCATTATTGCCCCCTAAGGGATTTTCTCTCCTCATTCGCTCGATATTTCTATGCCTTTTCTTGTTTAGGTGCCCTCATTATAGGGCTGTCAATGGACCGGATCATGATCCGGATCCGATCCGAATCCGATCCGATTAGCCGGACTTTGGACCCTATATGTGATCCGTCGGATCAGATTCGGATCGGATCGGTGGAATCCGATTATAATCGGATCGGATCTAGATATAGGGTGATCCGATCCGATTAAAATCCGATCCGATAATAATAATAATTTTTAATTATTTTAAATATATTATTTAGATTTTCTATGTATAAAATATTAATTTTTTAAAAAATTAACATTAATTAGTATTAATTAAGGTATTATTAGATTTTTTATTTTTAAAATAGATTTTTTTTTTAAAAATAACCTTACTCGGATCGGATCGGATCGGATTCGGATCGGACGATATATAATCGGATCGGATTCGGATCGGTTACTTCATGATCCGACGGATCTCGGATCGGATTCGGATCAGTCGGATTCTTAATCGGATCGGATTCGGATCTAGGCAGATCCGGTCCGAATCCGATCCGTTGACAGCCCTACTCATTACCTGACTAATCTCTCAAGGGTACTTAGGGCAAAGGTTAACGTTTGTTACCCACCCAAAAATGTTGTTTAAATTGGGTAATTACACCACTTTGAAACTCAAACTCACAAAAATTGCATCCGCTCTCAACCTATTACTATCAATACGGTCTGCATGCTACCACCATACATCTTTGATGCGCTTTACACTCTTTTTTGGCGCCATCTCAAACCTGTTTCAAACAATGATCATTAATATATAACATTTTAAAAGAATGAGTTTTGGTCCTAAGTGGTATCAGTGGATGCAGCTATGTATCTCATCAGTTACTTTCTCCATTCTTAATGGTAGCCCAGTAGGTTACTTCCAAAGCTCTAGAGGATTGAGGCCAGGGGATCCTCTTTCCTCTTTTTTGTTCATCATTGTCTTGGAAGCATTGAGCAGAATGCTTTCCCTAGCAGATGGTTTAGTCTTCAAATGTTTTCTCATAGGGAGAGATCATTTTCGGATATCCCACCTCCAGTTTGCGGATGACACCCTCATCTTTTGCAGAGCCTCTCGTCAGGACCTAGTTTCCCTTTGGAGTATTCTCCAATGCTTTGAAGCAGTTTCAGGCTTGCGAATTAACATGTCTAAATTAGAAATAGTAGGGGTTGGGGAGATCTCGGAGTTAGAATCTTTCGTAGAGTGCCTTGGTTTTAGGGTAGGGTATCTCACCTCGGTGTACCTGGGCATGCCTCTGGGAGCCAATTTCAAATCTAAGGTAGTTTGGGCTCCGGTGTTGGGAAGGTTCGCTAAGCGTTTATTAGGGTGGCAATCGTCTTTTTAATCCTAAGGAGAGAAGTTAACCCTGATTCAGAGTATGCTGAGCAGTATGCCCACCTATTTCATGTCTACTCTCATCATACCTCGTTCAGTTGCAATATCTCTAGCATGGATGCAGAGGGAGTTCCTCTGGCTTTCGAAGGAGGGCCAGTTCAAATATCATCTTGTCGAGTGGGCTAGTGTTTGTCGATCTAAGAGAGAGGGTGGTCTGAATCTCAAACCCTTGTCAAATGTAAACTAGGCCCTCCTGGGGAAATGAGTTTGGAGATTTGGGGAGGAAAGAGAGAGTCTTTGGTGCTCTGTGATTGTGGCTAGACATTGGGAGCAATCATGTTGGGTTTCGAAGGAGGTCAAGGCAGTGTTTTAAAACCCGAAAACTCGACTCGACTCGGAAACTTGCCGAGTAGAGTCAACTCGGAAACTCGGGCAAAACTCGTCCGAGTAATGACACCTAAAACTCGGACATATATAATATTTTTTCTAATAATATATATGGTATAGATTCAAAATTAATGATAAACCATGCCTAAAATAAGATATATAATTCAATATATACTAAACATCCCACTTTTGTTTTGTATTTATACTTAAAAGTGAGTGGGGTATGTTAAAAAAAAGAAAAAAAACATAATTTAGTCAATCGGGTAGGTAGTTTACTCGATTTTTAGGTTTAAAAAAAAAGTCCAAAAACTCGGACGAGTCGGGGCGAGTCGGAGCGAGTCGTGGGCGAGTCGGGGCGAGTTTCTGACAAAAACGAGTTTTTCATGAAACTCGACTCGAAACTCAGCTGAGCCGAGTCGACTCGCCCGAGTTTCGAGTCAACTCGGCGAGTTTTAAAACTATGGGTCAAGGGGCTCCACGGGGTGAGGGATGTGGAAGGGGATCATGTCAGCTGCCCGATTAGTTCACTTATTTTGAGTTCGAGGTGGTGAGGGGTCGGTGGTCAGGTTTTGGAAGGATGTGTGGTGTGGTGCCGCTAGCCTGCAGGGAGATTTTGGATCTATATTTCGTATAACCATGGATAGAAACGCATCAGTTGGGGATTATATGGATAAGAGGAGTGAGGGGGTTGTCTGGAGTCTAAAGTTGAGGAGAGGGTTGAATGATTGAGAAATAGTTGAGTTTAATAGTCTTTTACAGTGTCTGGTGTCATTCCATTCGGTCTCTCAGGGCAGAGATTGCAGATTATGGTCTAAATGTAGCAAGGGTCGCTTTTCAGTGAGATATCTAGTTCAGTTGATTGAGTCTAGTTCATCCATGTCCTTTTCTCACAAGGTTGTGTGAAATCTAGAAATTCCATATAAAGTATCTTTCTTTCTATGGAATGTGGTTTTGAATAAAATTCTCACCTGTGATAAAGTAGAGGATGGAGGATGGCAAACCGATGCTATATGTGCCTCCAAGTGGAAGAGTTGGTAGATCATATTTTCTTACACTGTCTTGTTGCATGAGAGATTAGGAGTTTTTTCCTCGCTGAGTGGGTATGGATTGGGTCTTTCCCCACTCCTTTCAGAACTTCTTATCTTGCTAGTATTTGGTTAGTTGAAATGTTTCAAGGAAAGTTGTCTGACAAGTTTTACTGAGAGCTATATCTTGGTCCATATGGAAAGAGCAGAATAAGAGAGTTTTCAAGAACTCTCACTCATCCACATAACATATAGGATCCGACACAAAATCCGAGCAATGGTGTTAACATTGTGTTCTTCTAGACTGGGAGGGGGAGATCCTACTATACCGTGTTGCCTAAGGTTTGGACCTTAGAGGAGGGGTGAATAGGGTCTATGACAAATTAAAATTCTTTCTAATTCCCTAAGTGAAACTTCAACTTAAACAAGTTAAAGGGAATATAAATTTT
This sequence comes from Tetracentron sinense, assembly GCA_015143295.1. NCBI lineage: Eukaryota > Viridiplantae > Streptophyta > Magnoliopsida > Trochodendrales > Trochodendraceae > Tetracentron > Tetracentron sinense. The sequence goes on along the minus strand of CM026568.1, from coordinate 32,173,333 downwards.
GCAATTCTACTAAGCAATGCAAAATAATAAAGTAAAGAGAAGGGTTAGAGAGAATGCAAACAAGTTGACACACGATGTTGTTCACGAGGTTCGACAACTCGCCTACGTTCCCGCCCACTAGAGGATTCACCACGATTTATTCCTAATTGCCAATCTTCTTTCGGGTGAAGATCAAATTTTGGTAAAGAACAATCCTCCCTAGACTTAGTCCACTTTCCGGGTAGTGACCAAACCTTTACAAAGTTTTCGGCTTCACGGACAAGATTCCCACAGACATCTTGATTTCAACACATTTTCATAGAAGTGTTTTACAATCATAATTGACTCCTTACATGAGCTGGATGATCTCTTTAAAGCTCACTGAAAATCTCCCAAAGATTGAAGTTGAATAACTCAATGACTTGGATTTGGAGATTTTAGGTTTAACTCAATAGATTTGGAAATCGAAGCTTTGAATTGGATGATTGAATTTATGTTTTATCAAGTTTCCATATCAAACTAGCCGTTGGGCGTTTCTCGCAAGCAGTCGTTGACGAGTCAGGCTGGAAAAAACAGAACAGTAGCTTCTGTTACTTCACTCATCGACGGTTGCTGAGACCACAGTCCCACTCGTCAACGAGTCCTCTGTATTTTTACAGAAAACTCATCCGCTCTTAACCAAATTGACAGGTATGATTTCCATGGTCTTATGCTTTATCTTTAACAAGATTTTTATCAAGTTTTAGGTCCTTAGATTGATATTCAATGAGTTTGAAGGCACCTATGGTCAATCTAAGTATTGAGCAATATAACCGACCAAGCTTTGATGACTTTTTACAAAAGTCCTAAAGACACTCTCACTAAAATATAAAGCATTAAACCTTTCTAGAGAGTCTACAAATTCTTCTAGCTTGATCTTGAGAGGATTTCACTTTATCTTTATGATCCGACATGGACTTTAGCCTTTGGCATGATCTTTAATTTGATCTTCATCATGGTGTGACTTGGATTTGGATATGATCTTCAATATCATCCAACTTGATCCAATTGGCTTGTTTTTGACTTGATGTTGAATCTTCTCATATGATGGTGTCATTTTCATGCTTTTTCACTGAATGACTTTGCTAATGCTCTTTGTACACTGTTTTTCATATAAACTCAATAAAAGTATTAGTAACACATATCTCATTCTATTATTGTGTTATCATCAAAATCACCAAGGAGACTTATGGTGGACACCTATAGGCTAACAATCTCCCAATTTTTGATGATGACATAATAATGGAATGGAATGAGAAAAAGATATGTATTAAATACAAGCTCCCCCTCAATATATAAATTCAATTAATTTTTTGAGGCAAACTCCCCCTAAATGTATGCATTAATATTTTAAGATATGAATTTAATTCATTTGCATATAGTTTAGTTAAATCATTCATTTGTTTATGATATCATTATTAGATTCATTTGATTAAGTCATTAAAACAATTTGATATCAATTTGAATGTTTTTTAGCACTTAAATTCAATTAAAATACATAGGCATTACATCATATGTATATCACATAGTTATTAAGATATCCATATTCATTTCATACATTTTTCATTAAAATATCATTATAGCCTATTATCAACATATTAAATCAATTAACCAATCATCAAAATTATAATCAATACATATTGAGCATAGCATAATTAAGCATCTAATCATCCAAATTTGTCAAAAAATTCTTTTCTCTAAGATGGTTAAATCTTTAAAAAACAGAGACTTAGGCTTTGATACCATTTGTTGCCCAAGGTTTGGAACTTAGAGAGAGGGGGGGGGGGGGGGGGGGAGGGAATAGGGTCTATGACAAATTAAAATTCTTTTTAATTCTCTAAGCGGAATTTCAACTTAAACAAGTTAAAAGAGAATATAAATTTAGCAATTCTATTAAGCAATGCAAAATAATAAAGTAAAGAGAAGAGTTAGAGAGAATGCAAACAAGTTGACGCACAATATTGTTCACGAGGTTTGGCAACCTGCCTACGTTTCCCTCAAGCTATACCCGCTAGAGGATTCACCACGATTTATTCTCAATCGCCAATCTTCTTTTGAGTGAAGATCAAACTTTGCTAGAGAACAATCCTCCCTAAACTTAGTCCACTTTCCGGATAGTGACCAAACTTTTACAAAGCTTCTGGCTTCACGGACAAGACTCCCACGGACGTCTTAATTTCAACACACTTTCATAGAATTGTTTTACAATCATAATTTGCTCCTTACACGAGCTGTATGATCTCTCTAAAACTCATTGAAAATCTCCTAAAGATTGGAGTTGAATAACTCAATGATTTGGATTTGTGGATTGTAGGTTTAATTCAATAGATTTGGAAATCTAAGCTTTGGAGTGGATGATTCAATGATTGGATTTATGTTTCATCAAACTTCTACATCATACATCATCCCTTTTATAACCCTTGCAAAGATATAGCCGTTGGAGGCTTCATGAGAACTCAAAGAGTCGTTAAAAACTAGCCGTTGAGTGTTTCCCGCAAGCAGTCGTCGACGAGTCAGGCTGGAAAAACAGAACATTAGCTTCTCCTACTTCACTTGTCGACGAGTGTTGAGACCACAGTCCCACTCGTTGACGAGTCCTCTGTATTTTTACACAAAACTCATATGCTCTTAACTAAATTGATAGGCATGATTTCCATGGTCTTATACTTTATCTTTAACAAGATTTTTATCATGTTTTAGGTTCTTAGATTAATATTCAATGGTTCTTAAGGCACCTATGGTCAATTTAAGTATTGAGCAATATAACCGACAAACTTTGAGGACTTTTTACAAAAGTCCTAAAGACACTTTCATTAAAATATAAAGCATTAAACCTTTTTAGAAAGTCTTCAAATTCTTCTAGCTTGATCTTGAGAGGATTTCACTTTAGCTTTATGATCCGACTTGGACTTTGGCCTTTGGCATGATCTTCAATGTGATCTTCATCATGATGTGACTTGGATTTGGATATGATCTTTAATATCTTCAATATGATCCAACTTGATCTAATTGGCTTGCTTTTGACTTGATGTTGAATCTTCTCATATGATGGTATCATTTTCATGCTTTTTCATTGAATGACTTTGTTAATGCGTACATTGTTTTTCATATAAACTCAATAGAATCATTAGTAACACAAATCTCATTCTATTAGTGTTATCATCAAAATCACTAAGGAGACTTATGGTGGACACCTATAGGCTAACACACTGTTAGTTTGATGCATGGTAGTCGAGGTTAGCCATCAGGGGTCTCCAGGCTTTGCCTTGCTTTTTCATGTTTTTTGTTTTTCAGTTCACGATCTTCTGAACTATTGTAAGTCATATTGCTATGTAGCTTTGCTTTTCTTCTCCATATATATATATATGCCTGATTATTGATCAAAAAAAATATATAACATTTTAGAGTAGTTAATTAAAATGTTTAAATTATTTTCTAACAATGTATATAAATCTAAATTAAATTTTTGTAATTTTTTTTAGATTTAAAAATAACTTTTTTTGTAGAATATAGAGCATTTCGGAGTACACAATTAAGTTATAGATACATGTTTTAATGCAATACACATGCAAAAAAAGAAATTAATTAAAAAATCAATTTTTAATTAAAAGTGTTAAAAAAGATGAAAATTCAAAAGTTAAACTTAATTCATTGATCTTATAGATCATCCATAGAATTAATCTATTTCATTTTCTGAACCCTAAATTGAATGTATTTTTCGAAATATTGAATGAATTTTTTAAAAAGTGTAGAAAAATCGCCGATTTCTCTTTAAAAAAAATGAGTTTTAATATTTAGATTTCACATGAAATCAATAGATCTACCTATTTTGGGTTGATTACAATTTACAAACTATTTTCACGATTGCAAAAAACTAAAATGAGAAACAAAAAGAAATTTTGCATACCTTCAAAAATTTGAAGAAACCCATTTAATCCAAAATCAGACACTAAGATCTTCGGTTTTGAACACGAAATCAACTACGGAGTTGTTATTTTAGGCTTAGAAATTGTTTAAGGGGATAAATTTTGTGAAAAATTGGGTTTAGAGGTGTTTTGAAACATCCAAAATAAGTCTACGTTCGGTTTTATGAACTTCTCGACCGATATTGTACAATATCGGCCGAATAAAAAAAACGCAGCAAAGGGTATTGCACCGTATGGTCCGTATCGGTTCATACCGGGCATATCAGATCGATACTCCCGGTACAGACTAATACCATATGATACCCATGGAAATAATATATTACTGTGTATTGGCGTATCAGTAGTGTCCAAAACCGGTATGTGATACACCCGGTATGTACCGAAATTTCATACCATGCATGTGATCAATGAGTTCTGTGTAGGCCATGCGGATTTTATGTTGATGTCAGTTCTTGTGGAGCTAGCATACATTCTATTATGTCTCTGGTTTTGTTGAGGGCATCCTTTATATTGCTGCTAATATGCTTAATAGTGCATGTTTTTCATCATTTATTTAGGATTCCCCCATTATGCAACTTGTACTTTGAATTTCTTTTTTCCTGTTTGTTTTAACAATATCCACAGCGATTACTTGAGAAGGGCTAGAAGAGTAAAAGGCGATAATGCCCATAAAACATCACATTTTCTCATGGAAGTCACCACCACCATTTTTGGGATATAATGTGTGATTCAACTTTTTTTTAATTATTATTAAATGGTGATTAGAAAACACTGATTGCTCTATTCATGTTTCCTGTTAAAAATAAAGCAGTATATTGAGGTGAGTCTAGGACCCCTTTCAAAAGGTTATGTATATTGAGTCATTTTCCTTCAATCTGTTATGGCGATGAAGGGAAGATATTGGATTTTGTGTAGGCCATTGAGCGTGGGATTTCTTCTCTCAGCATTTCATAGAAAATATGCTCAAAGGACCATCAGAAATTTGCTTGTTTGCTGATACTGCTTTTCTAAATTTAAAATTTTCTTTTCTTTTCCTACTCTCAAGTGATTCTTTTTTTGTTCTAACATGCATTCGGGGACGCTTACTGTGTCTTTGTTCTATCTATTATCTTTTCTCTTGTGGTTGTTTGATACTCCAAATTGCTGACAAAAGAAGAGATGTATCCAGAAGCTACAAGGTGCTACATAGCTTATCAAATCCTATAGATGTTACCTTTTGTTCAATCGATTGCAAGTTGCATCATTTTCTGCTAAAGGTTTGTAATATTTTCTCAATGGTTGAGATGCAAACCTGAGAAGTAAAGTATTATGCATGTGCGAAATTTGAAGTTTTATGTGCCAACTTTTGTTTGTTTTGGAAGCTTTTTGTTTGCAAGCTGCCTAACCTTTCAATTGCCTTCTTGTTCACAGTTTTGGATAGGTTTTATCTCTTTCATGTTTGATTAATTCAAGTTGTTACTATGCTTGCACAGGGATCCAGATCATGATGAGGGCTCAAACAAGTCACCCTTTAGACCCTTTATCTGCTGCTGAAATCTCAGTGGCAGTGGCTACTGTCAGAGCAGCTGGAGCTACTCCCGAGGTTGTTAATTAAGTCATGATCGTATTCTTTTTGAAATAGGTTTAATTAATAATTTTGCAAGGAAATTGATTCTAGGAGTTGGTCGACACTTGTTCTTATGCTTGTGCAGTTGTGCTTACTTAGGCAGTAGTGACTTTTGTTTTTAATCTTTTCAGGTGAGAGATAGCATGCGGTTTGTTGAAGTGGTTTTGCTGGAACCAGATAAACATGTTGTTGCATTAGCAGATGCATATTTCTTTCCCCCTTTCCAGCCATCATTACTTCCCAAAACGAAAGGTGGACCTGTAATTCCTAGTAAGCTTCCTCCAAGGCGGGCTAGGCTTGTTGTATACAACAAAGGATCGAACGAGACGAGCATATCGATTGTTGAACTATCAGAAGTACATGCAGCAACTCGAGGTGGCCATCACCGGGGCAAAGTCATTACATCGCAAGTTGTTCCTGATGTTCAGCCCCCCATGGTAATACCCATAATTTTTTTAACATCATTTTGAACTTGTTAATGGTTCTTAAGCAATTTTCGTATTCACTCGGGTTAAATGGTAGAAGATCAAACTCAGAATTAATGAGTCAAAGTATGAGTGTTTGGCTTACCTGATTTAGTCAGTTGGGTCTTCTACTAAAGAATATTCACATGAATCTTGAAGAAAATGAGTACTACTAGAAATATTTAGCTGATGCGTTTTGGCGTAATTATAATTTTCTAGAGAAAGGTAATGAAGTGGTTCACCACACTGAGAGTATAATTCCCAACCTTTCTGGTGCAGCAAGGCAGTTGGACATATTTGTATGCATGATAAATAAAGATAAGGATTATTTTGATTAATAGTCTATAAATTTTGTTTTTTTGCTTCAATATAAGACTTGTAGTTTCTTGTTAATTAGTTCTATCTTCTATGCACGTAGGATACCGATATGTATATTGCTTCATTTTCATCTGCAGGATGCTATGGAATATGCTGAATGTGAAGCTGTTGTAAAGGACTTTCCTCCATTTCGAGAGGCAATGAAGAAGAGAGGTATCGAGGATATGGATCTTGTGATGGTAGATGCATGGTTAGTTAATTCTATATCTCAGTGTCTTTAGTGCACACATGCTATGAGGTGTGTTGCATTAGGTGTTGCTCTCTTATTTAAGCTTTTTTGGCCTACGTGCTCTTTTACAGGTGTGTTGGTTATCACAGTGATGCTGATGCTCCTAGTCGGAGGCTTGCTAAACCACTTATTTTCTGTAGAACTGAGAGTGACTGCCCAGTGGAGAATGGTTATGCTCGCCCAGTTGAAGGCATTTATATTCTTGTTGATATGCAAAATATGGTGGTAGTTGAGTTTGAAGATCGTAAACTTGTTCCTCTACCCCCAGCTGACCCATTGAGAAACTATAGTCCAGGTGAAACACGAGGTGGTGTTGATCGAAGTGATGTGAAGCCCCTACAAATTATTCAGCCTGAAGGTCCTAGTTTTCGTGTTCATGGACATTTTGTACAATGGCAGAAGGTACTATAGTTAGTTGAACTAGCTTATTAATTTGCTATCTTACTGAGTTCAAGATTATTGAAAATTACACATTTACACTTCATATTGGAAATGATAATTATTTTGTTGCTGGTTGGCAGTGGAATTTCCGTATTGGTTTCACTCCCAGGGAGGGGCTGGTTATCTATTCTGTTGCATATATTGATGGTAGTCGGGGTCGGAGACCTGTAGCCCACAGGTTGAGTTTTGTTGAGATGGTGGTGCCTTATGGGGATCCAAATGAGCCACATTACAGGAAGAATGCATTTGATGCAGGGGAAGATGGGCTTGGTAAAAATGCACATTCTCTTAAGAAGGTCAGATCACTTATTCACTTACTGTTCTTTGTATTGGATTATAGACATTTTTCACTTTCTTTGGGTTTGTATCCAATTCTGTTCTGGTCTAAAACGGCTTCAGCATAGCAGGGATGTGATTGCTTGGGCTATATCAAATACTTCGATGCCCACTTTACAAATTTCACGGGAGGTGTCGAGACAATTGAAAATTGTGTTTGTTTGCACGAAGAGGATCATGGAATCCTATGGAAGCATCAAGATTGGAGAACAGGCTTAGCAGAAGTTCGGCGGTCCAGACGGCTAACAGTATCTTCTATATGTACTGTGGCTAATTATGAGTATGGATTTTTCTGGCACTTTTATCAGGCAAGTATGAGTTAAACCTTGTTTTGTATCCAGTATATGGAAAGCTTACTTTTTTTGTGTTGCTATAACCGTTCAAGAGCCCAGGGTTACTTCTGTGATATGTGAATATGTAAATTAAAGTTTTTTTGATCGGTAAATCAGATGTATATAAAGAACAGGATACAACAGTTTACAGAGATTTAAACTATAGAAATTAGAAAGCAGACAGAGACAAGAAATTAGAAAGGAGACAACGACAATACATTAATACATTAAAGAGTACAACAAATACAGACTGCCCCCCCCCACCCATTCACTTCTTGACCCAACAAATTTGAGGAACTCCAATCCACAATCAATCGCTGAACACGGGCTAGGAGTCGATGATATGGAGATTAAGAATTGTCGAATACGCAACTATTCCTCTCTTTCCAGATAAATCATGAAATAGCACTGGACAATATGGTCCAGATTGTTTCCATAGCACCCACCGAAGTCGTCAAGTGCCAACCCGATAAGAAGCTTAGAAAGGAGAAAGGAAAGACCCACTCCACACCTATCCGAGACAAAAAAGAAGCCCAAAGCCCAAAGGCAACCGAACAATGTAAGAGCAAATGATTCATAGTCTCTTCCTCATTAAGGCACAAATAACAACGATTTGCTATGCTCCACCCTCAACTCTTCAAGTTAATGTGATTCAATTTTATGCACTCCAAATTTCCCTGCTCTTAAAGTGGACTTGGACACGCAGCCTTGGTTGCATTGCAGTATGTCAACCAAATGATCTGAGCTTGAGCCGACATCTGAAAACAATATACTGAAGATTGTTACCATTGTCATTTTGACATTTGTTTCGTCTTTTAAAATGGAATAGTCTTCTGAAGCATCTCCTATACCATTTAAATGAATTGTAGCACAACTTATACTCATCAAATACATTTTTTTCTAGAACTTCTTGAATATATGTACGTACCTTCACACTGCATATTATAGCAAACTGCACTAGTTGGATCATGCATGCTACTTGAAATATAGGATGATGCTTATACTAATTCTTGTTACAGGATGGAAAAATTGAAGCTGAGGTTAAACTTACAGGAATTCTCAGCTTAGGAGCACTGCAACCGGGGGAGTTCCGGAAATATGGCACAACCATTGCGCCAGGATTATATGCACCAGTCCATCAACACTTTTTTGTTGCTCGTATGGACATGGCTGTTGATTGTAAGCCTGGTGAAACATTCAATCAGGTACACTTCCATGAACCATGGTTTTCTTTGATAGGTTTTTTGATATGCATCTCTCTTTTAAAATTTTTTATGGTAAAAAATTCATTCGTCTCAATTATTTTACATGAACAAAAAGAAGGTTGCCTTCACGTGCTTCGCCAGTGAAAACTTTAAGTCGGTATAAATGTGCTCCAAGATGGCCAACTGATGCTTCCATATTTGTCAGGTTCTATATTTTTATTAAGAGAATACCAGTTTTGGCTTCATTGGTAGACACAGTTACTTTCCTAAAACCCTGCGCATTATCTTTGCTCATCTCTTGCGGGGATCATTTAATTTATGGTTCTTTCTGCCAATCCCAATTATTGGCTGGTTATTATTATTTTTCTTGTTATGAATTCATCACTACCCATTTTTCTGGCAGTCTTGCTGCAAATACTTTCATTTATTGGTGCCTTAGCATGGTAACATAGTTCTTTGTCTTGTATGATTGGAGGCTAAGGACGTCCCCGAAGAGCATACTGAGAACATGATCCTTCCAACATATTTGCTTTCTATCATTTTCTTTGGATTTTGTATTATATGGTAGTTCAACCAGGAAACATGGCGTCCTTAATGCATTAAATGATAATTATGAAGAGAGCCATATAGCATACATCTTTAATTGATCATTTAATAAAAACATTATTTTGCAGCTTGAGTAACCTAACTTGGAACTGCGCATGCCTAGTCTACATTTATACAGTAGCCAATACATTCTCTTTTTTTGTACTTATCTAAATGAATGCAGAAGGTGAATATTTCTCTTTAGATGTTTATCTAGGTAAGATTAAATGATATGCAATAAAATCACGACTGCTACATGCTTTTTTTTTTTTTTATCACTAATTCACGACTGCCACATCCTATTATTTATGTTCATTTATTTACTTATGATTTATTGACAATTCAACATGCAACTACTTAGTAAGCATATTCTCACTTTTGACTTGAGCCAACTTCCCTGGTTGATAGATACGGAAATATTATTTTATATCGTTAATGTGGAAATAATAGATATTTAATGTTTTATTTTTGTAGGTTGTTGAGGTGGATGTGAAAATTGAAGAACCGGGGAAGAATAATGTTCACAACAATGCATTTTACGCTGAAGAGAAACTGCTCAGATCTGAAATGCAAGCGATGCGTGATTGCAATCCTTTGTCTGCTCGTCATTGGATTGTAAGGCATTCTTACCTTGATGTTGTAGCTGTTCCTGGTTGTTTGTTAGGGTCTTGCATAGCTTTCTATTTTTTTTTCTATGTCTATCTCCTTTATTTGAAAATTCCCTTTCCCAGAATGTCATGAATATATAAGAGTCTTTTTAATTCTGTTTAAACCTTTAAAATCTTGTCTTTCTGCTCTCACAGAGTTTGCATCTTCAACTATGACTTCTGTAATGTGTTACGAGTAATTTGTGTAAATGTTATAAGTATGTTTGCTTACAGACTTCTACCGTGCTTTCTGAAAAGTTTCTCCTGCTTTTACAGCCCAATTTACATTTCCTAAAATCTGAGTTGTGAATCTTGTGATGCTTCCAGAATGAGGATACTCAAAACTTGGCACTGAATGCGCTTGGTTGACAATTCTGCAAACTACAAAAACTAAAAAAATAAAATTAATGTTCTTATATAATTTTTGGGTCGATACGGATGATTAAATTTATGCCCTTAGCTCTGGGTCTTTCAGCTAAATAGTTCAATCCTTGGATTAACCTCATGGGAATGTTATCTTGGTCAGACTATTGTCAAATGGAGTTTCTGGCTTGTTGAGTGTCTTGAGACAACAATCCCCTGGGATTGTTTTTTTTTTGTTGCAGTCTAGCAAGGGCCTCTGGGATTCAAATGTCCATCTAGCTTTGCGTTGGCTCCTGACATGGCGCTTTTCGCCCTTCTTGCTTTACTGTTAGGCTTGAGAAGGCATGCATTGCTTTGTAGTATGTAGTAATTCTGATATGGCTTTAGTAGTCTTGCTGGGCCTGTTGGCAGTCTGTTTGTTGTTTGTGATCCTGAGGTGCATGGCCTAAGGTGTATAAGGCCAATTCTAGAGACTACTGCTTTGAGCTAGAGACTAGCTGCATGCTGGGTCACCAAACGTGTCTGTCGACTGTACAGTTATCCTATTCACGTATACGATTCTTTTACATTAACAATGATACATACGTTCTCTGGGACAATACATACGTGTGAATGATCATATAATTCTTAGTTTTCTAATGAATTTGTAGCTTTTGTTCTATTGCAATATTTTGAAATAAAATCTCCTGCTAATTGTTTAGGAATTTGATTGTACAGGCGTCCTGTTGGTTCTGTTAAGTTCCAATTACAATTTCTTAAGTGCTCCAAGGTCATGGTTATTCATTTGTTGCAGTTCTTACAATGTCTTTTTTTCCAATTTGGGAAGATCGATAACATTTGGAACTCTGGGCAGCTAATTTTAACCCTAGTTATTTGGTCTTGAAACTTTTAATCTAGCAAGTCTATGATTATTGGGTCATAGGTTGTAATAATAACATATCTTATGAAGCCCCATACTCTTGGAATGAAGTTTGAACGATGTTGCATGAGAAAAACCATTGTTACAAATTTCGTTATTGGTTTTTATCAGCCAGAGTATTTCTCGTGAGATTTTCAAATTTGGAGTTTTTTTCTAGGTATTTCTTGCCTAAATCTCGGCAACGATTAAAATTACAACAAAGAGTAATAAATATTGCCAGTTTATAAATTCATCAAACCAACAATATTGGATATTTCTCGTGATATTTTAAAATCTTTGCTAAATGTCGCGATATTTGTTAAAAAGAGAAAATTGTATATCTCATGAGATTTTTAAAATGTCGTGATAAAAACGGAGTCTTAAACTTTAGATGCATTTCTTGGTATTTCTTGGGAGATTTGTAACAGTGATGAAAACTAGCACATGTTTGTCGAACCAGGTTCTTGTTTTTGGATATTATGGAGTAATTTCCATAATGTAATCCTAATCTGTATTTCTAGTCATATAAGCAGCTGCAATAGTGGTGTTATGTAACCTGGGTTTCGTTTTACATGACTATCATGTTTATCAATACACAATGGTATCCTTAATCTTGTGCTTATCTACACCTGCCTGCTTATGCCAGTGGCAGTGTGTGTATCCCCCATGTGGGTGGTTTGGGATTCATTTCCATGAGTTGTGAGTTGTGATGTGTCTGTTGATGTGCCCAGTGTTTGACCCAGCTTCTAATGTTAGGCTCTCTAATCTATTAACTACTGAACACATACTAGCACCGCTAACCTGGATTGTGGCCTAACTGTATTTGTGATACCAAAAAAAATTTTAAATTTTTTTTCCTTATCTAATATTTCTGTTCTGCAAGCATATATGGTTTAGGGTAGAGTAGCATGCTTGTTGTTTATACTTTTTGAGTCATGAATTTAATTATTTGATTGATGGTGCATGCAAATGAAATCTCATATTTCAGATCAGGAATACGAGAACTGTCAATCGGACTGGACAGCTAACAGGTTACAAGCTAGTACCGGGTTCAAATTGTTTACCATTAGCTGGTTCTGAGGCAAAGTTTTTGCGAAGAGCTGCTTTCCTGAAGCATAATCTTTGGGTTACACCATATGCGCGTGATGAGATTTATCCTGGAGGAGAGTTTCCTAACCAAAATCCACGCATTGGGGAGGGACTGGCTACATGGGTTAAGCAGAATCGTCCTCTGGAAGAAACTGATATAGTTCTCTGGTTAGTTCCACATTTTCTTTTTTAATTACAGAATCTGCTTCATATGTATGCAACCTGGTATATAATATATATATATATATATAAAAGATAAACATACTTATTACATATATATTTATTTATTTTAGGACTATTGTGTTTCCTCTGCTGTAAGAGATAAGGGATTGTAGGCTATGGTCAAAGAGTAAACATGGGCGGTTCTCGGTAAAAGTACTGTTAAGCACACTTTCCCCTAGGAGCTGTGAGTCTTTCCCGCAAAGGATGGTGTGGAAGGTTGGAATTCCATCCAAAGTTTCCTTCTTCTTATGGACCGCTACGTTAAATAAGATTCTTACCTGCGAGCACTTGAAACATAAATGTTGGAGTCTGGCGAATAGATGTTTTATGTGCTTCCAAGTTGAAGAAACTGTGGACTATCTTTTGTTGCATTGCTTAGTAGCTCAGGAAATATGAGGCCGATTCCTTCCCTGTGTGGGGGTAGCTTGGGTGTTCCCAACATCTGTCCGAGATTTCTTAGAATGCTGGCTCGGGGAGATTGGGGAGGGCGCGAGGGAGGCTATTCGGGAGGTGCTCCCAGGAGCCATTTTTTGGTCCTTGTGGAAAGAAAGAAATTATAGAGTATTTGACAATGTTGCTTCATCCATTCCTTGAATAGGTGATAGGATCAGGCTGACAGTTTTGGATTGGGCGGGGTTACACTGTAATAGGGAAGACGTTAGGGACATTCTGTATTAGTAGATGGGACACTTGGAGTGGGAGCTAGGTTCTCTTTGTCCCGGTTCTTGAGTTTACGATCTTGTAAATTCTTGATACTGGGATTTTTTCCTGTACAGTTTTTTCTCTTTAATGCATTGCTTTACTGATAAAAAAAATAAAATTTTGAGGATTCTGAACGTAATAGTAATTTCTGCATGAAGTTCTTTAAAGTGCAGGCTTATACTTCATAACAATGCCGAAACTTTGACTCGTTTGTCCTTGATGATTTCCACTTTGCATCAATACACATAAGCATTGTGTGCTGGTAAAACCCCTTTATGTGGCATATGAAGTATGAACCCTGCTCTTGCCAGCTAGGGCTGCACTCAAGTCAAGCTAGCTTGACGGCTCGACTTAGCTCGACTCATTTGAGCCAAGCTCAAGCTGGCATTTCAGGCTCGAACGAATCAAGCCAAGCTTTTATTTGAGCTCAAATGTTTAAACAAGCCAAGTTCAAGCCAAATCCTATTTGATTAAGCTCGACTCAAAGTTCGGCTCGGTTAAGACTAGGTTCGGCGTGAGCTTGACTCGGCTCGAAAAAATAAATATATATATAAAATATGTTTTGATAATGTTATTTATATTAAAACAAAAATAATATTTTTAACTTTTCATTATTATATATTGTAATAATTTATAATAATTAAGTTTTGTTGCCCAAGGATTCAACCCTAGAGAGGGGGTAAATAGGGTCTATTGCAATTTAAAAATTCATCCTATTCCCTTAAGCAGAATTTCAATTATACTAATTAAAAGAGAATGAAAATTAGCAATACCACACAAACAATGCAAAATAAGAAAGTAAAGGGAAAAGTTAGAGAAAGCAAATACAAAGATATTGTTCTCAAGGTTCGGCAATCCCACCTATGTTCCCGCCTCAAGCTATACCCACTAGAGGATTCACCACGATTTTACTCAATCGTGAATCTTCTTACAGGTGAAGATCAAACCTAATTTTGCAAGAGAACAATCCTCTCTTGACTTCAGTCCTCTTTACAGGTAGAGACCAAACCTTACAATGAAGCTTCCCTACTTCAAGGACAAGTGTCCCACAGACCTCTTGATTTCAATACACTTGGATGAGAAGTGTTTTACAATCAGAATATGCTCCTAAAACGAGCTGAATGATCTCTCTAAAGCTCACTGAAAATCTCCCAAAGATTGGAGTTGAATAGCTCAATAAAACTGATTTAGAGATTTTAAGTTTAACTGAATAGATTTGAAAATCTAAGCTTTGAAGTGGATGATTGAATGATTGGATTGATAGATCATCATATTCTTCTTCATAAATCATTCCATTTTATAGCCCTTGCAAAGATATAGCCGTTGGAGGCACATTGATTGCAAAAGAGCCGTTTAAAAATAGCTGTTACAGGCATATTCTTTTTCCCGCAGGAATTCGTCGACGATATTAATATGGCTTGAGAATTTCGTCGACGAGATTAAGCACAAAACAGAACAGTAGCTCAGAGAGCTAATTTCGTCGCCGAAATTTCAGCACCCTTGGAATTTCGTCGACGAGATTAAGGCTTTTTCTATTAATCTCATCTTTAATCAACCTATATGATGGGCACGATTTGCTAGGTCAATTCCTTTATCTTTATCATGATTTTAATCATTCTTTACGATGTTCTAGGTCCTTAGAAAGATATCTAAAATGGTCTTAAGGAACCTATGGTCAATCTATGGTTATGAGCATTCAACTTTCAAGCTTTGAGGACTTTTTACAAAAGTCCTAAGACACTCTCACTAAAATATAAAACAATTAAACATTCTTGAGAGTTGCTCTTCATCTTCAACTTGATCTTGACTTCAATTGTCTTATTTGACTTCACGATAATCTTCTTCTTTATGACTTGGATTGGTATTATCTTTAATTTGATCCAATAGCTTGCTTTGACTTGATGATGAATCTTTTTTGTAGATGGTATCATTTTTATGTTTTTTCCTTGAATGATTTTGCTAATGCTCTTGGTAAACTGATTTTCACATAAACTCAATTGAGACATTAGTAACACAAATCTCATTACATTATTGTGTTATCATCAAAATCATTAAGGAGAGCTATGGCGGAAACCTATAGGCTAACAAGTTTAAGATATAATAATGGAAAAAAAAGGTTAAGAAGTTAAAAGCAGAAACTCTGATCTAACTCTCTCCTCTTTGGATCGAAGGACTACTCCCAAATTTTATTTTGCGTATATGAATGTATTAATTTTTTTGTAGCTTCTTGTAATATAATTTATTTATAAATACTTTTATTAAAATTATGTAAAATTAAACAAAATAATTCCGTGAATCAAGCTTGAGCCAACCCGAGCTCGGCTCTACTCAAATAAAGTTCAAGCTCGATCAAGCCAAGCTCAAGCCTAAACATTCGGGCTCGAATCAAGCTCAAGCCGAGCTCGAGCATGTTCAAGCCAAGCTCAAACTTGGCCAAGCTCGGCTCAAATTGACTTGAATACACCCCTATTGCTAGCTTGGAGACCTTGGCCCCAGGGACTGGACCCCACTGAATCTAAAGCTCTAGTGAATCCATTACGTTCAGTGCATGGGAACCTATCCCGCTGATTCAGAGTTTCTCGAGAGCTAACCTATTATGCCAGCTCCAACGGCCTTGGGCGATTACTTTTACAAGGTGGTGATTGAGAGGTCGTAGGTTTGGTGGCCAGAGAAACGCGACAATATTGACAAAACCAACACCCTAAGATGGAAGTACTCGTCAATTGACTTTGGCCTAGTACTGAGGTGTTTTCTGGTCTGCAGTAGATGCTATTTCGCCCTTAATGTCTTTAACTCTTTATGAGTATCTCGTCAGGTTACCCCTTTAGCGGCTCACTGTTGTCCCTGTGTACTGGTGCCAATACACGTGTCGTTGAGAGAATGTCCATGGTGATAGAATAGCAATGTCAGGTACTGCTGACCATCTAACCACTCCTCACTTCAATTAGAAATATCTACTTCCCTTTGTTAACCTTTTAGGTTTTCAACCTAAGGTAACATCATTAATTTTGATGATAACACAATAATGCAATGAGAATTGTGTTATTAATGTCTCAAATGAGTTTATGAAGAGCATTAACAAGCCATTTAAGGAAAAAACATGAAAATGACACCATCTATCAAGAAGATTCATCATTAAGTCAAGCAAGTCAAGTTGGATTAAGGTGAAGATATTGAAGATCATACCCAAAGTCCAAGTCGGATCATGAACAAGAAATGAAGATCATGAAGCTTAAAGATAAAATCCAAGAAGATGATCAAGATCAAGCTTGAAGGAATGAAGACTCTCTATGAAGGTTTATAGTTTTATATTTTAGTTTGAGAAAGTTTAGGACTTATGTAAAAGTCCTCAAAGTTTTGATTGGTTGAATTGCTCAAAACCTAGAATAACCATAGGAACCAAAGACAAAATTGATTAACATTCTAAGGCCCTAGGACATCATTTGGAAAGACTAAAAACATGATAAAAATGAGCCAAAAGACCAAGGAATTCATTCCCATTATTTAGATCTGTTTGAGATGAGATTTCCAAAGAAAATAGGAAATCTTGTCGACGAAATTGAAGAGGAACTTCAATCTCGTCGACGAAATCAGCCGTAGAGCTACTATGTTTATTTCTGTCCTAATCTCGTCGACGAAATCAGAATGTTCACCCAATCTTGTCGATGAAATCATGCGGGAACCAGAATACTCTATAACGGCTAGTTTGGTGTGGATATTCCCCCAACGGCTATAAAATCTCTTGGGCTATAAATATGATTGATTTATGAACCGAAAGAAGAACTCCAATATTTCCAATTATTCAATTAATCACTCCAAAGCTTTGATTTCAAAATCCATTGAGTAAACCCTTGAATCCCAAAAAGAGTCCGAAATTGAGCTATTCAACTCCATTCTTTGAAAGACTCTTAGAGAGCTTAAAAGTGATCATCCAACTCATGCAAATGAGCATATTGTGATTGTAATCACCTTTGTTATAAAGTGAAAGAAATCATGAATCGGTGAATTCTTGTCCTTGAAGCGGGAAGCTTCGTAAAAGTCAAGAGAGAGGATTCTCTTGCAAGGGAAAGGTATGATCTTCACCCGGAAGATTGTAACGGTTTCGGCTTCACCCGTAAAAAGTCTGTGCGATCAAGTAAATCGTGGGAAATCCTCTAGCGGGTATAGCTTGAGACAGGGACATAGGCGAGATTGCTGAATCTCGTGAACAAACTCTTTGTATTAGCTTCTCTCTAATTCTACCATTCATTTACAGTTTAATTGCTTGTATAGAATTGCTAAATTCTATTTCCTTTTAATTTGTTAAAATTGAAATTTCGCTTAAGGAAATAAGATAAAATTTTAATTTGCCATAGACCCTAATCACCCCCCTCTAGGGTCTAAACCTTGGGCAACACCCTTGTTTGAGATACATAGTTGCCGGGAAGCTATGTACAGGATAAGAAGTTCGTTTCCCAAACTCGCTTCCTCGGACAGACTCGCTTCCTCAGACAGACTCTCTTCCTAGGAAGCTCGCTTCCATCACGTCTCATCTAGTAATCAAAGGGAGCTGTATGTGTGAAGTGATTTAGTAGACCACAATCTATAGCTTAGGGTGTAGACTTTAAGCAAGTATCGTCGGTTTGAAATCTAAGGCGCCTATATTTTCACAAAAATCTCATGTAAGATAAATTCAACGATATAACTACCCATAAATAACATAATGGGAATGAGGAGCCTATATCTCATTTCTCGCTTCCCGTTTCCTTAGGTTTTTTTGAGTCTCGCTTCCTGCTTTTCGCTTTGCTTCTCGTTTTTGCTTCTCGCTCTAGTAAATATGCTGAGATGATCATATATAAACACCACCTGGTACTTATAAGGTGTTGGTTGGAGTTGGTTGAGGTTTGCAACAGGGACCGGAACCTCCATTCTCTAAAGAGGACTCTAGTAGTTCGGTTTCATTTCCTTCCAGGTCTATAAAGGGAGCTTGTAGGAATCGCCCCCACCCCTTTCTCTATATACTACACCCAATTTATGACTATTCTTGCAAGTTGCATCTTTATCTGGGCTTCTCTGGGTCACAGTTTGTTATTCAACATCTGTACTCAGTCAATACAACGGAGATTGAATGGCGGGAAATCAGTTTAGGCAGTCTCTCAGGATCACTTCCCCGAACCGTTTGGACCAGACTTGACTTTGACACGCTGCATCATTGCCTTGGTCCACATCACTACCAAAGCCTTATAGACAAAATGTAGCCACATCATCCCGCACATTTTCATTTAGTTTTTTCTTTTGATGTATAGAGTTTATGAGATATATCTTTTAAAGTCATTTAGTTCCTCTACTGTGTAATATAGACAAAATGTACTTAGATAGGTCGTGCACATGAAAATGATGTATATGGTATATTAATAATAGTTGAAAACAAGAGATATATAATAAATCAAAATTTTCTGAATAAAAGTTTTGGCATGTCTCTGAGATGTGGCCATGACATGGTGTCCGATACGTCCAAATTTCGTGAAAACAGCGTCCTTAATTAGTATGTATTAAAAAAATTATTGAGCCTTATTTGTGTTGCTATTTTATGTGCGATACATATCCACAAGCACAACAGCACAATATATATATATATATATATATATATATATCTATACACACACACACACACACACACGAGGAAAATCAGTAGAACACAATATTTCTCTGTAAGAGTTTTGGTGGTTGACAGGTGTCTGACCTAACAATCTTCTTCTTAAAATTGTTTTTACCTTTTACACAGCTTTTTGCCATCCATGTAAGAATTTGGACGTTTCATTGTTATTGGGATCTTCAAAATGACCACTTTTGTGAATCTTCAAAATGGCTTTGATTCTACTTTGGCTGCTGCTGCTCATATTGTTTTTAATAACTTCTAGCCACCATGCAAGCCTTTAGTAGGATTATATGGAAGATGATGTTTCTCTAAAATGGAATCCTCATGCTATTTTTAACTTTGAAGTACCATTGACAGCTTGACATGAATGTTGTTTTTCCTAGGTGATATTTACTCATGTTACTCAATTATGGCAGGTATGTATTTGGAATTACACATATTCCTCGACTTGAAGACTGGCCTGCTATGCCGGTTGATCGCATTGGTTTTATGCTTATGGTATTCCTCTCTAAACAAATTTGATCTAAGCCTATGTTAATGATGTACTTAACTCCTTCATGACTGGTGGCATGTGCCTGTTCATGATTATACATTTTCAGCACGTTGGACATGTTATGATTGTGGCATATTATGATTTGTTGAATCACATTTAATAATTTCGACTTCCAATTTATAGAGCCCATGCCCTCAGAACCATTGCTTCTCATTAATCCAAGGCGTTGAATAGCTTGAAATCAGTTGTTATCCAAATCTTTGTTTTTGGTTTATTGACTTTGGTTTTGTAATTGTTTTATGAAAACCATTAATTGAGGGTTAGACTTTGAAAATGAGCTTGGAGATCACACCAACAATGAGATCTTATACCATGTGATTTAAGGACTTGTAGTAGCTGATCTAGTAATTCATCGTCTAGTTGATAGGTTGGGTTTTTGTGGTTCTCTTCGTGAACTTAAATTTCAGATGACAGTATAAGACAAATCAGTTTATTTAAACTAGTTATGAGATTCAGTGGATGAATATGAACCGCTGACGAAGTGGTTCGGCCTAGATATTACAAACTTAATACAAAGGGAAACACAGTTGAGTTAAACAGACTCATCCAACTTGTATTAGTTTTGGTGCTTATCCACGAGACCGAGTTTCTAAACCTTTGATTCAGAATCACTCCTATTATATATTTCCAAGTACTGGATAGAATAGATAAAGTTTCCCCATCTGTTAGGATTTTTATGTCTAGTTTCTATATAGTTATATGCAATACCTAATAAAACTGCTGAGTGGTGTTACTTGTACTATGCTGTGGGAGTATGTGTCAGATGGTTGTTTAATTTTTGTATCATACAAGAATCTAGATAACATAATTTACACATTGTAGCAATATCTGCTATATGAATCAATTTTAATGACTATATGGCTTATAGAAAAAAGTTATACATATCTTTATGATATACAGTTGTAAGTGTACATATTTAGTTGTTCCTACAGTTTATGTAAGTTAAATTATATGCATGCTTAATGATTATATGTAAACGTATAAATAGTCAATCTGAGGTATTCACAGATCTATTAATAATATGTATAGATATTAAAGGATATAACATATGATAAAGGCTCTATTTGAAGTTTTGTTGCACATGAAGCTCAAATGCTTAATCCATTTTTTCTTCTAAAGCCATGGGTGGCATCTGACCATGTCAAAGGTTTGAAATCGCATTTATATCGGTAATTTCGGTCCTCCAACCTAAACCGAAAATTTAAAAATTTCAGATAACTCGGCGAAATTCTGAAAATTTTAATATATATATATATATATATATATATATATATTAGTAAAGGTGCACGTGCTTTGTACGTATTAATTTTTACTAATAACTAATTAATCTAATTATTATCTAAAATTAACCTAAAAAGAAATTAATAACAAACTGAGAAAAATCATATTAGTTACTAACCTCAACCAATTGAGAGAAAATCAAATTAAAATTAAATATCAAATTAATCCAATCTAAACTTATTAGTTTTAAACCAACCTAAACTAATTAGATTAAAACTAACTTAAGCTAACGAAATCTAATTATTCTAACCTAAAAAAAATTGATTTTTACAAACCTAAATCTAGATCCAATTTAATCTAAAAAAATAAATTAATACTAACATAAATTAGACTAATAATCTTCAACAGTAAAATTGGGCTTTGTCGGCGGCATTCCATCTGGCAACCTTGCCTTGCATGCACCATTGCACCGTAAGGCACAAATCCCATTAGCGGCAAACCTTGATGCATAAATGGTGGCGCCTATGCTTGGTGAGCTCCTGCTTTCCTTGGCCAATGCGTCCTGCAACCTGAAGCAACTTAGACTTCAAGAAGATAACTAAATATGTATGTGTGACTGGAGAAAATATGTAGAATGTAGTAGAATCCTATCCCATAAGATAACTAAATAGATAGACTCAAGAAGTCTACTTAAAGTAAAATTGCTAACTACATTACGTATATAAGATAGGGTCCCACATAATAGTATTAGAATCTTATCCCAAGAAGATAACTAAATAAATAGACTCAAGAAGTCTACCTAAAGCAAAACTTACCTAAAGTAAAATTGCTAACTACGTATATAGGCATTTCTATTAGCAAGGACTCTCTAGAAAGTAGAAAGAATCCTTCCTAATAAAGAGTCCTTATTAATTAAAAAAAACACCATATCAATGGTCGAGATTAAGTCGATCCACTTCAACATATGAATTATAAACAAACTAAACTTCTATTAATATTTTTAATAGAAACCATAGGTTAATAAATTAATATTTTTGATTAAAGGGTATTTATGTCTAAGTAAAGTTTTGCATACTCCTTGTACTTTTATTAGTAGATGTATATATATATATATATTCACGATATTTCACAAAATTTTGATTCGGTCAAAATCTTAGAATATTTCGGCTGAAATAATAATTTTTTAAAATTTAATCTACTACTATAATATAAAGAAATAAGACTTTTCTCTTTACTCTTCAAACTCCAATCCCTCCAATCTCATAACTTCCATTTTAGAGATGACATGTGGCTTTTCTTTTTAATCTCCGCCGTTCAAAATTGGGAACCAGTACTATTTCATCTTAGAGCCCTCTCTATCTCCACTATTGTAGACTTCTCTCTTATCTCCTACTCTTATAGGTTTGGGACCCACTATCTCATCCTAGAGCCCTATCTATCTCCACTATTGTAGAGTTCTCTCTTATCTCCGACACTTGGGTGTATTAATTTAAGTTTAATATTAAAAAAATTATGATTTTTGTATAAATGTTATTAAAATAATAAAAAATTATTATTATAAAATTAATTAATTAATACAAATAATAATGTATATCAAATAATAAAAAAGTAATACGATTAAAAATAAAATTTATGAAATATTCTTAAAATATCTTACTTAATATTAAAATAAATAATATTATTTAATTTTAGGTATTCTTAATTATTACCGTGTATCGCACGGGTCTCTGTTAGTAAATTTATATAAATATTATTAATTTTTTTAAAAAAAATTGATAAATATTTTGGAATTTTTTTAAAATTTAATTAAAAAACTATTAAAATTTCAAATTTCACCCAAACTTCCAAAATCTCGGTCAAAATCTGTAAATCTGAAATTCGGCTAATTTTGATTTCGGGGGTGGGAAAGTTCGCGAAATTTCTTGATATCTCAGCGGGATTTCAAACCTTGGACCATGTTGCTTTAACTCGTATTAAAAGCAAGGCCCCATCACTTTGGGGTAGAAAAATTCCCAAGTCAAAAGTTGCCCTGATTGGATGATCTTACAAATCATTGCTTTCTTTTGGTCGGCCAGAAAAATGTTGTTGTATTGTGATTTGACATTTTCTTAGCTTCTCTATGGAAGTGCATATTCATCATTATGTAAGCATTACATGTTTGTAAGCGTGGAAGGAATTCTTACTTATCCCAATCATGACATACTTGGTTCAATATTGTTCAATGTCTTTTTATTACACATTATTATCTGGTCGTGATCCTGGTATTTCTGATCTCTGTGGGTGCAGCCGCATGGGTTCTTCAACTGCTCTCCAGCAGTGGATGTCCCACCTAATGCAAGCGAGCTGGATCTCAAGGACAATGGGGTGGGGAAGCCTATTCAGAATGGGCTCCTCGCAAAGCTTTGAAAGGCTGTTAGTCCAGCTCAATTGGCTTTTCTGGTAGACAACAGCCATGTCCTTTATTTCCTTCTTTTTCTTTTGCCATTTTGATTTCATTTTAGTTAGTATGTAAACTGGAACTGAATCCGAGATCTTGGGATGATGTTGCAGAACATCAATTAATTGAGTTACGGGCTCAACCTTATGCATTGATGTTTGTAATATAGACATTAAACTGTGTTTTTCTCTTTAGTGTGGGCTGAATTTTGGAATCAAGTTGGTCAACCCAGAGATGGTCTCATCTATAGCAGGTGGCCCTAGTTATATCAAATGTAGGAAATGTCATTTTTGGGTTACAAAAACCAAATATCTTTGGTGGCTATATGAAAGAATTGGGAGAGATAGGGCACCTTCCCTGCTCTCGAGCTAGGGTTTCCTTTTTTCCCTGCTCTCTAGAGCTAGGGTTGCTCCCCTTTTCTTTCTCTCCTTTGGTAGTTGTTCCCTCGCAATTGCAGGTCGTCCGTTCTATTGAGCTTGAACCTCCCTTCCCTGGCCTCACTCTCAGTCTCTTGGTGTCTCTAGCTGCCCCTCAACTAAGTTATCGTGCTTCTCTAAACTATCCCAACAGGTTTGGTAGTTTTGCAGATTTCCCAGGAGAGCCCCATTGGGGGTTTTGCAGGTTTTTGGAGCAGGGAAGGGGTGCGTGATGGAGAAGATTGCTGCTTGGAATATTAGAGGTCTAAATGACCACCTAAAGCAAGCTGAAGTGAAGAAATTGATTGGTGAAAACAAGCTGGCCATGCTGGGAATTCTGGAAACAAAAGTGAGCAGTGTCAATACCGCTGAGGTTTGAATGGCATTAAGAAGAGATTGGAACTTCCTTGATAACACTATGAAAAATAGCAATGGGAGGATTTGGGTGACGTGGGATCCTTTAAAGGTAGTGGTGTACCCCATTTCTATCTCCACTCAAGTCATACACTGCCATGTTACTTCGATTGCTTCAAGTAAGTCTTTCTTGCATCATTCCTTTATCCGTCTAATTGCATCGGAGATAGAAGAATTTTGTGGCAACAATTACAACATTTTGCAGCAAACTCAGCTGAGGCTTGGGTCATTCTTGGTGATTTTAATGAGGTAAGGAATCAGGGGGAAAAAATGTGAGGTAGGAGAGTCTGCCTGAATGCTTGTAGCGATTTCAATGACTGTCTGGACCGTATGGAGGTGTTCGACCTGAAAAACAGAGGAATGAAATTCACTTGGTCCAATAGATCTATTGGATTAAACCGCATTCAATCAAAATTGGACAGAGTGATGATCCATAGAAGATGGTGTGATTTTTTTGCAGCTTCTATGGCTGAGTTTGGGTTTCCGGGCATCTCAGATCACTCCCCAGCAGTTGTCTTGTTGGGTGACCCGATGTTTTGTCTGACTCAAAAGCTCAAGCATATCAAGAGATGCCTCAAGATATGGAGTTTTCAGAAATTCAAGAATTTATCCGAAAAGGTTGTTTCTGCAAAGACTCGACTGGACTCTAGTTATGCAGCCGTCCAAGCGAACCCTTCAGATCCAGTCCTTGCTCTCTCAAAAAGGAGTTTGTTGGCTGACTATTCTGTGATTGCGAGATGGGAAGAAGGAGATGTCAGATAGAAGGCAAGGGTAAAATGGCTAAGTTTAGGGAACAAAAATTCATCATACTTCCACAGCAACCTGTCGTCGCGAAGATCATTTAATAGAATTGTTTCTATTGTGGACCACAATAACATAACGCTGACAGATCAAGAGAAGATCAAGGAGGAAGCTGTCTTCTTCTTTAAAGACCTCCTTGACCCTCTAGCGGTTAGGCCTTATGTGGATAGCTTGAGCAAGCCTATACAAGTTCTACATGAATTCCAAAGAGGACCTCTCGACTGTGACGTGGACAAAGATGAAATAAAGAGTGGCTTATTTAACATTGACAGTGACAGTGCGCCAAGTCTGGATGGATTCACGTCCCATTTTTTAAAGGTATGTTGGGAAATAGTAGGTTGTGATGTCACCCATGCCATTCATCTTTCTTCAGGCTTGGAAAGATGCTGCGTGAAGTGAATGCAATCCTCATTACTTAAATCCCCAAGGTATCTTGCCCCAGTTCATTTGCTGAATTTAGACCCATCTCGTTATGTAATGTTGTGTATAAATGCATTGCTAAAGTGATTGCTAATAGGCTCCGTGGGGTGCTTCAAGTGCTGGATAGCCCGCAGTAATCGGCCTTTGTGCCAGGGAGGAAGATTACCGACAGTATCATTCTCACACATGAAATTGTGCGGTGTGCGATCAAAATTGACCTCAGAAAAGCTCATGATACAGTGAATTGGAACTATCTACTGCTTATGATGCGGATGATGGGATTCCCGACGACATTTATGGGGTGGATTAAGAGCTGTATTTCGGCGCCAAATTTTTTTATCAACCTCAATGGGTTTCTTGCGGGTTACTTCAATAGTTCGAGGGGTCTTCGCCAAGGAGATCCCCTCTCTCCTCTCTTATTTGTTTTAGCCATGGAAGGACTATCGACCATGCTTAATCATGCTGTCTCATCTGGTGCTATTCAGGCTCATCCTAAATGTGTAAATCCTTTGGTGTCTCATCTGTGTTTCGCTGATGAACTTTTCATTTTCCTCCAAGCTGATGAGCGTTCAACTGCATCTCTCCTGACTACTTTAGAGGAATTTTTGGTCCTGTCAGGGCTAAAACCAAATGTAGAAAAATCTTTGATTTTTGTTGCTGGCTCAACGCCGCGAATGTCCCAACGCATCAAAGAGATTTCACAATTCAAGCTTGGAGTGCTTCTGGTTAACTACCTGGGGATCCCCCTTACCTTAGGGAGATTGTCGAAGCCCAATGCTAACCTTCGGTGGAGAAGGTGACTAGAAAAGTCCAAGCTTGGAGAGGTCGTTTGCTCTCGTACGCTGGCCAAGCTGAACTAATTCGCTCTGTCTTAGCTCTCAAATCTATTGGTCAAGCTCTTTCATGTTGCCGAAAAAGACAATGAAAAAGATTGAGCAAATATGTTGTCGATTCATGGGGGTAGGTTCGCTGGAAAATAAAAAGATTACCCCTATTAGTTGGGAACGCGTTTGTTGTCCGAAAGAGGAAGTTGGGTTGGCTATTAGGCGCATAAAGGAGTGGAATGTGGCTGCTATCTTACGTCTGGGCTGGGAGATAGCATTATGGGTGGAGTGGGTGTATGGTAATTTGCTTAGACTTCAAAACTTCTGGGCTATTAAGGTTCCTTTGGACTATTCTTGGGTATGGCACCGAATCCTGAAAGCTAGAGGAATTGCTAAGGATCTCATCACTCATTTGATCAACAATGGCCGCAAAACTTCCTTTCTTTTGGTACGACCCTTGGCACCCAAAGGGTATTTTATTTGAAGAGTTGGGAGCTAGCCTTCAATGTGTTTCAATGCTTCCTTGGTTTGCCATGGTTTCTAGCTTAATTCAGGGGAATGAATAGGCACCTCCATCAATCAGATCTACGGACCTTATGGAGGTCTGAGAGGAGCTACCCCAACATTTTTCTTTTTCAGATGATGTTGATGATCAAATTGTTTGGAAACCAAAAACCAATGGCAAATACTCGCTTAAATCGGCTTGGGAAGCAATCAGGTTAGTTAAACCTCGTGTTCCTGGGGAGAAATTGTTCTGGTTCAACATGGATGTACCTCGACATAGCTTCATTGCTTGGATGGCTTGGTCAGATGCCTTGTAGACCCAAGATGTTCTAGTTAGACTGCCAAATTCTAGGTGTGTGTTATGCGGGTGTGCATCAGAAGGTATGGATCACCTTTTTTCCGAATGCTTTTTCTCTCGTCAGATATGGCCATGTACCCTAACCTGGTGTGGTTTCCAAAACCGAAGCATTCTTCCGTTGGCCGATGAGAAAACATGAATCTATGACACATTTAAGGGATCTGACCTGGTTCCAAAATGTGAGGAAGGTGGCCCTTAAAGCCGCAATTTATCATCCATGGAGGGAACGAAATAATCGGATATTCAAGAACAAATTCAATCAGAATGTGATAAATGATACGAGAGGAAGATTCTCTTTGTCCAAAAATTGTGTTGATGACTCATAGAGAAATCGTTCGTTGATGGATGTATGGAGTATTGAAACAGAGTTCCTTCCCCCCGTGTCTAAGGTATGCTCATGGTACTGCCCGCCAGAGGGTTGGTGGGCGCTTAATACAAATGGATCCCTTCGTGCCAACTCAGCTGGGATGGGATGTATCTTGCGTGACCACTTGGGTAACCTTTGTGTAGCCTTCGCAGAAGGATGTGAGAAGGAGGAGATCGATGTTCTTGAGCTGAAAGCGAAAGCAAAGGGGCTAATCATGATGAAAGCATTCGGGGCTTCCAAGATTTGGGTTTATTCTAATTCTAAATGGGTGTTGGATAGCCTCAACGGGTTCTCTGAACCTTCATGGAGATGGAGGAGTGACTTCCTAGAAGCAAAGGATTTAATTCGTGGTTTCAAAGCCTGTAGGTAGGTTGATCCATGTTTGGCGTGAATCAAATAGAGTGGCGGATTCGCGTGCTAGATTATGTTTGGACCTCTCTCTTGTATATTTTTCTCGTTCTGATCTTCCTCTTGTGACATAGTCTTTTATTTGTGAAGACATGTCGGGAAAGTTGTGCTTGAGGATGTAATTTCAGATTCTCCTATTAATCTATCTGGTCGGGTCTGCCTAACCCAGCTTACCTTCCAAAAAAAAAATAAAAAAATAGAATTGGGGAGAATTGAATCAAGAAGCTAGGCAGTCAAATGCAATTTTTGTATCTATTTGTTTCTTATTGCTGAACTTATTATCCATATTTGACAATCTCGACTACTTTCCATTTGGGCTGAACAACCCTCTCTGAGCAGACTCACTAATTGACCCGATTGCGCTGATTCAAGTTTTTCCTTTGACAAGTCCTTACCCGATTGCGTTGAGTCGCTGCCTACAGTAAACACCGGAGACAAAGACAAGTCTTCTTCGCCCTAAGTTTCGAGTTTTCCGGGTAAGTTCACCATAGAATTTTTAGTTTTTATCAAGAAGAATGGTCTTCTTCTTTGTCCCAAGTGTGGAATATATTAAATGTAAGAACGCTAAAATTTACATAAATTTATTTTTTAATAATTTTTAATTTTGTATGAAGTCATTATCTTTTAAAATCTGCTTAGTTACTTTGTTACGTGTGTTAGTGTCTTACATTAAAAAAAATAAAAAAATGCAAACGAGTGTTACTTACTCTTGACCTTTGACGGTTGGTGTCATCCATTAGTCCTGTGACTACTTGATTTTTATTTTTTTTTGAAATCTCTAACCTTAAGTTAAATCTTAAGGCATTCCTTAAAAAAAAAAAAAAAAAAAAAAATAATTACGATTTTAAAATTATTGAAAAGTATATTCTAAACGTGGTTGGCAGTGACAGCTGGTAATTGCGTATGGTACAAGCCTATCTTTTAAAAAACACAGGAAAAAAGAACAGAAATGCTAAATGCGAAAAAAATCCGAGGCCTAAAAGCCGAAGAAGAAGAATGACAGAAGAAAAACGACGGAGTAGACGAACTCATGAACCAGACTTCGATTATCGGAGGAAGAAAGACAGAGAGAAAAAGAATAAAAAGACGATTGATTAATTGATTAATTTATTAATCGATCGATGATGGCGGAGGAAGAGAAGAGCATCGAAGCCGAACTGTGGATCCCAATAACACTGTCGGAGAGAATCCGCAAAGCCATCGGCGAAGCCAAGTCCTTCAAGTCCGAGTGCTCGGAAATGGGCAAGCAAGTCGACCGCCTCTCTCAAATGCTCCGCTCCGTCGCCCGCCTGGCCACCACTTCTTCCCTCTACGAACGCCCCATTCGCTGCATCGCCTTCGACGTCTCCAAGAACCTCGAGCGTGCCCTAACCCTAATTCGCAAGTGCAAGCACAGCAGCTTCTTCTACCGCGTCGTCTCCATCACCAGCACCGCCGATTTTCGCAAGCTCTCCAATCTCCTCGATTCCTCGATCGGCGACTTGAAATGGCTTCTAAGCGTCTTCGACTCTCATGGCACTGTTGGTGGTATTGTTCTCTCTCTTCCACCTATAGCCAGCAACGACCCGATTCTCTCCTGGGTTTGGTCCTTTGTTGCTTCCATTCAAATGGGTCAATTGCCTGATCGTATGGAGGCTGCTAACGAGCTTGCCTCGCTGGCTCTCGACAACGATCGGAACAAGAAAATTATTGTTGAAGAAGGTGGAGTGCCTCCTCTCTTGAAGCTTTTGAAGGAAAGGGAGTCTCCGAATGCTCAAATTGCTGCTGCTATTGGGCTTTCTAACTTGGCTAATGACCAAGAGAGGGTTCGGCTGATTGTCTCGGAGTTTGGGGTTCCTTTGATTGTGCAGGTTCTTGGTGATTCTCCGATAAGCGTTCAGATTTGGGTTGCGAATTTGGTTTCGAGGATGGCGGAGCATGATCCGGTTGCGCAGGAGGAGTTTGCCAGGGTGAACACGATTAGGCCACTTGTGTCCCTTTTGTCGCTTGATACCTTCTTGGATGCTCCCAAGCCTCAATCGGGTAAGCCCAGTATCGATTCCCTTGTTCAAATTAATAAGGACTTGGGGCGAATCTCATTGACGAAAACAGACCACTCCCATTATACGAAATCCTCTTCTTTTATGCATTTGGAGGGTACTAGTAGGGGCGGGCACCATAGGAAAGAGAGGGAGAATGAGAAGCCTGGGGTGAAGCTTGAGCTCAAGATTAGATGTGCTGAGGCGCTGTGGATGCTTTCCAGGGGGAATGTGTTGAATAGTCGGAGGATAACTGAGACAAAAGGGCTGCTTTGTTTAGCCAAGCTCATTGGGGAGGAACAGGGGGAGTTGCAGCTCAATTGCATGATGATAGTAATGGAGATAACCGCAGCAGCGGAATTCAATGCTGACCTTAGATGGGCAGCTTTCAAGACCAACTCTCCTGCTGCAAAAGCTGTTGTGGATCAGCTTCTGAGGGTGATTAAAGAGGAAAGCGATCCATCACTTCAAATCCCTGCCATAAAATCAATTGGGTCTTTAGCTCGAACCTTCCCAGCCAGAGAAACCAGAGTCATTGGGGTCTTAGTTATCCAGCTTAGCCACAGGAACCCAGATGTGGCTGAAGAAGCTGCCATTGCCCTGGAGAAGTTTGCCTGCCCAGAAAATTTCCTTTGCATGGAGCATTCAAGGGCAATCATTAAGTTTGATGGCGTCCTACCTCTGATGAGACTGCTAAGGGCCAGCGAGCGGGCGCAGTTGCATGGACTGATTCTCCTCTGTTACCTGGCATTGAACGCTGGCAATGATGAGGTCCTGGAACAAGCAAGGGTGTTGATTGCTCTCGAAGGGGCAGTTCGTACTGTGGCAGCTCAACATCCTGCTTTGAGAGAGTTGATTCCCAGGGCCATGTACCAACTTGGGCTTTATCATGCTGGAATCCATCCTCATTAACAGCCTTACACACCATAGATAGCACTGCAGCGAACTGGAAAACTATATAATTCATATGGGTATGTCTTGATTTAACATGCTTGGACCAGATTCATACGTCGTGAACACAAAAAGGAAACAAAGGCTGATAGTTATACAGATGGTTGCTCATTAGCAAAAGAAATTGTTCATCCAATCAGAGAACCTTGAGGCAATGCGTTGATCCATCAACTTAACAGAGATCAGTGCTTGGTTGGTGATGCATCCCTTGTTAGCTGTACATATTAGTGGATTGTTGTTTTCATGCAAAATATACCACATTCTTGTTGCCCCTGAGATTTCCCTTTTCTCCCTTTTATATGGGTGTTTTCTTTTGTATTTCTTCTCTTTTCAAGAGACAACAGGTATCATTCTTTTACAGCCATAGAAATAACACTCCAGCAAATGATTTGATTTGTGTAATAGCTTGCAGATTATAAAAAAATTATACAGCAAGTAATACTGATTTTTCTGTTGTAGTTGTCGCTTTCTGTCCTACTCTTTGCTGGCTGACTTGTTAACAAAGTGTTCCCTGACCTTTAAATGGGTTTTATTGGAGCTTCTGGGTGTTTTATTATTAGCTTCACAGATTTCTCTTTGAATTCCTGAGTCACTGTGAAGTTAACTGACAGTAACAATGTTTATACTGCAGTTTTTTTTCCTTGGTTGTTGTTGATTTTGTACTAGTGCATCAGTGTTTCATCAGAAGTTTGTGATAGTTCTGATAGGCTGTTCTTGAATGTGCAGTACTCTTGCTTCTTTTAGTTTCTCGATGTCTTCTAATTCCAGCAATGATGTGGACATGTCTTTGAGGATTTCATATGTGCTATTTTTATGAAGGGATGCCTCTCATGATGAGTGTTAGATAAGCATTTAAAGACAAACAAAATCTGGATTGACAAGGATTCGAGGAGCGTACTCCCAAGAAATAACCAATTTCTCGTGAGAAATACTGAAAAAAACATCTAAAGTTTAAAACTCTGACTTTATCGCGATATTTACAAAATTTCACGAGAAATACAATTTTCTTTTTTTATCGCTTAAATATCGCAAGATTTGACCGATATTTTAAAACAATCGCAAGAAATACCCAATATTATTGATTTTGATGAATTTATAAATTGATAATTGTTATTGTTTTTAAATATTTTTAATAGTTTTTTAATCACTGCTGAAATTTAGTCGTGAGATACCCGAAAAAACTCCAAATGTTAAAATCTCCCAAGAAAAATTCTGACCGATAAAAAACCTAAGAACGAGATTTGTAACACTGCAGGAGTGTACATATGATACCTATACCCGTACATGTTCTTGGTAACTATGCATAGTAGCATCGAATGGAGGCAAATTTGACTATTATTACTTTTCAGTGTGCTCAACTTAGTTATGTCTTGTATCTTAGCTTGTCTTCCAATGCAAAGAAATTCCAAAATTGATGGCACTGCATTTGATAGACTCAAGTGCTGAAGGTTTGTTTCACAAGTTCCACCCTCATTTTAATCAGTTTCATCCGCTCACCTTTTTCCTGGTAAGCCTAATCCTGGGTGATGCAAAAAGAAGCTATAGTTGCATCACATGCTATCTATATTGTTAGGCTAGTAGAAGCTCCCCTTGGTGATGCAAAAAGAAGCTATTGTCTTGTTAATGCTTCGCAATTTGGCAAAGATTGAATTAATTGAGGCTCTATCACGAGGCCTTGCCTACTCTATATTCTCCTAACTTGAGTCACTTGGCTGGCCAAGCATATTATATGGCTGGCTGCAGATTCATGGTATGGAGAATCTTCCCTGGTCGTTTCTTAGCTAAGAGTTTACCTCCTGTATTTGATTTTTTGAGGAAACTAGATGCTGACATGTGTCCTGAAAGTAATACCTTTCATGACATTGAAACAAAATTTAGTTACAGGGAGAAGATATCTGTTGATTTTAGATGTTGTGGAACAATGGCTGCCACCCTTTGTTGAAAGCCAAAAATGGAGGAGCTGATGAGTATGCTGCTAAGAGGATATCCTTTCGAGAAATCCGGCCAAAACGCCAGGTAGAAGAGGGTAACCCAGTCTCCAAATGCGTTGGTCAGACTGAATTGATGACGAATGGTGAACTTAGGAGGGGGGAAAGACAAGGGAATGATGATGAGGAGAGAAGGAGAAGGACGATAGAATTGAGGTTGCTAATCTCATATGATGTGCTTGTTGGTTGTTCCTTCTCATTGTGTTGCTTTTCACATGCCCATTTTATAGTAAAAGAAGAGAACCAAAACCGTTAGGATCATTTGAAACCCTTGCACGATGGAGGGTTCCTCAACCTCGTACCTTCGGAACTGAGGGTATTTAGCCGATAAAACAAAACTCATTTATTTTGGTTCTCTTTTCCATATTTTTTAGCTTAATGAAGGGAAAATAATAATATATGTTGAATGAATTGGTTGCTTTTTACAGGTAAAAAACCAACACACGACTTCATGTCGCTTTACAGTCATCTTTCCAACGCCAAGATCTAAGGCCTTTAGGTATAATCATCGTCGCCCCATTTCCTATTTTCTTGTATAATTTTCGTTTCATGATCTTATGGATATTAGTATTCTGGAGAGATGACTTTCTAGTTTAGACTTTAGAAGATGATGATACTGTACTTTTTTTTGAATGATGAATGATGATATTCTTTTGTTAAAATGGTTGAATGGTGAATGATGATATTTTGAAGGCAATATAATTGAAATTCTTCGTTGAATGATAATTGATAATTTTAAATGATTGTTAGTAGCTGGTATCATTTTTCCTATTTATTTATAATTATTAATTATTTTTAATGTTCTCGTACTTTTGTCCTATGAAACCTGTACTTCCCAAACCGATTATTGTTGTGTTATACCCGTCTTGGTAACTATGGTGTACAATGGGGCTGCAGCTGATTGCACATGCACTCAACATGGCACACACCTTAGATGTTCTCTAAGAGGGGGAAAATGAAATTTTGTTCTTATGATTGAATATGCATAATGCATGTTGATGTTTTTGTTTTCTGTTGTTAGGCACTAGCATTTCCACTGGTCTGCATAAATCATAATGCCTTTGTGATTACCTAGTTGATGCAATTAGTTTCAAAATCTAAGGGTGGTTTGGAATTAATGTCCTGGTTATTACTTTAATTCGCTTTAACAAAAAATAAGAAGATGAACCATAGACGTTGTTTTCCTTTTTTGAATGGTAGAAGGAAAAGGTATATGGCCAAGTTGGTATTAATTTGGCATGGAAATCTATGGGATAGAGAAAGGGGTGAAAGACACAACATTCAGACTTCTCTTCTAAGAGATCGAATCACAGCCTATCACAATTGAACTCGGGGAGAGTTCAATCGCACCCATAGGTCAACACGTGTCCCACACTGTGATGCTCCGAACCCGCGTCTAGGGAATCAAGTTCTGAGACGCGCGTCCGTTTGTCAAATCACGCAAGCGGAAGACTTTACCCGTGAAAATGCGGGAAATTTAAACATTTATCAGATGCTTCCAAAAAGCAAATAACACCTGTCATCACAATAGCCATCATACAAACCATATACCTGTATTATTTACATCAAGTCTGTTTTACAAAAGTAGGTGCCTCTATCATGCTGGGTACAGTTTGTGCAAGCTTCCAAAATGTCTAATTGGACTTTTCACTTACTGGTCAGCAGCTCCGAGATCTCCTGACATAAAAAGTCAGTGAGCTATAAAGCCCAATAAAACCACAGTCCTTCTAAATTATTTTCCACATAATAACAAGCATCAAGTTACAGTAAAATAGAACAGTATATAATAAACTGTGACCCAAGGTCACTTAGGGTTACGTCACCCTAACTGAGGTTCCTAACCTCACATTACTTTCCAATTATGGGGGTTCAGTTATGAATGTATTCATATTACCAAGTTATCATTTCAATCATCAATTATGTTTCATTTCGAGTCCTGAGACTCTATTAACTAGTTACAGCCCACAAATGTTCAGTTTAAAGTCTCTAAATCATAACCATACATAGAGCCATTTAGACTCACACACACTGTTCCGGCTTTCACCCGAACATGACCAAACCTTAGGTATACCAACCCCAACTCATCTGGAATCTGACGATTCCATACCGAACTCTGAGTACACCAATTCAGACAAATACACCAACCCTGAGTATACCGACTCAGACCACTTCGTATCTGAAGCTTACACACACAACATGGGCATTCGCCCAATGAGGACATACTTTTCCATTTAACTGACTGGCAACATCTACCGTGTATTCGCCGCCATCGCCCTGGGCATCAGTCAAGAAGGAACCCCGACCAACTTGCCTACCGTCATCTTCTGGCTAGTCTATGGAGGAACCCCGACATCTTTACCAATGCCGACATCTCCTGACGTTTCACCAAGAAGGGACCCTGATAGACACAGTGTCGACATTTTCTGACTCACCCAGAGAGGAACCTTGGACTATACACTATCTGATGTTCAGCCACTTTAAACTCCCTAGGACTCCGACATCCACGGAGGAACCACGGGCCATGCAGGACACCGCCATTCCTGACCTACTCCAAGAGGCACCAGGGACGACCTAGACAAACAGACCGACATCTCCCGACAATCAGTCACGGAGGAACCCCGGGTCTTACTGGACACCGTCTCTCTTGACCTAGTCAAAGAGGAACCAAGGATTATACTAAACCCTGGTTAGATTTTCTAATCACAGGTTAACCCTAATTAACCCAAGCCTCGCTTGATTAACTGAAATAACTTGGGCCTCGCGCTCATGAACTAAATCCGATAACACACCGTCCCGTTAGGGAACATTTCCAGGCTAATGGATGTGTCCATAGCCTTGTACGACTTGCAAAACAATTTTTTGTCACCCTAGAGTGATGATGCAATTTACCCGGGACCCGATCTGGGCTCCCCGAAGATTCACAAAAAATCACAATATCACATAGGGGTCTCTGACCCTTTTTCCAACCACGCCATTCATATAGTGAGTCTAGATCTGGGGTTTTGACACCCGAGACCGAGGGCTACACCCCTCTACTCATTTTTCACGTACATCCAACCCTTTCACACATCACATAGGGGTCTCCGACCCTTTTTTATTCACGCCAACAGACATGCATATACTTCACAGAAAAGAATATAGCAAAATAAGCAGAAAAAGAGAAGAAAAGAAAGGGGTTTTACTTGGTTCATGCTTTTCGAGGTAGCTAGTGCACAAAGGGGCATCCCCAACACATCCGGGAGGGCGATCAACCCCAAGATAAAGCTCCTCTCTCTCTCTAACTTTCACTTTCTCTCTTTACCTTTTTCTTTCTCTCTACACGCAAATCGAGGCACCGGGGAAGAAATCAGACACCACCAATGCGTCAGGAACGTCGAAAAATGCTAAGGGGACCTCCCTTTTCCTTTCTCTCTCTTCCTTTCTCTCTCCTCTTTCTCTCTCTTCCTTTCTCTCTCCTCACTTTCTCTCTCTAAAAAGGTTCGGGCGGCCTTCTGTGCTCTGCATAAATTGTGAGAGAATGAAGGGTTTTAACCCTCTTTATATAAGCAATGGGATGGGATCATGTGCAAAAGCACATGACCAATAAGGTGTAGAGAGTTGATCGGTTAACTCGTTTGACCGGTTGACTGTTTGACCAATTTCTGAATTTCTTTGCATTTACGGCATCCGAAACCCTACTACATAAAGTCCGATTTTGACGAAACTTTAGAAGACCGAACTTGGGATAGTTCGACATCTGCTGTAAAAATTTCGAGGAAAAATATTGAGTTTTGACAACTGCACTTTAGTCTGAAAGAAAATTACAAAACCCACTAATTTTCTGACTTCGGACATAAAACACACTGTCGCTTCTTCATATGAGATAATTAACTGCTGAAACGACAGACGGTCGTCCTCACAACCGATCGGCTCGTTGTGGTACCAGGCGCACGAATTTCTATTAGAATCCCCAACAATTATGGAATTCCACTAAATTCTGGAAAAATCTGGAATTTCCTGGTTTTCTCGATTTTCTTACATTTAAAACTCCCGCGGTCTCGCGAATCGGTACGCGATGAAACTGGAACGATAGGTGAACGTCCAAATAGTTGACCCGCACATTGTGCACAATTTTCGAGAAAAAACATTGAAGTTTTACCAGTACAATCCAATCTGGAACAAAACCCACTTTTTTCCAATTTAACAAATAATTAACTAATTAACCTCCATTAAGGACCCATAAACGCCTAATTTTATTATATTAACATTCCAGGTCGTTACACACACAATATTCAGCTTACTGGGTGCTTACAATAATTTCGAGTCTTAAAGGTACATAAGACTCGAAATATCACTTAGTTGCCTGAAATCTTATTTTCCGGCCTAAGAAGGATGGAGGATTGAATCTTAGGTCGCTAGCTCAAGTGAACAAAACTTTGTTAGAGAAATGGGTTTGGAGATTTGGAGAGGAGAGGGATAGCCTGTGGCAGTCTATGATAGTCGCTTAATACGGAGCATCTTTGTATTGGGTTCCGAGGGAGGTCAAGGGCCCTCATGGGCAGGGGACCTAGAAGGGGATTATGACGCATACCAATTTGGTGGTGCCCCATTTTAGGTTTCGGGCTGAGTGTGGGTAAGATATTAGGTTCTATAATGATGTGTGGTTTGACACTTCAAAGCTTAAGGACGATTTTGGCAATCTTTTTATGTTAGCTGCAGATTAAGACGCATTAGTGCAGGAATCTTACGAGAGTAGTGTTGCAGGGGTAGTTTGGTGTTCTAGAATACGTCAGGACCTGAACGATTGAGAAATTAGCGATTTGACTCACCTTTTGAGTCACATTCATGGTTTAAAAAAAAGTCGAAACCGTTACATAAAGCCCGTTACGTAAAGGTTTCGGTGACCTCCGATACCCGATACTGTACCTTTACCTGTTTATCCCGAAACAAAACCGTAACGCCCGAAACTGTTATGTAATGGGCATTACGCCCGATACGTTGTAGGACTGGGTTCCGAAAATTCCTAAAGTCATTCTAAAACCTCATCTTTGCTTCCTCTCTTCTTCTCTACCTATTCTTAGTACCTTTTTTTTTTTCCTAAAATCATTTTTTTTTTGTTAATTAACAACTTGATTTAGAGTTTAATTCATAGATTTGAAGGAATCTAAGGCATGTTCTTTATTTCAAGTATGTTTCAACCCTCAACCCATCTAATTTCCTTATTTTTAAATTTTGAGCTTCATATTGGCTTTTAATGTATCTTATTACTCATTTATTATATGTTTTTTTTTATTTATTGGAATTTTTTGGATTTTTTTAAGCAAAAAAAAAAGTAAAGGCCGAAACCGTTACGTAAAGGTTTCGGCTGTGTCCGTTACGGTGTCCGAAACCGTTTTTTTAAACTTTGGTCGCATTAGTTCGCCCGCCTCTTGTCCTGAGATTAGGGATTGCAGTTTTTGGTCTAGAAGCAACCATGGGTGGTTCTTAGTAAGATTATTGTTACAATCATTGCACCCTGGTACTGATGGATCATTTCCTCATAGGATTGTGTGGAACTTGGGTATCCTCTCCAAAGTATTTTTTTTCTTATGGATTGCAATTTTGAAAAAAATTATAACATGTGATCATCTACAAAGAAGAGTTTGGAGTATGGCAAACCATTGTTTTATGTGCTTCCAGACTGCTGAGTCAGTGGACCATCTATTTTTGCATTGTCCTTTGGTGTTGGATATATGGGGGTTCTATCTCCCCAGATTGGGTGTGGCCTGGGTCTCTCCCTCTTTCTTTCACAACTTATTATCTTGCTGGGTTGTAGCAAGTGAGGAAGGTGTTAGAGAGAAGATTTGGGCGGTGTTTCCCGGTGCTATTTTTTGGTCCATACGGAAAGAGCGCAATCTCCGAGTGTTTGAGAACACTCCCTCAACTGTACACAGGATTTGTGAGTGCATTCGTTTGGTAGTCATGGAGTGGGCCAGCCTTTGTTGTGATATGTAGGAGCTGAGGGAGTGGCTGTATTGATTTGCTTATTCTCATCTAGGTCTTAGGCTCACCCTTTGGGTGTGGAGTTTTGTTGGTTGTATATTCAGTGGCGGGGTTTTTGAGCTCGTAAACCCTCCTCTTTTTCTAGTCCTTGTACCGTTCTTTTCTCTTTTTTCAATATAATTCCTTGTGTTATCGATAAAAAAAAGTACATAAATGGTTATGCTCCACAATAATCACCCCTGGCAAGATTATGGAGTCAATGGTTATTTCCATAGTTGGTTATTACATAATCGCTTATGATGAGTCAAACCAAATGCTATTATTGAGACATAATCCGGACATAAGCAGTCTCAAATAAGCGCTTATGATAATCCGAATCCAAGGAGCCCACAGTTAAAGAAAGATGGTAAATTAACTTGGTATGAACATTCTATTGTAGAAATAGCTGTAAATTTTCCGTACATGAAATTTGTGCTATTAAAGGTGTTTGTTTCTCTTGGGTCTGGGAGAAGTAGGAGTCCTAGAGCAGTAAGTGCCCCTTGGGTAGAACTTTCGTGCTCCTAAGAACAATATATGAAGGAAGTATGCATGAGAGAAGAACCCCCAAAATGTCTAGATATATTACTTCGGATGAATCTTGTGAACAAGTAGGAACACATTATCAAAAAATGTGATTGGAATCTGTCTGTGGAAGTTGTGCTTTGTTATTTGAAATGGTATGGAGATCAGGCGACGCCTCCAATATCTTCTAGAATGATTATCTCCTATATATTACTTCCTAGACCAGTTCCTTTGGTGTATAGAGTGATTTTCTACTTCATCTAGACTGTGAAAAGAGTTTTTTTAGTGTTATTTCTCAGGATTTCTTCGGCTAGGAAAATCATTTGGAGATTTTTAGTTCCTCTTATTTTTCTTGGGGTTGTATGGGCATCTTTATCATTGTTATAATCATCGTCTAGGGCCATATATGCTGTTAATGTCAATTACCTCCAAATCCTTTCTCACAACCCCAGTCATTCCTTTACGGCCTTCCCATGTCCTCTTTCTTACTACTGCTATCAATGGCATACGCCAAACCATCTCAAACATGTCCTTTATTTTATCGCCTGTCTGAGTTATTCCTATGTTCAGAGGATGCACTCAAATTTATTTTGCCTTTCCTCGTTTTGGCACTCATCTATCTCAACATCCTCACCTTTGGTTACACTCATTCTATATATTTGTTGTTTGATTGCTCAACATTTGTAAAGCGTAACTGGTCTTATTACAATCTAATATATTTTCTCTTATAAGTACTTTTTTATGAAGTTTTCTTTGAAGTCCGATTGGTATGCATGGGTCACATCAATCTTAAAGTATATCTTCACTTCAGCCACTGCTCCTGATATTTTTGGGAAAAAGCTCTTCAATTTCCATCCTACTGGATAAGAGAACCAAGATAACATAGAAAGTTAGAAACTCATGCTCTAAATATTAGAGACCTTAGATATATTTTGTGCGCTCTTTTACAAAATTAAGATTCATTTTCTTGCAAAAGTTTTAATTTCTCAAAAAGAGAGGAAACTTTTTACCATTCATCGGAAAGTTGAAAGATTCTGTTAAGAAATGCTGTTATTATTAGGTTGCAACTGTTATTGCTTCGTGATTATCTATCGAAGTTGAAACATAGATCTGTTATTCATGGCTGATTTGGTTTCAAGGTGTCTGGGATGTTTGGTGCAGTTTGGTTTAAGGTATTTGGGATGTCTGATGCAGGTTGGTTGAAGGAGTCTCACGATTAGCAAAACACTTCTCAGCAAGTTCTCGACAGTTGGGTCCTATACGAATGCTTTTGTGCTGCATTTTACTTGTTAGTTGCTGCTTCTCTTTATTCTAGTGCTACCAGATGGGTTCTAGGTCAACAAGAGACAACTGTAAACTTGGCCCCACCTTCAAAAATGAGCCTGTTGCTCTTAAATGATGGAGATGGTTTCATGCATCAGAAATTATTTTCGCAATTCACTTGCGGGGTGTCCTTGTTTTTCCACTTCCTTATTGCATCTGGCATTTTGCCCGTAAGACCCCAACGACCAGTATGCCAGCCTCTGTTTCGCCCAATATTCGGCCTCATCTTGTACATTAACTGCTCTGATCAGTTTGTGTGTCATGCCAATCATTATCCAATATACCTTGCTGGGTATTATGCTTGCACGTTTTTGTTCCTCTGTAATGCAATAGTTAGAATCACATCTCTGTAACCCATCTCATTAGGACCATAGTGGAGTACACATACAGCCTCTCCTGGCCTTTCTTAGAAGAGGGAGGAGTTGATTTTCTATATAATGTACAGGTTCAGGGAGTAATTGTTTCTTTGGGTTAAAGGGAAGTAGTGGAAGAATATTTGATGAATGTCACACGCATTGCTGAAGTAGTTTATGCTCCAAATACCCAACAGAGCATCATTATCTTGCCTTAAAAAATAAAAAAGATCAAAGATATGGAAGGAATATTTTTTTCTCCACCCAAAAAAGAAAGGATCATTTATTGCAAGAAGAAAGAAAATGTTTTTTTTTTTTCTTTTTTAAAAATAGAAATGCCCCCATGTTATCGGACATTAAGGAATTCCTCCCTCTGTTTTCTGATGTTAGGAATTAGACCCCCTCGTTTCCTGTTACTTTGGTCATACACTCATACTTTATTGAAATCTTTTTT
Organism: Tetracentron sinense; assembly: GCA_015143295.1. Taxonomy (NCBI): domain Eukaryota; kingdom Viridiplantae; phylum Streptophyta; class Magnoliopsida; order Trochodendrales; family Trochodendraceae; genus Tetracentron; species Tetracentron sinense. The sequence continues at coordinate 32,131,922 of CM026568.1, read as the reverse complement.
TAGGACTAATATAACCCCTCTTATGAAGGCGAGGGTGTACTGAAGAGGGTATGTTAGGAGTATTAAGATCTGATGCTCCTTATGCATTTTCCTTGGTACAGTGATCTCAACTCCAAATTATGATCGCTCAATTTGTTGAAATATCTATTTGATCAAATTTTGTAGAGCATAACTAAGAATTTGTTGAAATATCTATTTGATCATAATGAGCAACGCAATGTCTGGCCGTCCACTCTCCCCTATTTTTGTAGAAGACAAAATAGTATTGGCATTTTTTTGTGGGATCAGTTACTCTTATTTTGTCTTTTTCTTAAAAAATTTGAAAAATTCCAGGAGAGTGGACAAACGGAAATTGGAGGTAGCATTGCTCTGGATAGAATCAATGAGCCACCCATTTCGCAATGAAGCTTGTATCACATTCCATATAAGGAATATGATTAATATTTTGAGCCATTCTTTGTATTAGTCTATGATTTTCTAAAACATTGAATAAAAGAGTGATTAATTCAGTAGCCACAATCTCTTTTTCTTCTTTTTTTGCTAAGAAGATACATTTACTCACTAAGGAGGAACAAAAAAATGACTGAGGGCCTCTAGCCACAAGAATTTTCCTACACCACCAAGGTGACAAACCTTTGGGAAAGAAATCATGGTCATTATAAAAGCTTAAGCTAATTCGAGCTAGTTTGTAAGCAAAAACATTAGAAGCCCGACATGAGTAAAGTTACTAGGGAATAGGAAACATGGGATTCGAAGAAGCCCTAGCTTGATGTATGTCAAAATTGTCTCAGTTTCTGTTGGCCCTGATGCTCCTTGAAATACAGTATCCCAAAAAGTGGATAACATAGGCAAAATAGTGAATGATAAAAAGACATGGCCTTGTTATCAAGTAAAGAATCAGCAAAAGAGGGGGGCGCCTCTTGCGTGAGTGGTAAGGGTGTGACCTTTAGTGGAGGAAGGTCTTGTGATCCAATCCCTCCTCCTGCGGGTACGAGTTGCAAGAGCTCCACTACCCAAGCTAATTTTTGACCGAACTAACCTATTGATGGAGTTAAATGATATCTGCGAAAAAAAAAAGAGTACGACTCAAGATTGTAGAAGGGTTAATCCTTCCGAGTTTGTCTAAGAGTACTGTCAAATATACTCCCTAATCCTAACTGTTTATCAATTATTAAAGGTCAGGATTTCAATTGACTTATTATGTCTTTTCTAATGTCACATCAATTCTAATTCTAACCGTTTAATAACTAAGATATACATAGGATTTGAGAGTAGATTTGGAAGAACGCATTGGGAGTTTCCCTAGACTAATTCAATCCTAAAAGCTAAAGAAAAAGGAATGAGAAAAGCAATTGAAGAGTAGATGCCGTGCCATATAAAATAGGGCCATGGATTGTTTCTGGCGAAGCCATAAAATAGACGCACACGAGACATTCGTGGTACCCTTTTTATGGCTTGCATCCAAAAGTTGTGAACAATCTTTAATTATTTAATGGCCTTGGATTGTCTCTGGCGGAGCCAGAAAGGGCTTGTCTCGAGTTCCATAGAATAGGTGACAAGTGGTGGAGAAGTCAAAATCATGGGCAATTTTGGCTTCTCCACCCATAATAAGACATGTGGCGATAAGTATGTGAGAATAAGGGGGAGATATATCAAATGGGGAGAAGTCAAAAATATGGAGAGAAAATGAATGATTTCTCCCCATTTTATGCCAGCTGTCGCACAATGTATGGAACCCGGAGATCCCTGTCTGGCTTCGCCAGAGACAATCCGAGGCCTTATTTAATGTAGTTCAATCCATAGGTAGGACCACCAATCGAGCGGGTCTGGATCAGTGAAGGCTGGGCAATGCGTTTGGTTGGGTGAGATGGAGGTGGGACCATTGCCAGCACAGTAGAAGGTGGTGACCGGTAACCATCTATTCTATTAGATGGCTTAGATTTGGTTGGAGCTAAGAGTTAGACAGTTGATTTTTAATCTCACGGTGTCAAGCAAGCATTAAGTAGAGTCCATCATTTAAAATTGTGGCGGTCAAAAAAGCCTACGTAGAAGGCTACCCGGCCTTGCTTGCCCTCCAAAGCCCTTTGAAGCTCTGCCCGCTGGGCAGGGTTCAAAATCCGGAAGCCCTGCTTCTACAGGGTTGAATCAGGACTCACCTCGGCCCTGCCCTTTAAAGCCCTGCCCTTCTCTTTAGTTGCTACACGGTAGCCAAGGTCTATAAACCATAAAAGTATATATATATATTTATGAAATTACTCATTTATCATTTCAAACCGTTTAATAGTAGGGTTAAATGAGTAATTTCACATAATAATCGTTATAAAATTCTTCAAGACCTCGACTCTCGTTACAAACCCTAATCCTAATCTCGTATGCAAAATCGTCTCCTCACCTCCTCCTGCTTAAAGGGTTTTGATATATAAATTTTGTTCTATATAGTTTTACTTTGTTTTATTCTATCATGTATGCTTGTCATTGATAAGGATAAAAAAATTAACTTTGTCATTGCTCTTTTTGTTGTAATATCGGTCCTAAGTCGGATAAAAGAGGAGGGTATTCATTTCTATGTCAGGTTGACAGTGGGTGTAGAAAAAAAATTCTACTCTTTCTTCCGGCCCTTTGGCCCTGCCCTGACCCTTGAAGGCAGGACTATGGCCCAATTAATCCTGGTCCTTTAATCCCGCCCTTGAAGGGCTAGGGCTGAACTAGGTGTCACACCCCAAATTTTGTAGTAGTAGGCTTGTATATATACTAGTTGGGTATCTAGTATATTTCTAGGGAAAATTATGTAGAAGCTTCCTAGAAAGGAGGTGAGAAGCTTCCTAGAGAGTTATTCTAGAATAATCCTATAAAGGAGGTGATAGAAGTTCTAAAAAATTCCTCAAGAAGAGGTGAGAGAAAGTTCTAGAGTTGGGAGGATTCTAGAAGTTTAGAATCATCCCTTGAGTCCTATAAAAGGGGAAGACCCCCTTCATTTGTAAAGCATCCAATCGGTCCAAGTGTAAACCTTCTTGAGTAATAAGAGTATGAGTATTCTTCCATAGAGTATTCCTACTTCTCTCCTACTAGCTTCAGGGTAAGGCTGACTCGTATAAGACGGACTCTAGCATGAGTGTCGCTCGGTTAAGGTTGGAGAAATAACTAAGGTCGTGACAAGTGGTATCAGAGCGGGTTACGAGAGGGTCGTAACATGTGGGATTGAGGAGACCACAATAATAGGGATTGTGGTGGAACAACTTGGGGACATGGAAGACAAAGTTATGGTTTTCAACCTAGGAGCGAACAAACGAAGGTGGAGCGAGTTCAGGAATGCACAAGGTGACATGGGGAGATGACTTGTCGGAGGTGCGCTAGTCGTGGCAAGCAAGGGGGATCGTGCGAGGAAGCTGGGTTCGTACATGACGGGACTCGAGAGGGGAATCGAGCAACCCGAAGAGGAGATGTCGAGCACTAGGAGTGCGATACTCACCAGCTAATGATCATAGGAGGAAACCATCAAGGAATGGATGGAGAAACGACAAGCTGAGATGGAGCTTGTTGCGGAGAGAATACGAGAATGTATTAAGAACTAGGGTTCGAACACTGTGGGGAGCAAGAAGGGAATCGAGCAACCCGATGAGGAGATGCCGAACACTACGAATACGTTTTTCACCTAGACCGCCAAAGAGTGGATAAACAGGTGGAGACAGAAACGAAACTCCTGGTATTTCATCTACGATGGGACGCATAAGGTTAGGGATTGCGAAGTTTGCAAGGCCCACCTAGCAAATTTGAAGAACGGAGAATAGTCAAATGAAGACTCGGATGAAGAGGATGATGAAGGTAATGAGGAGCTGAGCACGGGATCAGTGTAGCTCCTCAACCCATTGGAGGAGGTGGATACGACCAAGCTCGAGGGTGAAGGGCTTAGGATCGTAGAAGAGCACCTCAATGTGGATGTCTTGCGTGCACGGGAAGACACAGAGGCTAAACACGACTTTGTCTCAGGGGAAGAGATAAATGGAGCTGAGGTGAAGACAGCCAAGGGATCGGGAATGATCGAGGCTGTCAAGATGGAAGCCAAACACATTCATGATGTAGTCCAGGGAGCGTGGCTGCACAGCGGAGCATGGATGGGGGAGGCGAAGTTGTCGGTAGTCGGGTTGAATGACTACCAACTCAATTCAGAGATAAAACTATTGGGCAAGGTGGAAGCGGCACCAAAGCCCCGTGTTAACTCTTTGAGGAAAGAGTCATCATACATGGTCCCATTGGTGCGAGGGTCCAAGATATGTCCAAAGTAGTTCGTGACTATGCATTCTGCAAAAGGACAGAAATGGAAGACCTTAAAGTGGAGGAAGCGATGGAAACGAAGAAGGTAGCACAGAAATAAGTCGTGACGAGGGCGTCGCGAAATTAGATGAAGGAGATTGTTACATCCCAAATTTTGTCGTAATAGGCTTGTATATATACTAGTTGGGTATCTAGTATATTTCTAGAGAAAATTATGTAGAAGCTTCCTAGAAAGGAGGTGAGAAGCTTTCTAGAGAGTTATTCAAGAATAATCCTATATAGGAGGTGATAGGAGTTCTAGAGAATTCTTCAAGAGGAGGTGGGAGAAGGTTTTAGAGTTAGGGGATTCTAGAAGTCTAGAATCATCCATTGAGTCCTATAAAAGGGGAAGACCTCCTTCATTTGTAAAGCATCCAATCCAAGGTATCAAATCCATCCAAGTGTAAACCTTATTGAATAATAAGAGTGTGAGTATTTTTCCATAGAGTGTTCCGATTTCTCTCCTACTAACTTCAGGGTAAGGCTGATTCGTTTAAGACGTACTATAACACAAGTGTCGCACGATCAAGATTGGAAAAATAACTAAGACTGTGACATAGGACTAAGCCTTAGGCATACTCTTATAAGGAAGGTTAGCCCACTCTTATAAGGAAGGTTAGGGCGGGCTTTGGCTTGTCTCTGGCGAAGCCAGAAACCCCTCTCGGGTTCCATACATTGTGCGACAGTTGGCCAAAAAATGGGGAGAAGTCGTTTCATTTTCTTCCCATTTTTTTTGACTTCTCCCCATATGATATCTCTCCCTTTTATTCTCACACACTTATCGCCACATGTCTTATTAAGGGTGGAGAAGTCAAAATCGTGGGCCCCATGATTTTGACTTCTCCACCACTTATCACCTATTCTATGGAACCCCGAGATAAGCCCTTTCTGGCTTCGCCAGTGACAAGCCCAGGCCGTTAGGGCTAGGATTGGCCCTGCCCAGCTCTTTGACAAGCCTATTTAAAACATGTGCGGACATGACGTTGGTGCCATTGGATATTCAATCCAATGCTCCGCCTCACCTCTCGGTAGTAGGTAATGTATTCGGAAGAGTTTTTAATCATTTTCCTTTGTTGGATTAATCAGCAGGAAATGGCATCAATAGATACTCTTCAAAATCCAACCAGAAAAAAGGAAGAAAATGGCATCTGTGAGTCGTCCACATACCTAACAACCACATATGTCATCAATAGATGGATACAAAAGAGAGAGAGAGATCCCATTCTGCGACACCTACAACAAAACACACCCCCCAAAAAAGTAAGCTGTTGATTGTACTGTGCTGGCGAAACCTGTAAAAATCTCAAGTCAGAACAATTTAAGAGAGAGAGAGAGAGAGATTAGGCCGAAAAGAAAGAAAGGATAGATGGAAGAGTTGGTCTGCGACGAACTTCTCCAAGAAATCTTTCAACGCCTCCCGCCGGCCACTTCCTCCGCCGTGTCCCTCGTGTGCAAGCGCTGGCTCTTCCTCCAACGCACCTCCAAGACTATCCTTTCCCTCCGATTACCCCCTCATCATCCCTTAATTCCCTCCCTATCCTCCCTACTCACGCGCTACCCGCGCGTCTCCACTCTCACCGTCGTCTCCGATGAAACCAATGCCCACCACTCTTCCTTGTTTTCCGATCGCCTTCTCTTCTCAGTCGCTTCCTCTTGTCTCAATCTCCGGCACCTCCGGTTCTCGGCCGGACCAGTCTCGCCCTCTGCTCTCATTTCCCTCTCCTTTTCCTGCAAACACATCTCTTCTCTCACTATCTCTTGTTTCAGCCCTCCCTCTTTCCGTTGGCTCCTCTCTTTTCCCTCTCTCACAGATCTCTCCGTCGTCTTTTGCGGCGGTAAATTCGGGGACGATGATGATCCAACCGGAGAATTCTACTCCGTCGAGGACGATGGAGTGGAATTGCCGCCGCAAGAGTTGCCGTTGGAGAGCCTGTGCTTGTCGGGAATTGGGGCAGGTGATCGAGGTTTGGGTTGGTTATGGAGGAGCTGTACTAAGCTCAGGAGGTTGCAGTTGCGGAGCTGTGAAGGTATCGGAGATGGGGGTTCGTTTTCTTCCTTTGTTAAGTGCTTGCCGGATCTCCGGGAATTGGAACTAAGGACTTGTAGAAGTATTGCAGATGGGGTTTTGCTGCAATTGGCTGAACAGTCTGGGTCTCTGAATTCTCTCCTGTTATATGATGGTGGAAGCCGGGAGGGTCTCCGCCGGTTTATAAACCGGTGCAGGTCTACTCTCCGGAGGCTTGACCTGCGCTTACCTTTGGACCTCGACAACAACCATCTCTCTGCTGTTGCAGAGAATTTCAGGGGTCTCATCAGCCTTAGGCTTCAAAGTTGCTGTCTTGTTACAGGTGAAGGCCTCAAGACTCTCGGGGCTTCCATGAGTACTAAGCTTGAAGAATTGGCCCTTATTAGTTGTGATGTGGTTGAAAGAGAACCAGGGTTGCTAACCACCTTGGGACAGAACCTGAGATTGCTACGGAAATTGGACTTGTCTTACAACGAGATGTTGGCGGATAAGGAGTTTGTTTCCATGTTTGTCTCCTGTAGTAATCTTGTGGATATCAAGTTGAGAGGGTGTAGAGGGCTCACCAATGGTGCTGTAATTTCCTTGTTGAAGAGCTGCAAGCTTCTGGAAAGTGTGGACATCAGTCGGTGTTGGGGGATTGGGGTTGAAGCTGTTGAGTTCCTTGTTCTGAATTCTCCAAGGTTGAGACAGGTTTGGGTTGAGGAAAGCAAGCTCTCGGATGTTGCAAAGGCATGGGCATCCCGGAAATATATTGATGTTGTTGGGTGATTGGTGATTGAAAGTGGAAGATCAGATGTGTATGTTATTTAAAGTTGCAAATTGAAACAGGTATACTTCCCTCTATTCTCTCTGGGGTTGAATGCAAATGCCCCTTGCTCTGTAAATAACCATGTTTATATAGGTGTATGTTATTCAAACATGTATCATGTCAGTCCGGCTTGAGTTTTCGTCCTCTGTGGAAGGTAAGGAAAAAGATATGTTCTTTCCTTTTCTTTCTCTGTTTCTATGTATTGATTCTTTGTTTAGTCATATGGAACTCTGCAACCACCACTAGTTCTCTTGAATTATATTGGTCCTCCGTAGCACATCTGAGTTGTGTGTATAAGAATTAGAGCTCTGCTCTACTGATTAAAGTTTTCTCTAATATTACTACTTTTAGAATTCATTAATGGAGTTGGATCGCACATTATTTGGGATTCATTTAAGAAGTATGGTTGCTCCATTGCTCTGAATATCATTCCTTATCTCAAAATCTAGTTCACTTTTTTTTTTTTTTTAGTTCATAATTGCAAATTGAACATCTAAATGATCTCATATATCTTTTTTCTTTTCTTTCGATAGTTGTAGAATTAATGAGGTCAGTGTTGGATTGTTCATCTTCCATTATATATATGAAGACAGAACAGTATACAACAAATGGTTGAAAATGAGTATGCATTCTAAATCATTATGTTTAATTGCTTCAGAATCTCTTAAGTTATCAGGTATTTGTTCAGTAAGGCTGTGGGGAATTTTTCCTACAATAGCTTTCTGAAGCTTTGGACTAAGATGCGAAGGAGAGTGTTCTCCATGATGTAAATCATTTATCGAGGGCTCTGCCTCTGTGCTTGACCCTGTTTCAAAAATGGAAACATCATCGAGAGCTCTAATTCATGAAGGATAATTCTAATGTGTAACTCTTCCGAACAGCTAGGTTTTCCTGTCGTGTAATGAGGGGCTTGTGGATGCCTATTCTTTTGCATACTGAAGGGAAATAGGCACTTCTTAGTTATACATTTGCGGAAAAATGACCAGGCAAGTGAAATTTTCCCCCTTTTGGTGGCCCAAGTGGGATAGTGTGGGGAGATTAGAAGAGGCATCTGGAGGAAGTCTGACAAGTCAGTTCTCAAGGGATTCATGGAAGCAGGTAGCAGATGTTGGTTATTGACACCTATGTAGGAAATGAAGCTAAAATAATATAGTACTTAGATTGTTGAAGACTGGAATTGCTACTAGAGGGTGATAAGGGAAAAATAATTTGAGATGGTTTGCTGGAAGTAGCTACAGAAGAAAGACGTCTTGAGGCAGAATGAAATAATCTTTAGTCATTCTGAGGATTGGAAAACCGTACAGGATTTTGTCATTTCATATTGTTTACGTCAAGATGCAAAGGTAGACCACCTTCTTGGTTGTGACCAAATGGTGGAGTTATTCAGGTTCTGGAATTACAAGTTGGAAGAATACTCAGAATATGAGCTTTTTAAAATTCCTTACTAAGAGTTTGGGACAGGATGCATTGCCTATTGACTTTGCGAGTAATAACAGTATAACACATTAGAAACTTCCTCTACCAACCATTGCTGGTATTCTGATCCGAGAATGTAGAGGTGAGAGAAATGTGCCAGTTTCTCTGAAGAGCAGACTGTTTTCAGTGATTCGATGAATGGCCTCCACCATCCATTGTCATCTTGAGTACATTTGATATTGCCAATTCTTGATAAATAATGTTGTGGTAATAACATTCTAGGTTGCCTTTCTAAAAAAATCTGAAAAAAATCCCAGATTTTTCTGCAAAATTGGTTAGGATGTCAATTGCCTGTAAAATATTCTTGAAAGTTTTGACTCTTATCTGCTATTCTGCTGCATCAACTACTTATTATCTTAACATGGTGATTGCTAGAGGTTATAGACATATGTTGCACGCATGATTTGTCCATCAGAATGAGCTGATATCATGATCTAGTGATCGGGGTGGATTCCTAGCCTGTTCGGGAAGTCAAGCTGTTGATAGGAGAAGATGTTTTAAAACAAAAATGAAAAATGAAAAAAAGATATTGAACCTAAGAACAGATTCTGAAGACATTTCCCCGGGGGTGTAGCCCAGAGGTTGGAAGACGAACCTTCAACCCCTGAGAGATCGAGTCTGGGTGAGCCCGTGTTTTCTGTGTCATAGGGGGAGTATCCCTCGGCGCACGTGGGGATTAGTCGGAATCTTGAGCTACGGACACCTCATTTTTATCTCAAAAAAATAGGAAAAAAAAAGTATCACATCAGAAAGCGAGTTGTTGCCTCCATAGTTGCCAAACCCCTTAATTACCCGAATAATACTTTTAGGGGAGGGAAGAGGGGGTTGTCGTTTAAAACGATATACTTTTATCATGTTACGTATTATACGTGTATCACCGTATAATACACTTTTAATACGCGAATTTTGTATTAATTGCGTACAATACACATATTTTTGCCATACTTTTACCCTATTAAACGGATATTCTGTAGCAAATGATTGTTGTTAGTTAATATCATGATATTTGTTTATAATTATTAATTATTTTTAAATTTTTTCGTACTTTTACCATATAATACCCATATTTCCAGAACGTATCATTGACATATTATATCCTTACCAGCACATGGTAACTATGGTTGCCTCTAGATATACTTGGATGCTCTGGTGGGTTGATCTGCTTAAGATGGAACTTGGTAAATGAAGTAGGACCAGGATGGATGGATTAATGGTCCAATGGATGATGAAACAGTCTAAGAGAGACTGAACCAAATAAAGTAGTTGGAATGGTTTGGCAGCAGATCAAGAATTTCAACTAGTTCGTAAGATTCTTTGTCTCACTTTATGCAATCTATAGGTCCTGGCACTGGGTAACGCTGAGTATGGTATGCGGAAATGCAAAAGTTGTCTGTCTATATCATTTCAATGGCAAAGGAATGTCCCAACCTGAATAGGTAATCTGCTGCTCAATTTGCTTCTCTATAACTATAAGCATGTTGGATTCGTATTCTGTTAAATCCACTTCTATCTAAGAAGTAACAACTACTCTAGTTATCTCAGATTTCCCCAGTTTCCATTACAGACAGTGAATTACTATCTCTGAGTCTACCTCGATACTGATGTCCAGAGCTCTGCTTTCTGTTGCTTGTTGGAGCCCTTCTGCAATCATGCTGTCTGTTCTTCCAACCGCAGCGCCTCATCCCATGATGGGCCTTCCCCACTAGTGATGAAGAATGCAGCCCCAATGGCTGCTTTGCCATCTCTTCTGGCCGAGCCATTGAAAACCATGTGTGTTTGCCACAACCCGTAAAATCGCTCTCCATTCTCTTCCATGTCGTGCAAAGATCAGTGTTAGCTCACTGAAAGTTTGGATACAAATGATACTGCTGTTCAACCTATTTCTGCAGTCTTTCTGAAAGAAATGGTTCACCTTGGGGTGGATCCAAATAATATTGCTGGGCTTTCTGTTTGTGAAGGAGGTCCCTAGTGGGCAACCCATATTTCTACAGTCTCACAAGAAATGGTTCACTTTGGGTTGGATCCACTTAAGAAGGTTAGCCTTAGGATTGGACAACTCACTTTGGTTCTCTTTTCTTAGCCAGAGGGCCATTTTATTTGTAAATCTCCATTGGAGCTTGGCTCCCAACACATCGGGTCTTCTACCTCCTCATCTGATATTGGGATAAATTGGATCTCTTCAATCCCCTCGGGTGGGAGATAATTTGTCACTTGGTCTAACTGCCGCTCTCTCTTGACCAGTTATGAACACAAAGAATCCTTGTACAAGTAACTTTGCAAGCATCGAAAACCCTTTGAGAGAATTTGGGAGTAGCTTCAATAGGTGATAAAATAAAGAAGAGTCGGTTGGGATGGTTCAGATAAAAAGAAATGAATTGGTGTAAGTTGAAAGTTTTAAAAGAGGGATTTAGAAAATGATTTTATTGATAGCATGGATGATTTACAAGAACCCAAAGAGGGTTTTTAATAGATAATTTAATATTCCTATTATGGAAGGAATTCTCAATCAAATATTAGCTAATCTAATCAATTCAAATTATTTTGTGATGAGATATGGTGTATCTTATCACACTTTATTATCCTACTCTATTCTCTATCAAGGGATACAAAAATGACATTAATGAAGACAATAAGAAAATATTTGTTAACCAAAGGTATTGTTTTTAATAGAATGGAATGAAAGAACAAGTTTTGTGTTGCAGATCCCAAATGATAAGGATAAGATATAAATGATGACCATGAAATAACTATAACTAAAGGGATGAATGAGTTGGGTCGGTTGACCTGAATTTGCATTGCTTAAATTGGGTTTGGATAAGCCAAGCAAAATTGAATGTGGGGTTTATCACATTCAATTCTACAATCCATTGTCCGGATCATGTGCCCGTTTGAAGCAAACCAATTCTCGTAGCCCAATTTTGAGCTCGACCGGAGACTATGGAATCTGGTGACTCTCCACCCCTAAAGTAACTAGAACTCAGAAGTTTGACACCCATTTGATTGGGGGATAAAGCATGTACAGGGGAGGGGGGAAATAGAAAGGCATTTTTCCTTTTAGGTCCTTTCTTCTGTTGAGATTTGTAAAGCTTGGCACTTTGGACTGTATCATTCATTGTAGTTAGGAAATTTGAGTTACTTTATCAAGGTTTTCAATCAGATTAATTCTTACCATCGTGAGATTTCAAGTCTCATCATTTTTTATTTTTTTTTATGAGATTTGAAATCATATATTTTGTTGAATGGCACAGGATTCTCTCGAGTTGAACTCGAGAGAACTCTCCGGTTTGAACCCCTAGAGGTCACCACGTGTCTCCTTTGACACTTCTTAACAATGGGTAAGGTTCACCCACCCCTAGGGTTCACCCACCCATCCTTGGTTTTTTTTTTTTTATATATTAATTATTATTTTTTAAATTAAAAAAACTTTTTTTAGAGTTTCTTTAATATTAAAAAAAGTTTTGTAATCTTAAAAAAAGAATTAATTTTTTTTTTGGTAAGAATTAATATTTTTTTAAAAAAACCAAGGATGGATGGGTGAACCTTACTCATGCTTAAGGGGTGTCAAAGGAGACACGTGGCGACCTCTAGGGGTTCAAACCGGAGAGATTCTCTCGAGTTCAACTCGAGAGGATCCCGAGCCTTGTTGAATTTGAAGTCTCACACGAATTGCAACCCAAGAAATGAAAGCATGATGCATTTAGTTCTCAAAAGAAAATGCAAGTTGTTATCAAAACTAGCAAAGTGTGGATTTTATAAGTCTCTGCGGACCCTTATAAACGAAATACAGGAAACACTAATTCAACTAGGTCACTAACCATACTACTGTGGACTTCTTTGGAACTCTGGACTGCAACTCCTTGGAGACATGAATTACTTTATTATTGGCATTGGAAGCACATCACATTATGGCAGGTAACGTGCCACAGTTTAATGAATCCTCTACTTATTTGCTGGGATGGTTAAAGCTCCTAAGACTAGGTTAGAGAAAAATAAAAAAATAGAAAGAACGACTTGATGACTACTACCAACCGCTATTTGTACCTTTGATCCATGCCCTCACAACAGTCGTGACTATATTGTTTTTGCTTAATTTTGCATGGTCAGTGGTCACTCAAATTGTAGCTCAAAAGCTCCATTTATTGGTGATTATGATCATCTGATTAGAGTGGTTTTGAGGTAATGGCTCCATCAAGATTCCTTCAATTGAAGAGAATTTGCCTAGGAATTTTGGTCCATTAATTTTACTTGGGCCAAGCCCATGCCCAAGCCCAAGCTGCTAAGATAGCTTAGAAGCTGATTTGATGCGTGGACCGAGCTTGGACATTATCCAAGATGCTCAATAAACTTGTGGCTACACGTCCGACCTTCTAAATTCATAGGTTGAACAAAGCACCAAGAATTGAAGGCACTCACTGGCAGGGTGATCTCCATGGTCCATAGATGCACATCAAGAACCAAATTAAAAGGAGAAAAATATAGAAACCGACCGATAAGATCTCCATGAAAGGCAAGATCAAATCTCTTTATTGCGTAGAAGAGAGAAATCAAAATCTCCTAGTTCTTTATTTGAAAAAAATGGAAAATAAACAAGAAAAATCTGACATTTCTCATTAATTCATTAAGGGCCCGTTCTTTTGCGGAGACTTCTAATATCTGGCCCTTTGCAAGTATTGTCATTGGAAATTATATATGCATTTTCTTTTGAGAATTAGATGTATTGGATTACAATTCCCGCAAACTTCAAATGCAGCAAAATAAATGATTTTAAATCTCATAATGATAAGAATTAGTCCTGTTTTTTTTTTGTTGGGAGTATCATTTACCTATGGTTAGATCAATGGTTAGTGGTTAGCATGTGGAGTGGAGCTCTTGCAACTCGTCACAGGGGGATTGGATCCCCAAATTGTGAGTTTTTGGCTCGAATTTGCAGGTTTTGCTGAAGGGGGATTGATCGCCCAAAAGGGGGATCGATCGCCCAATGGCAGTTTGGATATTTATGGAGAGGGGGATCGATCGCCTAAAAGGGAGATCGATTTCCCAAGTGGAGGATCGATCGCCCAAGCACTAATTTTGTTATGGGAAAGTTCCAATTCCAGTTTTAGAGAGTTTCATGTTTTGGGAAACTCCTATTTTGATAGGGATTCGTTTTTCTCTTTGTTTGGGGTCTCTTTTGGGCTATAAAAGAGAGGTTTGAGGTTAGAGTTTGAAAGCTAAAAAGAAGAAATCAAGTAAGATTGTCAAAGCTAGGGTTTGGGTTGAGAGAACAAGAAGATTTTGTGAGAGAGAGCATTGTGGGTTTTCCTTGGGGTTTGATCTTCATTGTTGGTTCTTCTCTTTTGTATTCTTTTCTTGAATTAGTGATGATATTTGGTGTGTTGTGACCATAGACGTAGGCATTTAGGCCGAACCACGTAAATCTTGTTTTGTGGTGTGTTTTCTTTTTTACTATATTTATTTTTCCATTGTCGTTGATTCTATCCTAAGGGGTTTCTGCATAACAAACTGATATAAGAGCTATTGGTTTAGAATGACGACAAAAATTTCGAGTTCCAAATTCGAAGTAGAGAAATTCGATGGAAGTAAAAACTTTGGGTTATGACAATTAAAGATTCGTGACTTGTTGATCTAACAAGGCTTGCACAAAACTTTGAAAGGGAATGATAAGAGGCCTGGAAATCTGAAGGAAGAAGATTGGAAGGATTTCGATTTGAAGGCAATGAGTGTGATTCGTCTATGATTAGCTGATGAAGTACTATACAACATCTTTGAAGAGAAGACCACTTCAGGATTTTGGTTGAAGTTAGAGAGCCTCTACATGACGAAATCACTTACTAACCGGTTATACTTGAAGCAAAAGTTGTTTACACTCAAGATGATAGAAGGTACGAAAATTTCCGATCATCTTAGTGAATTTAATAAGATAATTGCTGAGTTAACAAACATTAGTGTGAAACTTGATGAAGAAGACAAAGCCCTACTTCTTATTACTTCCCTACCTCCTTCACTTAAGCACCTTTACACTACGTTGCTCTACTCAAAGGAAGATATCAATTTAGAGGATGTTATTGCTGCACTTCTCTCTGATGAGTTGAAAAAGAGTGCGCTAAATAATGAAAGCCATGAACAGGCTTTACTAGGAGAAGGGAGGAGAAAGGGTAACAGATCTAGAAAATGGTCCAAATCATACAAGAATACTGAATACTATTACTGTCATAAGAAAGGGCATATGGCTAGATATTATCAAGTAAAGAAAAGTGAGGAGGAAAGAAAATCCTCTAGTACAGCCAATGTGGCTAATGAAGATTCTAAGGATCCGGACAATGATCCCATGGTTATTTCAGTTACTACAAAGAATGGTTTGTCAAAGGATAAGTGGATTCTTGATTTTGGTTGTTCCCATCATGTATGTTCAAATAGGGACTGGTTTGCTACCTACAACAAGGTTAAAGGTAGCACTATCTTAATGGGTAATAATACATCTTATAAGATTCCTGGGATAGGGACAATCAAAATAAGATTACACAATGGTGTAGTGAGGACATTGACGGGAGTGAGGCATGTTCCAGATTTGAAGAAAAATCTGATTTCTTTGAGCGCTTTGGACTCCCGGGGGTACAGATTCTATGCACAAGGTGGAGTACTAAAAGTTCGAAATGAAGTCTCAATTGTAATGACAGGTAGAAGAAGTAGGAACTTGTATGCGTTGTAAGGAAACACAATTTTTGGTGGAGCATCTAAGACAAAGAAATCTCTTGTTGTTCCTAATTCTAACTCGGTAAAGGAGGCACGAGTTTTGGCAAACAATGAGAGTTTGCAGTTGAATATGAAGATAACTAAATATATGACATTCAGTTTTGATGATGATTTGTAGGTGGAGTCGGGGACTCCACATCTTTCGCAATAGGGTGAAAGAATTTGGGTAGAGAAATCTAAAAAGTTGTTTAGACTTACTTCAAGTTTGGCGAGGTGGAGCCTTGCATTCAGTTTGGTTTATATTGGTGAGTGAGATGATACATCAAAGGGTGTTCGCGGGATTCTCGTCAAGATGGAGATTTGTGAGTTTTTGGCTCGAATTTGCAGGTTTTGCTGAAGGGGAATCAATCGCCCAATGGCAGTTTGGATATTTCTGCAGAGGGGGATCGATCGCCCAAGTAGGGAATCGATCACCCAAGCGCTTTTTTTTTCCGGGAAAGTTCTAATTCCAGTTTTAGAGAGTTTCATGTTTTGGGAAACTCTTATTTTGATAGGGATCCATTTTTCTCTTTGTTTGGGGTCTCTTTTGGGATATAAAAGAGAGGCTTGAGGTTAGGATTTGAAAGATAAAAAGAAGAAATCAAGTAAGATTGTCAAAGCTAGGGTTTGGGTTAAGAGAACAAGAAGATTTTGTGAGAGAAAGCATTGTAGGCTTTCCTTGGGGTTTGGTCTTCGTTGTGGGTTCTTCTCTTTTGTATTCTTCTCTTAAATTAGTAAAAATATTTGGTGTGTGACCGTGGACATAAGCATTTAGGTCGAACCACGTAAATCTTGTTTTGTGGTGTATTTTCTTTTTTGCTATATTCATTTTTCTATTGTCATTGATTCTATCCTAAGGGTTTCCACATAGCACAAACCTCCCTCAATAAATAGGTCATACTCCACCACTAGTGCACAAGAGGCGGGTGTAAGAATTTATCTTGTTAGAAACTTTGATAAAACAAGTGATTAAAGATAAACAAAACAAAAAGCTAAAAATTACCAATCCTTTCCGGGATGGATGGGCAGTAACAGCTTTATTCATTGCCAAAAGAAACTATCGTTTCTTTTGTCGATAACATTCGTACATACATAATTGCTACAAATTGAGATTTTCAGCGTTAATCCGTGTCGGAGTGTATTATTATGGTCATCTATATTGTCAAATCTCGGGTCATGTGGGGGCAATTTGTGTCACTTAAAAAATGTTAGTTAGGGGTTAAATGGTGTCAAATCATGGATATTTAGATCATGAAGACACGAGACTCCCATTAGAGTTTATCAACTAGATGTGTGTGATTCGACATGGCTGTTTTTCTTCCTAAGGCACTCTTATTGTTACTTTTGACTTAGTGCAAGGAGATTATGTGCATGGAGAAAACTTACAAGAAACCTTGGAATCTTGAAATCTACACTTAAAAGTAGGGGTTCATTATCTCAAATTCAAGTAAAGCTGGAATGGCAACGACTTGTTTAGTCAAGTTAAAGTTAGAACACTAACCCAGTGCGAAAGGCAAACCCTAACTCAACAAAATAATAAATGAAAGAAAATATTAAACCCCTAACCCGTTTAAATATAGAGCAATAATCCTCTCCTTGGGCGAGGAGCGGCCTATTGCTCCTTGCCCTATAAAGTCCCTTTTAACTGCTCTTGAACTATGGTTAACAAAATTTTAATACCCAAGTTAAATTTTTTTTTTCTAAAACCAAGTTTAGATGCTTTAACCCTAAGGGATAGTGAATCTTAATCACAGTTAAAAAGAATTAAAAAGGGACACGTGATGAGAAAAGGTGGGGATGAAGACGCCTTCCTTCACTCCACCAACGAGGAGGTGATTATTTTCTTTAAATAAAGGGGGATTTGTAAATACCTCCCTATCATTTATGCTATTTGTAAATTCTCCTTTTTTGTGATTTCTTATTCTCCTTTTTTTTTTTTTTTTCCATTGAAGTCCACATGGACCTATGGGCTACACAATGAGTGGTAGCCTCCTCCCCCTCCCACAAACCCCACAATCTTGATGTAGGTGGGATTCGATCCCAAGTCTTTGGTACGACACCGAAAGGCTTTACCAACTAAACTACTTGACACATGCCTTATTCTCCCTTATTGACTTTCAACCATTTTGCAAATTCACCCTCCGGTTAGATTTCATTTATAACTAGCTAATTAACAGCTGTTAAAGTTATTAAATAAATATAATTTTAGCAATTTTTTAAATGTAAAGAGATTTGTAAAAACCTCCATATCTTTTCATATTTATAAATACTCATTCTCTTTTGTGATTTTGCGTTCTCTCCTCATTGATTTTCAAATCTTTTGCAAATCCGCCCTCAGGTTATATTTCTATCCATAACCAATGGTTGTTAAAATTGTTATCTAGCTATAGTGGAGATATTATTATGTTAAAACATTGCTTTATCGGATAGGATGTTCTGATGATAAAATGATTGAAAAGAGTTTTATGTATCTTAGAACGTCGGAATCTAGCTATAACCATGATATTGTTAGGTTAAAACGTTGCCGTATCGAATAACAGTGTTGGCATTCTGAATTTAGTGTAGATATATGAAAAAAAAATTAAAGGAAGATATTTGAATTGAAAAGAATCCTGAAAATATATAGTGGCTACTTGGAAAGGTATAGCATATTTGAACAACATTCTTTTTAAAAAAAATTATAATGAGAGAAACAAATAATTCTCTTAAGAGCATTCCTCAATCCAAGTGTAGTGAGATCAGAGAAATAACCCCTTTGAAACGTGAGTGAAGTAGAGAGAGACTCACCACCACTGAGAGGCATGTCACTCTTTTCTTGTATTGAGTAGGTCAGAAAGTGACAAAAGAGAAACAAAATTGATTTACTTTACAAAGTGATGTAAAAAGAACAATTTAGTATTCTAATTTATATAACCCATTAACTAGGATTAAGTTTTTTTAGCCAACTTAACAGTAGAGTTCTATTTACAAAACATTTAAAAGTCAACATTGGATGATAAAAATCACAAAAGGCTCGGATTTTTGGAAGTACTTGATAAGATAGGGGTTCTTTCCTAACAAAAATAAAAAAATTAAAATTAAAATATTTAAATTGATCAATTGATTACATCAAGAGGCATGCTAGCCCTACTCTCGGTCAAACTCTACTCTCAGCCTCCACCAACCACCTATCCATTATCAAATCAGTTATGGTAGTTAAAGCACTATCTCTCATCAAGAATGAACACGTGGTTGGTGAAGACTAAGAGTATAGTTTGACTGAGAGTAGGGCTAGCATTCCTCTTACATCAAAGAGCCTCATCTAACTCAACCCATTAGTAAGCGGCCTGTCGGCCCAGGTCGAGATTGCCAACCCTAAAATTTAAGTAATGCAATAATGTAATGAGATATCCTCACTAAATTAAATGGGCCAAAAGGCAAAGAATATTCCTTTCTGTCTATGGAGACAAGCAAGTATTTTAAAGCCAGGCTAAGGACCTAATTATTTGGGTGGAAGGATGAAAGGAAGAAATGTGTTTGAAAGCTTTACTCTCACTATCATTTTGTGATCATGGTCTCTTGAAAAGGAAGCTTTATTGTTGGTTGATTGAGACTCCGTGACTAAGACCATGTCGCTTATTGAAAAAGAAAAAAAAAAAAAAAGCCCAGTAGCTTACCTTGCTTACTGGGCTGCGAACATTTATTATTTTCTAGTATAGAAATCTCTGAAGTAAATACATGTAACCATCACCATGAATATGACATCCATAGAATCTACAAAGTATGCAAGTCAAGTAGGCCTTTTTCTGTACATGCAGTATATGAACACACATTAAGCGTGCATATGAAGATCATATGGTTAATCTGATTTTACAGTTATGGTGGTTGAAGTAGAAATGTGCCTATAGTCAAGGGCAGAGCTAGGATTGTCTTGCTGGGGAAAAACAATGGGGGCCTTGAGAAAAAAAATTTGAGGGCCAAGTTCATGGGTCATCTCGTGTCTATTTGTGTCAATTTGTATATATATATATATTTGTTCAGTTTTTTTTTTTTTTGGGGGGGGGGGGGGGGGTTAGATCCCCCCATCCCCTGGCTTCACCCCTTCCAGGTTACGCCCTTATTAATAGTATTGAATAAATATGAACATGAGCTCCTGATGAATAGTCAACCGGAGCAACCCAAAAATTACCTTGGGAATGGGGTATTTATGAAAAAAATTTACTTTTTAAAAAAAAAACTAGCCTTCTTTAAGTTCATAATTACCAAACTATCACTTCTTAGGGCAAATTTTAGGCTACTCTGGTTGACTATTCAACTGGAGCTCCTGATGATAGTTAATCTCTTAATAGTATTTTTTTTTTTTTTTCATAATTTTAGGGGGGGCTTCAGCCTCTGGCCCCCATGTGGCTCCGCCCTGGCCTATAGTTTCTGTTCAACATATAATGATAAAATTAAAAGAATTTTTTTATAAGATAAGAATAAACTTGCTTATATTGAGCCACCAATAACTATCAAATACGAAAACGAGAAAATTTGTGAGTAGCTTCTATTGATAAAATAAGAGAATTTGAGGGCGTACACCTAAGGCTAATGACGATTACTAACAATAAAACGAGAAAAAGATAAGAGTTGATTTTCTTGTAATTGTTTGGTTGCAAGAAAAGTATTGAGAAAATGGATTTTGTGTTTTTGAAGTCATCGGAAAGATTTTCTAGCAATGAGAGAGAGAATTGCTTAAGCTTGATCGATTTTAGATTGTACTCTAAATACGAATGGATTTAGGTCATATGTAGGTTGGGCATTGGAGATTTGAGAGAGTTGTCGAAGAAACGTCAATGTGGGTTAAGACTTAAATAAGTTGAAGTCTGCCATAAGAACGTTTTTATATTTTTTGCAAGAAAGGAATTCTTGTATTTTTGAAAAGACAAATTTTGATGGATTTTATCATAAAATAAATATTATTGAGAAATAGTTTCTCAAGAAATGACTATTTTTTAACACATAAAGCACAAAAAATAATACCATTAGTGCTTGCTCTAGTGGTATGGTGTGCCCTCTCTTATGAGATAAGTCATCGGCAATGTCTTGGTAGAGTGTCATTTCTTACCACTAATGCCTAATCAATGATTGATACTAACAATAGGTAAATGATAATGTCAAAAAAAATAAAATCGGAATAAGGTAATTTTGATGATACAATATCCAAACAATAAATGTGACCCTTCTAAGGGTGTATTCGAGCCAAGCTGAGCCGAGCTTGGCCAAGTTCGAGCTTGGCGTGAACTTATTTGAGTCTGGCTTGAGCTTGATTCGAGTTCAAATGTTTAGGCTTGAGCTTGACTTGCAATAAGTTTGCCCGAGCTCAGGCTCCATTCGATATCAAATTTTATTTAAGTCAAGCTGAGCTCGCACTGGCTCAAGCTTGATTCACAAGATTTCTATTTTTAATTTTACATAATTTTAATAAAAATGTTTGTTAATAAATTATAATACTAAAAACTCTGGAAAACTAATGCATTCATATACGAAAATAAGATTGTAATCCTTCGATCTAAAGAGTTGAGAGTTAGATCATTCCTGTTTTTAATTTTTTAACTTTTATTTTTATTATATCTTAAACCTATTTATTATAAATTAAAAATTATCATAACCTTTGATAAAGAAAGTTAATAATATTATTTTATATTACTATAAATAACATTATATATATATATAATATTTTGAATCAAGCCGAATCAAACAAGGTTTAACTTGAGATTGGCTTGTTTAACATTTGAGTTCAAAAGAAAAGCTTAATTTGATTCATTTGAGCCTAAAATGTCAGCTTGAACTTGGCTCAAATGAGCCGAGCTGAGCTGAATAGAGCTGAGGAGCTAACTTGGCTTGAGTACAGCCTTAGGCCCATCAATTGAACGGTTTTGTGGACAAGGTGGCGGGCCATTCTTCTGATGGATAGTAATAGGGTGCTCCCTCTGGTACTTTTGAAATTAATACATTTGGTGTGTTTGGGTAGGAGGCTGTCTGTTACGTGTTTTAGTGTTTGCCTCTCAAAATATCGTCTAACGGCACCAGCACATCTACTATCTACGTTTATAAAATCTCGCACAAGGTTCTTCACAACGGAAGTAGAATAGGAAAGAAAAGAAGAGCATCTTCCAACTATACCGGAACAATCTAATGCTAGTCCCACATGCACTGATCCACACTTCCAAACTCTCTGTCTCGCACTAATAACAAGCGCTCTGGATCAACCAAAAAAAAAAAAAATTGCTATTGGACCTCTCAGCAGGTTTGAGGGAGTGAGCGTTTCTAGATTTTAGTTTTTACTAGGAAATGACACTTAAATTATTTTATTATAAAGTTAGGGTTAGAAAATATAATAGTAAAAATTAAAATTTCTTAGCCAAGGTAAAGAGGCCTTATACATATACAATATTTTTTTTGGCAATATTATTTGTTGGGCTAAGCGTCTTTGCTTTCATTCTCATTTTTTTTTCCATTCTCATTTTTTGTGTATTGTTGCATTTTTATAATACTATTGATTATTTGATGGGAAAGTTTAGTAATTCACCTGCCACCCACAGCTCAGATGGTAAGGTGTCTCTCTTTCTCATAAGGTGGTCTGAGATTAAGTCTTGAGGAGGGAGAATATCCTTTGGTGACATGATAAACAAGAGTCCACTCAGCATTACTAACCTAGCTACTATCCAACGAACCTTATATAAATGATGCATCAGAGATCATTATACATGGGTAATTCATTATGTGGTTACATTATAAGGTAGCTAGAGAGATGTTTGTAACTCTCATAATTATTTTTTGTTGATGGGAATGTATATTGATCGGTTAGGGGAAAGAATATTGAAGATGATCTTTCTTCCTCCCAAGATAAGAGTGCATGTTGAGTGACTTTTTTGCAGTTTTTCTCTTAGATGTTCTTTGTATACATGCAATGAGTGAGTACTCCCAAATATACTTTCTAATCCTAACAGTTTATAACTAATCACTAAGGTCAGGATTTGAGTTGGCTTATTTTATTTTTTCTAACGCTAAATCAGCTCTAATGTTAATTGTTTAATAATTGAGATAAACTATTAAGATTTGAGAGTATATTTGTGAGTATCCCTAGACCAATTCATATGCAATATGCATTGCTTTAAATTCTATCTTTGGACACTATATTGAATTCTAGTTTCCTGCCTATGGAAAATCAAGTTGCTATGTTTCTCCATTTGGAATCACATGCGAATGATAACAAAAAAAAAATCAATTTTTTAACCGTGATTAGAAAAAAATATTAAAATGTTTTTAATAAAAACTAAAGATAGGTGGGTGAACCCTAGGGGTGGGTGAATCTTAACCACAATTAAGAGGTGTCAAAAGGAACATGTGACAACCTCAGCAACGTAACCGGAGGAGTCTGATTATAACACTATCATGCGATTAAGTCCAAAATTTTTCAAAATTACCCCTCGAATCATTTTGGGAAAAATACAATTACACCCCTTGAGGTTTGAAAAAAATTCACATAGACCCCACTCAGTTTTCAGAAAATACATTAGGCACTCTTACTTTACAAATCCAACAGACTTGAAATATAATTGTGAACCTGAACTGAAATTTTATCATAAAAATTGCACACTCTTATCGTATCAATTAAGGAAAAAAGATAAGTGAAAGTTATATCTGAAAGGATAAACTTGGAGCCCTAAAACTATATATAGGAAATGTCTATTTATGAGATCATAACCACCATTCAAAGAAATTCTATTAAAAGATTATCTTAGAATTTGGTTCATCCCACACTTTCTGCACATGTTAGATCCTGACTCCTTGCATGGACTCTATCAATTCTTGCATACCACACTTAGATTACTGGTAGGATGATCATCCTACCAGAGAATTACAGGAAATGAGAAACAAAACAACTCTTGAACGAGATCAAACGATAACAAAACTAATGACAAAAAACAATTCAGAAGCTATTATAATTAAAGTCTTACAATTCACAAAAAAAAATTCAAAAGCTATCATAGTTAAAGCCTTACGATTCACAAAAAGCAATTCAAAAGCAGAGCAAAGTATATTATTAAGACCATAAATCCTTCCAACAAATTGAACCCAAAAATCATATTTATAAGACAATAAATCCACCATTAAAGGCTAAACTCAGTAGGTATGTTGCTTTGTGAACCCTGTTTGTTGTGAACAGAACTTTGTGTCTTCTCAATTGCTTTTTTCCTCCTACTAGCACTCCTTCCAGCACCAGACCTACCACTGCTACTCCTTCCACCACTAAACCTGCTACTGTCACATCTGTCATTCCCTAACCTTCCATCCCTCCCTCCACTTCCAACCAGTGCTTCTTGACATGTGCGCTTATTATGACCATATTACATACATCTTTGACACCTCATTAAATCTGACCCCCTACTGCTTCTAGGGGTAGACTGATCATCTGCTTCTCTCCTCTTATTCTTATTAGGCCTACCAGGTCTTCAATGTAGAGATAGAGGATTAATTGACTCAAGGTCTAATGCAGACCATATGGACTCGTTTGGTATAGGATTAATGAGGTTGTGAGTAAGTCTTCAAATACACTTCCTTTGTGAAATAGGCATCCAAAAGCTCTTTAAGATCCAATCTCTTGTAACAGAGTGATGTCATTGCATGCTTGCATGGTATCCTAGTGATCTGCCAAGCTCCACAGATGCATTACCTTTTGTTAATATCTCCCACATACCCCACAGTACCCCCCTCCCCCCACAACACTTCATAACAAAGATCACACTGCATAATATTGACTTCTGCAAAGTCATGGAAACTCTTACTTTGCATTTCAAGTCTGTTGAATTTGGAAAGTAAGGTTGCCTAATGTATTTTCTGAAAGCTGAGGAGTTCTATGTGTATTTTCGTCAAACCTCATAGTGTGTAAATGCATATTCTCCAAAATGATTCGAGGGATAATTTTAAAAGTTTTTGGACTTAATTGCATGACATTAGCATATCTAATCAGTTGACTAACAGTCAACTTACGAAATGGTTGCAAGTGTTATTAGTTTGAAAAGTAAGGATGCCTAATGTGTTTTTTGAAAACTAAGAGGTCTATGTATGTGTCATTTTCTTCAAACCTCAAGGGTGTAAATATATTTTCCCCTAAAACATTTTTGACGGCAATTCAAGTAGATGAATGAAGTTCGTGCACAACAGTTGAGTAATATTGAGTTAACTAATTAGTAATTCTATTATACACAACAATGTATTTGCAAATTAAATTAAACGTAACAGCTGATATGTTTATTTTCCTTTGAAATATACGGTGCTGCACTCGAATATGTCAGGCACGTCATCGTGACGTATAACCAGAAAACATACGTGGCACAATTTAGAGGAGAAGAGACGGATTAGTAAACGGTCGTTATCATTTGCAGAGTTCTCTTCTCAAATAAGTTGGTACGTGAGGCCGTTAGTCAACGACAAAAGCGATACCCCTTAAACGACACAAATACTCCTTAGGGCCCCACATTGCTAATATTTCAAGGGAATATATATTGCTAAATTTGTAAGGACAATCCGGGTTAGGGGTAGGATACAACGATGCATTTTATTATACTAAGCCGCCTATTATATTTTCACTCTGTTTCTCTCGGCACAAGGTGCGTATTATACCAAGCCGGCGTAGGATAGAACAATGATTATTATTATAGTAATTAAATCAACTTATTTTATAGCCGTCGATATAATGTTTTCTTTCACAACCAGATAGGTTATGTTTCACGTGTGATCCATAATCTTCTTGAACAAAATACGTCTTCCCTTCAATGACCAAAGTACCCTCACATTTATCACATTTTAGTCACATACAAAAACAACGTGCTTCACGAGCAATGCTTATTTGCAATTTGTTATCAGGGGCAGAATCACATGGAGCCAGGGAGCTTCCTGAAATTTTGAAAAAAAAATTATATAATATTAATAGGGGTGTTGCTTAAGAGAGGAAGATAGGGCTCTAGTCCCTCTAAAATTTCTTATAAAAAAATATATTCATTACAAACGGACAACAAATAGAAGCGATGGCCAAGTTTCCAATGAACTTGGTTCCTCAAAAAAAAATAGGGACTTCACCCCCCGAACCCCCATTGTTTACCCCCAGCCTACAAGAGAATCCTGGCACCACGCCTTTTTGTTATGATGTTTGATTGATCATCGATGCATCATCCAAGAGGTGCCCCACTCCACTGATCGAACGCATTGGCATCATGGGGTAAGGGTCCATTGAGAATGATAAGCCTCAACTCCATGATATGTATTCTTTGAATGGAACAATTCTAATCATCCGTTTGAAATACTTCTTATATGAAGTAATGGTGGAGGTTGGTGTTGAAATACACCATGCCATCATTCTCAACAAAAACATAAGCTAAAACAGAAAATGATGGGGAACGATTATTGTAGTAGTTGGTCGTATCACGTACGTGGAACCGATTTGGTGCATCGCGCTGGCTTCGTATTGCCCAAGGCACTGCAGTTATATCTCCAACCCCTATCCTGTCTGTCACATTAACGGTTATCATCCCTCCAATCATTCAAACATTTCCTATCATGTATTTACAGATTTATGTATAGGCGGTGATTAGGTCACGGCAGGGACGTTAGCTACATCACTTCGTGCGCTACTTGTGCCACCTGGAGGACTAAAAAGAACTACCTCCCGGGTTTGCTCCATTTGGTAGTGTATTCAACTCGTACTCTTCAACTTTCTTTGGTGTCGGTAGGGAAAATTATGAACGGTGCTAAAAGGACTAGTCCTTGGCTCGAAAGGTTTGGGACACCCTTCATTGCCCGAGAAAAAAAAAGAGCATTATCTTATAACTGAACCATGTGGGCTGATGCGTATCAAAAGAATTTCGTTAGCCCAGAATAGCTCTAAGGTACCATACCAAAAACAAAAAAAAAAGCTCTAAGGTACCTTATCATAATGCGTATATATCTAGGGCCTAACACACCAGGGCTTTGTCCCAGTGGTATTGTATCCTCTACTTTGGGGGAGGTATCGGGTTTCATTCCCGAGAGGGTGAGAGTTTTTATATACTCTCCACCTGCACACTAACTGATAGATACTAACACCTAATCGGCGTTGCGGCTTAAACGTGTATCTCGAACCATATATATATATATATATATATATAGGGCCCTAAACTTCATGACGTATCAGTGCCGGCCGATATTTAATAGATGTGAGATAGAGCTAGCACTGAACTAACAACTCTCTCAAGTACACGTTTATATAGCTATTCTCATTTGTTAATTGTTATAGTTGTAATTTTCTAGAGCTGCAGATACCTTAAAACCCAATTCATTCTTATACAAAAGCAGCACCAGATTTGCGTAAAACCCACTTGATTGCTTCACCTTCCAGGGTTCTTCTCTCTCCCTTCTACCCCTTGACTTGAATTCTAAGCTTGATTCTCTCTCATCCCTTTAAAAAACCAAAAACTATTCTCAATTTTCCACTCTGTTATCATAAATCAGATCTTAATTGATCCTTTCCCTCACAGCCCATCATGGTTGAGTTGTTTGGGCTCTAGCCCGGGCGGGTAATCGGAATTTTCATCAATCTCTGGATCACCATTGTCACAAATGGGGCGCCATTCGTGCTGTGTAAAGCAAAAGCTAAGGAAAGGTTTATGGTCCCCTGAAGAAGATGAGAAACTGTTCAACCACATCACCAGATTTGGAGTTGGTTGTTGGAGTTCTGTTCCTAAACAAGCAGGTAAGTCTGACACATCTTTTAGAAGTTTTGGCTAATTTGAAAACTAAAGAAAGTATAATGAATAATTCGATAATTTTATGTTACTGTCCTTGCAGGTCTGCAAAGGTGTGGAAAGAGTTGTAGACTGAGATGGATAAACTACTTAAGACCAGATCTTAAGAGAGGAATGTTCTCACAACAAGAAGAGGATCTAATAGTCAGTCTACATGAACTTTTGGGCAACAGGTATCTGATTTTTCTAAGAATGTGACTTGAATTTACAATCTTTGATGCTAAAATTGAAATGGGTATTCAAATCTCTTCATTTTTTGAGACGCAGATGGGCTCAAATTGCAGCACAACTACCAGGGAGAACAGACAATGAGATTAAAAACTTCTGGAATTCATGTCTGAAGAAGAAACTCAGGCAGCAAGGAATTGACCCGAGTAACCACAAGCCGTTGAGCCAATTCGGCGTAAAAGATGAGAAGAATTGTATTGAAGAAGCCTCCCTGCAACCGCCTCAGGTGAAAAGACCTCGAACCACATCAGGCTCAGTAGCACTTGGGCATACATTTGCGCCTAAGGATTCGATCTATTTCGATGTTGGACCCATTGAAGATTCAAGAGAACACTTTCTGTTGAAACCAGTCCCCGATCCTTTTTCGTTCTTCGAAATCCAAGCGGATATTGATTCAATTGGGACTAATTCGATCCTTCTAAGCCAATATCACCAAAGTTTCAGACCATCTGACCAGACCCATCTGGAGACGAACTCCAATTTCGGGTTTAATTCGTTGCCTAGTTTAACTTCCTATCATTGTAATGTGAGGGAGACAGAAATTTCGGAGAATTCCACATTCTTGAATGAAACAAAGGAAAGTTCTAGTAACAGCAGCATCATGAACAGTCGGGTGGAATCCCAGATGAACCATATGGCCGAAAATGCTGTTTTCTCGTGGGACCAGGAGACCAAGTTAGAATCAATGTTCCAGTTCCAGTTTAATGGGATTAAAAGTGAAGAAGTGAAGCTCAGTTCATGGAAAGAAGAGTTGCAACATACACACAGTTCAGACGATTTCAGTAGCTTTCCTTTAACGTCACTTTCGGAAGATCTAACTGGGACAAGTTTCGATATTTTCGAGCAGATTTAGACTCTCTTTCTCTCCGAACACACATAGATGTTGGCAGTACTGGGAGATCCTACTGAAAGGTTTTCAGCTGGCCCTTTTTTTTTTTTTTACATGTTTACTTGCAGAAGTGTTGAAATAATGGATTTTACGGTTGTATGAGTGAAAAATCAAAGTATGGGGAATAAATCCTTGGGCAATGCTAGCATCATTTTCTGTCAAACTCATTTTCTTTGTGGACTAAACATGTGTTATTGTCTTCCATTAAGAGATGAACACGTGTTTTCCCTAACACACTCTCCAGTCAAAAAGAAAGTAAAACTTAAAAGAAAGTAGTGCTAGCATTATCCTACCGGGTGCAAATCCTCTCCAGTGATAACTGGATGTGGCACATCCGGTTATCACCCCTAGAGGTCGCCACGTGTCTCCTTTGACACCCCTTAACCGTGGGTAAGGTTCACCCACCCCTAGGGTTCACCCACCTATTTTTGGTTTTTTTTTTAAATATTAATTCTATTTTTAAAATTAAAAAACTGTTTTTAAAGTTTTTTTAATATTAAAAACAATTTTTTAATTTTAAAAATAGAATTAATATTTTAAAAAAAAAAACAAAAATAGGTGGGTGAACCCTAGGGGTGGGTGAACCTTACCCATGGTTAAGGGTTGTCAAAGGAGACACTTGGCGACCTCTAGGGGTGATAACCGGATGTGCCACATCCGGTTATCACTGGAGATGATTTGGCACCTATCCTAAATCCTTTTATGCAGGTTTTGTCTGGAGTACCAGCCCAATCGCATCAACCGTCAGTTGCGATTGGTGCTAGCGCATTCTCTTGTTATTGTTAAGACTTAAGAGGGTTTCATGGAAAAAAAAAGGAGTGCTAAGTTCCACTTTCTCCTCGTGCAACCCTTCTAGGAAAAAAGAAAATTAAAGATGAGAGTACCAGAAAGTTGGTGCCAATCTTGTAAATAGGAAGAAAAAAATTATTGCAAAACCGATCTACCTCTCTCGATAATTATAAAACTGTCACCATCTATGGATTCAAATAGAAATGCTACCCTAAAAACAGTCTTCCCGAGACGTAAGGTTGTGACAACAAGTGTCAACCCATCTCCCTCTTATAGGGTAGCAATCCCATATGTTACACCTACACTATGTTCGCGGAAAAAAAATTAACAGTGTGTTTGGGCTAGCACTCCTCTAAATGTTTTTTTATTACTTCTAACGTACAGTTAGTGGTTAGTTCGGGGATTAGAACTCTTGAGGACTCATCACGAGGATTGGATCACCAGACATCTATCAATAGAGAAACCACACCGCACCTCATCACTCCTCTAAAATCAAAAGGGGAACTCCACTCAAATGCAGCTCCGCTTCATATTAAAACTCAAAATAAGAGAAAACATGTGACTGGTTTTTTTATAAGCTCTATTGCAAGTTCTTTGTCTTTTAGCGACGCCTTGTTTTGCCAATGATGGCCTAATGGACCAAACAAGGCCCAACCCTTGAGCCGAGTTTAGCCAAGCTTGGGTTGAACATGCTTGACCTTGCCTTGAACTTAGTTTGAACAAGCTTGATCTAGTTTAAGTTTTGTTTGAGCTCGAATTTGATTCAAGCTAAGCCAAGCTCGGTTTGGCTTAAACTTGATTCACATGATTATTTTTATTTTATTTTATAATTTTAATAAAAATATTTATTATTAAATTAACTACTAAAAAGTTAATACATTAATATATAAAATAATAAGATTTGAGGATAGTTAGTCTTTCAATCTAGAGAGTAGAGAGTTGGGTCAGGTTTCTACTTTAACTTTTAAAAAATTTGTTATTATTATCTCTTAAATTTATTTATTGTAAGTTGTAAGAAAATTAAAGTATTATTTTGTATTAATATAAATAACATTATCAAAATTAGATATATATATATATAATATTCCAAGAGTTAACCCTAACAATCCGAGTTTTGAGCCAAACCAAACAGGGTCTGGCTCAAGTTTGGCTTGTTTAAACATTGGAACTCAGATAAAGACTTATAATCATTTGAGCCTTATAGGGGCATATTTGTTCCCTCTCCAGTGAGTTAAGAAGAAAAATAAACTTGGCTGCAACCGTTTAAGAAACCTCAATTCTCAGTTTTGAGGGCTGATCTTTCTTTAAAGTAAGGTGTGAGGTGTTGATTTTTGGTTTAAGTAAGAAATGCCTAAAAATAAGGCTAGCAAGGCTCCATGAAAAATTATTTACAATATCACAATTTGTATCAACCTCAAAATTGTGGTGTCTTTTGTTTTTTTTGGGTACAATTATATATATATAAGTTTTTTTTTATTTTTTGGTACATCCTAGTTAGTGGGTTAGAAAAGTACAATTTTTTTGGTTAACTCAACACCACCACAAGGCGAAGCCGAAGGCAATTGGAAAGAAGGCGGCACACATTCACTCACGCACACACCACACACTCCCAACCCAGATAAGCTTCACTCAGATAAGTACAATTCAGATGGGGAAAGAAATGAAGTTATATAATGTTGACAGGTTATTAAAAATAGCAAAGCTAAAAGGGTGAAACATCATCTATTTCGTATGTAAATACAAAGGAAATACTCTAATTCTTAAGAATGCTAGCATACTCCCACTATCCTCACTCTCACCTTGTTGATATAATAAAACAAATGACTCTATATGAGCTCAATCTCACATTCTCTATTCTCATTCTTTTTAAATAATAACACAAATAACAAAGAGGAGTGCTACCCTATTCTCAAGTGTTTTCTATTCTCAACACCAACCACTTGTCCAATATCACTGTTAAAGTACACATTTTTTCAGTGATTATAATGCTTTAACATATATTGGACAGGTGGTTGATTCATATTGAGAGTAAAAAACACCCGAGAGTAGGGCTATCACTCTTCTAAAACAAATGACTTCGTGTAAAGTTTTTTTTTTTTGGTAAAAAGCATAAAGTCATTTGTTTTATTATGTAGAAATGTGATAATAAGGATTTTGAGAGGGCCTTGGATTGTATCTGGCGAAGCCAGAAAGGGCTCTCGGGCAACCATAGAATAAGGGACATGTGGCGTTAAAAATGGGAGAAGTGATTTCATTTTATCCCCATGATTTTGACTTCTCCCCACTTGATATCTCTTCCCTTTTATCTCAACATCTTATCGCCATGTGTCATGTAGTGTGTGGAGAAGTCAAAATCATGAGGCTCATGGTTTTGACTTCTCCACCACTTGTTCCCTATTCTATGGTTGCCCGAGACAGGCCCTTTCTGACTTCGCCAGAGACAATCCGAGGCCTTTGGGGAGTATGCTTAGCGGGATGGGATTTCATCTAGCCCTTGCCAGATAATTTTCGTCTAGCTCCGATCCCACCTGTGACCATTTTGACACCCCTTAATTATGGTTACACTTCACTAATCCTTAAGGTTCAACCATGTAACCTTTGTTTTTAGAAAAAATACTAAAAAAAATTTAACCCCATGAGTTAAATTTTTTAATCAAAGTTTAAAAGGCGTTTTGGTCTGGCAAGGGCCGGACCAAATCCGATCCCATGCTTAGCATTCCTCTTCCTACAATGCTCCCACATTGGACACATTGGACACATAGGATTCTTATATTCTGGTATAGAAAATAAAATCAAGAGTGATACTGTATCCAACAGAGGATGAGGAGGAAACTCATCATTTCTTATCCATTTAGATGCACTCTACTGTGTAAAACATTTGGCTAAATCGGGTGATCACAACCACCCGGTTTGGGGTGATCGAATGGTGGATCCAAGGGTGTGCAAATATCATGTTGACCCGTGAGAGCATGGGGTCGTTTGGTTCAAATTTTTTAGACGAATTAATCAGCTAAAATTAATTATGGCAATTTTATACTTTGAAAATTACGTTTGGTTTGCCCAATACAAAACAATTTTATTGAGATTAATTTCTTAAAAATCGAGAGGAGGAGAGGTGATATTGAAAGGGAAAATTAATTTTTTGTTGATAAAAACTACCTAATAAGAGACATCTGCTAAAGTTCTTGAATGACAACGGAACAAAATCTTATGATCATATGAATGTCATTCATAAAATTTAAATGACAACTGAACACGATAACATTTCAATACCCTCATCTTGATCATCATGATGACATAAAATTATCTCAAACATATGTGTGCAAGGGGTGCATAAATTAAAATGATCCCGAACATAAAATTATCCCAAACGATTTGTGCTTTGTATAAATTTAAAATTATTATTTATAATAGAGTCATTTTTCTACCCAAAATCCATTTTATCTAGAATTTGAACCAAGCAGAATTATTCAGGATAATACTTGTTCAGCCATTGATTTTTATACAATCAATTCACTATCACAATTGATTATGGGGTGTGATTGATCAATTGGGGGTGATCAGAACACGAAATTCTTTCATGTCACAACTTTGACTTATCGTCGCCGGATCTGATCTATTGTATACGTGATGGAAATGGGGACTAGTTGTATGACCATGCAACAATTAAAGGTCACATTGTTTGCCACTTTTCTACTTTATTTCAATCAATGAATCCTTCAGGTTTTTCTGAAGTCTTGGAGCACATCCCCGCCGGGCTTTCGTCGGATATGTTTTCTACGCTTCAACGTCCCTTCTCTAGGAGGAAATTTCATGTGCTCTGGTCTAAATTGGGCCTCTCAAAGCTCTGGGTCCTTATGTTTTCCAGTTCAATTTTTTCAATTAGAATGGCAGAACATCGCACTGATATCGTGAATTCTATTAAACATTTGTTAAATGGTCCTCGAACTTTCAATCACTCTTTTATTGTCCTCGTGCCCAAGCACCATCATCTAGAATTTGTCTCGGATTGTAGGCATATTAGTCTCTATAATGTATTATATAAAGTTCTAGATAAGGTGGTGGTTAATTGCCTTAAAAAGTATTTTAAGTGAGCTGGTCCACCAAGCGCAGAGTGACTTTTTTTATTGGTCGGAACATCTTGAATAATGACCTCATCACGCTGACTCACTGTCTCAAGATATGAATTACTAGGCGTGCTTATTGTACGGATATCAAAGTTGACACGTGTCAAGCTTATGACAAAGTGGAATGAAAGTTCTTAAACATGGTACTCCCTCACTTGGGGTTTCTGGAATCGTGGTGTGCCCTTTTGTGTAATTGCTCTGGCTTAATCTTATACTTAGTGCTTTTTAATGGGCGTCCCAAGTGGCTAAATATTCCTTAGAGGGGTCTTAAACAAGGGGATCTTTCATCCCTTATCTATTTTAAAGTAGAGAAAATTTCTAAAATGTAGACATGCAAACTTAACAATCTAAAGTTCAACTAAGCATAATTATCAAATAAACACTTCTTTTTAGACTAGTGTTAACAAATGCTACCTTAGTCACCACTTATCTTACTTATTGGTCATGCTGAAGCCTCTCATCGTATCCAAGGATTCGATTATATCAAAGGAGTCAGCCAATTATCCACTTATTATTATTTGCTGATGACAACATTTTTTTTCTCAAAGCCACCTTGGAACAAGCTGGGATGTTGAAAGATATTCTCCACCTATACAATAATAATACTGTGCAACTTATCAATTATCAGCAATCATACGTCATCTTCTCACCTAATACCTCTTTCAGATTTCGTCGTATGATAAGTCCTTTACTTCGCATACCATCCTCCTCAAGCTGAACCGATACTTGGGTTTGCCTATGCATCTGGATTTGCAAAGCATACTAATTTCCTTACTATTCATGACCGAATTTGCCCCAAATTAATCAAAGGCTGGAAGCACAAACTTCCCTCCCAGTTGGGACATACTTATCTTATTCAATCGGTGGCTTTTGTCATTCCTTCTTATGTTATGACTTGCTACAACTTACCTATAGGGGTTGTTCACCTCATTAATAAATCCATCCTGAATTTCTGGTGGGGAAATTTAGGGACCTCTAGGAAAACTGTTTGGATATCGTGGTCTCACATTTGTAAACAGAAAGAGGTTGGGGATTGGGATTTCGTGACATTTCCCTATTCAATGATGCTTTGCTTGCTAAGAAGTGATGGAGATTATGTTAGGGTTTTTCTTATTAAATAAAAACCCATGTGGTCTGACGTAATCCTTAGTTTTCAAAACTCGGATTGTATTGCTGTTAATAGAGAATGTTAAGGTTAACGGGTCTCACTAAAGAGATGTGATCAAATTGAGACTCTTTAAGTGTTATTAAAGCTAACAACATGGTCAGGGTTGGCGACCGTTAGATCTTTGGTGTGATCCCTCTTAGCCCTTAGATCTTATGATGGGTAGGGTTCCAAGGGTATATAAAGCAAAGAGGGGGTCCCTCTTTCTCATACGTCATTGAGAAACCTCATTGAATCAGACCTAAGGAGAAAAGAGAAGACTCTTCTCATCCCTCTCAAGCGTCGAGAAACCTAGCGTCACACCATGAAGGGAATAGGGAAATTCCAGCGAAAGGTATAAGATTATTAATTTCAATCCATATCTGTTTTGATTATGAATTCTAGAAAATTTTATCACATGGTATAGATCTAGGATTTGAATAATCTTGTTGAGGTTTAACATGATATTATTTTGAATCCCAACAGATTAATCACCAACCCGAATTCCGCATGGGCCCAATTTATTAAGGCAATATATTTTCCCAAATGGGTCGTGCAATCATAGATATTGTTCCCAGTTCTAGAGGGAGGGCGGATAGATGGTTCTGACATTTTGATCCTAAGGACAGGTTCTCAGATCATGTTGCGCTATTGAATCTTCCCTTAACAATGCCTCACCATCTATGGGTTCATGTACTAATTTGGCAAATTCTATTTGGAAATCCATTTGGGGAACTAAATTACCTAATAAACTATAGTATTTCTTTGACATTATTGTTCTAATGCTTTGGCGGTAGGGCACAATTTAGCGCATCGCCAAATCTCTCATTCAATTTTTTGCCCTTGGTGTGGTTGTTCTAAGGAAACTATTGAGCATTGTCTGTTATCGTGTGATTTCACTCAAGCTATTTGGTTAGTCTCTTTCTTTAGTATCCTGTCTCGCTTGGACTTGATTCAACATTTCAGTGATTGGTGGTATTTTTTTTTTTTACTAAGCTCAAGTATTTCCCTAAAGGGAATCATCTGTTATTCCTAGTGGTTGTAATTCTATGATATATTTGGAAATCATGAAATGAAAAAAAATTCTTGAATCTGAACTATTCTCCCCAATCCGTTCTTAGCAAAGCTCGGGCATTTGCTTCTAATATTGTTGAGGCAAGTTTTTTTGGACCCAGTGGAGAAGCCGCCATCTATGCCTGCCTCTTTTGTTCCCATCACTCCTAACTTGGTGATCATTAGTTCTGATGGGGGTTATTTTCCATCTGATTGTCGTGGGGGGTGCCACTGTTGTTTGCAGGAATAGCTCCAGACGGGTGCTCAGCTTCTCGTTTGAGTCATCCTCATGTGGCTCCCCTCTTTTTGCTGAAGCTCGTGCTATTGACTTGGAGATTCTTGTTACACGACAGAAAGCTTGAAAGGATATCATAGTGGAATCTGACACACTTATCCAAGCCCTAAACTCTCCTGATAAGTGCTACCATTTGGATGTCTTGATGTTGATGGAAGAGCGGCGAAGTTAGGAATTTTTCCTTGGGGGCTCAAAGTACATGCATTTAAAGGGTCTTGGGGGTTCAGGGCAGTCCCCAATTTTTTTTTTTTGGGAAGTAATGGGTCCATTGTGGTTATAACATTCGTTAGTGTTGCATTTCAATAAAGGTAAGTTCAATAAAAAAAAGCTATTATTTAAATAAAATTAATTATATTTTTA
Organism: Tetracentron sinense; assembly: GCA_015143295.1. Taxonomy (NCBI): domain Eukaryota; kingdom Viridiplantae; phylum Streptophyta; class Magnoliopsida; order Trochodendrales; family Trochodendraceae; genus Tetracentron; species Tetracentron sinense. The sequence goes on along the minus strand of CM026568.1, from coordinate 32,095,880 downwards.
ATTTTTTTTATATATATATATATATATTTATAAAGGAAAATCATTTTTTCCGGCATAATGCTCGGGCCTCTATAGTTGCCACGTGTTCATTTTTAATACCTACTAACTATGGTTATGATTCACTCACCCCTAAGGTTCATCTATCTAATCTTGGTTTTTAGAAAAAAAAATATATTAACCTCAAGTTGATTGAAGGATCTACAAGTGCCATATGTCCCTTTAATATCCACTAATTGTGGTTTAGATTCACTCACCCTTAAAGTTTATCCATCTAACCTTGGTTTTTAGAAGAAGAAAAAATTAACTTTAATTTAATTAAATTTAACTACAATTAAAGGGAGACGAACAAAACGTGTAATTTGGGGGGCCATTAACTCATAATTTTGAGGGGCCAAAAAAAATATATATATATATATATATTGTAAAATTCTACTTAATGTATTAATATATATGGGTTTTGCCAAAATTGCCCTGGATGGAAGACTTGAAAAGCCTTCCTTATTTCCTTCGACTGAGTGGTGCTTGTAAACAATTGGCGCACTGAGTTCCCTTGGGCATGCAAGGTTGGGATTTGCTCAGCCTTGTTCCTCTTACGACTTAGTCGATTGTGTAAACAAAAGGATGGATCGGGCTGGTGATTCGTCCAATTCTCTCTTCTAATTAATGATGCAATGTAATTGATTATTAAAAAAAAAAAAAAAATAGAAACAAAATGGGGCGCAATTTAGCATTAGAGGTGCGTGTGTTATAGCATGGTGACCCGATCTTAACGTGAACTCCAATACAAAAAGCCCCCTCCCCCCGACCTGATTCACTTCACTTACGAAAACTCCATCTTCTTCTCTAATACAGAGAGAGAGAGAGAGAGCATGACGGAGATATCTGGGGGCGCGTCTCTCCCGTCAGGACCCGACGCTAAAAAGCGCCACGTATCTTACTTCTACGAACCCTCAATCGGTGACTACTACTACGGTCAGGGTCACCCGATGAAGCCCCACCGCATCCGTATGGCCCACAATCTGGTCGTCCACTACTCCCTCCATCGCCGGATGGAGATCAACCGCCCCTTTCCGGCCGCCCCCGACGACATCCGACGCTTCCATTCCGACGACTACGTGGACTTCCTTGCCTCCGTCTCCCCTGAAACCCTCCACGACCACACTCGCTCTCGCCACCTCAAGCGTTTCAACGTCGGCGAAGATTGCCCTGTTTTCGACGGCTTGTTCAGCTTCTGCCAGGCTTCCGCCGGCGGATCCATCGGCGCTGCCGTTAAGTTGAATCGCGGGGACGCCGATATTGCTTTGAATTGGGCTGGTGGATTGCATCATGCCAAGAAGTGTGAGGCTTCTGGCTTCTGTTATGTCAATGATATTGTTTTGGGAATTCTTGAACTGCTCAAGGTTCACAGGGTACGATGTTTTTCTTTCATTACTTCTGCTTTACTTTATTTTCTTTTGTTTTTGGTTCATCTGGGTTGTTGTTTTTCTATTTCTTTTTTGTTTTGATCTGAGATTATGTTTGGGTGTGGCTTTAATGTTGGTGGAGTTGGTTGGTTTCTTTTGTGGAGGGGTTTTAGAGTTGCTCAATTTGTGAAGCTGTTTTTTGCTTGGGGTTTAATTGGGTTGATTTTTTTTTTTTTCTTAATAATATATGCGGAGTAGTGTTCTTGTTATGCATATCGGGTTCTTTTACTATGGGATTGTTTTTATTGATTTCTTGGATTTTTGTTGTATTGGAGGGGTATTTCAGTTGGGGGGGATTGTAATGTGGGGTGTTTTGCTTACCTTTTTTTTTTTCTGTAACTATTTGTTGGTGATATCTGTGTTCTTGTTGATTTTTATCTTCTGTATTTTTACTGCACCTGGTATTTTGCTTGTTTCCCCAAATGCATTTCGTGCAATTTGTTCTTATATGATTTTTGACCATGTTTTGTTTTCTAATTTTATTATTTATGTTGTGTTCAGGTTGACTGGAGATAGACAATGAGTCTTTGAGTCTGGATAGTTAGATAGGATTTAATCAACACCAAAAGTCAATGTGATATATGCTAAGTTCAATTTACATGATTTGCATTGAATGCTCCGTTTGTTTTGAGGTAAAATAGGGGAAAACAAATGAATTCCACGGAAAATATCATTTTCCAAGTGTATTTTCTTTAGGACAATGGTCATTTTCCACAAAATTCATTTGTTTTCCTCCATTTTACTTTGAAACAATCGGAGCATAAGTGAATTCCTGTTTGATATCAAGAGAAGAACAGTTTACGACTGCCTGATTTGATCCTTAAATTAGTTGTTAGTTCCTGGGTGCTTAAAGCAAGCTAGATGACTGTAACCCATTTTAACTGTAGAATTAGTTTTATCGTACGTTAATTGGATTATGAAATTTTCAATTTCCTGTTTATCTCTAATATCAGTGTATAAACACCAATATTCTATATTTCAGAATTATAAGATATAGTTGTGGTACTCTTGAGTGAATTTTGCTTATCTGATCCACTGAATGCCATCTGGCAGCGTGTATTGTATGTAGATATCGACGTCCACCATGGAGATGGTGTTGAGGAGGCATTTTTCACCACTGACAGAGTCATGAGTGTATCTTTCCATAAATTCGGGGACTTCTTTCCTGGGACAGGGCATCTCAAGGACATTGGGGTGGGACTTGGGAAGTACTATGCTCTAAATGTCCCTTTAAATGATGGAATGGATGACGAGAGCTTCCGGAGTCTGTTTCGGCCTGTTGTTAAAAAAGTCATGGAGGTTTATCAGCCAGATGCGGTTGTTCTTCAATGTGGAGCGGATTCGCTATCTGGAGATAGGTTAGGATGCTTTAACTTGTCTGTGAAAGGTCATGCGGATTGCCTTCGTTTCCTTCGATCGTTCAATGTTCCTCTGATGGTCTTGGGTGGGGGAGGGTATACGATCCGTAATGTCGCCCGTTGCTGGTGCTACGAGGTCTTTTGTGCTTTTCACATCTCATTACATATATCATTTGTTCCTGATGTGTTTAGCATCAAAAGTTTGACGATTTGAGTTTCGCCTGTTTACCTTTTTACAGACAGCGGTTGCAGTTGGGGTAGAACCTGAAAATAAACTACCTTACAACGAATATTATGAGTACTTCGGCCCAGACTATACTCTTCATGTCGAACCAAGCAACATGGAGAACCAAAACAAACCAAAAGATTTGGAGAAAATTAGGTAAGCTTCAAGTATTGCGTAAGTATTTTACAGTTAGTGCTAGCGATTAATCTCTGGAATTGGTATTCTGAAAATAAAATCAATTCATACAATGGTATTGACTGATTAAACTGAGTTTTATTTAAATTAATTTTAAAATTAATAAAAATATTGAAAGCACTTAGAAATCTAAAGAGTTAAGAGATTTCCGCATAGAGTCCATTCTAACATTTTGGATCGAATTCTAATCATTTTAGCATTTTGAATGGTTATGAATTATGAAGATCACTGGAACGAGCCATACATTGGTAGTAAATCATTCCAAGTGATTTATCTTTTTTACTTATAAAAAAATAATTTACCCTTTTCATGAGAAGTTGGGTTCAAGCTCATGTCCCCACTATTAAATGCATGGTTCATGAATCATTACCACCATAGTTACAAAGTTCTCCGATTTTTCAAAAAGTTCCAAATAATACCCGATTTTTCTTCAACGATTAATTCACGTAGTATTCACGACTTTTTCAAAAAAACCTCGAATTTCGTGAACTAGACATTAATTATTCACGACTTTTTGAAAACATTTCAAATAAATATCTAATATGTGAAATATATTTGTTTCAAATTTTTATAATTAGGAATCTTAATTTTTTCATATCTTGCCCGGCATTTTCCCGATTTATTTTCAAATTTTGTATTTTTTGAACTTTTCCCTATAAGAATAATTCCCAAACTCCAACTTGGTAACTATGATTACCACTAAGGTGAAGACCCAACTGTTATTTGCGAATCCATTTCACCAACTTCGATCCATAAGAAAACATAACTCTAAAACTAAGTATGGCCCCAATTGGGCCCTATACCACTTTTATGAATTTCACATGAAACACTAGTCATGAATTTGCTCTGTGCTCCCTATACTCTAAAATGTTTTCACTTTAAATGTGGTTCCTATTGTAAGCTTAGAGACTCCTCTATATTATGAAAGCCTAATCCCTTTGTTTGCGATGGTCTGATATGGTCTAGGGGTATTGTTTCACTGTAGATCATTTTATCAGTCTTTGAGAGTTAGTCTTTGTACTCCTTATCCTTACAGAGTAGTTTGGAAGTTGGAACCCTAGTATTCCTCTAAATTTGCATTCTTCTTTGGACTACAAATTCTCACCCTAGACCATTTGAAGAGTATAATATGGAGACTTAGATAACAATTTTTTCATGTGTAGGGCTAGGGAGGATCATTTATGATTAATGGAGTTTGGGGTCATGTCCTATCTCATTTGGGGGTGTTGTGGGGTTTTTCCTACCAGTTTCAGGTCCTTAGTCTCCAGTTGATTCTTGAGAGATTTGAACTAAACTCAGAGAGTGATTTGGATGCTCCCTTTGGGAACCATTTTATGGTATCCGAGAGGAAAGTAATAGTCAGGCATTTGATAATTCTTCAGTCATAGAGGAAAAGATCATCCTTGACATCCACGACTTCCTTTCCTCTTTGTGCTCAACCCGGTAATGACTATAATGAGATTGGGATTTGAGAGGTTGCATTTGTTTGCGCTTGGGCTATGAATTTTCTTTTGGTGTTCTATCATGTTTTCTGTTTTCTTGTTCACCTATTGGAGAATCTTCTTTGTATGTTCCATTTTTTAATAAATTAATCTTATTTACTGATGAAAAAGCTTTCTTTGACTAAGACTATCTTCTTACTTAGACAATTGATAGAGAAGTTTAGTTGAAGAATAAAAATCTCCCATATAGTAATTGTTGACTTTGAGAAGGCATATGTTGGAGTCCTAAAAAATTAATTTGGTAGGCATTGGGAATAATAGGAATTCTGAGAAAATATATTGAAATCATTAAGGACATGTATGAGAGAATGAATTCCCTATGACACATTAGTAGTAAGCTATGAGTTTGTATTTTTTTTACTTTTGTATGGATGATCTAATAGCTCATATTCACGAGGAGGTTCCTTGGTGTATGTTATTTGTAGATGACGTGGTATTAATTGATGAAATTAAAGAGGGAGTAAATACAAAGTACAATTGTGTAGGGATATTTTGGAATCGAAGAGTTTTAAAATATGTTGGGCCAAGAGAAAATATTTGGAATGCAACTTTAGTAAGAACACGAATAGAGTTGAGGCAGTAGTTAAGAATTAAGATTGATGACCAGGATATACCTCATGCAAGTTCTGGAATCTCGACTTAGTTATTCATAAGAATTGAGAGATTGTGGAGGATGTGGCCAAAAGAATTAGAGATTGATGGCTAAAATGGACATGTGCTTTTGAAGTACTATACTACTATGTGATCGACACATTTCAATCAATTAAAAGAAAATTTTTATAAGACAACGATAAAACTAACTATGCTTTTTGAAGCAGAATGTTAAGCTACCAAAAAGCAACATATTCATAGAATAAGTGTAGCCAAGATAAGGAGGTTGAGATGGATGAGTGGGAAGTCGAGGGAAGATAAGATTAGAAGTCTAATGGAAGCTCCAATTGGTGATAAAATAGGGTGAGTCGAATAATTTAGTTTACACATGTCCATCGAAGACTAATAACAACTTTAATGAGTAGGAGTGACTTGATGCAAGTTGAAGGTTCTAAAAAGGCGAGGCGAATGCCAAAAATGATGTGGATGGAGATAGTGAAGCAAAATTTGATATCGTACGATTTGCAGAAGGCTATGACTTTTAATAGAACGGAATGAAAAAATAGGATTCGTGTTGTTGTCTTGTTGACCTCAAATACTTAGGATAAGGCATTGATAATGACAATGATGCTGATGACGATCTAGTATTTATGAAGTCCTATCATGTTTACTCTCATTTAAATGTCACTGCCATCAATATAACCTTTTGCTTATCACATGGTGGAAAATAAATTATAGCGTTGGCACACATTTTTGAATTATATGTTTGTCCTTGAATAACCTATATAAATTGTGCACATGCTTATTGGTGACATTAAAAAGTAATAGGAGTATAGGACTTTTATGTGGAATCAGTCGTTTTGCAGGGATATTATTATCGACATTCATTAAGGTAACTTGTTTTTCCATTATGTCTTAATAATGAATCAATGGTTGCCAGCTTACCTTCCCAAAAAAAAAAATGAATAGATGGTTGTGTTCGTTCTTTTGCATGCTTAAAAACTCGGGATCACTAAGACGAAGTCTCTTGCGAGATGCAGTAGCCTTAAGCTTTGCTGATATGTTAGACTTCCATTCCTTTTTATGCATACAATGAATGACAAGGTTTTTGTTCATTATATTCGAGTCTGACTTGCTTAGAGCTATATTTAGTTGACCCAGACTATTTGATTTTGATCTGTAATAGGGGGCGGTCCCCTGTTGAAATGGTTTAACTGTCTGACAGTGACATGCATGACATCATAAATAAGATAGATAAAAAAGCGTGAGATCAGGAAATAAAAGGAAAGATTGTTAAAATTTTGGATAATGATTTTTACCATTTTACACGTGTGAGATAGAGAGAGATGTAGAATACACATTTATGAGTTCCAGGCAGTCCTTTTGTCAGATTGCTTGAGGCCCACCGGATTTCTCTCCTTAAACGTATTTGAAAACCCCTCCCAATCAAATGCACAAATAGGAGTTCTTTAATCTGTTCCATGTCTAAAACAATCAAGTGGATCTCTTTATTTACTCTTCTTTTATAAATTAGAACTGATTCCCGGCTGGATTCCAGTCAAAATTTTGAGAAATTGAAACTGGAATGGCAACCATGACCGGATTTTATGTTGTTTGGGTTGATTTTTTTTTTTTTTTTTGAGTTTAGAGAAACTTCTTTAGTATAGAATGATTTTGAGGGTTTCTTTAACCCAGTTTGAAGCATGGCTGCCAGTCAAAACAGTTCATCCAGTCTGGTCTAGGTTTCAAAACATTGATGTGGACATATGACAAAGCTATAGAAATTATAAAAATATAATCTAAGAGTATTACCACATAAAATTTATAAGTTAAGTTGTCAAATACATCAACCACTCTAATCCTTATGATTTCATCAGTTGTTGATAGCTAGTGGCTTATCACTTGGTAATTTTTTAGGAAAATCGAGACATCAAGATATTTAACAATGTAGTAGTGGTAGTATGCCCATATTTATGCATCAACTATCAACTAGTAAAGATTTTTTTTTAATTATCAATCTGCAAAATATTTAATATTCAATCCATCATTCTTATTAACTTATTAAGCTGTAAGTACGTCAACAGTATATCTACGTATAATTTTATATGTTGTCCATGTTCATGTATCAACTATCAAACCGTAAAGAAATCAGGGAATCAAGTTTGAACTTCGACACAATTGTTTTAAGTATAAAATATGCCTCAAAGCAACAAGTTAAAACTCATGATTTCTTGACCATTTGTGGGTCTAGAAGACAAAAATATCATCTTTTACATTATGTGTGTTCTCTCCTGATTTACGAATCTGCAGTCTCAAAGTTAAAGAGTAAAGATTGGTTGATTCATGCTCCTATTTTGACGGATTCACTGCTGTTTTTTTTGGATAATTCACCCTCCTCTCTCAATTGATTCACTCTATACCAAGAGATTTTGATTTTCCATCTCAAAAAGTTTACTCTCCTACCTCAGTAGGTTTATTCGTTCATTTTGATGCATTAATGACTAGATTTTGAGTCTTAACTGTTCATAAATCAATTTACAAAGTCGGTGATTGTTTTTAAAAGTCACATCCAAATAATGATTTCAAGAGATGTTTAATAATATAAATATTGCTCTTTCAGTTTGACATGCCAGTAGCAGATCACCAAATGAGCATAGTTTTAAAAAACACCGAAACCGATATGTATCGGGCAATACATATCGGCAAGACTCAATACCTGACATGTACATGTTTTGTTAAGAAATAATAAGACTCGCCCGAAACCGTTACGTATTGCCCGAGTCTTACAATACGTAACGGTTTTGGTGTAGGAATCGGTCAACGTTTGGAGATAAAAGGAGTTACCGTAAACCCTAAAAAACACTCCCAAAACTCCTATTTCATTTCCCTCTTGTTCTCTACCTATTCTAAGCCCTAAAACCTAAAATCTTTTTTTTTTTTGGTGATCAAAAACTTGATTTGAGGTTTGAATCATTGATTCGAAGAAATCTATGCCAAGTTCTTCATTTCGGGATAAATTCATTTTGATAACTATTAGTATTGTAGAATGTTGTTAAACAACTATTAGAAATTTAGAGTATTGTTTTATTGTTGTTTTGATAATGCAGAATGTTTATACTTTTGACTCATCTACTGCCCTATAGTTCATTATTTCTACATTTTCTATTTGATATTGGCTTTAGAAGAATGTTTTTATCTAACAATTGCCTTATTTTATTTTTAATATATTGTCATTTTTTGGAATTTTTTCAAAAAAATAAATAAATAATGCCTGAAACCAAGTTGTTAATCCTTGCAAATGAGTTATCAAGATGGCTCTGACAAGCCTTCATAGATGGGATCCTTGTGGCTATGACAAGCCTTCATAGATGGGACCCTTTTATGTGACCAAATTTTTTTTTTTTATACTCTGTGATGGCCAAACCTAACTCTGATAGCCATCTGGGAAATGTTGATACATTTTCTTGCATCGATATCAATGCTCACCAAAATGACATGATCTAGGTACTCTAAAACAAATATTAAAAAGTAACAGTGATTTTAACTTTTACTATTCATGAATAAAAAAACATTATAGTCAGAATACATATGAATTTGGAAATAATGCACTAGGGTTCAATTCAGATAACCATTATCACTTGAGCACTGTAACTCTTACAAATTACAAATGGAGGATTTCTCATTGTGAATATATGTTTGATCAATTAAATGATGATACAAGAATATATGGTTTATTTATGGCATATGATTATCCTAACTTGAACAGGAGTTGCAACAATAGTTGAATAGTTATAAATGTGAGAAGTCTTTACTTTGAGTAAATCACAAATAGTAATATGGTAAACAAAGAGATTCCTTTGTGTTTGATAAAATCTTTATCCCTCACTGAAGCTAAATTGTTGTTTAAGTGCGACTGCAGTTATCCTGGAGCTGTAACTTGCTAGAATTTTCTCTCATTGGATGTTATAGTCAGTTTAATGACTGGTTCTTCTATTAAAATATTAATGAGTTGATTTGCAATATTATTTTTAAGATTTATATTTCTATAATCTAATTTTGGTATAATGTTAATTTTAAGCATTATCTATGCTTAGGAAGAATTATTCTCATCAACACCATGGCTATATTTATTCCAATTTTATCAAGTCAAGATATGAAGAAGCTACTTTCTTCAATTTGGTGAATTGGTGGGAGCAAAAGGTTGCCCTAGTAATTTCTTGCAGGAATTACAAATGCTGGTCTGCAAATTGCTTTGTGGACTAATTGTTTGTTGTAGTTAATGAAATAAACTAATAAATACTTTAAAATATCATTAGCTAGATATTATTTACTTAGAACATATTTTTAATAAATCTATTTTTACCATATTCTTTTCCTTGAGCGAACAAGTATGGGCATGCAGTGACTTAATGTTTGGCGAATAATTTCTTGTGCTGGACTAGAGTTTCCTCATTCCATTGGTAGACTAAAGTTGGGAGGTTGATATGGGATAAGCCTCTTGGTCCGATGCAAGTTTGGTGTTGTTTATCTAACTATGTCCACAAAAGGAGTTTGCAACCCCAACATCTTGGGTTACGATTGAGATTCTTGGATTAGGCAAAGTCGATTTCTACAGTGGAGATAAGGACTGATTTCAATAATGTAAATTGAACATATGGTATATAATGTACAGGAAATTGGTTCAAAATCCTGTTATGATGTCATATCCTGTATTTGGTCTCTGAATCCTTTTCTTTCTTGGTGTGAGTGGGAACAGCCTTTATGTATATCTTCTATTGACATAAATTTCTGATGATGCAGGAATATACTGTTGGAGCAACTTTCTAGAATACAACATACCCCCAGTGTACAGTTTCAGACACCACCACCAATTACACAAGTTCCGGCTGAGGTAGAGAGCCAGTATCCAAACTAGAATTATATTCCTGGGCAGTATCTCTTTACCATTTTGTGGATTCTATCTTTCTCATACTGGATGAATTCGATGGATATATAGGTCGAGGAGGATATGGATCAAAGGTCAAAACCTCGCATATGGAATGGTGAGGATTGTGGGTCCGAATCTGAGGAAGATGAAAAGCCTCGACATCACAGCTCCAACATTGATGGTCAGCCTGTGGGAAACTCTGGCGCAAGGTATTGCTTTATTTTTCATCAATATAACAATACCAAGGTTACTCCATTGTACCAAAAATAAAAATTACCCTGTTGGAAATGCCAGTCCTTTCTAATTGATGAGTCCCACCTAGGACTGGTGAACACAAAAAAGCTTTCATCCCTGCCTTTGCCACATGTGGCATGCATGCAGGGAGTTTGGGAGCCACCATCTGCTGGGTCCCTCTTAGCCTAGGAGATCCTACTGGCCAAAAACTGAGCTAATCTTATACTTTTGTACGGTCCCAAAAATGAAATTAAATAGCTTTGATAATTAGGGCTGTCTTATTGTTTGGCTTTTGGCCTAAAGATCTATTTGGTCAGGCTCATCTAATTGTGGACCCAACCCTCTTGCATTTATGGCATTAACAGAGAAGATTAAGAAGCTAACCTGCAGTCCTGATGCAAGTATTTCTCTTCCTTTTTAAACCATAAAATAAAGGGCTTTGTTTGTTTGGAGGGAAAACATTGTGGAAAAGAATTATTTTATTGAAAGTAATTTCTCCCCATTTTCGGAGAAATTTTTTCCCAAACATAAAGTAGAACTAGAGAATTTTTTGCAGTGAAAAGCTCAATTTGGAGCATGCCAAATACAAAATTATCTTTTCTCCTGAAAATAATCCAGTGCACCTATTTTCCCTCCAAACAAAGGCAGCCAAAGGGAAAAGCATTGTAGCTTTACATATTTAAGATATGATTATGATCATTTAGTGGCTTTTCAAAACTGTCCCTTTCATCTGAAGTAAGGTCTTCTATGATTTTGAATGCAGATATTTCATAAATGAAATCAAGCAGGAGAAGACCAGAGAAAAGCATCCACCCTCTTGAAATGAATGAGCTACCTTTATATCCTTCAAAGGGTCAATCTCTCCCCTGTTGGAGGTCTCATATACCACACCAGTTGAATACCCTCACTGAAGGGTAATCTTGGAACCTTGTCCAGGCCATTGGAGGTAGGCATTTTCAGCAAACCATCAAGTCACTGGTATTCCCTTTTTTTTCCTTGACCCTTTATGGGGACAAAGTGAAATTTACAGATACCGATGTTGTGCAAAAGGCGTTCACCTTGGTGATACCCTTGATCTGCAACTTCTTTCTTTTTTCTTAAAATTCCTAATACTACCACATGGGGAGCCAAGGAGGAGTAGATATTATCATCTTGGGGGGAGCTTTTTTTTTTTTCCCCCACTGTATGGAAAAACAGAATTCAACTTCAAGCAGTTTAGAACAGACAGATAATTGAATTAAAGGATGCTTTTTTTGTTTGAATTGGAATGAATCACTCCTCTTTTGGTCTCCTGGGGGCTATGGTTCTTTCAACAAAAAGCTTACTGAAAGATGAATGTGGAAGTGGGCTTAGATGAGCCATAAACGAGTGCCATGCTCGATTGAATTGTGATATTTTTACATCTGAATTTTTCGGCTACCAATCAAACAGTTGCTATGTTGTTGCTTATGCATGTATTTTTAGAAAATTACTTCTTGTCCTCATTTCCATTTTACAGCAGAGTTTCTGGTCTTTATCACTCATGATGATTGAGCATTGTTCAACTCATGGATGAAATGTAGGTTGAGGGTTGTTGAAAAGTCCACCCCTCAACCGATGAGACGGCTATCAATCTGAAACTTTTGGATGCCAGCCATTTTGAATGTTCTGCATTGTCGGGCTGAGTTCGACCTGTATTTGTGCAGAGCTGAGCTTGGCAAAGCTTGAATTTGGCTTGAACACGCTTTAGGGTTTGAGCATGAGCTTATTCGAGTTTGAATGTTCAGCCTTGAAAACTTGGTTCTGGTTGGCTAAGCTTGACTTGAATTTTAAGGTTATTTTGATTAATTTTACAGAAAATGTAATAAACTATTTATTATTATTTAAAACGTGAAAAATTATAATCTAATCTTGCAAAAAATAATTGAGGATAGTCTTAGGGTTTTACTTTTATCATCTCTTGTTATTATCTCTTAGATTTATTTACTATAAGTTAAAAAGTATTAATATATTGATATGTATGTAATATTTGGAACCAAATTGAGTCAAGTCAACTTGAGTGAGTGGTAGGGGTGTGGCCTTCCATGGGGAAGGTCTGGGATCTAATCCCCTTGGGGTAAGGGTTGCAGGAGCCTCAATGTCCCAGATAGGGGTAAGGGTTGCAAGAGCCTCAATGTCCCAGATAGGGGTAAGGGTTGCAAGAGCCTCAATGCCCCCAGCTAACTACTGACCGTACTGACTCCACCAAAAAAAAAAAAAACTTGAGCCCTAAACGAACGGCCTTGGATTGTCTCTAGCAAAGCCAAAAAAGGCTCTCGGAGTTCCATACATTTGTGCGACAGTTGGCATAAGAATGGGGACAGTTGGCATAAGAATGGGGAGATGTCATTTCATTTTTTCCCCATAATTTTGACTTCTCCCCATTTGATATCTCTCCCCTTTATTCTCACACACTTATCGCCACATGTCTTACTATGTGTGGAGAAGTCAAAATCATGGACCTCATGATTTTGAGAGACAATCCGAGGCCCGAACTGAGCTCAATGTTTTAACCTTCAAACTTAATTAAAGGCTTGGCTTAGCGTAAAATATCAGCCAAAGCTTGGCTCAAACGAGCCAACTTGTCTGGAATGAGAATCAAAGAAAAGTAGGTCACTTTGGTAATGGTTATCGACTTATTTCTTACCAATCGTAAGTTGTTTATGGTCCACAAATTGTAAAAAGCTTTACAGACTCGAGAGGATTCGCCGTCGCAGCCCGCCTTTCCCGGGCTTACTCTTTTGGCGCGAAACCCACTACAATCTAAAGTCCGTTTTCGCTCCCCGCCAAAAGCGGCCCGGGCAGCTCGGGCAGGGCAAACGGCCTTAGCCCCTAAAGGCGATCCACCCAAAGCTTCGATGAAGGAAAGTTTGCTGATTATCTCGTTAGAACCTTATCGATAGGATTCCTTTCAAGGACATGGCCCATGTGTGTGTGTCTCCTCTCATGCATAGGATTCCCTTTTGCTATTGTGTCATTTAACACCGAAATAATATCTCCAACCCTTTCTTATCTCCTTTTAGGGTTTAGACTTTAGAGTCTTTTTCTTTTCCCTTATTTAGGTAAGTTCCTTTGTTTTGTAGCTTTCACTGACTTTGTTTTGGTTAAACCCACATGGGCTTAGAATTTCTATGGCTTATATCCTCCAATTAGGGGCATAGATTGTTTGTGTTTATCCTTCAATTTGTCCCCCTTAATTAAGAAGAAAATATGCCCTTCATCTACCTATTACTTGGAACTCATGTTCCCTCCCCTCATAAGACACCCATGTGTGATGGTTCCGATTGGGTCATCGGCGAACCAGTGGGCTCCTCAGTGGGGACCCTTTGGAGATGAAGGTTAACCAGAACTATGACCTTGCTAACCACATTGCTAAATTAGGGTTTTAGTTAATAAAAAGCTAGCTAATTTATCTCTATAGGTTCTAGGATCATTGAACCATGTAATTCAACATAGCCCTGGATGAAAAATGTGATTGGTGCAACCAGCACGCCTATGCAACTACAGTCCATGCATTGATATTTTGTTATTGTCTCCTCTAAATCCTAATCAGAGAGCCACTGTAGTTGATAAGTACAATATTGGTGTGGCTGTTGCCCTTCTCTTTCTATCCTTGACCATGGTGGGTATTCTGGTGGCCCAGCTTAGGGGGAATTGGTGAGGGTGGAGTATGTGCCATTTGTCAGCTCCTACTCAAGTTGGGATTGTGATTGGTTCTTTGAAGCCCACTGGATTGACTTTAAGTGGTTACAACCAGTGTAATGTAGCTTTCCTATTGTCTCTCTTTTTAGTGTTTTGGTCCCCCACACAAACCAAGCAATCCACTCCAGATCCTCTCTGGCAGAAGCTAGAGAGAACCATCTTTGGCTTTCACCAGGGATTGACACACATTATTTTTTGAATTTTTATTCTAAAAACTGGGTTATAAGTATTTTAACCAGAGTTAAAAGGACACATGTCGATTTGTGCAACAAAAAAAAAAAAACTCGTGATGTTCCTATGTACAATCACAAAGGTTAGCCATAAGGACTTTCAGCACATAAATTGACATTTCCTACTGCATGCGTAGGATTGCTTGCTTGACTGAATTCCCATAAGAAAATATGCCTAGAAGGCAAGCTTTCTTTCCTTTAAATACAGTCAAAAACAACTATAGCAAAACAATAAGTCAGTTTTTCGCCTCCAACAGGTTGGTAAAGATAGGAAAAAAATGGAAATTACCCTTACAAAAATATACTGAAGTTTCCCATTATAAGCAACCATTAAACTAAAGGCTATTAGGTTATCCAATCCCACCTGACCACTAGCTTCCAAGCAGAACTTGTAATCTTGTTGCTCTGATCCCTAGAAAGCTTTGTTTATTGTACATAAGGGAACCCTAGATGAAGTGAACTTCCCCTTGTCTCTTTTTAAAACATGCCTTGCTTCATCATGCATGACATATCCTGTCTGCTTCTCTGTAAACAAATGGGTGCTTGGTGTATGGTAAGCACTCCCTAATCTAATCCAAAACTCACTGCTTTATATATTTAATTAACCAACATTTTACAGACTGTCTTTGCCATCACCTGGTCTAGTCGTATTTGGTTTAGATTATTCTTTCCATACTTACTTATGCAGAGAATTGCCTATATATCTTTAAACAATTTTGACAATTTACCTCGGTTTTATTTCGGGGAGCAAATTACTGCTCCTCGGGATGAGGAGGGACTATGGCTCCTCGCCCCTCACAAAGCCCCTTTAAATGCCTTGAAATATGGTTAACAAATTTTAACCCCTATGAAAAAAGAAAAAAAAAAAAGTTTTAACCCTTATAGTTATTTTTTTTCCTTCAAAAGATCTTAGATGCTTTAACCCGAAGGTTAGTGAATCTTAGCCACAGTTAAAAAGAGTTAAAAGGGGAAAGGGCGGAGATGCATTTTCCGCTCCTTGCCTCGAAGGAGCGGATTATTTTCCTATGCTTTAACCCTAAGGGTTAGTGAATCTTAACCATAGTTAAAGGAGTAATTAAAAGGGGGGGGAGATGCATTTCGGGCCGCTCCTTGCCCTGAGGAGCGGATTATTTTCCTTTCCCTTTCGATAATCGAATTACAGTCATTTTTCTCTCTAATCGCTTAGGGAAAACAGTTATTGATTATATGCTAACCAAACACCTCCTTTAGGCGGAAATTGATTTAATCACCTCAATTAAACTACACCACAAGCGCCTTGTCTTGAAAGAGTACCACAATCAATTCACTTTGCATAGGATTCTAATTTATTTCAACCCATATGTGTGTCTTTTATGACCACAAAAACACTACAGAGAACCTTCCCATGCCCCAAGAGTCCGAGGTGGGGTGTCATGTGGGTGGGACACACGAAGACTAATATAGAGAGGAGAGAATGGCAGAGCATAAAAGGGTACGTGGGCTAAAGGAGTTTGTGGGATTTGTCTCAGTCAATCAGTTTGTGAAGCATCCGTGTAGCATCTCAGTCATGAAAAAGATTTACTTTTACACTGTGTTTGGCAACTTTTGGATACTAGCTAGATATTGACTTCCATTTGTACTCCTACACATGAACAAGACTCTGAGATTTCTCCATGTTAAGCTTAAGAAATCTTGATGTACTCAATACCAATCCATCTCATTCCACACACACACACACAGATTTTCAGAGAAATAGTTAGTTTTGCAGCTTTTGCTATGGCAAGAAACTTGCAAAAGAGAGAAGAACTACTCATTAAGAAACTCATAAACCAAACTGAATACTCATTTTACATATATATTATAGCTTTGTACATAAGAAAAAGATGAGAAAAGAACTAGAACAACAGAAGCAGATCCCTCTAAACTCATTTGAAAGGGATAAATACAGAATCTAAGTCTGGAGGAGTAAAGAACTCCCTAACACCATTAAACTTGCATCTCGAAGAAGGCTTACGCTTCCTTGGAGCCGGTGGGCACGCCAATCTCTCCGGTATTCTTGTTTCTTCCGCCGTCGGCGTCCTCAAACGTCCCTCTTCCTCGCTGTCGCTGTCCTTCTCCGTCGGCTTCGTACTAATCGACCTTAACGGAGTTCGTGAGGAAATTCCAGCGATTACCCATTTCTTTCCTTCTGATTCTAGGCCTCCATCTACTTGAGGCTTCTCTGGGAACCCCATCTCGGACCAAAACAAGAATAGAACAAATCCCTTGAAGGAAACACTCCTCTTCTTTATTATTCAACCAAAGAAAACAAGAATAGAACAACCCCAAGTGAGGAAGAAAGGTGGGGTTTGTGTAAAATCACTACAAAATACAAATCATATAAAAAAATATAAAAAACCAGTTAGAGAATCTTGGTTTTTAGAAAGAAGATGGGAGAAACGAAAGGGCTTTTGTTGCTTTCTCTGCTACTCTTTTCAGAAGGTAAGATTCAGAAAGAGATAGGTCATGATCAGAGTTTGAATGAGGAAGAAAGAGATGTGTTAGAAAAAGAAGAGCTCTTAACAGAGAGGAAGAGAATATCTCGCCGCTGATAGCACTTACCAGAGGAAGACCTGAGGAAATCCGTGAGCTAAGCAAAGCTGCTCAAAGCCAATAATCAAAGACTTAACTAGAGAGAGGTGAAGCTGCCCGTTAAAAATTCTGACCGCGGGCAGCAGAATAGATTGAGATTCGTTTTGGCGCCAAATTTTGGTGTACGGTCATTAACGGCTCTCTTTCCCCCTCTCTCTGCCATATTAGATTTCTCATTTTCTCCTTATTTTACTTTTTATTCCACTTTCATCCCTTAGAGCATTCCTAGCAGCCTCACCAAAATAACTTTTTGATTATTTTGGTGAGCCAAAAGACTAAAAAGGTGTTAAAATGACTCCCAGCAACTTCAACAGAATGAAGAAATCCATTTGGTGAGTCTACAGTACTCACCAAGTTTGGTGAGTACTGTAGACTGACCAAAGTTAAATCTTCTCACCCTTGGGCCCACACAAAAAATAAAATAAGGTTTCTCTCTCTCCCTTTCTTTTTTTGGTCTCACACAAATAATAAAATAATATTTTTTTCTCTCTTCCTTTTTCATTTTCCCACACAAATGATAAAATATTATTTCTCTCTCCTCTTTTTTTTGGTTAAAATGATGAGGCTGTTGGGAGTGTTTTAAAAAAGTGGCTCACCAAAACCACTTTTTGTGGGTTTTGGCTATTTTGGTGAGTGAAATTTGGTGAGGCTGCTAGGAATGCTCTTACTCGTTTGTTTACTATTAAATGGCACGTGAGAAAGTATGGGCTAGAAATAAATTCATTTATATGGGTATTTTTGTCATTTTATTATCCTCAAGGTTTATCTGTGTAGGTCTAGGGTGTATCCCAAGAACAATGATTAAATCCAACGGCAGGGCTATAGACAACCAGGTCTATGTAATCCAAATATTTAAAAGAGATGAGAAATGTTAGAAGAGCAATATTTCGCTCCATCAGCGAGGAGCAAACTATTGCTCTTCGCTCTCACAAAGCTTATGCTTATTTTGCTCCTCGCTCTCACAAAGCTTATGCTTATTAAAAAGTTTGTAATCCTTATAATCTTTCAGCTAAGGGTTAGTAAATCTTAACAACAACTAAAAGAGAATTAAAAGGGGCTGAAAAGGATATAGCTCCATTCATAGGCCCAGCTCATGATTCCACTTTCCCCCCCCTTCAATAAGGAAAAAAAAATGTGCCAACTTTTTGTGAGGCTATTATTATTAGGAAAATACTTAATTTCCTAGTGGTTTCCATTTTGTAACAAAATGGCCGTGCCTTATTGGTCCACACCTCAATTTTAAATACTCATCAACTATGATTAAGATTCACTCACCCCTTAAGGTTAAGCAATTCAACTTTGGTTTTTCAAAAAAAAAAAGCCAAAATCTTAACTTTAATTCGTTTAAGCTTAATCAGGGTGAAAATGGGTGTTAAAAATGGCATGAGGTAAGATAAGAAATGGACCCAGGTCCGCTAATCACTGCTCTTATTATTGTTATTATTTATCATTTTTAAGGTCTCTTTTGTTCACAAGACTTGTAAAGTCCGGTATTTTGCAAGTTTTGTCAATTAATAATATGCATTTTTGTACCGTGCTTTCCATATTTTGGGTTGTAATTCTCCGACTTTAAATGCAACAAAAATGAATGATTTTAAATCTCATAAAAAAATTATAAGAATCAAAATCTCATGGTGATAGGAATTCATTTTATTAGAGACATTGAAAAAGTGACTTAAATTTTCTAACAAAATATCATGACGGTGCAAAGTGTCAAGCTTTTAAGTCTCAACAAAAGGATAAACCTTATTTTAAAAAGGAGAAAGCAAATAAGAACGGAAGTAGACCTAGCATTTTATATCTATGTCAGCTTTTATCTAAGGTTGTTAAGTCAATAATTTAGTTAAGTAAATTGAAAGAACCAAAAAGAGCCAATGTGCAAAAACAGTGTTGTGTAAACCCTTTAGTCCCACATCGTTTACCGATGGTAGGGTTGTGTCTCCTTAAGTACTCCCACCATGCCTCTCTTTTTTGAGAGGTGTGTGTGGTTGTCACTTAGGTTGAGACTTGGTTTGTGTGCGTGAGTCGTGTGTGTGTGTTTACAAACTTAACCAAAAACTAAAAAATTGAAAGACATATCAATTGCCTCACAAGGGGCTTCAGATTGAGTCCACTATGGGAAAAAAGTCCCACTAGATCAACCAGGTCAGTATACTCTCTTTATTCTCTCTTCATATATATAGTATGAGAAGAGACAGATCTTCTCTAATAGTTGTTGGCGAAGAGACCGCTAGCATTCATTCTAGGCACGCTACATAACATGTACATGTCAACCAATGCCTTGGTTTGCATGCATAACACGTTGTTGACATTCATAGGGATCCGTGGTGGGCCCCACACTTTTCTTTTCATGACTTTCCTCTTTTTGAATAAAATAAAAGCAAAAGTGCTTGGCCCTACAAAAAACTCAGAATTTTTTGTTTTCTTGTTAAAAATAGACATAACATTCTCCCACACACACACATACATATATATATACTAGTGAACAACCCCTGTGATGCACAGGATAAGATCAAACTTGAGATAATGAATATCATGATGCATGAGAAAATATATAAAGAGAAAAATAAGGAAGATTATTTATTCTATGATTATTATTGTGTAATTAAAAATTAAGTACGTACTTGTGTAACTGATATAGAAAGGAATCAAAGAGGCTGTTATGTTCACGCACTCCATGCTAAACTCCCAATATAATTAATCCATAAACACACGCTTTGATAAATCCCAACTTCCATTTTTTATTCCATTACACTCAAATACATTCATACGCTCAAATGTCCATCTACAAGAGATGCCATGTGGAACCAAATATTTAATTAAGTGAATCTTCTATTAATTAATTTAGAAATGAATGATTAATTAAGAGAATATGTCATGTCATCAGACACGTGGCATTCACCTAAATAAAGAATGAATAAACTTCATGTGATGTGATATTTGAATAATATGTTTAATCCAGATAGAGAGGTGAGAGCACTACTGTTTGGAAAAGAGAGAGAACTTGTGAAGAGTGATGTCCATTGGAACCTTGGCATTTCGTGAGTATGATTACCGGAAAGATGGAAATGATCATATGCATCATTGCGAGATAGAAGAGGGATAGATGATAGAGGAGGTTTAAGCCTACATTAGCGAGGGTGAAGAGTCGTAGAATAAGGTGGAGATAAATACCTTTGTTGGGAGACGAAAAGTCTCCTTGGAAGACTATTTGATTTGTTGGAAAATGTCTCTTTGAAAGTAGTAATTAATTAGACGTGTGGAGAGACTAATAAGAGAGACACCGTATGAGAGGGAAAAGAAGCCATTGAAAGGAGGACTCTTTAAATGCTATATTGATGTGATGTAAGAGTGGTTAAGAGAGAAACTCTCTTGGGAACCGATTGAGATTGAAAGAATGGAAGAAAAAATTCCATTGAGGAGAGGACTCTTTAAATGTTGTGTTTACTCTTCTTTTGCCGCATGTCTTATTTTAATTGATTATGATGTGACATCATAATAAGGAAAAGGAGATCAATGAGGGCTGCCACATCATCGTCCTATTTCTTTAGTATATAGTATAGACTAGTGAATAACCTGTGCGATTCACAGGATAAGATCAAACTTGAGATAATGAATATCATGATGCATGAGAAATATATAAAGAGAAAAATAAGGAAGATTATTCATTCTATGATTATTATTGTATAATTAAAAATTAAGTAAGTACTTGTGTAACTGATATAGAAAGGAATTACAGAGGCTGTTATGTTCACGCACTCCATGCTAAACTCCTAATATAATTAATCCATAAACACAAGCTTTGATAAATCCCTACTCCCATTTTTTATTCCACTGCACTCAAATACATTCATACGCTCAAATGTCCATCTACAAGAGATGCCATGTGGAACCAAATATTTAATTAAGTGGATGTTCTATTAATTAATTTAGAAATGAATGATTGATTAAGAGAATGTGTCATATCATCAGACACGTGGCATTCACCTGAATAATAAATGAATAAACTTCATATGATGTGATATTTAAATAATATGTTTAATTCAGATAGAGAGGTGAGAGCACTACTGTTTGGAGAAGAGAGAGAATTTGTGAAGAGTGATGCCTATCGGAACCTTGGCGTTCCGTGAGTATGATTACCGGAAAGATGGAAAGGATCATATGCATCATTGCGAGATAGAAGAGGGATAGATGATAGAGGAGGTTTAGGCCTACATTAGCGGGGGTGAAGAGTTGTATAATAAGGTAGAGATAAATGCCTTCGTTGGGAGACGAAAAGTCTCCTTGGAAGACTATTTGATTTGTTGGAAAATGTCTCTTTGAAAATAGTAATTAATTAGACATGTGGAGAGACCTAGTATGATTTATTGTGCTATGTGTCAAGCCATGACGTCACTGCCGTCTAAATCTTAGTGAGACGGGTGCCCTTGGAGGCATTGACGGATCCAGGAAATTGCAAGCAGTCGAGAAGGATGACAAACCAGGGTGTTATAAGCTGAACAACCACTGAGCACCACATGCATAAGAGTGCTTATGAGAAATGCTTGGGTGTTGTGTACCTAAATGAGAGTCCACAATTTTGGATATAGATTGGATGGGTTCATTTCTTCCTCCAAACCCTAGAACCAACCCAATAGTTGTAACGCCCCAAACCTCCCCAAACAATGTGTCATCTGGTTCATATTTAAAGGAAGAGATAGAGAAGATCAAACGACAAAAGAGGCCTTCCTAACCCAAGAACTTAATGGGGGGTCTCCCCAAAGAATGTGCCATTTGGTGAATATCTAAAGGAAGAGACTGAGGAGATCAAAAGCCAAAAGAGGTTCCTTATTCAAAAACGTAATGGGAGGTTTTGAAGTTATTGTGTGTTATGAAATATGGAGTAATGAAATGAGGTGGTAGGGTTAGATGAAGGGTTAGAGTAATGAAATCAGGTGGTAGGGTTAGACGAAGGGTTAGGGGACTTTAATATGAAGTGAGTGGGATTTATAACCCAAATTTAATGGTGACATGTAGGGAGATAGTAGGTGACACGTGGCACCACATCATCAGCCTGATGATGTGGCATCCTTAAATGAAGAGAAAAATAGAGAGAAGCCTTGGGAGAATGCCACGTCAGCAAGAAAAAGTCTAGCTTATAATAACCCAAATTTAATGGAATTGTGACATGTAGGGAGATAATAGGTGACACGTAGCACCACATCATCAGCCTGATGATGTGGCATCCTTATCTGAAGAGAAGAATAGAGAGAAGTCGAGAAGCCTTGGGAGAATGTCATGTCAGTAAGAAAAAGTCTGGCTTATAATAGTAGATATATATATATATATATATATATAGACACACACATATAAGGGGAATGTTATCCTTCACCTATACTAGTGAATTTGTTAACTTTCAGTAGTTTTTTTTATCCCTATAGTGAATATCATTATATTAAATATAAGGGCATTTTGATATTTTCATCTGGGGATGAAGGCAAAAGTACAAGAAACTTATTCTCACCTGCATTTAATGACCGCTTCGCTATGAAAAAACTAAATTACCCTTAACTTCAATAATCAATATAGGGGTAATGTTGAATATGTATGTGTGTTAGGGGAATGCTATCACTCCCTATAGCAACACCTTCTCTCTCTCCACATATGTATATATATATGACATGGGATCCTTTATAGTAGTTTTAAAAGCTAGTATGCAGTTCGGAAGCGTCAAATACTCCGGTAGATGCCAACTGAAGCTTTGGTTTGCATGCATAGTACCTCTATTGACACACAAGTATGTGACGCCGCGAGAGTTTTGTTTGGTTTGCATGCACAGTGCCACACACATAAGTATGTGGAATCCAAGTCCATATATAAAAGACTGGATTTTCTCCAATTTGTGCGGCAGGGAGACTGCGAGAATCCAATATGAAGGCACCACACTCATCTTTGCACGTCAATGTGTGGCGCCTTCGTATTGGATGTTGGTAGTCTCCTAGCTAGATGCAATCGGAGAGGGATCGGATTTGGTTTTACTCTCGCAAGACCAAAATCATCTTGCTTAAGTTCATTACCCGACATGTGGCGATAAAAAAGGAGTAGTCATTTTATTTTCTTTCCTATTTTTTGACTTCTCTCCATTGGGATGAGATTTGGTCTTACTCTAGCAAGACCAAAACTGTCTTGCTCTTGGTGGGCTTTTGACATGTGGCGATAAAAATGGGAGTAGATATCAAAGGAAGAGAAGTCAAAAAACTAGCAAGAAAATGAAATAATTTCTCCCCTTTTTATCGCCACATGTCGGACGTTGTACATGGGCAAGATGGTTTTGGTTTTGTTAGAGCAAGAACAAATCCCATCCCCTCTCCACTTGATATTTTCTCTCCTTTTTATCGCTACATGTCAAAAGCCCACCAAGAGCAAGACGATTTTGGTCTTGGGAGAGCAAGAGCAAATCCCATCCCACCGGAGAAGATCCCGTGTCATATATAAAAGCAAATCCCATCCCACCGGAGTCGCAAGACCAAATCCCATCCCACCGGAGAAGATCCCGTGTCATATATAAAAGCAAATCCGATATTATTGATGCACGTGCTGATGTTAAAGGCACTAAATAGTGCTAACTGCTAACGATTCTCCACGGTGCATTGTCGGTGACAAGGAAGAAGATAAGGACCATCAATTCAGTGGGCCTCATATTCTTTTTTTCCGGAAATGAATAGCGTCATTTTCATACACAAATCCTCCCCTATATGCCTATCTATCGGAAATGCTACCCTAGGGCTATCACTCTCCGGATGGTACATGAGTTTTGCAATTTGTCCTTACAATTGTCTTTTTAACACCCATCATTTGTGGTTAAAATTCACTCACTTATACGGTTAAGCAATTTAACCTTGATTTTTAAAGAGAAAAAATAATATTAACCTTAATTTTTTTTACGCTTAATCATAGTCAAAAGATGTTACAAAACCAACAGAGGGTTGGGCTATTGGCTAGATCACGCCTCAGGAAGCGGAGAGTTCGAATCCCGACCACTCTCAGGGAGCAATTCCTTTTTATCTGGTGCGTGTGGCTTGAGGGGTGTTGCACGTGCTCGAGGGAGGGAATAGTCCGCTGATCTAAGAGTCCTGGATACCCTTGTTTCCAAAAAAAACAAATGTTATAAGGGACACGTGGACATGGCATTTGACGGCATTGTCAAAAATGACGTGGTAAGCTATTCTCCCCCCCCCCCATAAGAAGTAAACGGTGACTTCCTTTGGGTTTGAAAGTTAATGCTTGCACAAAAGACACCGCCCAAGCCACTTCGAGGCCTAAAGGGATAATTCTAAATGGGGTTTTTTATTTAATTTTTTAATATTATTAAAAAAAATTAACTATAAATGAGGTATTTTTAATATTCTAAATGAGTCTTTTATTTTTAATATTCTAAATGGGGCCTTTTTAATATTATTTTTTTATTTATTTTTAATGGGCCTAAAGCAAAGGCTTTGATGGCCTAATGGACGGGCCGGCCCAGACAAGACGCCTTACATAACTATTGGTACTATTGGTATGCGTGGGCAGTGGGCTGCCGAAAAGATTTGCATTCCACCAAATGGGACCTTCTTACATACGCTGTTTTTCTTGAACAACCAAAGGATTACTACTCAGCATATAGATTAGGATCTTCTAATCACTGATGATTTGGAATATGGGAATTGCCAGAGAGGATCATTTTTAGCATATGAGTTGATTTTGAAGGATTCTCTATCTCTATTTAGGTTCAACCCCATCGCACTGATTATCTTATTCTTTTCTTTCTGTTTTGCCCTAGTCTCAGTTTAACCAATCTCTTCAGCAATTAGGACAGAGAGTGACAGTGAAGTAGGGGTGTATTTGAGCCAGGCTTGGCCCTGTTCGGCTCAGCTTGAAAGAATTTACTCTAAGCTCGAAGCTCGGTCCGAAATGGTGCTCGAAAAATCAGCTTAAAGCTCGGCCCGAACTCATAAAGCTTGGCTAGAAGCTCGGCCCGGCCCGAATTTATTCAAGCTCGAGCTGGGCTTGGCTTGGCTCGAGCTCGGCTTCAATATTTTTTTTTTAACTAAATAAAATAATAATAATTTATATTATTTATATATATAATAATAATATATATAAATAATATTTGTATTTTATTTTTGAAAATAATATTCAAGCTGAGCCAAAGCTCGGGCTAATTCGAGCCGGACTTCGAGCCAAGCCGATCAAACAAAACTTGGCTCGAGCTCGGCTTGAAAATATTTCAAACTTGAAAACTCACCCCACCCAATTGAACCTAAAAATCAAGGTTGAGCTCGGCTTGAAGCAACCAAGCTAGCCCAACTTGTGTATACCCCTACAGAGAAGTGATATTTATTCCAGTGACTTGGAGTCGCGAGTAGCCACTCATCTACTTAAAGAGGTAATCTGAGAGTACGGTTGTCTTCGTCTTATCATTGTCAAAAGAAAGCTAATCAAAGCAAAATCAATGGGGGGTTCTTTGGATAAACTTCTTCGAGGAGGGAAAGCCTTCTTCTAAATAACTTTTAAGAAAAATAATTTTATAAAAAAATTATGACTTCCTACAAAGGTAATTAGGGGAAGCTTCCCCTAAAAGCTAATATTTTGACTTTTAATGACTTTTGATTTGTGAGAAAGTTGCTCTCTTAAGTGTCTAACCAAATGACATTTTAACTGACTTGTGACTCTTCAAAAGTTAAGTCACTTTAAAAGTGTATCCAACTCTCTTTTTTTCAGAATGATTTGTGAAATTTCAGTTGTGGCTTTGGAGTCCAAGGACGGAAGAATTGGAATCGAACTATGTTACTACTTTATGAGCCTCTAAACAAATTTCTCCATGTTTGGTTTTCTATATTTATATGTTAGCTTTCCAAATTGTAAGTGAAATATTGGAGGATACCAAGAGGAAACTAGGTTTCAGACTGCAAAGGGAAAATAAGTAGGTAACTAGGAAACCATAACAAAAGAAGCCAACTATGTTATCCTTTTTTGGTGGAAATGTTTTCATGTTTAACACACAAAAAAAGCCAACTATGTTATTCAATCCATTTTTTTTGTACTCGTCCCATGGTGCTCCATTTTTTTTTTTTTGGTGAGAGATACGAGGTTAGGCTGCAACCCCGGTTAGTAGGTTAGTATCTGTTCTAAGTCATAGGCAGGTGGAGATAACAACATTCACACCCTCTCGGGAGTAGAACCCAGATCAATGAAGTGGTGACTAGCACACACTATTGATGGGGCAAGCGATACTTCCCATGGTGCTCCATTAGACTGCATAATATTTTGAACTGTCAGATTTTCTCAGTTTGAAGCCAACTCTTATACCTGCTGTTTGGTTGGTGAGAAAATATGTGAAAACAGGGTGAAAAAATTCCTGGGGAATTACAAGTGATAGCTACGCTTTCTTCTTTTTATGTTTTTTTAAGGTGTAGCTAGCTGGCTTTCTCTAACCCCTGTTATTGTCTTGGGGTTTACTTTCTGGTAAACCTTTATTGTACAGATTTTTAATTTGAATATACATCTCTACTACGGATAAAAAAAATATATTTAATGGCTTCAGCACTGAGTATGAAGTGTTAGAAACTGACAAAAGGTGCCATTACAAAAGTTCTAACTCTTGAATTTTTTTTCCCAGCATAAAAAATATGAATGTATAAAATAACATAAACAAATAATATAATTTAAGAAAAAATCACCTAAATTTATTGGCTACCATTGTCCTAATCCTGGAATACAATATTTAGAGACAAAGTTACAGATTTCACTTGAGTATCAAGCAATAAAAAAATAAAAACTGCAAATGGAGAGCAAGAACTGAATATTGAGATTCCTTAGAAGATTGCTAGATCGAACATTAGACGCCTGCGAAGGAACCCCATTAACTAGACACCAAGACCCCATTAACAGGTCACCATGACTCACAATTACATGAGATTATGAGAGAGAGAGAGAGAGAGAGAGTACAAATATAAGGTTAACTCTCAAGCACGGTAACAATACCATTACTAGTTATATGTGAAAGGGATGGAACCATTGATGGGGTTTAATGGCCTCCTGCTGTCACTAAGCCCCAATAGGGTGCCAGCAAGGAAGCAACGAGGTGCCACGCAGGCCATGACGCCTAGGGGGTCCACCTAGATTTCTTGGATCATATGGTTATCTTTCCACATGGGTCCCAACTCAATTTACACACTGAGTGACAACTCACACTGAAACCACCCCTTCCTTCCCCCCCCCACATGCTTTTTCTTTCCTTTCCTTTTCTTTTCTTTTCTTTTTATTTATTATTATTATTTATATCTTCTCCCTTGAAATGTTCTATGACTAGCATAGATCCACCTCTCACCCTCAATTTCATCTTTGTATATTTTTCCCCTTGGGACCCATTTCTCTTAGTACTTTTATAACCTATTAAGTGACCACGAAAAATAAAGTGGTGGTTTAAAATACAAGAATACCCTTTCTTCATGCAAAAATGATGGAAATTCTTAGATACCTAATGGGCATTTAGATTATGGCATGTTGGAATTTTAGTCCTTTGAAATATTACAAAGTTTTTCTTATTTTATTCTTACAAGAGAATGCATAGTAGGGGAACTTCCATGGTTCGACCATTGATCAAAACGAAAAGGTAAGGCTCTTCTTTCATTCTCTCTCTAAAACTATTCTTGATATGTTTCAATCAAAAACAACTTGATATTTGGGCCTTTTGCCGCCACCACGTAAGGGCGGTGAGGGACGACAAAAATTTTGTTCTGGGTCGGTGATTTATAGTGTCATTTTGTTATCAGATGAGAGCCTCATACCATATTTAATATCAATCCCCTATTGCCAGTCAATAGGCAATTCAATCAGTGAACCAATTCTCCAACAAAGAAATAAAATAAAAATAAAAATCAGTGAACCACAAAAAATTAATAATAATAAAAATAAAAATCAGTGGCCTCAACATCACCAATTTGATTTCCCTGGTAAAAGAATAGTAAACTGATGCCTGCAACTCAGGTGATCTTACTAAATTAAAGAATTTGCATCTTTAATTCATCAAAAGTAAAAAACAAATTATGTGGGAAAAGCATATGAGTTGTGGATTTCCTCCGTTCATTTGGTGGAACTTTTAAAAGTCCGGAATATTAATATTTTTGAACAAGAGGCAAGAATCTAAAAAAAGGGTAGAAGGTTTCTGACCCTTTTACTTGATGGCATCTTAAATTTATCGAGTTCAATTTAATTAGAAGTTCCACATCTATGGAACTTAAAATATCCAAAATTTTGGTGAAACTTGAAAGTTTTATTTTTGTAGAACTTTTGCACTCTATGGAATAATATAATTCTAGACATTAAGTAAAATTAGGCATGAAAAAATAAAGGTTCCAGACTATAAACGTTCCACCAAAAGAACACAGCTTTATGTTTTCAAAATATAGAAAAAAGTTTAAATATCAAATTTATCAATAATACTAACAAAAAGAAATACAAACTTGATTTTTTACTAGTAGAAAGGATTCCTATGACACTTTAATGGTGGAGCCACCTCCAGAACCATCTTCGACACTATGATATAAAATTTTTTGACAGAAGATTCTTTCATACATTGTATTTAGATGTGTTTAGCTTTGTTAATTCTTGAAATATCACTATCACCATCATTGTCATTGGAGAATATAGTCTTTGAAGCAAACCAAACTGAATTGTTACAAACTCCCGTTTTCTTCCCCTTTTCTTTATTTTTTCCTTTTTCCATAATTCACGGTTAAAAGTTACAGTTGATTTCATATCTAATTATATTTCCACAGAACAAAATGGGTTAGGGTTCAAGTTAACCAAAGGAAAAGGACAGACAGCCAGTTATAAAAATTAAAAGAATTGGAAAATTTCATAAAGATCTCGCATATCCTTCATAGACAGAGATGTTCCATTCCAGTGCATTTGTCAGTAGATAAAAAAATTAAGCTACCTCGCTTCACTGAAAAAGGCATTTAAAGTTTCCTATCAAAGGTGGTGTAAAGAAGAAGAAAAATGAAAAAAGGCATTTGAAGTTTCTTCTCAAAGGTGGTGTAAAAAAGAAGAAAAATGCTGATATTTACACCGGCCATTGTCAAAACACTTAAGGGAATTTTCTTTAAGAATGGATCTTGAATTGCAGATACACCTAAAATAAACTCCCAACCAACCTTTAATCCAGAAAAGGACCCAGTACCCCACAACACAGCTTATAATGCTTTTTGACGAAAGATGGGACTGTAGGAGTCTTGGCAGTTTTTTCTTAGTAAGTGGAAAGATCAGCAGAGTTTGCCTAAGAGTAATTTGGTAGTCTTTCTGTAATTTCACCAATAGTTATATTTAACCCACAAGAGCATATGACTGATCAATCAGCTAACTGGCCATCACCCAAAATAATAGCAGAAAACAAATGGCTTTGTCACTTCATGCCTACTTTAGCAACATACCCCATTAAACGACTATTAGAAATACAATTATCACATTCAGAAGTTTAAAATCGCTCCAACCACAGCTACAAGATTTTTCAGCACAACCAGAACCAACAAATATCACATCATATAAATTTAATCTGAGAGTGCATAATCAAGAGTCATCTACCATTTCACCTTGATCTGAACCAGTCGTGCAGCATGAAAGATGGCAACTGAAGCAGAAATACCAAATCCATCTCTCTTATAGTAAGCAAGATCACCTCATCTTTATGTTACATGGTAGCTGCTTTCTGTTTCACTGTATCCCATGTTATCTGTAGAGGATAACAAGATCTTTACCTTGCATCAGATGAATTATTTGATTTGATTTTTTGATTCATGTGTGATGAAGTTCTTCAACTGTAATCTGGAAACTAGTTTCTGTTTTATTGAGATCATGAGAACCTGTGACGATTGTGAGAATTAGTTAATCGGAAGCTTTAAATTCATATGGTGATGAACTCCTTCAACTGTAATCTGGAAATTGGTTTTGGGTTATTAAGATCACAAGAAACCTGCGAGTAACTATTCTGAGAATTAGTTAAAGGTTTATGAGTGATACCTGGGAGGAATAGCTTTATGTTTCTGCAAATCTACACATCGAATTGCAGAAATATGAACCTTTTTGGTGTAATGTTATCATGTAACTAACACAAACACACACACACACTAAATGAACTCAGTAGATTAAATTTCAGCACCCCTTCAATTGGATTCTTCAAAGTAATCTAGTTCTTGAAGTTGTGTTGTTCACAGTGTAGTCAAGGCGTCGCCTAGGCGGTCGCCTAGGCGATTTTGGGCCTCTGTCGCCCAGGCGCCCCTCTAGGCAGGCGATCCTACAAAAAAGTTTTTTTTTTTTTTTTTTTTGCTTTAAAAAATTCCAAAATTTCCTAATAAATAAATAAAAAATATAAAAACATGAAATAAAGTAGAAATAAGATTCTAAATCGTTTTTTTCACTAAAAAAATCAATTTTTTTCACTAAAAATATCGTTTTCGACGCAATCTGGGCCTAATATTATATCGTGCGTCGCAGGGGGGCGCTGCCCCCCCTGCCACCCCCCGGGCAATCGTAGGGGGCTCTGCCTAATATTATACATGGACAATGACACAAATTTGGGTATTTTACCCAGATTTTGAAGTGTTTAATACTCCACTATGTTAACATGTCTTTGGTTATGTGATGAATGCTTGTAATAGACTTTTTATTTTATGTTTTTGTGGAATGTGGGTGTGGAGTTTTGATCTTTTGGATGTTATATATATACGTGATATATATATAATTATATATATATTTATATTAAATTTATCGCCTAGGCCACGCCTAGGCGTCGCCTAGGCAACGCCTCGCCTAGCCGGAGCTAATCGCCTAGACGCCTTGACTACACTGGTTGTTCAATATAATAATCATAAGGTCTTAATTATACTTATCATAATACACATTCTTTTTCTCTTTCTTTGATAGAAAGAAAAAGAAAAGGTTACTACTTTTACTCCTTTTAGATCAGGAAAACAAATATCTTTTTCTTTTCGGCTTTTACTTGCCACCAGATCACTTCTGAATTTGTGTTCTAATTGAAAATCAGTTCTCATTTCACATTTTTTTTTCTTTTTTTTTTCGTACTACATGGGAGTCAGACGGCAACTACCAAAAAAAAAGTCACAAAACTTCTGAGTCCTCTCAATTTCTTCCCCTTTTTCATCTTGGTCACATAGTCTAGGTTTTCATTATCAAAGTGAACTTAGAAATGAATTCATCAGTAGTCTTCTTTGCAGATGTCCTTGCTGCTTTGATCCAGCAAAAATATGTAACTATTCTGCAAACCTTGAACTTCTTCAATTTAAGTGCTATTAATAATTACACTTCAAATATTTCCTTCATGTGTTGCAATGATACAGTAATCATGCTATGATACAGTAATCAAGCTGGGACACTTTTTTTTTGCCCTAGCTTATTTATCAGTTTAATCATATAGTATATGCGCTTCAATATTTTTTCATATGTTTGTATATACATTGAACATGTTACATAACTTCTTTTTTTTTTGGTACATGGCATCATTAATCTACAGTTAGTAGTTAGGTTAGTAGTGGTGAGTGACTATTTCTTGCCACATCACAAGGGATATATTCCGTCCCCAGAACTCGATCCTAAGAAACCCTCATGAAAGGGGCACATAACTATTTTATATCATAATGTACAGCGTAGAAATGTGTAGTAGTCATCGGTCATAAACTCCCAATTCATAACTCGGCAACCTGGTGGTCATGTTGATTCAGGAGTCGCACAAATCGACTTAGAGACTCAAGTTCCATTTTGAATTTCTATAAAAATATAAAATGTCAGAAAAAAAATGATAAATTTAGAGGTGTTAACAAACTGAACCAGCTTGGTGAGCTTTCAGTCTCAGCTTGCTTGAGTCTCAAGTAAGGCTCGTATAACCAAAAGAACCTAAACCAAGCCTGTGAGCGCTTGTTGCTGTGGAAGTTTACTATTGTGTTTGATATTACTATTGTGTTTTGATATTTGAAGTTTACTTTACCACTTAAACATCTGACAGTCTACGAGGAACAACAACTGTGATCTCCTACAGTTATAATATGCACATCAGATTTTGGTCTTTTAATTCTTTTTGAGATCGTGGTTTGTCAAAAACATAGTCAAAAAGTTCCCATTCTACTTGTTTTTCCACTTATGGTGTTGTTGGAGAAGCTCTTTAAAAGTCTAAGGTTCAATCTCTGGCTTCCTATTTGTAACTGTCTACCAATCTCCTTTGGTGCAGAAAATGGAAGAGGAGGCTAAAGAATTAAGATGTGTCCAGTTTGACAAGACTGTCGACGAATCTTCTTTAGGGGAATTGCACAAAGTTGAAGCTGGGCTTAACCTGCTTCCTGAAACTGTCGAGAACTCCACAAAAATAGAAGACTCACAAGTAGCTACTGATATTAAGAATGAAACTGTGAACCCTGTTCTTGAAGAAAAAGTTAGTACCTCTGAGGGTGAAAGTTTTTTG
Source organism: Tetracentron sinense (assembly GCA_015143295.1). Taxonomy (NCBI): domain Eukaryota; kingdom Viridiplantae; phylum Streptophyta; class Magnoliopsida; order Trochodendrales; family Trochodendraceae; genus Tetracentron; species Tetracentron sinense. The sequence goes on along the minus strand of CM026568.1, from coordinate 32,063,331 downwards.
GAATCACCCTCTCTTGCCAAGGTTGCTTTTGAAGAAACCTGCACACAGTCAGAAGATTGCCAGGCTCATGAAGTACCAATTTGGATTAAAAAAGAGACAATGGAGAATGAAACCCAATTGCAGAAAGAAGACACAGATGCCATAACAGAAAGAGATACCATTGATGCTTTTGTTAAACAAGTCTCAGTAGACTTAAGCTCAAAGAATGCAAAAGAAGATGTGGAGCAGATGAAAGCCTCTGAATTACCGTCAGAAGAGAAGAATATTGAAGAATTCGTAGGAGAGAAGCTTCCTCACTTACCAAAACCACCCGCCTCGGTTGACCCAAACTTACAAGGAAAAACAGGAAGTGGGGAAAGTGAAGTCCTGGAAGAGGAAAAACAAAGAGAGAAGAGGACAAACAACCTTGACACTGGAACTGTTTTAGAAACCAGTTTAGAGAAGAGCAAAGCTGAAGAGCCAAACCTCGAGATTGATGAACGGAATGAAACTCCAAAGGAAGAGGAAATCCCCACTGAAGATGTTGAAACCACTGTGGATCAACAGGCTTCCATCGAAGAGAACCTGCAGAGTATCGAAGAGGAGAAAGCAGTGACTGGGTCACAGACGGACGATATAAGAGGAAAGAATACAGGGGAAGATACTGATTTAGATTCCAGAAGACAGGTTCTTGAAACAATTGAAGCAACCACAGGTCACAATGAACAAGCTCTGTCACTTACACCAGATTTGATCAGAGACAGCTTGAATGCAGAAGTTGGAACTGTTAAAGAGGCTGGTAACAATGAGCAAAGCATAGGCAAAGACTTTGGTACCAACACTACACACATTAAACAGGACGTAGAACAGACAAGCTTTCAAGGAATAGAAGGAAGTGAACCAGAGAAGTTCTCCAATTCAATAGGTATGGAGAAGGTTCCCGAAACAATCGTCCCAAGTGAAAATATAGAAAATGAGAGAAAAGAGGGAGAGGAAATCCCACAAGATAGCATCAGAGCTACCCCTATCTCAATTGCTACAGCGAGTCCAAAGATCCAAAATGATGAAGAGGAGATCTTAGAAAGTGGGAAGGGTATTAATGACAAGCTTGACAGCCCATCTGTTATAATAGTAACAGAACGGACAAGCTTACAGAAAGCCGAACCAGAAGTAGGTGGGAAGCTCGAAGAGGTCTGCAGTCTTGCATTGGAAAAGAAAAGTCAAGAAACAATTGACTCAGATGAAATTCAAGATCAGAACAACCATGAAACTCCTTTTGTCACACAGAAAACAGAAGATACATGCCAGGGAGAAGGTGATAAGCTGGCTTTGACAGAGGCTTCAAATGAGGAGAACAAAGATGAATTTCCTGTCATACTAGCTGAAGAGGTCATCAATATTACCGATATGGTTGAGGGTAAAGAGAATAGCGGAAAGGGAGCTTCAAAAGACGAGGAAGAACCAGAACAAAGCTTCTTGCAGAAAGATGAACCAGAAAGAGAGAAGCTTGAAATGTCCGAGGAAATTGAAACAGCTCCCTCAGGAGCGGATATTAAGAAAAATACATGCAGGAAAGAGGAGCCCATTAACGAGGAAGAAAGGAAGGAAGATGAAACAAATGACACTGATAATACCAACGAGTATGGAGTTCCAAAACAAGAGGTCAGAATAAAGTAAAATCTTGAAGATTTTAACATTCTCCTTTTTCCTTTTCTTTTCCATCACTAAATTGAACAGTCAACTCTCTCAACATAGGTTGAAACTTTTACTGATACAGTATCTGTGATGCAGGATCTCAAATCAGTTGATCCAAGTGAGAAGATAGAAAGTATGGAAGTTGAAATCCCAAATAAAAACACTGATGAATTATCCACCACCCATCCATTGGTTGAAGAAACTGTACAGGATGTAGGTGAAAAGGGTGAGGTAGTCTTCAATTTTGAACCAGAAGAACAAGCTCGTGAAGATAATAGAGCTTCTCCAGAAGAGGAACAGCATAATGAAGAAGCACCTGAAGTGAGCAAAAGCACGGAAAGCACAATTTTAGAGCAGGAGAAAACTATAGATGGGGCACCCACATTGGGATTGACCTCACATACAAGTGAAATGGAAGTTGAGAAACTCAAGAAGGCTAGTGAATTAGAGTCTGAAGAGAAATTAGAGGTCATGGATACTGGGGAGAACATAGAAGAGGAGACAATAAAGAAGGAAGAAACTTATGACACAGACTTGCATAGAATTGAAACAAAATGTGAGTAGCATGAAAACCTTTCCAGCATTCTTTTCTTTGATACAGCTTATGCTACTAGTAATTGAAATAACAGAGTTAAATTCAAAACCCATCCAAAGGAGACATAATATTAATGGTGAAGTCATATGAACACAATCAAGTACAAGTGTGCCACGTGAAAGGGCACCGATCTTCTGGAAAGGGCACTCAAGCATTGGAAAAATGTGCAATTTTAGGTATTATATATGGTAATTAAATTCAGTACAAGGAATTTCAGGACATATGGTGCAAGCAGGTTGGGACCATTGTAAGTCCACACTTGATGTCCCCCTTCACTGGTCAACCTGATTAGATTGTCATGGCAATTTGATCACGCTTTTGACATTCAAAAGTTTGTCTGTTTTATCTTCGTTTCAAATAGGTAGTGATAGAAATAATTTATTGGCACAAAGTAAAACTATTTAGGAAAGATGGATCAGCAAAAAAAATATTTCTATCCAAATCTTCTTTTGCGAAAAGATTCACTCTCATTAATACTAATTACAAAATATCATAATTGTCTACAGTGTCATAGATATGATTGCTCAAAAGTCTGCTGAGTAGTCCAGGAAAAAGTATAATCAGATGGTTGTGGATTGTGATTATTCCATGAGGTTCAATTTCACATTTGTAGATCTCCTAGGTAAGACCACCGAATTCGGGGTCTTAACCTCCATATGCGTCCCTGTCCTAATGATCCATTAAAGATGGTAATCACAGACTGTTATATTCAGACTAGAGATTTAACAATATAATATAATCACCAAAATATTTTACCTATTCCAAAAAAAACTGCATCTAGGCATGTAACAGTCTTGAAACATCTGGTGCAGGTGATGAAACTGAGAAAATAACCATAGAGGAAGAAGTTCCCATAAAGGACTACAGCACTGTATGTGATGGAAATGAATTGATGGAGAAAAGCTACCAAAAGGACAAAAAGGAGCAAAACAGTCCTGAGGAAGCAGCGCCTGAATTGAATGGTGAATATCAGAGTTACAAAACATATGGTGATGATAAGACTACAAAGAACGAAAGCATACATGAAGAGGTCTGATCAGAGGATAAGAATTGAAACCTCATCTGATTTCTATCCTTTCGCTTCATTTTCTTCTTTGTACATTAAGTAGAAGCCTCATCTGTCATACAGGTGTATGACGGGCCTAAGATTACTGGCACAGGTGAGGACGCTAAAAACCAGATCATAGAGGAAGAAGGCACTGTTACAGATCTCTCTCCCGAATACATCGGAGAAGAAACAATCAAGAGTTCCCAAGAAGAACAAAAGGAAGCAGAGAAGCCCAAAGGAGAGGTCAGCCTGACTACAGATTTTGAAGCTTATCCTCTTAACTTTTATTTCGTTCTTTAGTCTCTTTGTCAAAGGGATAAATTGAAAATTGATCTTGTTTATTTTTCCTTTATATTTTTTTCCCTCCTTGATACCTATCAGTTGAAGCTTCATTTCTTATACAGGTGCACGAGAAACTTGAGACAGCCAGTGTGGTTGAGGATATTGAAAAGCATATCTTAGAGGAAGATGCTGTTAAGGACCAGTCTACAGTATCCATTGGGACAGCCAGTGTGGTTGAGGATATTGAAAAACATATCTTAGAAGATGATGATGTTAAGGACCAATCTCCAGTATCCATTGGGACAGGCAGTGTGGTTGAGGATACTGAAAAACATATCTTAGAAGATGATGCTGTTAAGGACCAATCTACCGTATCCATTGGTGAAATAACAGTTCAAGAGAGCTCTCAAGAAGATGAAAAGGAGGCAAAGATGACCGAACAAGAGGTCAACATGAATAACTGATATTTTCTTTCCTTCTTTGATCATTTTAAAATAGTCAACTCTCACTCTCACTTTTTCATCTTTCTTTTATTTTCTTCATTCTACTTATTAATTATAGCTTCATATGTAATATAGGTGTGTGAGATGCTTGAAACAGCTAGTGCAGATAAGGACATCGAAAAACAGATTCTAGAGAACGATGGTGCTGTTAAGGACCTCCTTGCTGTATCTGTTAGAGAAGAAACAGTTAAAGAGAGCTCTCTAGAAGATGGAAAGGATGCAAAAGAACCTGAAGGAAAGGTTGGCCCAAGATTTTAAAAAAAAAAGCCTTGATCTCTGACCTTTTCTTCCTACTTTTCCCAACTGTTACATTAAATACCTGATTTTCTTCCCTTTCCTTTTTAATTTTCTTTTTATGCTTATCCATTAAGCGGAAGCTTCATCTGTTAAATAGGTGTTTGAGGGACTCGAGACAGCCAGTGCAGGTGAAGACACTGAAAACAAGATACAGGAAATTGACACTGTTAAGGATCAATCTACAGTTTTCATTGGAGAAGAAACAGTTAAAGAGAGCTCTCAAGAAGATGAGGTCAGCTTAAATATGAAATTTGAAGCCTAATTTCTAACCTTGTCTTCCCTTTTTGGTCCTTTGAGTGTTAATTTGAAGTGTTCTCATTTCTTTTCTTTTCTTTTTCTTATTCTGTCTTTCCTTTTCTCTTTCCTATTATCCTTTTCTTTAAGGCTTCAACTGTTATTCAGGTGTGTGAGGGACTTGAGACAGCCAATGCAGAAGAAGACACTGAAAAACAGATTAAAAACGAGGATGGTGCAGTTAAAGACCTCTCATCAATAACTCTTGGAGAAAAAAAAATTCCAGAAAGCTGTCAGGAAGATGAAGAGGAGGCCAAAAAGCTCAAAGGAGAGGTCAGCTTGAAAATAAAAGTTGAAGTCTAAGCTCTGAAAGTTCCCATTTTCACTCTTTCTTAGTTATTAACTTGAACTTATCTGTTAGACAGGTTAAAGACTCTGATTTTGTATCCATAGAGCAAAACTTTGAGGCAACAGGTTCCACAGAGGAGACAGAAACAGTGACCTTGAAGAATGAGGAAGATCCAATTAACAACCCCGATGCTTCTAGCACTACGGAAGCATCTGGGAAAGAAATGCTACCAAAAGAAAGCAGTGTGAAGCTTGCAGAAACCTCCTGTTTGATCTCTGAGGTCTCCGAAAAACAGATTATAGATAAGATAGAAAAAGTAGAGACCACATCTCACGAATTTGATACTGCATCAGTTACAGGGATAACAGCTGAGCCAAGCTTACAGGAAGCTGGACCAGAAGGTGAGAAGCTGGTAGAGACTTCTGACCTTGCTTCTGAAGATAAGGGTCTAGCAACAATTGAAACAAGTAGGACTAGCTTACAGGGTGAAGAAGTCAAAAGTGTGGCAATTGAGGAAATATCCAACTTAGGTGAGAATACAGATAGAGAGATTCTAACAGCTCAAAAACCTGAGGCAGATCAAGCTGAACAAGAAATAAAGTATGAAATCCTGGTCAGAGATCCTGATGCAGTATTAAGAAGTGAAGATCAGGGAATTGAAACAACTACTGAAACAGAGATTGCCACTGGTAAGACTCCCTTAGATGACAAAGAAGAAGAAAACCTTGGGGGATCTTCTACACTGCCATTGAAGAAACAAGAGGAGTTAACCGAAGGAAGCGAGAAGATAAAAGATGAGACTGCAGTGAAAGGTGAAACCCAAGATGAAAACCCAGAAACTCCTTTTGTTTCACAGACAACGGAAGAGGTATCCATGAAAATAGAAGAAGAGCCCAAGAAGCCGGAGGAAGTCTCTGAGATGAGGTCTGAACATATTGGGAAGGAGAGTCCAAATGAAGAATTTCAAAAAGACGAAGATGGGGAGATAGACAAGTCTCCTGAAAAGCATATCTTTGAATCAAAAGATGTGGATTCAATTTTGGAGGAGAAAACTACCGAACTAACTGAGCCCAGTGACAGGAGCAAATCGGAGGCTTCAATAGATGAGATGTTAGAGTTAGTATTGAAGAAAAACATACCAGAAGGTGAAAAGCCATTTGATGAGGCGGCTAAGGCTCTTGAAACAACTGGTACATGGGCAGACACTGAAAAGGATATCCTGGAACAAAAGGAATCTATTAAGAACCTTGAAGATAAATTCAATGAAGGTATGGAAGTTGAGGAGGAGGCACTTGAATTGGGGGCGAAAGGTCATAGTCATGAAAGAAATGAGGGTTCTAACACCACAAACAATGAGAATCTTCCAGTAGAGGTTAGAGCAGCATAACACATTACATCTCTCCTTATCTCATCATTAAATTGACTTCATAAATGCTTCCCTTTTACTTTTAATCCATGTTGAATTTTACTAATCTAGCATCGATGGAACAGAATATCGAAGTAATTGATCCAAGTGAGAAGCTCAAAAGGGCTTCTGAATCAATGCCCGAAGATCAAAGTGATGAAACACTCCATGAAACCAAAGAGGACGTAATTGAGGAAGACAGTGAGGCTATTAAGGATCAGAAAGCTGTGTCTGTTGAGAATCAAATGATTGGAGAAGGATTTCAAGAAGAAAAGGAGAGGATTGAGGAAATAAAACCAAAATTGGAGGCTGGAGATCATAGTAACAAAATAAACTATGCAATTGAGAGCATAAAGAACACCATAATGACTGAAGAGGTAAGATGTGATAAAAGCTTGATAATACTTTTTTTCACTTTCCATTATTTTGTTTACATTTTGTTCATTCTATTGAACTTCATATGATGACCAGGTACTTCAGGGAGTTGAGAAAGCTGACGAAAGTGAGAACATAAAAAAACATATCATAGCAGAAGAAGAAGAAGAAGAAGAAGCTAAGGGTTTTGAAACAACTGGTGCATGTGCAGACACTAAAATAGATGTCCTGGAACAAGACGACTCTGTTAAGAACCTTCAAGATAACTTCAAGGAAGGTATGAAAGTTGACATGTCAGTTGAATTGGAGGCGGAAGGTTATAATCATGAAACAAAGAAGGCTTTTGACGCACCAGACAATGAAACTCTTCAAGTAGAGGTCAGAGTAACACAACACATTGCATCTCTCCCTATGGATCCTATCTCATCATTTTCATAAATTTTCGTTCTTTTAATTGATGTTGATCCTTACTAATGTATAATTTGTGGAACAGAATCTTGAAGCAATTGATAGAGGTGAGAAGCTCGAAAGGGCTTTTGAATCAGAGGTTGAAGATCAAAGTAATGAGACAATCCATAAAAACAAAGAGATCAAAATTGAGGAAGGCAGTGAGACTATTAAGGATCAACAGGTTGAGTTTGTTGAGAATCAAATGATAGGAGAAACATCTCAAGACAAAGAAAAGGTGAGGATTGAGGAAACAGAACCCAACTTGGAGGCTAGAGATCATGGTGAAAAGACATATGAAGAAAATGAGAGCATAAAGAACACCATTTTAACTGAAGAAGTAAGACGGATAAAAAAACTTGAACTTCTTTTATTTTCTATTTTCTTTAAATTTGTTACTTGTATTCAAGCACATCTGATGAACAGGTCCCTCGGGGAGTCAAGAAAGTTGATGAAAATGAGAACATCAAAAAACAGATCATAGGGAAAGAGGAAGAACAGGAGGATATCCTAGAACAGGAGGACTCTGTTAAGAACCTTGAAGATTATTTCAAGGAAACAATGAAAGCTGAGGACAATATGGTTGAATTGAAGGTGGAAGGTCGTAGTAATGAAACAAATGAGGCTTCTGACACCACAAGCAATGAGACTCTTCTAGTAGAGGTCAGAGAAACATAACACATTGCATCTCTCTCAATCTCATCATCAAATTGACTTCATCAATGTTTCCCTTTTTTCTTTTTGTAAATATTGAACCTTACTAATCTATCATCTGTGGAACAGAAACTCATAGCAATGGATCCAGATGAGAATCTTGAAAGGGCTTCTAAATCAATGGTTGAAGATCAAAGTAATGAGACACTCCTTGAACCCATAGAGACCATAATTGAGGAAGACAGAGATGCTATTGAGGATCAGAAAGCTGTGTCTATTGAGGATCAAAAGATTGGAGAAAGATTTCAAGAAGAAGAAAATGAGGGGATTGACGAAACAGAACCCATCTTGGAGGCTGGAGATCATGGTAACAATACAAATGAAGCAAATGAGAGCACAAAGAACACCATTTTAACTGAAGAGGTAAGCCAGGATAAAAAACTTGCACTTTTATTATTATTTATCTGTACATCTTGTGCATTGCATTGAAGCCTCATTGCTGAACAGGTGCCTCTGGGAGTTGAGAAAGCTGAAAGTGAGAACATCAAAAAACAGATCATAGAGGAAGAGGTAATCACTAAGGACCTTCATAAAGTATCCGTTGGGGACGAAACAATTAATGAGGTCAGCTTAACACAAAATTGAGGCATAATATCTCAAGCATTCCTTCCCTGTTTCCTCTTCTTTATATGATCTGTAACTTGAAACATTATCCGTAGCAGGTGAGGGACTCTGATGTAATATCCACTGAGCAGAACTTCAAAGCAACAGATTCCGATGAGAAGACACAAACAATGAATTTTAAGGATGATGGAGATTCAAATAAGAAGCCAGAATCTTCTCCTGTTAAAGAAGCATCAAAGGACGAATTAATACAAAAGGAAGGCAATGAGAATCTTGTGGATGTCTCCAGTTTGGTATCTAAGGCATCCAAAGATAATATTACAGAGGAGATCTTAGAGGAAAAAGACAACAGAAATGACAAGCTTGATACTGCATCTGTAACAGTGTTAACAGAAGAGACAAACTTCCGAGAAGCTGAATCAGGAGAGAAGCTTGTAGAGGCCTTTGATACTGGTTCTAAAGAGGAGAGTTTAGAAACAGATGAAACAACCCAGACTAGCTTACACAGTGAAGAAGTCGAAAGCATGAAGCATGGTGAAACCTCCAATTTGGTGTCTCAACTTCCCACTGTTGAAGGTGAGAATGCATACAAGGAGCTAACAGTGGAAAAGCTGGAAGCAGATGAAGTAGAAAAAGAAATCCCACAAGCTTCTGATGCAGTATCTGAATCCGAAAATCAATGTTTTGAAGCAATTATTGAAGCTGAGACCCCCACTGGTTGGACTCTCTTGGCAGACAAAGCAGAAGAAAAGCTTCAAAAATCATCCTCATCATTGATTTCCGAAAAACAGGAGCTTGGAATGACAACCACGATGGAGAAAATAAAAGATGAGATCCTGAATGAAGATGGAACCCAAAAAAAGAAGAAACTAGAAGTTCCTTTTACCATGGAGACAGCAGAAGAGACATGCTTGCATAAAGAAGAAGAGCCCAGGGAGCTTGAAGCCTCTGAAATGGGGTTTGAAATAAAGGAAAATCCAAATAAAGAATCAAATGTAGAAGAAGGTGAGAAGCCAGACGAAGCTTCCAAATTAGACACTGAAATACACGTTTCTGAGACAAAAGATGCTGAATCTCTCTTGAAAGGGGAGAAAATCGTAGAACCAACCGAAGCCAGTGAGAATAGTGCAAAAGGGACTTCAAAAGAGGAGGAAGTTTTGGAGGTAGACCAACAGAAAGATCAATCAGAAGCCAAGAAGCCCAAAAAACCCTTTGGCGGGGTGTCTGAGGATCTTGAAACAGGTGGTGCAAGTACAAACACTGAAAAGGATTACCAGGAGATAGATGACCACCTTAAGAACCCTGGAGAAAACTCTGAGGAAGATAGAAATGTAGGAGATATAAATAGTGTGCGTGATACCACAGAGAATGGAATTCCTAAAGAAGAGGTCAGAGCAAAATTTCTCTCGCATTCCCTACCTCCCTTCAACTGTCCCTCCTCTTCATCACTAAAACTGTATTTTAAATTGTTCTAATTATAATTATTTTCATCTTTGTTGAAGCTTTACTGATATACCATCTCTAAAGCAGAATTTTAACGCAATTGATCTGGACGGCAAGAGGATTGGAACTGAAGGAGAGAACTCAAACAAGAACGCTGATGATTTAACCATTACCTCTTCATCAGTTGAAGAAACTTCAGTAGGAGGAAAGTGTGAGGAAGCCTCCAACCTTGAGCCTGAGAAAATTGACAGGGCTTCTGAATTTGAGTCTGAAGTTCAGAGTCATGAAATACCTACCGAAACAGAAGGAAAAGAAATCAAGGAAGATGGAGACATTGCCAAGGATCAGATTAGTGTATCAGTTGGAAATCGAAGAGTTGGACAAAGCTTTCAAGAAGATGAAAAGAAATGTGAACATCTCGAGGAAGCAGTGCCTGAATTGAAGACTGACCAAGATGAGTGTGACAAAAAAACTGAAGCAAATGAGATCACGAATAAAGATATTTCAACTGATGAGGTCAGATTCAGGATGGGAACTGAAGTTTTTCTTTTCTTTTCTCTCTTTCTTTCTCTCCCTCTTCTCACTTTTTTTTTTATTTGGTTTGTTAGTTGAAGTCTATTACCTGAGGGACTTCTAAGTTCTAATGCTAACGCAAGTGAGAACACTGAAAACAGATCACAGAGGAAAAAGAAGCTGCCAATGACCCTTACCCAATCCCTCTTGGAGAAGAAACAGTTAAAGAGAGTCATCAAGAAGACGAAAAGAAGGGAAAGAAGATTAAAGACACAGCAACTAAATTGGACCTTGAAAATCAGATTTATGAAATAAGGACCAAAGATGATCAAGGAGAGAAAACAAATGAAGCGAATCAGACAACGAAGAAGAACGGGATTTTAAATGAAGAGGTCAGATAAAATATAATAAATGAAACATTAATTTATATTCTTTTTTGGTCTTTTTTCAGTTAAGTTGAAGCTTTATTTGTTACACAGTTGTCTGAGAGAGTTGAAAAGGCTGGTGCCAGTGAGAACACTGATAAATGGAGCAAGGACCCTTACCTCCTTTCCATCGGAGAAGGAAATGTTACAGAGAGCCATCAAAAAGACGCAATGAAGGGAAAGGAGGTCGAGGAGGCAGCAACTAAATTGGACCTTGAAGATCAGAGTGATGAAACAAGCGGCAGAAATAATACAACAGAAACCAAGATTATAAAAGAAGAGGTCAGATCCACACAAAATCTTTGACCTCCCTCCCAGTTATAGAAAATGATATTTAAAATAGTGAAATTAGGATTATAAGATCCACCGAAGTGAGTAGCCTTAACAGGTAGAATGAAGGCTGTTCCTGTCCCTCTTGGGTGAGATGCCAACATTTTAACTTTCTCCTCCCTCGTGCACTTCCTCTCCCTCCCACTCATGGGCATACAAACATTTGGACAAATGACCAAGAAGTAAAGATAATATGAATGTAAAGATGAAAAAAGTTCAAATCGCCTAAACAAAAATTCAAAAATATTCATAATAAAACTTGGAATGAATTCAGTTATTTAGTGTATAACGCCAAATTATCTCCATAACTGGAGCTGGGAGTATGGATCCTAGATGGTTAATCCTTTGGTAATCTCTCGGACCATAAGCTATACTAACTGTTTATGCAACAAATTGTTCTTTGACTCTCCAGTGGAATGTCCAGCTTAATGATGTTCAAATCTATATTATCTGGGTCAAGGGACATCATAGTCACTGTTTATACAACAAATTTTTCTTTAACTCCCCGGTGGAATGTCCAACTTTAAGATGTTCAAATCTATATTATCTGGGTCAAGGGACATCATAGTCACCAAACCATCAAGCTCAAAGTTTGTCGGAGCCCTTGACACTCCATCCTTTATTCACCAATGAGACTCCTATGTCTGTGATTTTAGCATGAAAACATAAATTGGCTTTGTGATCTGAACTTTTTCCTCACTGCCATGTTCTGCTCTAACCCTATTGACCTTGAGAAGGCATGATGACCTTCAACATTAATCCTTGGCCAATCCCGACCAAATATCATTCAACCTCAATTCCTTCACTCAATACAACATTGGGGCACTGAGTAACCTAAAACTGTCAGATACAGTAAAGGCTATAGTTCTTTATTTTTCTTTTCTCATCACTAAGTTTAAAAGTTTTCGTTATACAGGTTAAGAGCTCCGATTTAGTGTTGGTGGAGCAGAACTTAGAAACAACAGCTTCTGATGACAAGATAAAAACTGAGATAATAAAGGATGAAGACGATCCAAATGGGAACCTTGATGCTTCACCTGCTACAAATGCAACAGGTGAAGAAGCACCACAGGAAAAAGTAGGTGACAAACTCGAGGAACTTTCTGAACTTGTGCCTGAAGAACCAATACATGAATCCATTAAGATAAATGAAGAAAACAAGGAAATCACCACTGAAGACACAGGTGGTCCGGAAGGCATTACAGAAATTGAGAAGCTTAAGAACACATCTTCTGAATTGGCATATAATGCAAGTAATATTGCAGAGGGTTTGAATCTGAAAGATCAACAGACTCCCACCAATAAACCTGTCAATTCACCTCTGGCTGAGGCTTCACAAGAAGAAATACAACACAAGGGAAGCGAGATCACAGAGGATGGGAAAAGCCACGACTTGGTATTTGATACGCATACAACAGCTGAAGTGAGCAAGCCAATAGAAGAAAGAAAAGGAGAGAACATAAAGGATGAGGTAAGTCTAAAAACCATTGCAATTGAAAACACAATAAATGGGGAATACCCATTCGCTAATATCATTAGGAGATTCACGATACTACCATCCAAATGAACTTCCCGTTCACTTGGATCCCTAGATTGGCAAACGTGGAGGCAGACCTTTTAGATAGAGAGGGTGTTTCTAGGGTGCTTAATATTATGAACTAAAGCTTTTGTAATGTTGTTTTGGCTACCCTTTTTTGCTTTTTTTTAGCCTTTTTTCTTTACTGTACTTTATTCTCTGTTGAACTTTATTATTCTCCTTTGTTATTGATCAAACAAATTGAGGAATACCCAGAGACAGGTCTTGATGCTTCATCTGTTTTGTAGGCTCCGGTAGAAGAAGTTTTAACGAAGGTAAACGAGAAGAAGCTCGATGAAGACAAGATTCACAAAACAATAGGTGCAGATGACAGTGGAGAAACCCAAATTTCAAAACAAGAACAAATTCCGGTTCTCTTATCTGTTGAACAAACAACTGCAGAGAGAAGCATCAGATATGATCCTGAGGAACTTGATAACACCTCTAACTTGGGGATTGAAGAGCAGGGCCATTCAACAAATGATTTGGTATTTAAAGCCCAGATCCATGAAAGTGAGGAAACAAAAGGCACAGATCTAGAGGATGCTGTAAGCCTAAATGAGAAGTTTGATGTTCTATCTCACATCCAGCCTTCAAGCAAAGAGATATTTCAAAAAGTAGACAGCATGGAGCTTGCAGAAGCCAATGAAATCACTCTAAGCAGTGAGAAGCTAGAAAAGGACTCCGATGCAACATCTGAAGAGCATACTTTGGGAGAGGTTGATCCAATTGAGAGTGCAGAGACAAAGATTTCAACTGGAAACAAAGATATTCCATCAATGCCACAGGACCCAATTGTGAAAACCTTACAAAAAGCTGAAGTAGAAGATGATTTGGAACCTGGAAAGGCTTCAGAAATTGAGTCAGAAGTGAGTGAAGTAGAACACGGAGGAGAGAAAAAAATTGATGAGATACTTGATGAAACCAAACCAATGGATTCAGGTAAGGTTTCATTATCTCACCTCCTACAGAGATCCACAAAAGAGACCTCGCAAATGGCTGGACACTTGACTGGGGATAGAAAACCAACAGTCAACAAAGAAGAAATGCGAACTGAAGAGGCAGAGACCGTTCAAGTAGATGAAGCAAAAACAGATGAAGAAGAGAAAGATGAAGAGGCTGAAGAAGAGCATGAACACAAAAAGGAAGACTCAGGCTCCGATGCTCCGGTCATGGTGGAAGCCTCGAGAGATGTGGATGTTAGGCCAATGCATAAGAAATCTCACAATATATTATCAGGTGTCGGGTCCAAGGTCAAGCATTCAATTGCCAAAGTGAAGAAAGCCATTACTGGTAAGTCTTCCCAACCAAAGTCACTCTCGCCAAAATAAGAAAGTAGATGATCAGTGGCGGTTAAGAACGGTTGGATGGATGCTCTAATTCAAAACTGCTTAATGTGAAAGGATTCGTTAGTAGTTTGCGGATGATATGCTCAAGGTTTGTGTGTGGTGCGTATTTGTGTGTTGTGATTATTATCAGATTTGTTATTTGTATAAAGTGAGTTAATTTGTAAAGTGTCTCTGAATTTTTCAATAACCATATTGCACGAATATATATATTTTTGATTGTACATGTACCAAGTGGATGGAGTATGGAGTAGTCACTCAATACCCACAACATTTCTCTTTAGTTATCCTTTTACATGCATTTGTGAGGTGATATTCCAAAATGTAAAATGTGATCCGGGCCCATTGTAGAAAGTGAATATTTTCCATCAGTAATCAGATTCTATTACATAAATCAAAGGAAAGAATGTACAAAATGAGTTCGCAGGAGAGTAAACTCAACTAGGTACAGTAAAGCAAAATGAAGTAAAGTCAATACATACTAACTGGGCAGTCTGGGCTCCAAAACCTCTTAACAATGACTAATAGACAGAATGCCCAACTAATGCCAAAAACCTCTATAGTCTATACTCTATACTAAGCCAATCAAATCCTCCACCTCCCTATGAAGGGAACACCAAAATAAGACCAGTTGTCTAATCCTCTGGCAGACGCGCTAAGGAGGTAGAAGAATTCTCTAACGCCCTCATTTTTCTTTCTTTTCAAAGAGTTCTTGTAATGGTCCCCCAGCCCCTCAGAAGACAATATCAAAAAACTGCTCGAGGTCCTCCAAACTCACTGTCACTGTCGAACAACAAACAACAAGATGAGATATCCATAAAGGAAGAATGGAAGATCCAATACACCCCCAACTGAGAAATGAAATTTTCCCAAATAGCAAAAGCCATAGGACAATGTAGAAGCAAATGATCCACCGACTTATCTTCTAAATGGAACATAAATAAACGATTTGTCATCCTCCATCCTCTACTCTTCAAATGATCACAAGTTATGATCTTATTTAGAGTTGTAGTCCAAAGAAAATATTGTACCATTGATGGAACACCCAGGTTCCAAACAATCCAATTAGGAGAATCGACAGTTGTTGACACTGGACTAGATTCTAGCATCCCTGAGCTGGGAAAATTCAAGCAGCCACCTCAATAATCTCAACATGTCTTCCATTAATCATTCAACTCGTGTCTTAACCTAAGCCACCACACTACCTCGCATTCCGCTCGAAACACTCATCAACTGAGACAAGTCTACTGAGAGCTAGAAGAAAGATGTTACCAAAATCTTCCTTTAAACACGATGGGTCACACCAAATGTCCTCCCAAAACCTAACCTCAACTTCATTACCCAATTTAAATCTAATGTGATGGAAGAAGAACGGAAGAATACTCAAAATACCTTTCCATAATCCTGAACCATTTGACCCTTTCCCTGTCCTCTATTCCCAACATGACTTCTCCCCATATTTAGCCGCAAACCCACAATGACTTTTCTCCATAGAGACTCTCCTCCTCAAATCTCCACAACCACTTTCACAACAAGGCTTAATTCAACTCTACCAACGATTTTAGATTCAGCCCCATATTTTACAAGACGACACATCACACATGTGCTTCCATGCCACCAGATGATATTTTTTATTTTCCACTTTTATCTTACAGGAAGCCCCTTTGCAATCATTCAAGATGCTTCACAATCGAACACGTGATGATCAAGATAGGTATGAAATATATGGGTAGCAAGGGTGCTTTTGATCATAGTCAATTTCCTACCCTTAGATAGAACAGATGATTTCTAACTCAATAACCGCTTGGAGAAATGCCCTAACATCAGAGGATACTTAGACTTAAAACTAGACCCAAGGGGCATACCTAGGTATTTTGATGGCAAGGAGCCCGTCCTGCATCCTAAACAATCCACTAATTCTTCTAGGTTACCTCGGTCTACCGTTGGGAGCCCCGTTCAAGTCCAAAGCTGTGTGGTCCCCGGTTATTGAGAGGTTCTCTGCGCGTCTAGCTGGGTGGAAGTCTTGCCTCTTGTCCAAAGGGGGCAAGCTGACTCTCATCAGAAGTACACTTCGTAGTCTCCCAACTTCTTATCTCTCCATCCTTACTCTCCCTCGATCCATTGCTTTGATCCTCTCTCGCATCCAACGAAACTTTCTATGGCACAAGAGAGGTGTCAATCGAAAATATCACTTGGTAGCTTGGGATCAATTCTGCAAGCCGTTCGAGGTGGGGGGACTTAACCTTGCCCCCTATCTGTGGTGAATAAGACGCTTTTGGGAAAATGGGTTTGGCAATTTGGTGAGGATAGGGAGAGCTTGTGGCGGCAAGTCGTCGTGGCCAGTGTAGTCAAAGCGTCCAGGCGACGCCTAGGCGATAAGGAGTTCCCTAGGCGAGGCGATGCCCAGGCGTTGCTTAGCCGATGCCTAGGCAACCAAAATTTATTTATTTTATTTATATTATATAATATTATAGAAGAATTAATGAGTGCCCGCCTAGATCATGATCTAGGCGATAAGGGTCCTGGCTAGGCGAAGCGATGGCCTAGGCGTTGCCTAGGCGACATTTTGACTACACTAGTCGTGGCTAGACATGGTCTTGTTTTAATATGGGCGTCGAGGACCGTTAGGGGTTCCCATGGGCCATAGGGCAGGCTCTGGAAGATATTATGGTTGGTGCTAAGGCTCTAGACCCATTCATTAGGTTCAAGCTGAGTAATGGGACCGATGTCCAGTTCTGATCCGATATCTGGAGTGGTCAATTGAGGCTTAAGGACGATTTTGGCTCCATTTTCTCCCTGGCTCTCAATAAAGGGGCGTATGTAGCTGAGTGTGTTGAGAGGCTGGTAGCGACATAGTTTGGTGTCCTAGGCTAAGGAGAGCGTTGAATGATTGGGAAGTTGAGGATATACAGCGTTTGTTGACCCGATTGAGTGCCTCCATCCCCAGACCTCAAATCAGTGATAGAAGGATGCGGTCTCATAGCAACATCGGCTGATTTTCAGCGAGGTCACTCTTGCAATTTTTTGACCCTGTACTTTCGCGGTTCTTTCCTCATAAGGTTGTGTAGGCTAACCAAGTCACCACGAATGGATCTTTTTTCCTTTGATTCGCTGCATTAAATAAAATTCTTACTTCAAATCAATTGAAGCGGAGAGGGTGGAGCTTGGCAAACCGGTGCTATTTGTGCCTGAAGGCAGAAGAGACGTTGAGTCATTTGCTCTTACAGTGCCTGGTTGTTTTTGGGGTGTGGGCTTATTTCTTGGCTCAGATGGGAGTGGAGTGGGTCTTCCCTTCCTCCTTTCTGAGCTTCTTATTTGGATGGCATTTGCCGCCTTTGGTGGGGGCAAAGGAATCCCTCCAGACTTTATTGCCCGACACTATTTCGTGGGTCATTTGGACGGAGAGGAATGGTAGGGCTTTTGACAATTCCTCTTCTTCCGTCCAGAGGATCATATCTTGGGTACGGCTTTCGATTGTGGAATAGAGCTCCACAAGCTCATTGAGTCAAGAAGTGAGGGATGCCGTTTATTTTTTAGGTCACTCAACAGCCATGTTGGCTTGTTAGTGTTTTTTCTTTCTCTTTTCTGCTATTGTTGTAAGTTTACGTCTCTGTAAACTGTTTCTTTTTTCTTAATATATCTTGCCTTATCGATCCAAAAAAAAATATCTTATCTTACCATAAAAATGGACCTTTCTCATTTAAATCAAATTAGCTACATGCTTAAGCCTTGAGGTGAGTCTTGAGATAAGGCTCAATGACAACACCTCGAGGCTCAACTTTGAGGCTTGCACCTCAAAGTGAGAGGCTCACATGAGGCATGCGCCTCACACCTTGAGGCTCACTTTATGCCAAAGGCATGCACCTCATAAATTACTAAAAGAATAGGGTTCTAGCCCCATAACTTGGACTTTAAAATATATATATTTATTAATGAATTCAATGGACATTCAAAATTCCCACAAGAACTGATAACTAGACATCATCTGCTTTTGAATATGTATATGAACAATAACAAGTAATTTTTCTCATTTCTAGTTAATTTTTTTAATTGACAAACTGAGGGAGTGTGAAGGCTCAAGCCTCACGCGGTCAGGCCTTGCCTTTTAAAACACCGTATAGAAACTCGAAGATTTGTGCAATCAACGAAAAGATTAACAAAAAAAAAAACTAAATTAAAGCACTCAACCACTAACATTCACAGAAATCCCTTGTTTTTCACCAACCCGTATGTTTCAACAGAAGAACCAGTAATCAAATTTCTGAGCATATGTTCCATGGTTAGAATGTTTGGTTCTATGCCTATGAACAAACTGAAGTGGAAAGCATGAAAAAATAAATATTGATCTCAACTGATTATTTGCATAACAAAATACAATCCAAACTTCATTTAAGAAAAAAAAAATCGTAAAAAGAATAGCATTCAACATAATACCCACAAAAATATTTTCACCTTCACAGCAGCAACATCTACGTAGAGATAGAGAGAGAGAAAAGAGACAAACCTTTCTTCTCCTTTTTTTTGTTTAGGGTATTCTTATTCCCTCCTTTTTCGTTTCTTCTTAGAATGATTTATTTAAGGCAGAGGTCCCATATGCTGGACCGATAGTTCAGGCTCGTTATATACTCGTGTGGGAGATGACAGTATGTGATACACCTAAAAATCAATCCGGGCGTTCAGAACCCTAACCGTCTGATTAACAGACTTGTGTTAAAAAGAAACAAGAGATTTTTCCCTGATCACCACCTCAAGTTTGCTTCTAAGCTGACCAAAGTGCCCCGTGTCCACTATGGTTGAGCTTAATTAAATTAAAGTTAATAATTTGGTTTTTTCGTTTTTCTAAAAACCATTGTCACGTCGCTTAGCCTTTGGGTGTGAGTGAATCTTAACCATGAGTGGTAAAAGGAGGCGTGGACCAATGAGATCAGGGAGTTGACCCTTTCCATTTCATTTCTCTAAATATCTAAGTTTTAAAAAGATTTCTCTAAATGCCCAATACATGCAAAGATTCTCGCACATGGGAATTTTTTCTTTTTGAACCATTTTATCAACAAAAAGACGTTTGTATCCCCTTTGTCCCTTATGAACAATGGAGCCCCCTCTACTCTTCATCAACAACGGAGCCCCTTTCATTAATCAATAAGAGTCCCCCATATTTTATTATCTATTGCTTTTACTAAAATTTTCAGTAAGAGAGCTTCGTTCTGATAAACCGGTACTCATTAACTTGAGAACACCATTACTAAAAAAAAAACACTCATTCCTTGATTTCTTGTACTTTTAAAAAAATGAATGAGTGTACATGTATGATTAATTCAAATAAAAAACCTATAACCATTATATTTATGATGATTTTTATTGGTATTTTCTTTTCATTTACAATGTTTGGTCAATAGTAAAAAAAAATGAGTCAATATTGGTTGTGTTCCAAGGTTGAAAATAATATTTCCATACATGTAGGGACAATAGCATCAACCAGTATTGACATGTATCGACCAGGTGTATCAATTAGGTGTATCGACCACGTGTATTGACAGGAATCAACTTGATCGATCTTACGCGTAAAAACTCCATTAAAATTTAGAATTTTGTTGGTCTTTTTTCAAGAACACTTATATTAAATTTGTCATAAAACACTCATTAATTATTTTCTTGTATTGTAAAATAGTATAGGAATAATGGAGGTGAAGAGAAATCAAAGTAACATATTTTGTTAAGGTTAGGGTAATGGAAATCATGAACAATAAAAAATGTATCCTCACATAAAAAAATAAGTAAAGAAGCTTTGTGAGAGGAAAATATGAGGGGAGTGAGGAGCTTCTCTCATTTCATGCATGTATGTAACTCCCTCTTTTTCTCTTCATTTTATTTTTAAACTATAAAAAAAACTCTTCTTTAAAGTGTTGGTGGTAGTTGAGGAGCATTTAAGATTTTTCATAAATGTTAAAGTATGGAAAATGCTAATAAGCTTCTTTAGGGAAGAGTTTTTAAAACTTGGTATTTGGGAACAATCCCAAAGTTGAAGGATAGTCCAGGAAAAACCCCAAGAAACAAGTAGAAGCCCTGCAAATGTGGGAGACCCACTCGTTGTGAGAGCTATGCTAGACATACTCTCAACTAAAAATCAACACTTGTCTTTGCTTTTAGCCAAAAACTAACACAAATCCTTGTTTATCACCCAAAAACTAACACTAGCCCTTACTTTAATCGGTGTTCGTTTTTAGTTAAGAGTAAGGAATGCTTGGTGACTGGTGTTGAATTTTGGCTGAGTAAGGAATGCCAGAGTGTAGGGCTAGCACACCTCTTGTTATAAATAAATACTCATAAAATTTTAGGTATATGGTAGATTGTCTAATAGAAGAATACATTGAATATCATGGTAATGGAGGCTTGAGCGCTGAGAAGTGGCTTAATCACTACAGGACATGAAGGAATTGAAGATCACTAGATTTAGGGACATTACTTTATTCATGCAGGGCGAAGTGGACCGAACAAGTTCATTGGAGTTGGACGTTTGACCCATAAAGGGTTTGAACTAGATTGATGAGGGAACCATATCCACTGTGTTTTTCCCTGGGTTCTTCCCAATGGTTAGCATTTTTACAGGTCAGGATCTCTCCAAGAGGTGGTTCCAAATGTTAAATCCGTAAAAACCAATTGATCTTGGCCTTTCAACACTCATGGCCACAGGGAAGAACAGGAACGATTTGCTTCCACTGATGAGGGGTCCAATTTGCAGGTCAACAGAAAAATTGCATGATTGTGAAACTGTATACCATGAAAGCAAGATCATTAGCGTTAACAACCCTACATGCATGGGCTCCCATGCTTGGAACACTTCCAGGCAACTTGTGCTGAACACAGCCCTTATCACTATGTCCAATGGCATAACTAAGGCTGCACATTGGGCCAAATTTGGGCTTAAAAGCCTTTGTAAATATGTCAGACTTTGGGACAGGCCTATTCAAAAAAAAGTCAAGCCCAAACCTGGCCCATGTTTAGCCCAAGGCATAACCATCCGAAGTTCTTGTTTGACAGGATTTTATTACATAGGTTTAATCTTCTCAATAGACTCTTATTTTGAACAGATACCCATGGCTCCAAACTCACCAAACAAAGCTATTCCAAATTCCTTGTTAGCATTTTATCTGCCTGTTATTTCCCGCGAACTTTTTCTGCTAAAAGTTACTTATCCAACTGTACTTCAAATTTTAAAATAAACTCTCAAAACGGCTAAAGAATAAAGATACTCCATGGCTCAGCTAAGTTTAATTCATGGGCTAATTTGAAAGGTACAAGCCTGTCTAAGTCAAATAGGCCCAGAGGCCCATCCGAGAGACAACGCACGGAGCGTTTGCTTTTAACATAACTATAATAATAAAGATCAGCAAGGCAAAACCAGTACCTTCTACAAACTATAGTTATTATGATTGTTTAGTAGCCTTGGGGTTCTGATGATTTGCAGCTAAACACAAAACCACCATTCTATCACAATTTAATTTTGGGCGTGTTTAAATGGCGCTAATGGCATATTATGGGGCTCAAATCCCCATCACCGTTTGAACATGATTGAATGTCATCGTAAACTAATGTGATTAAAGTTAAGAGCAATGATTAGCATACCTGGGAAATGGATTTTAAAATCCAAGGCTGGACCTCATTGGTCCATGCCCCCCCTCTTAAACACCCATCATTGTGATGGGTGTTTAAGAGGGGGGGCATGGATCAATGAGGTCCAGCCTTGGATTTTAAAATCCGTTTCCCAGGTACGTTAACTATTTCGCTGAAGTTAATTACCTAAATATACTGATAATGGGAAATGTAGGCTCTATCAGACTTGATGGAAAGATTAGAATGCATTAGTTTGATGGGCCCTAAAATAGGCCCAGAAACCAATAAATCTCCTAAGCCATTTGGCCCCATTGTGTCTCTTCAGAGCCATATACTGTTTCAGATAAATTAATTTTAAGAAGCATTTGTATCACATGTTATCTAAGAGGAGAGTAAGGCCAAGAAATGTATTTAAGTATGGTTCTAAAAGTGAGTCCGAGCAATCATGGCACACAAGCTCTTCCTCTTGTTCTTAATCTCGGCCATTCTGACCGGCCGGTCATATTCCGGCAGCATTGCCATTTATTGGGGACAAAACTCAAAGGAGGGAACACTTGCTGATACGTGTGCCACCGGAAGATTTGCTTATGTGAACATAGCCTTCCTCTGTGTTCTCGGCAACAACCAAACCGAAACACTCGACCTGGATGATCACTGTGACCCCTACACCAATGGGTGCACCGGTTTAGCTAACGACATCCTTGCATGCCAAAGCAAAGGCGTCAAGGTCATGGTATCCATTGGGGGTGGCGATGGTTCCTACTCCTTGATATCATCTGAAGATGCAAAGAATGTGGCACAATACCTGTGGGATAACTACTTGGGTGGGAAGTCACCTTCTAGGCCGTTCAGTGATGCCGTGCTCGATGGTATTGATTTTGACATTGAAGGCGGCTCACCTCTACACTAGAATGATCTCACCGGGTAATGTGCTAGTTTGCATGTGCAATAACAGGGGTGGCAATTGGCCGAGTTCGGGCTTCAAAGCCCCTTGTAAATGTATTGGGCCCAGTCTGAGTCTATTCAAAATCATCAAAATTCAAGCCCATTGCCACCCCTATGTGCATGTGTCTTTATGACCTTGGTAGATGAGGGCAATCGGGCTGAGTTTGGGCTTCAAAGCCTATGTAAATGTGATTGTGTCTATTCAAAATTTACAAAAATTCAAGCCCATACCCATGATCTCACTCAGGTACCTGAAGAATTTTAGCTCACCGAAGAAGGTTTATCTGACGGCTGCATCGCAACGTCCATTTCCTGATGCATATATGAGCGGCGCTTTATCGAGCGGCCTCTTCGACTATATCTGGGTGCAATACTATAACAACTATTGTGACTACAAGGGCAATGTTTCGGAATTGAAAGCTATATGGGATCAGTGGATGAACAACGTTACGGCCACCAAGTTCTTTCTTGGTCTTCCGGTAGCCCCTATTGGTGCGACCAGCGGCTACATCCCTAGTGAAGTTCTGATATCGGAAGTTCTTCCTGTTGTCCATATTTCAGTATTTATTACATCAATAAGTGTATTCAACCTTAAATTATTAAAGTTTCATTAACAGCAGTAATTAAATTAAATAATGCAACAGTAACTTTCTGTTACAGCAAATCAGAATATTAATACTGTCTTATATTTGAATATTCTATTGATGCAATGAATTAAAAGATACATGAAAAATTAATAACTCACTGGTTTAGGAATTGATGAGAGTAGTAGATCAAGTCGAGAAGAACTCTCTCCTTAAGACAGATTTCGTCCCTCGCACAGGTGCTTTCGAATAGCGGACGTCTGCCTCCCAGGATGAAATGATCTTTACACAAGCAGAAGAAGCATTGCAATCTGCTTGTCCAGCGAACCAGAAACTTATGCAATGTACCTTTCTTGGATAACACAGACTTTTGAATATGTAGCAGAGATTAGAGGCTAGGGAGTAGAAGAATAAATTTTCGTACTCCAGAATATGCACAATAAAAGCCTTAAATAGCAGGCAAATGAGACTATCCAGAATGGTCATGTCTCTTGGGTTTCAATTTTAAATCCAACAGACATGACTGTTGGGTTAAAATAGCTGTTGGAATTAACTGTATAAGTTGAACGGGCTCTGGCCCAGCAAAACAAAAAATAAATATAGGGGCCAGACTTTAAGGCCCACTAGAACCAAGCCAAGCCAAGCCAACCGGACCGGACTCGGACACGGGCACAGGCGTGGGCCGGGCCGGGGCGGCGGCTCGCGCGTGTGTGTGGTTGGTTCCACCTTGGTATAAGTGTTCACTCCTTCGCAAAATTTGGGTGCCCCAAGGGCCCACCCCTTACTCCAAGGTAATGGTATTTAAACCACACTATAGGTTCAATAGTTTTCCAATGTGGGACTATTAAACTACATCATTCTTCAACTTACAACATATGTTCAAGTGGCCCCACTTTGAGATGAATTTCTCATTCACCACTTCACTGTTTTGAACAAGTGAATATACTACGTTAATCTCCTCATGGAGGAGAACAAGGATCAACTTGGACCCGCCTCAAAACCCTTGTGGGTCTCACTTATATTTTGGGTCAAAGTTTGTAAAAAACTTGTTTTCCACATACCCAGATTTTTCAAAACAGTGTTTTTCCAAAATCCCCCACATGAATGAGAATTCCTGGACAGAATACAGAAATTATGCAGACACAAAAGAGAGAGTACATAATAGGAGACATCTTGCATAGGATAGGTAGCTTTTGGCTTTGAACCTTCCCTTGTGTAGAATTATCAGATTTACTGGCTAATTAGTGAACATGATGTCTTGAACTATTCAGCCGTTATTGTGAACCAAGACAATAGAATACACACATGATATCCCCAAACATAGTTTAGTTCTCATTGTTGTGTTTATTTTGGTCCTGAACACGTCCTGGTTTCATGAGTGCTCTAGAGAATTTTAGTCTAATCAATTCTCATAGAACCGGCCTCACATAGGTGATTCTTATTAAGAGTATTCTGCTATACTCCACTTGGTATTCCAAGATATAAGAAGCATTAATAACTTAGTTAATCCTAACACGATGCAGTCATCACTTTCTCATTACGGAAATGGGTAAGAGATATTATCTCTTAAGTGATTAGGTCGAGTCATACACAACTTAGTTGTCCCTTTGAACTTAGATTTTGGGATCTCCAGTCAACTAGGTTGGGTTTCCATTGTGAATACTTTTAAGTTATAGACTTTAACCTCATTCCTCTCGATGAGTTACTTACTTGCTCTCTTGATAAACCTTTAGTTAAATGATCAACAATATTATCCTTTGATCTTATGTATTCTAAAGAGATTATCCCACTTAAAAGCAAGTGTCTAACGGTATTATGTCTACGACGAATGTGTCAAAATTTTCCGTTATACATGTGACTCTGTGCTCTTCCAATTACAGATTGACTGTCGCAATGTATGCAGATTGCAGACACAGGTTTTTACCACATCGGAATATCTTCTAAGAATTATCGACGCCATTCTGCTTCTTCTCCAGCTTTGTCTAATGCAATGAATTCAGATTCCATTGTAGACCGTGCTATATATGTTTGCTTAGAAGATTTCCATGAAATTGCTGCACCCCCCAATGTAAAGACATATCCACTTGTGGATTTTGAGTCTTTAGTAGTATCTGATATCCAATTTGCATCGCAGTATCCTTCAAGGACTGCTGGATATCTAGTGTAGCACAATGCATAGTTTTGAGTAAACTTTAAATGTCGAAGTACCCTCACTATGGCTTTCCAGTAGTCTTCCTCTGGATTACTGGTATATCTACTCAGTTTACTTATGGAGTATGCTATATCAGGACGTGTACAGTTCATCACGTACATCAAGCTTCCTATGATTCTAGAATACTTCAATTGAGATATGCTTTCACCTGTATTCTTAGCCAAATGTATATTTCCATCTATTGAAGTCTTTGCTAGATGGTCATCATACTTGTTAAAATTTTCAAGTACTTTCTCAATATAATGTGATTGAGATAAAGCATATCCATTAGATGTTTTGGTAATTTTCATTCCCAAAATTACATCTGTCACTCCCATGTTTTTCATATCAAATTGTTTGTTCAACAATTTCTTAATAGTTTTGATCATTTGATCATTACTCCCTATGATGAGCATGTCATCCACATAAAGACATATTATGACATATTTTGTATCTATGTTTTTCACATAAACACATTTGTCACACTCGTTGATTTTGAATCCATTTGACAACATTGCATTGTCAAATTTTTGGTGTCATTGCTTCGGTGCTTGTTTCAATCCATAAAGTGATTTAACAAGTTTGCAGACTTTCTTTTATTGTCCTGAAACACAAAACCCTTCTGGTTGTTCCATGTATATTTCTTCATTTAGATCCACATTTAAGAAAGCCGTCTTGACATCCATTTGATGAATGTCAAGATTTTTTAATGCAGCAATTGCAATCATCATTCGAATTGATGTTATTCTCGTCACTGGAGAATATGTGTCAAAGTAATCTAGTCCTTCCTTTTGACTATATCCTTTGACCACAAGTCTTGCCTTGTATTTGTCAATTGAACCATCTGCTTTCATTTTCCTTTTGAATATCCATTTATATCCAAGAGGTTTACTTCCTGATGGGAGATCAACTAACTCCCATGTATAATTATGTAGAATAGATTCAATTTCACTATTTACAACCTCTTTCCATAAAGGAGCTTCTGGACTTGACATAGCTTCCTTAAAAGTTTGAGGCTCATTTTCTAACAAAAATGTTAGAAAATCAGGACCAAAAGACTTTAACTTTTTAACACGTTTGCTAAGTCTAGGTTCTTCACTATTACTTTCAAAGTCTTTATTACTACTTATGGTAGTATCCCTAATTCTTTTAATTGAATTAGTCTCTTGTCTAGATTTACAAGGAAATACATTTTCAAAGAAATATGCATTCCTTGATTCAATAATAGTATTTACATGCATATCAGGATTTTCAGATTTGTGAATCAGAAATCTATATGCACTACTATTATTTGCATAACCAATGAATATGCAATCAACAGTTTTAGGTCCGATCTTAGTCGTTTTAGGACTAGGAATAACCACTTTAGCTAAACACCCCCACACTTTCAAGTATTTGAAAGAAGGTGATCTTTCATTCCATATTTCATAGGGTATTTTATTGATTACCTTTCGGGGTATTTTATTTAAAATATAATTTACAGAAAGAATTGCTTCCCCCCACAAATTCTGAGGTAATCCCGAACTAATCAACATACCATTCATCATTTCTTTTAAGGTTCTATTTTTCCTTTCAGCAATACCATTTTGCTGAGATGAGTAAGTTACTGTAGTTTGGTGTATGATACCATGTTCTGAACAAAAAGCACCAAAAGGTGCTTCATATTCACCACCTCTATCACTTCTTACAACCTTAATTTTCCTGCTAAGTTGATTCTCAACTTCGGCTTTGTACTGTTTAAACATATCCAAAGCTTCATCCTTGCTCCTCAAAAGATATATTTTACAATATTTAGAGCAATCGTCAATGAAAGTAATAAAGTATTTCTTTCCCCCTCTAGTTTGTACAAATTTTAAATCACATATATCTGTGTGAATTAAATCTAAAGGTTCAGAATTCCTTTCAATAGATTGGAATGAAGTTCTAATTAATTTTGCTTCCACACAAACTTCATACTTATGATTTTTATCAAAATTACATTTAGGCAAATATCCTAAGTGTATAAGCTTACATAAAGAATCATTATTTACATGTCCTAATCTACCATGCCATAAATTAGAAGACTCAAGCAAATAACTAGAAGATGATGCATTCTTATTCATATTTTTAGTCGGTACAACCGTCATTACATTAAATTTGAAGAGCCCATCGCTCATATAACCCTTCCCTACATACATACCACTTTTAGTCAGGACAAACTTGTCCGACTCAAATGCTAATCTAAATTCATTCTTACATAACAAAGATCCTCAAACCAAATTCTTCCGGATGTTCGACACATGGAGCACATTGTTGAGGGTAAGTTCCTTGCCTGAAGTCATTTTCAGCACCATTTTTCTTTGTCCTTCAATTCTAGAAGTTGAGGAATTACCCATAAAGAGTTGCTCTCCATTTTTCACCACTTGATAAGAAGAAAACATATTCTTGTCAATACAAATGTGGCGAGTTGCTCCGATGTCCACCCACCATTCTTTAGAATTGCCAATGAGGTTCACCTCGGACACTACAGCTGACAAATTCATATCATGGACTCCATTTGAAACCATGTCCATTTCTGTGAAGTTGGCTTGAGCAGATTTCTTGTTTTGGCTTATTCGCTTGCTCTTGCAATCCTTAGCTTGATGCCCAGGTTTATCACAAATGTAGCATTTTCCGGTGAATTTGAATCTCTTGTTCTCTCCACCTTTAAATCCTTTTGAGGAGCCTTCATTGAACTACCTCCTCTTTCCATTAAACCTTTTCCCCTGTTCCACAACATTTGTCTTGGACTCCATTGGAAGTTTTCCGGTTTTCTTTTCAGAAATCCTGTTATCCTCTTCGATCCTCAATCTCACAATCAGTTCCTCCATTTTCATCTCCTTTCTTTTATGCTTCAGATAGTTCTTGAAATCTTTCCAGCCCGGGGGTAATTTTTCAATCATGGCTGCCACTTGAAAAGATTCACTAAGAACCATGTTTTTTGCATGAATGTCATGCAAAATTAATTGGAGATCCTGGACTTGACTGATAACAGTCTTGGAGTCTGACATCACATATTCCAGAAATTTTCCAACCACGAACTTCTTCGCACCGGCATCTTCTAGCTTATATTTGATGTCCAAGGAATCTCAGAGTTCCTTTGCAGTTTTGATTGGGCTATACACATTATACAGTGTATTATCCAATCCATTGAGGATGTAGTTTCGGCATAGGAAATCAGAATTTTTCCATGCCTCTACAGTAGTAATCACTTGCTTATCAGTTTCTCATTCCTTCAATGCAGGAGCATCTTCTCTGAGAAATCTAGCCAGATTCAGAGTTGTAAGATAGAACAGCATCTTTTTCTGTCATCTTTTAAACTCTGTTCCATTAAACTTTTCTGGCTTTTCACCATGGTTCACAGGAACAGTAGGATGCAAAGAGGTATGCATAGCAGTATGTGCATTGACCGATTGACTTGTAGAAGATATTATTTCTGATATTCAGTATACAGAAATTAAAGATTAATACAGTATTACAGAATGCAGAGATTTATTGTATTATACAGAATTCTGAAATTAGAAATAATATACAGAACTCTGAAATTAGAAACAGTATACAGAATTCTGGAAATTATAAAGTGTACAGAATTCTGAATTGTAAACAGTATACAAAATCAAAAAGTATAAAAACCAGTATATTTAGTAAATTAAAGATTGAATACAGCGAAATCTGTCTTAAGATTGTTGTCCATATTTCAGTATTTATTACATCAATAAGTGTATTCAACCTTAAATTATTAAAGTTTCATTAACAGCAGTAATTAAATTAAATAATGCAACAGTAACTTTCTGTTACAGCAAATCAGAATATTAATATTGTCTTATATTTGAATATTCTATTGATGCAATGAATTAAAAGATACATGAAAAATTAATAACTCACTGGTTTAGGAATTGATGAGAGTAGTAGATCAAGTCGAGAAGAACTCTCTCCTTAAGACAGATTTCGTCCCTCGCACAGGTGCTTTCGAATAGCGGACGTCTGCCTCCCAGGATGAAATGATCTTTACACAAGCAGAAGAAGCACTGTAATCTGCTTGTCCAGCGAACCAGAAACTTATGCAACGTACCTCTCTTGAATAACACAGACTTTTGAATATGCAGAAGAGAATAAAGGCTAGGGAGTAGAAGAATAAATTTTCATACTCTAGAATATGCACAATAAAAGCCTTAAATAGCAGGCAAAGGAGACTATCCAGAATGGTCATGTCTCTTGGGTTTCAATTTTAAATCCAACAGACATGACTGTTGGGTTAAAATAGCTGTTGGAATTAACTGTATAAGTTGAACGGGCTCTGGCCCAGCAAAACAAAAAATAAATAGAGGGGCCAGACTTTAAGGCCCACTAGAACCAAGCCAAGCCAAGCCAGCCAGCCAGCCGGCTGGCCTGGACCGGACTCGGACACGGGCACGGGCGCCGGCGCGCGTGTGTGAGGTTGGTTCCACCTTGGTGTAAGTGCTCACTTCTTCGCAAAATTTGGGTGCCTCAAGGGCCCACCCTTTACTCCAAGGTAATGGTATTTAAACCACACTATAGGTTCAATAGTTTTCCAATGTGGGACTATTAAACTACACCATTCTTCAACTTACAACATATGTTCAAGTGGCCCACTTTGAGATGAATTTCTCATTCACCACTTCACTGTTTTGAACAAGTGAAATTACTACGTTAATCTCCTCATGGAGGAGAACAACGATCAACTTGGACCCGCCTCAAAACCCTTGTGGGTCCCACTTATATTTTGGGTCAAAGTTTGTAAAAAACTTGTTTTCCACATACCCAGATTTTTCAAAACAGTGTTTTTCCAACACTTCCAGTGATTAAGAATACTACTAAGTATGGAGGAGTCATGCTCTGGTCTAAATACTACGACGATCTGACTGGATACAGTTCCTCCATTAAGAGTCATGTTTGATATTCGCCATTTGCTACCGATTTTGGCGTATTCCTCACCTTCTTGTGTCTACTAGCCCGGTGATTGTGCCACTGAAGCAACCGTCTCGAATAATATGGTTTAGGCCTTGTTTCCTTCTTTTTATTCTTAGATCACAAATCTAAATTTCTGGTCCTTGAATTTTGTTTGGAATCAACTTTAGATTCTAGCAACATGTGCTTAAGTTCCTTTAAGGACATGTTTGAATGCAAAAATGTAGAGTTGTTGGGATTTGCCTAGAGTTTTATTTGATATAAAACTCCGTATTATAGAGTTGTCTATTGTGATAGGATTCGGGAAAATCCCAGTTTGTTTATGATTTGAATTTAGGTTCTAAAATCCTATAAAGAGGTGACCTAAGGTGTAGGCTTATTGTAATGACTGAGAATATATGAAATAAGACTCCTAGAGAGAGCAGGTTGCTCTCAAGGAGAGCCCTAAAAGTTCTCAAGGAGGTAGCTCTCCAGAAGAAGAGTCACTACTCTTGGAGAACATGTAGCTCTCATATGAGGAAGAGTGGGATCATAGTTAATCCCAACAACTCTCATAGAGAACAAATTTTATGTGTTTGACAATGAAAATCCTTATACTTTATAATCTTTGCATAGTGAAAGATCATTATTGCTTTTGCTGTGGATTTAGTATTGCTCTCAGATATTAGAAAAGCAATAGCTCTTGGGAGAGAGTAGCTCTCGTGAAGAACGGGCAACTGTTAATCCCAATGGCTCTCATTGAGGGTGAACTCTTTGTATTTGAGAGTAAAAATCTTTGTACCTTATAATCTTTGCACTATGAAGCTCTTAATTGTCTTCACTCTCGGATGTAACGATATTATAGATGAATCATGTATATCTTGTGTTATGCTTTTGTATTTTTAAAATTTCTATTTTTTGTCAGCATTTTTTTACATTACCATCGAGATTGTGTTTTTTTGCACAACACTTTAAAAAATGATAAAAAGAGGGTATAGCGGAGACGTTGTTTGTCTTGCTCACATAATAGTGCATATGGAAAGACGACTCCTTAGAACTCCCAATGGATGAATAGGACTTGGCAACAATGCACATTACAGCCCAAGGATGCAAACAACCATTCAGGTGCTACCACATCCGTTAAAAACATTTATCCATATCTAATGTGTTTTATTTAAAGAAAATGGTAATTAAATTTTCTGATGTATATATATATATATTTTTTTTTGTAGATAACTTCGCAGCAACGTGCATTGCTACCATGTTCTACTATCCTCCCAACAAAGGGCCTCATCGGATATATTTTTGACCCATTTATTCTAGGTAAAAGCTGAGATGCAACTTTCTCAGGTGAGAAATGCACCAAGCTTCAATGAACATGGCTCATTAGTACCTCTCCATACATATAATATCATGTAGTCTTAGAAGAATGAGATAGATTTGTAGGTTAAGATTGGTTCTATGATCAAGCAAAACTAATCGAATTTGATGTGCACCATGTCTACAGCTATCCCCATTATACAGTACAATATTGTAACTATGAAGATATGATTTAGGTTAATTCACCTTACCTTGATCATTTAGGTTTGGTGTATATTTATATTCAATCTCAAAGCAATTTCCTCTTTTGGAGGATGTGTACAAATGGCAACAGAGTTACAACGGATACTTTCTAAAATACAAAACTGCATATAAGGAATAAGAGATGCAAGAGATCCCATTGACTAGGTCTCTTGGTGGGATCGTGGATTGTGTCCAGCTTGGCATGGTGACATGATTCCATATGCCCCCGCAAGTTGAGCTGGCCATTGTGGCCGGTCAACTTGTCCCGAAGGGAATCAAAACATGTAGCACTCAAGCCTTTTGTGAAGACATCTTGCAACTTGATCCTCGGAGGATATGACCCGGACGTCAAGTCCCTTTTTAGCAACCTTTTCACGTACAAAATGGTAATCAATTTCGATATGTTTGGTGCGTGCATGGAAGATGGAGTTGGCAGTAAGGTAGGTTGCCCCAAGGTTGTCACACTACAATGTAGGGGGTGATGCAGAAGAAATGCCAAGCTCACTAAGGAGAGACTGTATCCAAATAAATTCAACCGTTGCAATAGCTAAGCCTCTATATTCAGCCTCTGTGCTGGAGTAGGAAACAGTTTTTGTTTTCTAGCACTCCAAGAAATGAGATTCGGGTCAAGGAAGATACAATATCCACTAGTAGAGCGACGATCATTGGGGCACCCAGCCCAATCAAAATCCAAGAAGGCTCTCAAGTGGGTAGACGAGGAGGCACGAAACTGGAGACCATAGAAGATGGTGTGCTTGAGATATCGGAGAATACGTTTTACTGCATTCCAATGATCATCTGATGGAGTTTGCATGAACTGAAAGACCTTGTTGACGGCATAGGCAAGGTCAGTGCGAGTGAGAGTGAGGTACTGGAGGGAACCAACCACACTCTGATACATGGTAGGATCACTAAAGGCTGAACCATGGAATTTAGATAGTGTCTCAGTGCTACTGATGAGGGTAGTTGTTGGTTTGGCGCCATCCATTTTAACTTTCTTCAAGAGATCAACACTATACTTCTGTTGAGAAATAAAAAGATCTGCAGGGGAATGAGTAACTTCGATTCCCAAAAAATAATTCAAGGCACCAAGGTCTTTGATAGCAAAATTTGTTGGAAGCTGAGAAATAAGATCCTGAATGCAGTCCATGTGAGTGCCAATAGTAATAATATCATCAACAGAGACAAGGATAAACACAATAGACTGTGATGAGCACTTGATGAAAAGAGATGTATCAGCCTTGGAGCCCACAAAACCAACAAGATGGAGAAATGTACTAAAAGGATGATACCAAGCTCGAGGTGCCTATTTGAGTCCATAGAGGGACTTGTGAAGGCAACACACATGGTTTGGAAATTGAGTGTCAGAAAACCCCAGAGGTTGTTTCATATAGACCTCTTCATCTTAAGGATGTCATGTAAGAAGGCATTTTGCACATCAAGTTGATGTAGGGGCCAACCATTGGATATGACAATGCTTAGAACGATGCGAATTGTACAATGTTTGACTACCAGACTAAATGTCTCACCATGGTTGATCTCTTCTTGTTGATCGAACCCCTTAGCTACAAGTCTAGCTTTGTAACGATCAATGGACCCATCAGCTTTCCTTTTGACCTTGAAAACCCACTTGCAACCAACTACATTCATATGACCTGTAGAGGGCACTAAACTCTAAGTGCTATTAGTACTTAGAGCATTGATCTCATCATCCATGACCTTGCGCTAAAGTAGATCAGTGCTGGCCTGAGAAAAACATGTTGGTTCGGCAACATCATCCAAGGGAAGGGGGGTTTTGGTGGCGGAGAAGGCTTTTGGTTTAAAAATACCACTTTAGAGTAGGTGATCATAGAGTGGCGGCTGGGAGGAGAAGTTGGGGTAGGGGCTAATGGAAGGGAAGGTGGGGCGGGGATTGGAGGTAAGGAGGGCCGCGAGGTGTAGGGGCGTGGTCGGTCATGGGGTTAGATGGTGGAGTAGGCATTGGGAGGGATGCCAAAGATGGGGTAGGGAGTAATGGGAGAGTGGACAATGGTGTGGGTAAGGATCCGGTGGACGTGGATGGGTGGCGGTGAACTGCTGGAAAGGAGAAAGTCTCTTCATCAAAGATCACATGCTGAGAAATATAGATCCGCTTCAAAAAGAGACAAGGAAGCAAACAAGGCACAAACTTGTGGGCATGGTACGGCTGAATATGAGGATAACACATGCACCCAAAGACACGGAGAGTAATGTATTTCGGGGTATAATTAAAGAGGACTTCAAAGGGAGATTTATTGTGGAGAAGAGGTGTTGGTAGACGATTGACCAAGTAGCAAGCAGTTAAAAACGCATCAGACCAATAGAAGCGGGGAATGGAGGCATGAGTCATAAGGGTGAGGCCGGTTTCAACAATGTGTTGATGTTGGCGTTCTACAAACCCATTTTGTTCTGGGGTCTGAGGACATGAGAAACGATGTGTGATCCCACGAGTAGTCAAAAAAGATTTAAATTTGAGAAATTCACCTCCATTATCAAATTGAAAGGTCTTGATTTTACGACCAAGAAGGTTCTCAATATTATTTATGAAAGTAATGAATGTAGGTAGTGCATCAGAGTAAGAGCTAAGAGGAAAAATTCATGTGTACCGACTATAAGCATCCATAAAAGGCAAATAATATCGGAATCCATTATGAGAAATAGAGGACGTAGGGCACATCAGAAACAATTAATTCCAAATGATGCTTATAATAGTAGAACTCAAATTAAAAGGTAGTTTGTAACTCTTGCTAACATGACATGCACTACAGAGATGACTCTGATGACTCGAAACTGGAAGAGAAAAACAAGAAACTACATTCTTGACAGTCCGCATCATGGGATGTCCTAAACGCCAATGCCAAGAATCCAGGGATGTACGTTCACCAATGAAAGCAGACGGAGATGAATTGGAGGAGAGAGGAGCACGGTTGTGAGAGAGACAATAGAGACCCCCTTTATTCGGTCCTTGTAGAACCACCATCCTCGTACGCCGGTCCTTTACAAGAAAAAATTGTGGATAAAATTCAAAAAATGCATTGTTGTCATGAGCAAATTTGAAAATAGAAAGCAAGTTGACAGTAACATTGGGTATATGTAGAATATTTTTAAGATGAAATTATGAGAGACATTAGGAAATGGAGACATACCAGTATGAGAGATA
Organism: Tetracentron sinense; assembly: GCA_015143295.1. Classification (NCBI taxonomy): domain Eukaryota; kingdom Viridiplantae; phylum Streptophyta; class Magnoliopsida; order Trochodendrales; family Trochodendraceae; genus Tetracentron; species Tetracentron sinense. The sequence goes on along the minus strand of CM026568.1, from coordinate 32,028,213 downwards.
GGACGGCCGGATCCATTACCAACACGGAGTTTGTCAGGACCATCATATTCAGAGTGGATCTGGAGATTGTTCAAATCATGGGTAACATGACTGGTAGCACCGCAGTCTGAGTACCAGTTGAGGTCTGATGAATAGTCAGGAGTTGCAACATAGGTCTCTTGGTGGGATCGTGGATTGTGTCCACCTTGGCATGGTGACATGATTACATAGTAACTATGGTCTATAATAGATGTATACATTAGACACGAGGTTCTGACTTTTGGGAGTCTCAAAAGCCATATTGATTAATGTTTTAATTAATACTCTCTTATATGTCGTCCTTGGATTTTACTATTTTTTAATTTTTTTTTTGGTTTTATTTGGGGGTTGTTGAAAACCATTTCCTTCCTTTAAGCCTATCCAGATATTGGGATGCATGCTCTATTGTTTAATTTCTAATACAGGTGTCTTAGTTGTTATAGAAAGAAGGATCTAAGCCTTTGGAATGGAATGTAGCTTTAAAAAAATAGATTACAAGGGTGGAAGAATCTTGGCAAAACCTAATTGAAATAGCTTGTGACAACTAACAAGCTCACACAAACCTACTTGAACAAGTATATTTGCACTATTTTATATATGATAGCTTAAAATAATCAAAGCTTCTCTTTTTATTTATTTGGTTGATTAATTAATCCAGGGTTAAATATATATTGGCTGTGGTGTTACTTTTGTATTACCTATGTTTTAAGGGGATTACATAAGTGTGTAAGCTTATGATTACTTAATTAATTTGGAGAGATTAGCTTCATGGTTTTGAATCAGGATCACAATTTCGCATGACTTGCACGTGCACACTCCATAAAAGTACAATGTCAACCATTGCACCATTGCAATCAAGTCAACACATGATTCTAAAGATAGGGTTTTTTTTTTTTTGGAAAAGGAGAGATAGTATAAAAGCTAAAAAGAAATTACATGCGAGCGTATTTACAACCCCTAGCGTCCTCCTCAACAAAACGAGGAAGAGCACTAGGGAAGTCCCTTAGATCAAGACTATTCTCCTCTATACAAGTACACAAGGTGGACAGGTAGTCCGCAATGGGTAACACTAACACTCTCAAAAAGCCGCATCAATGCGGAAATCTCAAGGAGACACTGAACAGCCTCTCAGGGCCAGTGCACATGATTGTTAATAGCATCCACCACTCCTGAGGAATCAGATTGGACCACAACCTTAAAAAAGCCCATGTTTGACGCCTCAACTAAACCTCTGTGAATTACAATAAGCTCCACAACCAAGATGGATGCAGGGGCTATCCCATAAGCAACACCAATCAAAGGCTCTCCAAGTCTATCTCTGAGGATGCACCGATACCGGCCATTGTTCCACGCACGGACCCGTCAGTATTGATACACCAGTGATCTTCAGGCGGTGTGCTCCAACTGCACCAAACAATGGTTGGGAGGGCGAAGCCCACCCCTAATCGATAACCTTGGTCGAAGAGGAACAGATCCGAAGGCTCGTATCGGTCACCACCATTTTTGTAATAACCTGGTGCAGCAAGTATGAGTTCTGGAATAGACGATGGTTCCTCTCACACCATAAGTGGTAGATGCACACAAGGCCAACCGCATGACCTGGAATTGAGGCTCTAAAGATGTTGCATGCTCATTTGTTAAAATCCATTGAATATTCTTGAACAATTTTATGACATATCATCAAAACCTTTTTACATTTTTTTTTATCAAGAATATAATCGATAATCAAGAACTTATCTTCAAATCTAAGCTTTTTAGATGGGATGGCATATTCTAATTCCAAATCATCCTCTTCTAGGTATTTTGGATTCATATATCTTTTCTTTATTATTATAATGCGAGAGGCAGACCTGATTTTTCCAAAATTTCTAAACTACTCTCACATAAAATAAAACTTTGATTTAATGTTTTTCTTTAATTCTCAAACTACCCCTTATTCATTTATTTATTTAAAGAATAGAATCACAACCAATCGTGATTAAACTCGGGGAGAGTTCAATTCAATCGCACCCGCAGGTTAACACATGTCCCTTTTAACTCCTATTAATTGTGGTTAACTCATTCCCCTCTCTCACACGTGCATCTCACGTGCCACCTACTAGTACTATATAGCTAGATAAGATAAAGAGAACTTTGTAGAGAGAGAGAGAAGATTTATGATCCCGAAATGCCAACTCAATTAACTTAAGGTCACTATGTTTAAGTTAATAGACTATCTCTAATTTTTATTTTTATAAAAACACACACAAACATACGCTCTCCGTTACTTGACTGCTACATCACTTTGGGCTATTAATTGTCTCCAAATCTATTTGGGTTGTCTATGAATGATTTTAAGACCTTCGCGATACAATATATGCATACATCCACAAGGGCAGAGCCACATGGGCCCAGAAGAAATTTTGAAGTAAAAAAAAAGATTTCCTATAATCCTAGTAGGGGTGTATCCTTGAAGAGGGGCGGAGCCAAGGGGACAGGGTATTCTAACCCCCCCCCCTAAACTTCTGATTAACAAATATATCCCTTACAAACGGATACAAACAAATGCAGTCCATGAACGTGACCCTTAAAAAACAAAAGTTCCGGGTCTAAGCCCCGAACCCCATTGCCAATGAATCTTGGCTCCGCCCCTGTACATCCATCCCATAAGGGGTGGGTGAAAGCTTTTATATCAATATAATAACCCAATTTAGGTCATGTTCAAATAAGTTTTTTTTGTTTGGTGAAAGTTACAGTATTCAAAAAAATTATATTATACTTAATTGAATTCTGATAAGAGGACCACAGGTCCTCTTCTAAGTTGACTGTAGTGTCTTCGTGTCTCTTTTAACACATCTTTAACCATAGTTAAGCTTAACTAAATTAAATTAAATACTTTTGGTTTTGGATTTTTCTAAAAACCATGGTTAGATTGCTTAATCCTAAGAGATTAACCATAGTTGATGAGTAGTAAAAAAGGGGTTGGACCAATGAGGTCACTAAGCTGACCCTGGGTCCTTTTTTCCATTTCCCTACTTAATTCTGCAATATAACGAAGTTGAATACATACACATCAGGGCTTTGTCTTACTAGTAGTGTATCCCTTGCTTTGAGGGAAGGTAACGGTTTCATTCTTGAGAGGGTGGGAGTTTGTATATCCTCCTCACCCGTCCATTAACTGAACAGATACTAACCATGGTTCACCTAACCGGCCTCGCTGCCTATACGTATATCTCCAACCAAAAAACATAAAAAAGAATACATAATATTAATATTTTCATAAATATGTTCCGTCTACCTCTTTACCTTTTTTGGGGTCACTATATACCTCTTTACTTGGAAGGAGGAAGTGGGTGACAATGGGAAAAAGAAAAAAGTTAGAATGATTCTATGCAGCATTCTCCATCAAGCTTTAAATGTGGCCTCATCGCGACCGACATTCGGTAATCCGGACCATCAGTCAGAGACTGCCCAATCAGTGAATGAATCAACAACCGAAAGGGATTAACCGACCATATGTTCGTAACCGCCAAATCCGTTCCTTCGAGACTGGAAGATCGATCGATCAGTAATTAAAATCCAAATTTAAGGGCTCTTTAGTCATTTCATTACAAGCGGGTGTAGTTTACCGTTTGTTACTTTTCTTTTATAAAGCGCTCATTTCTCTCTGTTCTCAATAAGGTTCCAAACCAAACCAGAGCTCCAGTGGCGGCTTGAGGCTCTGGTTTCTGCTCATTAAGCTCTTAATTTGAACTTCTACTCGTATATCTCCTCTCTCTCTCTCTCTCTCTCATTGGGATCATCATCTGTACTTTCGCCGAAAAGCTGAAGAAATTTTCATGTATTGGTGGATTTAAAACCGCAAATTGGTACGGCTTTCGGTTTCTCCTCTTGAGCTTTGTTTTCTTGAAATCCGAATAACATTCGGAGATTGGTATAAATTTCTTCATTTTAAAAGATCTAACTTAAAGATTCCTGGATTTCTGGTTCGTCTGAGTTAGGTTTTCTTGAAGTTTGAGTAAATTTTTATAAAAAGGTACGATTAAGTGCAGGAATATCCTAAAACCACAATGAAAAAGAAAAAAAGTGCAGGAATCTTTGATTCCTCTAGAGATAGGTTTTCCGATTAGATGTGTAACTCTTGTTATTATGCCGGAAGGATTTGATTCTTGTGGATTTGAGATTTTAATATGCTGCTCTTAAGAAACTATTGAGAGATGAAATCTCAATTTTAGCTATAGTTAGGCTCCACATCTTCACCATCTCCACTTCTTGTTTTGCAGTTCCAAGCCTCCATGTCTGCCTTGAAGCAAGGACGATAGCGCTTTCCATTTCTGAAACACCAATGGGCAGCTAGTTTGATTCGAAAAACGGCAAAGTGGAAACTGTGATTTTTCTTATTTCGTCAGCCCTGTCATTGATTTGCTCTAATTTTTTTTTAATCAAAATGGGGAGAGTTGTAGAAAATTTCTGACTTCTTAAGCATCTAAACAGTTGTCACTTTTTTCTTTACCATGGATTAAGCTGGAAGCCAGATGACATCACAGTATTCTTTGAGATTGTAATGATGAAGAAGAAAAGCTCTACTATGTGTATGGATATATGGGAGCAAGAATTTTGGAGGATTTAATGTTGATAATGAAAATTTATGCCAAAGACAAGGGTTGTCGAATAATATCCCCTTGAAAATCTGATACTTTCTGAAAGTCAATTAAGTCATGGTTTCTCAAAACCCTACACAAAACCAGATTGGAACTCTAATTGTTTCAGAGCTTGATTTCCCTCCCAATGTAGAGCCTGAAATCACAGCAGTTTATTCATCTGGTTTTAACTCAGATGCTTCTACTACCTCTATGGCGTTTTTGGGCACTCAGGGCAGAAACATTCTACCCATCAAATTGGAGATTGACGAAAAACGTGACTTGATATGCCAGCAACTCAAACTATTGGCCTCAAATCAGCAGGTAAGTAGATCATTTATAGGTTTATTTGTTGATTTGGAATTTATTGATGCATATAAAAACAAAGTCTCTTTAAATACTTTGATTTAGGCTTTAGTTATATGCTGATGTATTGTTCCTTCTCCTTCACTATGAGTTGTTAGTATTTGAAAATGTGAGTTAGAATTTGCAATTCTTGGACTCTGATGATAACTTTGTTTGGTCAGTATGTGTACATCAATGTACCTGAAAACTCAAGTCCATTGGGATTGACTTTGAGGAAAACCCCATCCTTCTTAGATCTCGTGGAAACCAAACTATATCGTTCAAGCTTTATATGTTCTGGGTCTGGGAAAAGAAAGAGGACTGATGTTGATACCAGTGCTGAACAGATCAACAGTAAGAAAAAGGCTTCTAATTTCTCTGCTTCACTCTTGCGAATTGGCTCATGGGAGGTAATCAGATGGATTGCTTTGTTGAATGCATCTATGCCATACTTAAATTGTCATTATAGAATAAATAAAAAGAAAAGATCGCCATAATATTGTCTGTAGCTTGTTGAATAGTGAATTAATTAGTCATGTGTGTGGAAACTATAATTTCGTTCAAGATATGTTGTCCAATAACAATGCATGGGGTGCATGTTAAATAATGGCTAGCATAAAAAAGCGAAGAGAGACATTTCTTTTCAACTGTCAACACCTAAGACTGTTCTTTAGTGGCAAGTTATTTATGGTAGTATTCCCAATGAACTATAAAACCCTCCCTGATTTGCTTTGAATTAACCACTCTCTATATGTACATCTGCATAAGTACAGTCATGAACAATGTTTACATGCATACTTACATACATACATGCATCTATATGCACCCTTTATGCCAAAATAAACACACAGAGTACATGCATTAACAATGTGATGATTCCCAAAATCCTTAAAAACTGACTTTCTTTTGTAGTAGGGAAACTGTAATTTTGGCTCTTTAAATTTCATGGTTAATTTGTTCCAACTTCTAATGCTTCTAATTTTCAGTCCTTTTGGATTGCTCTTCAGTATATTCTTCTTTTGCCTATGATGGTGCCAATAAGTTGGGTAAACAAGGTGTCTACAAACACATGTTGGTATAAGGAATAATCTTCACTGTTTTTGAGTTATAAATACTTTCTTCACATATTATTATGTTAAGAAGGAAAGTAAAGTAACAAAAGAATCTTAATGAATTTATGCTTTTTGTTTTCTTCTTGCTTATCAATTAAAATCCTCTTCCATGCTCTCAGTTAGGAGTGCTAAATTCTGTGTTTCTACTACCTACATTAACAAGTTTGCAGCCCTTTAAATATTAGCTTATTTCAACATAATAATCTGCGATGCATGTTTGCTTGCAGCGAATCTCAAGATATGAGGGGGAGTTAGTGGCCAAGTGTTACTATGCAAAGCGGAAGTTTGTGTGGGAGGTACTGCACAGTGGGCTGAAGAACAAAATAGAAGTTCTATGGTCTGATATAGCTTCCCTCAAAGCAACTTGCAACGATAATGAGCCCCAGATACTGGAAATTGAGGTAATTAAACTAAGCTCAGTTTTGTTGTGATTGAATCTTTGAATTTACATAATTTTCTCTGTACTATGTTATGTGTTATCACATCTTAGTGACCCTCCAAACATTGCTTCATTTGGAGCAATTTGTAACTCAATTTAGTACAACTACGGGAGTATAATGATGATTAAATTCTTCAATAGAAGGGGAAATGTTGGCAATTAGCGGTTGGGATTTGATACTATGAAAGAACTTGATAATATTCTACAAAAGGATATCTCTTTGTCAGTTAAGTTTATTGTATATATTCTTGTTAGTTCTTAAGATCTATATGCTTTAAAAGATGGACGGGAAAACTAAGATACAAGGAGTTTGAAAATCTTGAAACCAGGGTTGTGGTAAGATGAAAAAACCACAGAAAAACCACCTGGTTGATTAAGACATATTAAGCTTAGTTCTCTTATTATTTAGCCCAACATTGTGTAGGATTAGATCCTCATCTCGATACTAAGAGATTATGATTCTTCATATTGTGCTTCGATGTAGCATAAAGTCACGCTTCAAGTCTGTTTCAGAATGTGGATTAATCATCCAATGGAATGATTGAACTATATTTTTAGAGGTTGCATCATTATAAGACTCTTAAACTTAGACTAAATAAAGGATAGCAGGGTAACAACTTGTGATTCAACTTGAATTAAATAAAAAATTGTATGTGAGTTGTAGGATTCACTAAAAGATGGAACTGTGAAAGGTTTACATGGTATTTAATGACTTTAAAGTCACTATAGCTTTTGTAAAGAAAAAAAATGAATCTTAAGTTTCCATATTTCCAAGTGTTTCTCTGAAATTTTTCATGTCGTGAAACAAAAAACTAGGCCTTACAACTTAATTCCACTCTCTTGCCAACAATGTTTTGACAGTCATTTCAATTTGTTGTTTACTACTGGCCACTATAACTCTCCTGAATTTGCAGTTGTTGCAGCCTCCTCTTTTCTTCCAAGAGACAAATCCGCAACCCAGAAAGCATTCTCTATGGAAAGCTACTGTTGATTTTACTGCAGGACAAGCATCAATTTTCAGGTAAGAGTCCCTTGGATTAATTGAAATATTGGTTTTAGTAACTCCATTCTCTACACCTATATAGAATTTGCTTTCATTTCCCAATTACTTTGCAATTCATTAATGTACCTTTTCATACTGCAAGAGCAGTAAACTAGTTGAAAAGAGTAATTATTATTTTTTATCGTTGTTGCATATATAATACTTATCAGGGACTCTGATCCATATATTAGAATGCTTGCCAGACTTTGGCTAAAGGATGTTGATGGACCTGGTAGGTTAATGGGGCATGTTTTGATTCAAGTGTGAGAAATACCAGGTTGCCCAGTGACCTCAGCCCAATAAAATTGTGGGCCATACCTAGGCCCTGAAGGGAGGTTCAATAATCTCATATTATCATGTTTTGTTACTCTTAAGAGGAAAATTGTTTAATTCACTTCCTCAGAAAATTGGACAATGATTATGATTTAATAATGTAAACAAGTATAAATTTCTCACTCAATATATTTTGTGTTCTTTATTCTAAGGAAAATCAACAAATATCAGCTAGACTGGACCATGATAACCCATCAGGCTACTTGACAGTTGACACATGCATTAACAGAACTTTCAAAGATTATCAAACAATGAAAATGTCCCATACTTTGACTGACTAAACTTTTCTTTTCAATATACTTTTTACCATGTATACCTTCTTCATTGTTTCTCCTTTTTCATGCAGCATTCATTCTGTCAACTATTTTTATTACGGTTAATATTTTTCTTCTCTCCCTTTTATTATCAGGAGACATTTCCTGCAATTCCCACAAGGAACTCTACAGAAGCACTATGCAAAGCTTTTGCAGTTGGACAACAGGTTGTCTTTGCTCAGCAAGAATCCTTTCCCGACCTTTGTATCCCCATTCTTTGGGATAGAAAATTTCGGAAATCCAAATCCAAATCCAAATGATAAGAAGTTATTTGTGTTGGAGGGACAGTGTTCAAATCCGCTAAAAGAGGCACTCAAGTTGGGGACCAGTGATAACTATTCCGAGCAGTTCCATGGCTTCACTCTCTCAAGAACAGTAGATCCTCGGAAGTATTCAAATTTGGACCAGGCTGCTGCTTGTTCTGAAACAACCAGCTCTGGTATTCTCTTCACTTGAATTTCCTTATTATGATATCTGCAAGTGTTGGTAGCCAGCCTAATGGACTCTTTAGGCTTGACAACCATCTTGGGCCGAATTAGGAAATCACTTGATTTTCTATGGGATGGGTCTGAGTCTACCTCTCTAACCACTGGTGACAATGTAAGCCTTCCTGGGGCTTGAAAACAAGGCCTAGCAGCCATTACGTACATATGTTCTTCCACTAAAATATGTTTTATTTTAAACAATATGATATACATGGGCAGGTTAGTCGTGGCCCTTCCCTGCATATTCAAATTCCTAATGTCCATTGTTCTTGGATACCTCTCTGACATTTTTTATCCATCTCTTGCTGAAATTCATGTTACATCTCTTTTGCGTGGTTCTAAGAAAATGTTTTTATCTACATCATGACAAGAAGATTACCATTTTTTGCGCAATGTTTGCAGGAGTCACAAGTGGTTGTTTAGGTCATGGAACTTCAGTCTCAATTGGGAATGCATTTCCCCGTGTCTCAGTACATCCATTCACACCCGATTTTGGCACAACCAGTATAAGTGAAAACTGTAACAGCATGGAGAGAGGAACAGATGAAGTAACAACAGTAGGTTACAATCCTGGTGTATCAGATCTCTATCTAGGTAAGTTCAATTCTTCGAGCATGAACACCAACTCCACCTCTGATTGGAAATCAAATTGCTTAATCCCGGAGATTCAAACCATCCAGAATCCAATTGGTTTGTCTGATAATGTTGGTTGCAAAATTGAGAAAGATGGGTACTTCACCAGTGGATTGTCCTATTGTGGAGAGGAGGGAGGTAATCTATATACAGAAATTTATGGCAACTGTGCTAAATTCTTGTTAAGTACTTCTGACACCATGCCATTCTTAGAAGATCAGGTCACATTGGATGAGGTTAGTGAGGTTCTGGAGTGGACACCATGGATGTAAGCAAGTCAGTTATTTGGTAATTAATATGCATAAAGGTTGCACTATTTTTTTCATCTATTTCTTCTTCATGGACGCGGATACGGATATTACCAAATGAGGAGTGCTAACCCCAGCCGCATTTACTCCTAATTTTGCCACAGACGCAAGATGGGGGTAACATGTAGAGATGTTTCATTATTTTAACAGTTTAAAAAGTTCAAGTCAGGGAATGTTGGACATTTGTCGCCCGTCAGTTGCGTCTTTGGAAGATTTGTGACTGGGACTAGCAAAATCCTTGACGAATACAAGTCAGACTGTACACTCAGCTGACTAATGAAATAATGCCCCTATACAAAATAATCGTAATGTTATTGACCCACCCACGCTTAACTAAATGAGTCATCATTATCAAGTTATCCACACTTACCTAGCCTAGCGCGACGGAAGTGATTTAGACGGTGACCACCAACGTGCACGATTAGATGTTCCAGTGATTTATCGGCAAAATTAAAATAATCATGACTACTTTTTTTGTAATTAATTGTACGATCATTCTTCAAAGAATCATGCAAATTCAGGAGGGTATTAGAGATAGATTTAGAGTGGTGTAATATATTTTCAAATAACTATGAACAATTTATTTTATTGTTGTATATGATCACTTTATATATTGCTAATAAGAAGTTGGAGTTTTACCATTTATAAGTAATACAAAATTAATAAGTTATATATAGGATAATGCTAGCACCACTTTCTTTCAAAACTCATTATTATTTTTTTACTAGACATAGTGTTGGTGCAAAACACGTTAATTAATTTTATTGTTGTATATCACTTTATATATTGCTAATAAGAAGTTGGGGTTTTACTATTTTAGAAGGAATACAAAATTAATATTTTATATATACGACAATGCTAGCACCACTTCTTTCAAGACTCGTTTTTTTTTTTTTACTAGACATAATATTAGTGCAAAACATGTCATTCTCTAAATGAAAGACAATAACATTTGAAGAAAGTGAGTTTAAAAGAAAGTGCAGGTTCAAAACCCTATTTTTTTTGTTCCGAACTTAACGTATTCTAAGGCTAGGTATCATTAACCCTACAGGCTAAAACTATATCCTAAGTCAACCAAGGAGATAGTCTTACTTATATTTATAGAATCATTTAGGAAGATAACTATCTACAGTAGACCCTCTTGTAATTATTAACCTTGGTGGAAAGAAATTATATTAAGTATAAGAGGATATTATATATAAGAATCAGTATATTGGTTCAAGAAATTTTTTTTTTTCTATAATTTATTTTGAATGTATTGTATTTTCCATATAAGCTTCATGTGGATACATATGTATAAGGCTAGCACTCAAAATAAATAAATAAATAAATAAATAAATAAAAGATTTAATGCTAGCCCATTGACGTTGCAGATTGGCTTGCAAATACTGCTTAGGAAAATCTAGTTTCCATTTCCATCCTAATGACATTCCCGACAATCTCTAGAAAATCATTTATGGGGATTTGTCTGAAAAATTGTATTTCAGATTCTAACTTTGAATCTCTATTTATATTTCTAGTCGGGGTGATCCGCCTAACCTTAGCTTGCCTTCCAAAAAAAAAAAAAAAAGCTACTAACATTTGGACCTATCAAAAATACAAAAAAGAAGATTATGTCATTTAACATATAAAAAAACCTCCTAATATCTTTTTGAACTAATGATTCTTTATATTGTGGAGCTTTCAGTTTGGTAAAGTTAACTAATTTTTCAAAAAGAAGAAGAATTATCCTTTATTTTGGGAAGAAATAAAATTCTTTTTAAACTTTGCTTTTCGTGGGATTCTCCTTTTAACTTTTGTTAATTATTTTGAAGACCTCGTACTATAATGGTTTTAGTGTTTTCTTTCTAAAATATCTAAAACTTTATACTATATATGATAATTTATTATACATAGCCAAAATATCTAAAATAATTGTATCCTTTCTCTTCTTGATATCTAAACCATCATAAAGTGTTTAGAAGATTCATATAATTATGTATTAATATAATATAAAAACCTCTATTATAATTAATAATATATTAGAATTTTCTTTAAAATGATTAAATAGCGGATATAAGAGATTATTAATTACACATTATAGAACTAAATTGGTTCTTTAGAAATTTATTAATTATTAGAGATTATTAAGATATAGAATATTTATTATAAGAGGGCATAATGTATATCATTCTTGCTGAGTAAAGCAAATCAATTTTCAAGTGAAAATTGAAGGCATCCAAAACCATAGTTCAAAAACCCAAAAAATCGACTCAACTCGACTCGAAAGTTAGCCGGGTCGAGTAACTAGGAAAATTCGAAAAAAATCTCGACTTGGTCCAACTTAGAATATATATTTAATAATTTGAAAAATTTAGATTAAAAGAACTCAAAGTACGCTGGTTTTACAGCCATAAACCTATAAATATGTTTAACATAACTCATAGTAAGTTATCTTTATAAGACCAAAAAAATATGATGCAAAAATAGTGTGACGTTCGAGTTTAGGTTTAAAAAATGATAAAATTACTCTTCTATAACTCTACCTAATCCGACGAGTCGAAAAATTAGACTCAACTCGATCGAGTCACTCGAATAACTCGGTCAATAGTGTCTCATTCGAATTTTGAGGCGACTCAACTTGACTCGAAATTCGGCAACTCGAATAACTCGCCGAATTGTCAAATTATATCGAAAACACATAAATCAAATCTTTATGCTTTCCCTTCACATATGTTACAAATGGCTGTGCATTAGAAATTTTGCGGGTGTTTGAATTTTTGCAAAAAAAACAGGCCCACAGCGACAAACGTAACGTGTTAATCCTAAACAGACCTAAACCAACAGCGTAATAATAATGCACATGAGAGAGACAGAGAGCCTCAGAAATTGCCACGAGTCAACAACCCAAACATAGCACAGAAAACAACCGGATGGGACGGCTTAGGAGTTCCACCCTACGTCCCTCTTTCGTCTCCATCTCCAACTAATGATAACGACAACTAGAATGAGTCAAATTGCCTATTATCCGTACGAATTTCTTCTACTATTTTCGTTATTTCGTCAAAAACCTATTTGAGACTCTAAAGACCCATTCTTCCCTATCACCTGTATGAAATCAGTTTACACACAAAACTCCCAAAATATGCTTGGGTAACTTGGAATTATAAAAATAAAAAGGATATTTTTATCAAATAAATATTTTGTATAATTTCCGAATCTCTTGTTTTTATTTAAACTCATATTTTATCATGTCCATTGTCCACTCTCTCTCTTTTATTAGGAAGAAAATAAATATTGTGATGGAATATGCTAATTACAATCTTTGTATTAATATTGGGTTAGATTTCGATTTGATTCTATTTTTGTAGAGGCTAGATTATTTTCTATGTTTAGATGGTTTTCATCTTTATATAAACCAGAAACGGGTCTTTGTTAAAATCATTTTAGGATTATCAATATAATCTGTTATTTTAACCATGAGGTTCTCTTCAGGGATACTGCTTCCAATCTTCTTAACCTTAATCCTCATCAGTTTCCACCAGAAAACCACCAATTCAGGTACAACTTGATACTTTATTTACACTTTCATTGAAAATGATTTTCCAGTTCTTTCTCTTTCTGACATGAATTTGGTTCCATATGAAGTTCTTGCGGACCCAGAGAAGGTGATGAACCATCCCGGCCACGAAGTCGAAGGGGTTTCCACTAAAGATAAGAATCCAGCTACTTTCCAACGAGGAGATTGGTTCCCTGAGCTGAGGAGATCTCGAATGCCCCCTCCGGCGCCTGTTGCCAACCGTCAGTACCCGCCACCAGGTGGATTTTAATTAAGCTATGGAACATATCTTTGTCATTACATAAGAAATAATTTCTACACTCAAATGCCATGAAGTAGAGCTCCGCCTCATATTTAAACTCTTTTTTTAAACACAATTTCTTGTTATTTTAGTAATTATTTTCCCCAAATTCCTCTACACAATCAATCATTATGTGCCCCCCAAACTCCGACCCTGCCTCAAACACATAGAGATCGCTGATGGTGAACTTCAATTGATCAAATGCCTGATCTAATGTGCCAAAAAAATCTCAATGGGCCTAAAAAAGGCCTTTATCTCTATGCCTAAAAAAGTACTCTAATAGGTTTAAAATGGGTCTGAAAAGTGGTCTGAACTTGAAAATACAGCCTTTAGTGGCCTCAGCGGCCTCAGATTCTCTCTGGCGAAGCCAGAAAGGCCCCTCTCAGGCAACCACAAAATAGGGGACATGTGGTTGTAGAAGTCATTTCATGGGGCCCATGATGTTTTGACTTCTTCACACATTATTTGACACATGACGATAAAGTGGTGAGATAAAGGGGGAGAGATATCAAGTGGGGAGAAGTCAAAATCATGGGAAGAAAATTGAATGACTTCTCCACTTTTTATCGCCACATGTCCCCTATTTTGTGGTTGCCCGAGACCACCTTTCTGGCTTTGCCATTGACAATCCGTGGCCTGAGCCTAGAAGGTGTCTCTATGAGCGTGGTGGGCCTCTAAGCATCTAGGAGTCTAGAAAGTCTTATATTTTTTTCCCCTTAAGAGGGTGGCCTTTGAACGGTGCTGGAGTCATCTAAGTGTGATGCCCTGGGAGCCCCTGGTGCAAAAACTACAAATGGGGTGGTCATTGAACGGGCCGGCAAAAGACCCGAGGTGCAATCCCATGGTAGCCCCTGTAGGCAGTCGATTTCCATCCAATTTAAATATTAGAAATTTAAGCCTCAGAACCAAGGATAGGTGGGTGAACCCTAAGGGTGGGTGAATCTTAACCACAGTTTTTTTTTTGATCGATTCTATTGTTAGAACCGGACTCGGGGAAGTTGGGTTTCACTGAGATCGCCATGTGTCCCTTTGCCATGTGTCCCTTTGGTGTCAAAAGGGACACATGGTGATCTCAGTGGAACCCAACTTCATAACAGTAGAGGATTTGGTTCCTTGGTTAAAAACACTTATCTTTTATGTAAACTAAGGAACTAAGGAAGTTGACTTTCTTTTACGCGAAGCTAACTAACCAAGTGGTAGACTGCCTTGCGCTTGGGTTTAGGATCTTATTATGATCATGATCTATCGAGTATTTCTTAATTATATTTTTGCAAAATTACTTTTTTTAATAGGCCAGCGTGGTTGTTGGATCTTAGAATTGAGAAATGCTATCACATCTCAGACTTAGGTGGCGTATGATAACACTAATCTAGATAGGTAGAGTTTATTTGAATATTGAGCTTATTTATATTTTAGATTATTAAGTTAAAAGATTAATTGGATATCTACATCTTTTTGAAGAAAGAAGAAGTTTTACCTCTAAAGAAAAAAGTAGCTAATGTCTCCTTATTACTTTTGAGGTAAAACCTCTACTTCAATGCGATTCGAATATTTGTAAATAATTGGGACATAATGGCATTGACATTAAATGCGATTCGAATATCGTAGTGAATTGGATAAGGTCCCGAAACTGTACTTTATGTTATTTGTGGGATTTTTGGGAGCAGCTTACTTGTTTATTGGAGAGAGTAGATTTTTCTATAAAGCATTCGTATAGAGAAGAGAATAAAGTGGCAGATGCTTTAGCTCGGCAAGGTGCCTTAGGGAGGAATAATTTGTTTTTAAATAGTTCTCAGCTTCTTAGAATTATCAAAGGTTTGTATCGATTGGATAAGATGGGTACGGCTTATATTAAGCATGTTTAGAGGGTTTATTATTGGTTTTGGTATAGGTTGGTTTTCTCTTATTGTTTGTTTTGTTGCATGAGGTTTTATTTCTGTAAACCCTAAGTATCCTTATGTTCCCACGGTATTCCTCCGCCACAAGTGAAGGCTTATTAATAAATTTGGGTCGGGGCTGCTATGTGGGTGGCTTCCGGCTCTTCAAAAAAAAAAAAACCTCTACTTCAAAAAAATATAGACATCCCATTAACCTTTAATTTAACATTCTAAAGTCTAACTAAGCTTAATTTTTAAATAAGCTCTACCTATTTAGATTAGTGTTACTAAACGCCACCTTAGTTTGACAGTGATCACAAGTCACAACAATGTTGTTCTAGTTCCTTGTTATTATGAGTTTGAATTTTTTAGTTTGACAGTGGTCACAAGTCACAACAATGTTGTTATAGCTCCTTGTTATTATGAGTTTGAAATTTTTGGTTTTCAACCGTTGAAGGGGAAGCAATACCACATGTTGCTACTACCGTGTCAATTTGGGAAAAAAAATTTGAATATTGTGACTAGTGCTAGGACTCCTCTTTAAATATTCCCTTAAAGATCCTTATTTTATAACCCAATAGGGTAAAACAAAATTAAAAAATATTAAAAATTGCAAAATCTGCTATATATATATATATATATATATATACTAGCCGGTGGCCCATGCGATGCACGTGAGGGCGAGGGGAAGGAGTTAACCACAGTTAATAAGAGTTAAATGGGACACTTGTTAACCCGCGGGTGTGATTAAACTCGCTAGTGGCATGTGCAATGCACGTAAGAGCGAGAGGAAGGACTTAACCATAGTTAATAGGAGTTAAAGGGTCACGTGTTAACCCACGGGTGCGATTGAACTCTCCCTGAGTTCAATCACGATTGACTGTGATTCAAAATAGATAGATGAGCATGGATAGTTTTGAAATTAAATCAAAAGACAATTGGTACGTTGGGAACTAAAGCAAACATTAAATCAAAGGGTAATATGGGAATTTCGGAAAAATCGTCTACGGTTGCCTCTCGCAATATAATAGTAAAGATATACACTATTATAATGAGATAATGAGGGGTATGTAGTGTTGATTGACTTTTTTTATTATGACAAAATAACAAATATTATATTATTTTATTACTATTTAGTGAATAGATATTTAAGGGTATTAAAATAATTTCAAATCTATTAACTTCCCTCAACCATCTACTCTTATTTTCTCTCTCTCACTCTCTAATGTATTTTCAACCCTCACACAACTAACCTTTCTAACACAGTTTCTCTTCCGTCTCCCCTCCAACACACGTGTATAGACCACTAGGTCCCTTCCTCCCCGTTCCCTCTCTCTCCATCTCATCTCTCGTGTACATTGCATGTGTGGTCAACCGGTATATATATAAAGTGATAATGGTAGCTGTTGAGGATTCACCTTTTTAAAAAAGTTTATATACCTTTTTAATATTTTCAAAATATCTTTGAATGGTAATTTCTATTAATATTTTATTTTGATTTTGGCATACATATTTAATTGATTTAAAATATGTCCATATTCCGGAGATAATTTTTTTATGTCCCCCTTTTTCTTTTATTGAACAATGGTTTGTATTCATATTTTATTTCAATTTTGACCTATTATTAATTTGAAATATGTCCCTATTTCAAAATATTCATTTTTTTTTTTAAAGTTACACATATATATAAATATAAATGAAACAAAAGCATGATAATAAAAGTGTCACAAACTAGTGAGCCTGAAACTATCACATTATACAATTACAAGAGAGAGTATAAATTAGCAACACTTTAATTTGTTAAACAGCGCACCGTTGGCCCAACATCTGTCTAATTCTGTAGCAAACTCAGGAAGAGGAGGAAATTTGCTCGAATACCCTATAGTTCCTTTCCTTTTTGATGCCCATGCTATTGCTCTAAGAAGCAAAGTCCCCACCAGAATCCCTCATTCTCTTTCCAAACACATCATGAATTGATATCATAAGAAGTCTTGAAATTAAGGAGCAACGAAAAATCCAACTGATTTCTATCGAGCCAGGAAATAGCTCGAAATCTTAGATGCAAAAGGACAATGAAATAAGATTTGATCAACTGACTCTTTCAAGTTGAGGCACATGCATGAAATAACTATTGGTCATTCTCCATCATCTTTCAAAGCTATCGACTGACTAAAGGAAGAAGGACATCTTAAGAGACACTCCCCTTATAAACTGATTTGTAAAGGAAAGATTAGAGACTCGAGCTTGACAATAAAACATTGTAAAATAAGCTCAATGAAAACTGACATTTATTGTCACAAGATCACAAGTAATATTGCTAAGCATGAGACATGTAATGACAGAGCTAAGTCTATCCAAGAGATAAACATGGGTTGCAAGTGTGTTGGTTGTGTGTGTGTGTGTAGCGTATGGTGTTTTCCTTTGTGTTTGCCTTTAGCTTCGCCTAGTGGTGTTGTTGAGTTACCAAAAAAAAAAAATCTCAATCGTTAAGCCAAAACTAGGGCACCATATCCTAGAATTAGCAATACCTCAACACAAGGCTCCACATTATCAAACTTATTCTCAGTTAACGAATAGAAAAGTTTCAAATCCAACAGTGTGGGGTTCGCGCCTCAGACCACCTATATAGAAAAATCGCACCTCTTTATCCTTACCCAGTCGAAAATGAATACACTTTGAAAACGACTCTCACACACCAGGATACCCTTCCATAATCCTTTTTTTAAAAAAAATTAATTTTCACCATTTCCAAATCTCCAAAATGTTATTTTTAATGACTGAGGGTGTCCTCAACCCATTTGGATCGAGACTAATCCTCGATGATACACACAATATCCCACAAATCATGCACGTCATGAAACATTAGAGGGTGGGCTCAAACCCGGGATCAATGAGAGCATTCCATTGCCTTTGAACCACCGCGCCACTCACCATGCAGGCACCAATAATTTTTATTTCAATTTTGACTTATTATATTTAATAAATTCTAAATATGCCCCTATTCCGACACCTGCCTTCCTATTCTAAAAATCTACACATGTAGATATTACTTTCATTTTTAGTCCACGTGCCAACTCTTCATCACAATAGGTGTAATTTCTTCAACAATTAAATATCTTCAACCTATATTTTTTTTAATTCCGAATTACTCATTTTTATCTATTTTCTTTTATGGATTTTACGAGTCTAATAAGTAATAAGTCTCGAATGAAATAACTTAAACATAATTGATTGATTATTTTGACTCAATTTATAGTTTATACTTTATACCCCGTTGCTATTTTTTCTTTAATTTCTTGGAGTAATGAAGTAAAGTAACCATATTTAACTTAACAATAGTCTCTAAAAGGGAACATAGCAGACCATAGTGTTCGTGTCCTTTTAACCCATTTTTAATCATGGTTAAATTTAAATAAATTATGAATTCCCCCCTAAAAGTCAAGGTTTGGATGGATGAACTCTAAAAATAAGTGAATCTTAACCATAGTTAATGAGTGTTAAAAGGAAGGCTTAAATCATAAGATTTCAAGCAACGCGTGTTTTCCCATTTTCCTTTAAGCATTTGACTTCTTAAACAAATAGTTATATTTTGAAGACATTATTAAATCAAAATATACATTCCTCCTCCGCATGCAAGGCGAACTAAGTAAACATATATATCTATATATATAAAAAGTAAATCATGATCATATTATCAAAACAAACTCTTGGGCCAATATAGTATTTTGCTAAAGCTCGTTTGGCTGTCTGCAACTTGTAACAATCTTCTGACTTTAGGATCGGTATGCCAGTTGTATCTGTTTGGAGCTACCCACGTGAAAGCAATAAAACTAAAAGTCAAGAGTCAACTAATTCTAAAGGTCAACTAATGCTTCTTCCCTGTAACTTCACATCATCACATGCACCATAAATTCTCACTCCATCCCCAAGTACAAAGAGAACTGAGAGACATATACCAAGCATATTTCCTCCTCATCAAGATGGGTGGTTTTCCGGCAAAGATGGCAGCAGCGACGTTGGCTATATTCCTTCTTCTAGGCGGTATTCCGGCGATTTCTGCTTTACTTTCATCTGGTATGTCTTTACTTGTCTATGCAGCTTCCCTACTAACCAACTAATTTGACCACGCTTTATCACTCGAATTTATTGACAAGTCATTTGTAATTTGTTGTGAAGGTAATGAGAAGGGCTTATGGTGGTTTCCCGGCTGTCGAGGAGGCTCGAGGAAGGCAGTTCCGGGAATCAGAGGTAGTTTTGGATGTGAAAGTCAGGTGATTCATGGGGAGAAGATGTTGTCGTATTGGAGACCAAGATGGAGCAGGTTGGCACCTCCACCGCCACCTACAAGGAATCGAGAAACATCACTTGGTGCTCATGCACCTCCTCCAAAGAGTATATATTAACGAGCGTACTGACTCTCCTTCAATCTTTCTTCAATGTTAATGAATCATTTAATGATCAATAAGAAAATGTCGATTATTTCTGTTTTTCTTCATTGTGGTTTCCTTTGTCATAAACTATAGGAGAGTCCATTCTTTTGCTGAAACTTATAAAGTTGGTACGTTGTACTTTATCATGATAGTTGTTAAGAAATTTGAGTCACTTTGTTGAGGTATATAACAAAATTAGTTCTTACTATAAATTCATCAACAATTATTAACATTTTTAATTGATCATTGCTTGTTCCTACAAGAAAATCCTAGGTCCAGACCATATATGAGTAGCATTGGGTCCATACCAACAAATGAAGTGGTCAAACTCCGCGAGAAAAAAGGTTTACCCCCAACCCAGTCAGGATTTGAATTTGGACTTGGACAAGAGTCTGAACCTCAATCGCGATGGCAGTAGCGTGCCTTTTAACGGAGTTGAGATTAAAACATGAAAAGAGCTCAAAAGGCGCAAAAAAAATATGAGATCAACATAAACCTAAGATTGAGAACTGAGAAGTCTTGTACCGCCTATATGGCTGGCTGTACTCAAACATACCGCTTGGTACACTCACAGATGATGCATACATGCAGAAAGAACTTGATTACTCCATGCAAGTTATTCCAGCCTATTCAATGCAATGTTTCAAAATTACAAAGAAGGTATGTGATGAAATTGCAGCAATGACAAGAAGGTTTTGGTGGAGCCAGAAAAAAGAAGAAAGAAAAATTCATTGGATTAGCTGGAAAGAGATATGTACATGCAAAGAAGATGGTGGGTTAGGATTCAGAGACTTGCAATCTTTCAACATGGCTTTACTAGCAAAGCAAGGATGAGGATTCTTATGAACCGAACATCTCTATGTAGCAGAACTCTCAAAGGTCTTTACTATCCATGCTCCGCGTTGTGGTTACTGTGTTACTCTCCCAGTTTAGTCCCACATCGGTTGGGAACTAGCATTTGTAGGGGCCACTCCTCCTCAAGTCCCTTTTAGATTGAGTGTTTGGATTTACCCTTACGACACCCTAGTGATTACCTTAGGCCTGGTTGAGTGTATGTGTTAAGAGTGTTAAATGATTACCTTAAAAACCTTTAAAAAAAATTCGAAATTTAAGCCTCAGAGTTGTTAAAAACACATGTCATTTATGTGAACATATTAATTAAGAGGCGTGTTTTCCCTACTCTCGGTCAAACTCTACTCTCAACCTCCACCAATCACTTATCCATTTTCAAATCATTTATGGTGGTCAAAGCACTCTCTCTCATCAAGAATAGACAAGTGGTTGGTGAAGACTGAGAGTAGAGTTTGACTGAGAGTAGGGCTAGCATTTCTCATTAATTAATGGAACGTGTAAAGAAGTTGCCTTTCTTTTATGCAAGCTAAACAACCAAGTGGCAGACTGCCTTGCGCGCATGGGTTTAGGATCTTATTATGACCATGATCTGTCGAGTTTTTTTTTTTTTTTTTTGCAATCTTACCTTTTTTTTAATAGGGAGCGTGATTGTTGGATATTAAAATATGAGAAATGCTAGACCCAGTCTGGTGGCATTTGGTAACTCTAAATAATAAGAGCTTATTTGAGTTTTAGAACTTATTTGAGTTTTAGAATATTTGATAACATGCTTATTAGACCTCTTGAAACTTTAAAAGTAGAAGAAAAACATCTAAACAAAAAGTAGCACGGGATAACTTATTTTTTGGGTATAAAACTTTAGAGCTTATTCTTTAGAATTTATTTTTAAGAGCTTATTATATATGAGTAGAGTAGAGTTTCCAATCATCTTGGGACAAGTGTTGATACATCTCCTTGTTTTCTTAAGAACCAATTGAAACCATAAATTCTTCTTGTTTGAAATTTTTATTTTTTAACTGATTGAAGGGTAGCAATGGCACATGTTATTACCGCCGTGTGAATTGAAAAATCGAATTTTGAGACAAGGGCTATATTAACAATCCTTATTCTATAACACAATAGGAAAAACATTTAAAAAAATGACATTTAAAAGATCATTTACCATGAATCAAAATTACAGAAATCTATTAACACACACACACATATATATATAAATTGAGAGTAGTAGCTATTGAAGATTCACTTTTTTATGTTCACATTTAAATTTTTTTTAAATATCTTCGAATAATTTTTTTTTATTAATATTCTATTTTGATTTTTACCTATTATATATAATTAATTTCAAATATGTCCCTATTCCCATAGATTCACTTTTTTTTGTATATAGGTCATACGTATATATAAATATAAATTAAGCAAAATTAAGCATGATAACTAAGGAGTCACAAGCTAGTGAACCCGAAACTACAACTAAAATATTCTACGAAAAAAAATAGAAGCCACGTTGTGCAATTACAAAAGAAAGTGTAAATGCACATCAAAATCCGTCGAATAGTAGACTGGACCAAATCTGCTCAATTTTGTAGCTAATTAAGGAAGACCCCTTGGACTCTCTAGAGTTCAGTTCCTTCTAGATGGTTCTTGCTATTGCTCTAATCAGCAAAGCCTCCACCACAATCCCTCATTCTCTCCTAAACACGAAGTCTCGAAAGGAGCAATGAAAATTTCATCTGATTTTCAATCGAGCCATGAAATAACTCAAAATATTAGATGCAAAATGGCAGTGAGGTAAGATGTGGTCAATCGACTCCTCCAACTTGAGGCATATGAAACATTAATCCTTGGTCATCATTCACCGTCTATTCAACATATGATAAAATATAAGAATATTTTCCAAAGCTATCAAAGAAGAATGATACCTTAGGAGGCACTCCCGCCTTCCAAACTGATTTGAAAGGAAAAAAGTCCTAACTCGAGTTTGACAACAAAGCATTGTAAAAGAATCTCAATAAAAATGACACTTGTTGCTAATAAACATCCCTAATTAGGGAACATGTAATGGCAGAACTAAGCCTATTTAAGAGATAAGAAAACACCCATTCTCTCAAGTTTATCACTAAGATTCTGCCTAAAACTAGGCACCACGTCCTAGAATTAGTAATAACCTCAATACAAAACTCCACATTATCAAACCTACTCTCCCCTAAAGAACATAAAGTCCCCATATTTTAACCTATTGACTTTTTTTTGTTTGTTTTTGGTAAACACATCAAACATACGCGCACACACACAGCCCTATAAATTAGCGAATAATTTAGCGATGTTAAGGGCTTTCTCCTTAAGTACTCCCACCTCACCCTACTTTTTCGAGGGTGTACGTGTGGTTAAAGGTTTGAGTTGAGATTGTAAGGCTGTGCACGAGGGTTGATGTGTTTACCAAAAGAAAAAAGCTGTTAGCATCCCATTAGCCTTTAACCATTTGACTTGTCAAACAAATGGTTGATTTTCAAGACATTACTAAATCAAAGATACACATTCCTCCACATGCAAGGTCAACTAAGTAACTAATTAAGTAATCATGATCATTATGCAAGTTTAGCATTTAGAGTATTTTACTAAATATAAAGGATTATGAGAGCATCCTTGTAAGCTCGTTTGGCTGTCTGCAACTTGTTACAATCTTCTGACATCAGGAAGAAAACCAAAAGTCAAGAGTCAACTGTATTCTAAAGTTCAACTAATGTGCTTCCCGGTAACTTCACTCGCACCATGAATTCTTTCCATCCCCAAGTATAAAGAGAACTGAGAGACTTGTTCTAAAGCATATTTCCTCCTCATGATCAAGATGGGTGGTTTTCCGTCAAAGATTGCAGCAGCGACGTTGGCTATACTCCTTCTTCTGGGTGGTTTTCTGGCGATTTTTGCTTTACTTCCATCTGGTATTCGTCTTTGCATGTCTATACAGCTTCCCTACTAACCAACTAATTGACCACGCTTTCTTCACTCCATTTCATTGACAAGTCATTTGTTATTTGTTGTGAAGGTAATGAGAAGGGCTTATGGTGGTTTCCCGACAGTCGAAACGGCTCGAGGAAGGTAGTTCCGGGAATCAGAGGTAGCTTTGGACGTGAAAGTCAGGTGATTCATGGGGAAAATATGGTGTCAAAATATTGGAGACCATTGAGGAAGTCGAATCCGCCACCGCCGCCTGCAAAGAATCGATCAACAGCACTTGTTGCTCATGCACCTCCTCCAAAGAGTATACATTAACGAGGGTAGTGACTCTGCTTTATTATTTCTTCAGAGCAAATGAATCCTTGGATGATGAATAAAAAAAAAATGTTCATTACTTCTGTTTTTCTCAATTAGTCATTGGTGTGTGTTTGTTCTCACATGAGCTCTTTGTCTATTAATCCCACCTCGGTCACCGATAGTAGGGACTTTTTCTTTTAAGTACTCCCACCTCACCCTTCTTTTTTGAGGGATGTGTGTGGCTATAGGCTTGAAGTTGAGATTGTAGGACGTGTGTGTGGTTAGTTAAAATTATCAAAAAAAAAAAAAAATTTATATATGATCAAAAAAAAAAAAAAACTATGGTTTACTGAGACCTCCCCTGAAATTACTTTTCAAATAGTCAAGAACAGTTTATTTTACATTTTGTACATAAATTTATGACTTGAGATCCTCTCATGTTATAACCTGAGCTCAAATCTGTAAAGAACATTTGTCCTTGCCTTTAGTATTGACCTTAAAATGGGTAAGAAAGGAACAGAAGGTTATAAGTACAGTCTCAAGTCAAAATTTAGAGAGGTTAACTATGAATATGAATAGGAGCTCCGGTTGAAGAACTAACCTTGGCAATCCAAACTATATCTTTTTTTTTTGGAAGGTAATCCAAACTATATCTTGATAGGGGTATTTCAAAAATTACAAGAAAATTTTTATTTTATGAAAATACTCTACTTTTAAATTTGTTATTTCCAAACAACCCATGTCATAAGACATATTTTGGGTTGCTCCAGTCTGAACTCTTGTTCATATATAATCTCAAATTTACAAGGTACAGATGAAAAGCCAAGATTTTGTAAGGATCATATAAAATTATACCTCTCACACACATAATTTATGTGCTAACTTAATGTATTCTAAGGCAAGTTCTTGATTAACCCTAGAAACATATTGTACCCAAACTTTATCCAGGAAAAAAAGACACTCACTTAAAGGCAGGAAGCAACACTAAAGATACTCCGATCAACAATCCGTTTCAAGGGACGTTTTGCAGTTGGAAGCATTTATTATTGCCAGAAAAATACACATAAAAGTAATCACCTTCTCTTAAAAAAGGGAAATGCTTTTGAGACCGGAGAAGGGCCGAGACCGTGCATTCATGCACGGGATTTCAGGTGGGGCCTACCATGTGACTGTGGGCCCCACCTGAAATCCCGTGCATGGATGCACGGTCTCAATGGTCTCAGCCCTTTTGTGGTCTCGGTAGCAAAGTCCTTTAAAAAATGATTGAAAGCTAAGCTTAATCCTATTTACATATGTGATATTGTGAAGGATCTTTTGCAACAAAGATCCATTACAACAAAAGATCCATTACAGCTAACTATTGCTCAGATACCACCCACATGATAGATAATATTTATCTCTTTCCAAATGGATGGCAAATCGTCTGGTGCTTAATACAGTAACTGGGGTTAGGGGATGTCTCTCCCTCTAAAACTCGTCACGTATTCTTTTTTTAACACTCTTTTAAGTGCGGTTAAAATTGACTCACCCCGAAGGCTAATCATCTAGCCTCGAATTAATTTTTTTAAAAAAATAATAAAATCCTTAAAATGCATGTCATTCGACCTCCGAAATGGTTGCCAATTCGGACAAAACTTAAACCGCGTTATTGTGTTTTGTCTAAACGAGGATTACATTCTGTTACATCACCTAACTTGATGTGACAACATATGCATGTTATCAATTGACATCACCAAATGGAGTCCGTTAGTCGTATGCTGTTGCTAATCCTTATTTGACTCGGACCACCCCCGAGTGGCAACACCATGCCCGCCGGAGGGTACAGTCAGCTCATAAAAACCAATCCGCATGTGGAACGCCGTTTAAATGGCCTCGGATTCTCTCTGGCCCATGCCAAAAAGGTGTTCTTAGGCCACCACACATTAAGCGCTAAGTGGTTGGAGAAGTCATTTTATAGGCCCAAGATTTTAACTTTTTCAACCATTATTTGACACATGGTGATAAAATGATGAGATAAAAGGTCAGAGATATCAAGTGAGGCTTTGGATTGTCTCTGGCGGCCAGAAACTCCTCTCGGGGTTCCATACATTGGGCGACAGTTGGCAAAAAAATGGGGAGAAATCATTCCATTTTCTCCCCATAATTTTGACTTCTCCCCATTTGATATCTCTTTCCCTTATTCTCATACACTTATCGTCAGGAGAAGTCAAAATCATGGGCTCCATGATTTTAACTTCTCCACCACTTGTCACCTATTCTATGAAACCCCGAGACAAGTCCTTTCTGATTCGCCAGAGACAATTCAAGGCCATCAAGTGGGGATAGGGAAGAAAATGAAATGACTTCTCCTTTTTTTTTCGCCACATGGTGCTTAACGTATGGAGGCCCGAGAGCACTTTTTGAGCTAGAAAGAATCCGAAGCCCGTTCAAATGAGTATAGTCAGCCTAATAACGTATAAATCATATTTCATTTGCTTGTAGGAGCTCATGAGGAATGCTAAGCATACTCTCACACTCCATACTCAATAACAAAAACGCATATTTTCTGAAGCGGTGCTCTTACAAAAATTCATTCTTTTGGTTAATGATTATGGAGTGTGAGAGTATGCTTAGCATTCTTCAGCAGCTCATTATACGATTCGTAATTCTTCATCATCTTAAAGGAGAGGAGTGCTAGTCCTACTCTCCAGCCTTTCTTACTCTCATTCTGAGCCAGCCAAACACTTGTGCATTCCCATTAGTAAAGTATTTGGCTCAAACGAGTAGGGCTAGCGCTCCACTCTCAAAGGATAATCTGTAAGAATTTAGGCCAAGGAAGTACGGATGGGCACAGCTCACTGTTGCCCGTCTGGACACAATGGACCTACATTAAATAAAGTTGGACCCCACATCAACTTGGGATGGGCCCGCTCTCTATTTTAAGACATAGAGATAGAGATTTCTTCACACCCATCAATGGCAAGTTTGGCATCTTTATCAACCATAAATGATTTTGTTTCTTGGTACAGTCATGTTTTTAGAATGATTTTGTTCTTAAAATTTGTTTGGATGCAATTACCTAGAATCTATTTCGAGATTAGAAACAAGAAAATCTCGTTTGGATGACCAAAAAAAAAAAACAAACTAGGATCACACTTCTATCTCCTTCCAATCAAATGCACCAGCAAATCCCACTTGGGAGCATTTTACGCATAATACTTATATTTATGCACCCAAAACTTCCATGCTACCAATTCGTCAAGCCTAGTTTTTGGTATCAATTTCGTACATATTATTTTTATTTTAAATTTGATGCTGTCGGGTCGTGATATTTCAAAGTTTAACAGTTTCATATGAACCTGTACTCGACTATTGGGAGCAACAAATAACTCATGTTTTATTGGCTAACTAATTTTTAGTTAATTGTCACCATATTATATTGAGCAAAACCACGATATTCTTCGTGGCATGCATTGCAACAAACAATTGATATGCAAGTTTAAATTCCTCCTTATCTCCATTCATACTCAACAGCCCTATCTACAAAATGCAAAACATGTGCATAATAACCATCCAAATTCCAAAAAAAAAGAATCAGGCCTTAGAGCCTTCTAAACCTCACCCAACATCCGGTCATCCGGTAAATTCTTAATAACACCCCCCTTTCATCATAACCCATCAATTTCATTCATTATCGTTCAACCAAAAATAACAAACATTATAGTTTTGGCTTGAATTGTTCTTGAAAAACAAAGAAATAGAAGAATATCAAGAACTAATAGGTATTCTTAATGGGAAAAAGGAGCATAGATCATACAATCACCTATTCGATCATTTTTTTTAATATCAAGCCCGACAATATATATATATATAATTATAATGGAAATCGCTAATTTGAAAGAACTCTCTTTGTCAATCGATTGAAAAAAAGAAAAAGAAAAGTCAGCCAAAGAGGGGCTTCCTTTGTGAAAGTGCGAATTCTATGTGAAAGCACGAAGGATCAATTCATTTATCTACGCATATTGTGTGTGAGCGAACAAGCTTGTCAAATCCGCTGCTTCTCAGGAAGATCTCGGACTGAGTCTATTTATGAAAAAAATGCGCTTCAAAATCTTAGTTTGTGCTAAAATCAGGGAAGTTTCTTTTCATATTTCACGAATCATTTTTTTCCAGGTGAAGAACTTGTCGTCGACAAATCTGGAGGATGCAGATCTCGCCGTTATCAGCCGGAGCAGTTACCGACATTGAAGGTCGGCCGGATCTGGTTCAACCCTCTGTTTCTCTAGTCACTGCTATCCCCTTCACCAACGCTTTCCTTTCCTTTTTGTTAAATGTTGCTTTCTAAGTTTTTTGTCGGGAACACTTTATGCTTGAGAAGCCATTTTTAATCGTTCTGTGATTCTCGTGCCCATGCAGTTGTTCAGTTCCGAGATTCCGTCCAAGAAATAAACGAAGCCAAACGCGTTTCTCGAAGGGACCCTGTTCTGGAACGCGAAGTCATTCCGCTAGAACGATGCCAAACAGGCCCCAAGTTTATTCTTTTTAAAGAGATTCAATAGAGTTTGTATTCCTCTCACAATACTGAGAGAATGAAATGTATTGATTTCATATAGAACCATGTACATCTACGTTTACAGAGAGTAGAGGTTTCCTATACTAGGAAACTTCTATTTTAAATTACAAATCAATTTCAGAAAATAAGGGAGAATGGAGAGAATATTGGATGATTGATATTCTCTATCAATCTACAATAATCCAGCACATAAGATCTGTTTTGGATTTAGTTGGTCCTTGAATTCAGCCTTGCATGTATTGCATGTAGTAGTGGACTTGATCTGCTTAAATGAATTGGAACCATCCCATTCTGGATGAGTTGCTTCTATACTCCCCTGCAAACTTGACTGGGGATACGACCACAGGCCAAGTTTGTTATGAAAACCACGAAAGACGTCTCGAGGCAAAGGTTTGGTGAGGATATCGGCAAGTTGTTGTTTGGAGGAGACAAACTGAGTGATAAGTGATCCAAGAGCTACCTTCTCAAAGACAAAATGGTAATCAATTTCAATATGTTTGGTGCGAGCATAAAACACCGGATTCATGGTCACGTACAAGGCTGCTAGATTATCACAAAACAATGTGTAAGGCTTAGGGTGGGCAAGCCCAATATCACTGAGAATGAAAGAAATCCAAGTAAGCTCGGCTGTTGTGGAAGCCATAGCATAATATTAAGCTTCCGTACTAGACCGAGCGATAGTGGGCTGTTTCTTGGTGTTCCATGGGATGCAATTGGAACCCAGAAAGGTACAATACTCAGTGGTAGAACGACGAGTAGATGGACACCCGGCCTAATCAGCATCCGAAAAGGCAAAGAGATTAAGGGTGCTTTTACTGAGGATGTGAAGACCAAGATGAAGGGTATCACTGACGTATCTCAGGATACGCCATTTTGAAAATGACCAATGGTTGGAGCATGCATGAATTGACGGTATTTACTTCATATGAAAGGTCTGGATGGGTCATAGTCAAGTATTGTAGTGCTCCAACGAGACTTCATTCTTTTTGTCACATCCGGATAGGGATCATGGCCACCTTTGATCACTAGCGATTGGTGTAGCAAGTGACTTGCAGGATTGCAAGTGAGCCCGATGGAGAAGACCATAAGCATATTTGGACTGAGATAGAAATAAACCATCTGGATGGTAGACTTCTATCCCAAGAAAGAAGTGTAATAGTCCCAAATCCTTCATTGAAAAGGTGCGGCCCAGATTATAATCAGATCATTAAGAAGAGCGAGACTATCACCAGTTAAGATAATATCGTCGACATATAGTAGAAGAATGATGGTGTGGTTGCCGTATTTGTAGACAAAGAGAGATGAATCAGCTACGTTGCAAAAGAAACCATACCCGAGGAGGATTGAGTTGTTTTCGATGGCTCTGGGTGCCTGTTTGAGCCCATATTATAAGGCTCGCTTAAGTTGGCACACATGGGTGGGCTGTTTGGAATCCATGAAGCCTGGTGGCTGTTCCATATATGAGGTGGAGTTCTGCTTTGCTTGACCACTTTAGAGCATAGCTCATTTTTAATGTGCAAATGGTTGCAATTTTGTAATTATAGAGAGAGAGGTAGGGACAGATTTTCATAACAAAAATTCTTCATAATTACAAAAATTATACTAATTTTACAATAAAAGGGAGCTCCTCTCCAAGGTGGCGAAGCAAAGTTCCACGTCAAAATTAAACTTGTTACTAAATCAAAAGATACACACGTGCCATACACTTGCATGCCAACTAGTAACGATATAAGACTTGAAATTCTCTACCGTAATAATTGGATTCATTGGAGTCCGGTTAAGTCCCACAAGTCAACACATGTCCCTTTTAATACCCCGTAATTGCGGTTAAGATTCACTAGTCTTAAGGTTCAACCATCTAAGCTTGATTTTTTTTTAAAAAAAATATTAACTTTAAAAGGTGAAGTTTTTAACC
The DNA here is from genome assembly GCA_015143295.1 of Tetracentron sinense. Taxonomy (NCBI): domain Eukaryota; kingdom Viridiplantae; phylum Streptophyta; class Magnoliopsida; order Trochodendrales; family Trochodendraceae; genus Tetracentron; species Tetracentron sinense. The sequence goes on along the minus strand of CM026568.1, from coordinate 31,997,848 downwards.
AAAATTAAAAGAGCATTTAAAAAAGGCTTTTGTGTTGTAGCGGGACTCCTTGAATCCTGTAACAACTGGTGATCTCAAATAACGACTCTATAAATAATCATAATTAAGGGTGTCAATGAGCCGGGCTTAATCTTGAATTTTGGTGATTTTTGGAAAGGCCCAAGCCCAACACGTTACACGAAACTTTGAAGCCCAAATTCAGCATCATTGCACCCCTAAATTCAAAATCGTATTATCTAAAGAAGACTCTCCAGTTGTAACTGGTTGCCAAAACCGGTTACAACCTTGAGGTGGCCACATGTCCCTTTTGAAACCCCTTAATTATGGTTATGATTCACTCACCCCTAAGGTTCACCCACTTATTCTTGGTTTTTAGAAAAAAATAATCGAAAAATATATTACTCTCGGTTAAAATTCACTAATCCCTAGGGTTAAATTTTTTTTAATATTTTTTATAAAAACCAAGGATAGGTAGGTGAACCCTAAGTGGGTGAATCTTAACCACAATTAAGAAGTGCAAAAGGGAACACATGGTGACCTCATGGGTTGAAACCAGTTTTAGCAAAACCGGTTACAACTGGGGAAGATTACGATTCCCTAACAAACTCTTGCATGCGCAAGTACAGTATTTGGAGTATTTTCCTAATTATAGCATTCTAAATTTATCTGTCTGTCTGCAACTTGTAACAATCTTTTTGACTTTAGGATCAGTATGCCAGTTGTATCTGTTTTGTTTTCTTTTTGAGTGACGAGGTCCTCATCATCTTTTTCGTTTCCATAGACAAATTCTCATATTCCATGCATGCGTGTAGTGGCACATGGAAACAAGTCCATATATCGAATGGTTAGGATCAATTGTGGGATTTGACCCGAAAGTTTTTGAAATGGGACGCACCGCATGGAATGGTAGATCTAGAACAAGATCTCTATACAGTAGCAGATTGTAGGGAAGATGGAATTTCATGTCTTCTCTAATGTTCCCAATGGTTCCTCGTGTTACTACAATTGTTTGTGGCTGTATAATGTACGTCAAACGTCGTCGTTTGCAGCCTAGCACAGTCCCCCCGTGAAAGCTAGAGAACCAAAAGTCAACTCAACTTAAATTTTAAAGGTCAACTAATGTTGATTCCCGCTAACTTCACCCTGCAGCATAAATTCACCCCATCCCTAAGTACAAAGAGAAGTGATAAACAAACACAGCGTATTTCCTCCTCGTCAAGATGGGTGGTTTTCCGGCAAAGATGGCAGCAGCGACGTTGGCGGTATTCCTTCTTCTAGGCGGTGTTCCGGTGATTTCTGCTTTACTTCCATCTGGTATTCGTCCATGCAGCTTCCCTTACAAACCAATTCTAATTTTCATGATCACCAGGTTTTATTAACAAGTCATTTATAATTTGTTGTGAAGGTAATGAGAAGGGCTTATGGTGGTTTTCCGGCTGTCGAGGCGGTTGGAGGAAGGCAGATCCGGGAAACGGAGGTAGTTTTGGATGTGGAAGTCGGGAAAAGATAGTGTCATTTGGGAGACCAAGATGGAGCAGGTTGGAACCTCCACCGCCGCCTAGAAAGAATCAGCAAACATCATCCAGAGATCAAGCACCTCCTCCAGAGAGTATATAGTAACAAGGGTAGTGACTTTCCTTTAATCCTTTGTTTTTGGGTTGAACTCTCCTTTATGCTATGTTTGGTTGTCAAGAAAATAGGGAAAAGAAAAAAAAAAATTATATTTCTAATACAATTCTTAGCTGTGTTTTGTCTAATTTTCTTTTCTTTTTCATGTTTTCACTAATTTTCTCAACAACCAAATATAGGGTTAATCTATCTCCGATGTAAATAAACCCTTTGATGATGAATTAAAAAAAAATGCCCATGACTTCAGTTTTACTTTATTATGGTTTCCTGCTCAAGACCCGCTCGGGTAGCTCAGTTGGAGCAAGGTGTGGGTTTGCTTTGCTCCCTGGCCAGCATCGTGTGTTCGACTCCTCTCAGCCGTTGGAGCAAGGCGTGAGTTTGCTCTCCAGCATCGTGTGTTCGACTCCTCTCAGCCGTTGGAGCAAGGCGTGAGTTTGCTCTCCAGCATCGTGTGTTCAACTCCTCTCAGGCTTACCCGCCCTATCCGCTCGGATGACAATGTATGAGACCAAGAATCCGACAGTACCTAAGTCCCCTCAAATCTAAGTATTTACCACTAGTCAGCTAACAAAAATGAATCAAATATGAATTGCTATGGATATACTCCTAAATACACTTCTGAGTCTCTCGAATTCTAACCATTCAATAATTCAAATAATTAAGTTTCAATATTAGTTTTGGCTTGGTTTATTTGGTTATTTTCTAAAGCTACATGGTGTCTAATCCAAAGACTAATCAATCAAGTCATACATGAGATCATGAATTGACTTGAATATAAGGATTACTATATTTTATACAAGAGTGATCTTTGATATAAAGGAACAGGTACATTTTTATTTTTATATGACTAATATTTTTAATCATATGATTTTTTTGAAATACATAGATCACGGTGTGCTTCTAACCACGATATTTAATTATTTTGAATTAACGGGTGGCACGTGTGATGCATGTGAGAGCGAGGGAAAGGAGTTAACCACAGTTAATAGGAGTTAAAAGGGATACTTGTTAACCCGCGGGTGCGATTGAACTCGCTAGTGGCATGTGCGATGCACGTAAGAGCGAGGGCAAGGATTTAACCACAGTTAATAGGAGTTAAAGGGGTCACGTGTCAATCTGCAGGTGCAAGTGAACTCTCCCTGCGTTCAATCGCGATAGGCTATGATTCAAAATAAATAGATGAGCAAGGGTAGTTTCCAAATTAATTCAAAGGCAAGCAGAGGCGAAGCCAAGATTCTCTTACAGGGGGGCTAACAGTGGGGATTCGAGGGCGTAGCCCCCGAATTTTTTTTTGAGGGTCAAGTTCATGGGCTATCATGTTAATTGGTGTCCGTTTTGTAAGAATATATTTATTTCTAAGAAGTTTGGGGGGAGGGGGGCTAGAGCACCCCGTCCCACCTGACTCCGGGCAAGGGATAGTTTGGGAATTAAAGCAAATATTAAATCAAGTTTTTGTTTTAATATAAGTGAAGTATGAGAATTTCAAAAAAATCATCGACGGTTGCCCCTAAAGAAAAGAAGATAAAGAAACTGTAAAAATGATACAGTGGAAGTTCATGTGCTATGATCTGATCTCGGCTCACAGAGACTACTGTGCAGCGAAAAACCAACACCTATATATGTCAGGGAGCCAACAACAAGTGTTGGTCCTTCGTTTGAAAGTATGGACAGATGTTGTCAGTTTGCGGTTGAGAGTAGGACTAGCACTAGCACGGCTCATGTGTTAATGTTTCTGGCTGCATTATTCACTTAAAGCATTAAAGGCACAGAATGCGTTAACACGCGACATTAAAACGCCAACTTGCAATTAAACAACCATTGCCCGCTGAATGAACGACCCGGATGGTTTACACTTGGCAAAAACACGTTAGGATGTACAAAACCGTGAACGTAATACACAGCAGATCTTACCTCCACTTCTGTTAAATCAGAGGAGCCTTGAGAATTTTCAAATAAAAGGGGGTATTTTCGGAACCGACGATCATTTCTCCCACAAAGAGGAGAGAGACTTGCACGAAACTCGTCGGTGCTTAGAGGTTGCGCAACAGTATCCCCCAAATGGCGGCAAGTCCGTCACCACCGTTTTCTTGCAGAAACCCTAGCTTTAAACGCGACCTCAAAACGCTAAAATTCTCGACTGTGTTTCTGAAACCCTCAGATTTTCGATTCTCGAAAGAGGAGAACCAGATTAGGTGCGAGCTCAAGAGATTCGAAAACCCTCAAAAATGGAGTCTAAATCGCGTCTCTGAAATCGATCATCTGCACATCATTCAAGGTTCTTCTTCTGTTCCAATGGCTGCCACTGCTGCGATAGAGTCGGCTACGAAGAATTCGAAAAAGGTCTGCCTTTTCTACTGCGCGGAGACGAAGGCTCTCGCCGAGAGAGTCGCTGCGGAATCTGATGCAATTGAGCTTCGAAACATCACATGGAGGTAGGTGTTCTTTTGATTCACAACTAAACAGAATGGTTTTTCTTTTAGTTCCAATTGAGGTGCATGTCTGTGATGTTAGAATTTGTGTTCAATTGTAGTTTTCTTGATGACTAGATTTGGAGAAGCAATATTGAGTAGAAGAGAAAACTGGTTTTCATGAAGATAAAGATTGCTTCTTTAGCCTTAAATTGGATTTTTGTTGCTTAATCATATTCTAAATTTGTTTCTGGTTTTCTACGTCTAATTTTTGAAATGCATGAAGAGAAGCGCCTATGTAGTAGGTGGAGTGGGAAACGCGTGCGATCATGATAATTGACGAATAAGAGTGATGTGATTGAGAGAGAAAGAAATCCCTTTTAATTGTGGGTTTCTGCTTCAATAATTCCGTGGAGTGTCTGTAGATAATGTAATAATAATATCTTTGAAAATACGGTAGAACTGCTTCAATGGTGACTTGGAACATGAAGTTTCCAGTAATTTCTAGGGATATGTTTAGAGAAGAATATCTGGAAATTAGTCCAAAGATTTGAAATTTGGATAATTCTTTAGTGGAGTGGCCCACTCGATGTTAAAGACTGAAAGGAAGTGGAGATTTGTTCTCAATTAGAATTACAAAACAGAAAGTGAAGGGAACTTGTTCAATCTATTGCATGTGTGAGCCATAAGATTTTGCTGCGTAAGTGCTTGTGGGCCCTTTCAATGTAGATTTTCATAGCCGTCGATATCATTGGGTGTTTTTCCATCATATTCTTCTTGTGGCAAATGAGATTGTGAATTCCCTGTCCAAAGACTGTTATAGACTGGTTTTTATAGCATTTCGAATATCATTCCCGTTACTGTAGTTTTATTACAATTTTTTCATTATTGTATTTCTATTGTCAACAACGTAACTATTGTTCTTCTTCTAGATAGTGAATGATATCTCTGTTTTTTTTGTCCTTTTTACTTATAAAGAAACAAGGTAATTAAACAGAAAGAAAAGATTAAGTTCCTTCAATTTTCTTGCATTCTGTAGTTTATGAAGTCGGATTAGTTTCAACTTTCAATATCTGTTTCTTACACATATTATGCAATCTAATACTCTAGGACATTTGAAGATGGATTCCCCAATTTGTTCATTTCTAATGCTCATGGCATTCGTGGCCAGCACGTAGCTTTTCTGGCCTCATTTAGTTCCCCGGGAGTAATTTTTGAGCAACTCTCTGTTATATATGCATTGCCAAAGATGTTCGTTTTGTCGTTTACACTTGTCCTTCCCTTTTTCCCCACGGGCACTTCTGAACGTATGGAAGAAGAAGGAGATGTAGCAACAGCATTCACTCTGGCTAGGATCTTGTCAAATATACCGATTTCAAGGGGCGGACCTACTAGTTTAGTGACTTTTGATATCCATGCATTGCAGGTTGGTGCCAAATATCTGCTAATTTATTCATATTCCTTCTATGTTCGCACTCTTCAACATTTTTGTGTTCAGTTTTCTTTTTCCAGCAGCTCTTTTTATGACATGGATCTGGACCAATTTTTATCTTGACTTTTTTGCATTTCAGGAGAGATTCTACTTTGGTGATAATATCTTACCATGCTTTGATAGTGGGATACCTTTGCTTAAGAATAGGCTTCAACAGCTCCCTGATTCTGACAATGTAAGATGGGTCCAACCTATACATTCGGATTCTAAAATTTCATACGAAATCAGTGAAATGGTGAAGGCTCCTAATGGTGCAAAAACTATAATGACAAGGCATTTAGGTGGGACCCATCCAAACAGGCGTGAGATGACATACAGTATCGACGTCATTTTCTTACTCTGGATGGTGTGGGGTCCTAAACAGTTGCGTTTCCAGTGCATCTGGCAATTTATAGTGCCAATTGATATCTTTGTACTTGATTTGTTTTCCTCTTTCACCATCAATGCAGGTGATCAAACTAACGGTCTTAACAAGATCCCTGTTATAAGACATATAACCTGTCTAATTTATACTACTAAGAACCTTTGCTTTCGGAAGATTTTGCATGTTACAATTTATTCTGCTCCTGCTACATTAATTACCATCTAAAAATTTGTTACAATGTACTGTGGATGGTGACATTTTGAGTTCTTTAATTGTGGATTTGGAATTTTGTGATTAACTTGAACTTTGTGGTGTGATGGAGACTTGATGGTGATGGCATAATTGCTCGTATGTTTCCCATCTGTGATGACTGTGCTGCTTTTGCCTTTTCAGATATCCATTGCTTTTCCTGATGATGGTGCGTGGAAACGATTCCATAAGCAGCTACAACATTTTCCGATGGTAATGTTCCTAACCTGTGTAACCGTGTAACAAAGTTCTGCACTTTTTCAAAAAGTTGCAAATAAATCGCGACTTTTTGTCAATCATTAATTCATGATTTCTTGTTGTTGAAAAAGTACATTTTTTCTTCAAAATGTCCCAAACATTGTGAATGAAAAGCGAATTAGCGAGTAAATGTCTAATATAAAGAATATATTTGTTCATATTTATTAATAATTAGTATCTTATAATTATTATTATTGAAAATTAATAATTTTCAATTTCATCATTTCTTTGGGATTTTTTTGTCCTTAGCTGAATAGTTCCTGTCTTCCTGACCTCCGACTTGGTGACTGTGTAACAAAGATTCTCAACATCATTTATCATCATGTTAAAAAAAAAATCAGCATTGGTAAATGCTAATAGCATAGTGTAGTCAAAATGTTGCCTAGGTCACTGCCTTGCCTAACTAGGCAAGCACTCACTAAATTTTTATAAATTTAACACAAAAAGTAAATTTTGGTTGCCTAGGCATCACCTTTGCTTGCCTAGGGAACCCCTTATCCCCTAGGCACCACCTGGACACTTTGAATACACTATATTAGCATGAACACTTAGATGCATCTTATTTTTCCACTCTTATTTTTTGCATGTGCATGTAGTGTTATTTACACAATACTTAATTAGTTCTAGATATTTTGTTCGAGTAGATGCATTTTTCCCATGTAATATTGTCCACTTTATCCTTTAACCATATGGTGCATTAGCCTGTGGTATATGTGTGTCTAGACTCTAGAGTCTAGATCCGTGTGTCCATGTCATTTTACTAACAAGATGCCTATGTTTATCTCACACGGCTCTTAAACAACAACCCACTTTATTTGTGCCTCCATTAATTTAACATCCCTTGACTTGTATAACCCATCACAAAGCTGATATTCAGATTGTTTGCGCCAAAGTTCGAGAAGAGGACCAACGAATTGTACGCCTCAAGGAGGGAGACCCTAGAGGCCGTCATGTTGTGATCGTTGATGATCTAGTACAATCAGGTGGCACTCTGATTGAATGCCAGGTATGAAGATCCTTGCAAACATTTATGCTCTCCGTTATAGTCATTTTTTATTTCATTTTGTAATTGGATCTCATATGGTCTTACATCACGAGGACTCACATGATTCTTAATGTGATTCTTAATGTCTCTGACGTATTCTTAAATTAAGGAAACCTGGGAGATTCTTCAAAATTCTTGTTAGCCTACCTATGTTGTAGACATTGACATCCATGTGGCCATGTGGGGGTTAGGCAATCTTTCAATTGTCTCACTGTAGAGATATGCTTCATAGAAAACCAACCCAACATGGATTGTCACAACCATAGTTGCAGGGAAGCTTTAATATAGGGTGGGATGCTCGCTTCCATCACGTCTCATTTAGTGGTCAAAGAGTGGTATATATATGGGAAGTGATGAGATAAACCCGAGTCTATAGCCTATAGTGTAGACTTTAAGCAAGTATCGTTGGATTGGAACCCAAGGTATCTACTTCTCTACAAATATCTCATCTAAGATAAAATCTAATGTATGACTGTCCATTCTAATATAATGGGAGTGAGGCGCCTATATTTCATTTTTTTTCTTATTCCCTAAGGATTTTTTGAGGGTCGCTTCCCGCTTTTTGCTTTCACTTTGCTTCACATTTTTGCTTCTTATTTTAGTAACTACCAATGCATCTTTTGGATGTGAGAGAAATATATGGAAAATGGCTCAGAAACAGGTCTGACTAGTAACTACAATTTGGTGGAATTTTGACCCAGAAAAGCTTCTTGGTTGGGTCAGTATTCCTTGACCCCAACATTTCTAGTATCTGGGTTGATGTATCCCAATGCAGCCCAGTTTATGACTGAACAAAGCCATGCTGCCACTTGATTTTCTCCAGGTTTTTGTGTTGGCATATCTTGAACAAATTTGGATTTTGGGTCAGAACCGGGTAAAGGGCGCAATAACAGGTCGACCTAATTCCTGACCCATTGGAGCTCCTACATGTAGGTTGGGTGCACTAAATGCCAAATTCTATTCCCATTGGATGTGTATCACGTGTAATTCTAAATAATTCACCTGATGTTAGTGGTTGTTGCCTGCCTTCAATCAATGCTGGTATAGCTTTGTAAACTGTATTTTTCGTAGTTGTAATGTAACGGGCCGATGTGTAAGAGACGCTTTGCATCAACTGATTTGGCCCAATACTCTGTAGGTTATTTAATTCAATTGGCATACTTACCGTGGCATATGTATATATTGTAGAAAGTGCTGGCTGCGCATGGAGCATCAAAAATTAGTGCCTATGTGACACATGGAATCTTCCCCAATAGGTCGTGGGAACGCTTCCAACAGGATTACGGAGGTAGGCATGTGTCCACTTAGTTCCATTGTGACTTTCAAATTCAATTTTTATTATCTATTGCTTTCTATTATGGACAATGGTAAGTTTACATGTTCCTTGAAATAGTATTGCCTTTAGGTTTAAGTTTAAATCTTTGTGGGTGCATAGTAACAAAATTCTTTGAATTTTTAAAAAAATCGCGAATTATTCACGAATTTTAGGTGTGATGAATTATTCGCGAACTTTAGGCTTCCCAAATTATTTGCAGCTTTCGCGAATTATTTTTGGCATTCATGAATTATTCGCGAATTTCGCAATAATTCGTTTAGTTCGACAAAGTAAACTGTTTATTTTGTATATTATCTAGTCAAATTGTTGGATATCCTTTTTATAATTATTTATTTTTACCTGAAATGTTTCCGGATTTTTCAAAATTTTCCGAACTTGACCCTTGTCGAATTATTTCTGAACCCCGACTTTGTCACTATGGGATTATGACCATATTCTTTTACTGTGTATTCCATCGTTACACAAGTTGTTAGACTGTGTATTCCAGAACAGTCTGACAGTCTAACAACTGTTACTAGTTTTCTGTAAACCCACACACCCACACCCACCCAAAAAAATGAGGGAAAAAAACCTGTTAATTGTTTTGAAGGTAAAATTTTCGTATTGATGGAAATGTGAGAAGGTTGGATTTGTAGGCCTATAAAAATGTTTGTAAAGAAACGGGTGGTAGCCTTAGCACAGATTGAAGTGTCCTCTACCATAATTCTCAATTGATTTGTTCTTCCCAGTGGGAAGAAGAGGAGGGGGGGGGTTTATGTTCTGGAATGCCCCCCAGAATTATTATCAGTAGACAGAAACATAGAATCAGAAGGGTTTTCCAGAATGATGGGGCTATTTCATCCCAATACAGAAGTCTTCATTCTGTTTCCATTTTCCAATTCTACCTCATAGCTTCAATTTCTTCTCTTTATTTCTTTTCCTTTCACATTCAAAATGCAAATAACTAAATTAGTGCCTTCTCTCTATTTTTCTCACTTCTTTATCCCTTTTGTTATTCTTGTCTCCTCTTCAGGGTCTCCGGAGAATGGACTGACCTACTTCTGGATTACAGACTCCTGCCCATTGACAGTGAAGGAGGTGAAGAACAAACTCCCATTTGAAGTTCTTAGCCTCGCTGGTTCCATTGCAGCTACTCTCCAGATATAGCAGAAGTCCACAGATGGCACTAAATACCATCCTGAATCCATTTTCATTTAGGGGAGCGTGCTTTTCTTTCTTTTTGTTTGTTTCTTCCACTTGCAGGTTTCAGTTGCAATCCAGAGAGAAACAATGAGGCTGGGTACTTAGAATCCACGCGGCAGAAATAATTATTTCGTTCATGTTTTTTTCCTTGGTTTTAGTAAAGAGAATCAAGCTGTGCTTTGATAATCTGGTGGATGGATCCAGAGAAGGCAATGTCATTTGACTTATCTAAGAATAAAATTCAAATTGATGGAGGATACCCAACATTAGCAGAACAAGTGATAAAGCTGCTAAGCAGCCCCAGCACCTTCATTTGCTGGAATTTTGACACTTAATTCTGAACTCATGCAGTGAATTTCAGATAATATAGGGCATCACTGACTCCCATATAGGTTGATCCGACCTAAAGACGTTCATTTAGGATGATCTGACCTAGTTGAAAAACTTCATTGTTTAGTTAGTTTGTGGACTTGTGGCTCCTAACTGTTCAAGAGAATGCTACATTTTAACTGATCATCCAATCCAGAAAGATGTTTCCAGGTGAGAAAGCATGTTAGTCTTTTTTTAGGGGGAGTGAGGGAACTTTTTAGATTCCGGATCTGCTGTTATCAAAGAAAACGGCAGCTAAATGTTGGTCCGAGTTGCTGTGTATCTCTTTTCTGGATATTAAAATAAGATAATTAGCTGCGGCTGACCACAGCCCATAAGAGTTTCCACTGTCAGCTAAACACTCTCTCAAGTATCTCTTTACTATCGTCAGGCCTCCAACTGTGAGCATGAACTCCTCCAATCAAATTCAACTCATTTTATGATAAGTGCGAAGCTATGTCCACTTTCTTTCTCATCCACTTTCACATTTTTTTGAGTAAGAAGACGAAAAAAAAAAGTAGCAATGGGATCCCACTATCAATGGGTCTCGCTGGTGCACATTGGCTCAAGTCAACATCAGCCTGCCATCCTCAGACCAATGGTTTTAGGACTAACCAGCATAAGAGCGGACAGCGGATCGACTCAATCCAAACTCAAAGTGGGGATGACTTGAATTCATATTAGCATATAGAGCTGGCTCAACCGTTATCTAAACTAGAGAGTCTGAAACTCGAATAATTAAATGAATGTAACTGTATACAACATATACAAATACTGGACGGCCAAATAGACCCCATTTCCAGCTTGTTTTCAGCGTTGCAACAAACGGCTAAGAAAAATGATTGTCCCACTGTAAGACATTTTACGGACACGACAAATTTGAGACAGCTTGAAGCTGCCATGTACATGGCCAGCGAGCTGAATGGGCTGGACTCTGACCATTAACTATGAGACCCACTTTAGACATGGGTGAATTGGTGATCATGGGATGGGCCCTACTCAAGACTGATCTATTGGGCCTATCATTGTAGCCCAAACTTGACCAGGATCTGGGCCTAACCAACCATCAGGGTGGCTTGATCCATCTATATATACCTATTCATATCGAAAGAAGATAGAAGAACTTTTTCATGAATGACCTGTCATGGCATTGTATAAGCTATTGTTGTGTGTGGACCGTGTGGTGTGGTGACAAGTAACGAAGTCTTGATGATCCACCGTTCGAATCCAATCGCTCTATCGGAAGAAGACTATATTATATATGTTGGTCTGGCAATCCTAAGTTAAGACCTTCATTCGAGGAACCAGATACCAGATACGAAGGCATGCATTTGAAGAGCCGAGGAATGATTCATTCAACCGAGTTATTGCTTCGTGACATATTCCCTACGTTTAACATTGGGTGGAGGGGATACTATTACTAGCATCCACACATGTTCTCACTCTCTAAATGATGAAAAGAGATCATTCTAATAAGAATATTATCCATAATCTAATGCTTACAACACATGCCACTAGCTACAATTGTGAAGGTGTGCTCCTCGTAAGGAGGAGGGTCATAGATTAATTCGGAACTTCCAATGGATCGGTGGAAGTTTTCCTTAGAAAGTGGGTGAAAAAAAAGAAAAATAATAATAAATTTTCTTTCAAGACAACCATCAAAAGAGGAAGTTATTGGGAGAAAACACTACAAGAAATTTACCGCGCAGCGATGGAATAGCAGTGACAGAAAATTTTCCGTCACTAATATATTAATTATAGTGACCGAAAAGTAGGCCGTCACTAATGTTTCGTTTTAATAGGAAATTTGTTGGAGATTTAGTTTTTTGCACATAAATCGAGTATTAGTGACGGAATTATTTCTGTCACCAATAAGAATTAAATATTAGTAACGGAAATGGGCCGTCTCAAATAATATTAGTCACTGAAGTTAGATATGGTAACGGAAAATATTCCGTCACTATGGGTTAGATTTTATATTGACGGAAAAAGTTCCGTCTCTACTAAGCTTAATTATAAAATCAGCCTGCGAAACCTAGCAATTCCCCAAAATATCTGCTGGTTCCCGCTCTCCTCTTCTCACTTTCTTCTTTCTTCAGTTCAGCGGCAAAGGAGAGAAATCTCTCCTGAAATCTTGTCAATACTCTCCTCTTTTCTCAATTTGAAGACGATCTCGGCATTACGACCTCCGACTGGCACTCACGCCGGCGATAGCCCTTCTCTATCTCTTGATCTAAAGAGCATGCCCCCATCACCAAGATCCGGCCGGCTCTCCTCTCTCCGGTAGCTCTCTCTCTCTCTTCCCTCTCTTCTTCTTGTATTTTATGATATTTTTTCATTATTCTCTTCATATTTTTTCATTTTTTTCTTCTGGTTTTGTTTTAACTAAGTGGATCAACGATGTTTTTTCATTATTCTCCTCTAGTTTCATTATTCTCTTCTGGTTGCCTCTCTACTACGGTAGATGATTCCTTCCCTCTTTTCCTTTTGTTTTTTTACATGTTATTCTTGATTGTTGTTTTAGGTTTTTTTTAGGGTTTCATTCGTCATTGGGGATTCGCAAAATGAAACGCCTATTGGTTGTCCAGTAACTTCCAATTTTTATATCAAGGTTAGAATTTGATCAATTGATTAACGTGTGATTATTGATTGATGATCCATAGGATAGAACTTGTCATTCTTTTTAAAAATTCCTTTGCATTTCCCGTTGCTTGGTCTATTTGCAGTTTCTAGTTGTGACTGAACTCTTATTTCTGGTTAGTTGTTTCTTATTGGGAACTCTTTTCTCTTAGGATTTCATAATTGGGAACTCTATTCTCTTAGGATTTCATAATTAAACTTTTATGGTGATACATCTTGCGAAAGCTAACCTCTTTTGCATATTGATCTAGATTCACAAGATTAGATTCAGTATGGGGATGCCTTCTTATCTACTATGGGAATTTTTGAAAGTTTTGTTTGTGTGTGTGTGGGTGGGTGGGTGGTGAGGGGGTACAGGTTCTGAGTAGGTTAAACTATTTGCTGTTGAATGATGGGTCATGCCTTTTCATAGTTTCAGCCACGGGTCTTTGGTCCCCCCCAACTCTCACACCATTTTATATATTCTGTTTTGTTAAAATTTCAAATTCCTTTGTTTTTTTGGGATTTATTTGTTTTTCGGGTACAGGAATAAAGCTATTTCCTGTTGAATAATGATGAACCATGCACTTTCATAGCTTCTTTGAAGCCTCATAAATTTTGACATTTCCATATATTTCCATTTATGAGCTTCTAACTGATATTGGCTTAATTAGGATTGCGAACATTTGGTGTGTCCTCTGCTCTTTTCTTCCTGCCAAAAGGCCCAAAACACATTTGGTTGACTGCTGTTGTTGTTAGCAACACCTACTGTATAATTGACCTAAAGTTTTTCTCATGCAGTGCATTCCTATGCTACAAGAATCTTTGAATCAGCCTAGCTTACATATTCTGACATAACAATACTTGCGTATTTGTTTATGATTTTTCAGATATGGCTATTACCATTAATGTGTAGAAGTATATAAATTTAGATAAAGTAATGAAGATATATTCTATTTATCTCGAAGAGAAGGAAGAGATCTTCGGAAAGTGGGTTTAATAGATAGATTTCTCTGTATCATGCTTCAGTTTTTCTGAATCAAGATTTAGGAAGCAAAATTATTTGAGATTAGTTAGGCACATCTCTGTTCCCTGAAATTTGAGGGTCATTTGCTGTGCATTACCAAAAACAAAAGAAATGTTGAGGTCGATTAGATCCACAGTTAAAATTTGGGGAACACAAGTGATAGATGAAAGAACCAAATTTCAGGAAACTTGAGAAAGTTCTTGGTGGAGTTAAGGTTAGACATCTCAGCATGAAATTTGGGTGCTTATTGGTTGAATGGTTAATATCTCTTGACTCTTGAGTAATTTAAGTACTTATACTCTAGTAGGTAACATTTTGGTATTCCTTCTAATCTTTTTGTAAAGGATTACCGTGATTTTATTCTTTCTTTAAGTTGACTCATCAATTAGTGACTGTTTTGGCTCAGATTTGCAAGTTTGCCCATTCTTTGCTTATTTCTTGAAGTTTAATTTTTCATTAGAGTGTAGTGCTTCCTTTGATTGTCTTTTTGCTTCAGGTTATCTTATAATATCAAATGTTTTTCTATGGTAACCGAGTTCAACTCATCAATGGGTTGGCTTTGTTTACCTTGGTGAGGAGTGATCAGGGGGGTCTAGTATAAGGAGAGGAGAGCTGGGGTGTTGTCTTGGGGTAATCCATTAAATTGCATATAAAAGGGGTTATATGAAATTGCTTGATCTTGGTCCCCAGTAGGTTAGGTAGTCCATTAGCGCGCAGGGACGGAATAGTAGTGATGGAAATACTTCCCTTATAGTGACGGAAACATGCGCCGTCACGACTGGTCCGTCTATTTGATACGTAAGAAGTATTTTCTATGAAATGGAGTAGTAGTGAAGGGGGGCTAAAAGCCCCCCCTGAAATTTTGGAAAAATAAACTATATTATTAATAGCATGGGAGAGGGGAAGATCCTGGGGGGCGAGGCTGCAGTCCCCCTAAACTTGTCAGAAAAAATATATTCTTTACAAATAGACGTGATGACCCATGAACTTGGCTATGAATTTTTTTTCGACGGCTATTCCCCCCGAACCCCATTGTTAGCCCCACCCTGCAAGAGAATCCTGGCTCCGCCCCTACATTGGATAGATGGTAGAATATGTGATTTTCTATATCAGTTTTCGATTATATTTTTTATCGACTAATATTAATTTTGTTGGGGGGAATTTGAATGTAGGATACACGGTCACAGGATGAGAATGAGGATGTAGATCAATCCCTTTCAGAAGAGAGAAAAGGGAAAAGGGTTATTGGTAAGTAATTTGGCTATCAGGCATGATCATGGATATGTTCTTGACTTCATATAATGCCGTAGACCATTAATTATCGCTGTGAGCATGGATTTTCTACCCACTTTCACAATTATATGTTTTGACTTGAGTCGCCACCTATTCATTCTTAGGGATAGGTCCCGGGTATTTGTTTGTTTGGATAAGGCAAATGGTCTAATCAGAGTTAGGGTAAGTGGTTCGATTAAGCCCTGAGGAAGGTGTTAGGCACCCCAAGACCCCCGTTTTATAACGGTTACCTACTCCCTAAACTTAAGCCAATTATAATCTCAAAGTTTAATTAAAATGTCCAAAGTTTTTAAGTGAGTGCTAATCCAAGAAAAATAGAAAGCTAGATGGCTAGGGTCGAACCCGAGTTGAGTTGCCTACGTATTCACATGGTGAGATCAGACCGAGCGTAGTTCTGGCACATGAGCCCGTGCCGAGGCTAGGGGGGAGTGTGTGTGTGCATAGGATGGTCAAAGGGTCTAGCCTAGAAGGCTATGGTTTAGTTGACCGGGGAGGTCAAGTGCACAAGTGTTATATCTAACCGCGGTTAGAGGGTATTTATCCATGGTTAGATGAGCTAACCAAAGCTAAGGAGGCCCTACAAGTCTCTTTTTGGTCTTTTTGTATTTTTTATATTTTTTGAGATTTTTGGGGATATTTGAATGTTTTTTATATTTTGGTTATATTTGAATGTTTTTTGTGTTTTAAGATTTTATCATGTTTTTGGTATTTTGAGATAGGTAAGGTTTTGACAAACTTAACTAAAGTCAAATTTAGTCCAAGAGTTTGGCTAAAAGATTATAGTTTAAGACATAAAGAGGGATGTGCCTTATGAATGTAAATGGTCTATTGCCAACACCTATTTTGTTGAATTGGTGTTGATAATAGATCAAATATCATTGTCTTTGGTATGAGACATTTTTAAGAATGTCCTCTTTAAGTCCTTAAACTATCATTTATTTTAAGTCCTTAAACCATCACCTACCCATTCAACATAGAACATGAAGGAAAAATAAAGAAATGAAAGAAAATGAAAACTCATCATCTCCCTTTTAAGGTGGTTCATTTACACCATTATTAATGATGTAATGTTGCTCTAAAGAATGTTAGGGAGGGGATGAGCTTTCACAAAAAATTGTAGAAAGATGACTAGAATCTCAAAAGGAAACAAAATGAAAAAGAGAGGTATAGCTTTAGCTTCCACTCTCTATGGGCCTACCCATATCCACACTTGTGGGTACATAAAAAAGAAAAAAAATATGTACATGAAAAGGAAAAGAAAAAAGGAGCATCTCCTTGCCTTTGGTATGGGGTCCGTCTACACCATTTGATTGGTGTAGAGAGGCCCAACTATGCTTGAGAAATGAGAGATCAAGAAGAGAGAACCAAATAAAAAAAAAGATAAAAAAGAAGAGAAAATGAAAGGATGAGTGCCTACTCCTCCAAGAATTCTCCTTCAATGCTCCAAGTAGTAGGGTTTTAGAATCCACAAAGGAAGAGAGTTAGTGAAGAACTCTAAGCTTTTAGTCTTAGAATTCTTTCCAAACTCTAAACCTTAGTTTCTTCTCCCTTCTTCAAACTCAAGAGAAACACAAGTGGGTGGGAACCTTCTAGAGGTCTTGAGGGATGGATCTAAGGAGCTAAGGGATTGATATTTATAGGAAAACTAAGAGGTTGGGTTGTGTCTTTTACATGAGGGATAAAAGGAGCTAGTGGGTAAAGACTTGAGTGTTGTAAGGTGAGTTGATAGATTGAGTGTTGTAAGGAGTGTAAGAGAGTTGATGGTTGAGTATTGTAAGGGGTGTAAGAGAGGTGTAAGAGAGTTGGTGGGTTGAGTGAACTATGAGTTATATGGGTATGGGTTCTAGGATATAGGGTGTAAGAGAGGTGTAAGAGAGTTGGTGGGTTGAGTGAACTATGGGTTATATGGGTATGGGTTGTAGGATATAGGGTAGGTGGATATGGATATATGGATTAGGTCTTATGAATCATGGGTTATTAATAGATGGGTCATGGGTTATGATTATTGGATTTTGACTATGACATTTGGGCTTGGGCTATGGAAATTGGCTTTGGCTTAGGCAATTGGGTGATTGGATATTTGGGCTTGACTACTTGGGTTGGGTAATGAAATTAGGTAATTGGGTTTGATGGAGTTGTTTAGGTATAAGTTTGGTCAAATGGGCTTGGGCCTTGGGTATACCTAGGGCTTATTAGGGTTAGGCTAGGGCTACCTAGGGTTTGGGTTTAGGACTACCTAGGGTTAAGCTTAGGTTAACTAGGGTCTTAACTAGGGTTTAGTCCTATGGTTAAGGGTTTACCTAGGGTTTGGTTTGGACCATGGCTAAATTAATTAACCACGGTTAAGGGGTGTAAAAATAGGGTGCTGACAATCACATGTGACTCAATATGGGTAGTATAGTTTGAAATTATCCTTAAAAATTCTTAAAAAGGAGCTGCTGCAAAATTGAAAAGTAACATAATGCCTGCTTTCTTGATGAATACATGGTTGGTGTAATGTGTTTGTCTTCATTTTCACTGAATTAGCTTGTGAATTGTTGCTAGTGATCCATGTTGTGCTATATATTATAACTGATTGGGTTCGGTAGATATTCCTTGTTAACTTGACCTTGCTCAGATGAAAAATGGGAGAAAGAATTTTGAACAAAGAAGAATATGCAGTCATTTTGTCTATGTATGCATCTTACATGTTGTCTCGATCATAGTGAAATGGCCATCTATGACTGCCTAATGGACTAGTAAATAAATTAAAAAGAAAATAAAGCGATGAAAATTAATAAGAATTTCAAGCTAAGCCAGATGATGATAAATGTTTGTCTTGAAAATACAAGGTTTCTGCAATTTGATTTAAAGTACGATAAAAAATTTCCCCTTGAGTTGAGCTTTCTCTTTGAGGAAATGATGATCAACCTTGATATGTTTGATTTCACCTTAAACCAACCCAGTAACTCTTTCTGATTAGTTACTCCCTAATTTCCTTGTTGGTTCAAGCAAAATTGTACCACCTATGGGAAAAGCTTATATGATCTATGAATAATAGCAACTTCATTAAAGCTTTTTCACCCTATAACAAACTTATTGAATTTTTTCCAGAAATTCTAAGTAGGATGGATGCATAAATAATGATTTGGCCCCCATGGATCGGATTCATTCTTACAGAAAGGGTGGATCCACCCATTATTGTCTTTGCTGGAATTTAAAAAGGAGATGCACCAACTATTCATCTAATTCATTGCCAAGGAGGCAAGAACTATTTTCTTTGGATGATTATTCCTAGCTAGGAAGATATATAGGAAGATATCGACAAGAATATGAGAATTTTAGAGGTACTTGGACATACGTAAGTGTATATATATATATACACTACATACTCTTATTGTGACATACTATAGCCAAGTTATTTTGAAACTTGCAATTGCTAGTTTTTTCCTAGAGGTGTATCATGGTCCAAGCCTTATCCCAACTATTTGGGGTTGGCTGCACAATCATGTTCCTCCAAACAACTTGTTTTTTTTTCTTTAAAACAAGTAATAGTTAGTAATGTCAAGTGTGTTTCATACTTTAAAAAATTGAAAGCAAAAAGTCGGTACCAATTTTTAAAAATATAAACAGAAAAATGAAAGTGTACCCAAATGGCCCCTAAGTTGTTTTACAAAATTTTAGAACACTGCTCAGCAGACCCATGGGTACGTTTCCTATCTTACCCGATGTCCTTGTGTTCCTTTTAACACCCCATTCCCTGGTTTGACTTAACTAAATTAGTGGGAAGCCAACAATATAAGAAAACTCAAACAATTTTTATAGTCTGTGGGAATTGCAATATCCACCTATGATTTTTGTGGGCGTATAGATAGGAAAAACTAAGCCCCAAGTATGCTTTGTGTCTTCATTGGATATTAATATTGTCACCTAGAACCTACTTTTGAAAGAGTCACTACAAGAAAACAAGTAATATTTAGTAATTTCTTTTTCCATCTAATTTTTGCACACATTATAACTGGACAATCACGTGTGATGCACATGCATCTTCGATGGAAATTTAAGGGTTTGTAAAAGATTACGATTAATTGTTGTTGATTATCTTTTGATATATTCGACGATTGTGTCAATTTGTTAACAAAGATCTGATGTGCACTTGAAATATCCTACCAGAATTTACAGATACATACTACGGTACATCATTATTTGACTTTCAATATCAACTTATCATTTTTTTTTAAATTTAGAAAATATTTTATTCTTTTTCATTTAGTTAATCATTGCAGGAATCACATATTTCATTTGATTCTCTATATTGGTAGTGTTATTCTCAATTAATTTTGTTTTGTCCATTTTTAATTTATATTAACTGTTGCTGCCATTTTTTTTTGGAACTTATCTAATTTTTTTTTAAATTCTTAAATTTTAAGTTCATGGAATTAACTACATAATTTTATATTTTTCATACTTTACCCTGCATTCAATGGAGGTCTAGTTCACGTGGTTTAATCGGGATTGAAAAGATGGACCTGCTTCCACTTAATTAGTTCTTACATCAATACTGTTTGGAGTTTTTTACCTAGATTAAATGCTTGGGAAGCAGAGAAGGGACGACCAAAAAATAACATAATAATAAATTTTTGAAGTGGTACCTGACTGCAAGTCCAGGTAAAATGATGTTGTGAAGATTCTTGAGTTTTGGTGTTGCAATGTTGTAAAGGATCTTAGCTTATTCATTATAAGAGTTTCTTTTACTCCATAATCTCTGCAATATCTCTATGCATGTTAAGCTGTTTTTTTTATACTTCTAACGATTTATGTCGATTTTTGTAGCTTATTTCTAATACTCGGTTAATTCATTTTCTATGTTGCTTAAAAATTAACTACATCTCCCTCCAGGCTATGCTTGGTGGTTCCGTTTTGATTTTTCAGATTGCTTGTTAGATAATGCCAAGTTGGCTTATATACACAATGATGTGCCAAGTTGGCACATCATTGTGTATGTGCATGCATTGAAACTTATATCTCCCGTTCAAGTATCGTTGTGTGACAAGTGTTCCTCTTATCAACGAGTTGGACGAATTAGTTGTAATTTACGATGTTTAGTTCCCATGTGGATCAAACATCATATTTAACAATTGATTCGCCATGTCTATTAAGAGTATTTGTCACCGAATGATTCTTGAATTGTCCGTGTGGACAGTTTGGTAATGCATAATCCCGAAGCACGTGTTAGTTGCTCATGCTTATTCCAGTTTGTGAAAATGTGCGTCAGTCATCCCTATTGTTCTCTGGGTACATATTTTGACAAGGTGAGATCATTGCACCAAGTCAAAATCGTGTACTTGGAGAGCCATGGGGAGATGCTGCCGAAATTTCCACAACTCTGAAGTGGAACACTTGAGCTACTAACTCTTGGGGATTATGTATTCCTGAATGGGATAGGAAAACCCCACCCATTACATTAGTCTTGTTTGATGTTAATCATAACGCATGATCCATGCATTTCAGCTTCGGATAGCTTAGTCATTTCTATTGTTTTCTATTGCCAGTGATCACTAAACGAAAAAATGGTATCCACCATTGACAAAAGTTGGGTTACAGCAGATCGGGTAAGCGTTGTCTATGAACAGGGGGTCAAATTTTTTTTGGATTTTGCACTGTCTAATACAACTCGAAGTGATGGTAGTATCAAGTGCCCTTGCAAGAATTGTTGTAACCGATATTATCATGTTCGATCCTTAGTACATGAGCATTTGATTTGCGATGGATGGGATAAGGGTTATGCGGCTGGCATGTGGATATATCACGGGAAATTTATGCGGAATAGATCTTTTACTGTGCCATTACATGAAGACAACGCTGGTGAAACATCCCCTCGAGATGATATGCACGGACTGTTGCAGGGGGCATTCGGGATGCCACGTACTGAAGAAGGGACAAGTGAAATGCCAGAGAGCCCTAACGCGGACGCGGCTAAATTCTATCGGTTAGTGGAAGATGCCGATCAGGAGTTATACCCCGATTGCAAGAAATTTAGTAAAATTTATTTCATCGTTCGGTTATTTCATATTAAGTGTCTGAATAGATGGAGCAAATAATCATTCACCATGTTACTTGAGTTACTTAAGGAGGCTCTACCTAAAGGCGAAACATTACCTGAGTCCTTCTACCACTGTAAGAAGATAATTGGTGAGTTAGGTCTTGGGTACAACAAAATTGACGCATGTCCTAATGATTGCATGCTATATTGGAAAGAAAATGCAAACGATAGTGCATGCTTTGTCTGTGGTAGTTCACGTTGGAAAGCCGCAGACGAAGGTTCAGCTCCTCCGTCATCTAACAAGGAATACAAAATACCTGCAAAGATTTTGCGTCATTTTCTACTAAAACCTAGACTTCAGAGACTTTACATGTCTGACAAGACATCTTCTTCCATGAGATGGCATGCAGAAGGTCGCACTAAAGATGGAGTGTTAAGGCATCCAGCTGACTCTGAAGCTTGGCGACACCTTGATGAACAGTATCCGGATTTTGCCTCAGAGACCCGTAATATCAGGCTTGGGTTAGCAAGTGATGGTTTCAACCCATTCGGGTAAATGAGCATTGCACATAGCACTTGGCCTGTTGTATTGATCCCATACAATTTGTCGCCCTGGATGTGCATGAAACAACCATTTCTGATGATGTCTCTACTTATTCCTGGTCCTCGTGCTCCTGGAAATGATATTGACGTATACTTACAACCACTGGTTGATGAATTAACAGATTTGTGGATTACCGGTATTTGCACTTACGATGCATCACTTAGTCAAAACTTTCAAATGAAGGCAGCTTTGTTGTGGACAATCAATGACTACCCTGCATATGCGAACTTGTCAGGATAGAGCACCAAGGGTCGCTATGCCTGTCCTCATTGCAATCAAGACACTTGTTCTCACTACCTGAAACATGGGCGTAAGTTCTGTTATATGGGTCATCGTCGATTCTTGGTAGCCACTCATAAATATCGTAAGAACAGACAGTCCTTTGATGGAAATATTGAATCAAGAACTGCTCCGAATTCACACACTGGGTCCGAGTTGTTGGAGCAAATGGTCGGTCTGAACGTCATACTTGGCAAGCATAATTTGAACACATCTAGCAAAAAAAGACCACGTCAGGATAATGTAGAGTATATTGACTGGAAGAAGGTGAGTATTTTTTTTTGTTTACCGTACTAGGAACACCTATTAATACGCTATAATTTAGATGTGATGCATATTGAAAAGAACATATGTGACAGCATTGTGGGCACGTTATTGAACATTGAAGGAAAATCAAAGGATAGCTAGAAGGCTCGTCTTGACTTAAAAGAGATTGGAATTAGACCGACTCTTCATCCTTATACAGTAGGGCTAAAAACTTATTTGCCCGCAGCATGCTTCACGTTGTCCCCAGAAGAAAAAAGTTTTGTAAGGTACTGGCGAAGGTTAAGGTCCCGGATGGTTATGCAGCCAACATTTCACGGTGTGTGAATTTGAAGGAGCTCAAGATCAGTGGGTTGAAGAGCCACGACTGTCATATTTTAATGCATCAACTTCTTCCTTTGGCAGTTCGGAAATCACTTCCCCAGGATGTGAGTGGCACGTTGATTGAGTTATGTGTTTTTTTTAGAGAATTGTGTACAAAAGTTGGCACAGTAGATGGCTTCACTAAGCTTGAGGCTCGAAGTGCAATTATATTGTGCCATCTCGAGAGAATATTTCCACCCGCTTTTTTTGACATTATGGTTCATTTGGCTATCCATTTGGCCGGCGAGGCAAGGGTTGCGGGTCCAGTGCATTATCGATGGATGTACCCAATCGAGCGGTAAGTGCAACGTAAGACTTCTTTATGCGTATAAATTGTTTTATGTTAGAGACTTAGCTAAACACTCACTTTTTTTCCTTCCAATAGATACCTACACACCTTGAAGTCTTACGTACGTAATAGAAGTAGACCCGAAGGTTCTATTGCAGAGGGATACATTGCTGAAGAATGTCTCACATTTTGTTCGAGGTATTTGGACGATGTTGAGACAAAGTCCAATCGGGGTGCCAAGAAATTATGATGACAATAACACTGCAACATATGAAGGACTGTCCATTTTTTCTAGACCTGGGCGTGCGTTGGGAAAGGAGGACACAGTACATTTATCCTACGAGTCCTCCACGTAGTTGCATCGTTATGTACTATTCAACTGCCCTGAAGTAGCCCCATTTATTTCGTAAGGACACTTTATGCATTATTTATCTTTCAATACCAATTTATGTATTAATTAAGAGACGTAATTTACATCGTTGCTATTCAGGAAGCACTTGGATCAAATAACACTAGAAAATCACCACAGGCGACAAATCGATATTGACCGCATCCACAAAGAAGCTTTCTCAAAATGGTTCTCGTCAAATGTAAGTTTTAGTCTAATCACCTTGTCACACACCTGCATAATAGATCATATCTTCACAACTATTAATGTGTTTCTAAGTTAACAAAACATGTTCGGTAAACACAAACAGGTTTCTACGTTGATTCATGGAAGTTCAGACCATTTACGTGATGATCTAATATGGCTAGCACGTGGTCCATCGAAGTTTGCGAGAAAATATCAGAGGTTCGTCATTAATGGGTTCCGGTTTCGAACAAAAACAGTAGACAGTAAGAAGAAGACCTCAAATAGCGGCGTGGTCGTTACTGCACAAATGACAAACTTTGAATCTGTGAATGACAAGTCACCGTGGACAAGGGATGTTACTTACTATGGCGTTTTACAAGAAATCATTGAGCTTGACTATTATGGCAGTAGAAAGGTTGTGTTATTCAAGTGTGATTGGGTTGATGGTAAGGCCAAAGGCAGGGGTGTGAAGCAAGACGAGTTCCAATTTACGCTTGTTAATCTTGGACGGTTGTTAAATACAGATGAACCTTATGTGTTAGCCTCTCAAGCAATGCAAATCTTTTATGTCGAAGACCCAGTAGAAAAAAATTGGCACGTTGCTATTCAAATTAAACCCAGAGACTTCTTCGACATGCAAGATGTAATTTATTCAAATATGGGAGAGGCATGCCCCGAAACAGATCAACCAAGCGCCGCACATTTGGAAGACCCTGGAGTTGATGTCGATCGCATTACCGATCTTAGGACAAATATTCCTGGGAAAATTGTTGATGTACCTTTAATCATCATCCAACCCGAGACGTCTGAGTCCGATGATTCTGCCGAAGATAGTTATATACATGTTTAACATGTAACTTGTAATACGAAATATTAATGTATTTTTGACAATCAATGAGAGAACATTTGCCTAATTCCAGCTTAGAATTTGAGTCAAGATTTAATTATGTACCCTTACTTTGTTAAGGTATAAGTTGAGTAATTTTTCCAATATAATTTGAGTTAGCATTTGATTCTCTCATGACAAGCATAGCGCTTTTAATTTCAGTTCACAAAGTGGGCGATAATAATAAATTTTAAATTTGTAATGAAATAAAGTTTTGCATTGTTTGTAGGTTAATGTTCTATGTTCCTCTTTCCCTTTTATCTATGCCTTTAATTTAACACTTTCTTTTCGATGAAATGACAATTCCGTCACTATTAGCACTTCGCGTGAAATATTTTTATTGTTTACTTGTTATGGTATCACCATTATTGTTGTTGTTTACATTGTTTATCTCATATCACTCTCAAAATTTTACAGGGATGAGTACAATAAGGAAGAGAAGCCGGCACCGTGAGAACACTAGTCAGATTGGGGCTTCCCAACATGAGACTGGGAGTTCCAGCCAGCCTGCAGGATCGCAATAGGTTGGTTTGCCATCGCAGCAGCAGGACGGGCCAGACCATCACGAGGTTGTTCCTTTGTTAGGTAATTGAATGATTTTGTCTATTGATCTAAAAAATTTGTGCATTTAACTTGTGTGAATCTGATACAATTTTGTTTATTGTGTTCAGGCCGTCCACCGCGCAAACGGACTAGGGGACCAAACAGGGCCATTCCACCACCGCCATCGGGTCAGCCCCGCCTCTCAGTGGCGGTTAACGACGTTGGACAGCCCACCGGGACTAATGCGGGTTGATTATCGCGGTTTATAGGGGTTTTGGCGATGGATGGGGATATTGTCCCCATCAGTTACCCGGAATGGTGGCTAGTTCCTGACTCCGTGAAGCAAGGCGTGATGGATAGAGTACTAGTAAGACCAAAGTTTACTCACATCTGGCTGAGTACTGTTTTGATCTATCGTATTTATGATTTTTTCCACCCTATTTGCTTCGGATAGAATAATTTGGAATGCTAAGAAATTATAAATAGTATGGGAATGCTAAGAAATTCTCATTTTGAATTTTAGACTACTTAAAGAGCAATGAGGAAAAATTAGCTAAGAGGTACTTTTCAATTAGATGGTCAAGGATAGAACAGTAGATCATTTGTTACTTAATTGTCCTCTACTTAGAGTGGAGTGCTTGCTTCAAAATTACAAGTTAAATACAGTTGTTGGCTTAAATAATTGTATATATTCGCGTCAACACTATATCTCCGTGTGTGTGAATTTATCTTCCTATGTTTTTCTACAAAATCCAACTTTATGTGAGTATCAGATGCCTTTGTTATTAGCAATTTGGTGTGCAGGAGATGAGGCCTAGGTACTATTAGGTGACCTCCACTCAATAAGGGTCTTTGCTAGGCAAGGTGGTGGCCTAAGGCCCTAGGTGTTGTTTAGGCAACATTTTGACTATATTGGTACTACTTAAACAACAACCTTGCTGTCAAAATATCAAAATATATGTACGGGTGTTTTGGAATATCAAGGGTTTTTTTTTTTTGGCATAAAGTGTCTCTGACATTTTTTGTGAATGCCTCTTTGAGCATTCTGTGAAGGCTTCTTCTGGGAGCTATTACTTGAGTGTATGGAGAGGAACAAAAGGGAGTTCGAAAACACCTCCTTTCTAGTTGAGAGAGTCGAACTTAGAGAACCAACCACACACACAACCTTATATTGAAAATCTATACAAGCATACTAAATAACTTGTGCATTAGTATGTTGTTGCTTAAACCATAAAATTTTACAGGGATGAGTTCAATAAGGAAGAAATATAGTCTATGGGTTTAACATTCTATATATCTTAGTTTGCCTATCTCAATCACTGTATCTGAACTGGAGTTGAATAATTAAGTTGAGGTTCTGATTTAGTTGATCATAATGGGAGTGGGAACTTCCACTAGCTTGGGGATTTTAAGCCAATAACCGAAGTTATTTCCTTGTTCAATTTATTGTATTGGAATTAGTTTTAGGCTCAACAATGGGTATAAATGAACCTATTCGTGTTAGGTATGTTTTCAAGCATAGTAATGGGACTAAACTAACACAACACAATCCAGCAGCAATTAGGGGAGCATTAAATATGAAAACAATTTTTAGCATTTTGGGGTTTTACTATTTTAGGATTAAGGGGGGTATATGGGAGAAGTGCAGCTGCAATGGGGATGGGGTGGGAGGGTTGTAACAACAATAGGGGAAGGCTGTTGGGGATGCTACAGCAGTCACAAGAGGCTGTAGGACAGAGTGGTAGCAAGGACAGTAGGGATGGCTTCGTCTCAATGCTGGATTAGGTGGCTGGGACAAGATGGCAGTGTTGGTATGTGACTGGGAATAGGGCAGCAATAAGGAAAATGGTAGGTAAGCGTTGTAGTATTGAGACGAGGGACTGACAGAATGTTGGACAGCTCAGGGGAGGGGCTGGGGTGGCTTACGGCTGCAAGGGAATAGCTGGGGTGGCCTGTGCCTGACGGGGGATGGCTGTAGGGGGGTTACAGTGACAATATGACAAATGCAGGGGCTGCAGGAATACTGTGGCAGCAAGGTTAGACAAGTTTAGGGAATGGTATAGGGTTTTGCAAGATAAACACGGAAAATAAAGAGATAGGACTTACTTTGTTCGTGTTCGGGAAGACGGTTCTAAAACATGATCCAATTGGGGATCATCCACATGGGAGTTGGTGACACAGACAGTTGGGAGCTAAATAAAAGATGGTGATGGCAATTGTGTAGCAGCAGCCAACAAATAAAATTTGACATAGGAATAACACGAAGAACATTGCCCCTTCGAAAAAACTCAAATATGCAGGTATCCCCTATTGCCAAACTGTTTGCACTTTGAAATTCATCCCCCAACCAACCCCCAGATCAACAAGACCCCTTTGAGGGATGCAAATTAATTACTACATGCCACAGCCTATCATGAGGATCCTTAACCACCATCCTTGTACTTCTCTTGAGGCCATCTTCACTAGATTATACAATGAACACAAGGCTTTCATTGGGAGGAAAAAAAAGAGTAAAACAGAGTATTTGAGATGAAAATAGTAATACAGAGGGAATTTCAACATATGGTATCTATTATGGTCCTTAAAAGTTGAGACAACATATGGATGATATGATTTGAAGAGATGGGGTTTTTCAAGAACTCCTTGTCTTTGGCTTAAAATCTGCACCAGTAGATATATATTATACAATTAGCTGGTGGGATTTGAGAGAAAAAACTAGATGGCCATACCAACATACTGGTGATGACCAGTTGTTTTGGTTTTCCCAGTAACATCTACTTGCTTTTGCAAGGCTGTGCTACTAAAGCTAGAGATGAGCTTGAAATGCATAAGTCCAAGTAGTTTTAAGCTCCAATCCTTATTTTCTGAGCTATAGCAACTCCAAGTTAGTTTGCATTTGTGATGGCTTGAACCCAGTATTTTTTTTAACTAATCATGAGATTAACAAGATCCAATATATCAATTTAATTGAATGTTTAATTAGTATACAACTATACATACAATAACAGTTAATTACAGACAAAAACGAATGGGATTATATGCATCCTTTCTTCGTATTATGTTTATGCACTTTTGTACCCTTTCTTTTATCTCTGAATTATATATTTTCATTCAATATACACAACTGAGAATGTTATAACATGTAACTCTAATCATTGTGATGTAGACGGTATTCGACCTCCCCCCAAGAGCAGATACGCGGGCTTGGGTAGACCAAAAATGTGATGCTCTCTGGAAGAATTGGAAGGATCGGCTATGGAGGGAATGGCACAATCAACTACTCTCATCAGATGACCAGATGGCCAGTGTCGATCATAGGGCCATTCCAGTGCAATGGAGAGCCATGGTGGCTCATCGGCGTTCCAAGCGGGCGAAGGTATCCCTTTGAGATCACATGTTTAAATCTCTGACACTCGGTACAGACCTCATATTAATATTGGATGTTATTTGCATTTGTAGGCTATGAGTAGAAGAAACAAGGAGAACAGATCGCATCTGTGAGCATGAGATTTTTCACCCACTTTCACATTTGAAGTTTGACTGAGAATCGCCACCTATTCATTCTTAGGGATAGGTCTCAGGTATTTGTTTGTTTGGATAAGACAAATGGTCTAATCAGAGTTAGGGTAAGTGGTTCGATTAAGCCCTGAGGAAGGTGTTAGGCACCCCAAGACCCCCGTTTAATAACGGTTACCTACTCCCTAAAGTTAAGCCAATTATAATCTCAAAGTTTAATTAGAATGTCCAAAGTTTTTAAGTGAGTGCTAATCCAAGAAAAATAGAAAGCTAGATGGCTAAGGTCGAACCCGAGTTGAGTTGCCTACGTACTCACATGGTGAGATCAGACCGAGCGTAGTTCTGGCACATGAGCCCGTGCCGAGGCTAGGGGGGAGTGTGTGTGTGCATAGGATGGTCAAAGGGTCTAGCCTAGAAGGCTATGGTTTAGTTGACCGGGGAGGTCAAGTGCACAAGTGTTAAGTCTAACCGCGGTTAGATGGTATTTATCCATGGTTAGATGAGCTAACCAAAGCTAAGGAGGTCCTACAAGTCTCTTTTTGGTCTTTTTGTATTTTTTATATTTTTTGAGATTTTTGGGGTATTTGAATGTTTTTTATATTTTGGTCATATTTGAATGTTTTTGGTGTTTTGAGATTTTATCATGTTTTTGGTATTTTGAGATTTTATCATGTTTTTGAATTTTCATATAGGTAAGGTTTTGACAAACTTAACTAAAGTCAAATTTAGTCCAAGAGTTTGGCTAAAAGATTATAGTTTAAGACATAAAGAGGGATGTGCCTTATGAATAGTAAATGGTCTATTACCAACACCTATTTTGTTGGATTGATGTTGATAATAGATCAAATACCATTGTCTTTAGTATGAAACATTTTTAAGAATGTCCTCTTTAAGTCCTTACACCATCATTTATCTTAAGTCCTTAAACCATCACGTACCCATTCAACATAGAACATGAAGGAAAAATAAAGAAATGAAAGAAAATGAAAACTCGTCCTCTCCCTTTTGTGGTTCATTTACACCATTATTAATGATGTAATGTTGCTTTAAAGAATGTTAGGGAGGGGATGAGCTTTCACAAAAAATTCTAGAAAGAGGACTAGAATCTCAAAAAGAAACAAAATGAAAAAGAGAGGTATAGCTTTAGCTTCCACTCTCTATGGGCCTACCCATATCCACACTTGCGGGTACATAAAAAAGAAGAAAATATGTACATGGAAAGGAAAAGAAAAAAGGAGCATCTCCTTGCCTTTGATATGGGATCCCTCTACACCATTAGATTAGTGTAGAGAGGCCCAACTATGCTTGAGAAATGAGAGATCAAGAAGAGAGAACCAAATAAAAAAAAGATAAAAAAGAAGAGAAAATGAAAGAAGGAGTGCCTACTCTTCCAAGAATTCTCCTTCAATACTCCAAGGGGTAGGGTTTTAGAATCCACAAAGGAAGAGAGTTAGTGAAGAACTCAAAGCTTTTAGTCTTAGAATTCTTTCCAAACTCTAAACCTTAGTTTCTTCTCTCTTCTTCAAACTCAAGAGAAACACAAGTGGGTGGGAACCTTCTAAGGGTCTTGAGGGATGGATCTAAAGGGCTAAGGGATTGGTATTTATAGGAAAACTAAGAGGTTGGGTTGTGTCTTTTACATGGGGGATAAAAGGAGCTAGTGGGTAAAGACTTGAGTGTTGTAAGGTGAGTTGATAGATTGAGTATTATAAGGAGTGTAAGAGAGTGTAAGAGAGTTGGTGAGTTGAGTGAACTATGAGTTATATGAGTATGGGTTGTAGGATATAGGGTGTAAGAGAGGTGTAAGAGAGTTGGTGGGTTGAGTGAACTATGAGTTATATAGGTATGGGTTGATGTAAGAGAGGTGTAAGAGAGTTGGTGGGTTGAGTGAACTATGGGTTATATGGGTATGGGTTGTAGGATATAGGGTAGGTGGATATGGATATATGGATTAGGTCTTATGGATCATGGGTTATTAGTAGATGGGTCATGGGTTATGATTATTGGACTTTGACTATGACATTTGGGCTTGGGCTATGGAAATAGGCTTTGGCTTTGGCAATTGGGTGATTGGGTATTTGGGCTTGACTACTTGGGTTGGGTAATAAAATTAGGTAATTGGGTTTGATTGAGTTGTCTAGGTATAAGTTTGGTCAAATGGGCTTGGGCCTTGGGTATACCTAGGGCTTACTAAGGTTAGGCTAGGGCTACCTAGGGTTTGGGTTTAGGACTACCTAGGGTTAAGCTTAGGGTTAACTAGGGTCTTAACTAGGGTTTAGTCCTATGGTTAAGGGTTTACCTAGGGTTTGGAACTAGGGTTGATCTAGGGTTTGGACCATAGCTAAATTAATTAACCACGGTTAAGGGGGTGTAAAAATAGGGTGCTGACAGCATCTACGTACGTCTCATACGGCAGGGACGCGGAGTTTCGCCCAGTATAGGGCAGATGCGATATGCTTGCATATTAAGTAGTACTAATTGTGACATATCAATGACTATCTTTTTGTCATTTTTATCTATTATTAATTATTTACCTAAAGGCGAAAAAATTGTTGTTTTATTCACAAGGATAGCAAGCACGGGATCCAAACGGACAAGAGCCAGATAGGATGCAGATGTACCATATAATGCATGTTCGTCGAGATGGGACGTTTGTCGACCAGGCATCAGCTGATCTTTATGTATGCTCATATCATCACATGAATTGATTGTTAATAAATTTTGATGTCCGTCATTATTCCTAAATTGCAATCAACGGTATTTTGTGTATACAGTCACAGATGGATGAGCTAGTTAGCCAGCATCCGGAGGGTACCACTAGTAGCACTGCTAGGAATAAGGTGTTCACCCAGGTCATAGGTCCGGACACACATGGGCGGGTTCGTACGTATGGACTGGGTGTTAAACCCTCTCAGTTTCGCTCTCTAGATGTTGACCATTGGAGGAGGAGGGCCGAAGAATTAGCTGACCTGAACAAGAATTTGGTGGCTACTACAGAAGAGATGCGGGCTGAGATGAGTGCCATGAACACCCGGATGAAGGCATTTGAGGATTGGATGTCCCATATGAATGCCGACTCACATATACCCTTCAGATCGACACCTGCTACGGACCCCGATGCTACACAGACTCCTGATGATACACAGATGCATGATGATCTCACATGACTGGTTTTTTTATTCACTTAGTAGTGGTGACTTTTTGGTTTACATGATCTCCCATACACTTTCTTATTTGCATAGTAGATGTTTATCATGCTCTGTTTTTCCCTTCCTAGCACTTTGGTGAATTACTTGCATGTTGAAACAAAAATGTTTATTTTGGTTTATGTCTCATATAAGTCTATTTTTCTACATGTTTGTTTGAACATTTGAGATAATTGTAGATATAGATAACTAAAATGGTCTTAGAGCTTGTTGATTTAGACATGTGATCTCAAAGTGCATACAATTTGAAAATCATATTGTTGTTATCTCATATAAGTGGACAGTGGATAGACAGCTTTATAAATCATGCATACTGGATGTTTATTAGGTGATCCGGTCCTGAGGACCCATTTCTCTAAAATACCAATGCTCTAAAATACGAAGGAGACTCTGCCCAAATTTTTAAAAAATAAATAATTTTTTTCAAAAGGAATAAGATATGGTTTAGGGAAGTGATTTAAAACTCTTGATAGTAGGTCCTATCGAGAGCTCAGCCACCGGATTAAATTCCAATGGCACTAAACATGGAGTGTGGCCTACCATTTTAAAGCGGATGCACCTTGAAATTGTTGGATGTTTAATCTAGCTACTGAGCTCTCCATAGTAGGTAGTATCAAGAGTTTTAAATCACCTCCTTAAACCTCAACCGCCAAATTAAAATTCCAACGACAATAAACATGAAGTGGGGCCTTCCATTTTAAAGCAGATGCACTCAAACTGTTGGATGATTAGCTAATAGCCACTGAGGCCTACCATTACAAGTGTTGTGAATGAAAATGTGAATTGATGTACAGGTGTTGTGAATGCAAATGTACGTGGATGTACATGTTTTATGAATGAAAATGTGAATGGATGTATAGGTTTTGTGGAGTCATGTGTATGAATATGGATGTACAGGGTGGATGAAAATGTGAATTGGAATGTATGTGAATGAATGGATGTACAGGGTTTGTGAAAATGTGAATTCAAATGTATGTGATCAATGAAAGGATGGATGAAAATATGAATTAGAATGTATGTAGGTCTATACAGGTGCAGTACATTCGAGTTAGCATTTAGATTTTTTTTTTTTAAAAAAAAAAGTATTAGTGACGGAAATATTACCGTCACTAAGAATTTAGTAGCAACAAAAATATTACCGTCACTAATGAACTATTAGTGGCGGAAATATTTCCGTCGCTATTAACGACGGAAATATTTCCGTCGCTACTAACTTAGTAGGAACGGAAATATTTTCGTCACTACTAGTTTATTAGTGACGGTAATATTTCTGTTGCTACTAAGTTAGTAAAGACGGAAATATTTCCGTCGCTAATAGATTTCCGTTACTAAATTCCTTGTTCAATATTCCATCAGTAGCGACGGATAATTGCCATCACTATTAGCAACGGAAATATATTTCCGTCACAAAAAACCTTTAGCCACGGAAGCAACAGTAACGGATATTTTTCCGTCGCTAATAGTAATAGTGACGGAAAATTGCGTATTAGTGACGGAAAAGTTCCGTCGCTGCGCGGTAAATTTCTTGTAGTGAAACTTGTCACTTTTGAGAAAGTGCAAGAAAATAAAAGTGTGTTTCTTGTATACTAAACGCAAGAAAAGTGGGAGAAAACTCACTTTTCTTTCATTTTCACTCACTTTCTCGTCAAACAAACGTATCCTAAGTGATATGATAAAATGGTCCCCTCACCCAACTAACACTAACAACTAACTACAGCTATCGTCACCCCATAGTGGGGAACAATAATCAACTGCAAAAGGGATTTTGCAGCCGGGTTGCAAAAGCGCCTTCACAACGCCACATCAAAAAAAAGGGCATGGCTTCAGCTCGGATGAGCCCCACCATGTCAGGCAACGAACAGCTAAGCTGTGGGGCCTACCTGAGCTGAACAGACCGTGCCCTTTTTGCTAATGTGGCGCTGTGAGGGTGCTTTTGCAGCCCCGGGCTGCAAAACCACCTTTGCAGCTGATTATTGTTCCTTAGTGGGCCATAAAAAGAAAATCTAATGCTAAGCGAGATGAAGGCTCTTGATCTGATAGTTAGTATTGTTTTGCTGGTGCCGTACATTATAGCCCATCCAAGGGGAACTCAAATAATTTTCGATGATCCGCATTGATGACCATGCACACCATGTGTATGACATCGACATAAATTATAAAGACTTTCTATGCATTTTATAACTTCCATCAATATCATGTGCATGATAGATACGTGAGATGTATTTTATATATGTACTTTGAGTGGAGTACATGGAAGGTGAATGTGACCATGATATCTGAAATGGGGTTCTGAAAAGCCTAGCTTGTTGTGTCAATAGGGCTGGTGTGTTAGGTTTTGTGTGGTTAAGAATCGGAATCTTGTACTGGGGTGGAGAGAATGATGTTAGCACCCCTTAGGTTTTTCCCTTTTATGGTCCCACCACATTTGCGTTTTTGGTAGCCTTTGAGTGAAAATGAACTTTTAGATAATGGGAAATACCTTCAAACCAATTCTTACTTGTAGAGAAGAAATTACTTCAAGGACTTTTTCTATAAATATTGTTACACATTTAAGTTAAATTTACCGAAACTTAAGAAAAATGGTGGGCGGATTCCTTAGTTAGGTCTCTATCTCTAACTAATTTTTAAACAATTTTAGTGGAAAACTCCAAAAGTGTAACAGAAAGATGAAGTGAAAATTAATTTAATAGTCTTTTTTTAAAAAAATATTAAAAAAACCACCCGGTGAGGGAGGGGGTTTTGGCACGGCCATATCATAGATATTATATTATTATTTTCCTAACATAATATTTCCCTAATAACCCGTTTATTAAAACGCAAAATTTAATATAGCCAGTATCAACCAATAAACATGTCTCTAATCAATCGATCGAGTTATGTTTCATTTTCATTATCTAATCTTCTTTATCGTTTATTCTAGGTTTTTCAACTATGTGCCCGCCAGTAATGTGACGCACATGGAGTTTGTAAAGAATTCCGGTAGGCTTGCAGGAATGGCAGTCCCCCTAGCTGAGGGAAATAAAAGTACCCATTAAAAGACTTAGTAGCTAAGTCTCCCATGTTATATAGCTGTGAAAGTGATTGAATCATAGATATAAGAAGTGTATATTAGCATCTAAAGCTTTTCTTGGTGACCTTAAGTTGCATATCATGGATAAATAATACAAAAAGTAAAGGAGAGGAGGATGATTTTTCTTTTATCCTCCTTCTTTTCTCTCCTTTTGAGTGTTTTATTTATCTAATCCTTTAAATAAATTTTGCTTGTAATGATAATGGACTTAAAGGGATTTAATATATATATATGTGTGTGTGTGTGAGACACAAAGTAGATTTAATGTACCTTACTGTTGAAATTGAAGAGAAAATCATTTAAAAAATTCTATAATCATATACCTTGACAAACTATATTTTCATGTAAAAATAACTTTCCAATAAATTAATAAATAAAGGAAGAACTTTATTGTAAAAAAAAATAGTGTCTGATAGAGCATAAATAGTGAATTTTAAAATTTTCAGACCCATTTTACCTACTTTACTATTTCCAATTACCCCACCCATGAGTCCATGAGAAATTTTTTCCTTACCCTTAAGGGAACTTCTAGAAATATCTCTCAAAGAAGGTGCAAAGATTAATTTAATATATCAATATTTTGTTTCCACAAATATATATCTTTCTCTTTTTTTTTACGTTGAAATCTGTCGACACAAAATTTCGTGGACGAAATAATGATGAACAAAATATTTTATTTATTTTCAGTTTGGTACAACTCTCAAGAAATCCTCTGATTAACAATCAGAAATTTCTAAAGTAGAAGATGAGGGCCGAGGCGTGATCTCGATCTTCTTTGAAGGTATTGATGTAGTTTTTCATTTCTTCCGGGCTTCGCGCTTGATTGGCTAGAAAATGATTCTGGAATAGAACTGGCTTCTTTGCAGCTTTGTTTTCTCCGGAATGATTTGATTTCTTTTCTTTGAATGCTAGAAAATGCTTCTGAGTTCTCTTCTTTGGCTTCTTCTGAATTTCTGAATTCTCCAAATCTCTAGCTTTGGGTCTTATTTATAGACTTTTAGAGATAAGGATCTCAAGAGTCCCACTCCATTTAGTGGTTTGAGAGACTTGAGAGATTTTGATAAGCCTCACCCATTTAAAGATAAGGATTCCAAGAGTCCCACTTTATTTAGTGGTTTAAGGGACTTAGGAGATTTTGATGGGCCCCACCCATCTTCTTGGGTATTGAGTCCACAATCAGATTTTTTGTATTGATGGATCGACCCATTTATCAAGTGTGTGACCCATTTAGATTTGGACTTAGGTTTTGAGTTTATGGGCTTTCTACTTCATACCCAGACCCGAGCCGTAAGAGGCTCATGCCTTGTCATTAGGCCCAATTTAAATGTATAGGGCTTTTTAATGATTTTAGGCTCTTTATATAATTT
Organism: Tetracentron sinense; assembly: GCA_015143295.1. NCBI lineage: Eukaryota > Viridiplantae > Streptophyta > Magnoliopsida > Trochodendrales > Trochodendraceae > Tetracentron > Tetracentron sinense. The sequence continues at coordinate 31,961,594 of CM026568.1, read as the reverse complement.
TACGAGTGTGTAAGGACCTTTGCGTAAAATTAATAAATTTTAGGGTTCTACAAAATCTTAATCACTTAACCCACTCACACACACGGTTAGGCCAACACACACTGACACACATGCACACAGCCCTATGAGACTAAGCCCAACATACCTCTTGAAGGGCCTATTTCTTGAAGAGGGGGAGGAGCCTTATAAGGTAAGGTACAGGGACACATCAACCTAGTCGATGTCACAAATATATATTTCTTACTTTGATTTATAGTATATTTCTGAATATAAAATACTAAGGATCGATGTGTTTCTTATTTTTCAAAATTATGTGTACATTATTCCCTACTTTCAATGTGACAAATGGTGGGGGTCATTGGTTTCCAAAAATATTCTCCATATCAGCAACAAATGCTTTCTAATTTTTATTTTCTATTTTTTAATTCTTTGCACTATATTTAGAAGGGGAGTGCTAGCAGCACTCTCCCCTCTTTGGGAAAAGATGACAAGACCAGGCACAAAAACCTTGTCTTATATGCCCTAAGTGTTAGCCCTACTCTCAGCCAACCTCTACTCTCACCCTCCAACAACCACTTCTCCATTATTGATTGATTAATGCATTCTCTCTCACCAAAAAAATTAAATGAATAGTTTGTTGGTAGAGTGTAAGATTATGGGTTGACTGAGAGTAGGACTAGCATATATTCCTGTATGGCTCAAGATCCTCTCGAGTTGATCTCGAGAGAATCTCCCGAGTTCGAACCCCTAGAGGTTGCCACGTGTCTCTTTTAACACCCCTTAACCATGGGTAAGGTTCACCAACCCCTAGGGTTCACCCATCCATCCTTGTTTTTTTTAAAAAAATATTAATTCTTTTTTTAAAATTAAAAACTTTTTTTAATATTAAAAAAACTCTAAAAACAGTTTTTTGTATTTAAAAAATAATAATTAATATATAAAAATAAAAACCAAGGATGGGTGGGTGAACCTTACCCATGGTTAAGGGGTGTCAAAGGAGACACGTGGCGACCTCTAGGGGATTGAACTCGAGAGATTCTCTCGAGTTCAGCTCGAGAGAATCCTGTGCCTTCCTGTATATGCGCTATATTGTTTGTATCTTTAAATGTGTTTTATCTTTGGCACAAGATTCTCTCGAGTTCAATCCCCTAGCGGCCGCCACGTGTCTCCTTTGACACCCCTTAACCATGGGTAAGGTTCACCCACCCATCCTTGGTTTTTATATATATATATATATATATATTAATTATTATTTTTTAAATAAAAAAAAACTGTTTTTAGAGTTTTTTAATATTAAAAAAAGTTTTTAATTTAAAAAAAAGAATTAATATTTTTTAAAAAAAAAACCAAGGATGGATGGATGAACCCTAGGGGTGGGTGAACCTTACCCATGGTCAAGGGGTGTAAAAAGGAGACACGTGGCGACCTCTAGAGGTTCCAACTCGAGAGATTCTCTCGAGTTGAACTCGAACTCGAGAGGATCCTGAGCCTTCATCTTTATATAAAACCTGGCATGGGCCACTGAATTGTTCAGCAGTCACTGCAGCTGGATTTGATTTTGGTTTTCAGCCATTTTGTTAATTGTCACAGATTATCACTAAGAATAATAAGTCCACTCGAGAGCCTAAAATGAAAGTAAATTATTACTCTTCATTTTCAAGTCTTAAGCTCTCAACTACAGGGTAAGAAGTATTGCTAATCCTTGTTTTTTCTTTTTAGTTAAAAAAAAAAACATGAAAATGTTGATTCTAATGATGATAGGATTGACCATTATGGTAACCTTCCATTTTTACGGATCAATGAATGGTTCAGGCTTAATAACATTAGATTTAATCTACATAAACAATGCATCAACCCAATTCAAATCGACGATATTGATGCTTACTGGACGTTAGGCTTTGGTTAGTATAAATGTATAAACGATAAAAAAAAAATGAAGTACATATTAAGACCAATAAGCAGAGGGTGGTCGATAAAAGAACGGAAATCGTTATGATTTGGATTGTTGACAATGTGCTATCTATAAAATAGTTTTGTTATAGATGAGAAATTTGGATTGTTGATTATGGCTATTCTCCTAGTGTCAACATGAATAATGTATTGTATTCATCTAATCACAATAGGAGAATGATGTCCTCCAAGATTCAAAAAACCCATTTGAGAATTTATATCTGCTTATTAAACGATACTGACCAAAATACATGATCGGCTATGGTGTATAACTCCCTTGAGTTGTTTGTGGGGATCATTAATAATGATAATAATCATCGTAAAGTAGATGATATCCTCATACTTATAAGGGGGAATAATATCCCATATTCGACTTGGTGTTGGTAAAATTCCCTCACTAGTACAAGCTCAAGTATCTCTTCATCAAGTAAGGAGATCACTAATGTACATTTCACACTTGTATCCAAAAATAAGTATATGAAAGAAAGGTAATAGCTTACAACTTCAATAAAGAGAATGAAATCAACTCAAAGAAGTCCAAGTATCCGTCAAAGAAGAAAATCAATTCAGTTCAATATTCTAGTCAGTGCATGAGAAAGAAAAGGAAATCATCTTATAGGTCAACTTAGGGGAATTAAGTTGAAGCAAATCGGAGTAGATCTTCATATTTGTTAGCTTGCATATTCATGTCGGATTAGATCTTCAAGGGGTTCGAACACCCCTAGGGAAGCATGGTTAGCCTTGGAGGGCTATGCCTCAAGCTCAAGTCAACCCTACAGTTCCACTTTATAAAAGGAGCTTGCTTGGTCAACTTAAGCTTAAGGATGATAATGGTTTAATTACTAATTCAATTGGGAATTTTTATTAGTCTTTTATATTATTTAGAAGTATGATATTTACTCTTAATATTCTCTTTCTATGTTACTGATCAATGATAGTAATTTCTTAGGAGTTATTTAGATTAGAGGTCTACATGAGCCCCATTCATTTCTATGAGTGTTAGTGTTGATGTTGCTGAAGTTAGAAAATTGAATAAGAGGGCTTCTTATTGATTTTCGAGCTGCTGGTTACTGATTCCAGAGATCAATTGATTGTTTGTAATTTTTTCCTGTTGGTTATCTCACTGTATTTTTTCGGAGCTTGTTCTCTTTGCTGCTCATGAATTGGAGAAGAATGAGATTTCACCTACAGGGTTTGGATACCCTAGAATTGATTGAACTTTCAAATTTTCCGGTTCTCTAAGTTCTAAGTTTTGAAATTAAATCCTAAAACCTAAACCTAAGTCGATTAACTCATTAGGGTTTTGTTATCCTTGTGAGCAATACAATCCCTACTCAGGTGTAACATTACTAGAATGAAAACCTCAATTTTTATCAATCTTTGTTCTTTCTTTTTATTAGCAAATATTGTTTTTATTGGTAATGCCCCACTGTTATAGTTGGTCCAAGATTTAGGAAAAAACTTCATATATATGACAGTTTAACCCGCTGGCCTGATTTTTAATCTATACACCATTCCAAGAGCTAGGTAGTCCGGCTTGGACTTATTGAATTGAAGATATGTTGTGGACCATGCATCTCTGCAATATTTGAGGACAGGGACTATCATATACTGTTCCATACACACCCCACATCCATATAAATATGAGTACTCCCTCTCTATTCATGCTAGTGTTGCATGTACTCAATAATGGCGACTATCTGGTCAATGGAAATTGTAGTGGAAATCTCATTTGCTGAAAATAATGATTATTAGATTATCCGAACCACACAATAAATGGTTTTCGGCCGCTGCCCAGTTTATCTTATGCTTTCCAAAACAATGTGATTGTTTACAAGGTTAGGATCATTCCATCCAACATGATTCTATATACAATATATAAACAGGTAAGTGAGCCTATTGCCGCTTATGTCTAAAATCAACTGCTAACTAATTCCAATAGAACATCTTTTTTTATGTAATTTTTAACTTATTTAAGGTTTAATTTATGTTAACCTGTTGATCATATTAAACCCTCTAGCTTTTAAAAAAAAAATACAAAAGGGTTATTGTAAGTTTGGTTTTTTTAATGTGCAGTTTTGATAAAACACTCATATTGATGTTTTCGGATTAAAGATAAATCAATTAGTCATTAAACTTGTATCCAATTCAAAGGAACTGGAGCTAATAACATAATTATCTCCTAAATAATATGGAGAAAAGAAAGGTCTTATGATTTTTACTGATTTGAAGATGTGATGATTTGATCATTATCACATCTTTCGATATAAATACATGTATATACACATGCATGTAAATGTAAACATGTACATATATAAGTAATTCGTCACCCTATGATCCAATTCAATCATGCCTCTTACTATTTCTTCTATTAGATTAGAAAAACATTGGATACTACATTAAGATGGCCCTTCTTCATCTTCTCATGACTTTATTTTCTTTTGTTTTATTTTTAGATAATCATTTTTTTTTCTCAAGAGGAGAAATGGTTTAGGAGGCATTCCACATCGATCCCACAGCCCTAATAATATAATGCAGTGTCATAGTCATCCTTTTTTAGTGTACCTCCCATTTATTATTACCCTTGTCTTTTCCTTTCCATTCCTTCTCCTCACACTAAATGCTCTTTGCCATCCTTCTCCTCCATCCTCCTCACTTTTTGTTGCTGCATTTGCAGGCCTCTGTCCTCCAATTAGGGTTTCCTCTTTGAGGACTTCCAATAATAAAACCTCAGGAACTCTCATCTTTTAATGACTACAGCTTATATTCTGGAAGAACCAAAGAACAGCTCTTGAAAGAGCTCACACAAGGGAAAAAGGTTGTTTCCTTTTTTATCTGATCAAAGAAGCCTAGGTCACAAACAGGTATGCACATGTAGTTTCTTTATTCCTTTTTATGCTTAATCTCTTTTTTTTATATGTGTACACCTCATGACTTTGGGTTACAGGCTATGATCTAGGGTTTTTCCTGTTGGAATTTCTCTAGGTAGAATAACAGGTGTTCGTGTTATCTTACTGCAGTTTTGGAAAAATGGTCACGGGTGAGATTGCACCAATCAGATTCCATGTTCATTTTTTCTTTTTTCCTTTTGTGTGTGTGTGTGGAAGCTCAACTGACTCCACAAGGATCAAACTACTATGTATAGTAGGTGGTGCAACTGAATTCTATGAAATCTAAGAGTCAAAAAATGGAAAGAGAGCGAGGAACCGAACAAAGACAAAATTAATCTCAAAATTCAAGAAAATATGCATGTACCGTTGATGGGTTTAGGGTATATCTAAGAATAAGGGGAAAGAAAGTTGAGGGGGGTAAATGTACACCATTAGTCTTCAAATTCAAGAAAAAAAAAATAGAAATTCAGATGGTTAAGATGTTTATTTTTTCCCAGAAATTAACCCTAAGGTCTTCGTAACTCCAACTAAAAACAAACAGAAACAGAAAAAAAAAATCAGAATTAAGAAGCTTGTTTGGGTGCAATTGAGATCTACATGACATCTCAGTTTCTTCTTGAAATCCAAGAGTTTTTTTTTCCCTAATAGAAATAAGGGACAATTTGCTCTAAATTTAAGAAAAACTTGCAAAAAAGATTGTTGGAATTAGTGGATATTTTATTGCTGCAGTGAAAATGGCTTCATCCAGCTTTTCCAACTCTCCCTGTGCTGCCTGCAAATTTTTGAGGAGAAAATGCATGCCGGGTTGTATCTTTGCACCCTATTTCCCGCCTGAAGAGCCACAGAAATTCTCTAATGTTCACAAGATCTTTGGTGCTAGCAATGTCAGTAAGCTCCTTAATGAGCTCCTCCCGCAACAGAGAGAAGATGCAGTAAATTCTCTCGCCTATGAAGCTGAAGCACGGATAAAGGATCCTGTCTACGGCTGCGTTGGGGCGATCTCAGTCCTCCAAAGACAGGTTCACCGACTCCAAAACGAATTGGACACTGCTAACGCCGATCTAATCCGGTATGCTTTCAATGAAATCCAGACACCATTACCCTCACCGCTGGGGACAGGCGTTCCATCGGTAGCGCCTCACCAGAGGTCCATCGAGTTCGGTAGAAGAATGGGTAGTGAAGGAGGTAATTTCTATCAGAACCCTGGTTTACCTCTTCCATATCTTCCTCCATGGCCTGACAGCCCTTCAGGAGATTTCAATGAAAGAGGAGGAGATGGCAATATGTGAAACAAAGTGGTCATTCTTTGAAAGAGAAGATCCATCTTGGGTTTATCTCTTTATGGAAAAGGGTGGAGAAATTCTCCTGGTATGGTATGGTATGGTATGGCATGGTATGCTATGCTATGCTATGCTGTGCTATGGTATGGTATGGTATCTACTCTAGTGAGTGTTTATAGATAATTTCATATGAACTGCTCTTAAGAAGATCATTGAGTACTATCATTTTGTTAGCTTAAAATGATGCATGGTAGATTAATTAAGTAATTATTCTGAAGAATCAAGGACATAAATTTTCTGTATCAGTTTTTGAATGTGGGATTTAGGATCTAAGTAAAGCTCTAGAACATGGTGAGTCTGTGGTTGTGTCCCTAGTGCAGTTATAGACCATGTACATGTTGAATTCATGATATTTTCTCTTGTTATTGTCTGTGCTCAAGAAAAAGAACAACTATTACTAAATTTAAAAAGGATTCTCTAGCAAAGTCTATGGTGTAGTCCTCATTTACTACCACTCCTTTACTTTTGTCAGGAACAAGGATTGGCAGCAGGAGGTTGGCTGCAAAAGAGCCTAAACCTTAACCCTAACTTTCTTTTTCGATGTGAGTACATGAACTTAGGGAGTTGATGCTGACTTGGTGAAGAGGGAATGGTGTTTTAGGGTTATGAATAAGGTTCAAACCCTATCCTTAGAATACTTTAAGGATAGCATTAACTCCTAGGGTTCATGCTGAGTTTGGATGGGCAACAGCGCTAGCTGTTGCGCTGTTGCCCGGTTGGGTCTGAAAAATCAAGTGGGGCCCTCATATGTTGATGTGGGGCCTTTGATTTTCAGACACAATCGGGCAACAACGCAACCAGCGTTATTGCCCATCCAAACTCGGTTCATACTTCCAACAGATTTTAGAAAATACTAACGAGACACCCAAAAAACAAGTTAGGGTTAGGGTTTAGCCCTTTTTGCAGCCTTCCTTGCAATGAAAGCTTATTCCTTTTTCAGTGACCTTATTGAACTGATTTGTAGCCTTTGTTTTCAGGACTCACATATAAAATTTAAAGGAGTGCTAGTCCTACTCTTAGGGGCTTTCCTAATTCAGCCTGAGGTGGCCAACCAGTTGTCCATTTTCAATGTTAAAGTCTTACGATCACCAAAAATAAAAGTGTATACTTTAACATATCCAAATTCGTCTGTAGACGTTAGGTGCTGCACCTAACTGACCTAAGTTTGTATTTTTTTTGGGGGGGGGGAAACTATCTTGGTATGAACAAGTGGAAAAGAGTAGTATGAGTTTCTTAAGCTTTTCGTACTTAAAATCAAGTTTTTTGAATGTTTTATTTGTTTTTATTCTTGTACTGATAAAGGGTATAGTGTAAATGTTTATATTGTTTTGCTTGTGAATGGCAGTTCCACCCCTCATTCTACCTTTGCCATCATCTGAAACAGTAAGTTACAGTTCCCTGCTGTGTTAAGGTCCATAAAGGGGTTGTTCTTCCATGTGAGGGTACGTGCACAAACAGAATTATTAATTGTATGTGGATCATAAATGAGTTTTCACCTTCTCTTTCCCAAACCTCACTATTATAATCCCCAGAATTTCTTAGACAAACAGTATACCCACATTCCTCTCTCTCTCTCTCACATATACTATAAAAAAAAATGAAAGCATATTCTATAAGAGGCGTGCTAGCCCTACTCTCATGCTATTCCTACTCTCAACCAAAAATCAACACACGTTCTTTTGCTTTTGGTTTTTGATTGAAAGCATTAGGGAATACCTTTTTTCTTTCAGCCTGCAGAGTTTATATTTGTTGTATAAATGGCTAGAGAGAGAGAGGGGGGGGGGGGGGGGGGGGGGGGGGTTTGAAGATTTGACGTGCCAATGAGTTCATAATTTCCTTAATTTCTTCGATTGTCTAACCACTCTTAAATGCTTTCATTCCATTTGAATTCTCTCCCTCTTGCTCTCTTATGTATTATACACGTCCACATTCACGTGTCGTGTTGTGTAACAGTACGAAGTTTCCATCATGAATCCCCGATCTCTCTACTGTTTTCCCTGACTCTTGTCAGATTTCTCTCTCTATGGGGGGCTAAAGATTACCTCTGGTGGCTGCCCGAGCTAAGCGCTCGGGCATCCACAAACCATTGGGCAGCTGGCGAGATTTTAGGTGAGAAGTCATTTCATTGTCTCCCTTAAATTTTGACTTCTCCCCCCCCCATTTGATTTCTTCCCGGGTGGAGAGAGAGAGGTAGGTTAAACTGTCCACTCTGCCTCACAGTCTGCCACTAAAGAGAGTCGGCTTCGGATTACCTCTAGTGAGAGATGCTTGAGGTGGGACCTCGGCCAACCACACATTATTGAACATTCGACGTTTTAAAGGGAGAGAAATATTAGGATAAGTCAAAATAATGGAAGAAGATGAAATTACTTTTTTTTTCTTTTAAGGGTAGGTACCGAATAATGTGTGGATGCCTGAGGTGGGACAACCCAGAAGCCTGAGACAGTCACGTCCATTATATTGTGAGAGTGCTGGTCCTACTCTCAGAGCATTCCTACTTTCAGTGTGAGTTAATTATTTGTCCACTTTCCGTGCTAAAAGCCCATACTTTCTTGGTTGTAAGGCTCTAACAGTGAGAACTGGACAGACTGAAAGTAGGAATGCCTGGGCTAGCACTCCTCTTATATTGTCCTCCCAATTCTTGCATCATTTCTCGAAATCGCAAATGAATCTCCTTTTAGCGAGGGGGCTGTTTGAAACATCGAAGTTAGGTGCATGAAATATCCTTCTCAGGGATTTTCTTAAGAAAATTTGAAAAGGGAAAATCTTTTTACGGATTACTTCTGTGACGTTTGTGGTACTCTCTGTGTGTGTATCAGAAGGTCCAGAGTGGGGGGAGGGAGTATGGCTTTCTGAAGTTTTTGTTGGGTTTTCTGAAGAATACAACAGGATTTCAGAATCCTTCAATCTTCAGTGAGACGTGGGAAAGAAGTAAAGAACATTGTCTGAAGAAAAAAATGGCAAGTTATAAAGACAAACACACTACTTCAAATGTGTGGGACCCCTTTATACGTTCCACCACATTATGCAGACACGAGTGAACTCATTCAGATTTCCACCAACCCAGTGGGAGGGACTGAGGACTAAAATCATTTAACTACAAGGTTTGGACGTTAAAAAACTGTAATGTAGACTCTCTCTCTCTCTCTCTCTTCTATACCAAGAGGGTATAGACTGATTTCACTGGTAGTTGAATGTTCAGTACATGCAGTTGTTGCTACCAGGATGCAGTTCATTACCTCATGTAGCGGTAGTAATTCCTGACCCGATCTGTCAACCATGTTCGCCATTTTCACCAGTACTTAGAGTTAACGCTTTCCAACTCCTGGGTTTCGTGGTTAGATTTTCTTAAGTTAATTTATAATCAGGTTGGGCTTCCCGGACTCTTCTGGTTAAAATACCTAATTAGCTTATTAGTGTGTGCTTGTGTATATATATTAGCTGCTAATTTTAAGTATAGTGACTATTAACTCAGATAATTTAATCAATTTATTGAAAGGTTTACGGGCATGTTAAGTTTGTGGTGTTTGGTTCAAGTTTACCTTTTAATATTTTTTTTCTAAAAACCAAGGATGGGTGGGTTAAGAGGTGTCAAAGGGGACACCTGGCCCCCTCAAAGGGTGATAACCGGATTTGGCAAATCTGGTTATCACCGTAGAGGTCAGGTTGAGGTATTGTTACTATTGTGTACTGTTCCGGCCTGAACTAACCTACCTAGTCTGTTACCATGCACTCCTAACCTCATGGGTATCTTTTTGTTTAACCAACGGGGATTGGTGCTGCTGGACCAAGACCACACCTCATAAAAAGCGGAGGTCTTGGGTTCGATTCCCTTGCCCCTCTTGGCCACCTTCAAGAATTTATCCATTCTTTCTTGGTGCGTGTGAATTGGGGGTTTTGTACGTGCCGAGGGGATTTAGCTGAGTGCTCTAAGAGGCCCGCTCGTTACCAAAAAAAAAAACTCATGGGTATCTAATGCATAACAAGGGGTTGGAACCTTTCATCACTTCCATTGATTTGTTTGTGGCAATTTGTTATGTTAGAAAACCTCGACGTGAGAGAGGATTGTGAACATAAAGACAACCGATCGAGCCCTTTCGCCTAACCGTAGCTCACCGATCAGTTGCTGTATACTAAAAGGCCACAGCATTGTTAGCATGTTGTGCGATTCATTCAGAAAAGAAATTTGCCTTAGAATTTTCTCTCTTTTTTTTTTTTGTTAAAGTATAGTGAATAGAATTTTTTTGTAGAAAGACACTGATAGTATTTAGTTTCCTAAAATGTAGCTAGTGACCATCATATGAACCAATTTTGACTATAAAATGACAAGAATAGTTGTACAACTATGGAATAGCACTTGTACTAAATCGCAACATAAATAACTGTCATGAATCGAACCGACAAGGGTGTACCCTAAAGCTACTTATTGTTGCTAATCCTCAATTAACTGTCACACCTTTGCATTTTTTAGGTTAACTTCAGCTGCATCACTTTGATAATTAGTAATGCTTCTTTCGGATATGAATTGCACTAAACAAGTTTAGAGCCACCAATGACTCCATGTTACAACACGATCTCGCTTAAGAGAAATGACATTAATTATGGGATTAGTCCACATTGATTATCATCATGAAAGATTAATTATCACAGGAACCTATCATTAGGGCTTTGAGTCATAGCCAATGGAGGGCACTAACTTGCAGTATGCCTTTGTATATTTTACAGAAATAAAAAGAAAAACATCTTTCTATCTAATTATGCCTTTGATTTAGATGCTAAAATTAGATCTTTTGAAAAGATTGCCAATGATGATGATCATGATGACACCACCAATATGATTTTATAAAAATAAATAATATTAATGTACAAGGAAAATAATCACCTCCTCGGTTGGTGACGTGAGGAGGGGCATCCCGGCTCCCATTTTCTTGTCATGTGTCCCCCTTCTAACTCCATTTAAGTGTGGTTAATATTCATCTACCCTTAGGGTTCACTCAACTACCCTGGGTTTTTAGAAAAATAAAATAAAATAATTAACTTAAGGGTTTTAAAAAAAAAAAACTAACCCGATTTAATGGGAGTTGAAGGGTCGGCTATGTGAGAGCGAGGAGGAATAGTCCCCTCCTCGGCTGACGAGGGGACTATCATGAGTAAAAGACTACTGCATTTTTTATTTGAATTTTCATTAATTGTTTCTAGGCAATGGTTTAAATAAGTGTCTTATACCCTCTTCTTAATCATTAAATATAGAAGAAAGTTTGAGAAGCACATGAATATAAGAATCTCTTTATTGTTCAAAAGGTATACCTTCAAAGACAAATGTTATTGATACATTACGTATGTGCAAACCAAAACTATTCTTGAGAAGATGCAATCCAAAGCATCAAAAATCATGGTCCTGGTTACTTGTGCATGCCGTAAAAACTTTTTTTCAAGTTACCATTCTACTGATTCAAGTAATAGTGTTTGAATCAAGTAATATTGAACAAATAACAGACACACTTTAAGACATTCCAATAATTTTGATACCTTAGAATTGCATCTTATCGAGAACGCTCTCAGATATCCCTACAAGGCTACGACTGTAGGATCTCAATAGCATTTATAAATAAAGTGTGAGTCTTTAGGCCTTACATATAGTCTGGAGAGAATTATATCACTAAAATACCCTTCATCACTAAAACAAGTGTTTTATGTTGAAGTATGGATAGAAGCTCCAGTTCTAGAGATATCTAGGGCCCCAAAATATGCCTGATTATAAAGGTATATTCTGGGGAGCTCTGGTGATGTCTTCAACTGGAGGTCCTGTAAATATTTTCACTCTATGTTATCTTGAGGAGTGCTACCCTACCCTGGGTCAACCTCTACCTTCACTATCCACCAACCATTTGTTTATTTTATTGAAATTAAAGTATTTTTTCAAAAAAAGAAAAAAAAAAAAGGACAAATTTGGTAGAGAGTAAGAGTAGAGATTGACCGAGAGTAGGGCTAGCATTTCTCTGTTATCTTAGTATATGTTATATTATCATAGTCTTGTCCTAGTCTATGTTATCATAGTCATAGTTATAGACAGATTCCCACCTTTTTGTAATTTTTTGATAGCTAGGGGGGAACATCACACCCGCCCCTCTACTTAGGCTGATGTAGTAGCTAGGATGGACCCGATCTTATCGAGGTCCAAGGATCGATTCACTCCGACCCCACTTGGAATAGGTACAAGTTTTTCTTAGGGTAATGATGTGACAGAAATGTCTACTCATCCCACATATTAAAAATAACAAACTCACATATGTAGGGGTCTGTTTCGGGTTGCCCTCGAAAGCGGAGCTGAAACCCAGCTGAACTGTTTCGTGTTTTTTTCCAGTTTTAATTTGGGTTAACCTGTTCGGCTATCCAAATTTTACGACATGGTCGGGTGCTCCGGGTTAATGGTATACAAAGCTATAAACCTCCAAACCTGACGTTGCCACCCCTACAATGTATTCACTGATCTTGATCATCACGGGTGTCAGTACTGTTGGCAAACCATACTTTCTTTATTATTGTAGATGCAAATCAATTTTAAAACAGTTTAAATACAATGAGGAGTTCTGCTTCACCATGTCTAGCGGAGCTCCCCTTTTTACGCCATCACGGTGGTAATTTTATAATTATTGTGTGTTATAAAATAATTATAAGAGGAGATATCCCACATCTATAGCGTAAATAGGGGAGCTCCGCTTCAACGCCTGAAGCAGAGATCCGGCTCAAAATTAATCTCAGTATAAAAATATCGCTTCAATAAAGACCAATTAGCTTAAACACAAATTAAAGATTTGTAACGATGAAGGAAAAAATCATGACACGTTAGTTTAGGAAAACTCTCCATTAAATGAATAATGAGATTACAAAGACTCTTTTCTATCAATGTAGATGACAAACAACATAAAGAGAACTTAATTACCAAATAGGTGGATTTCAACGAGAAATAAATTTCTGTAATGGGAAAAATTCGTAAAAAAAATGGTAAAATGAGAATTTCTCACTCTAACAAATTCTAACAATTTAGCCGACATAAGCCCACTTGGGCTATGTGCTGGCTCTATTGAGTGTTGTCTAACAGGTAACCTCATCACGACTACACAAGTCATGATGACTCCAAATGCCTATAAATAAGCATGAATCTCCAAAGAAAGAAGGATGATGCGGAAGGCAAGAGAGAAAGTAAAGAAAAAAAAAAAAAACTGGGAAGCTTGAGTCGCTCACACCCCAACCCCGAAGAGCTATGCAGATAGTCGCCCACCTAATTCTCTCCTCTTCATTTGATGTTCTCCGGGCACTTGATGCTCTTCACGGCCTCATAATCGATCATGGCCACCGGATGCTCTTTCAAATCGGTCATGTCCGCCTGATGTTCTCCATAAACGGTAACCTTATACCTTGTCAATATGTGATGTTTTATGTTTATCTACTTGGTGAAATGTTAAGGTCACACTGCCACTTGCACGACCTCGCAATTTATCATATGCTGAGTGCATGCATGAACTTGTGCCTAACGCTGTGAATTGTACCCTAGCTCGTTGTCCGCTGTGAACTGTACCCGAACTCGTTGTCCGCTGTGAGTTGTACTCGAACTCGTTGTTTGCTGTGAACTGTACCCAAACTCGTTGTCTGTTGTGAGTTGTACTCGAGTTCGTTGTCCGCTGTGAGTTGTACCCGAGCTTGTTGTCCGTTGTGAATTGTATCCGAGCTCGTTGTCCGTTGTGAACTGTACCCGAGCTACGTTGTCTGAACATTGTCTGAGCCTTGTCCGAACTACGTTGTCTGAGCCTTGTCCGAGCTACATTATCTGAACGTTGTCTGAGCCTTGTCCGAGCTACGTTGTCTGAACATTGTCTGAGCCTTGCCTGAGCTACGTTGTCTGAACGTTGTCTAAGTCTTGTCCGAGCTACGTTGTCTAAACGTTGTCTGAGCCTTGTTCGAGCTACGTTGTTTGAACGTTGTCTGAGCTACATCCGAGCTACGTTGTCTGAACATTATCTGAGCTACGTCCGTTGTGCCTCCTGAGCTAAGTCCTTTGTGCCTCCCGAGTTGAATCCGTTGTACCATCCGAGCTATGTCCTTTGTGCCTCCCGTGATACGTCTTTTGTGCCTCCTGAGCTACGTCCTCTACCTCTCCATCGCTCGTCCTCCAGAGCACAACACCAGAGCCTTTCCTCAAGCACATATGCTCAATGATATCACGATAAGTATCTCTACACTATCATGCTCATATACTTATGCCTTATACTGACTTTATCATCGGAGGTTATTTCAGAGTGCACACTCGCCCCCTCAGTTTCATTTGTAGGTGGAGTTTTGTTATCTTCCTTCTAGCAGGAAACCAGAGATTGTTGCAGCTACTGACGCGTGGTGAGTCCAGGAATTTTTTCCTTAAAAAATGGCGCCGTCTGTGGGAACGAGACAAAGGGGCTTAGACAATCGCAAATGACAAGCGTCTTTTACATCTGAATGAGGTTTTCATTGCATGGCAACAACCAAGAGGTAATTATTGAGTGCATTCTCAAGTGCTTTATCAAATGAACTGTCTAGTGCATGCTCTAGTGAATTTTCAATCTCAAGTGAATTATCGAGTGACTTATCAGTGAATTATCGAGTGACTTATCAAGTGAATGACCGATGAACTGTCAAATGAAATATGTCATAAATGCAATGTCAAATGACTTATCATCTGAGTAGGGTACTCACCACGGGACACATATGGCTTACCTAATGAATTGTCATCTGAGCAAATCTAGTGGCTTATACTAATGAAATGTCATCTAAGCATGGTGTCCCATCACGAGGCCTCTCATATGAAATGTCAGTTGTCTGATTACATTTGTGATGTGTTACGTTATGACGCTTCCGTGCTCATTTACTGTCATTTCATAATATTCTCATAATGTGTCAATGCTCTACAATCGTAGAAGTAAAAAGATTATTCATTTTAGAAGTGTTACAGATCTATGTTCATTCTCGTGCTCTAAGCACTTGGGAGCAAGTTGCTTGTTTGTTTGTGCAGCATGTAGGCTATCGTCTTCAAAGATTTTTCCCATGATGTATTCTCCGCACCTCAAACGAAATCCAAAGCACCAAGAAGGGGCTAACTGTAATGGAAAAAATTCGTAAAAAGGAGTAAAATGGGAATTTCTCATTCTAACAAATTCTAACAACTTAGGCGACATAAGCCCACTTGGGCTATGTGCTAGCTCTCTTGAGTGTTGTCTGACAGGTGACCTCATCATGACTACACCAGTCATGATGACTCCAAATGCCTATAAATAAACATGAATCTCCAGAGAAAGGAGGATGATGCAAAAGGCAAGAGAGAAAGTAAAGAAAGAGAAAAGAAAAAGAAGAAGGAGAACTGGGAAGCTTGAGTCGCTCACACCCCAACCCCGAAGAGCTATGCAGATAGTCACCCACCTAATTCTCTCCTCTTCATTTGATGTTCTCCGGCCATTTGATGCTCTCCACGGCCTCAAAATCGATTATGGCCACCGGATGCTCTCTCAAATCAATCATGTCCGCCTTATATTCTCCATAAACGGTACCCTTACACCTTGTCAATATGTGATGTTTTATATTTATCTACTTGGTGAAATGTTAAGGTCACACTGCCACTTGCACGACCTCGCAATTGATCATATGCTGAGTGCATGCATACTTGAACTTGTGTCTGACGTTGTGAATTGTACCCGAGCTCGTTGTCCGCTGTAAGTTGTACCCGAACTCGTTGTCCGTTATGAGCTGTACCCAAACTCGTTGTCCGCTGTGAGTTGTACCCGAACTCGTTGTCCGTTATGAGCTGTACCCAAACTCGTTGTCCGCTGTGAGTTGTACCCGAACTCGTTGTCCGCTGTGAGCTGAACTCAAACTCGTTGTCCGTTGTGAGCTGTACCCGAGCTCGTTGTCCGTTGTGAACTGTACCCGAGCTCATTGTCCTTTGTGAACTGTACCCGAGCTACATTTTCTGAACGTTGTCTGACTCTTATATAAGCCTTGTCCGAGGTACGTTGTCTGAATGTTGTCTGAGCCTTGTCAGAACTACGTTGTCTGAACGTTGTCTGAGCCTTGTCCGAGCTACGTTGTCTGAGCTGAGTCCTTTGTGCCTCCCGAGCTAAGTCCGTTGTGTCATCCGAGCTACGTCCTTTGTGTCTCCCAAGCTGCGTCCTTTGTGCCATCCGAGCTACGTCCTTTGTGCCTCCCGTGATACGTCATTTGTGTCTTCTGAGCTATGTCATCTACCTTTCCATCGCTCGTCCTCCAGAGCACAACACCAGAGCCCGTCCTCAAGCGCATATGCTCAATGACCTCACGATAAATATCTCTACACTATCATTCTTATATACTTATGCCTTATACTGACTTTATCATTGGAGGTTATTTCAGGGTGCACACCCGCCCCCTTAGTTTCATTTGTAGGCGGAGTTTTATCATCTTCCTTCTACCAGGAAAACAGAGATTTTTGCAGCTACCAACGCGTGGCGAGTCCGGGAATTTTCCCTTTCAATTTTCGTAACATAATAGGAGCAATAACACAACCCAACCTCAAAATGGCTTGAATAATATGAGTAATATATAACACAACCAGGGGTAGAGCCAGGAATTTTTCCTTGCGGGGCCAAAGTACATGTATTGGAAAAATTGTGGGACCTGGGGGTTCGGGGGTGTAAGCCCCGAGAATTTTTTTTTTTTTTAAGTCCATTGTGGTCATAAAATTCGTGAATGTTGCATTCTAATAAGAGCAATGATCAGCGAACCTATGGATCCTCTACATAAGTTATCGTCGTGTCCTCATGTCCCTTTTAACCCCATTTAACCCTAGTTAAACTTAACTAAATTAAACTTAAGAATTTTTTTTGTTTTTAAGAACTAAGGTTGGATTGCTTAACCCTAGGGATGAGTGAATCTTAACCACAGTTTGTGAGGGTTCAAAAATGGAGCGTGGCTCTTTTTCTTGGGAAGTTCCGGATTGCGGTTTCACAACAATTGGAATTTGGGGGGGCCAATATAAAATAATACTAAAAAATTTGGAGGAGCCACTATACTATTAAAACTAAAAAATTATGAACGCCCACTATGTTAACACTACCTAAGGAAGGACTTTGAAATACTTTATTTTTTTGAAAGGGGGGGGGGGGGGGGGGCAACCCAACCACCATAGCACTTCCTTGATTTTCACTTGAAAGTATGGCTTGAATTATGAATCGAGCTGCAAACCTTGTTTTTCCATTTTTCTTTTCACACTTAAAGCTTGTAAAGCTTGAACATAGAGAAATTAGAGAAAAGACAAAACAATAGGAGATGAGAGGTCTCTCAACCGCACCAATCAAAAGAGAATAGAAAGACTGAGGGAGAAGGCATTAAATGCCCCTTCCCAAAGTGAGTCAATATTTTTCAGGCAAAATGGTTCCCACTTCCCACCTCTAAATGAGAGGAGGAACCCCACATCATGAGCTGGCACATCTTTGCACAATCTCAAGAATCACCGGAGTGTCAAATTTGGTCTCAGCCCACGATAATGTCAAATTTGGGACTCAGCTCGTCAAAGATATCCTAATCTTGGGCTTGGATCATTCACTTACCCCATGGAAAAGAAAAGAAAATGGGACAAAATACAACTAAGTACTGTATTAAAATCCAATTTTTTTTTTTTTCTTTTCCATGGTTTTACTTATTTTCTCGACAACCACATTAAGGAGAGAGAGAGAGACTACTGTGACGTTGAAGGGAGTCGACGGAACGTAAGTTTAGTAAAGATGAGTGAAATTTGGCAACAATAGTTTCTCATTATAGAGTGAGATCCAATAAGACGTTGACGGATACAACGGATATCACACTCTGGGCAACAGATGCCCGAATATCAGAGGCATCGCTCTTTCCATGACGTGGAGGAGGGGGGCAATTTAAACAAAGAGGTGATAGCATACAGGCGCATGTACCGTCATGCACACCTCCAAGCTCGCCATGTGTCCTCTTTGACTCATTAATTGTGGTTAAGATTCACTCATTCTTAGAATTAAATAATTTAACCTTAATTTTTAGAAAATATATTAAATAATGGGTGTCAAAGAGGACTTGTGGCGAGCTTGAGAGGTGTGCATGTACGTCCAACTATACATGTGCATGCACACCATCACCTCTTTTTCTAAATGCCTTCTCATACTTCTTGCAAAGAGCGATGCCAAAGTGTAATACACGGGCATCTGGCAGAGAAAATCTGTTGCTAAGGAAATGTGACAATTTTTGAAAAGTGAACTTATATATGCTGGTTATTTGTAGCCCTAAAGATGCAAAGACCATTATTGCTAAGTTTCCATTGAGAAGCTAACAGGTAGGAATGTTCACTTTTCATAAAGTCAGAATTTGTTTATAATGTGTAAGCATTCTATTAATCCTTTATAGCCCTACAAAAAGATTATTGTTGCCGAGTTCCACTTTATGCAAGTGTAAAATTTCATTTCTTTGTTTCTTTTAAGCGTTTGAAGTATGAAGTAGACCTCCCTTCAAAAGTTATTTGAGAAATGCTAATTTTACTCACAATTCATAAGTTTCCATATTTTCATTAGTGAAGCGACATGTGTTGCTACTTAAGTAATTGTTTTGTGATGCAATAGCATTCTCCTTTTAATTAAATTTGTTGCCTTAACCAATTGTAAAAGCAACTAGTTAAAGCAACATGACTCATCTACATCTATCCCAATGAGCCATCTATTGAATCGTTGCAATTGATGTTTGATCTCGAAGAGAAAGAAGAGATCTTCGGAAAGTGGGTTTTTATGATCCAATAAACAATCAAACTTATTCAAATGTTCTTGCTATTCTATATTTCCTTGAAAAGGGTGCTCAACCTATAGGAACTGTTCATGATGTTTCAAAGAAGGCAGAGGTTTTTAAGGAACTTTGTGTTAATCAAACGAGACGTCACATGAAATTTGAGAGTGGGGCAAGCATCATTTAGTCATTGAGAGCCTCTCAATGCTCATCTAAATGCCGAAGATATTTTGGGAAATACACAAAAAGAATAAGAGTATATACATCAATTAGTTGAGTATTTCCTAAAATACTACCTCATCATTAGGGTATTTTAGGAGGCTTGAATAATTTTTGAACCAGAGTTCCCATTTATCTATTAATGGATAAATTAAGCTAACCTCTTTAAAAGTTGGTGAAATTGCATAAATCTCCCCTCTGGTTTATGAAATTACACTATCCTTCCCTTAGATTTAGCAAATTTGCAGAAATCTCCCCTCTTGTTTCTAAAATTACACTTCCCTCCTTGAGTTTGGGCGAAATAATAGAAACCTCCCCCATTGATTCTGAACTTACACGGCCTCCCTTATCAGACTCGTCAAGTTAAACGTAGTTAACAAATGATGCTCTTTTATGACTTTACCCTCATTTATTTACTTGATGAAACAACGTCGTATAACCAAGTTGACTGACTTCATGAAGGATAATTCGGGCATTTAAAAAGGTTTAAATCATGACATAATTCTGAATTTGTTACCGACAACTGAAATAGAGGGGAGGGCAGTATAATTTCATAAACAAGATGAGAGGTTTTTACAATTTCACCAAATCTTAGGGGAGGTCAGTATAATTTCAAAAACAAGATAGGAGATTTCTGCAATTTCACCAAACTTCGAGTGAGGTCAATGTAATTTCATAAACAAGAAATGTGGTTTCTGCAATTTCACAAAACCTTAAGGGATGTTAGTATAATTTATCATATTTTAATTGAATTTTTTTAATGATTTTCTTTCAGTTTTCTTTTCCTTTTAATAGAAAGTTGAGAACTAAGTACTGAATTTGCAAGTAAGGCTCATGCTTACCTTGTAGCAACAAATTGTGAGCAAAAATATTTTATGGTGTCGATGTATTATATATGAATTAACTACCTTTCAAGAAATCATTAGTGATTTTAGTAACGTTTACCCTTTGACATACTCTTGAGGGAGGGAGTTTGCCCTTGCCAGCTCAGAGTCGTTTAGCTAAACGAAATCAGAAGTTACTTTGCAGGGCTTGGGATTAGCGAAACCATCCGTAGTTCGAAATTCAAATGCAAGGACATCCTTTTAGATTTGTACCCTTCAAAATCCACATTGTCCCAAAACATTATAATCATCCACTCAACACCTAGTTTGGGACGAATACCGAACTTAAATAGTTTGATGAACTGGGCTTGAGCTCATCTTGTTACAAAGTCAAGCTAAAATCTGGGCCCTAATTTCTAGAGGGCCCTGGTATTGACCAAGTCCCAAACCTCTTGGAACCCAATCTTGGGCCTAGGAGCCTACGGGGCTGTCGAGTGAGAATTAGGGAAAAATTGAGCAATAGTTCCACGGGCGAGGAGCAAAGTATTTGATCTGCGTTCTCACAAAGCTGTCCCTAAACTGCTATTTAACTTGGGTTGATTTTTTTGAACCAGACTTGCCTATAATGGACATTTGCATCCCAAGACTGAGTGAGTAATTAGAAAAGTATAATGGTGGGTGTCTCAACCACCCTACCTCAAAACACTCAACCGAGTCCTACCCCCTATGAGGACACTTCCTACCACCAGAGCAACCAGGAGGTATGCATCTTTGAAACATCCATAAGAATAATAATGCAAATATCTATTAAGTGAAAAGTCTATTAAAATTCTACTATTTCGTTGACACTGGAACTTTGCTTTAAGTTTATTATTAGGATGCTAAAAGCTGCTTTAAGTTTATTATTAGGATGCTAAAAGCAATATATAAATAGAGGGGAATGCCATCCTTCACTTTTTTTTTGGTTAACTCAACAACACCATAAGGCGAAGCTGAAGGCAATTGCAAAGAAACACCACACACGCACACTCACACAACCAACACTCTCAAACCCACATAAGCTTCACCCAAACACTACTGATAACAGGTACCAACCGTTTGAGTGAGAGCTCAGAAACTTATCCGATGTGCGACTAAACGCTGAATAGCTTCTTTTGGTTAACTCAACAACACCACAAGGCAAAGCTGAAGGCAATTGCAAAGAAACACCACACACACTCACTCACACAACCAACACTCTCAAACCCACATAAGCTTCACCCAACGACTCAAACAGTTGGTACCCTTTTTGAGCTATCCTTCACTCAAGTGTGTGAATTTGTTAATTCACCAGAGCCAAAAACCCAAACCCAAATTCAAACGGAGTTGAGAAACAAAAATTCTGTCAACTCCAATCCAAGCCAAAACCCTGTAAAGTTGGGCGGGCTGGGTCAGAAATTGCTACCCCCACCTCTGGTGGCGGTGGCCTTTGTCCAGGGCTTGTTTATCCAAACCTCCGGTCTTGGATCTTGGTGCTTCTATGCTCGTCTAGTTTATCAATTGAAGGATACACGACGGGTGGACAAGCAGAAGGGATGGATCCACAAATTTCACACAACTATCTGATGACACATGCCATCCGCTTTATTCTGCCTTGAGTACTGCCTCTCCATATTGTCCTGGACTTCAGTTGACTTACTACTTGAAAGAAATGAAAGTGATAAAAATTCTGGTATCGAAAGCTGGACAGTTGGATTCAAGATCAAGGGTGCCATGTCTACACATGCTTTAAATGATGGCCCCACTTAAAGCTTGACACCATTAGATCTTGAATCCAATGGTCCAGCTCTCAATAGTAGGTACTACGGATAGTTTTAAATCACTTCCCATTAAGAAATAAGAAATGGACTCCCCAAACATCTAGAAAGGAAAATAATCTTTTCAAAGTACTTTTTTTCTTTCTCAAGGCAGGCAATCTGTCAAAGGTTACGCCAAATCAGAAATCCGGCGAACGCTGGGTAAAACAAACCCTGACAATCAGTACTTACATTCAAGTCCAAACGGAGAGCCATGCAGTACAAGACAGGAAAAACACTGCCCTTAACGGGAAGTATCCCAACTTACATGAATTAGGTCAGAAATTGATCTCAATGTCATGCCCAGAAAATATATTACTGAAAAAACAATGCTCTTTCAATAAAAGCAAGGACACTCAGATCCTGGTATCTCAACAAGGTTGGAAGCATTACTTAGAGGAAACAGCGAGAATTTCACTGGGCTATTAACAGGAATAGTTAACGATGGAACTGAGGACACTCAAAAGTAATTTTATACTGTCTCGCTTAAGAAATGGCTTAAGAGACAACCATGTATAGCAGGGGATCAAGCAAAGACAGGGAATACAGGGGCTTAGCTAAGAAACAAGCTCCGACTGTGCTCCAGCATCAGGATCAGTACCCGATACGGCATTTGGCTTTGAGTAGTTTGGAATCCAGAATGTGAGAACAGTGGAAGCAGCAACGAACATGGCCCTACGTGGAGCCCATTTCAGGGAGGTTGCAACACCAATGTGGCTGTTCCAGCATGCTACCTGCAAGGGAAACAATATATATGATATACATAGCATTAACGTCATTGTACTCACCATCATCTCGTCACTATTACTGTAACCTGTGGCAGTAATATGTAGCTTAAACACTTCCAGAACCTATAATAATCAGATTTCTCATACTCTTCATCAACACACCACCATTGCTACCATTTTCATGATCATAACATGATAGCTCTATCGCATCACTAGGTGATAAAAGAGCCGGTTTACCACTAGATTTGGGTAAAGATAAACCTATGGTAAGACAAACCCCCTTTGGTGCAATAACAAAACAAAAAGTTACTTTTCCCCGATAATGATATATCTTTTAGATCTACTAAATCATGTTAACATGCAAGAATATTCTGCTTCCATGGTTTCTCTTAGTGAAGTGTATTCATGTCCAACCCATGAAATCAATGAACAGTTCACTTCGCTAAATGGTCTCACCACCCTGCTCTTGTAATATCCAAAGACTTAATGAATTCTATATTAAGCCCTTTATTCACGCTTGAAAATTAAATATGCTCAAACTTCTGAATATATTAAGAAGCTACCTATAAAAATAAATTGAACAAACAAGTCTAGACAGATTTATTGATAGCGCAAGTTTTCTTGGGGACGGGAATAAAATTAAGTATACCTCATTTCGCCTGCTGATACTCCATGCACGCAAGGTTCCATCTCCTGAGCCTGCAACAGATAGTAGACAGACACTAGACTCAGTCGTATTGTACCAAAGAATATAAAGGGGAAGTTCCAAGATATAATTTAGTTTCTCAGTAGCAAACTTTGCCGCTTATTGTGACCAATGAAAAGTACATTTGGCAGACATATGGGAACTCGTCAAAAACAGTAGAAACAAGAGCACACTAGCAAAAGTGTGTTTAGCATAGACATTGTCAATTGTGCCTCTAGCAGGTACCTTTCAAACAAAACCAGATTTATTAAGAGTTTTAGATTTAGTTTGTGTAGGTTGCAAAGAAAAGATTCAGTTTGTGTAGGTTGCAGAGAAAGTTACTAGATAATTTCAAAGCAGATGACAGCAATTAACAGGGTTTTAAAAAACGGTTTCGGACACTGTGACAGTTTCAGCCGTTTTTTTTTTTTTTTTTTGCTTTAAAAATCCCAATAAATTAAAAAAAAAATTTAAAAAAAAACATGCAATAAATGAATAATAAGATACTTCTAAAACCAATATGAAGCTCAAAATGTAGAAATAATGAAATTAGATAGGTCGAGGGTTGAAAGTTGAAACATACACAGAATCCAGTCCAAACTCCAGACTCCATATAGGCACAGAATGAAAATGAGATTCAGTCTGTTCTTCACGGGTTAACTGTTCCGAGTTTTTTTTTTTTTTAAACCCAAATAGCGGACGAGTCCTACGCCCGATACCATTACGTAACAGGCGCAACGCCCGTTACGTAACGGTTTCGGGCGTTACACATTTGTTTCGGAATAAACGGGAAAAGGTACGGTATCGGGTATTGGAGGCCACCGAAACCGTTACGTAACGGTTTCACCGAGTTTTTTAACCATGGCAATTAATATTCTGATGGTTGGAAGGCAGCTGGAATATTAGCTAAATTGTATATTTTATTTGAGTGGGAAACACAAGATCACAGGTTAATGCAAATATTACTCTACCAGTATGCGTAGGTATGTTTTGGTCAATACAAAATTAGTATGTCTCAGTATGCTTCAGTATGTATTTGTTTAATTTATAAGTCAAGATTAAAAGAATACCAAAAGTAGTATAATTTAGATAATGTAGGGAACCTCGCAGAACCACTGATGTGTGGATATGCGATATATGTCATATTAATAATTTCAAATGATTTTTCTATGAAGTTAAAAGTTCAAGATTTTCCTTAATTACAACCAGATATCCAGATACCTTGTTTTAAAACGAGTAATGAATGGGGGTTTAGTCTCAAGGGACGATCTTCCATGTCCATAAAAAACAGGTCTGCACTTCTTAATCAAAACTTATGTTGTGAAATTATTGTTGTAAACACATAAATTTACCGCCTTTCCTCCCCTCTCAACTCTAGGTGTCGAGATAAGGTCCGAGAGTAGAGGAATAACGCTAAATTTATTCTGAGAGTCGCCACCTACTTAGGGGAAGTAGGATCCCGAGATAAAATCCAAAATAAGGGGTCTACGGTTCAGAGCAGTCTAGGTAAGAGATCCATTTAGGTCCTGGGGAAGGGGTTAGGCACCCCAGGACCTCCATCCACAGATGGTAACCTACTCATTAGGTCTAAGCCAAACATTTAAAATCCCTAAAAGTTTCCTAAACAATTATTAATTTTGTTAATCAAACACAGATCAATATGGGGTGTAAAAATTTTATCTTTGGTTGGGGTCGAACCCTGGTTTGGGCTGCCTACTTATCCGGTTAGTCGGAATCAGACCCTAATAGTAGTTCGGGGTGGTGACTGTTTTTATACTCGTTTCGGAGTGTGGTCACTTCCAACTCGTGCTTGAATTGGGGGAATTGAAATTGAGATTTATGAATCTCATTCCAGGAGATGGTTGCGTATCTAGGTGCTTGCGGGGGAGCTCTAGGGGGCGTTCATTTATTAGGATAAGTCTTTATTTGAATTTTGTGGGTTTTTTAAATGTTTTTGTTGTTTTATATTTTTTGATTTTTTTGTATTTTTTTAATTTTGGCAAGTTTAACTAGTCAAAAACTAACCTAAGTGCCCAAGGTAGGCAAAAAGGAAAATAAGGTCTAACTGACTTAATTAACTTAAAGGCAAAGAGCAGGGCGGATCGAGCGGCCTTAAACCAAAAGAGGTTATGGTTTAAATATGGACCCTGCTCTAGGTCCCAAGGGAAGATAGACCAGTACCTTTAATTTATTTTGATTTTTTGTTTTTTTATAATTTTTTGATTTTTTTGTAAGACTAACTAACGGGGTAGGCCAATTATTTAGGATTAAATGAACTACCTAAATGCCCCATGTAGGCAAAAAATAAAAAAGAATATAGGGCCTAATCCTATCACGCACATACACACATGAATAATACATATATACATGACATGAGATACAAAAGAAATGGGTCTAATAGAGAAAGTTAATGGGCCAAGGCCCATTGACCACTAACGGTCAATTGGCTTTGGTCCACTATCATTCTAAAGCCTTAAGGGGTAAGCCCAAAATTTTTAAACTAACTCTAGGGGCTTATGGGCCTCAATTCACTAACATATATGGCCCGATTCAAGGGCCCAAAAGATTCAAATCTCCAACACTCCCTCCTTACATTTAAAAAAACATTAAGGACAAGCACTGGGGAGGTATTCAGTTGCTACATCTTGGTCTTGAACAAAACTGTAAGTCTAAAACTTCATTTTGAACAAAATCAGGGCGTAGAAAATGAATTGGAGCCTATTTCAAGTCTCGAATCATCTAACAAAAATTACTACAATAAATAGAGGGTAGTAAATAAATAAAGAAGGAAGAGATATACCTGCGAGGGTTGTTAGGGGAAGGTGATGATGGTTGAGAAGTAGAAGGACCGCTCTATCTCTCAAAAAAACAAGGAAAATCCACAGAACAATGGATACCAAAATAACATTTTAAAATAAACAAAAAACAAAAAAGTGAGAGATAAGAGCACTGGAATGGAGTTGTTTCTCCGGAGCTGGTGATGGCGTCTTGGCTCGCCGGAGGAGATGGACGGCTTGAGGATGAGACTTGTCAGTGGAGACGAAGGGTGATGCCTTGGGTGAGGATCTAAGCTCGCCGGGGAAAGTGATTGGAGAACGGGGTCTCCTGAGTCCTACAACTCGCCGGAAACTGGGAATCGCCGGAGGTAGTGACACTGGAGAGGTGCGATGATGAAGGGGTGCTACTGATGACACAGCGAACGCCGAGATGGAGCTACGGTCTGAGCTTTGTCGGAGATGGAACAGCGGGAGAGAGGTCAGGTGCTGCCGCCGGAGGTGGAGCTGCAATCGAAGGAGAAGGAGAGAAGGGAAGAAGTAAATCGAGAGGGAGAGAAGACCCCCTGTGGCTGGAACCGAATGAGATTTTGGGTTTTTTTTTTTTTTTTAAAACCCTATCTTATTCTTTATATAGGCAACAATGATGGGCCTTGGTGGATTTAGGATTATGGGCCTTGGGCCTTAGACAACAGGTCTTGGAAACATAGATCTGAGGCTTTGCACATGAGTAACCAATTATGGGTTTTATGAAATGGGTTTAGTGAAGTGGATTAAGAGATGGGTTTGGGGTTTTGAACATGGACTAAGGATAGGGTTAGGACATGCTCCCTCTCTCTCTCTCTCTCTCTCTCTCTCTCTCTAGACTCACAAGCTCTCATTAGGAAACAAATTAATTCAAATTGAATTCAAATATACAAAAAAATAAAAAAAATAAAAAAATAAAAAAATAATAAATAATAAAGAAAATAAAAAAATAATAATAAAATAAAGTTTTAAGGGTGTAAAAATGGGGTGTTCACAATTGTCAATCGATTTTTTTGCAAATACTTTAAATCCATGTGTTTGTCTGCTTTCATAAACACTGTAAAACCATTCCTATTCAATTATTTTCGCAGCATGGCAATTAATATGTGTACAACTATCAATGTTTAAAAAACTGTACGAATAATTGATAATTCGGCCAACTTATCACTAATTTGCACGCCAGCAAAATATTGACTTAAGATATTAATTATTCTTCTATAATTCATAAATATTTCGTTTGAAATTTGCAATTTCGCGAAATATACAATAATTCGCAAAATATTGCGAGAATTTGACTTCAACTAATATATATATGTGTGTGTGTGTGTGTAGGGAAAAAAAAACTTTGTTGTAAATATATTGCGAGAAATTTTTTTTGATCGATAAAGCAATGCATTAAATCAAAAGGGAAAAGGGGATACAGGAAGAACCCCGGCATCAAGAGCTTACAAGCTTGAAAACTCAAAAGCTGGGAAAAAGCGAGCTTGGTCCGTTACCCTAGGAACAAAACATTTTTAGTACAATACTTCCCGTAGATCCTCCCTATCACAATGTAACCCCGCCCATTCCAAGATTGTCAACCTGATGCGATCACAGATCCGGGGAATGGTGGAAACAACTTCCTCAAATACTCTGTGATTTCTTTCTTTCCACAAAGACCAAAAAATAGCTCCAAGAAGCATCTCCCAAATCGCCTCGCAGGCCCCCACCCCGTTCTCCCAAGACCAACAAGATAAGAAATCGTGGATGGATGTTGGAAACACCCATGCAACCCCCATATAGGATAGGAAAAAGCCCCATACCTCTTTGAGCAACTGGGCAATGCAAAAGGAGATGATCCATCGTTCTTCTACTTGGAAACACAGATAACATCTATTTGCCAAACTCCAACCTCTATGTTGCAAGTGCTCGCACGTAAGAATTTTGTTCAACGTTGCAGTTCATAAGAAGAAAGAGACTTTGGAAGGGATACCAGGATTCCACACCACTTTATGAGGGAAAGTCTCACTGAAGCTAGTGAATATCGATCTTAACAATAATTTAATCGAGAACCAACCTTGGTTACTCCTAGACCACAACCTACAATCCCTTATCTCTAGACAAAGGGCCGACAAGGTAATGCGCTCCAAAAGACTAGACATATTACTAATTTCCCAGTCATTAAGGCCCCACCTCATCCTTGGACACCAACCTACTCCCGAATCCTGCCTCTCATATGAATCCTCCACTAGAGCATCCCTGTTGGAGGCTAGGACAAATAGATTACTGAAATCATCTATTAGTTGAGTAGATCCAAACCATACAACCTTCCAAAATCTGATCTCCGGCCCTCTCCTTGCTCAAAATCTGAAATATGGCACGACCAAGTTGGCATTGGCCAAAATCCTAGACCATGCATACCTCTCACTTCCCTAGGAATCCAACACGATGTTTTCCCATACTTGGCAACAATTACAGCCCGCCACAAACTGTCCCTTTCATTGCCAATTCTCCACGCCCATTTGCCTAATAAAGTTTTATTCATTTGGGTCAGCGGCTTAAGATTCAAACCCCCAGCTTCCTTAGGCTTACGCACTTGGTGCCAAGCGACTAAGTGATATTTGACTGCATCTCCTCTTTCACTCCATAGAAACTCCCTCTGTAGCTGCTCAATGGACTTGGCCACCGATCTTGGGATAATGAGAATTCGGCATGAAAAAAGTAGGCAAGCCCATAAGGTGCTTTGGATAAGAGACAATTTCCCCCTTTCGATAAGTAAGACGCTTTCCATCCTGATAGTCTTTTAGCAATTCAATCTAGCACAGGGTTCGAAACTGATTTCGCTTTGAAACTTGCATCCAAAGGCATGCCCAAATACACCGAAGGAAGAGAACCCACTCGACAACCTAGACAGATGGCCAAATGATCTAAAATAGGGACATGGCCTACCCGGAAAAGCTCTGATTTGGCAAGAATAACTCTTAATCTTGACACTGCTTCAAAGCATATTAGAATACATATGAGATAAATGAGGTCCCTTCTTGAAGCCCTCTTGAAGATAAGAGTATCATCCACGAATTAGAGATGGGATATCCTCATTCTAGTAGCGCCCACCCAGAAACCTTCAAAAAATTGACCATCTGCTTTCGACAACAACCGGCTCAGATCCTCCGAAGCCAACACAAAAAGAAAGGGCGAAAGAGTGTCCCCCTGTCTCAAGCCTCTAGAACTAGTGAAATAACCAACTGAAGTACCATTTAACAGAATGGAGAAAGATACCGAGGACATACTTGATCACATCCAAAACCTCCACTTCTCACTGAATCCCATCCTGCCTAGAACATACAAGACAAACTCCTAATTGACGTGATCGTAGACCTTCTCCATGTCCACCTTGCAAAGAATTCCCGAGATTTTAGTTTTCACCCTGACGTCTATACACGCATTGGCAATAAGGATCCCATCTAAAATTTGGCGCCCTCCAACAAACGCACTTTGTTTAGGGGAGACAAGAGTTGTCATCACTTCCTTGAGACACTTCCTTGAGACAAGAAGCTAACACCTTCAAGAGTATTTTGTACATGCTACTCACAAGGCTAATCTGACGAAAGTCTTTGAGATCTACCGTCCCCTCCTTTTTTGGGATCAAGACAAGAAATGTAATATTAATAACACTGTCAAATCATCCGGTGTCATACAATTCCTGCATCATTTTCATAAAGTCCCGCCCCACGATCTCCCAACAACACCTATAAAATTTCATAGAAAATTCATCTACGAAGGAGCCTTGTCATTGGCCAAACTTCGGATCGCACGAAGTACCTCCTCTTCCTCAAAAGGGGCCTCAAAGGACGCCCTCTGATCCGGAGATAACACATCAAAAGAAAGACCATCTAGACGTGGGCACCATCCTTCTTTCTTACGATACATTTCTTTAAAGTAAGAGACCACGCTCTCTTCAATTTCACTCTTCCCCTCCTTCCAACTCCCATCCACCCTCAATTTGGAGATAAAGTTCTTTTTTCTATGAAAATTCATCATTCTGAAAAAGAATTTGGTATTGCGGTCTCCCTCTTGAAGCCATCGCGAGAATTGATTTCACCTTATAAATATAACGAAGTTTCAACGACATCAAGTCTCAATTGTGGCTAGAAACCTAATTTTAGTTTAATGTATGAGATGTATGTCATAGACATAAAAAAAGCTTCAAGGCGTGAGGCATGTGCCTCATAGGGTTTAGGCCTCATGGTTGAGACTCAAGGCGTTTTTTTTAAGTCTCGCCCTGAGGCGAGCTTCAAGGCATAAGCCTCACACACTTTTTAAAACAATGATTCAAACAGAAAAACAATAAATTTAAGATGCAAGAAAATCTCAAATTTAGATTTACTTTTTTATTCATATGCATATTGAAACCCGGATGATGTCCATACTTCAATCATCATTTGGTGGATTTTGGATTCCAACAAACAATTGCAAAGTAGTCACCAACTATATATGTTAGGCAATGACTTTAAATTGTTGCAAAGTCTACTACAAAAATTAGAGTAAAATACTCAATGGGATTTTTAAAAGCCTAAATACGTTATACATACTAAATTAAGTGCTAATTTAAACTAATATCAAAAGAAAACATTAATATATTTTTTTACCGATAAAAGAAATTATGAGGCACACACCTTATAATTTAATGTTAAGGTCTTTAATTATGTGGCTAGAACCCTATTTTGGATTAATGTATGAGGCACACTCTTCAAACATAAAGCAAGTTTAAGGTCCTCAAGGCATGAGGTGTGTGCCTCATGTGAGTCTCAAAGTTTGAGACGTTAGACTCATGAGATTTAAGCCTCAAGGTTAAGCCTCAAGGCGTTTTCCTTAAGCCTTGCCTTGAGGGCCCGAGACGAGCTTTGAGGCGTAAGCCTCACACGCCTTCTAAAACACTGGATTCTATATAAGGGATATCCAATGCCAAGATCCAAGCACGTCTTTAAAATAGACAACAACTTAGACATCTTATGAGGAAGAGAGAAACTGAAATCTGGATTCATTTATAAAATAAAAGGAAAAAAAATGGCCTAAATGCTGAAATTTATAGCACACGCTTTAACTAAAATGTGGCTCTTGATATAATAGAATGGTGATATAAAACTAATATCGCTGACCCCAAAAGGCTGGGAAAAAGGCATTAACAAAGAAGACAAAGAAGAAATGCTGAAATTTAATTGTCCAAATTCAGAGAGTAGCAATATAAAGGATGAACTTCTAGAATTGCAGCATTATCGTATGCTACTATGTCTTATATGTGTGGCAAACATGCTGACAGATCAGACTGCCCTATTGACGGGCCCCATCCAATACATCAATCCCAGGAATCAGTCTGATCGGATAATCTATACATTTCAAATTTCCAATCAACTGCATCCTTTTTCCTATTAAATAAAATAAGCAAGGGTTTAGAGAAATCTATTAGCAGTATTTTGGGATAACTAAGTTGACTTTTTGGAAAGAGCTTCTACTGGACGTCTGGATGTCGATGCGGACCACGTACAGGCTAGAGAACATTTAGTAGTTATAACTTATAACTCTAAACTACAGTATCTTGATGTTGTCTGCCTAAATAAATTCCAGGCTACAGCACAGATTGGAGGGGAGTTTATACCAGCCAAATATCCCTCACAACCAGGACCCACCACTCTAGTTAGGATGGAGAAAGTGTGCCCCTCATTAGGAGGTTGTGGATTCCCAGAGAGGGAAAAATTGATCAAGTTCAACAAAATGCAATAAGAGGACAATGGCAAGACTAATGCCATTGAGATTGACGGGGAAAATCTTTTAAAAAAATTGTAGTTTAGATTATATATATATATATATGACGAAAAAGTAATGTTTAAATGGACCAGGAAAGATTTTAATCTTACATGGAAAATGAAGCAAGGATTGGATTAACAAATTTACCTGAGACCACATACTGCCCGTCGGGGGTAAAAGTTGCCTCTATGGTTGTATCTGGAGATGGTTCCAAACTGAACCCACAGCGCTGCACCGGGTAAACAAAATTTATCCGATTAAACTTATTTATCTCCAACATTTCTGGGAACATCGCATATCCAAGAAATGAAAAGATACTGTAGACAGACTCATAATTACTATGTGGTGGAGCAGAGAAGTTTTGACATAAAAATAACCCTATTACACAACTATCCAACTGGGTGAACTAACCTTCTCCCCTCCATATGCATCAAGAACATAGATATTGTTATTTGTTGTAGTCAAAAGCATAGATTTGCCATCATTGCTGAATTTGATATCACAGACCTCAGCTGTATCTCCACCAACTAAAAAGGTATCAAATGGACCCTACATTTTTTGAGGAAAAAAATTAAAACCACAACATAAATGGTATCAAACACAGGTTGCTGCCTTATTGATGAGGACCTTATCGTAGGAACGTGAATCAAACAATTTAATAGCACCCCCTTCCATTGCCACTGCAAAGACAAGGCCCTGTTGATCGTAAGCAACGGTAGGCCTACCCCGCAAACGCAAAATTCCCTGAAAACTACAACAGTAAGAATGAAATCAATGAATCATGATCATGATCGTGTAATTGCTTTGTCTTGTCAATCTACCAGACAACTAGCCACAATTACTCTCTTGAACCATCAATTTGGTGTGTCCCAAGGGCCAAGATAGTTACTTTAAGAATATGTAAGACATCCGTTGGGAAGGTGGTTTACCCATGGCATTGTCATACAAATGGTGTACTTAAAGAGCAGTTGGACCCATTAGTCAACAGGTCCCATATTGGATATCTTCTAAGCCAAAAGGTTGACCCATTTGAAGACCTAATTATCCGATCCACTGATTCTTTTTCTGCCAGGCAACAAGCCGCAATTACTCTCTTGAACCATCAAGTTGTTGTGTCCCAAGATAGTTACTTTACGAATATGTAAGACATCCGTCAGGAAGGTGGTTTACTCATGGCATTACACATGATGTACATAAAAGAGCAGTTGGACCAATCAGTCAACAGGTCCCACATTGGATATCTTCTAGGCCAAAAGGTTGACCCATTTCAATACCTAATTATCCAATCCATTGATTCTTTTTCTGGATTGTTCACCATGGTGTTTTTACCATTCAAAACAAGTTAATATATTTATCAGTAAATGGCAAAGATATATTATAGAAAATTCTGCATATACATCAGAAATTAATAATTAAAAAAAAAAAAGAGTTAACAAGAGAGTAAACTCGAGCGTGCCTGGAAGAAGAAAAGAAATGTTAAAAATACAAAAGACCCCCTAGCTAGAGAAAAGCAAGAACCCCCATGCACTACCTCATATAGGTCTCGTCGTGAAAGATTACCCAAATCTACTTTTAGGGAAGGGCAAGTGTCTAGTTTGCCAAAGAAGCAGAGGCAAAGGAGTGGAGTCATCTTCGAAAACTCGTTTGTTCCTTTCTTTCCAAATCATCCATGATATCCACCACCCCCCGGGGCAAAGGAAGAACCAAAAAGCCTCTCTGTTAGCCTATAGGTTACAATCTAAGGTAATCTTAATGATTTTGATGATAACACAATAATGTAATGACCATTGTGTTACAAATGTCTTTATGAAGTTTATGTGAAATTCAGTTTTCAAGAGCATTAGCAAACCATTCAAGGCAAAAGCATGGAAATGGCACCAAGCATGAAAGGATTCCCTATCAAGTCATAAGCAAGTCATTGGAACAAGTTGAAGATGTTGAAGTCTTGAAGATCATACCAAGTCTTGATATGAAGATGAAGACTAAGATTGATCATGAAGATGAAATCAATGAAGTCAAATCAAGATTAAGTTTGAAGAAGATTGAAGACTCTCTTAGAAGGTTTAATGTTTTCTATTTTAGTTTGAGAGTGTTTAGGATTTTTGTAAAAAGTCCTAAAAGTTTGATGGTTGAAAGCTCAAATGCTTAGATTGACCATAGGAACCTTAGACCAACATTGCACATCATTATATGGTCCTTAAACATCATATGAAATGATTAAAAATATGATTACGATAAGGTAGTTGACCAATCAAATAATGCATATCATCTAGGTTGGTTAAAGTAGAGTTTTGTGTGAAAAATCACAAAACCAGACGACTGATTCTTGAAGAGAATCAAAATCAATCGACTGATTATGGCCCAGAACATTCTAGAATTGACTGGTTGAAAACCGATCGACTGATTTGTGGAGGCCCACAAAATCGGTTGACTGATTTTGTCGGGACAGAGCTTTTAAGCTCTAATGGCTAGTTTTAAACAGCTAGTTTTGCATCCAATGCTACTCCAACGGCCATAAAACTTCTTGGGCTATAAAATGGAATGATTTATGAAATAAAAGAAGATCTCCTATCATTCCAATCATTCATTGATCCATTCTTTGAGTTAAAACCCCAGAATCCTCAAAAGAGTAAATCTTGAGCTATTCAACTCTAATCTTTGGGAGATTTTCAGTGAGCTTTAAAGTGATCATCCAGCTCGTTTTTGGAGCAATTTGTGATTGTATTCACACTTCTACAAAGTGTATTTGAATTCAAGAATTGGTGGATTCTTGTCCTTAAAGTGAGGAGTTTCATTGTAAGGTTTGATCTTCACCCGGAAGAAGATCGTGGCAAGTCAAGAGAGGGGATTCTCTTGCAAGTGTAAAGGTTTGATCTTCACTCATAAGAAGATTATGCGATTAGTGAATCGTGATGAATCCTCAAGTGGGTTGCTTGAGGCAGGGACATAGGCGGGATTGCCGAACCTGGAAAACATATCTTGTGTTTGATTTCTCTTACCCTTCTTCTCCTTTACTTATTGTTTTTATTTTGTATAGAATTGCTAGATCTCTATTCCCTTTTAATTAGTTTAATTGAAATTTCGCTTAAAGGATTAGGAAAAAATTTGAATTAGCTAAGACCCTATCCCCCCCCCCCCCCCCCTCTAGGGTTCAATCCTTGGGCAACACTCTCTAGCATTCTTGAAGCTCACCAAGATAAGAAGTTTCAAAAGGAGAATGGGAAGACTTAATCCTGTTTGACCCAAGAAAGAAAATGTCCCCAAATACCAAACACAAAGGTGTAATGCATGAGCAAGTGATCCACGGACTCCTCATAAATGCACAAGAAGCGCCAATTCACCAACTTCCACCCTCGGTTTTTCAAAAAACCACACATGAGAATCTTATTTAGGGTTGCAGACCAAATGAAAAAAAGACACATTGGATGGAATACCCGGGTTCCACACAATCCTATGAGAAAATTGAGGGCAGGAATTGGAGACAAAAGACTAATAAAGATCTTATTGAAAACCGACCATTGTTGCCTCTATATAAGGCTCTAATGTCACTATTTTGAGTATATGGTGAGAGTAGAATAGTCAGATTATTCAAATCCTCCAATTCTCAATCATTCAAATCACATCTCAACCTCGGACACCACACCACCTCATTGCCTAACTTCTCAAAAGAATATGCAACTAAGGCATTCTATCTTGCGGTGTCTGAGGTTGAGGCTCGATTTGAACATCACACTTTGGACACCATACCACCTCATTATGATCAACCAATCAGGCCATTTTGTGGCATAGAACATCTTCCAAGTGGGATTCATCAAATGCTAAGTCCACCCCCTTTATTTGTGCCATGTGTACCAATATTGGTGCAAGGTCGTTATCATCTAAAGACACATAACTTAGCTTTTCTCACATTAATTCCACCCTATAATTTACATTTGCTTCCATACAAAACTAAAAACCAACCTG
Source organism: Tetracentron sinense (assembly GCA_015143295.1). Lineage (NCBI taxonomy): Eukaryota > Viridiplantae > Streptophyta > Magnoliopsida > Trochodendrales > Trochodendraceae > Tetracentron > Tetracentron sinense. The sequence continues at coordinate 31,925,776 of CM026568.1, read as the reverse complement.
GCAAGCATTTACACGAAGATCCCATATTCTGACACTGTGGTCAAGTGAACCCGACATGAAACTGTCATTGATCGGAGACATGCAGAGAGAAACAACTCTACAACCAAGACATAAGAGCTTATATTAGAAGAAAAAAACTGGAAGTGCCAATATGCAAAAAGAAAACCATTTAAGTATCCTGAACTACAGTATCATCCAATACAACACTTAACAAATTTTTAGATAGGCAATCCAAAAGAAACTGGCACCGGTGTCAGACACACCCCCACAAACCAATATTTTCACAAACATACAATTTATTCCAGCACTTTCAAATAATTTAGTTCATGCAAGTATAAAATATATAAGGAAAGTAGGCACGCAAACGCACGCGCGCAAACACACACAACACAACACAAAGTTAGTTTGTCTGGATAGAAGTGTCGGTGTGTCTTACACTCGTCCAAAACAGCCAAATCAGAAAACATCATCCTTGCTAATAGTTTATAGTCATTTTCTCTACTTTTATCCTTTTCTTAATTTTCCTTTTACCAAACACCCACACGTACAATCTGATATGTATTATTTTGGATGATAAGCATTCACTTTTTGAGATGGCTGATTTGTGATCCATGGCACCATTTGTTTGCTATTAACTGGATACCAAAAAGTTGACGAATAACAACCTCTCTTTGTGCCCTTTGAAGTAGCGGAGGCACCGATTGTCATACATAGAAAGATAGCGCAGGGATTCTGGCAAAGAGGAAGAGAAAGAAACAGTTTGTTGCCATTTCTTCAAAGAACATCATTAAAATCAGGCCTCCAAACATCAATTTTTCACTGAGAAACTTACCGCCAGTAGATTCCAAATTGTATCTTGAAGAGCATATAACAGAGCTTGGATGGTGAGTAAAGCATATATGATCAGCTCCATGCTTCTTATGGTATGTAGTCTTCAACAACCTAAAGATTATAGGAAAACAGTGGGAGGGAAAAATTGAAAAGAACCAATTAGTGATTGTTAAGCTTTGATTTGACAAGTTCCAGTCGGCTGCATCCCCTTAAATTTAATTCTCATGCTAAAGAGACCTTCAGTAAATGGATTAGACTAAGTACATACATTCATGTTCAATAACAGTACAAATATACTCAAGTGGCACAGCAAATGTGTATGTGCAGATTTTGAAGCATAAGCAAGTAAGAGTGCTTATGGAGCACTAATTCTACTCACAATCATAAATTTAGAGAGACTTTAAACCTCATGGTAGATGTCCAGACTCCAGACACCTATATAAGTTAGATAATGACAGTGATCCAGGGTAATATTCCTCTTCGACCTGAGAGAGAGCTCTGGAAACAGACCAACCCAACAGGCCCATGGTAGGCATGAAGTGAAAGTACATCAGGAATTCAGGATCCACATATACCAGGGGATCCTGATATATGCTGTATCACATTTTCTTATTTAAAACTATTCCCAAAGACTAAATATTTGCCGTCGCTGAGATATGAGACGAATCTTTTGGTAATGTAGAGCTAAAAATAGATATTTCAAGTCTGATTTTTTACTCATTGCACGTCACTGTGACATGTGAGATGGGCGCAAATCTGCAACCACAATAGTTTATGAATGATTAGAAACAATTGCAAAGAATAATATAGTAAGGTTTATCTAATTATCACATTCGTGTGTATTCCTCTAAGTTATGGAGCTTTCAAAATTTATTTCTTCTTCGTTTTTCTTTCAGAATATAAAATAAAATTAGCCATTTAAGTAATGAGGGTCTTTCACCATCTACTCCTTCGGCTTGACTGTGTATAACTCGAGAATCAAGAGAGGTGCAGGGTAAATCCACAATAATTATCGTATAAATATTTAAAAGAAACTGATGTTTTACCCATATAACCTTGTTTAAGCATGTCTACAAAACATTTCACGCACACCATTTATTTATTGGGGGGATGTTAGAATTCCTCTTATATATGGTTAAATGTTTGTATTAGGCATGAGTAGCAATGCATATATGAGATTTATCTAGTTAATCTCATGTACTGAAGACCAATATCAGTTTCCATGTGTAAAAAAATACTCATACCCATAGTTCTATACGTGTATTGATAATTACAGCCAAATCTACATTACACATTAGGATCGCCATCAACAAGAATTCAAGAATCACGAGATTTGATCCACTTCTACCTAAAGAAGAAAATAGACATACGTAGCATTTGCAATGTCATAAAGTCGCACCGAGTCATCCTCACTGGCAGTAACCAATAGATCCTCAGTGCGATGAAAATCAACCGAATTAATCTTCCCTCCCTGAGAATTGTAACAATAATTCAAGAAAAAGGTCAGGATGAGCAAAAGTTTCATAAACAATAAAAACTAACCCATTCTTATATTCAAGAAATTCACTATAAGCTATTTGTGACCCTTGTAGTCGGAGAATTAAAATTCCGAATCAGAATTCTTACTTGTATCCAGAAAATGAAATCAGGATAAAGCTAAGACTACTGCCTCCTTGAATTGATTTAGTTATTTTAATTTTTACTGTTTTATTTGTATAGTTATTATATATTCTACAATATTTGTTGTGTCACGTCATAGAACTAGAATTAGGTTGCTGATGTAAAACTGTGCTTCCGAGCATAGTAACAAAAATCTCCAAACTTTTGAAAAAATCGCGAATTATTCCCAAATTTTAGGCGTGCCGAATAATTTGTAGATTTTAGGTTTCCCGAATTATTCGCGGATTTTGTGAATTATTCCCGAATTTCACAATTCATTTCCGAATTATTTGCGAATTTCGCAACAATTCGTTTAGTTCGACAAAGTAAATTGCTTATTTTGTATAGTATTTAATCAAATTTTTGGATACCTTATATAATTATTTATTTTTTCCCTGATTGTTTTCAGATTTTTCCCAGATTTTCCGAACTTGACCCTTGCCGAATTATTCCCGAATCCCGACTTTGTCACTATGCTTCCGAGAGGGCTATGTAACCAATACATAACTATCAAACTGAAGGGGGAAGTTTATAGTATAGTAACAAAGTTCTTTGATTTTTTCAAAAAGTCCCTAATAAGATGTGATTTTTCATCAACGATTAATTCCTAGAATATTTACAACTTTTTCAAAAAAAAAAGAATCAAATTTCACAAATCAAACACAAACTACTCGAGCTTTCTTGAAAAATTCCCGAATAAATATCTAATATATGAAATATGTTTGTTTATAATTTAATAATTTGTAATCTTATTTAATATTTTTTCATATCTTGCCCGATGTTTTCCCGATTTACTTTAGAAATTTGTCTCAAAATAAAAAAATCGAAAAGTTTCCAAGACAAATAATTCTCGAACTCCAACTTGGTAACTATGGTTGATAGCATGTTATCTTCTCTTTATAATTATTAAAATTATTTTTTTATTGTTTCCGTTTTCTTCTCGAAGTTTTCCCGACTTTACCGATTTTTCCAAACTAAATCCCCACTAAATTATTCCCGAACCCCAACTTTGTTACTATGGTTTATAGAATAGGAATAAAATTAACTATGCTTTATGAAGCAGAATGTCAAGCAAGCAAGAAACAATATTTTCACAAAAAAACCATCTTCACAATGCCCTATGATGGATGAAAGGACTAGAAAAGAAAGAAAAAAACACAAATTATCATAACCCTGGAACCTATTAATAGTCATAAATAGTTGACAAACTAAAGGATGGTTGACTGAGATGGTTTAGTCATGTAGGACAAAGACCAACAATGATTCCAATAAGAAAGAGTGCTTTGGTGTGTATATAAGGCCTAGGTAATGATGATGATGCCATGTCACCATTTGATGGTCACACCTAGGAAATCTCCAACCTAACCAGACAATTGTAAGCGTCAGAGCTATCAAGTTCATTTTCTAATGGTCAAAGAGAAAATGTGAAATATCCATATAGGGAAGAAAAAGGGTCACAATATTATGTTTGTTCAATTATCCCAATTTTAAAATTACAAATATTTACTCATTTTCTTTTTATTGGTATACTAGCAATTACGTGCAACCCAAAACTTTCATCCAAGAAAGCTATGTTGTAGGTTGGGCAATGAAGTTGCTCGGATCCATTTTCTAACCACATCTGTGAAAATTATCCTTAGATATATTTTTGGAGATTCTCAAAGTATGTTAATTGTTAAGAGTTTTGTGGGAATTTGTGTAATTTAAAATTTCTAAAGAAATGTAAGACAAAATGAATCAATGGGAGTCAAAGTAGTTGGTTGTTATTCAACCTCTTTCAAAAAAGGTAACTATTTAATCGTGGGAATCCCATGTTCTCGTATCTATACTAATCAAGGATCAAAAAATCGACAATATCGCCGATATATGTCGATATCGGTACTTGCCGACACATCTATGTGTTGCAGAGAATTTTTTACATGATATAGGCGATATCAGAGATATATCGCCGATATCTTACCGATATCGAGCGAAATCTGTAAATCCTATTTTTTTTTTCAATTTTTTGCATAAAAACAAAAAAGAAAAGTCATTGGACTTTGTCAGTCCCTACAGGCTACAAAAAACCCGTGATTCTCATCCTTACAAAACTCCAATGGTTGAGAGTTTGGCTTTTGCAATCGATCAAAGAAAAAAGGCTTAGACTTGAGACTTGAGAGGAGTAGAGAAGAAAGAAGGAAGAAGAGGCAAGACCTCATACCTGTTGCCGTCGCCTTGGGGGGTTGAGTCGCTGATAGCAAAGCCAGATGCATCACGCAAGGTCCCCTCTTCCTTTCTCAAGCTCTGCCTCTGGCCCTTCTTCTTTTTTTTTGGGGGGGGAGGGGGGATTTAATCGAATGAGAATGAGGGATGGGTTTTTTTTTGGGGGGGAGGGGGGATTTAATCGAATGAGAATGAGGGGTGGGGCTCGTGTTTTAAATTTTTAACCCTAACAATGGTATTGCTTCTTGATTTCATTAAACATAACAAGGGTAATGCTAGACTCACTCTCTTGATCTCATTAAACATATTTCCTTAATGTTTTAACCTTAACAAGGGTAAAGTTAGGGTCACTCATAATCTCATTAAACATACTTCCTTTTAAGTGTTTTAATCTTGACCTTTATTAAAAAAATTATAAAAAATACAGTGCCCTTTTAACTACCTATAAGTCTATAACTAGGGTTAAAATTTACTAACTTTTAGGAATAACCAAATAAAGCATCTAACCTTGATTTTTAGATTTTTTTTAAATATATTTAGTACAAAAAAATTTTTAAATGATGTGTCATTAGTTATGTAAAAAAAAATATATTATATGACAAAAATAATATGTTAAAAACCAATATTGATTTATATTATGTTTAAAAACTTATATTGATTTATATTATAAACCCAATTCAAAATATAAGTATTAAAATTTTAATACAAGCCCTTTTTTATTTTAAGGATTATACTTGAAATTCATATGGATATTATATTTAGTCATGAATTGTAATAATGTTATGTTATTATTATTACAAGATAATAATTAATAAAAATACACATAGTAACATCGACCAAATAATATACCTTATTTCACAAACAATGATATATAAAATTATTAAATATTACTTAAATATATTATTTAGCGTCATTCGTTAAAGCACATCTTTGTTCTCTTCTCATTGCACCTCTTATGTACATTGTTGTTTTTTCAAATGTTTTTATTCTCAAATGTGTATTTTTAAGATTTCCTGAAATTTCACTGCAAAATTTCATGTTTTGCCCCATCTTTTTGTCATTTTTCCAAAAATCACCGATAAACGATATATCTCCGATATATCTTTTTTTCTGTTGCTCGACATGTCGAGCGATATCGACATTCAAAACTTTGATACTAATACGGTTAGGGGAGCAGTGTTTGATCACAATGAAGATGTTCAAATCCTTTTTTTAACATTATTACCCAATATTATCCTTTGATGTAATTTTAAGATCTCTCAAAAAATGAGTTTGTGTAGGCATTTATGTAACTATCAAGAACCAAAAAATGCATCTATATATATATATGTGTGTGTGTGTGTGTGTGTGTGTGTGTGTGTGTGTGTGTCATTTTATAAATGTTTTGAAAGCGTGTGAGGCTTACACCTCAAAACTCAACCTTGAGGCTTAAATCCTCAAAGGCTTGTGCATCGAAGTGTGAGACTCACGTCTTGAGGCCCACTTTATACTTGAGGCATGTGCTTCATAATCAACCAAATGTAGGGTTTTAGCCCCATAACGTAAGACTTTGACTTTTTATTTTTATTTGTTTTTTAAACGTCATAATTTAGAGTTTAGACTTTTAAAAAAATCCTTTTTTCATTTTCATTTTTTTACTACTTTGCAACTGTCTATGTAATCCAACATCCATCAGAAGTATAGATGACTAAACATCATATGTTTTTCAATACGTGAATGAAAAAAAAAAACTAAATTGCAGCATTTGCTTAGCTTTCCTAAATTTATTTTTCTTTTATATGATGGTTAAATCATTTATATTGTATTCCCTATATGTATTACCAGTATTACCAGTGTGTATTTCGTTACTTTTATAGAATCTCTTCGCAACTTTTATTACTTCTAATTAATCTTTTATTAAAAAAACAAGGAAGAACGAAGAGTGAGGAATAAGCCCCACACCTCAAGGCTTAAGCTTCAGCCATATGGAAATCCTAATGTAAAGTTCACCTCATGTCTTTGCCTTTTAAAACACTGAATTTTACTAAAAATGATAATCTTAATCATAGTGGGTTCATGGTGTGCTTATCAAGTAGATGTTATTTGCAAACTAGATTGGTAGCATATGAATCATCCATTATCCATCGTGATTGGCTTGGGTAATATGCAACTTCTTCCTTTCGCTCTTTCGTATGGAGTGGGTTTATCCAAATAGGATAGGAGGCATTTGTTTATTGGGCAGGAGATCCTAGTTCCATATTTTCATTGTGCTGACAGCCATGACTTTTCTGTTGGCCCAAGTATGGACTTCTCTACGCCTATTATACAGATGATTATTAGTTCATAACATATATTTTGTAGACCATTTGAGATAAACTGTTTCTTACTATCCAAAAGGACAGTGTGCACCAAAGTCGACTTCTATAAGCATATGGTGGCATCGAAGGGTCACACCCTATTCATATAATTTATGACATTCATTTCTTCCTCGTATAAGATGAGGTGTGAGTATACGTTTCAGCAGGCTGGAATGGATGTTGAATCTATTACAGTGGACAAGATGAACTTAGCCCTCATCTAATCCTCCTTAGTGTAATTCAGGGCTCTTCTTTTAACAAGCTATCTTGCTTAATAAGAAAGAAAGAAAAAAAAAACATCATCTATGATGGTGGTGTACACCCCGCCTTTAATTAGTTCTCTACAAACCAAATGTATTTCCATCCCATTCGTTTGATTTTTTAATTTTTTTTCAAATCACATATAAAAAACTAAAACGTATATTACAAAACCACGTATACAAGAATAAAATGGAAATCAAAACCATTACTCACAAAATCCGAGAAAACGGCTCCTATGGACATGCTGTGCACGGTCTCATCGTCGAGTTCTGTGAGCGACATCGCCATTGATGAACTCTGAAGAAATAAAATGATAAATGACTCAATAAATAGATTCCAAATCCAAACATTACAGTTTAACGAAAAATATGACCTTAAAACAGAAACGCCATGAAAATCTGGAGAAATGCAGAGGAGCTTAACATCTAGGGCACAGAAGTGTATGAACGCGATCATTAATACAAAAACAAAAATAAAAACAAGGTCGAATAATACTCACAGTAAAATCGCCACAATAAGATGATTAAAAAGGTTAGTGTCAGTGTTTCGCCGTGAAATAAGGATTTTCCGTCAAGACGTATGAAAGTCTGCCTGGACTCGTGGGCGGGACTCGGGACTAACTTATTTATACTCTGAATCGGATTCCTTAAATGACTAAACTACCCTTATGGTGGCTAGTTTCATTCTTTTTGCTGTTTATAGGAACGCTACTGTGATTAGGGTTGTCAAAGGGGCCAGGCCTGGGCAGGACCTAGGTCTTACCGGGCCGGCCCTCATTCACGAGGGTTGGGCCCTAGCCCTCAAAGGATCTGGTTAGGCTCAAGCCCTACCCTCAAGACCAAGGCTGGGTCAAGGCCGAGAGAACAAACAAACAAAAAATTATGATCATGTTTTAGAATTTTTTTCTACAGTGATTGTCGATCTAACATGTAATTGTCCTTTTTTTATTTGAACTTGAGGGTAGACAAGGCAAGATGAGAATTGTTATCCTCATGCACACTAGTGTTACAATGGGAGGTTATGTTCAATTTATAGTGAAGGGGTTTGTGAAATTATCACCTCTTTTTAGATTATTACGGTTAGATTAAAAAAATAAAAAGCATTACAACTTACAATAAGATTTCTAAAAAGTATTACACTACTATTGCACATACATTCAATAGTCTCTCTTAGATTTTTCAATACTATACTACAATGGCAGTCCATTGCACATACAAGTAATTATTAGCCTTAGTTTATTATAAGTCTTAATCTATTGTATTATATCAATCAGGCCCTTCAAAACTCACAAAATAGAGGGCCGGTCTTCCAAAATTAGACTCAACTCGGCCTCGAGGTATTAAGAGAAAAAATAAAGCCCTCTATTTTGAAAGTTTCAAAGGGCCCGATTGATAGCCCTAATTAAGATGTCGCCTTCTAGCGGACTTAGGAATGTCTCTGGCTATAGCCAAGAGACGTTCTCTATGGATCCTTTGCCATGATGCCAAGTGTTCAAATATATATCCAAATTACTACTTCAGTATTCTAACCACATGGAAGTTACTTTAACACGTGGCATCATGACAATGCAGCCATAGAGAACGTCTCTAGCTATTGCCAGCAACAATCCTAAGTCATTATGGTCAGGATAATGTTGATACTCCATTGTCCCCCAGCTTCACTATGCAGTTTGGACTTTGGAGCTCAAGTTGAGCTTGATTTAAATCTTTAAGGCCCAATTTCCCAGGACTTGGCCTACATCTTGAGGCACAAAGCCTCTTAAAATGCTAAATAAACCTCAGCATTTGGTAACTCTAAATAATTAGAGCTTATTTACGACACAACATGCATGTGCAAGTTGGGGACAACTAGGGTTACCCTTGAATGGCTAGGGTAGCGTTAGGGTCTTGCTTTTATAAGCAAGGGCATGATTAGGGCTGACCCATGCCTTGTCATGGCCTTGCCCTTTGATAGACCTACCCTAACTCTAATCCCTTAAAACTCTAATCTTAATCCCTTGAAACCTTAAGTCCCTAAATAGCCGATTCAATTGTGATTATCCTAACACCGTAATACTGTGATTATATCTTGTGTGATTAATTTTATTGTAAATTGTGATTGTACCTAACACAATAAGTCGGTAACATTATGATTAATTTTCTTGTGATTATCCCTAATATAGTAGCCCAAACTACACAGTTATAGATTAATTTGTGTTTATTCATCTTTTGTGATTGATTAATCTGTTTCTCATTTTGATTATTTTTTTTACTACAACCTTAGTTTGTTGCTAAGATAGATTATGTTTTATCTAGTTTTACTATTATACTCATTTTACTTTACTTTTATATTTATTCTAAATAATTTCAATTGAGTAATATGTTGGGTTGACAGTTGGTGTATAAAAAAATTAATGTCATCTCAAATGAAGAAAAATTATAGTTTTTATTTTCCACTCTATGGCCCTGCCTTGACCCTTGAGGGCAGGGTTAGGGTCTTGCTAAGTAAGGACAGGATTAAGGTTGACCCCTGCCCCGACCTGTCCTTTGATAACCCTAGTGTCACTGGCCAAATTCAGACTTAAAATCCTCTAGTAAAGGGGTCGGGCCAGGACAGGCTATTAAAAAATCACAAAAATATTAGCCCAAGTCCAATCCATTGACACCCTTAAGGACAACATGAATGGTGGACCATCCTTCTGTTACCCAATGGGACACGACATGTAAATGAGACCCACCATTTTTTCCCTTTTTTGTGAAAATAATACATTTATAGAATAAGTTTAGTACTCAAACGTTGGTTTAGTAGTTTTTTTCTCTCTCCATTTTTTGAGAGATTTTCACTGCATATTTTTACCTATACCAATTTTTGTTTTGTATAGAGTTTTTGAGAGAGTCGCCGCTCCAAAATTTGGATCTCATGCACATGTGAGACGTGAGTGAGTATGAGAAAATTAGTTTGATACTGTTAAATTTCACATTTTATAAAAGTTAGTCGCCGTGTGTTTTATATGTGAATGTATTTATCCTAGTTTACTTCTAATTACATAGTAAAAAATGTGACATATAATCGACGCTTGGGTAATGTCTTGAGATTCACTAACTGAGGTGTGGCCTAGTTTAAGATTCGTGATATAGGTATAATAAAAGTTTTATAAAACATGTGGATCAATGAATTGACCATGCCGAGTTGGGTCGGGCCAGGGTTAGCCCTAACTCAGCCCAAAGTTAAAAACATTAGCCCAACCTTAGCTCAGCCCAATATCAGCCTGAGCACCCTAGCCCAAGATCGGATCACAAATAATATCGGGCTTCGGGTCGAGTTTGGGCTAGCCCAAGTAAACAGAGTGTGGACTGAGTTCAGGTTGTCCCAAATTAAGCAACTTGTGGCCTGAGTTCGGACCGAATTTGGGTTGAGTTCTCCAATCGTTACTTGTTAACTTTCCCTTAAACACCTACTTGCAATGCATAAGAATTTGTTTGTTAAACATATTTATAGTTAGAAAAATGAGGCAATCGTTGTTCTTGATACCTAATTTTTTAAACTAGTAATAAGTTTTTTGAAGTATTTGTCCAATAGCAAAAGAACTGGTTTCAAAACCCTTGATAAACAAGGCTATGATTAAATTTTAAAAACAATACTACTAGTAACATTCTTAGATAGCAAACACAAAAATAGTTTCTCCATATAAAGGACATCAATTTCAATTGAATGAGAATGAGATTAGGTCATGGGCCTTCTCCATCTATATATACTGTATATAAAAAATATGAATATCTTTAGTTCGGGTTGGGTCGAATTCAGGATGAGCTAAGGGTAGCCCAAGCTCGACCCAATATTTACTTCGGGCCTATATTCTTGTCCAAACTCGACGCAACTCAAAATAAGGTTGGCTCAGCCCAACCAAACTTCGGGCCAAACAAATTGGGCTTCGGGCCAGCCCAGCCCAATTGCCACCCCAAGGTAATAAACAACTAATATTGTTAGTAGTTCACATATCCTTTAACAATATCATGTATATAGTTCATGTATGAATTCTCTTTACCTTATCTCACCTATATAGAAGTGCATGGCAAAATGAATCTTGTTCCCCTATTTTGGTATCAAATCAACAAATAGTGATTCACCTTGTAGGATTTTGCTAAAAAAAATGTATACCAGCTACTAACTTGACACAACCCTCGTCTTTTAATAAATATAGCACAAGAGTTATGCAATACCCCCAAAATAAATCAACAAGATTTTTTTTATTTTTTTTAAAGATGAGAAGGCTTATATGTATTTGATATAAAAGCTATAATTGGCTTAGTGGATGTTGACTTCAAACCGGCCTATATCATAACCCGACTATGTTTGGGTTGAGATGGGCTTCTTGTTTGTAGGATCTACTAAAGCCTGTCCAATTAGCGGCCCTTGTTGATTGACCCGTGACTCATCAAGGATTGTGTGTACTACACAGCCCAAACAGTTACAGGTGTTCATACAGGAATTGGAGGGAAGTCCTCCAATTATTATAATTCTCACGATATGTTTATAAGCAAGCCGGAACTCAACTTCCAATAGAAATCCGAGTATTGTACTGCAAAGAAGAACAACTAAATGACGCAAAATACCCTAGAATTCCCATTCTTTAATTCTCCAAGATCGATTCTTACCCTAAAATCCATATCTGTATTTGCAATACTGACTTGATCCCTGAATCTTCTCAAGAACATAATGAATGGTGGGCACTACCTCGATGTTTTTTATCCTCGACATCAAAGACCGTGTTTTGGTGTGGAGCGATTATTGAGGTGATATTTCAATAGTACAGGCGGAGAAATTCTTCGTCAAGCTCATCAAGAAAGATGCGAGGCTCTTTTTCTGTTGATGAATTTGTTTGTTACTCAATAGATTAGGGATTGAATTCGGTTGATTTAGATAAATGTTTTTGTTCTTAGGAGAGAGATTTTGGTCTAAAATTGTAAAATTGTTCTATTATATTTGGGTTGATTATTCTTCTTTTGCGATTGATTAATTTGTTACTCATTTTGATTATTTTCTTACTACAACCTTAGTTTGTTGCTAAGATTGGTTATGCTTTATCTAGTTCTATTATTATACTTGTTTTACTTTACTTTTATGTTTACTCTAAATAATTTTAATTAAGTAATATGTTGGGTTGACAGTCGGTATAGAAAAAAATTAACGTCATCTCAAATGAGAAAACATTATTGTTTTTCTTTTCCACTTTATGGTCTTACCCCTGACCCTCGGGGCAGGGTTAGGGTCTTGCCCTTATAAGTAAGGGCAGGGTTAGGGCTGACCCCTACCCCGACCTATCCCTTTGGCAACCCTAGTGTTACTGGCCAAATTCGGACCTTAAAATCTTCTATTAAAGGAGTCAGGCTAGGACGGGGCTATTAAAAAATTACAAAAATCTAAGCCCAAGTCCAGTCCATTGACACCCTTAGGGACAACATGAATGGTGGATCATCCTTCTAGTTGCATGGGACACAACATGTAGGTGAGCACCACTTTTTTGTCTTCTTTGTGAAAAAAATAAACTTATAGAATAAGTTTAGTACTCATACGTTTGGTATAGTAGTTTTTCTCTCTCTGGTTTTTGGGAGATTTTCACAGCATTTTTTACCCATAACAATTTTTTGTTTTGTATGGAGTTCCGGTGAGAGGATCAGTAGCCGCTCCAAATTTTGGATCTCATGCACATGTGAGACGTGAGTGAGTCCGATAAAATTAGTTTGACACAATGCTAAATTCCACATTTTATAAAAGTTAATCGTTGCGTGCTGATGTGAAAAATGTGAATGTATATAATTATCCTAGTTTACTTCTAATTACGTAGTAAAAAACATGACATTGTATCGACACTTGGGTAGCGTCTTGAGCTTCACTAACTAAGGTTTGGCCTAGTTTAAGATCCATGATATATGTATAATAATTTTTTTATAAAACACGTGGACCAATTAATTGAGCATGTTTTTTTTCTGTAATATACAACTAATATATTGTTAGTAGTTCACATATCCTTTAACAATATCATGTCTATAGTTCATATATGAATTTTCTTTCTTTATTAGTACCTTATCTCAGCTATATAGAAGTGCATGGCAAAAATGAATCTTGCTATGCTATTTTGGTGTCAAAGCAACAAATCGTGATTCACCTTATAGCATTTTGCAAAAAAATGTAATCAGTTGCTAACTTGACGCAACCCTCATCTTTCACGAGGCACCCCTCATCTTTTATTCAACATAGCACAAGAGTTATATAATAATAGGTGCGCTTATGTAACGTGACAAGGATCAATCATCTATCAACCCCCCAAAATGAGTCAACAAGTTTTTTGTTTTTTTACGATGAGAAGGCTTAGATATATTTGATATAAAATAAAAGAACTTGATATATTTTATATCATAACTTGTTTAGGCTGAGATGGGCTTCAAACCGGCCTATATCATAACCTGGCTATGTTTGGGCTGAGACGGGCTTCTTGATTGCAGGATCTACTAAAGCCCGCCCAATTAGCGGCCCTTGTTGATTGACCCGTCAAGGATTGTGCGTAATACGCAGCTCAAACAGTTACAGGCATTCAGACAGGAATCGGCTCCAATTATTATAATTCTCACGATATGTTTATAAGCAAGCCGGAGCTCAACTTCCCACAGAAATCCGAGTATTCTACTGCGAAGAAGAACAGCTAAATGACGCAAAATACCCTAGAATTGCTATTCTTTAATTCTCCAAGTTCGATTTTTACCTTGAAATCCAGATCTGCATCTACAACGCTGACTTGATCCCCGAATCTTCTCAAGAACGTAATCAATGGCGGGCGCTGCCTCGGCGTTTTTTATCCTCGACATCAAAGGTCGCGTTTTGGTGTGGCGCGATTACCGAGGCGATGTCTCAGCAGTACAGGCGGAGAAATTCTTCGCCAAGCTCATCGAGAAAGATGTGAGGCTCTTCTTCTGCTGATTTTTTGTTTGTTATTCAGTAGATTAGGGATCGAATTCGGTTGATTTAGATGAATATTTTTGTTATTAGGGGAGATTTTGATATGAAATTGTAAACTTGTTCTATAATCTTCGAGTTGAATCTCGTGATTAGAGAGATGTGTTCGAATTTTGCTTCAGTCATCTTGGATTTGGTGTTTTATTGAAGAATTTCAATATTCCATCATTCATTTCGCGAGTAGTTGATTCATTTCTTACACGGTTTGGCGTTGAATCTAGAATTCTTGATAATTTAAGCGAAATTTGGGTTCATATAGTATGCCTGTGGATGCTATGTTCTTTAGATTTAGTTTTTCCGATGAGTTTGATTTTGCAAGATTCAATTTGATATTTTTTCCGTCAGAAAAGTTTGCAGCTTCAAATGTATTTTCCATGCAGATGGAGAAAGTAGCTGAATTTGACAGTCATGGTTCATTCTCTTGTTTGATCTGCTTCAGGGTGATTCAGAGACTCAAGATCCCGTGGTGAATGATAATGGTGTCTCCTACATGTTTATACAACACAACAACGTTTACCTGATGACAGCATCGAGGCAGAACTGCAACGCTGCCAGTCTTCTTCTCTTTTTACACCGTGTAGTTGATGTAAGCTCCCATCGTAGTTATAGTTTCTACGCCTTTGTCATTGTGGTTTCAAAGATATATATCCAATTTAAACGAGATATGGAAGTAAATTTATTAGATTTTTATATATTTTTTTTAATAGTGGTTACATGATTATAATCCTGTAATATAAGTCATATTCTGTGCAGGTCTTTAAGCATTACTTTGAAGAGTTAGAAGAGGAATCCCTAAGAGATAATTTTGTGGTAGTGGTAAGAGGATATCTCAACCTTTGGTATTACCTATTATAAATTAACCTAGTCTGGTGGTGAGCGGCAGAACTATGTATCTTAGAAATAAAAACACGATATTAACAAACAATTGGACGAAGTCATACTGATGTCTTGTGCTTTTGGCAGTATGAATTACTTGATGAAATGATGGACTTTGGTTACCCTCAGTATACTGAAGCAAAGATTCTTAGTGAGTTTATCAAGACTGATGCTTACAGGATGGAGGTCACGCAGCGGCCTCCCATGGCTGTAACAAATGCAGTCTCTTGGCGCAGTGAAGGGATACGGTACAAGAAGAATGAAGTAGGTCTTTTTCATGAGTTCTTACTAATCTTCTATCAGTTCTATGCCATAGCATGATATCTTAGGAAAGCTTCTGTCATGTTTGACCAGGTATTCTTGGATGTGGTGGAAAGCGTCAATATACTTATCAACAGCAATGGTCAAATAATTCGATCAGAGGTTGTTGGGGCATTAAAGATGAGAACATTTTTGAGGTGCATTGTTCAACCTCTCTATGTCATTTCGTTTAGAACTTAGACTTAGTTGGGTCTCAGCAAGGACATATCTTTGGAAAAATTGGTTCGCTCACTTATACACTTATGGTTCTTTTCTTGTCATAATTAGTAATTGCCATTTAGCACACATGCCAAGCGAACTCGGGTCTTGTATGGACACCAGTAAAGGATACCAATGTTCTTTGAACAAAAGTATCTCTTGTTAACATTAGAACATGAAGCCTTTGTACTTTTTGTTAAACTATCACATGGAAGTAGTACTGAGACACCAAGCTCAGGAAGTCTTGGTTTGCCCAACAGATGATAGCAAGCAAATCCCATCCTAGTGACAGAGGTGTTTTCTTCAGGTCACAATATAATCCAAGTAAATGGTTCACTTCCACAGCGGTACATCCTTAGAAGTCAGAACACCATATTTTTCATTAATGCTCAGAGATGTAGGTGCTGGAGTCACTGTATTATGCTCATTCTAGGAATTTTTATACCAGGCACCATGTCATGCAATGCTCAATTGGCCATAATGCACTCCAAATAAGGAAGGTAAAATCATAAAGTTGCCAACCCAGCCACCCACTAGAATCACATCCTTAGCCTCTCAGTTCCTTAGTGAAATCTAGTACTCCTTTGATTGTTAAATCATCAACAACAATACTATAGAGGAACAATATTCTTTTTCAAAAATGGAGATTTTATTAGAGGTTGTGGGAAACACTTGATATAAAATGTTATTGGGCATCTAGCCATCTATATGGTCCACAGAGGCAAAAGGATGCCATCAAATTGGAGGCTAACCTTATGGATAGAAATGTTTCCATCATTTTTTTTGAATTGTTGGAATCCTGTCATTATAAGTAAAGTGTTTAATCTTCTTTCATAACTGAGGAGCATGAGAATGAACTACGGATGCTATAGAGGAGAAATATTTTCCCGAGGGGCATTAAATCAAAACTTAGTGAGGCAAGTGGATTCTTATTTCTTAGGGTCTAAATATCTGCTTAAAAACTATGAATCTGTCAAATTCATATATGATGTGTTATTTATATGCTATAGAATGGAAATGATAGAACATGACTCATATTGCTGAGCCAAATTGTTGGGCTTGGATGATGGTGTTTCTTTATGTTACTAAGGGCCCATTTGGCATTAATTTCTGGCGATTGTCTAATTTTGGAAACAAATCAATTCCCAAATTCTCAAATTCCCACAATGAATTTTTGCATTGAGAACACTTTTGGAAATTTAGTCAGAATTCATTTTGAAGAACATAAACAACATAATGTTGTTTGGATGGAAAAAAATCAGGATCATTGCAGTCTAGTGAGGATGGGAGTGGGAGTGGGAGTGGGAGTGGAAGTGGGGGTAGGTGGTGGGCATGGGGGGCGGTGGGGTTGGGGGTAGAGGTGGTGATGAGGGTGGAGGTATGGGGTGGTGGTGAAAGTTATAAAGTTTTGCTTCAGAGAATTGATTATCAAAAGTGACTTTTTTTTTGTTCCCAAAATTCGATTCTAGAAGCACAACTTTTGTCAGAATCGTTCTGTCCAAAATGCATCTAAACGGCATTTCCCATTTTCTATTCCCCAAGAATAGAAAACCACTCCCTGGGAGTGATGCCAAATGCCACCGAAGCGTATGGAAATGCTGAAAGTTGAATAAAAAATTAGAAAAGAAGCGAAATCATAGTCATTCGATTATGTGAGCATCTATAATGTGCCCATTGGGTTATGAGCCTCAAATGTTTATTCATTTCTAATATTATTAGCTCATTTTGGGGCCATTGGATGAAATTTTATGCACCACCTCACCCTCAATTTACCAAAAGAATTGTATTTATATGAAGGGTTTAGAAAAGGGTTGGGATAAAAAATTTCTTCTGATTATACCTGAAAATTGACATTGTAAAAACTCTAGAAGTTTGTACGTTCAAACATAGTGTCTTCTATTGATTAAAAAAAACGTAATGTCCTCTTATCATAGTCACTAAGGAAGAGTACAAGAACCAACTTGTATGCCAACCACATTTAGTTACTTTACCTAAATCAATCCCCAAATGCTTAATAGATGTTTTATTTATGGGTTCACGTAGCATGTTTAGACACAATTGTCCTATTGTGACAAAGTTTTTACATTTGGAAATTGAGGTAGTGGGACCTAAGGGGTCCACCCGTTCTGCCACCTCACCCCTCGTGGCAAGTCCCAACCCAAATGAACTGTGCAAAAGAGTCACTTTTCTTGTTCATTTTTTACTAAAAATCAAAAGTTCAATTGCTGCTATTCATGTGGAAAAGTCCAATACATGGTACCTTGTGGGGATGCCATTGAGGGTGGCACTGTCTATATGACCCATCCAGAGGATCCCATTTCAAATGGGCGGTCCGGATTCACCACGTCACCCCTCCACGTGGAAAAAAACCCTGTAACAATATGAAATTGAGCATATTGTGTTCAAACAGAAAACTTCTTCCCATAACTTATTAAGAAAAACTTCAGTGACTAGTTCATTGCAAAAAATTTAGCTAGTTACCGATAAAAAAAATAGCCTAGTTACACAATACTGACTGCTGTATTTAAACGGGCTTGGTTATTTCATTACCATGTCATCCTGAATTCTTACAACTAATTCCACATGTAATGTGTCTTCGAATCACATACAGGGCTCTTACCCATGTTGGTAATAATCTGCGTAATAAATTGAACTTCTTACTGCAGATTTACTGAATAGATCCACAAGGCCTAGTGAAAGAAGTTTCATCTTTTTAGGTGAACATCATCCGTAAAGTAAGCAAGGAATGCCGGGATAGAGGGCATTGATTTTGATAGTTTCACTAAATATAATCGTATATCAGTGTGCTGATACCGATAGAAAAAGTATATCAACGTCTTGATAACTGTATTGCACAAACACGGACATGGATGTCGGTTTTGAACTTGAATACAGGGTGTTAGATACAATACTAAAAAAAAGATTCGAGCACATGAGAGGATATTTTAATTTTTTATTTTAAAAATTACTATACTCTAAATGTTATGTGAATAATATTATATGAGATTATGAATAAAATAAATTAAATATTAAAGTAAAATTATTGCAAACAAAACTAAGTAATGTATCACAAAATGTAGTTTTTCAAAAATATAAATAAAATATGAATTTAAGCAAATGAACTAATGAAGTAATGTACATATATTAATTTTGAATTTCAATTCTAATATCAACGATGACTAATTTAAAAGAGTTTTTGTGGCCCGAATTCAGCCTATTAACTCTCTGCTCTCTCCCCCTCTTTCTTTTCTGTTACAGTGATCGGTAATTTATCATATTTTTTCTTTGTTTAAAACAAATGGATCGTGGTTCTTCTTAGGGGCGGAGCTAGGAATTTTTCTTTGGGGCGGCCGAAATACATGTATTAAGAAAATTAATGGGTTTGAGGATATGAGGGCGTAGCCCCCAAGATTATTTTTTTTTGTGAGTAATGGGTCCTGGGGGTTGTGGGGCGTAGCACCCAAAGTTTTTTTTTTGCAAGTAATGGGTCCTAGGGGTTTGGGGGCAGAGCCCTCGAAATTTTTTGTTTTTGAATGATGGGTCTATTGTGGTCATAAAATTTGTTAATGTTACATTCCAGTGAAGGTCCAATAACATGCCCTTTTTGAGAGCCATTATATAAATAAAAAGGAAATAGATAGCAGACTGCACATTTGGCTATGTAGTTGAATGTCTGTCCTCATTGGTCCACGACCCCTTCTTACTGCCCACCAATTGTGGTAAGATTCACTCACCCTAGGGTTCATCCATCTAACCTTGGGTTTTTTTAAAACATTATTAACCTTAATTTAATTAAGCTTAAAGAGTGTTAAAAGGGAGGCATAGACCGGCATTCGACTATCTATCTGAATGCGCGGTCCACTAATCATTGTTCTAAATAAAATTAATTATATTTTTAATTTTTATATTATATTTATAAAAAAAATTATAAATTTTTGGAAGGGCCAAACTTCCCATATAAGTCAACTAACTAGAGTTAGTTGGGGGGGGGGGGATCTATATAGATAAGAGTAAAAATTAAAAAAATATTTTTTTTAATACTGTAAAATATTAAAAACCAGGGGTCCCCTGGTTCTTCCCATCTTTCCCTACCGGCTTCTCTTTTATAATGATGAGGGTTAGAAATATTTTTGTTGAAATTTATTCTAATTATATGCAGTTGTATTCCTTTTTTTTTTGGTATAATAAACACTAAAGTCTATGGGTATTAGGCACATCCGTTTTTATGGTATTATAAACACTAAAGTCTATAACTTATCTTTTGTGTAGCGAAATGCTAACCAAGGACACAACATACTACCATTGTAAAAAACTATTATCGGTTAAAGGTGCATTTTTTTTGATCGATAATACAGTTCAATATACTAAAAACGGAAAGGGGGGAATACATGGGAAAAAATGGCAAGAGTTTATAAGCATATAAACTCAACACCGAGGGCTAATAAACAAGATCCTATCTCTTTAAGGAAAACAACAAATTAGATCAAAATATCCTGAATTTCCTCCCTTGAATAATGGATCCCTGCCCGTTTCAAAACACCCAACTTGATGCGCTCACAAATCCAATGAACAAAGGATGAGACGTTCTCAAATACTCTTAGGTTCCTCTCTTTCCAAAGCCACCAAGAAATAGCCCATTTCCAAAGCCATCAGGGAGAATTGACCAAATCACCTCCCAAGCTCCCACCCCCTTAACCAAGGACCATCAAGATAAAAACTATTGAAGGGATAAGGGGAAGACCCATGCCACCCCCATACGGGAAAGGAAAAAACCCCACACCACCTGCACTATAAGACAATGCAAAAGGAGGTGACCTACCGTCTCTTCCGCTTGAAGACACATAAAACATCGGTTAGCCATACTCCATCCTCTATGTTGCAGGTGATCACATGTTAGGATTTTATTCAATGTTGCAGACCAAAGGAAGAAAGATACCTTGGAGGGAATTCCAGGATTCCACACCACCCTATGAGGAAAAGACTCACCCAAAGTAGGGAACAAAGATTGTAGCAAAGATCTTACCGAGAACCGCCCATGTTTACTTCTAGACCACATCCTACAATCTCTGACTACTGGGCAAGGCCAGGCGAGGTAATGCGCTCCAATATTCGAGGAAAATCACCGATTTCCCAATCATTTAGGTCCGAACGCAGCCTTAGACACCATACCACCCCCCACTTCACTCCTCTCATATGAATCCTCCACTAGGGCATCCTTATTGGATGCTAGGACAAAGAGATTGTTCAAAATCGTCAATAAGTTGAGTAGATCCAGACCATACATCCTTCCAGAACCTGACCTCCGATCCTCTCCCTGCCCGAAAGCTAAAGTAGGGCACAACCAAGTTGACAGTTTCCATAATCCCCTTCCAAAGCCCCATTCCATGAGTGTCTCTGACTTCCCGTTGAATCCACCATGAAGTTTCCCCATACTTGGCTACTATCATAGCTCACCACAAACTATCCATCTCCTCTCTAAATCTCCACACTCATTTGCCTAACAGAGCTTTATTCACTTGGATGAGAGATTTATGGTTCAAACCTCCTTCTTCCATAGGACGACACATTTTAGTCCAGACAACTAAATGATATTTGGCTTTATTCCCTCTCTCGTTCCAAAGAAACGTCCATTGAAGTTTTTCTATAGTAGTGGCCAGTGGCCACAGAGCGTGAAATTGTACGAGTAGACATGAAGAAAGTGGGGAGGCTTCGTAAGGTGCTCCTAATAAGAGTCAATTTCCCCCTCTATCGATAAGTAGGACGATTTCCACCTTGATAATCTTTTTGCGATTCGGTCTAGCACCGGATTCCACACTGCTTTCGCTTTATAGTGGCGCCCAAAGGCATGTCAAGATACATCGAAGGAAGCGAACCCACTTGACAGCCTAGATAAATGGCTATATGCTCTAGGATAGGTACCTCACCTACCTGTTTGAGCTCAAACTTTGCTAGATTGACTTGTAATCTTGACACCGCTTCAAAGCATTTAAGAATACATCTGAGATAAAGAAGGTCCCTTCTCGATGCTCGATTAAAAATAAGGGTGTCATCCGTGAATTGGAGGTGGGAAATCCTCAAATCATTAACACCAACCCGAAAAGCTTCAAAGAACAACTCCTCTACTCTAGAGAACATCTGACTTAGAGCCTCCAAGGCAATCACAAAAAGAAATGGGGAGAGCGGATCCCCCTGTCTCAACCCCTTAAACTAGGGAAGTAGCCCATGAAACTACCATTGACCAAAATGGAGAATGATACTGAGGACATGCAGATTCACATCCATTGCTTCCATTTCAACTCGAAGCCCATCCTGTCTAGAGCATAAATGACAAATTCTCAATTGATATGGTCATAAGCCTTCTCCATATCAACCTTGCAAAGGATGCATGAGGTCCTAAATCGCACTCTGAAATCAATATACTCAGTGGCAATTAGAATCTTATCTAAAATCTAGCGTCCTCCTACAAACGCACTCTGCTGAGGAGAAATTAGTGAGGTCATCACCCCCTTGAGACGAGCAACCAACACTTTAGAAAAAAATATTGTACGCGCTATACACAAGGCTAATGAGATGAAAGTCTTTGTGGTCTACAACACCCTGCCTTTTGGGAATCAAGCCAAGGAACTTGCTATTCAACACCTTGTTAAACTGCTCAGTATCAAAGTGCTCCTGCATCACTTCCATGAAATCTCGCCCCACTATCTCCCAAGTTCTGAATGTCGATATTGCGGGATATATTGTACCTTGGAAAAAAGGATATATCATGGATATCACATGATATATTGTTTGCGAGGAATATATCATACTCTTGAGGAAAAAATTGGGAAAAAAATGGAATTTTCAGTTAAACTTTAGAAATGTTAAAATAGATGTTAATACACATTTGAGAATTTAAAAAAATGTACATAAGAGATGCAATGAGGATGAGGGCAAAGATGTGCGTTGACGATAATCTATAATTGACTAATATTGAAAAAAATCAAATGTTTGAAAAAAGATGTGTGTTGACGACAATCTATAATAAAAATGCACAATTAGAGTTCCATACATAATGATAATACATCCATGATCCAATCCACCCCAAAAACTACAATCAAAGCCACATGGAGTTAAGTTTGAAAATTAAAAATTTTGAGTTTCTCCTAATTTTCCTCTCCCTAAAGTAAGAAATTTGAACTTAAAAATCTAGTATAAATGCATTAAATTGATGCATTTGCACTAGTTTAGGACTAATGACACA
Source organism: Tetracentron sinense (assembly GCA_015143295.1). Lineage (NCBI taxonomy): Eukaryota > Viridiplantae > Streptophyta > Magnoliopsida > Trochodendrales > Trochodendraceae > Tetracentron > Tetracentron sinense. The sequence goes on along the minus strand of CM026568.1, from coordinate 31,902,862 downwards.
TTAATTATACAAAACTTCTTTCTAATTTGAAATAATAAACTTACATTTTAGAAAAATTTCGCTAAAGATAGTGCAAATGGGGTGCACTTCAACTTCAAATGACAAATATAGGTAAATGTGGGTACCAAAGTAGGCGATTTCTTAAGAAAATAAAAAAGTCATTTAAATCCCTAATCGTTGGTTGATATTTTCCCATTTTATAAACTAAGGGGCAAAATATCTCTAACTTGTAAAAGATATGTCAAAAATATCGTGCAATATATCGAAAATATTAGGGATATATTGGAAATTCAGGGATATTTTGTAAGAAAAAATACTACTTGTGAGGGATATTTGATGTTTCACACCATTGTGATATGGAAAGATATCGGAAATATCGAGGATATTTCAAACCGTGTTTAACTGAAGTGTATGAATTTGTCAAAGGGGACATGTAAAGGAGAATAGTAGTGCATGTCATAAATCCTCAACCATTAAGAGAAGTAATGAGTGAACATTCAAAGCTATTTTGGATTTGTAAAGTAGAATGCTTCACAGAGATGCAATAGCAGTTAAATGGGAGAGAGAAGCCTGGGGTTTCTACTTTCTAGGGATAGAGAGCAAAAAGAAAGAAAAGGAAACAAAATCATATTCTAGTTAGATTATTCTCCCTTTTTTTTTACTCATGGCTTATTTTCCTGATATTTTAATTTGGTTACCAAAGGGCTCTAAATGACCACTGGCAGTGTATGGCTAGGAAGCTCTTGTAAAAGCGTTTTTTCCTTTTCATCAACTCTGTTTTTTTGCTGGACTTGTAAAATATCACTAATTTACAAGTGAGCACATGCTGGAAACGAGAAAGTGATCACGCTTCATCTGTTGCAGTGGCATGCCTGAGTGTAAGCTTGGCCTAAATGATAGAGTACTATTAGAGGCCGAAGGTCGATCAACAAAGGGAAAAGCCATTGATCTGGATGATATCAAGTTTCATCAGTATGAAGCCTAACTCTCTACTCTAGTTGTATTCTACACTTATTCATGGTCTCGTCGATTATAAGCATTGGGTGCAATCTACTTTCATGAGCTGTGATTGTAATATTTCACTGCAACATTGTATTCTAATAGTTCACTTTTGATTTAGGTGTGTTCGCTTGGCTCGGTTTGAAAATGACAGGACAATATCCTTCATACCCCCTGACGGAGCTTTTGATCTAATGACCTATAGACTCAGTACTCAGGTTTACCTCATGCTTTTTGCACCTTTTATGGGCTAATGCTGTTTTGGCTACCTGTTTTCTCAGTTGCTTAAACTCATGGCATTCCCTGAGACTCATTTGTCTATGGTTTCAGGCAAAACCCCTGATTTGGGTGGAAGCTCAAGTTGAAAAGCATTCACGAAGTCGTATTGAGATAATGGTAAAAGCCCGGAGCCAGTTCAAGGAGCGTAGGTATGTTCATTCAGTTTTCTTATGAGTACTAAAAAGTTTTATCTAGTTAAACTCCATTGCTCCTCTGAGCTGATTGAGGAGGGGATTTTCAAATTTTCCATTTTTCCTCACAAGATGCTTTCGTTGTACAGCACTGCAACAAATGTAGCAATTGAGTTGCCTGTGCCAACTGATGCTACCAATCCCAATGTCCGGACATCGATGGGATCTGCTGCATATGCACCTGAAAATGATGCAGTGCTCTGGAAAATAAAATCTTTTCCCGGTGGCAAGGTACGAGTTAGCTTTAAACTCCTGCATTTCCGTGAGACTACTGTTACTGTTTTGCTTTTAACAGTGCTATTGATTTAGAAGCCATGGTTTTGACATTGTATTAAACCAAATTGTTTAGGAATATATGTTGAGGGCAGAGTTTAGTCTTCCTAGTGTAACTGCTGAGGAAGCGGCCCCAGAGAGAAAAGCTCCTATCCGCGTGAAGTTTGAGATACCATATTTTACTGTATCAGGAATACAGGTATGCCCTTCTGAACATGATAATATGCTCCATTTAATGGGGCATGACTCATGAGATATTATCATTTTGCTGATTTGCAGTTCTTCATGTTCAACGGAAATGATGTAATGTCTTTTTATTATGTTATTATTTGAATTGATAATTTCATAGCAAAGTAATCTAGTTCTTAAGCTATGTCAAGTAATCTATTTCGGTTAACTTTGATTGCACCATTGCTACTGTTGACTGTTGTAAGTTATTGCTTAGGAATAGTTTATGTAAATTCTGGAAGATGATTAAGGTCTGTTGTATAGATAAGGAAATCTGGGCAATTCTATTTTCATGTGGATATTATTTAACTGTGACATTTTGCGACTAGATGCTGCTTGCTTGTACTTGATCCTAAATCAAAGTGTCTGCAAATGATATAAAGAAAACATGCAATGGTTGACTTGCTACCTTTGTAGGCCATTGGGCATGATGAGGAAATACCATCGCCGTGGTTCTCTCCTGCTGCTTTGTATTGCAATGAATCATCTCTCCAGCAAATTGGATGGTACACTCGGACTTTGCCTCATTCAGGCTTGGATCATCAACCTGCCAGTTTTTAAGTGGGAGATCATTTTGTTTTGTTTACATAACCTTCTGTGGAGGTTCTGTCTGTAATACAAAGGTGGATGATCTTGTCGCACCCGACTAAAATATTTATTCTTCTCTTTCTTTTTATTACCGCATCCTAAAACCACCACCAAAATACGTTTATAGTAGTCTCTCAGCAGGATAAACGAATAGGCCTTGCTCTCTTCTTCAAAGGCCCCTGTCGAATGATCCAACCTTGTAAGAGAGCCACTCTCTTCCGTCTTATCTCACTCCATGTTGTTATATACCTGCATTTATCTCCAATTGCCTTTTGCATTTCAGGATATATATGATTTTTTCTTCTTTTAGTTTTAAATTGAATAAAAAAAAATTGATTTGATAAAAAAATTGCCTTGGCGCTTTTTCCTCTTTCTAAGGATATTTTTGGGAATGTTTTTGCCTATGACAACACGAATCCCTTTGCTAATTTGCATATATGTAAACATCGGGGTTTTGTAGGTTCGTTACCTGAAGATCATTGAAAAAAGTGGATACCAGGCTCTTCCATGGGTGAGATACATAACAATGGCTGGCGAGTATGAACTAAGACTTATTTAAATGCCACTCCCGTCTGTTACTACTTCCCATCCTCTTATGGGCTCCGGTGATTCAGAAATTAAACTGCTGGTGATTTAAGGCCCCTAATGGGAAGTCATTTTTCCTTCCAAAACCTTCGGTATGTTCAGCAAAAGTTTTCTTCTCTAGCCTTCATTCATCTGTTTCTTTCTGCCATCTTTGGTTCTATGCAGCTATGGTTTGTACGGGTTAATTGATACCAAAAAGTTTCTTCTTCCATTTTTGTGAGAATTAAGAATCATTTATTGTGATTCCAACGGCAGTCGGTGGTCTTTGAGTATTGGATTTGAATGTGTGGTGGTCTCAAAGGGCAGGTTATAGCTGATAGAGGAAAGAAGTGAATGGAACTCTTTCCTGTAATTTCTAAATCATTTAGTTAAAAATCAAAAATCACAAATAATTTGCATTTCATTTGTCTATTTTTTCTGGCATCTTGTCCAATTTACTTAATAAAGTTTTGATCTCTTCAGTTATGCGCGTAAGAAACACAGCAGAAGGGTTTAAAAAGTGCTTCGGTGTTTGTTGCGCCATTGAATTAACTAGGTAGGACTGTCTGAAGAAACAAAAATTTTGAATTAGCACTCTGGTGGCTATTGGCTAAGCAAACGGCTGAGTCTGGTTGCAGGAAATCAAATACCTAAACAACTAATAGATTGCTTCCGGCAATCCAGAGAAAGAAACTCAGTAAACATGAAAGAAAAGAGAATCAAAATTAAACATAACCACATTAACAAGGAATACTGTTTATACCTCTTGTGTGGGCATGGGCCTATTTAAAATTATAAAAAGAAAATTAGGCCCAACCCAGCCCAGCCTATTAACACCCCCAGGCCTATGTCTACAGGCAATCTGGCAAGAATAAACCATTATTTAATGGAAGATTAGAAGGAGATTATGACGAGGACTTAGCATTCTTAATTTTTCTATATCCCCTCTTTCCAGCTTTACTAGAACCCTGCAACCACAAGGCATCGTACCTTCATCATCTGCCATGTGGTGATAAAAAAGGGCTGGGGAGAAGTAAAAAAACAAGGGAGAAAATGAAAAGACTTCTCCCCTTTTTAGCACCACATGCCGGATGATGAATGGACTCCCGAGGCTGGGCCTCACGTGTGCACCGGAGGTAATCCGATGCCTCAACAACAATCTTTGTTCCCATTGTATATCCTGTCTTTCGAACTCTACTAAAAGTCTAAAACCCCACAATCATTGCTCGACAGAAAATTTTGCAACACCGTCATACCGTTCAAAAACTTGGACCAACCTCATGATGGCACCAACTAATGCACCTTAGAGGATCCTAGGGTGCTATACCATGAGTTGATTGATAACTGGGGATTAAGAAAATAAAACCACTCTCTTTAGTCTTAACCTTCCGCCTCTTGTTTTCGCACAATTATTATTATTTGCTTCCAAGGCATTTCTAGCCTCTCAAAGTTGGAGCACTAACCCATCTACCTCCGATTGACTCTACCGATGAATCACAAAATTATGGCATGTACTCGTGACAGGTGAGCCATTTTAAATTGTTTTCTTTTATTATTATTACCCTAGAAGGGAGAATGGATTTGCTCACTTTTTTTAAAAATAATAGAATACCAAAATTAGAGGACTGCTACCCATAAGCACATTTCGATTTTTTTTCCAAACTCTGGCTAACACCTATCCTTGCTATCCATTCCACAAGTGTTTTTTTAAAAAAAAAATATATATATATATAAACAAGAGAAAGTTGGGTAAGAAGATAAATAGCGAAATATGTCAGTCACAACTAGAGTTTGAAAACTTGACTAAGGCTAGCATTTCTCAAAAACCTATGATGGGTATTTTTTTAAAATCATAATGATGAGGAGTTGGGATCATAGTCAATTGCGATTGAACTCACGCACCCTAAACGATGCACAATTCACCATGGGTCCCTATAATAGTGGTTAAGAAGCTTTTACCTTAGAATTAATATATTTAACCTTAATTTTTAGAATAAAAGCTTTTAATCTTATGAGTTAAAGTTTTTTAACTACAATTAAAGAAAATGTGTTGAGTTGTGGGTTGACTGTGATCCGGACTCAATGAGTACTTGTAGGTCCTAATAATCACCTCCTTCTTGGTGGAGCAAAGGAAGGCATCTTGTCCCTCCTTTCTAGCCATGTGTTCTCTTTTAATTCTCTTTAATCGTAGTTTAGATTGATTAATCTTTAGGATTAAAGCATCTAATCTTATTTTTTATGGAAATAATTAAAATTTGTTAACCATAGTTTAAGGTTAGTTAAAGGGCTTAGGAGCAGTAGTCCGTTCATCAGCAAAGAATTATTGCTCTTTATTGAATTTAAGACTACAAAAACCTTTTGTAAATGGGCCGGCCGGGCCAAACTTATTCTAAAAATTACAAAAATGTTAGCCCGGCTTGAACACATTTCAAGCTGAAAAAAATAACTCGGCTCGGCTCAGCTCGATTGAACCAAATATTCAAGCAACTCGGCTTAATTGAGCCGAGCCGAGCCTTCAAGCTAGTTGAGCCTTCAAGCTAGTTTGGCTTGGATACACCCCTAATGAAAATGAGCCAATGCATTTGGGGAGCGGGGCTAGCAAAATCCAATGATCTTTGATCTTTTGAGTGTCGGTGATGAAAGAGAGATGTGTGGTTTACCATCTGCATTGGAACTACAAATAAGAAAAGTCTTTGAAGATATCACCATGTCCATGAGATTGCAAAGAGGACATTGTCTTGCTAACTTACACATACTAATAAATCTGCCCTTGGAAGTGTTTGGGAAATCCTTAAATTTATTCAGCCGGCTCAATCACTATTGCAGGTTTTCATGTATACCAAAACCATGTCAGAAATTAACTGATATTTTCACTCATTTGTATGGTGTTATATATAAATAAAATGGTATGCTAAGAACCCTAATTAATAGAGTGAGAAGTGAAAACGAGAAACAAGTTCAAAGCGAAAAGCAAGAAACAATGCTTAAAAAAACTTTAGGAAGAGATAAATCAGATATATGCACCTCATTCTCATTTTATTAATATGGGCAGTCATACCTTAGATTTTATCTGCATGAGATATTTATTTGTGGAGAAGCAATGTCTTACGTTCCAATCCAAGGATATAGACTAATGTCTATTCAATCACTTCTCACATACAGAACTTCCTAAGAAGCGAATAGATCACCATATACATAGCTTCCCTGCAATTATGTTAAGAACACATCATAACACATTTGCATGCAGTAGGGTAATTACAACTCTCTTTAAGTAGTCAAATGCCTCGTCATCCAATTTTTCAGCCAACCACTTGTATATCTGATAAATGTCTCTTCTCGATCCAGCTTGCTAATTCTAACATGCTCCAAAATGTTTCCCACTTATCGTTAGGATCTAATGCCTTTTCAAAAAGCTCTCAGTCATCTATTTCCTCATTGGATACAGTGAAGAGCAGGAGCTGGTGGAGATGATTGGAGTATATTGTGGTAAGCAAAATTGTGAACCACTTGCCCTCCAATTCACTTAACGATGGTTTCACGGTTGTTTGGGGAGGTGACGAGCTCTATGTAAGGTTTCGCCTATCAAAGTTGATGCATCGTACGCTAGAGAATGACTTCGATCGTGCCAATCACATAACCTTCTATTAAATCTGTCGATTTTCCTCAAGAAAAATATCAAAAATAATGGGCATCCACTGTTTTGTTGATTTACAGGAATACCAAGAATAATAGAGAAAAGAGAGAACTCTCTGCAACTTTATTCAAAACAAGCTGTCATTGTCTTGTAGCTTATAACTCTATAAATATGATGCTAACTGAAACAAAATATAGAAATTACTAAAAATGACAAAAAGTAAACTAACCACAGAAATTACTAATTCTCAATACTAGAAGCATGCCAGAATCGACGGTGTGCGATCTAACTTCTAAAACTAAACTTAATTAAGCAAAATTGCTATTTTCGAGACCTAAACGAGTGAATTTGGTCAAAAAGTGAAAAATTCATGACAATGTTATGGATATTGAAGATCTCAACGTTTCCAGTTAGCCGTATAAATTTCACGCGATTCCGACTCTGGGACTCATGATTTCTACTAGAGCTTTTTGTCTTCTATCCATGATTTGTACTAGAGCTTTTATGCCTTTGGTTTGAATTGTTGACAATTCAACAATTCCATGAAATTCGCTGTTACTTGTTCTACATCAAAAGCTTTATGTAAGGTTTAGCTTTGTCCATAAATACTCTCATCTCTCTTTGTGGTTTTACATTTCCAATCACATTTGGATTACTTCTATCAATGTTCAACTCTTTCTACTTCACACTCCTAAAACAAGTCATGTCTCAAAAGTCTCTTGAGGTTAAAACTGTGGGCAACACAAACAACAACAATGACATTTCTATGTGTAAGATATGGATATAGAGTCACATGCTTTAATATAGAAAAACAAACTTTTAATACCCTAAGGCAGAGCTCAAATATATACCATAAAATGTACTGGCCCATTTAAAAGAAGGGTACAACATTTTAGCCGATTTGGCAAAAAATTCAAGGATGTTTTAAGTATTTTGGAAAAAATATTCTAATTATATTAAAATTAAAGAGATATTTTGAAGAATCTCTCTCTCAAACTTAATGGGTCTTTTAAGCCCGAAGGAGTGTAAAATTTGATGTTTACAATATTTCTCACGTAATCTTTGTAAGCACCCAATTTTTACACCCTGCTTAACCACGGTAAATCTCCGTTAACCATGGTTATTCTAAGCCAAATCCTAGTTTAACCCTAGGTAGTGGCCTAAGCCCTAGTCTAACCCTAGGCTAACCCTAGGTAAACCCTAGACCTAAACCTAGGTCTAACCCTAGCTTAGCCCTAGCCCAAGCCCTAGGCGAAGTCCCATGGGCTCAAGGCCCCTTTTCAAGTCCAAAATGGATAAAACCTTGTTTTTGGGCCCAAGCATGGTAGAACCCACACTACCCCTTTGTAAAATTCAAATTTTTGTTGTAAAGTAAAATACTTTTTGCTTTCCCCCACATGTGTGGTGGTTTAGCTCAAAAGGGCAAAAAACAAACAAAAAAAAAATAGAGTTTTTTTTTTTTTACAACAAAACAAAAAAAAATAACAAAAAAAAAAAGAAAAGGTTTTTTAAAGTCTAAAAAAAAAAGGTCTTTTAAAGTCTAAAAAAAAAAGGTTTTTTTTTAAATCTAAAAAAAAAACAACAAAAAAAAAAGAGGTTTTTTTTTAAGTCTAAAAAAAAAAAACAAGAAAAAAAAAAGAGTTTTTTTTTTTTTCCAAAAAAAAAAAAAAAAAAAAAAAAAAAAAAAAATAAATAAATAAAAAAATTTGGGGTGTGATTGGGCACCAACCCCATGTGGCAGGGCCCATATGTGGGTTGGGCCCAACTCACATAACCGAACCCACAAGAACCGGAACAAAAAAAAAAAAAAAAAAAAAAAAAATATCTGTTTTTAGGGGGGACTGTTCATCGTCCCTGTCGTAAGGATGGGAGTACAGTCCCTCCCGATTTCTTCCTGCCCGGATCTCCCCTGACCACCTGGCCTCTCCAGGCTTGTCCCCCACGCGCCTTGATCCTATCCTCATCCTTATCCACCTTATCTCCTTCCACTCTTCTATAAAAATCACAACGTTAGCTACTGTGAGGGGGGATTTTTTCAAAAAAAAAACTTCGGTCAGCTCCTCCATCTCTCCCAACCCTCACATCCCATTCAACTAAGTCCCTAGGTTGGCCCATAAGCATATCATCACCTTTGTACCCTTCTAGGCTTCACCCTCAACCACCACAACACCCACTGTTCAAAGGTTTTTTTTTATAAAAAAAAAACTCTGTCACAGCCACTCAACCCCATCTCTCATCCACCTAACCACTTAGCCATTGCCTTAGTTAGGTCTTAGACTATCCCAGAGTACTCCCATATCCCCCTAAGCCTTCCACAAGCTCTCATAAACATCACCACAACCTATCCATAGCTACTGTCCACGGCAGAGACCCGAATTCAAAAAATTACAGTGGCCACTCCCACTTCGGCCAGCCAACCTACTACGCCTGGACCCCCTCCACTTCACGTCCAGTGATCCATAAGTCACCTGCAATCCCCTCCCGAGCTCCATAGGTCGCCACCGGAGTCGCCCCAACTACCTTCAACACTTGAAGTCGCCACTACCAGCTTGCCACGGTCGCAAAGGAGCTGTGAGGGTATACGCTTCCTATCCCCTTCCTTGTCAGTTAAATTGATATTGTAAGGGACCCCTGGTCCCATTCCAGGGGTCCCCATTTTGCCTTTTCTTTCTTGTTTTTTTTTTTAGCTAAAAAAAAAAAACAAAAAATCAATAGGCCGACCTTGAGGGGTGGCCACGGGCATAACCCTCACCACCGTGCACGACCACTCCCAGAGGTCTGGGGGGGTCCTCAATCAATGAGTGATCCCCCTAGACTCCCATTGCTCAACCCAATCAGCCACCCAAGCTTTTTTTCCAAAAAAGTTTCAAAAAAAAATCATTTTCAAGACACTGCCTTTAACCCCGGTTTAACCATGGTTAGACCCAGCCTTGGAAAAAACCGAGGCCATGGTTAGACTCACCACACTCCAGGCTATCTCCTTGTACAATTTCAGCCCCTAACTCGCACTCTAACTATAGTTAAATCGACCCCAAAGTAGGGTCGACAGTGTGAAAATCTGTGCGACGGGGTGACTTTGGGCCTCTGTAGTGCCCACATCCGGCCTCCCCTTGGGCCCCACAAGGGTCCCAATTGTTGCCCTCATAGTAGGCTTCGCTACCATAGTCTCGGATCCCCCAGGGGTTGAGCCAATCAACGGCAACAGTGCCGCAAAGTTTGGAAAAAAATCTGTTTTGGTGGAAATCGTCATTTTATGTGGTGTTTGTCGGGGCAACTTTGGGCCACTGTGGGGCCCACATACGGCATCCCCTTGGGTCCCACAAGGGCCCAAATTGTTCCCCACATATCAGGCTACCCACTGGTGGTATCGGATTCCCGCAGTTCCCCCGTTAACCATAGTTAAATTCATGTTAACTATGGTTAAAAATTTGATGCGAATTTTGGGTTTTTTTGCAATTTCGGATATTTGTGGGGGCCCAGACCGGGTAGGAGGCCAGTCTAGGCCCTGCCATGAACCTTGGACCCACTTTTGCTTCAGTTGGCCCCTTAACCATGGTTAAACTCACCCGTGGTTAACATTTAACCATGGTTAAGCGGCCCATGACCTAGCAAAAATTCTGGAAAAAGCATCAAAAAATCATAAATATTACATGGAATCCAGAAATGTCTTCAATTGCATTTTTACTGTGGTTAAGACACTTAATCAGAGTCGACCCCATTTTTGACCCTTAACCACGGGTAAAAAATCCTGACCCGGAAAAAATCTGGAAAAATGCTCAAAAAATCCAAAATATTAGGAGAAACCCAAAAATGGTCTCTTTTGACCATTTAACCATGGTTAAGACCCTTAACCATGGTGACCTCCCTTACTTAACCGCGGTTAAGCACCTTTGACCGCTGGAAAAAATCTGAGAAAATCCCAAAAAAATCAGAAAAATTCAAAAGACCAAAAAATATGATGTTTGACTTTTTTAACCATGGTTAGCACCCCTGACCAGGGTTAATCACCTTTCTTAACCCCGGTTAGCAACCCTAACCCTCGGTTAAGACACATTGGGCCTACCGGGCCTCACCCTTTGGACTACCGGGCCTAATCTCGGCCTACCGGGCCAAACCCTAGCCTACCGGGCTCACACTTGGCCTACCGGGCCCAATCTCGGCCTACCGGGCCCAAACTAGCCTACCGGGCTTCACCCTTGGCCTACCAAGCCCAACCTCAACCTATCGGACTTACCTTAGGCCTACCGGGCCCAATACCAAGCACTTGACCAACCCGGTCAACCACCCTAGCCTCCCGGCTGAACCCTAAGTCACCCTTGGTGCACACACACACACACCCCTAGCCTTGGCACGGGCTCATGTGCCAGAACTACGCTCGGTCTGATCTCACCCCTATGTGAGTACGTAGGCAGCCCAACCTGGGTTCGACTCTAGTCTAGGATTTTCTCCTTCTTAGATTAGCATTATCTTAAATACTTAAAGCATTTGATTAACATTGAGTTTAATTTGGCTTAACCCTAGTAAGTAGGGAACCACTGAAAAGTGGAAGTGCCGGGGTGCCTAATCCCTTCCCCGGACTTAACCGAACCTCTTACCCTAATCTCGGGCCGTAGACCAAGACCTTATCCAAATCCTGGGGACTTATCCCTTCCGAATGAATAGGTGGCGACTCTTAACTCAACCCATGAGATGCAAGCCAGGGTTCCCCCGAAACCCGCGCTCACAATCTTAAATGTGTAAAAGTGGTTGTGCTATTTGATAATCACTCTCCAATGAGATTATGAAAACACATTATTTATACTCGGATATTTTTTAATCTCTCCTGATAAGTTGAACCAAACTCTATTATTCAGTCATAATCTCAGCATAAGTAGTTATAAGTGATTAAATCGGTTTCAATAATCCAGAGCAAACAAGCTTTTAGAATTTTGTCCACACTACTGTTGTCTCTCTATGATGTCGTGATGTCGAAATGGATCAAACATTATAGTACGTCAATTTCCATTATATATTAGAACACCATTATCATCATCGTCATTTCACCTATCGTTTTTGTTGCTATCCTTTTAATTAGTGCCAAGGTCAATTAGGGTCCGATCTTTTGCTAGACTTATAAAGCTTGCCACTTTACACTTTGTCATTATAATTGTTAGGAAATTTGAGAAATTTTGTCAAGGTTTCTAACCACATTAATTCTTATCATCATGAGATTTCAAATCTTATCATTGTTAGGAAATTTGAGCTATTTTGTCAAGGTTTCTAACCATATTAATTTTTATCATCATGAGATTTCAAATCTTATCATTTTTTATAAGATTTGAAATCATACATTTTGAAGCATTTGAAGTCTTACAGAATTGCAACACAAGAGATGAAAGCATGGTATAAACTAGTTCTCAAAAGAAAATGCATATTTTTCAAGCAAAGTGTCAAACTTTATAAGTCTCTGCAAAAGAACAGACCCTTGAGCAAAAAATTAACAGGTTATGCAATTTTAATTTTAATTTTTTTTTCATTTTTTGGTAAATCTTAATTAATGTACATCTAATTTTGTCTTAAATTTTCTGGCATAGAAAGCACGCGTCACATGAGCTTCATGCACGTCTAACTGTCGAATCTATTCTTTTCGGAGATCACGACATTACGGAGACACTAGCTGGTTGTACCTTGTTTATATCGCTTGCGCTTATCGCTTCGTGGTGCTTCCCCTATAAATTTAGGTCCTGTTATCACACTGGAGCTCAAATCCTGCCTGACTACCATCACTTGCCATGCTTAGCTATTCAGAGCCCAAGCCAGGGCTTGGGCTCTTCAAGTTCTTCTTCAGCAAAGCTGATTGCGTTATTGGGAATGGGTGGCATCGGAAATATGGGATCACTAAGCGTGACCCTGGCAGAGTCATCTGCATAGAGTATATGCAGAAGACATTCTGCAGGAGGCATTGAGGTGGAAATGAGGAGCTCTGCCCCAGGAGGCGTAAGGTATTATCTAATTTCTGTCATTTTCCATTGAGTGATTCCTGATAGATTAAGCTGTGAAATTATATGCGTTATTCATTTTTAGGCCTGCAAGAAGCAGATTAGCTATGCACTCTCCAGATTTTGTAATGATGTTTTAACACCAAAATAACAGTATTGTAATGATATAGTTCTACCATTACTATATATAACTGTTATAATGATCATTATAAAATTCATTACACTTATGCATCACATATTTTTTTTTTTTTAAATGGTGTATTTGTCAATTTTCTTTATATTAGCTCCAACGATTTTGATAAGTTAATCAGGCTCAGTTCATACTTCATACCAGGTGATCTGCATCACCAGAGTTACCTAACTTGGGTAAATCTGTGATCCTGCAGTTCGAGTCTTACCATTAATGCTATCACCATTCACCACCTATTTTGACTTTAAAAAAAAAAAAACTATTTTGAGGAAATAAAGAAGTTAAGTGTATGATATGTAACAATACTTTTCTTATTATTTTACAACCATGAATTTTAAGGATAGGTAGAGAGAACTCACAAAGATCATCCAAATATTAGAAAATGAATATCTAAAAAAGGCCACAGAGTCTATAGACAACCAGATTTGTTGAATAATTCTAGATACCATATATACATCTATGCCTAACATTCCATTTTCCCTACTCCACAGAGAAACAAAAAACCATTTTATTCGAGATTTCATGAATTAATATGCGATAACCTCTCTAAAAAGAGATTAAAAGTTTCATCTCTATCCAACATGCTAACCCTAACATACGTTGAATCCGCACCAAAATGCTTCCCACTCCTTGTTATAATCTGATGGCCTCTAAGAAAGCTCTCACAGTCCTCTATGTCCCCTTCACATTTCAACCAAGCAAAAGCTGCATAATAAAAAAATCAATATTAGTATCATAAATATAATGACATCATTTATGGAACTTGATCGTCATATGATTAATAATTTAAGCTGTCATTACCAGGATGTGGTTCAGCAACCCTGTCAAGATAGTTGCAGAACCTTGGTTGAAACTCTGGCAGACTGAACAGCCCACTTTGGCGGACTGCGTCTCTAAGTCCCTCCCATCTTTTGGTCATGAGACGGTGGCTATGCTTAAAGAAGCTCTTGCCGTCATCATGGTTGCCCAAATGTTGGCAATTATCCGATATTGCTTGGAGAATCTTTGCCGCTCGGAGCTGTGAGTCTTTTGAAACGCCTATGGTGTTGAGCTCTATGAACTTCGTCATCTTTTTCGCCACCTCTTTGTCTTTTACCAGAGCCCACCTGCAAAGAAAGGTGTCACATTCTCATGTTTTAAACACTTTTTTTTCTTTCATTTTCTATTGGTAGGTAAGTTCAAGTTGGGATTGAACTATTGTTGTAAGAATGTTCTTGTTGTAAGATCAAGAACAAACAATCTGTACTGAGACTATTTAATGAAAATAAGGTCAAACGACTTTATAAGTGTTTAGCCATTTCTTCGTAGTAGTCACGATCCAAATATTATCTATAGTCTTTCACTTAATGGTTTAAACCAAGCTTATAAATCAGTCAAATGATTGATTTTTCAGCTTGTTATATATATTTTGTGATTAGTTAGCTGTCTAAGCCAAGTAAAACCCTTAAAGAAATAGGTTTGAAAGGGGGGGGGGGTTACCCAATGCGCGTCCCTGCATGGCCAGTGCTTTTGGATACAGTGAAAAGCATGAGATCATGATCTGCAGGAGAAGTAATGGGAGTATACTGTGGCCAATAGTAAGCCAGGTCATGAATCACCATCCCTCCACTCCGATTAACCACAGCTTCCCTCATATATCCGTCAGGGTTATTTGGGGATGTCACAAGCTCTATGTAAGGTTCATCTCTGTCAAAAGTGTAAGCATCCCCGGCCCAACTATAGAGCCCTGATTTCAAGTAGTCGGTCACTAATGGGTAAGACTGCAAAGAAGTGAGCAAGTTCAAAGATGAACAAATATGTACTTAGAGCTGAAAAGCATCAAGAGAGATTTCCTAAACTCAAAACACAAATAAAGAGGGAAATGATATAGCCAGTGAGAAAAAAAAAAAACAGGAATGCTAGCCCCAGTCACAGAATTCAAAAAATTTCAAACTCTCACCTCATAACAAAAGTTATTTAGAAATCCTTAAGGCTCCATTCTTTTGGTGGAACTTTTAAAGTCTAGAACTTTCATTATTTCATGCCTAATTTTACTTGATGTTTAGAACTATATTATTATGGAACTTGCAAGTTCCACCAAAAAAATTGGATTTCTTAAGTTCCGTACATGTGGAACTTCTCTTTAAATTGAAACCAATAAATCTAAGGTACCATTGTCTAAAAGAGTTAGAAAGTCTCTCCCCTCTCCTCTCAGACTCTTGCCTCTTGTTCTAAAATATTAATGTTGCATACTCTTAAAAGTTCCACCAAAAGAACGGAGCCCAATAAGGGTCCGTTTTTTGGTGGAACTTTTAAAGTCTAGAACATTCATTGCATGTTTCACGCCTAATTTTTCTTAATGTCTTAAATTATATTATTCCATAAAGTGCAAAAGTTCTACAAATATGGAACATTCAAGTTCCAACAAAATTTTCGATTTTTTAAGTTTCATACATGTGAAACTTCTAATTAAATTGAGCCCAATAAATCTATGATACAGTTGTGAAAAAGAGTTAGATACCCTCTCCCCTCTCTCCTCTTAGACTCTTGCCTCTTGTTCCAAAATATTAATGTTCCAGAATTTTAAAGTTCCACCAAAAGAACGGAGAGAGCTCAAGCAAATGGTTGTCTGTACGCTTTGGACATATCCTTTGGGTATTGTTTCTCCTTGTTTAAGGGAGAGCTACCCTTTGCCTATGGCCTATTAAATAATAAAGTATATAAGATAATTTTTTTTGAAAGTTCAGGAGTGCAGCTGCCCCCTTGCCCCCACATGGCTATACCCGGTTAAATAATTAACATTGTATAAATTTTATTTTTATTTTCAAAAGTTTAGGGTGGAGCCACTCCCGTGACTCTGCCCCTCTGCATGTCCATTAGTCAAAAGACCATGTATATACCCATGTTACTTTGTAATTTAAGACCTTGGCGTTTGTTAACACTAGTCCAAAAAAAAGTGCTGATTTGAAAATTATGCTTACTTAGACTTTAGATTTTAAAGTTCAAGGTTAATCGCATGTCTACATTTTAGAGATTTTAGGGGTAAAAACTTCTACTATAAAAAGTAGATATGAAACTACTTTTTAAAATAGAGATTTTTACCCCTAAAATCTCTAAAATGTAGACATGCAATTAACCTTCAACTTAAAAATCTGAAGTCCAACTAAGCATAATTTTCAAATAAGCACTTCTTTTTAGACTAGTGTTAACAAACGCTACCATAATGTTTGAATTTGGTACTTTTAAATTAAGGATATCTGTGTTTAATTTTAGTAAATCTGAAATATATGAACACATGGATTTGGAATTGCTAGCAAGTGCTTAAAAGTAAATCATGATGGGGATCATTCAATAAACAGGTGCAATCAAACTGATTAAATGGAACTCACATTGTAATATGGAGCCGCAGCCACCACAGCAATGGGCTTGGATGCATCCGGAGGAGCGAGGGCATAAAGTGCCGCCTGAAAGAGCTGCATCGATCCAGTCCCTACCAGGATGTAACGGTCATCTGTTATGGCATTTCTGACTAATTTGTGTAATTTGACGATCTCCTTGGCAAATTCAGGCTCCAAAAACCAGCAAAGGCTTTTGGGGTCCGAGAAATAGCTCATCAATTGCCACCCAGATATCACAACTGTACTTTTGTCTCCCATCTTTTGCCAAAACCTTTCAAACATTGTTGGATCGCCACTGTATCGTAATACATGTTAGAATCGTCTTTATAATATGTACATAATTATTATGACTTTGGACAATATCATGTGTATTGATCAAGATCAAATGAAGAAACAAAGATGTATAAATTTTACTTACTTTTTTTAAAAATCTCAATCTTAATTTGTCTATCTAACTCGTTGGAAGTAATTATATAAATTAATTAATTTAATTTGAAAATATCTTAATCATAATAATTAAGCTTAAAATTCAAATTTAATACATATATATATATGGTATTTAAAAGTAATATTAATCCGATCTAATTAGAATAATGACACTTAACAATCAGCACCCATCGTGCATGTTAGGATCTAGCATGCGCCAACTTGTTTTTTTTGGCTCAAAAATAAAGCAAAGACCTGTCTTTGTTGAACCCGGCATGCTACTAAACGCCAAAATTACTCAAAACTTCAACCCCGGCGCATTTTAGACAATTGGAACATAGAAAAGAAGGGATTCGAAACAGGGGAATAGAGTTTTTTTTAACTTACTGGTCGAAATTTATAACCTTCTTGCTCCGGTCTTCAATTTCCGTAATAGACGTTGAAGCAGAGCAGCTCCTGCTAATATGCGCCTCGTGGTCTTTGACACTGCACATATTCGTCTGGTCTTCTCTTGCAGTGTAGAGAGACTTCAGAGATACTACTCCTTCATATAAAATACTACCGAAGAAACCCACATTAACTGTAAGAGAGAATAGAATAAAAAATCGCCATGAAAGAACCTTAGAAACACGTCCCATAATCATTTTTGGATCAAACAGTATCTAAAATTGCAGAAACAGGGATATGCGTTTGCTTCTTTTAGTGATTCTCAACAAAAGCAGTGATGGAGAGTGGAGATTTTCTCAGCTCTCTATTATAGGAGAAACCCCAGATAGAAACGAGGCTTTCGTGCCAAATGGGGTGCGAGATATCCATGCACATCAATCTGCTCCGGTCAGGTGTTCGATGAACGGATTCGCGTTGGCCACACGTACAGGGCATATCTGGAGGATTGATTTGGGTAAAAAATTATTTAATGCGAGAGGAATCGAGACAAAAGAAACAGATTTTGTGAAGAATTTGGCACCAAATGGAGAATGGATTCTTGAAGAAAGGATTTCGATTTGAGGGGTAAAAAAAGTTTCTTTGAGCTTCTTTGAGTGCATCTATACTCTGTTTCTTCTACTGATAGCGACCTTGGATCGGTTGAATAAATGATTCGCAAGAACTGTATAAAATTACGGACTCCCACTAGTTCAGATTAAAGAAAGAATCAAAAAAGAAGAAGGAAAAAAATCGAATCGATTATGCAACACCATGACCAAGCCTTCGAAGCTCTCTTTAACCTAAACTATAAGGCCCTACATGACCAATTTACAGTACTTCCGCCATTCAGAACTTCAAAGATCACTCGAACCCATTGCCATTCTCCAAAGACATCTAAGACGCTAAAATGCACCGATTAGAGCTTCTCTTTCGTTAACACCTCTGAGGCTCTGACATTAGAGCTCCGCTCGGGCTTCGGATTTTCGGGGAGAGAAGTTAAAACCACGGGAGAAAATGAAATGACTTCTCCCCTTTTATCCCTACACGTTTAATGATTTGTGTGGACGCCCGATCGTCCGCCAAAAATGAAAATCCAAAACCTCTTAGCATTTAATGCAGAATCGGCAAAATCCCATGCAGATATTCCTCGAACAAAATTACTTAGAAAACTTTGAGGCAATGGCAGAGAAGTGCCCTTTAGCGGAGGAAAAGCTGCTCGGGGATCTACTCAATAAATACAGCTAGGACTATCCAACTTGGTTAGTGGATAATTAATTAATTTTTATATTTATCATTTAATAATTTTTTAGAAAAAATTATGTAACTTATTACTTATAAGAGATTTTATATTATATTAATACATCGTCATATGAATCTTATAAATGGTTTAAGTATTAAAAGGATAAAGGTATTTTAAATATTTTTATCATTTACTACCAGGTGGCACGTGTGATACACGTGAGAGCGAGGGAAAAGAGTTAATCACAGTTAATAGGAATTAAAAGAGACACGTGTTAACCCATAGGGAACTCTCCCCAAGTTCAATCGCGATTAACTGTGATTCTATTATTTAAATAGATAGATAGATGAGCAAGGGATAGTTTGGAAATTAAAATAAAATATTAAATCAAAGTTTTATTTTATATGAGGATAGATTAAGAATTTCGGAAAAAGCAAGCTACTCCCAACTCTCCCATTATAATAGTAAAGAAGATAGATGGGCAAGGGGTAGTTTGGGAATTAATGTAAAATATTAAATCAAAGTTTTATTTTATATGAGGGTAGATTGGGAATTTCGAAAAAATCAGGCTATACCTGGCTCTTCCATTATAATAGTAAAGATAAAGATAATAAATTATCATATATATAATATAAAGTTTTATACATTTTAGTAAGAAAAACCTAAAATAATATTATACGAGAATTTCAAAATATTTAATAAAAGTTAAGGAGGAATCCCACAAAAAGCCGATTTCAAAAGGAATTTTGTCTATTTCTAAAATAAGTGATGTGTTTTCTTGTCTTTGAAAAAGAGGTTAACTTTACCAAATTGAAATTACCATATAGTAGCATTATACGCTTGTATCTACATGAAGCATATGTGGAAAATACAATACATTCAAAAGAAATGATGAAAATGAAATTTTTGATAGATCAATATAGTGATTTTTATATATAATATTCTCTTATAATTAATATAATTTCTTTCCACCAAGGTTATTAATTACAAGATGGTCTACTGTATAGGGTTTCAGTTGCTTGGCTCTTCCTAGTTTACAAAAACGTAGTTTTATCTATACCTTTTACAAATTAATTCATGGTACCCTCCAAATTTTTTATTTTTTTTCGAGATATACGTAGTGGGCGGGTGGAGAGTATATACAAACTCCACCCTTTCGGTAATGGAACCCGAAACCTCCCTCTAAAGCAGGGGATACACTACCACTGGGACAAAGCCCTCTAACCTTACTTCCATTAGATTTTGGTGTGAAATTGTTACTAAAATGATTATTATGCCATTAACAAATATCATAACCTCACAAAATCCCTTTAATTGCTTTTGAATTATGGTTGATTAGTTTTGACCCCTATGGTTAATATGACTTCTTTTAACTCTTGACTATAGTTAAGATTCACTAACCCTTAGGGTTAAAGCATCTAACTTTAGTTTTTAGGAAAAAAAAATTAAAAAGTAAAGTGTCCCATTTTAATCTCTTCTACTTGTTTTAAGATTCACTAATCCTTGGAGTTAAAGCATCTAAACTTGATTTTTAGAACAAAAAATTGAACATCGCTTCTAACTCCCTTTAATTGTGGTTAAAATCCACTAACCCTTAGGGTTAAAGCATCTATTAGATTTTTTTTTCAAAAATAACGTGTCCCTTTTAACTCCCTTTAATTGTGGCTAAGATTCATTAACCCTGGTTTTTAGAAAAAAAATTAATGTATCCCCTTTTAACTTCCTTTAAATGTTAAGATTCACTAACCCTAGGGTTAAGGATTCTAACCACGGTTTTTAATAAATATATAAAAAATTAATGTGTCCCCTTTTAACTCCATTTACTTGTGGTTAAGATTCACTAACCTTAGTGTTAAAGCATTTAACGATGATTTTTAGAATTTTTTATAAAAATCAACGTGTCCCCTTTTAAGTCCATTTAATTGTGGTTAAGATTCACTAACCTTTAGGGTTAAAACATCTAACCTTGGTTTTTAGAAAAATAAAATAAAATGATTAATGTGTCCCATTTTAGCTCCCTTTAATTGTGGCTAAGATTCACTAATCCTTAGGGTTAAAGCAACTAACCTTGGTTTTTAGAAAAAAATTAATGTGTCCCCGTGTTAACTCCTTTTAATGAAGATTCATTAATGCATCTTAACCTTGGTTTTTAGAATTGTTTTGTTTTTTTTAAAATTAATGTGTTTTCTTTTAAATCCCTTTAACTATGGTTAAGATTCAATATCCCTTAAGGTTAAAGCATCTAACATTGGTTTTTAGGAAAAAAAATTAAAACATTAATCATAGGGGTTAAACTTATTAACCATGGTTCAATAGTAGTTAAATGGACTTTGTGAGGTTATGAAATCTGTCAAGGACATAATAGTCTTTTTAGTAACAATTTCAAACGAAAGAATGACGGAAATAAGGTTTGAGGGTATTTGTCCAAATGTTGAAAAATAATGAGTTAATTTGCAAATGGTTTACACATAATAGTGTATTTGCAAATTAGAAAGAACCTAGCAACTGAAATGCAAAAACCCTATAAATATATAAGAATTAAGCCTCAATGTTAAAAATTTCGCAATTTGTGAGATGGTTTAAAAAGTTTCAATGATTCCAGTATTACTTTTTGGATAATGTTAGCATCACTTTCTTTTAACACTCACTCATTTTTTGATTGGAGAGAGTGTTAGTGGATAACAGTGTCCTTCTATTACCTTTTTAGTCTTTGGTTTTATATATGGTAAATACATCAAAGCATGCTCCTTTAGATAATAAAAATGATATATATATAAAAGTATTGTATAATATATAAATATATATAATATAATTTTAGTTGGAAAACTGTTACCTTGAAAAAGAGATAGTCCCCTTGTCAGCCGAGGATGGGACTATTCCTCCTTGCTCTCACATAACCGACCCTTTAACTCCCATTAACTCGGGTTAGTTTACTTTTAACCCTTTAGTTAATTTTTTTATTTTTATTTTTCTAAAAACCAAGGGTGGATGGGTGAACTCCAAGGGTGGATGAATCTTAACCACAGTTAAATGAGTTAGAAGGTGGACACATGGTAAGAAAATAGGAGCCGAGATGCCCCTCCTCACGACTGAGGAGGTGATTATTTCCCTTGAAAAAATGACAAAGAATAGAGAGAGTTGAAAAAACTAACAACAAAGAACCAACTGTTATGGTTATCATTGTTATAACAGGGGGATTTCTCCATTTTTTTAATATTTTATTATTATAATATGATTTGAAATATTTTATTATTACAATATGATAAAACTAATTGAAATATTGTTAAAAATAATATTGAAATGTTATAATGACATATAAGTGTTAGAACATGTTGGGCCGGCCTGGTCCATTGACACCTCTGGTCCCCTTGCTCTATTGCAATATTGCTTTCTGTTTGTTTCTTTTATTTTTTTTCGATTTTCTTATTAAGTTTCTTTATCCTTCTGCTCGGGTTGCTCTAGGGGTGGAAGGGTTAGGTAAATTCGGTTTTGAGTCCTTTTAACTTAGTTACACTGCAATGCCCCGATCACACATCAACCCTTGCTACCTGGAGTGAAAAAATCAATCAAGCAATCTTTTTAGGTTTCACTCAAGATAAGGGATTTGGCTTCTTAATTATTATTATTGGAGTGAGTTAGAGAGTCGAGTGCCCTGGCTTAGAAGTGGTGGGACTATCAACCACCACTCAAGGGAGAGCGGAACCTTTAAAACTTTATATCTTAGAAGTGGGGGGACTATCGACCACCACTGCAAAGGAGTGGAAACCTTTAAAACTTTATATCTAAGGTCTGCCTTGGTGGATAAAAAAGGAGCCTACGTTGTGGCACGTGGTGGGACAATAAGAGGTTCTCTAGGGCTCTATTCTTTTGGTAGAATTTTAGAAGTCCGAAACATTTATGTTTTGGAACAAGAGGCAAGAGTATGGGAAGAGAGGGGAGAAGGTTTCTAATCCTTCCTCAATTGTATCTCGGATTTATTGTGTTTAATTTAATTAGAAGTTCCAAATCTATGAAACTTTAAAAATTCAATATTTGTTATGGAACTTGAAAGTTTCGTATTTGTAGAACTTTTACACTCGATGAAATAATATAGTTCTAGACATTAAGTAAAATTAGGTATAAAAAAATGATAGTTATAGACTTTAAAATTTCCACTAAAAGAACGGAACCTAGAAGATGTTGACAGGGTAGTAAAAATTATCAGCAATGGCCTTTCTAGCCTAAGGCACAAGGATTAACCGGTACGGAAGGGAAAAAAGTCAAATATATACTCACCTAGAAGATGTCTCTCTCTTTTGTGGTATGTAAAAGAAGGCCTTGGCTTGCCTCCCAGAAAGGGCTTATTAGAATAGGTGACGTGGTGGAGAAGTCAAAATCATGGGGCCCATGATTTTGACTTCTCCACACACAAATGGACATGTGGCGATAAGTGTGTGAGAATAAGGAGAAGAGATATCAAATGGGGAGAGGTCAAAAATCATGGGGAGAAAATAAATGACTTCTCCCCATTTTGCTGCCAGCTGCCGCACAATGTATGGAACCCGAGAGCCCTTTCTGGCTTCGACAGAGACAATCCGAGGCCTTAGATATGAGTCTCATTCCAACTACCATGTAGGACAGTATGAGGGATGCAACATGGCAACTGGGCAAGCAAAGAAAGTACCAGTAACCCCTTTTGGGACCATTTATTCTGTAGGGTACCTAATGTCTACATCCCCTAGACCTGCTCAGGATTGTCTCTGGCCAGAAAGGTGGTCTCGGTCTCGGGCATCCATACACAGCGACAGGTAGTGTGAAAAAGGAAAGTCAGTTCATTTTCTCCCCATCATTTTGACTTCTCCCAACTTGATATCTCTTCTCCTTTTTCTCACCCATTTATCGCCACATGTCATTTCATGTGTAGAGAAGTCAAAATCATGGGACCCATTATTTTGACTTCTCCATCACATGTCCCCTATTTTGTGGACACCCGAGAGGATCCTTTCTGGTTCGTCAGTGAGAATCCGAGGCCCCCTAGACCCCTAAACGACATACCCATCCACAAATTTGCATTGGGAAAGCTAGTGCCTTCTTCACGGTTAAGAGATATTAATAAAAAAAATTCCGTCTAGAAACCAAGGGTAAGCAAGTGAAACTTAATCAAAATTAAGGGGTGTCAAAAGGGACATATGGCAACCTCAGGGGTGTAACCGGACTCCCGAATCCACTTACAACCCTTATACTCTTAGTCATAGAATCTTTAATAAAATATACTATCAATAAACTTTTATCGAATTTGAAAAATAGTCGGAAAAAAGAGTTCGATCCTCTTTTTTCTCAAACCAAGAGATCCATGAGTCAGGATCCTGATGCATATAGATACAAATGGTCCAAAGCTGAAACCTGCTAATTGTAGCGGAGGGACTAGTCATGGTTTACTTGTCCCCGACGGAGAAGTGGGGAGCATATCACTTGACATCATTTCATCCCTCTTGCATAGGATCGGCTTACTCCCCCTTCCCCATCGTATTTAGGGAGGGTGAATGAGATGGCTTAGTCCACCTTTTCTACATGTTCCTAGTCGTCAAGCGCATTATGGTGAGTCATGTCCATCGTTATTTTGACAGCTCAGTGAGAGTAATCTTTTTGAGAAGATGATATAAATGGCATTTCCTTGCCGCATTACACCCACTAACTGCCACTCTAAGCTAAAAAGTGGTCCTCTGTAAATAAATAGCCTCCGTCTTCAAACTCCTATAAGGACCTGGTCCTTCTCAAGTTGCAACTTGTAAATCAAATAATCAATTTTTCCGCAAATTGACACTTGCCTACTCGCATACACTCCCACGGAGAAACTGACACTTGGCACGATTGAGAATTTCATTAAAAGACGTAATGTGAAGCCAATGTGAAGGATTGAAGGCAGAAGTTGACTTGTCATTAATAATCCGGCTTCGGATTACCTCTGGTGGACGCGATCATCTACACACAAATGGACATGTGGTGATAAATGGGGGGAGAAGTCATTTCATTTTCTCCCACATGATTTCTCCCCACTTGATATCTCTTCCCTTTTTATCACCATATGTCCATTGATGTGTGGATGCCTGAGGTGGGAGCTCGGGCGTCCACTAGAGGTAATCCGAAGCCCAAATAATCCATTAATCATGAACCCTAGATTCCTCCCTCTTGCAGAGCCAGGCTTTTTTACTTCATGACCATAGATCCTTCATTTAGAAAAGATTCTTTCGTACTATTTTTGTTCCTGTAAATGTGCTCACGTGCGTAGACAGTGAAGAATATTGTCATCTTTTTGAGTACTAGTCTTCGTTTATCGACCCTTAGTTGCCACTTGCCACGGTTACTGCAGTGAATGGCACTACCAAAAAAAACGTGGAGTGAATGGCCCCCAAGACTCCACCCCACAGGAAATTTACAGCCAGCCAATTGGGATATTCCATCCCTGAGATGAGGAGTAAATCTTGGCCATGTATTCGAGCCAAGCTTTGCTAAGCTTGAGTTTGGCTAGAACATGCTCGGACTTGGCTTGAGCTTGATTCGAGCTCAAATGTTTAGGCTTGAGATTGGCTTGAACAAGTTTGATCCAACTCAAGCTCGAACTTTATTCAAGTCGAGTCGATTTGGGTTAGCTCAAGCTTGATTCATGATTTTTTTAATTTATATGATTTTAATAAAAATGTTTATTATTAAATTATTATAAAATAAAAACTAAAAAAAAATTAATACATCCATATACAAAAATAAGATTTGGGGATAGTTCTTCAGTCCCAAAGAGTAGAGTTAGGGTATGGTTACAGCTTTTAAGTTCTAATTTTTTTTGTTATTATCATTTCTTAAGCTCATTTACTATAACTTAAAAAATTGTTATAATTTATGATAAAAAAGTTTAAAGTATTATTTTGTATCAATGTAAATAATATTATCAAAAAATATTGAATATATATATATAATATTTCGAGCCGAGTAAAACTCAAAGCCGAACCGAGCCCTAAACAAGCCAAGCTTCGAGCCCGGCCAAATCAAACAGTCGGACTTGTTTAAACATTCGAGCTCAAATAAAATATTGACTTGATTCGTTTGAGATTGAAATGCAAGCTTGAGCTTGGCTTGAATGAGCCAACGAGCTAGCTTGACTTGAGTATAGCCATAACCATGTTATTTGAGGGCCAGTGTAACATTTAGTGCTATCAAAAGGCCAAGCCAGGGTTTGCCTTAGCTCTGCTCACTTATTAAGGGCAGGGCCTTAGCCTTGGCCTCGAACAGCCTTAGTTAACTAGTCCTTAGCCATGCCCTACTTATATGAGAGAGAGGGATGAGAGTTGAGACTCTTGAGATTAAAAAGTTGGGAGAGAGAAATCATAGTGCAGGTGAGTGAAAGAATGAGAGCTTGAGACAAGTGGAGAGATTCAATTTAAAAAAAAAGATTTATGCTTAAGTTTAGGTCGTTATATAAGGGGGAGTTGGTGGTGAAATTATCACCAATACCCCCGATATCAACTCATTTTAATGGATATATATATATGATAATTTCATAAATTAATTTTAATAATAAATATATATCTTATCATATACCCTATTATATATATATAGGGTGTTGCAAACGTTTACTCAGTGGGTGAACTTGGAAATGACCATCAAGACATTTTTACTTATGTATTAATTATCAAAATCATTAAAAATTAAAGGATAGTTTAGTCTTTTCGTAAAGAACCAGTCGTTAAATATAAGAAATGCAGGTAGCTATTAAACTTCTCTCCCTAGACTTGATCCCAGGACCTCCCTCATGAGAGGACCATGCCATACCATAGTGAAGCAATGGACAGTCCAGCCATTACTAATACTAGGACTAAACTTTGTCAATGTCTCTCTCTCTCAGACAGAAAAATAAGAGGGCTGTAATGTTGCCAACAGAATTGCAATGTCCATCAAACACTTTCCTGGATCAATATAGGACTCCATTAATCCTTCTTCAAGTGTGTGCAAATTTTATGGGAGTAACCGATTGTTGCAAGCACAAGGTGTTCCCTAAATTGGACATCTTTCCGAAATTTTATGCAAATTTGGCCCCAACTTCATCTAAGTGAGCCTTTCAACAATACATGATTTGTTCTTGTGAACACTGCATCAACTCGGACTTAATTGAAAATCTATATCCTTAAGACTCCCAGGATTTACAGTATACAACGTTTCAGACTGGTACAAGCCATATATTTATCAATAACCTAACAGATGTGTGAACAAAATGGCTTTCCACTCCATTTTCTATTCCTCATTTATGCAGTTTCCGCAGCCAACACCAAGAAACAACCAAGGACATGAACACAAAAAATGTTAAAAACAGAAAATACAAAAAATGAATGACTTCTGCTTTCAAAGGATAAGGTAGTGAACCTAAAAAAAGGATGAAGGCCTAACGGAAATTACTTGTTTTTCAAGACCCCGTCATAAGTTCTACCCATATAGGTTCTGTTTGCCAACTCGAAATTAATTACAAAATGTTTCAGTCACCAATGTATTGTTCAGCCTTTGTTTTTTTTTTAGTTTCATGTTTCACTCTGACAATTTTCCACTCTTTCCTTTCTCCAATCCCACATTAATTTTCCATATATACGAATTTATACTGATAGTAATTTCCCACATTAATTTTCCGTATATACCATTAGGTAAACCATATTTAATAACTACCCACATGTGATAGTAATTTGTCCATCCTTCTTGTACCAGATTACCCTTGTTTTGCTCTCAACAACTGTATTCATACTTCTCCTCAGATGTATGAAAACTAATTAATCGTACTATAAGAATTCAACAATAGCCTAAAATACCATAAATATGATTCACGTATTAACATCGTGGAAATAAAAATCGCGTTTCGATACAAAATGGGCGATACAGATAGGTTTCGGTAGCTCCCTGTACGTTATTTATAGTTTTATACTGATGCAAAACCGGCAATACATATCGTTTACTAGTCATTTATGTTTTTGTTCATTGTGTAATTGTAATAGCATTGAATACTTTGTCTTTGAGTTACTTTGCATGACTTTATATTTGACAAATTTTGGTCCCTATAATTCATTTGATTTGCTTTTTTTAAAAGAAAATTTTTATTTCTCGTCTGATAGAGAAACCGATACGCGTAGGTTTCGATTGTGACCGATCCATCCCCTGAACCGTATTTTTAGTCCTTGACTGACATGAATTAAAGTAGATGTTGCCCCTCATCTGGTAACAACACTATCAATCCTGCTCTTGAGCTAGGATTTCTCCCTTCCCTGCTCTCAGCTAGGGCCAGTTCCCCGTCACTTTAGAAGCTTTCCTCCTATTCTTTGTTTCCCCTTTCAAAATCGTTCATCTAAATCAGCGTTATCATCTCTGTGATTCCTCAGGTTGAAGAAGCTCACTAGGGTTTCCTATTATCCCTGTTCTTGCCCTTCCTACCCTTGAGCTAAGGCTTCTCCTTCTTCTCCCTTCCTTGCTCAAATCTAGGGCATCCTACCTCTTTTTCTCCTTTCCTTTTCAAAATATTTCTTCCTACCATCTCTATTTCAGCTTTTTCTTTCCTATGCTCAGTTTACCCTTTCATCTACAGAGATAGGAATCATTCAAAATTGTTAGAGCTTTGACGCATCTGTTGAGTGTTGTTTATCGCCTCCGCTCCTGGGTGCCGCGTATCACGCCCCATTTATCCTATGACCCTCTTATATTCATTGTTACTACTCTCTCCATCATATCAATCTTTTGGAGTAATTGGTTGTTAACATGGTATCAAAGCTCTGGTTGCGATTTGGTCACGGGTTCGATTCTTTCCACCCTTTGGGTGAGGGGGAGTGTTGAGTGTTGTTTATCGCCTCCGCTCCTGGGTGCCGCGTATTGCGCCCCATTTATCCTGTGACCCTCTTATATTCATTGTTACTACTCTCTCCATTAGATCAATCTTTTGGAGTAATTGGTTGTTAACAGCATCTAAAGCACTACTCTTGTCATCCATTGATTGGGTTTGTTCCGTACCCATAGCTCTCCTTGCCGGCCTCCATCTCTATGAATAAGCTCACTATCTGGAACTCCAGGGGACTAAATGATCCCGTAAAACAATCTGAGGTTCGCAAACTCATTGCCCTCCATCAATGATTAGTCTGGTGGAAACCAAAGTCAGAAGCTCGAACTCCACCCTATTCAAGAATACCATCTGTCATACCTGGAAACTGATTGATAACTACTCTCTTGCTCTCCTGGGAGCTCATATTTGGGTCCTCTGGGATCCAACAAAACTCCCAAGTTTCTGAATTAGCCAAAACTGATCAGGTGATCCATTGCCTCATTAACGATATCAACTCTCCATTGCCTCATTAACGATATCAACTCCACTTTCAGCTTTGTTGCTTCTTTCGCCTATGCTTCTATTTATGCAGCGGATCGAAGTGGTCTCTGGAATCATCTCGCTCAATACTCGAATAATATCTCTGAGGCCTGGGTTTTTCTTGGCGATTTCAATCTGGTTCAGTCTCAAGAGGAAAAATCTAGTGGGCTAAAATTCACCAAAGTTTGGTGCAGTGAATTCAACCACTGCCTTGACTCCATTGGTGTTTTCGATTTGAAATCCAAAGGGCTAAACTACACCTGGTCCAATAATTCTAGTGGAAATGCTAGAATTCAATGCAAATTGGATCGAGCTCTAGTCAACAATAACTGGTGTAGTCTGTTCAATGGTGCAGAAGCTGACTTCTTGCCTCCAGGCATCTCAGGTCACTCGCCTATCATAATCAGATTCCTCTGAGACTTTCCTAGGGGCAGAAAGCCTTTCGTCTTTTTCAATTGCTGGTCTGAGCACATTGATTTCAAGGGTATTGTTGCAGATGCTTGGAAAACTGAGGTTCAGGGAAACCCAATGTTCAGGTTTGTTCAAAGGCACAAAGTTGTCAAACATAAGCTTCGGACTTGGAGCTCCGTCACCTTCAATAATATTTCCCAGAGTTCAGACCGCCAAACTGAATCTGGATGCTATCCAATCTGACCTCCACAACAACCCCTTGGATCCAGCTCTTGCAGTTGAAGAAAACACTCTCAGAAGCAGCTACGCCTATCTTTCCTCTTGTGAGGAAGCTACCCTTCGGCTCAAATCACGTATCAGATGGCTGAATCTTGGAGACAACAACACCTCTTTCTTCCATCGAAACCGCGTCGATCGTACAACCGTATCCTCTCTGTCCAAAACAGCAATGGGGATGTCCTTACGTCAACTAAAGATATCAAAGCTGAAGCTCAGCATCACTTTGAAGATCTGCTTAGCCCTCTGATCCCTTCAAATATGCTTAATTCTGCCCCTTTTCCCGGCATCAAACAAATCCCTGATCAGCATCTCAAAGACCTTAATAAGCCAGTGGACTTTGATGAGATATACTGGGCTTTTTTGATATGGACGGTGACAAATCTCTAGGACCTGATGGCTTCATGGCACATTTCTTTCAGGTAAGCTGGGATATCATTAAAGATGATATTGTCAAAACAATTTCTTTATTTTTTAAGTCTAACAAACGTCTCATGGAAATCAACGCCACCTCTATCACTTTGATCCCAAAGTGCACCATGTCAACTCCTTCTCCGACTACAGGCCGATCTCCCTCTGTAACGTGACATACAAAATTATCTCCAAGATTCTGGCCAACAGACTCAAGATGATTATTGGTGACCCGGTTAGCCCTAACCAATCGGCATTTGTGCCTGGTAGAAGCAACTCCGACAATATGATATCCTCCTCACTCATGAGCTGATTCGCAACTATCACCAGGACAAGGGGCCTGCCCGATGTTCCATAAAGATTGATCTGCAGAAAGCATTTGACACTATTAGATGGGATTTTATTTGCCACATTCTGAGCCTCATGGGTTTCCCTCAACAGATCTCTGACTGGATTCTTACATGCATATCTACAGCTAAGTTCTCTGTGAAGTTGAATGGCACCCCCAAATGATATTTCAGATGCCATTTGTACCCCCGCTAGTCAAGTCAATTGGGCAGATTTTAACTAGTTCGCATTCAACATTCCTCGCCATAGTATGATCTCATGGCTTGCCTTCAAGGAAACCTTCAAACTCAAGACACTCTTGTTCGCCATCAGATCATTCCTACATCTAAATGCATCCTCTGCGACTTAGCTCCTGAAAGCATCCCTCATCTCTTCTTTGAGTGTCGTTTCTCCATAGTCATCTAGAAACATATCCTCAGCAAATGTGGTTACACCAGTAGACTCATTTTGCCTTGGTCGAATGAACTCCAATGGGCTATCTCAGCCTTCAAAGGAAAGAGTGTTGCTCAACAAGATAAAAAAAAAGGTAGCCTTCCAAGCCTCGATCTATCATGTATATGGGGCGAACGCAACAACAGAATCTTCAATAACTCGTACCGGCAAGACCACAACATGATCCACACAATCATTTTGGATACTAGACTCCATTCGGCATCAAACAAGCTACTCATCGAGGACTCGGCCAAGAATAGGGCCATTTTTGCTAATTGGGATATCTCAGCAGAATTCTTTACTCCTACGCCAAAGATCTGCTCATGGCAGCCTCCTCCTTCAGGTTTCTGGGTTATTAATACTGATGGATCTCTATGATTGAATGGTGCTGATTATGGTGGTTTAATTCGCGATCATAGAGGAACCCCTTGAGATATTAATTGCCCAGAGCTCCATGCGATCCGTAAAGGGCTTGAGATAGCTACAGAGCACAGCCTCGAGCAGATTTTATTATATTCAGATTCCAAGTTTGTGATAGAATTGCTATTTTTGCTTAGCTCAAGAAAAGATCCTCCTTGGAAAATGTGTAATGAAGTCAGCAGGGTCAAAGAGCTTACTTCCAAGTTTGATTCATGTGCTATCTATCATGTGTGGCGAGAAACCAATAGGGAAGCTGACTGGCTTGCCAATTTTTGTAATTCCGACAACTCTTTTCTCGTCTCTCCTAGTGACTTTCCTCCT
This sequence comes from Tetracentron sinense, assembly GCA_015143295.1. Classification (NCBI taxonomy): domain Eukaryota; kingdom Viridiplantae; phylum Streptophyta; class Magnoliopsida; order Trochodendrales; family Trochodendraceae; genus Tetracentron; species Tetracentron sinense. The sequence continues at coordinate 31,871,490 of CM026568.1, read as the reverse complement.
GAGCTTCTATCTTACATGAAGATAGTTCTGGACGCTCATATACTAGATTGTAATTATCCTTATGATCTATTTACTCTGGTAGGGATCTGCCTAACCCCAGCTTACCTTCCAAAAAAAAAACACTATCAATCCATGGCTCCAAAAATGAAAGTGTATATGAACTAGTGCAATATAACAAGAACGAAGCAACAAAACACATAAAATAACACAAAATATGTATGTATATGGGCTTACTAGAGATCCAACAACATTTTCTAGACTAACCTCAGTTTCACATAAAGGAAGAGTATAAGTGTGGTGTTGGGCAGCAGGATAATGAATCACAAAGCATATATAGATGGCATCAACCACATAACAGTCAGCACCACGCTGATAGAAGATGGCCTGCAATTTATCTGAAGAGACATGAAAGCTCTAAGTCTACCAGAAATTTGCATTTCCGGTGACCAGGGATGGAGCTCAAAGGACATCGTTTCTTTAAATTTTCTGGCATTGGTCATAATCAAAAGAAAACTCCACAAAAGAAGAGAGGAAAAAATGTCTGCCTTGAACCCATTAAAAAAAATTATCAATGGGAATTACATTTAAAAATGAAATATATATAAACCAAGAGAGGGCTTGGAACCAGTTCACATGAAAGAGATGCTATTGAAGAAATCATAATGCTTGTACGAGGCATGTCAGTTTTCTTTCAAATCCCTTTCAAGAAATAAATGTTTTTAACTCAACGGTGTTAACAAAAGAAATCAAGAAAAACTAGATACAAAACTCACAGGTCGACAAATTCATGAATACCTGTAGAAATTCTACCTCAATAAAAGAAAGCAAAAGAGTTTTCGACAATGGACCTCTTAAGGAGAGAGAGGTTTGCATTCGTATATTCATGCTCCCTCAATCGTGTGAATCTGATTGTTGAGTGTTAAAATGCCCTGTATCAAAAACTGTTATTAGAAGTTTTTGAAAAGGATTTAAATTAGGATGGTTGTGTTGTTTCTCAAGCAAACGTGAAGAAAACCAGAAAAAAATCTCATTTTTAGAAAATGACAACACCTGCCAATTTACAGTTCATTTGATTATGGAAGTGACAACCAAAACATCTATACTATTTTTACAGCACAATTTTCTATCTGATATCATATTCAAAATTTTCTTACCAATTATGTCAATATAACTTACAATTAGAACCAAAAAAGTGGACATGATACAAAATTAGAAGAATAAAGATGGACTTATACGAGGTAGCAATTGTTGGGAATTTCAAAGGCCCTAAAGTAGGACAAGGAGCAAGAGTGAAACTTCGAAGCAGGAGAGGTACCTCAGGTGGAACCGTGGAAGATTCCAGCAATTACGGTTAGGAGCCTAGTGGATAAATATAACCAAGAAACTGCTTTGATGATTGGTTGAATTGCGAACTCAGTGGTTATATACAACCAAGAAGATGCTTTGGTGATTGGGTTATATTCTTTCCTTACATTGATTGAGATGAGGCCTGATAGCAAAAAAGGGTCATGCTAAATTTGTATAAAGAATCCAACTAAAAGGGTCATGATTACAAGTTCAACAATTTATATAACACTGCATTGCTCATTTTTTACTTCCTGATGTTAACGGGTTTACCTCGAAATTTCCCCACTAGCGACCCAATTCCTCCTTCCCTCACAAATTGCCTCAAGAGCCAACTCTTACAAAGATTAGTGTAACAGATTCTCACCTTCTCTGGTTGATCAAATTTGAAATGGAGCTTCAGTAAAATACTACAATGTTTACCCGACATTCAAATCTTTTAAGCCATTGTTCAAATAGATCCCCACCTTCTCTGGTTAAACCAATTTCAAATGAAACTAGTAAAATAGCTACCACATATTCCATGATTTCCATCCAGATCCAGAAGCATGAATAACATTTACTATTTACTTGTTCTATCTTCAGGGGAGCAGCAGAGAAGTTCTGAAAACAGACGATGCATATACCAGTCTCAGGCAATTTATTGTCTATAATTAGAGGACCCTTAATTTGCTGAAATCGCCTAGTAAAATAGCTACCAGATATTCCACGATTTCCATCCAGTTCCAGAAGCATGAACAACATTTATATTTACTTGTTCTATCTTTAGGGGAGCAACAGAGAAGTTGTAAAAACAGGCGATGCATATACCAGTAGTCTCAGGCAATTTGTTGTATATATTAGGATAAATAAACTATCCAAGCCTGTGAACAATGATAGCAAAAACAGCTTTATGTGGATAGAGGATTCCAATGGTAGAATACAGATAAGGGAATAATTTTTGTTAAGGAAAAAATAAAGAAATGGTTTGTAGGTGGGCGGTCATAGGAAAATAATGAGAAAGTTGGTTGCATCTAGATTTTGAATTTCAAAATCACAAAATCATTTTTGCAAATGTTTTATTTCTTCAAAGAACAAGACAGCTCATCCCCATTAGATTTCTTTCAACAGGCTCTTACAAATTTTTTAACCATAGTCCATAGACATACCTACAAATTCAACAGTCAATAGCAAACACAAAGATGCACATTTTTCAATACCTCATGGTTGACAAAAGAAAAAATGGGAAACCAAATTTGCCCAATTTCCTAAGCAAGACAACTGAAATTAGTGTCTATTAAATAGAACAGCTTACCTCAACGTGCCAAACTGACATCTAGGCTGTCTTCAACAAACATTGGCTTTAGCAGATAGTGTCTCTGATGATGACATAGTGTTAAGACTGGACCGTGAAGCTTCTACAAGTTCCTCAAGCTCAAAACTGCCAAGTTCATCATTCTCAGGATCTCTATTTCCAGTGGTAGCTGCTGCCGGAGACACACTGCATGTTGATTTTCCTGTACTTGATGAAGAAGACTCAGATTTCACAGTCTCAATCTGAACTTCGGCATCTGGAAGCCCCTTGGGAGCAGGAGTTGAAGAATATTTTCTGCCACCATGGTTGTTACCAGAATTACTGGAGGTTGTCAGCCACACAAATTCTAAATCATGGCCTTGCCAGCATTTACCATTTAGAAATGCCCTCTCAGCTGAACGGCGTGTTGTGAAAGTTATACAAGCAGAACAATTTTCAGATGTCTCTGAAACAGCAGTACCAGTATGAGCTTCTGAATCTTCCAGTTCAACAGTGAAGAGATCATTGTATGATGAAAAGTGTTCCTTCAAAACAGCAACCTAGAAAACATAATTACGTCAGTTTCAAAATTCTCTTCTTCGTCTTATGAAGATGCTACTTATGCAGAACGATGGTCCTAGTGCATCTCAGCCAATGTTTTAAAACGTGAAGGCGTGAGGCGAGGCGTTAGGACCTCAAGATGCGTGAGGCATAAGCCTCACATGAAAGCTTTATGCTCTCTCATTTTAACAAATAAATAAAATATAAGAAAAATTACAAAAAATTCAAAAAGTTAATGAAAAATTATAGTATATATATACATACATATATATAGAGAGAGAGAGAGAGAAAGATATATATATATATATATATATATTCGTGTACATTGTGTGTTCGTGTGAGCCCATGCAAACACTCCGGAAATACTATATAAATTAATTGAAACAAATAACAAATTCTTTAAAAAAATGACATTTAAGTCAGATGTGACTAGAAACCTAATTTTAGTTCATGTATGAGACGTACGTCATAGACATAAAATGAGCTTCAAGGCATAAGGCATGTGCCTCATGTGAGTAACATAGGGTTTAAGCCTCATGGTTGAGCCTTAAGGCGTTTTCCCTAAGCCTCACCCTAAGGTGAGCCTCGAGGCGTAAGCCTCGCACGCTTTTTAAAACACTGATCTCAGCAAGAAGTCTTTAACTAAAAAGAAAAGGGAAAGGTTTCAAACTTCAGACGAATGCGTAGAAATTTTAATCCATGCATCAAGAGGAGAACTTTATAGTCTTGTGATATAGCTAGAGATGGTAAGCAGTAAGCACAACATCAAGAAAACAAATTGACAACATTAAGAGTTTGTGATCCACCATCTAAAGAGTCTTGCCTAGAAACTCATAAGCACACGCACACGCAAACTTACTTGATCAGATACAAAGAGACGTACAAAAGCACATATCAGCATCCATTTCCACACAGAAGGCGTATTTCTCTGTGTGTGTGTGTGCGCGCGAAACAAATATGCAACACACACACATATATATACTAGTAAAGGTTTGCGTGCTTTGCATATATTAATTTTCTATTAATAAAAATAATAATATTATAATAAATGTTAGTTTTTATGAATTAGAATATTCTATTCTCAATAGAGATCTTTAAATTATAAAAATATTATTCACTCACAGTTTGTATTTTGTATTAAATGCTTCAAATAAGTTGGTGCTTTCGATTTTAAAGTCAAAATGTAATATATTCTATTTTCTTATTAATCTATTCTTATTAACCGGTAAAAAAATTGATATATTTTGATAAAAATTTATCACTTTCTGATGACTAAGACATTATCTTGAATCTTGTCCAAGAATAATTTACTTATAATAAAAATTAATAAATATTTCAGCTAATATGGTTTATCATAAAAGAAACTTTTATGTACCTAATTATGTCCCATGATATCTTAATCTGATAATTAGTGGTTAATCTAATAGTTAGTGGGTCCTAAATATAAAAGTAAAAAATATTAATTATAGAAGTTATAGACATTTTCTTTAAATATACCTTAAAAATTCATTGATATTTATTCAATTTATAGTATAGACTATAGAGTTGTTATCAAATAGTCTTGCAATTGTTTTTTCTACGTAGTTAGTGAGTCCCATATAGAAGTAAAAAATATTAATAAATGTTTTTAAAAACACGTTAAAAAAATTGTTGATATTTATTTCAGTATAAATTGGGGAGTTGTTTTTTTTTGATAAGCTAAATCATAGGAGTTATCAAGATTTGATTTTCTTTCCTATTAGATAAGTATTATTTATGGTAGTGGGTCCCATTGTAATATTGATTTAAATATTTGTTGATAAGTACTTTAAGTTAAATTGTAAGGTTTCTTTTTTTTTTTGGTAAGCTAAATTGTAGGGGTTATTAAAATATGATTTGAATATTCTCTCCTTTTTGAATAAGTATTATCTATAGTAGTGAGTGGTCCCACTGTAAAACTTATTAGAGTAGTTTATTTTTAACAAATCTTTGTACATAATGGTAAAAATTATTAGAGTTCTAATTTCTAATTACTAAAAGAGATGCACATAAAATATAAAATGTCATATAAATTTATATAATGTAAGGTTATTAGTATACTAGTATCAAACATGAAATTATTAAAATATTTTTTTTTCTTAAAATTGCTTGTACTTTTTAATAGCTGTATGATTTTTTTTGTAAGCTAAATCGTTGGAGTTTCTTTCTATCGGTAAGCTAAATCGTAAGAGTTATCAAGATTTGATTTTCTATAAGTATTATCTATAATATAAGATTCGTAGTGTCAAACAAAAAATAATATTTTTCTTTAAAAAATCTTAAAATTTGCTTGTACTTATAATAGTAGAATGGTATATATACATATAGCTAGAGAGAGAGAGAGCTTACATTTGCAAAACCAGCCGGTAAAGGTGAAAGAATTCTAAATGTGGTAGGACGGTTGTCCAATTTGAACCTATTCAGCGAAAAGGGAACCCCTACTGGTGCTGATGGACGACTTGGGTGCTTTGAATTCCTAGGTGAATGCAGCACTATGGTTGAGTTTGTTTTGGAGCTAGGAGACACAATATTCTCCCCAGAACTGATCTTTTCCACCGTCTTTTCAGCACCTGGTTGTACCGCAGCTTTCCCATAATTTGTTGGGCTCAGACTTATAGCTTTCGCAACGTTAGTTACTGTCCCCACTCTATGTCTCTTAACAACTTGGTCAGCAGATGCTTCATCCTTCACTATTATAGCCTGCATAAAGCCAACATTTAACTGCCTGCAAAAATTCTGGATATTCTATCATATTATCGTGAGCAAGTAAACACCCTGAAGCTTCTTGTAACTGCAATCTTCTTTGTTGTCTTCTATCTTTTATTTTTCTATATAACAATGTTAAAATATAAAAGCTACTTCTTGCAGCTCTAGTGTAGCTCATTGATGCATTCTAAGAAACAAACAGTATGCATCTGAGGCATATGTAAAATTCAGGGGCCTATACCTGACACCTGATAACATCCTCTTAACATTGTCACAGTATCCATGTGTAAAATGGCACAGAGAAACACATGTTTAAAAGTATGAAAAAAGGGAGGGGGCGGGGGGGAATGTCTACAGGTTGCCAAATATGTGGAAAAAAATAGAATTAATTTTTTTCTTTGAGGGAATTGGGTCTTACTTGTTTTTCAAGTTGATCCAACTGCCGACGGAAGTCATTCCGTTTCTGATCTAGCATTTCCTGCTTTACGCGGAGTTCTTCCTTCAAAAGCTCTAAACTCTCTAGCTTCTTTTGTGAAGGAGGTGTAGCCTTGGGGCCATTTGTGGCAACAGGTTTGAACTGATCTGTGGCAGGCCCGGAAACATCAAAAGCAGGGGAAACGCTAAACTTTGGAGCTGCAGATGGAATAATTTTTTTTTCTCTATTAGCAACAGATGGCTGAGGTGGAAGTGGAACAGAAGCAGCTGTCATGCCATCGGAAGTTGTAGATAAAGGGTCGCCACTGCTTATGCCATCACCGGGAATACTATCCCGATTAGCCCACCATAGCTTGATGAAGCGGTTGCCCATTACAGCATCAGGTGCATTTAAAGCAACCTCCGCATCTTCTCTTTTAGAAAACTGGACAAAAGCTCGTTCACTATTATGTGGAACATAAATGTCAACAACCTCTCCAAATTTTCGAAAATGCAAAAGAAGGGCCTCCCTCTTGTTGTTTTTCAGGGGAATGCCATTGACAAATAGAGTACGTAAAGCCTTCTGGGAATGTCTCCTGACATTTCGCGTCCTAGGGTTGGCAGAAGAATTCATAGCGTTTGGGCCAACATCTTCCATGATAATCCGTTTCCCTCGATGGGCAGTACCCTGAACAATGGGTAATGCCTCCTCCTGATCTTCCTTTGCTTCATTTTCAGGATAAGGCGTGGAAGTTATGGGATTATCAATTTTTCCTGTTGTTTCCAATTTATATCTAAGATTACCAATTCTCCCCCAAACAGACGAAGTTGTGCAGTGTGAACCAACAGGAGTCATGATGCTTTTACCTGGGCGTTCACTGTCACCGCCATCAGGTAACCTCAAATAGTGGTGATTCAAAGGATCAGCATTCCATAAGGGTTCAGGCTCATCAATCTTTAGTGAAGGTAGTCTTAGGAATGCAGTTGATGTTTCAGTACAATCATTATTCCACAGAGGCTGATCAGGATCATACAAATCAACTTCAACCGCACAAGCAGTAGATAACACTCCATCCAAGCCTAATTCATTGTCAGGTGTTCTGGCCTTGCTACTTTTGCTATGTAAATCTTTGCTGTTTGTCAGCATGCTTGGAGGAGCACTGACCGAAGAAAAAGGTCCTGTCCCAGCTGATGTTCTCAGTAGACGTGCACTTGGGAGTGAAACAGGGAGATTGAACTGTGAAAGGCTCTGTAGTTTGCAAACCAACTATCAGTTATCACAGTTTGAAAAAACTCCTAACCCAAACAAAAACAATTGAATTATGATCAGATGCCCAGCATAAACAAATAGAGGAAATGTAGCTTGGGTAACCCCCCACCATGGCCTGCCAAGTGCCAACACACCAATGGGTGTATGCACTCATCCATTTCTGTCCTATAACACTGATAAAAAAAATTCATCTTCTATAACCGATAACCTCTAGGAACAGTTCTTGGCCAAAACTCAGACAATCCGAATTCCTAACCATCTGTGAACCAGCATATATTTTTCAGGAAACATATAAAAGAAAGTGAATAGACAGACACTTGGGATCATGTAATTGCTGAGATTTGCATTGTAGGTCACAGGTTGTTCAACTCATTTCTTAAGAAATGTATTTGTTTCCATGAGTACCGACAAGAAACCTACCTGCAACACAAAATTACAATGTTTCCCAAAGTATTTAATAATGTTTCAGCACATTTGTTGTCATTCGTACCGAGACATTACTTTCTTAGTTGTATAAATCATAGTTCGAAAACTCAGCGAGTCACCCAAGTAACTCGACTCAACTAAATTTTGAGTCGAGTCGCCTCAAAACTCGAAGGAGACACTATTTGTCGAGTTACTTGGGTGACTTGGTCGAGTCGAGCCGAGTTTTTCGACTCGCCGACTAGGTCGAGTTACAAAATGGTATTTTTATCATTTTTTTAAACCTAAACTCGAACGTGACACTATTTTTGCATCATATTTTTGGTCTACGAAGACAACCTACTATGAGTTCTATTAAACCTAGTTTGTAGGTTTGAGGCTGTAAAACCCGCATACTTTGAGTTCTTTTAACCCAGGTTTTTCAAGTTATTACAAATTTATTCTGAGTTAGAGCGAGTCGAGTTTCTTCCGAGTTACTCAACCCAACTAACTTTCGAGTCGAGTCGAGTTTTTGAACCATGGTATAAATACAATGTTTCAGTCAACATGAATGTAGACCCCATAGTAATATTTGATACCAAGTGAGTGATACTCTTGATTTACCCATTTTTTCATTTTGAATTCATATTTTGAGATTTTATGGTAAAAATCAACCTCTCCTTTGTCATTTTTTAAAATTAAATATATTTAAAACTATGGATGATGTACTAATTATTAATAAATAAAAAAATGTAATGGATAACCCATTACATATAATTGTCAATAATTAGTGACTAGGAAATCAAAAGATTTAGTTATAGTTTATTATGTTCATAAATAAAATGTCAAAAAATCTGTACTGTTATTTTAATCCAAATATAAAAATAGTATTTAAATTAAATTTTATGAAATTATAGAAAAAGAGCTAAAACAAATCAAGGAATCTTAAGATCAATAAACACGTGTATATTTTATGCATTTTACTTATAATTCCGTAATCATAATAGAATTATAAATTTGGAAAGAAAGAAATGGATAGTTTTTGAAAGGGGCAGAGAACACTCTCCTGAAGATATGCAATGATATGGGTTAGTCCTTATTCAGGTAGAAATCCATCCTTAAGGAATTCTCTAACTATAGAAGCTCTGATTTCCTATACAACTTGAATCAACTATTATCTAATGAGTCATAATTTTGGTCCTTTGGGGGGGGAATGCCTCATTCACGTCTACTTATAGTTATAATGCTTACTACTTGTAAATAATCTGAACTACTCTTAACAAAATAAGAGTTTATTTTTAAATAAAAATTGTGTCACATTATAATTCTATGTTCATATGATTCTTATGGTTCAAGTGATGGGCCCAGATTATATTTATTGAGATGTATAACTTTTAACGGTGATTATGAACTATATACAATGTGTAACTTTGATTTTTAAAGCTTAAAAAAGATGCAATAGCTTATGTCACATTTTATTTATCTCAATTTGTTGATTCTAAATGGTTCCTATTTGTTATATAGTGAACTTTTAGTGCATATTGACACATATTTTACCATTTCCTAAAATATCAATGCATGTTTCTACCATGGTAATAAAAATTGCCGAAACCGATATGTATCAAGCGAACGTATCGATTTCGGCTAGGTCCTTCACTTTTTTATCTTCTTAAGTTTTGTATACATGGGTTGTAGGACTCGTCCGAAACAGATACGTATCGTACAAGTCTTACTGAAACGTACAGTCTGATACAGATTGATTTCGGACATAAGACTCGTTTGAAACTTCACGTATATATGGGTTACTGTATAACCCTAAAACTTACCTCTTTCATATTTCTCTCATTCCCTTCCTATTCTAAACCCATTACTCAAATTCCTATTCTACTTGGTCTTGGCTTCCTAGTGCCTTATTTTTTCCCTTCAATTTTAGTTTATTTCTTTGGATTTTTTTCACATTTATGTACATGTATATCGGTATATGTATCATTTGAAACCAATACGATCTTGGAAACAGTGTTTTTAATCTTTGTTTCTACAGTTCTCATAATTTTTTTAAAAAATTTGTAATCAGCAATATATTAAGAGAAAACAGCATGATAAAAAGGGTAAAGGTTCACAAACAATTAACCAAAAGGCAAAAGAAGTAAGAAACAAGCAAGACAACAAAACAAAGGCAACAAAAGAAATCCCGAGAGAATACAAAGAATAAAAGCAATCACAAACAGTTCCCATAATGTTACCATGGTCTCCAAAATTTTTACAATCTTCGCATAGACTTCCATAAATTTTCGTGAAATCTTTCCACTTCCTAAGCGACCTAAGTTATACCAAAACTGAAGTATAAGACCTTTAAAATGGATTATTTTGGTTCATGAGCAAATGCATAAATTGCCAGGTTAAAAAGTGAAGCCCCACCATCTGCACTGGGTTGCTGCTTCAAGCTAGATCTCCTAAGATTGGCATTGAAAGGCATACAGTGATGGATTACGACAGCCAGAGACAATTAGAAGGAAAGACATCTGCAGGTGGTCAACCAAAAGTCCCTATTAAAACTAGAAAACACAAGGAACCAAGACCTGGCAACCAGAATAAAGCAGCTAGCTAAGATCCGCTGCCCATCAACGCATACCAGTGACATCTTCGGATACCATTCGAGGCACATAAATCTCAGTTGTGAACTTAAAGGCTTGTTCATGCACACAGAGTTAAACAGTAAGAAATAGTTGATCTGGAAGTATATCCTTAGTAAATTTAACACAACTCTGGTATCCAAGAGCATCAAATCAGGAAGAGAGCATGAAAAGTAGCCACCATCCCTGCCTTTGCTGACCATTAGCACATATCCAGGGTGCTTGTAAACAACCATTTGACAGGTCTTAATTAGGAGATCTACAAGGTCAAAGAATCAATGGCATGTTGTCGGACACTTTGCTATATTTATTTCTTACCATCCACAGAAGATGTATAAGATGGTCAGAGCCATCTGACTCAATCAAATGTAGGAGATACCGAGATACCCCAAATTAGACCCATGACTAGTCGATCCCGACTGTGCTGCATGGGTCCCACATTTATAGCAATGGCAGAACCAAGTGTCGTCTTCTATCCCTACTTTAGTGTTCTGCTACATTAAATCGGCACTAGAAGATTAGGTAAATGAAGGTAATCTCATCACACCACATATACCTGAACATCTTCAACAACAATCCGATTCACACCATGTTCCATCGGGCAAATATCCCCTCTCAAACAGAACCCACGCTCCTCGAAGTCTCTACAGCATTGGCGGGGAATGCCCATATTTAATGAAGAACTGATTGGGGGTCTAAGTGTTCCTTGCAAACCAAGTGGATGGAGAGTATCCAGATGCCCATTGGGCATTCCTTGAATCAAACCAAATGCACCCCAGGATACACTCTGTGCACTAGCAGGATTTGGCAACCCCCTTCCAGCAAACAAATTAGGAGGTGTAGATCCCCGTGGGGCCACTTGTGAAGCAAAATCAAGTGTGTCAACAGAATTGAACCTAGAATCATGCTGGTTCCAAGGACCAGTACACCTTCCTCTTCCTCTACCTAAGGAAAGACGACCTGGAAATGTAGATAAATCAAAACGAGGACCAGGGTCACCATGAAATGCCTGGTTTAGTCTGGTCCTCTGACTTAAATCCAAAGGAGCCCCGGGGAATGGTGCTAATGGAGGTCGCCTTTTTTCAAACTTTGCAGAGAGATGTCTGTCCAAAGGAGCAAGGTTATATTCTTTTCGGCTTTCATTTGATTGAGGATCACTTTCCAGGAATAACCGACCATTTTCAAAAGGTTTGTAACTCTTTCTGTTTGGCCTCCTTAAAAATTGTTCTTGTGCATCTCTGCCAAAAAACTGAGATTGGTTCTCATGCCTACGATGCTTATGATTGCGATCATCATCATCATCACTGACTTCTTTCTCCTCAGGATCACTGACAAGGCCAGAAGGAGAAAGGCTGTCTGACTTCGGAGACGAAATTCTAAGTTTTATTGGATCTTCTTGAATAAAAGATGGAGATTGTTCAACTTGATTGACAGCATCCAAACTCTCAGTAGATGCTGCAATTGAACCATCTTCTAGGGCCTGGAACAATTTTGTGATGAAAGACTTCGTACCTACAAATATCGGAAAGTAAAGGGTTGAAGCAGTGAACAGCAACAACAAAGAGAAATGTTTTAATAACTAACCTCTCCTGGTACTACACCAGAACAGCTTAGCAGGTTACAAGTGCTCCTTTACTTCTATTCATGTGCAAAAGTGAAAAAGCTACATGTGTGGTATCTCATAAATGATCCAAATTGAAATTTTCCCAATAAGATATCAGCTTCTATCACCATATCCCATAAAAAGCCAAGGAAAAACATTTTTTCCCTGAAATGTTGCATGGACTAGTTAAATTCAATTGACATAAAAAAAATAACTACAAGTTGCGCGTGACCCACACACGCAGAACAAAAGTTTAAAAAGAAGAAGAAGCAGAGAAAAGGAATAAATTGAAAAAGAAACATTCTAACAAATAAAGTTAGTAAGATATTTTATTTGGGGAATATGAGGTAGAAGCCACCATGTTCGGTTCTTAGTAAGATCACTACTACAATCATTGTGCCCAATACCTGTTGGGCCATTTCCTCATAGGATTGCGTGGAATCCTGGTATTCCCTCTAAGATATCTTTCTTCTATAGAATGCAACACTACATTAACTTCTAACCTGTGATCACTTACAAACTAGAAAGTGGAGGATGGCTAACCATTGTTTTATGTGCCTCAAAGTGTAAGAGTCTGCGAATCATCTGTTATTGCACTGTCCTATTGTGTTTCACATATGGGGATATTCTCTCTCCCGACTGGGGGTGAACTGGGTCTTTCCTCATTCTTTTCACAACTTATTATCTTGTTGGTCCTTGATAAGTGTGGATGGTGCTTGGGAGGCGATTTGGTCGGTTCTACATGACGTCATTTCTCGGATGATTTGGAAAGAAAAAAATCTCAAAGCATTTGAGGATACTCCTTCATCTACCTCTTGCATTCGTGATCGTATCCAATTGGATGCCTTGGATTGGGCGGTTTTACGATATGCAAGCGAGGATCTTAGGGAGGTGTTGTTTTGAACTTTTCGTTACCACCAGAGTTTGGGATGCCTCATTAACTAGCTAGGAGATCATGAATGACTTTTGTTTTTATTGGTGCTGAGTTTGCCTATAAACTCTACTTTTAATTGCTTTCATGATCCTATAGCTCTATTTTCTATTATTAATATATCTTGCTTAATTATCGATCAAAAAAATTAGCTTCCCGTTGAAGAAAAGAAGAAAACTGATCGATGGTAAGAGACGAGGAATGAAACTGTCTTTTTATAAAGGACTCTAGATCAAGTAAGAGGGTAAGTAAAGGATTCAGAGGATATACCTAGATGATGGGTCCAAGTATGTGAAGTGCCAGTAATCCAGGAAATCAATCAACAACCCACCCCCAACCAAACAAGGGGTTGATCACCAAGTTGATCTGATAGTACAAGAAAAAAAATGATGAATCCTCCCTTTAGCCCTTTGCAGGGGTGTTTCAAAAGAAGGGAACAAACAGATCTCCCAAACATAAAGGCCTTCCATAAACGAAATTGTAAATAATTAAACTTTTCTACTATTTGTGCTAGGAGTTTCATCACAGGAGCATTGATAATCCCGTAAGGTACTGGAAGAGGTTTCAAGGATAAAGATCTAATCTAAAACGTTTCACCACATGAAGCCTGACGGTAGTGTGAGAAATCAAAAGGCAGTTAGGAAGTATGGGATCATAAAAGACATTTCACTGGCTAATTGGAATAATCTGGACCAAGAAGTGCTAGTATTGGCACAAACTAATAGCAGCTTAAGAAACCATTTATTGAGGGAGTTCACAGGAACACCTATTGGGTTGTTAACATGTTGCATCTTTGAACCTATCAGGACCATCAATTTTAATACAGCAGAAGTAAGGACCTTGTTAAATTCCTTAAAGGTTTCTTTATCATGCTTCTGGGGATAATTAATGGCAAATTGAGAATCTAGAAACAATGCCTTGGACAACAGCTAAGAAGGTACTTGGTCCTTGGATATTCACAGAGCCAGTTGAGTTTATTTTCTTGGACAACTATACCCGACTACCTACTCAGAACATAAATCGATATCGCTTTTCCGAAAAAGGACTTATGAACTTAACAGTGAAAGGTGGTGCAACCTATGCTCACTATTCTTCATGCGACTTGCCATTTCATAGTAAAATGCTCACAAGGATTAGCCAATAGAAAGATCATAACTCCTCTTTTCCTAATTGCTTTATGATAATTCAATGATACATACTTTAGTTTGTTGTCCTTGGTCTCGCTCAAACTTATCGTGACAGGAATTAATTGATGGAAGGTGAATACATTTATCTTAAATGCTTTCACCTTCACCAAATAGGGGGTGACCCTAAGGACAAGACAAAGAGTATCTTCAAAATAGACTGAAACAGAAAACTCAAAAATACCAGTACTTGCAAACATTTGCAACACTTCATTACTTGCATCGGACCAACCCATTTAGTTAAGCACTGGACTATTAAGAACAAAATACCAGACGGCATAAAAAGAGAAAACCTAAATGCGATCACATCAGAGGATACATACCCTGACCCAGAAATTCAGCCAAGTTCTCAGTACATAGCTTTTGCAGTTCTTTAATAGGTTTGTCCTTCTTTAACAATGCTGCCACATATTCCGCAAGAATCACAGGGTCAGCTTCCGTCCTGCAATGCAACAAACTTTCATCAAATTTTCTTTTATTTTTACGAGGTAATGATCAAAGAAGTTTATTAAAGAACAAAGTATAAAGCTTTCCCCAGAAACTATCCTAAATAGTTCCATTTGCAAATGATAGTATCATAGTATTATATCGAGTCCAACAAACCCAAAAGGAGATACATAAAGCACAAGCAGATATCGCAAGTACGCAGAAAGACAAAGGACAATCATGTTTATGAATATGTTTCCATTGAGTAATAGGCATGGGTGCAACACGTGACCCAAGACAAATAAATTCAACATGAACATATTCACTCAACAAGGTACAATTGCAGACAATGTAAAAGAGATATGAATTATGGGGAAAGCATTGATGATGATGATGTACAAGATAAATGGACAGCAGACTTGCAAAAGATCAAGACTGAAGACCTCCCCTTACTTTGCCATGACCTTGGACCATCTAAATTGAAATTCAAGTGTCATATACTTTTTCTAATCAGCCAACTTTTTCATGGCCTCATTTGGCAGAAACTGCCACACCTATATCTTCTCTCGTCTCTATTGCAGCTGTTATCTTCCACAACTACTATTTTTTCATTGTTTCACCCTCAAAGCCTCAATCTAAGATATCTCTATTTACTCAATTGCATTTACTGAAGTTCCAAACTGAATACAGTCATGGCACTACCAAGAAAAGGGACACGAGCCAAGAAAGAACCCGTCCAGTTTCTAAACCAGATGCCCTTTTTTTTATAGAGAATGGAAAAAGTACGGTATTAAGGATAGAAGAATGTACAAGAAAAGGGGGAACTGAAAATGTTCTCACGCAAAAAGTCATATATAAACTCAGGAGTCACAAAAATCTAATTAACTCCATCTGAACGGGAAATTTGAATATGTGATGCCTTTAAACTCTTGGAGATGGGAGGATCAGATGAAGAGGTTCCATCCCGCAGAGGCGCATAATCTAGGCAAGGAGGAGTCTGATCCTTCAAACACTTTGTTGTCCCTTCAACAGTTAAGCCCAAACACCTCTTTGGCCAATCTAGGATCAGAGGGTTCACTTTTTTTTTTTTTTGGGAGGGGGTGGGTGGGGGAGGCTATCCCAAACAAAGAGAAATAGAACTCCAAACAACCCATGCCCACGGACAAGGGAGATCGATACAGTATACATTTCTCTTTCTCTGCACAAACTATTGAGATGTGGCTCAAATTTCCAGCATCTAGCGCCTTTGGCTCGAGCGAGAATGGAGTCGCTCGTGTAATTTCATTCAGGATTGCCTGAGCACTGCAGAGCGCAAACCAGTAGCAAACTCGCTCGAGCGAGTGTCGCGGGTAGTTATCTCGCTTGAGCAAAAATAGATTGGCTCGAGCAAGTATCACGGGATCAGATTATTAACTCCGTTTTTAGCCAGATTTTGTTTGGTCTGGGGTTTCATTATAGGGGAGTGAATAGAAAGTGATTAGCATTCTATTGTCTTAGAGAAAGATTTGTGGGAAGGAGATAGAGATTCTTCTTCGAGTTCTTTGAGAAGGTGACTTGAGAGGGGTGTACAAGAGTCTCTAGGCTTGGGTTGGGATTAATCTGAGAGGAGAGAGTGTTATTGTACTGGTTTCTCAAGATTTCTTGAGTGAAGAGGTAATCGGATCTTGGCCCGTGGACGTAGGCAAGGTTATTTTCCAAACCACGTATATCTTGTTTTCTTTTCCGTCGAGTTGGTTCTATCGATCCCTCCTCGGGCTTTTCTCCACGGGACATTGGTTAAAACTGCAACAACTAGTATCAGAGCCACAAGGATATTTTTCAATGGCGTCAAAAAATTTGCACAATTTTCTGTGAAAAAGTTCGACGGAAAAAGGGAGCTTCAATCTGTGGCAAAGGAAGGTGAAGGACAATCTACTTCAACAGGGCCCGGCAAGGGCGTTGAAGGGGAAAATAAGGTCAGTCGGAAAAGATGCCTGAAGCAGATTGAAAAGACATTGAGGCTAAGACAATCAGCACAATACGCCTCTGTTTTGTCTTGCGGATAACGTGATGTTCAGCATTATGAATGAGGAATTAGCACCAGAATTTTGAAAAAAGTTGGAAAAGCTTTACATCGGAAAGAGCCTAACCAACAGGTTATATTTGAAGAGGCAGTTACATGCTTTGAGGATTAAGGAGGGTGCAGATCTTATGGAACACATGAATGTGTTCAACCAGATCTTGAATCAACTGCATAAAGTTGATGTCAAGGTGGAGGAAGAAGATCAGGCCTTGATGCTTGTTACCTCACTTCCAGATTCATATGAGCACTTTGTGACAACGCTCTTGTATGGCAAGGATACATAGCGGTTGGAGGAGGTCACGATGGCTTTACTCTCTAATGAGATTAGGAGAAAGCGAAATCATGAAGGTGATCATATTCAGGTTTAGATTCGCGGGGAAGAGGAAGGGACTCGGAGAGAGGATCTGGAATAGGCAAGGCAAGATCCAATTCCAAAGGAAAAGGCAAGGTTCAATGCTATCATTGCAAGGAATTAGGGTACTTTAAAAGAAAGTGTCTGCTACATGTTGAAGGGAAAAATGATACTTCCAGAGGGGATTCTTCAGTGGCAATAGCACAGGACAAAGGAAAATACATTGAAGATGCTCTCACAGTCTCCAAATGTATTGACAACTTCTCAAGTGAGTGGTTATTATATTCGGGATCTTCGTTTCATATTTGCTCAAAAATGAATTTATTTGATACTTTCCAACAAAGAAGGGTAGTAGTTGTGTCCTTGGGTGATGGATCTAAGTGTGAAGTCACGGGGTTTAGACAAGTAAAAATAAGGATGTATGATAGAATGGTTCAGACTTTGAGAGTGATAGCTTATGTCCCTAAGTTGCAAAAGAATCTAATTTTTCTAGGCCAGTTGGACTCCAAAGGCTATAGCTATACAATTGGAGGAGACATTCTCAAAATTAAGGGTTGTTTGGTTTTGTTGAATGAGAAGAAGTGTGATAATTTGTATCTCCTGAATGGGAATATAGTTGTAGGTGGAGTTTCAACGGGGTCTGTAGGAAATCGAAACTCAAATATTGTGCAGAGGGTAGGAAGCTTACCTAGGATCTCTTTTGCAGCTGATGTAGAGACGTGTATTCCAGTGCGTTTCCGAAAGGAAGGAGATGGTGAGGTGCCTTCAGCGAGGAGGACAAGTCTATGTCCTCGTCTAGGGTTCACCTAGTGGGATGACGGTTGTCAACTACACATGCGCATTGACCGTGTTTGATTGAATCAAATGCATGGCATTCCAGTGTGATTCGAGGGTGTGTGTAGCTGATGGGTTTTAAGACCAAATGATTGTTTGCGGTATTTGCAAACAATTTTCAGAATCATGAGAGATTCTGGTTCGAGGTGGAAGTGCGTCTCGGACATAAGTGATGTAGTGTTTTGTCTTGGAGACTTATTTGGCGATTAGCAAGTCGGTTCTCTCGTTTTAGGTAGTGGCCTTCAGTCTAAGGTGGAGAATGTTGTGGCATGGCTCGAAGTTTTCATCAAATTGGAGATTGTTGAGATCTTGCTCAAATTTCCAGCGTTTGGCGCCTTTGGCTCGAGCGAGAATGGAGTCGCTCAAGCAGATTTCATTCGGGATTGCCTGAGCATTGTAGAGCGCAAACCAGTGGCAACCTTACTCGAGCAATTACCTTGGTTTGAGTGAGTGTCATGCGTAGCTATCTTGCTCAAGCGAAAATAGGTTGGCTCGATTCAGTATCGCGGGGCCAGATTAGTAACTCCATTTTTAGCCCGATTTTGTTTGGGATTCCTAGTATAAAATAGACTTTTGGTCTAAGGTTTAATTATGGGGGTGTGAATAGACCGTGATTAGCATTCTAGGTCTTAGAGAAAGGTTTGAGGGAAGGAGATAGGGATTCTTTTTCGAGTTCTTTGAGAGGTGAATTGAGATGGGTGTACAAGGGTCTCTGAGCTTGGGTTGGGATTAATCTAAGAAGAGAGAGTGTTCTTGTATTGTTTCTCAAGGTTTCTTGAGTAAAGAAGTAGTCGGATCTTGGCCTGTGGACGTAGACAAGGTTATTTGCCAAATCACGTATATCTTGTGTTCTTTCTTTTTTTCTTAGTGTGTGCGTGTTTCTTTTACGTCGGGTTGGTTCTATCGATCCCTCCTTGGGGTTCTCTCCACAGGACATTGGTTAATATTGTAACACAAACTACTTTTCTTTGGGAATCATCACACCACTGTTTATTTGATGATCTACCCTTAAGATCTTGTCTAATGTAGCCGCCCACATGAACACTTGCACCTAAGAGGGGACCTGCCACTTCCAAATATTCTCATACAGTGGTCTCTAACCACCTCTCTAATACAAAGCAATAGAAATCCGAATGATGAAAATGCCTTTTCTCATTACCCTTCCAAACCCACTTATCTTCTACCTCAGGATTAATCTTCACAACATACAATTTGTCGAGGAGAGTGATGCATTCCTCAATCTCTGTTTTGCTATGTTTCTGCCTGAAAATGGAGCTCCATACAACCTCTCCATTTCTACGTTCAAAGAGGTTGCAAATAAGGCTTCTTTATCGGAGCCAATCTATAAAGTCTCGCGCACAAATCACAAAATTTTCCCACGCCACACCAGTCAATCTTCCAGAAGTGCACCCTATTACCACAACCTACTACAAACCTGATCCTGTCCACACCACACCGCCTACGTGTTCTAATTGTTAGCCTCCTAGACCTTTATTCATTTTTTAAAACTAGAAATAGATTCAGAATAATATATGTTGGTTGTTGTGTGCGAGGAGGGGGGATTACGGCAGGTGCAAAAGAGCCTCAACATTGTTTTCCCTCATAACCAAATACTTACGCGGGCTTTCCAGCACAATTGTGCTTTTTAGAGTTGGCTATATATTTACACAGGCTTAGTTCTTCCCTTATTTTTCAAAATCTCGTAACATTATCCCTCATGTTGCAGTTGCTTTTCTGCACATAACCAATAATCATAAGCATGCCTTAACTAATGCAGATATTGTTGTATTATAATTTTCAGACTACTGTAGCAGTTTTAGATATTTCAAAATATATAACTAGGATTAAGATGATTCCTTGATCAAAGTTGATCTTCAGAATGAGATCTTCAAGAATATAATATAATTCAAAAGAGAATGGCACCAGAAATTCACATTCTTCTTCATTGATTTAAGGCTCACATTCTTCTTCATTGGTTGAAATGTCTTTTCGTCATCAGCTTAATATGAGTGACCATAAAGACATAATTTGAGGGAATACCAAGAGACCGAGCTACATAAACATCTACTTGCCTATTATACACGAATTGCCAGTAATATTCTCAAGCTATTTTAACTCCATCCAGGAAAACTACACAATTGTTCCAAATAATCTTTGTCCTCTCATAACATATGCTAGGTCAACTAGTTCTGATAATTTTACATGGCATGTAACTTCTACAAGTTTATGGATTTATTAAACATGTGAAGATACAAACTAATTACTCATGGTCATATATCTGTACCAATAAGCATGTCATGTCATGTTGACATGGGTCAAAACTTGGATTCCCAACGTAGTTACAATCACCCAAAAACTCCTGCTATAAAACCTTAAAACAAGTAACTAGAATGAAGAAGATCCAGATTGGATTACCTTCATACTTTGTTAATTAGAAACAGAAACATACGTCAATATCAGATATGAGCACAATGTACCCCGACATCCCCGCCCACTCTGAGGTCATCTAGCTGGAAACACATAAATTTTAGGATAGCTGTGTTGTACGAAGCTCAAATGGTTAGACCAATGATAGGTCACTCAAACACATTACTCAACCTAAAACAAAATGTACTGTTTTAGCTTGAGTATGTGATCCTGAATTCCATAATTTTGCTAGAACGAGGAATTCAGGAAAAACACTAACCCCTTTCAAGCTCCATATCCTAAAGTCTTCTTAGTCATGAATCTCAATCAAATTAGGTTTTGGATTCAAGTCCCATATACTTGTCGAGTTTCGAGCTTGATCACTCATCAAAACCAACAAAGATTGTTGGACTCTTTGGGTCCAAACTTTAGTCCACTAATCCCAAAAGCAACTAAATCATGACAAAATGATTGCACTCTAGGGTTTTCCTTGGCGCAACTTTTTTGCATCCATTAAACTAAAGCAAATAAAAAAATGTGGAAAAAAAGAACCCTCAAACCAACAAATAAAAAACAATAAGCTAGGTTTTGCAAAAAAAAAAAACAAATATCTTACAGGGATTCGAGATTCTTCACGAGGTATCCAATCAATGAAGACTCCTCGAATTTCATATCTCCAAATTCCAATCATTAATCTTCATCGTCTGTGACCGAACGCGACGAAGATGAAGCCCTCGAGTGACATTAATGGAGCAAAAACAGTTGCAGAGGATGATGGAAGAATTTTTATAACCAGATGATCAATGGGGTCTTTTCTGAGAGTTCTTCTGCAAACGTTTGTAGGGTTTGCCACCAATTTCTTCTATCTGGGGAGAAGCTGAGAGTAAATGGGTTTTTTACGCCAGAGTCCAGAACAAGAGAGGCAGAAGAAGAAATAGTAGGGTGGTGTTTCGCGCACACCCACATTTTGCCGGTTTACACTTTACACCGATAAACTTATTAATAAAATAAGGGAAATACTACCTCCACTTTCCCATTTTTTAAAAAAATTTTTAATGAAGAAGGAGACAAAAAAATATGGGTTTTTTTGTTTTTTTGGTTAAAAATAGAAAAAATTGAATGAGAATGAAAGTAGACCTTAGCATCAGGAGTAGTAGTAACGAGCTGGTTCGGGGACAGGCCCGATTAATAATAAGATCGGGTCAGCCCACTTGTTAATGACGGGTCCAGCCCCATCTAAAATCATGTCCAATTTTTATGCAAGCGGAACAGGTTAGTCGGGCTAAGCCTAGGGACGGAGCCGGGGGGGGCCATGGCCCCCCTCCAAATTTTTTGTAAATCCCTATTGTACTAGTATGATTAGTGGGCCCTTCAATTAAAAAAATATATTTTTAGTATACTTGGCCCCCCCTAATTTTTTTGTCCTATATGATGTAGTGGCCCCCCCATTTTTTTGTCACATATATAGTGGCCCCTCAATGGAGTCCTCTTATGCTCATGTCCCTATTAACACCCCTTAACTATGGTTAAAATTCACCCAATCTCATGGTTCACCACTTATCCTTGATTTTAGAAAAAAATATTTAAATAATTTTAATCTCAGGAGTTAGTGAATTTTCAACAAGGGTTCAAAAAGAAATTTGATATATTTTTTTTAAACCAAGGATAGGTGGGTGAATCTTAACCACAATGAAGGGGTATTAATAGGACACTTGGCGACCTCAAAGGTATTACCAAGAAAAAAAAATTTTCAAAATAAAAAAACTACCCCAAAAAAAATTTTATCGGGGCCTATGCCCCCGAACCCCCAAATCCCATACCCTCAAACCAAATTTTTTTTTGTATACATGTATTTTGGCCCCCCCAACGAAAAATTCCTGGCTCCGCCCCTGGCTAAGCCCCTTTAGAAGCTTATCGAAACGGGCAACGGGCTTTAGACTCCAAGCCCAACCCAACAATAAGGCTCTTATCTTCTTCTCCTCCTTATTGCCGTCGTCAAATAAAGAAATGGACAAACACCTGGAAGCTGCCTTCTTCCACCTTGGCTAGTTCTTGTCCTTTTCAATTGTTGACCTGACCGGTTTGAATTTCCACTATTCCCATCAAAACTCAATTTTGGATATGATTGAAAACCCCTTGAATATGGGAATCTCCATTAGTGGCTTAAGATTCAACCAAAGCCATGAAACCTACAAGCTCAAACAAATGTAACAGGACCAGAGTTTGCATTCTCTAGCATCAAATGTTTTGAAGATAACAAGCTCTTGGGCAGACAAGACCATCCGTACATGGTCTCTAGTCGACAACTATGTCCTAAAAGAGTTCGAAGGATCACAAAGAGTGCATCTCTGACTTCACATTCTCTTCTGATTCCCTTTTCATTTACTCTAATGTTTCGTTTGATTTGAAGCAAAATAGAGGAAAACAAATGAATTTCACGAAAAATGTCAGTTGTACTATAGAAAATATGCTTGGAAAATGATATTTTTTGTGGAATTTATTTATTTTCCCCTATTTTACCTCAAAACAAATGGAGCATAATTCTAATTAATTCTAAAAAAACAAAGTTATATGAATATGAGATATGAAGACCAAAGAAAAATAATATGATTTTTTGGGCCTTTTCATAAACCCATTTACATTAGGGTATTGAAGCATTATTGATAAGATATGTGTTTGTTGGTAGCATTAGTTGAAGCAGCCCGGCCAAGCCATTTGGAGGCCTAAAGTAAGAATTCTAAATGAGGCCTTTTTTTAATTGGACTCGCTATAAAATGGGGTCTTTTTTTAAATGGGGTTTTTTTTAGGGTTTATTTTAACTAAATCAGGTTCATAAAGTCATCAAAGCCCACACCTTGGGGCCTTCATTTTTTTGGGGCCTAAAACACAAGCTTTAATGGCTTAATGGACGGGCCGGCCCTTAGTTGAAGACGACAAGAACAAGTGGGCAATTTGTCTTTTTATCTTCTTTAGTTGTGTATATATTAGTAAATGCAAAATTATATTTTAGTTGTGTATATCAATTATTGTTGGTGTGCATGTAGCACCACCCAAAAATTGTAATAATAATAAATAAATATCATAATCATAATAACATTTGTTTCATAATAGCCACCCTAAAATTGTTTTTTTTTTTCTATAATAACAATATATATAGATACATGCTCCAGATGATGGGATGATTCTAAATTTGGCACTCTCGTGTGCTATCACTATTGTTCATGTTCCCGATCCTACTACGCACACTTAAATCCCCAAGTCTTTTTAAAAACCTTATATTTAAAATTTATTTAGGTTATTAGCTAGATTTTTTTTGTTTTAAAGTCCTAATATCATCATTCTTCACTTTGTTGGTACTTTTTTACGTTATTTTGACTCTTTTTTTTACCGGTAAAAATAATATATTACATAAAAAAAGGTAAGCATGGTGTAAGAAGAGCTCACAATACTGTAAACTCTAGTGAGCACAATATACAAACAACATGAAAATAAAATAAAACAAAAGACTAGTAAAACAACTAAAACAGGATATGTTTGAATTTCTGTTCTAAAACCGTCACTAACTAACTAACTATATATATATATATATATATATATTGCATAAATTTTGATGTCCAGATCGCCTTTATAGGGCATGTCATTGATTCTGTTATTCTATTAACCAAATCGTCGATATGCACTACAACGACGTTCCTGATAGCAAAATCGCTAATATGCACCATAACGGTGATTTTAACATGCATTTTTTATATAAAAAAAAGTAAGATAATCTATATGCCTTCTAATTTTCCAGTTAATGTCTCAATTACCATGGATTAGCCTATATAATGAAAATTTTATTCATTATACTAAGAGCTATACTCGTCAAGATGGACGTTATCAATCTATAAATGTGTCTCATACGATTTCATATATATGAACAGTTCTTAGCTAAAATGTATCATGTGACTACATCCAATCTCGATGAGCACAAAATTTTGATGACATATCTTTACCCTACAATGATACCAAGTCTCTATGTCAAGTTATTTAATTACGAAATGTGTCAGTATTTCTTTTTGCATGGTGAACGGAGGCAATACATTATTTCGCTATGCATTACTTGGTGTTAGCCTTTAGGTTTTAACCTAAGGTAATATCATTAATTTTGATGATAACACGATAATGTAATGTCATATGTGTTACTAATGCTACTATTAAATTTAAGTGTAATTCAGTTTATGAAAAGCATTAGCAAAGTTACTCAATGAAAAAGCATGAAGATGACACCATCCATGAAGAGAATTCAACATTAAGTCAAACAAGCTATTGAAGCAAATTAAATATCATACCAAGCCAAGTCATGAAGATTAAAGAAGTCACCTTGGTTAAAGAAGCTTAAAGATGAAATCAAGACCCAAGATCAAGTTGAAGATGAAGACTCTCAAAAAATATTTAATGTTTTATTTTTTAGTATGAGATTGTTTAGAACTTATGTAAAAAGTCCTCAAATGTTGGTTGATTGAAACCTCAAAACATAAATTGACCTTAGGAACCTAAGACTAAAATTGAATAATTTTCTATGATCAAAATCATGATAAATATGAGTCAAAAGACCAAAGAATTCATTTTCATTGTTTAGGTCTGATCAAAATGAGATTATAGAGAAAATCCATTAATCTCATCGATGAAATTTCAGGCACATTGAAATCTCGTCGATGAAATCAGCTGCAGAACTACTGTTTTTATTTATGACTTCATCTTGTCGACGAATTCAGAGAGTCACTCAAATCTCGTCGATGAAATCATACGGAACCCAGAAAAAACCTATAACGACTATTTTTCAACGGTCATATCTTTCCCAATGCCTCTCTAACAGCTATAATTTTGCAAATGCTATAAAATGAAATGATTTATGAACTAGAAATAGATGATCTACAACTCTAATCATTCAATCTAATGCTTAGATTCCAAACCTATTAAGTTATACCCAAGAATCCTCAAATCTGTTTTAAAGAGCTATTCAAATTTAACCTTTGAGAGATTTTCAGTGAGCTTTAAAGAGATCATTCAACTTGTTTAAGAGATTTTTAATTGTAAACATTTCTCAACAAGTGTATTGAAATCAAGAATCGTGGATTATTGTCCTTGAAGTTGGAAGCTTTGTAAAGTCAAGAGAGAATTGTTCTTTTATAAATAGGCTTGATCGTCGTCCGTAAGAAGCTTGTAAAGGTTTGATCCTCACTCGTAAGGGGATTGTAAATATTTGATCTTCACCTGGAAGAAGATCGGTGATTAATAAAAATCGTGGTGAATCCTCTAGCGGGTATAGCTTGAGGCAGGGACGTAGGTGGAATGGTCAAATCTCGTGAACAATATTTTTGTGCCTGTATTATCTCTCCCTACTCTTTACTTTATTGTTTTACATTATTTGTATAAAATTGTATAATTCATTTTCCGTTTAATTAGTATAATTGAAATTCCGCTTAACGGATTATGAATAATTTTTAAATTGTCATAGACCCTATTCGCCCCCCACCTCACCTCTCTAGGATCCAAATCTTGGACAACACTTGGGATGTGTGTTATTTAAGAGGTCCCAACAACAACGATGATATATGACATCCAATTTAATGTGTTATTTATGTTTTTTGGAGTGATTTATCATAATGGTCTATGACTATTCTGTCTTGATCTTAGAGTGCAATATTTGTCATTTTTTAAAAATAAATGCAATTGTAGTTTGTTTTCATTCATTGAAGGGATGCTTTTCTATGCAATATCTTTTCCAAGTTGGTATCGACGTTCTGATATAAAAAATTAAAAAATAAAGAAAAACGTATATGCTCTAGAACAGTACTAATAAGTTATGACAATGATGATGTTATGCTAAAATGTTGCGGTATCGAATAAACCCCAATAAGATAGTTTGAAAAGTACTTTATGTGCCTTAAGACAATGCTATCAAACTATAACCACTATACAATTATGATAAAATGTTGTTTTGACAAATAATGATGTTCTAATGATAAAAATACTTGAAAAGAATCTAAGGTGTCTCAAAATGTGGATGTCTAACTATTTTACGGCAATATTGTTATGGAAAAATGATGTACGAGATAGTGATGTTCTAATAATAATAAAAAAGAGTCTCATGTGCCTAAAAAGAATGTTATGAACATTTAAAAAGTCTAGCAAAAAGTTTAACTATCGACCGATTGCTTGAAATGAAACCTGGACAATTTAACAAATTTCTAGAGTATGTTTGAAACCTAAAAACTTTAATTGTAGATAGGGAGGAGAGTTGTCAATTCTTGATCGATCGTGATGGTGACAACAATAACTGAAAACAAAGAGGATTGTCGAAGTGTAATTGGAGAGGGAACCAAATCGAATGTGAAATTAACTATGTTCTTCCCTATGACCAGACAGTTGGAAGGTCAGGATCTGTTGTACAATTATTTACAATTATTAAATCCATACAAGACACGAGATCATGACCTTTAAATACTCATGGCCACAAGAATATCAAAGACGAGATATCAGTTTTAGTTATAATTTTCTCTTAATAATGATTGGTCGGTCATTTGACCATCTACTAGAATAATACACATCCACACATGTATTTTTTCAATTGTCTGCATTTAAAATTTAAAAAAAAAATGTTGATAATGAGGGTTATTTCTTGTGATATTAATAGCATATGTTTATTAAATAAAAACTCTTAACAAGTAGTTAATTGTCTAACTACGGGAATGCCCATACTATTTCTATGTGTTAACCAAAATGAAATCAAATTTTTTTAATGACTAAAACACCTTTTAACGAAGAGCCATGATGCATTAGACCTACATGTATTATGTATACACGATTTTTGCTAAACAGGAAAGTTGGTCATACTAATACATGATGCACTGATATAATATCTAACATCACTTTCTTTTAACTCAATCTCTTTCTCATTAGTAGTGGAAAACAGGTGTCTTTCTCTCTTAATGGAGGATAACACATGTTTTTCTCTTCTTCTTTTTTTAAAAAAAAGTGAGTTTAAAAGAAAGTGTAGTTAGCATTGCCCATAACATGATTTATAGTATCTACTCTCTACCTATCTATGGGGCCTACCTAATGTACATTTGATCTTAGTCTAACCGTTGGTTTTCTAGACTTCTGTTCCGGGTCCCACCTGGGTGTATTAGGTTCCCTCTTCCCAGGGATGAAAGCAAATGAGATTTTTTTTTTGAGGAAATTATACTGACCTCTGAAGTTTGGCAAAATTGTAAAAACCTCATCTCTTGTTTCTAAAATTACACTATCTTCCCGTCTACAGCTCTGCTTCAATTATTTATAACAGATTTCCCCATCCATTGGCATATCCTTACTAATACGAACGGATTTTAATGATGTCATGGTTTAAATATTTTATAATATTCAAATCTCACAAAATACCAATAACATAGGAAAACTATTTTTAATCAATTTATTCTTTCTTAACAAAACACTTCAACATTAGCATAAGCAAGAGAAGTTACTATTAGTGAGTGGCATCGTGGGACAAGAAGCTGAATTTCTCTATTAGGTTCGAAACTGGTTAATACCAAATGGGTTGCAATTGCTCTGCCGAATCCCTTGGGCATAACCTTTTGAGACAAGGAGGCATCCGTTGTAGCTTTCAAGGTGCTAATTTTCTTTTCCATGTTTTTACTTATTTTCTCAGCAACCAAACATAGGGTTAGGGTTAAAGCATCTATCTTTCATTTTTAGAATATATATATTTTACCACAAGGATTAAAACTTCTAAACCAGAGTTTAAGGCGCAATTAAAGAGGCTTTGTGAGAGGTGAGGATTATTGCTCTGTCTTAAGAGTATATAATAAAGATCAATAATCCTCAATCCTCTCCTCGAGCTCCGTAGCAAACATGCTCCTCCCCCTTCGCAAAGCCCAATTAACTGCTCTTGAATTATGGTTAACAAACTTTAGCCTCATGGTTAAGTTTTTTTTGTTCATAAACCAATATTAGATGTTTAACAAGCTTTAACCTCAATGGTTAAATTTTTTTGGTCTAAAAACCAATATTAAGATGTTTTAACACTAAGGTTAGTGACTCTTAACCACAGTTAAAAAGTTAAAAAGAGGACTCATGGCAAAAAATAAAAAAAGGAGGACGAGATGCCTTCGCTCCACGAGGGTGATTATTTTCCTATATTAAATTGACATTATATGCGTAATTGCAGCAAGTCCACAATTCTCCATCTTTTTGCAACTATTCCCTCAAGCAGAGTTTTTGCAGCAAGTACAACATGTCAGACTATTAGCCGATCACAGAAAGCCAAAGCCGAAATCTCTTCCCCCCTAAAACTCCATTAATAACATCTCCACTGATCCTCTTCTTCCCCTCCTCTCTTTAATTTTAACTCTTTTTTAAAAGTCCTATTGGCGATTCCTGGAAAATTCCTATGGTCAGATTCTGTAATCAGGTGTCAATTGTGATTTATGCACAGACCCAGGAGGTTCTTAAAACGGCCGGACAGTTCAAAAGGTTATGCAGTTTTTGCAATAGCAAGAGGTTCGAGGCTAAGAGGGTTCTGGTGGTCTGGGTGATGGTTCCAGGTTCCAAAACAGTGGATGAAAGGGTTCACAAGAGAGCAAGTATTGAAAATAAAAACTGGCAATCCTTAATTGATAATCTATGAATGGTTCACTGAAAGGGGAAGGTATTACCAAGAAATGTGTATGAGAATCCTACAGTATCACTGCAGTCCCCTGGTTGAATGAACCCTGAAAGAAACTGGCAGAAAGATAGGAGTCACTGACAACAATGCTCAAGTACTATATAAACGAACTCAAAACCATCAACAGTTTCTGCAATTATTGCAGAGTAAAAAAAAACAACAAGAGCAGCAAGTGAAGGGATAAAGTCCCTGCGCTCAAAGAAAATTAATCCAGAAAAAACATTAGTTCAATAACTTTACACAAACACACAGAATTGGGGCCGACGGACCATAACATATCACCGGTTGAACCAACCTTTCTGAGGCTGGACTTCTCCATCATTCATCAACTTATCCAGCACCACATTCAGGTCGACTGACTGCCCATTCTCTGTCAGTTTCCTCACTGTTGCTCTCACTACGTCCCTTGGGAATCCCATTGTTGTCACATTGTCAACCACGTCATCAATGGGAACCCTGTTTCCAGTCCCTTCAGAACTCGACCCACTACCGACACTCGAGGCTGTTGGCAGTGCACGTGGTAATATCTGAGCAGTTGGGAGCCGTGGGTAGTTGTTTCCGCTACTTGGGGCAGGAGACGAGGAAAACTGAGATGGTTTCATTGTCGAGCTGCCGTAGTGGGAAGGTGATCCACTGTAAGGGTAAGAATCATTAAAATTAGACCCAGGAGGTGGGCCATATCCACCAGAAAACCCTGAACTGGGTCTGCTCGGTGGGGGCTCATACAAGTGTGGAGCAGCCGCGTAGATCTGTTGGGAGGGAGGGACCCCACTAGGTGGCTGAGTCATTGAGGGCGGTTGGCGGGTTGGGGGGTAGGTCTGAGATGGCATGTAAGGTGTTTCTTCAGGATGATGGCCTAATGGAGGTTGGAGTTGTGGAGGAGGATTAACAGGGCCAAGAGATTGGTGCTGTTGTGGTGGCTGAGAGTACTGTAATAGCTGAGGTGGTGGTGGTTGATAATGTTGATGGGGTGCTGGAGGAGGTGGCTGGGTCTGCTGCAATGGAGGCAATTGATATTGCTGATGTGTCGCCTCTGGTGTCTGACCAGGCAGAGGGAAGTAAGGCTCTCGCTGAGGTATAGAGGGGATCTGGTTCTGGGGTAACTGGGGAGCAAGTTGAACTTGAGGCAAAGGAGTCTGTTGGGGTGGTGGTGGAGGAGCATTAGGAGGAGGGAGAGCAGGAAGTTGCTGTGGAAGAGCAACAGGAGGTGCAATCTGCTGGTGAGATTGCTGAGGCGCAGATGCTACTTGCTGTACATAATCTGTGTGCACCACGCTGTTTTGGTTTTCAGATTGCTGGTCTCCCTTGGACACTTGCAGTTTTGCAAGCTGCAACTGAGCCTCCGCTATTTCTTGCTTATCTCTCAAAACCTGTACACCAGTTTGCACCTGCAAAGGATTGTTGTTTATAAACAATAACTGGGTATTTCAGAAAGAAAAAAGAAGCATCTTGCAAAGCCCTTCATGGATAATAAGTTAAACAATATATGGCCTGCATGCAAACTTCTGTAGGTCTTCTCCTTCTCCCCAAAAGCAGATGCATATGCCTCTGATGAGTGCATTACAACATCCAAGCACTCTCAAAACTACTCAAAACAAACTGTGAATCCAGGACTTGTTTCATTACAACCCCAAAACCTCTCTCCCTGATTAGGGGTCAGAAAGGTCAGACGCATAGCCTTTGCATGGGGATCAAGAAATATCATCTTTTCATCAAATACAAATAAGACTTGTTGAGGCAGGACCAGTAATGGTCTCCCAAATACAGAACTAAACTCCACTTTTCGCTAGACAAACATGATTCATTCCAAACCACAAACTCCAAGGCACTGCTGGCTGGGTTACCACTCTCGAAAATATAGAGTGAAAAGTCTTTCTACCTCCAACAACCATCTCCAAGGTTATCCACTCATTATATTTACCTGGAAATGTATTTTCTTCAGCAATATCTGAATCTTCAGAGTGGAATAACATGAGAGCGGCTTCATGCAAGTAAACAGATCAAAGAACAACCAGCTCAGTTACCAACGAAAAGAACCACCAGCTCCATGCAAGTTACATTATCTATATATGGCTACATTTTCATCCATTAACAATATGTAGTTATCTACTTGAAGATAAATAAGAGATTTCTTGCAGGGCAATACAATAACATTATATCGCCTTTATTTTTTATTTTTTTATTCTTCACTCCAATATTCAATTCTCTTTCATCAATTTTTAACTAAACAAAAGTTCATCATATCATCAAATAATTCCCCAAAAGGACTGGTATCTGATACACATGTTGGTTTACTGTGTGGCCACTTGATGTATAAACTAAGACCGAACAATACCGAACAAAAACACATTTGCAGTTAAGGGTAAAGGGGAAGATACCTCTCCTAGAATATTCTCCAGCTGCCTCAGTTTTCCATCAGTGTTTCCATGATTATTACCAACAGACACCTTCAAATCATCAACGGTACTCTCAAGGTGGCGGGTTCTGCTCTCCAGTTGCGATAGTCGTGCACTGACACCTTCCAGCGCGTGTAGCAGAGTATCAGAATGTTTCTTCATTGTTTGCTCAATTTCAGACACTGTTGCTGCATCATAAGCATTTCTCTCTTTCTCCTGGGTGCTTTTTGCATATTCATAAGGGTCTAGAGAACCATAATTCTGTGTTGATTATGGGAACACCAAATAAAATTTACATGAGTTTAACAGCATTGCAAAATAAATAAACATTAATTAAATACTGATTGACCATTTACAAAGATATACCAATCTCCACAAAGGAGTATTTCTTCATTACATAAAAAGAAATAAAATAAAATAATTTGTATGGATCATGAAAACACAAAATAACAGTTACATGAGCTATGAACAGCATTACGTATAAGATATAATGATTAAATCACAATTGGCCTTCTGAAGAAGTATCAAAATAAGCATGAAAGCATCTTCATGAATTATGATGCAGAATAAAAAATAAAAAAAATCAGCCGAATAGAAAAGAAAACTAGCAAGTTATTCACAAGAGAATCAATGGCTACTACAAGTTAAGGGCACATGTATTATTTGGACCATGAAATGGGATCAAATCCACTACTTCATCCTTACTGTTAAAGGGCTGATAAAACATAATTGAGACATTATATTCCAGGTGCCCCTTTTCCATGGTAAAAAATATCAGATGTATCATGCCATGTAAGTAGGATAATTAGCATGAAGCAAAAAAAAAAAAGTCCGCTGATTATGCTTTTCATTTATAAGGTTTAGACTGAAAATTAGGCTACACTTGGTCCTTCGTGATATCGTAGCACAACTATAGTACCATTTCTCTTTCATCGGCAACTTACAGGGGCACTAGTCTTCCAAGACCTTCACAATATCTCCTTTCGCAACTCTAATGCTAATCCTCTTTTTAAAATGAAGAAGTCAACTTAGGAATATTACCTAAAAGTGAACCCAGAAACCATTTGTTCATCTTTTTCCAAAGATCAGTGATTTTAATCCATCAATTTCCTAAAAGTGCTCGTTTGGTTTCTCATAGTCCTTTTTTTTGGCACCTAACGTTCTTAGGGGAACTCATCAAGTTCCAATCCAGCAAGTAGTAAATGCTGAGACGTCTTTTCCATTTTTCACTGCCCATGCTGGCATATGGATAAATTATGCCAAAGAGAGCACGTTACAGAAGGTCAAGCCATCTGGAAAAGATAGACAACTCTAATTCCGCGTGTCTAGTAATCCTTTAAAACAGGTCCAAAGGGATTTATTGGAAGGGTGCAATCTTAAAAAGAAAGCTCTTTAAAAAACATAGAAAGGCGGCCCTTGGCTTGGAGCAACATAAAATGTCCAGTATGACATGCAACCACTCCAGACTAACACAAACAATGAAACTTCTACAAGGCTGGCACAGAAGCAGGAAATCACTTCAAATACCTTAGGATACATCTTGTATGTCCTAACTTTTTTTATTTTCTTATAAGGCAAGCTGCTTGCAAGTGGGTTTTATTACTCAAGCCTTGTTGGAAAAGGGTTTTGAACCCAGATTTGTTGGTGTTCCACAATCAGACCTTACCAAGCACCAGTTGGGGAATACTCACCTGTAATGAGTATGTTTATGAAATGTTAAACTGTGAAACATCACTCTAAATGGGATTATGAAACGTACAAATACATGTAAAAATAGTGAAAGAAAACGGAAAAATAACAGAAATAATATAAACACATGTAGCATTAATTCCTTAACATTTTCAAACCCTGTCACAAAAATTCCAGAATAAATTCCACGACTTCTACTGGAAATAAAGCTTTGCGTCACACCACTCATCTAAAATAGCTCAAATTTGGGTGTGTCCCACTAAAATGACAATGATTTGGGTATTATTAAAATGCACTACACAAATCCAAAAGTGGAGTTCCCCTCTTCAAATTTAGGGCATGTGACTCACAACAAAACCTATATCAAAGATGGGATATATGGCAATAGAAGATGGTCTAATTCTAAGATGCTTAAATCAGCTGTTATCTTTTCTTGTAAAATACAATCTAGCTACAATAATATATATGGTGCACAAGATATTCACGTGTGGGCGAATAATCATATACAGATATTCATGTCAATATCTTGTGCACCACATATGCTAGGTTCTAGTGGCATATTGGCATCTAATTGAAACACAATCGATGCTTTGGATTGGGAAAAAATAGTGTTTGATGCAAGGAAAATATTGACTTAAATGGGGATAAATGCATACTCTGAAAAAAACATACATAAGCATATTAAAAGAGTTAAAAATACAGAAAGTACTATTTTATTGTCTCTTTTTTCAACCCCCATAGAAGTTCTAGATATATGTCCTCTTTACTTTTTCATATTAGACATTGGAATATCAATGGGTGGCTGGCAGTTTAAAGACTCGTTGGCACTGCAATATACGCCATTTCGAGAGAGAAATGCACACCAAAGCATATCATGTTGACCATATCCAATTTATAACTTCCAAATCAAAATTTAGAACACTATCATATATTTCCACAAATCTATGAGATTACTCTAAACATTTTTTTTGGACTGGCATTCATATATAGCATAGAATGAGATCAAAGATAGAACATGTTCACTGATAGGTGAACTAAAAGAAAACTCAAAGGGAATTAAGGAAAAAATCGACCGAATAATGAACTAGACTACATACTATCAAAAAAAGAAAGCCCCCTCAGCTCATCAAGATCCTGCTTAATCGAGATCCAAGAAAGAACCATATCGTGAACAGGTGAAAATATATTCTCCACATGCTTCATTGAGTTGACAAAGAGACAAAGACCCACCTTTTCTTTTCCTACCAAACACCCAAACTAATAGCTCCTAGGAGAAGCTTTCACAACACATTCAGAGCAACATCCACATCACGGAAGACCCAACTGGAGAATAAGTCCTTAAAGCTAAGGACGAAGACTCATTGAACCCTCATTTAAGTGAACACAAATAACATTTGTTGGATAGTCTCCATTACCTATTCTTTAATGATCAAATGGGAGAATTTTATCCCGAAAGGTTGCCCCGAGGAAGAATGCAATCTTAGAAGGATTGTCAGTATTCCACACATTTGTGAGAGGCAACAGAAAAGAGAACAGTAAAATGATCTCACAGGGGAAAATTCCCTGTTTAATTCGTACATTTTGAAGAAGCCTGAAAACAGGCTAACTTTTTCCTCTTTTATTTTTTTAGCCTTTGCATGTGTGAACTCAAACTGAAAATATATTTTGCACCTTTCTCTAAAACCTTTCGTTCCAAAGAGAACAAACTACTCTGTTCATTTGTACGAAGAAGGAGGGTCTTCTAAGTTCATTTCCACCTCTCCATTTCTTCCTCACTGTTCAAAAAGACAGAAGAAGA
This sequence comes from Tetracentron sinense, assembly GCA_015143295.1. Classification (NCBI taxonomy): domain Eukaryota; kingdom Viridiplantae; phylum Streptophyta; class Magnoliopsida; order Trochodendrales; family Trochodendraceae; genus Tetracentron; species Tetracentron sinense. The sequence goes on along the minus strand of CM026568.1, from coordinate 31,836,478 downwards.
AGAAGGGCACTGTCTGTCGTCCACTCTACCGTGCAAAGTATTTTTAGTATAGATCAAAATGCTTTGATTATTTTTTCAAATTTTAGTTTAGATTTGTGGTTTACATCAAAACTTTTAGTACATATCGAAAACTTTTGAAATCTTTTTTTTATTTTTATTTCATATTGGAAAAATTCAAAATTTTTCAATCCACTAGTTATAGTGTTGATATCAACACTTTTTTCCACAAGTGTCGAGCAATAATACTTTTTTTTAATTGGCAAAAGATGTAATATATATAAGGGAGGAGAAAACTACAACCACAAGTTCACCAATAGTAGGTTAGTGGAGAAAAGAAAAAAAAATACAAACCAGAGGAAGATAAGAACATATGATATGATCAGGCAATCACAAGTCAAAAGTATTCCCCCACGGGTCCCCCTCAACTCCACCAACTAAACCCCAGGTAGAGACTAGGTGGCGGACCTTAGTCTGAATGCGGGAGATCGATGAGGAGTCCTCAAATGCTCAACTATTCATCTCCTTCCATAGGGACCACACAACTGCCCCTGGGAGAAGAGGCCACACACTCGCTACTGGCGCTGGGAAGACCACTGACAGCCAACAAGATAAGAAGCTCCGAAAGAAGTCGGGAAAGATCCAAGGAATGTCTAGATGCACAAAGAAATTGGACCAAACCTCTCTCGCCACCGGACAATGAAGCAATAAGTGATCCACTGATTCCTCTGCTAGAAGACACATATAACATTTGTTCGCTAAATGTCAACCTCTGTGCTGAAGATGATCGCATGTCAAGATTTTATCCAAAACAGCAGACCATAAGAAAAAAGATACCTTGGATGGAATCCTTGGGACCCACACAGCATGATGAGGAAATGATAGCAAGGGACTGGGATGCAAGGTGTGCAGAAAGGATCCCACTGAGAACCTCCCCTTGTTGTCTAAGGACCAAACACGACAATCCCTAGAGGATAAAGATGGGGAGACCCCAAATGCACATGAACTTCTTTAGGAATGGCCACCAAACACTCAATTTCCAACAATGGAATCCCCCATAAACTCATAAACCAAAAGATAGATGAATGGGGTACCCGATTGACATCGTAATCATTAATGAAAGATAAAGTTTATTGATGCAATGTCGTAGCATCATAAGGAGCACCTCCTTTTCGAGATTAAACAAAAGATACGGTAGGTAGTAGTTTGTTTATCCAGTATTACCAGTACCCTTTAAGCCAGACATCTTCTTGCATTTGAACCGGAAGCGGAAGTGGAGCTACGGTGGCCTTTTTGTTGGACGCAAGGAGGAAAATATTGCCAAATGACTGTCTAAGAGTAGTGTGCCCACACCACTGATCATACTAGAAACTAACCTATTCCCCGTCTCCCACCTTGAGGTGTGCGTGAAATAAGAACTCCGCCCAACCTTGCAGTATAGGCTTCCAAACCCCAAACCCCATGGGCCCCGAACTGGGCTTAGGGTGCCACCTATTAATCAACCCATGCCTGGCGAGTATCACCTCCCTCTATAAGCTCCCCACCTCCTCCCCGAATCACTAGAGCCACTTCCCCAGTAGGGCTTTGTTTACTTGGAGGAGGGGGGATATTTAGACCGCCTCCACTCTTGGGCAAGGAAATGGTTTTCCAGTCCACCAAATGGTACTTCCGGGTATCTATCTTTTCATTCCATAGATAGTCTCTCCGAATTCTTTTTAGAATGGAGGCTATCGAGGCGGGGATGGTGATCATAGAAAGAAAATATGTTGGCAAACTGCTCAATGTGCTTTTTAGGAGAGTCAATTTTCCCCTTTTGGATAGGAAACGGGTCTTCCACCCTTGGAGGCGTCTAGAGAATCTGTCAATCATCATGTCCCAAACCGACTTGGCTTTGTATGAGGCGCCCAAAGGTAGCCCAAGATATGTTGTTGGGAAACTCCACCTACGACACCCAAGACATGCAGCCAACTCCACTAAATTTGGCTCATTGCCCACTCCATACATCACTCTTCCCAAATACTTGTTTCCATTAAGAGTTCTTTAAGGTTTACAATTTTTTTTTGACAAGTATCAAAAAAATTTACAGTTTTTGAAAATTCCAAACTTTTTTTGATAGATCGATTTTTTTAGATATACAGATTTTTTTATTTTCGAAATATAAAATAATATCGAAAAAAAATTTTGATATATCTATATATCGAATTATTTCGAGATATAAAAAAAATATCGATATTTTTTATTTGATATATCTATATATTGAATTATTTTGAGAGATAAAAAATATCGAAATTTTATTTGATATATTGGAACTTTTTTTTGATATATCGAAACTTTTTTAAGATATCAATTTTTTTTGGATAAATTGAAAAAATAAATCGATCCTAAAACCAAAATATTGATTTAATTACTATTGTTAATTATTTTAATTATTATGTTGTAGCTTTAATACATCATAAGATGATTGTACCTCCCTCTCCTTCAAAGATAAAATGGAAAGAGAAATGAGAATTAAATGGGAAAGAAAAACCCAGCAATTAATGAAATGCACAATGAATGCATGTTTGAAGTTATCAAGCCCGACTTGGAGGAACATTCGAAGAGGAAGAGGAAGTGGCTGTATACATGCTTCAGGCATATGAGATGCCGAGGATTTCACAGTGTGACTAGGAAATGCACCCACTACTACAGCACAGGAGAGATCTTTCTTTTGATGTTTGTGGTATGATTATTAGGTTCACAAAGTTGGACTTCACTCTGATTATGAGCCTTAATGGTAGTATGACTACTCCTCCATCCATTGCACATGAAGCATCGCCTCCCTCTCTAACGGTTAGAAGTTTGAAGAGTTGATGTTGCTAAAAAAGAAAGACGGGATTAAGGCATTAAAGCTTGTAACGGCGATTTGGACGCAATCAAGCTTGCATTGATCCTATATGTGGAGTAATTGCTCGTTGGGAAGGATATGCGCACGAGAATCAAGATGAATAATTTGCGTCAAGGTTCTGAATGTCAATATCGCATAGCATGTTGAGTCATGAAAAAAAGATATATCGGGGATATATCGTAGGATATATCAATATCGCCGGAATAATATCGCACGTGGAGGGAAAAATTGAAAAAAATAGAGATAAACATGAATTTTTTAATGAAACTTCAGGAAATATTAAAATAGATGTTAATAAATGTTAGATAATAAAAAAAATTTAAAAAACAACAATGTATATAAGAGATGCAATAAGAAGGGGACCAAAGATGTGCGCTCACGACAATGTATGATTCACTAATATTGATGTAACTTACATCAAAAAAGCTTCATTCATTTCTCAATCAGACATAACAGTTAACTCAAATACAATCAATTTCATACATAATAGTTAATACATCAATAATGGTATCTTCAACTCCAAGTATCCAACCTCAACAACTATAATCACAAACACACAGCCTCAACAACTACAATCTCATGATCTTTGAATTTCCCAAGCATCGAAGCCTTCGATTGAGTTTTCCCTACGCTTTCCCCAAGCTCCCAAGCATGGAATGGATCAAGCGCCTAAGTACCAAGCCCCATTTTACTCAAAAATGGCCAAAACCCCTCTATATAGGATGTCGCACAATATATGGGATATATCGTGCGATATATGAAATGCCAAAAAAAAGTGTTTAAAAATATTGATCGATATATCCAACATATCGTGCGATATTTTCAAAAAATTGTAAAAATAATAACCTAATATAGATATTTCAAGACCCATCGAAATCAAGATATATCTTCGATATTGACGATATATCGTCGGCATTTCAAACCATGATTTGTGCCTGGTGGACGACCGTGAGTCCTTCAACAGATACCCCCGGGACACTGTCACTTTTCAGAGATGTAAAGAATGTCTAGAATCCGCCTGGATAGAGAACAAGCAATACAATATCTACAGATGTATTGCATTTTAGATATTTCATTTTCTTCACTAGGTTTTTTTTACTTTGCTAATTTCTTTATTTTTACTTTACTTAGTTTAAGTTCTAAATGTTGGTCTTTTGAGTGCATCCTATTACTTGGAATGTTATGTTCCCACTCACTAGCTCTGAAGCAATTACTACAGCGTGTGACGCCTACCAAGCTTGTGAACGGAAATCAATGTCTTGGTTGGCGTGCACAAGAGTGTGTGGCGCCTTCGAATTGGATGTTGGCAGTCTCCTAGCCAGCACTAACGGGAGAAGATCTCATGTCTAGATTTTATAATGTTCATCTTTTCCAAACTTTGCATCACATAAACAAAGGTGGATGACGTATAACCTCAAGTTGGGCTGACACCATTTATGTGTCAACTTGATCAAATAATAACCATTTAATCTCAATTTTTTTTCTAGATTGTAGTCATTCTCTTTCCACAAGAAGAAAAAAAAAAAACTCTTCACCTTTAGTATAGTGAACCATTAACATAAATTCAACAAATCTTAGTTGTAATAATCTATTGGGGTGCCTAGAGTGTGTAGAGCCTAACCTCACTTCTAGAGATACTCAAGTGTGGTCCAGGGATAACAAAGGTCGGTTTACTATTAGATGACTTAGATCTTTCTTGTGTGCTTGGAGTGATTTTTCTCACTTAGCTTTTCCTTCTACAGTGGTGTGGCATGCGGGCATGCCATCCAAGGTATCTTTTTTTCTATGGATAGCTTTCTTGGATAAAATCTTGACTATAGATCATCTTCAAATTAGATGTTAGCATCTCCCAAACAAATGGGTGATGTGTTTGGCAGCGGAGGAATCGGTCGTTCACTTACTTTTGACTCACAATTACCAAGTCGGGGTTCCGGAATTATTCGTCTAGGTACAAGCTTTTCAGAAGGATGGGGGGGGGGGGGGGGGGAGGGGAGGAGAAACATTGCTTTTCAGAAGATTTGGAAATATAACATTCCTTCGAAGGTACAAGCTTTCCTTTGGGCTGCCTCTCTAGACAAAGTTCTCACGGTTGATCATTTAAGGCATATGGAAATGGTCATCCTCAATAGATGCGTTATGTGCAAGCAAGCTGAGGAGAATATTCATCATCTTTTCCTCCATTGCCCGCAGACACAGGTTATTTGGAATCATTATTTGGGCCTTTTTGGGATGAGCTGGGTTTCGCTGGGAGGTTTGGGGGAAGTGGTATTGGGATGGCCGAAAGGTGTGTTCAACAGGAAAGGGAATGAGGTTTGGAAGATGCTTCCGGAGGCGATTTGTTGGGGAATATGGAAGAAACGGAATAATAGAATTTTTGAAGATAAGGAAGAGTCGATGTCTAAAGTCATTCTCAAGATCGGGTGGTTGTTGTATTCTTGGTCTTCTGTTCTAGCTGATTTTAAGAAGGTTCATTGATCTGATTTTCTGTATAGTTGGTCAAGTATCTTAGCTTGACTTTTTCTTTCTTTTCTGGGTGATGTTCCTTGTATCGTTTGTTTTTTTCTTGCCTTTTTAATAAATTGTTCTCGTTATTCATCAAAAAAAAAAAGTTTGAAATTTTTTTGGCAAAATTCAGAAAATTCGAAAATAAATCAGAAAAATTTCAAGTAAGAAATGAACAAATATAAAATAAGATTATTAATTATGAAAATTATAAATAAATATATTTCATATATAAGATATTTATTCGGGACTTTTTCAAAAAGTTGTGAATAATTCGTGTTTAATTCGCTATTTTTTTTTAAGTCGTTATTTTTTCCAAAACTCATGCATACTTTGGAATTAATCATTCGACAAAAAAATTTGGTATTATTTGGGATTTTATGGAAAAAAACGGAGAACTTGGTACCATGCTTGCACTGCCCTCTTGCATGTTCACTCTGGAGTTTCTTTCTAGCTCATCTTGGAGTTGCATAGGTTTTTCTCTATTCCTTCCAGAGTTTCTTATCTTGTTGCCATCCGAGTTGGCTAGGTCCTCGTCTAAATCATTATTGGACGCTTCTTCCAGGAGTCATCGCATGGCCTATCTGGAAAGAGTGTAACAGGCGTATTTTTGACAATCCCTCTTCACCGATCTGGCAAGTGACAAAGCGGGCTAGTAGGTTACTTGGGGATTGGGTCTCAATCGGGGGGGGGGGGGGGGGGGGGGGAACTTAGGGTGGGAGGTGATAGATTTCCCATCCTAGAGTGCATTGTCTCCTAGGTTTATGGTTCATTGCATTGTGTAGGCCTTGTAGTTTCTTGCTTTCTTTTCGATTGGTTCACTCTTTGTAAATCTCTGTCATGTATGTTTCCTCTATTATATATATATATATATATATACACGATGTTGATTACCTATCAAAAAACAATCATTCATTCAATCAAGTTGATTAGGAGCTGCTACATATCCCAAGTGAGGCCCATCCATGATCCAACCCATGGGATGCACTCAATAGATCAAATTTGTTATTATTTAGAACTTAAACTAAGTAAAGTAAAAAAATAAAGATACCTACAAAGTTTTAAAAAAAAACTAGTGGAGGAAATGAAATACCCAAAATGCAATACAATATCTGTAGATATTATATTGTTTATCTATCCGAGCAAATTCTCGAACTTCTTTACATCTCTGAAAATCGACAGTGCCCCATGAATATCTATTGAAGGACTCAAGGTTGTCCACCATGCACAAATAATCAACCTCGATAGCCATGCGCGTCTCCTTCACAACGAGCAACAACTCCACATATAGATATAGGACCAGTGCAAGAATGACTGCATCCAAATATGTGTTACAAGCCTAGAATGCCCTAATTAGGTCTTTCTTTTTTAGAAACCTCAACTTTCCAAACTTCTCCATGTGCAAGGGCTTGAAGTGCAGTCATACCACCATTAAAGTCTATAATTAGAGTGAAGTCCAACTCTATGAACCTCATAGTCATACCACAAACACAAAAGAAATCTCTCACGTGCCTCTATAGTATATGGGGCACTGTCTAGCCACACAGGGGAATCCTCAGCATCTCATATAAATGTCCAAAACATGTCTGCAGCCATATCCCCTTCCTCTCTAGAAGAGCCTGTAAGTTAGGCTTGATAAATGATAACTATAAACCATGCCTTCATTGTGCATTTCCCTAATGACTGAACTTTTTCCCTTCCCGTCAATTCTCATTTCTCTTCCCCCTTTATATGGAGGTATAGTCATCTTCACTTTTAGCATATTAAAGCTACAAAATAGCAATTAAAATAACCAACAATACATGGATACAAGTTATGCCTTGAAATGAAATAAAATTCCGTAATTAAAATCAATATTCTGATTTCTGGATCGATATTTTTTCAAGACATCCAAAAAAATTTTAATATATTAATTTTTTTTAGTCAAAATTTGTTTTCGAGATATAATTTTTTTTGGATATCTCCAAAAAAATAAAACATCAGTATATCTACAAAATTGATCTATCAAGCAAAATTTGAAATTTTGCAAACCTTAAAAGATTTCGATACTTATCGAAGGTGCTGCAATAAGCTGAGAAATTAAACTGGAAGCTTCACTCTAAGCAGTAGATCACTGAACAATAAAATTGTTCCAATAAGCAAAAAAGTGGCCCATGAATATCATCAATTATCTTCATCTTGCTTTGCGGTCTCCTAAGTATTCCATTAAAGCTGCAATCTACTATTGAAACCCACCGTTTATGTCTCAAAGGAGCGACCCATAAATTTTTCACCGCCAGCAAAAAATTCTCCCAACATCTCAATGAGTACAACGATGAGAGTCCCAAAAGGCAACATATACTCGTGACATTTCACAACAATTTCCTAATGATGCCCAAGACAATCAACAAATAACGAAATGATACTTATCCTTAACTAACAAATGCTTGCAAAATATCCATCCAATCCTATCCAAATTCACCAATTGAACACTAAACAGAAACTTCGAAATCAACAACGCCCAAAAAAATGGCCTCTATAAACAAATTTTTTATTTCACAAAATCCATAGGGCATAGAAACACGAAAATAGACCCTAAAATTATTCTCTAAAACCACCTATGCAAAATAATTTATAGCCCCATTCACAAAAAAAAAAAAAAAAAAACAATTTTCAAAAGCAACAAATACCCATAATTCACCTCTCAAAACCAAGCACAAACCCCATAAACCATCAAGCAAAAAGCCCTACCACATCAAAGGTTTCACAAGCAAATTAAATTAGGGAAAAAAAATTCTTACTCTAGTACTAGATGTATTCGTCTTTGAATCCGCCGAGTTCCAAACCCTAGTTCCTCCAACAGTGCTCCCTTCGAGATTAATCGACTGCGAAGCCCCAACAGGCCGAATCGGCTGGAAATCATAGCTCGGAAGGATTTCATCCTTTTTCCCACCACCGCTGAGTTCATCTTGAGGACGATCGAAGAAAAGGTTGTTTTGGGATCCCGAAGCACCACCGCTGTGATCATCTTGAGGACGATCGAAGAAATCGTTGTTTTGGGACCCCGAAAGATCCATGACCTGCTTATCCATGAAATGCGACAAATTCATCAAGCTTCTGACTTCTGAAATTCAATACTATCAAGCAAAGATTCTCGTTCTGTTTCGAGATTTTATGATCTTGGAGAGATCGGGGATAGATAAAACGGGATTTTTTGGGTACTAGAGAAGACGGTGGAGTTTCTTTGTGACTTGTGAGGTAAGGAAGGGAAGGAAGACTTGATCGGTGCCCCCCGGCTAAGGTACCAATGACGTGTCGGTGTACGTTAGTAGACAACCCTCAACGTTGACGTGTTGTTATCTTTGCTTCGGATTCGACTTGCGAGCGGTGTAGATGGTTCTGGGCAGGGGGCTTAGGGCTTGCGAGACCCGGCTCTCACCTACAAGTGTCCGGCCCTACCATTTGAGGGCTTGAATTGGTTTGCGGCCCAAGTTGGACTCTCGGGTCGGGGTTGGGATTGAGAGGTGGGCAGTGGGAATCAGGGCTGCAAACGGAGCGGATACGAAGCGGATATTGGTATATCCGAATTCGTATCCGTTTATATATCTGAATATCCGTATCCGGATAAATATCCGACAGATATTAAAATATGATATCCGCATCCGACTCCGATTAAAAATATCCGGATTCGGATAGTATCCGGATTATCCGATTTTTTTTAAAAAAAAATTAATATTTAAAAACGTAAAAATATGTTTTAAAGGTAATATTAAATTTATAAATTTAAAATATATTATTTATATATATTATATAATCGGACGGATATTTAACGGATTGGATGTATCAGTATCCGAATCTGTATCCGAATATAAACGGATGGCGATTTACTATCCGAATTCGCTCCGCCAGATATGTTTTCGGATAAATATCCAACTAAACGGATGCGAATCGGATACGGATAATATCCGCATCCGTTTGCAGCCCTAGGAATCGAGCTGAGACAAGCTTTCCTCGAGTAGGGTTTTTTTTTTTTTTGTGTAGGTGTTCAAGCTCTAAAGAAGAGATCAAAATTAAGCTTCTTAACGAGCTCAATTAAAACTAAATTATTATTTTAAAAAATTATAATATATGATTAATTTAAATAAAAAAACTGTGGTGGATTCGAATCATACCTTAAGTAGGAGATACATGTGTTCCCGAGTTGAAGGAAGGGTGTTCCACACGCATCTTCTTCTCCATCTTTCAGCATCCTCGAGAGGGGTTGTCGTCTACTTACAGAGGACACTCAGACACTCAAGTTAGTCACTATCCCACCATTAGAGTTATTTACAATCAAAACAATGCTTACCTTATGCGCTCTCCTTCCTCTGATATATCTCTCGTTCACAGTACTTGACGTTATATCGATGGTCACTGTCTCAGGTGCTTCCGTATCTCCTTGTGTCAGAATTCGATAGCTCTTGTTACGTCGCATACCTGCAAAGTCGGCTTTGACAGGCTTTTCTCGGTTGACACGTTGTTGTGATTTTAAACACTACGAATGTATATGTGGCAACTGTAGTTAGAGTTGATATAGTCTACATATGTTGCTCGACATACCGGTCTATAGGAGGGGTATTTTTTACCGTGTTGAAACGTGTCTGCATCGACTGCTTAGATGGAGGGACTGGACGACATAATCTGGTCTAGTCGAGATTTACCGGTTATAAGTCTTCTTCCACTTACCCTCTTGGGTCCTCAGGCATTTTGTGCGAGGTCCCAAGAATATGAAAAGTTCCTCACGTGGGGGGCATAAATGCTAGGATCAATTCCTTGTAAGTTGAAATCTAGGGGGACGGAGTGATGACACTGCTTTCGTAGTCATGTAATTTAAAATTCAAGTGCCTTTAATGCTACGTTGGTTCATGCAAGGACTAATCATCGATTTGCTTCCCCAAATGATGATTTTTATCCCTGGTGATGCCGTGATGATGGTTGAGTACGTTGTAAAGCAGAATCAATAAGTCATTTGCCCGCTTCCCTTTTTCTATAAATTGGAGAAGTACTGGTCGTGTGTGTCTTATCTCTTTCTGGACATTACTGCTTTGCGGAAGGATGTCGATTGCTACGCTGCTTTGATACTTTCTTTATGAGTTTACTGATTCGCGGGATCTTTGTTTCAATGTATAGCCTAGGTCATGTGTGAACTATTTTTGATTTGTGAACTATTATGAACAAAGCTGAAGCCAACAGATAGGTGTTGGGTGGCTGGCTATCAGGGTTGGTACTTTCGGGATGATGGCCATTGGCTATGATCTTACTGAGTTCAGTAGTGCTTGCCTCATATGTTGTAATTGTCATTGTAGTTTTCCTAATTGGGAGTGACTTTAGAGGTGTTGTTTTCGACGTCAACCTTTGAGGAAGGGTGTTGCTTTGAGCACGAATTAGGATTTCCGAACTTGTGCTCAGAACAGCGAGAAAGCTGGGTGACAAAGGATTTGTGCTACTTTTTCCTTCCCTTTCTCTATTTTGGTGACTGTGTACGCGGTCACTACCTAATTCCCTGACCGATGCTCCTTGGCCTTTCTTGTATGAAAATTCAAGTTGGGTCTTTGCCTCCGTGCATTTCATGAACATAGGTCCGAAGAATGCCTGAGTTGTGGATTCTTGCTTTCTTGTGTTTTCATTTGCTCAAATGATTTCTGTCCAATTGTACTAGTTATGTTTGCTCTAAGTACTTATAATAAAAGTTGTGAGTTGCTTGCCAATTAGCGTGCTATTTGTCATTATTTTGTGTTATCATGCTATTTTGTTTATGCTTTCCTTTTGCTTTTGGTTTTTGCGATTGTTTTTGTGATTGACATACTTACTAATGTGATAGCATATTTCGTTCGTAGTGAGCAAGTAGTACGTCTCATGCTTTGTAAGTCGGGATCCTAGAGTGGGGATATCTCAATACACTCAAAATCCCACTCGGGGATAGCCGACCCATCCCTCAGTACGTAGGTGCGTTTACGGCTTTGCTCGGGGATAGTCGACCCATCCCTCGTGACGTAGGTGCATTTACAGCTTTACCATCAGGGATGGCCAACCCATCCGAAGGACGTAGGTGCGTTTACAGCCTTGCTCGGGGATAACTAACCTGTCCCTCAAGACGTAGGTGCATTTACGGCTTTACCATTAAGGATGGCCGACCCGTCCGAAGGACGTAGGTGCATTTATGGCCTTGCTCGAGGATAGCCGACTCGTCCCTCAGGATGTAAGTGCATTTACGGCTTTACCATTGGAGATGGCCGACCTGTCCGGAGGACGTATGTGCGTTTATGGCCCTACCATCATGCTACTTGTTTTGGCCTTGTTGCTCGCTCTTTGACGTAGTCTATCCTCACAATCGTGGCTTTTAATGCGGGTCAGTCTAACTTTGACCTTAGCCTTGGTCTTTCTTGTTTCCAGTCCATGTCGTGGTGCTCCCGCCTTCTCTTCTTTTGCATGTGGGTCCTACCCCAAAGCTCCGAAAGCTGAGAAGATTTGATCTATGGTCTTGAGGAATTATGCCCTTGCCCCCGGGGAGGAGTTTCTCTCGCGACCTTGTCGATTAGCCAACTCACCTGACCTTCTGGTCCATCAGTGAATGGTTATGCCTGTGTGGTGAATATTGCATTTTCTGTGTCGTTTGATCCTTTGTAGGTAGCGAGTGTGCATCAAGAATGTTAGTTCAGATGGCTTGTGTTCCCTCTGTGACCTTGTGTGATACTTTGCCCAATTCTAAGATGGTTGGTACCTTCAAGTGATAATCGACAAAGTGTTGGTTGCCCATGTTAACTTCGTTCGGACATCTCTAGCCGTGTTTTGACTCGTAGTCTGGCTTTGTAGAACTAACCTTCCAGTCTATGGTGAGTTGGTAGCTCTACGATAACTCGATAAGCTTTGCCCCTTTTGCCTCGTTTGCTTTGTTGCAGATGGTGAGCAGACATCATGAGTATTGGACCAAACTGCCCACATCAGTACCTCGCTTTATCCTCTGAACGTTCATATCTTTTAAGTGGTAGTCGATCGATCATTGGTCATCTTTGTCAGGTTTGTTTAGAACCTTGAGTCACGTTCCGTCCTGCCGACCCATTTTGAAGAATACATAGAAGTGATTGCGACAGACCAGGCCCCTGAGCGGGCTTCCGAGCTATGCCCTATGTGTCTTCCTTTGCTGCGCTATTTTATGTCCCCTTTGTAGCATGACTCACTCCATAGAGTTGGTCACGTTGGTTATCTTCCATGTACTGAGTGGTCAATCTTCGAGTCCAATCGCTATTTTTGTGTAATGTCAACCTGTACTTTGAGATATGAGCGCATGTATTGTTCAACATCACGTTCGAGACGCAATGATGACTCTAGAGCATCTAATTCACCGACTTTCGCTAAATGACGATCCTGCCCCCAACTAAATCTTGTGGACGATGCGATGGTGGGGGTGCTTTAGACATTTGGTTGTGCCGCTATTACCATAAAAGGAATGAGGAGGTTTGTGATGATCCACGAAACCGTGCCTCGACCTTTATTGCTTCTTTGCCAAGTTGTTTCCTTCTTCCCTATTGAATCTTTTCGAGTTATGCGTCGATTTTTCTTGAGTCAAGCTTTGGGTTATTGGGTGACTGGTACACAAAACTATTTAAATGACCTTACGTTCTTTGACGTTTACCTCCATGCTTTGGGTTGCCGCTGTCCTGCGGTTCGCCAAATAGTTGTGAAGAGAGTTGATGCTTTTGATTTCCTTTCTCATACCCGTCGGATACCCCCAATGGATGCTTTCATGTCTCTGCCCTCAAGTCCCTGTAACGGGTGCCACTACCTCGGGTCGGCCCATTCTCATACTACAGGATGCTGCTGTCTTGACTCGGTCCCACCTTACGCATAATTGGAGGGTGTCCTAGACCCAGTCGTTACTCAGGAAGGGCTGGGTGCTCGAATTTCTTCACGTCCAATGCCTCTTCAATTCATACTTAGTCGGCTTAGACGGCCTAGGTGGAGTGACGACGGAGCTCGCGTGGGCAGAAGAACCAGGACAATGTTGGTTCCCGAGCCTCTACCTTTGTGGAGGGTTGGCGAAGCTAATGTCGGTGCTAAGGAGGTAGGTGCAAGCAATTCTACTCGGCTGATCTCGTCTCGACTGCTGTCTAAATTCATGCATGTGAAGCATGCCTACATGTAACATGCAGCAGCGTTGGGTGTCACCTCCTCGCTGGAAAATGGCGGTGTTCCTTCTTACCGTCTCTCTATTGGCAACTTATAAAAGGAGGAAGAGTCAGGGGCCCGCGTGTACTATTCTTCGTTGCATTAAGCGAGGGCCGAGACGGTGTTTGGCCGACTCTTTGTTAGGGTTTTGAGAATTACCAACAGTGTCTATTACACCACCCCGCGACCTTCTTTTGCCCTCCTTGGTCTTTTTGAGGAGTTTTCATGTGTTCCCGACTCCATTTGGGAAACTCTTAAGAAGCTCCTCTACTGCGTGCAGTACTGGGTTGGACTTGGTGCATAGGCTTATTCCTTCATTTTACATGCCTGGAGGCATGCTTCTTCTTCTATCGTATTCCCCTCAGGATGATCTACTATATTTTCTTGAGTGCATCACCTTATGCGAATTAATTGAGCTTTTCCGCTCTTGTATGTTGTAATGCTGATTATGTGTAAAGATTGTAACCCTAGAGTGAATAAGAGAACATTCTTTCGACGAACTCTCTATTATTTATTATTGCTTCATTTGGTTTGATCGCACTAGAGTATGCTACCTCTTCCACGCTATTCATGAGAACCAGTCCTGGTTGCCCCCCTTACTGCGTGCATCTCATTCACCTCTTTTTTTGGACGAGAAACTCTCATTTTCCCATAGACGACGCCAATTTGTGGTGGCTTTGGATCATACCTTAAGTAGGAGATACACGTGTGCCGAGCTGAATGGAAGGAATTCCACGCGCATCTTCTTCTCCGTCTTTCGGCATCCTCAAGCACCAGAGGGCTTATCCTCTACCTATAGAGGACACTCTAATGCTCAAGTTAGTCACTATCCTACCATTAGAGTTCTTTACAATCAAAACAATATTTACCTTATGCACTCTCCTTCCTCCGATATATCTCTCGTTCACAATACTTGACGTCCTATCGATGGTCGTTGTCTCGGGTGCTTCCATATCTCCTTCTGTTAGATTCTGGTGGCTCCTGTTACGTCGCATACCTGCAAAGTTGGCTTTTCTCAATTGACACGCTAATGTGACTTTTAAACATTGCGAATGTATCTGTTTGCGGCAACTGTAGCCTACATGCGCCACTCAACATACTGGCCTATAGGAGCTAGGGGTATTTTTTACCGTACTGAAACAGGTTTGCGTGACTGTTCGGATGGAGGGATTGAACGAGATAATCTGGTCTGGTCGGGATTTACCGGTTTTAAGTCTTTAATGAGCCGAGTATATATATATATATATATATATATTTGAGCCGAGCTTTTAACGAGCCAAGTATAAAGGTGTCCGAGCTCGACTTGTTTAATAAAGAAGCTCCAAAATTAGCTTGTTTGTTTAGCTTAGCAAACCGACCTGAACCAATATTTTATCGAGCTGAGCATTGAGCCACTCATGTTCGTACCCACCCTTAGTTAGGATAGCCTCCATTAAAAAACTTTATGACTTCGACATGGGTTATTGTCATTGCAGCAAAACCCAAGTTGGTATTGGGTCACATTTAGTTTAGACTCTCGATCTGTTTTGGTTTACCCTAACACGAATAAAAACCCGACTCATTGCCACCCTTGCAACTGTCTTTGAGAATACCTACGCATAAAGGCCAGTCTATCATACTCATACCTATGGGTGGCAATGGACCGGATATGGGCATGAATTTTAGTGATTTTTAAATTGACCCAAAGCCCAATACATTTACATAGGTTTTGAAACCGAATTCAGCCCAATTGCCACCCCTACTCACACCTGAATTCTCAGAAGGAATTGACTAAAAACTGATAATGTCGCTTATCGACCTCGGAGACCTTACATGTAGGACTCAGTTAACGGTGGATCCTAACTCCCTGCAGATCACCACTACTATTTTTGAACTATTTAACTCCCAACGGCAAGGCCAGCTGTGGGCTTCAACCAGCTCAAGCCTGGAACCGTCTCACCATGATACATCATACATGTCCAAATTAGTGTTTTGGATGTCATGGTCGATTAGAATATACAACATTTTCAACCAAGATGGCCCAATAGTCAGACGGCCCGAACATTTTACAAGGAGAGAGAGATGCCCAACCCAGCCCAGCCCAGCCCAATATGATAATAGTGAGAAAATAATAAAAAATAACAAAACACACTTTATTACTTGAATATCATTAGTCACACACAATAAATATACTAATCAATACATAAGGAAGCCCTCAATAAGTCTAAAATAAGTAGTCAATTAATTACAAATAAATTCGAAGAACTAGGCCACATAACTTGAGTCACTACTATGTGTTGATCATATTATTCATCAATTCGGCAAGCTATTGGTTTTTCTGATGTGAACACCTTCATTTCCCCAGTTCCCATCACCCAATCTGAACGTAACCGAACTCTAAGCATCATTGAAAGTTAGTGATTGAATTGCCCCTCCAGAGAAGCGTATTCACTAATCCCAATGGAGCAAACTAAAGTGATTTATTTGGTTAGATCATCACCGGAGATACTCTACTTACGCAAGGAGCTCAAAGTTAAAGGGTTTCAATGAAAGTTCTTAAGTTTTCTATTGCCTTCAAGAGCACCAACTTCTTGATTGGAATATGTACAAAAGAAAGTAAATTTACTCCTTCAGTAGAGATAGGATTCTTTCCATTTTTCCACATCTTTTGGGTTTGCTGCAGAGGTCATGAAATGCAAAAATTCGGAGACACGTTTGTTTTGGTTGGCTTGGCAACACCATCCTCCTTCCTGATAGTTGCAAGATCCAACGACTCCGGTAAACAGTAACAAAGAATAATGAAAATTATCATATCATCCTACTATAAGAAGTGAAAGGAAAGGTTCCCCGTAGCAATTTGATGTATCAATCATCAAACCCTCTTCAGGCAAAGGCTAATATGGCTAGAATTACGGTATAAGCCCGGTCCATAATAGGTCCATTAAATTGGGAGCCCTAGCCAGCCACTGAGATTGTGAGAAGATTTAGCATTCCATGTGTACCATATCAACTGAACTCTTGCTGATTAAGATATCTTACATTGTTTAGATTCCAAATTTTGAGAATATTTTTCCCATCATGCAATGGATCTTCAAACAAACAATCTCTCTTTGGAAGGGCGTAATATTCATACTATAACATTGACCCGTCCGACAATACTAAGCTCTTAAGCAACTGGAAGTCCTGTTTGGCTCTCCAGAAAGGGACTGTGATGTGGCGTGGAATTCAGGGGAAGGAAAAATTCTTGCACGCTTGATCATTCTCACTAAATCTATTAATTTTCTTGATACATGTACTTTGACTCCCATAGAAATTTTTTGGCTCTGCCCCTATTAGAGGTCATTCAAATCCGTAATAAAGGATATGAAGATAACATTGATAACATTCCTCTAGCTCACCATGGAGAGTGTGGGTGGTTCTGTGACCAAATTTCAAGAGGGAAGCTTTTGATTGACAACGAGGCAACAAACACGTGCAAATGTCCATTCAACAATTACCAACCCTAATTACTAACAAAAAGAAAGAAAACAATATTACATTTGAACAATTTCAAACAGTTAAAATACAAAGTGGAGCTTTGCTTCACGGCGTTGAGCAGAGCTCCCCTTTTTACCCTTTTACATTATCATGGTGGCAATTTTTGTAATTTGGTGCGTTGCAAAATTGTGCCAACCTATTTCAATAATTACAAACATGTCATTGTCATAGTGCACAAAGTGGAGCTCCGCTTCAACGCAAAGCTTCGGATCAAAATTAATCTAAATTTCAAATTATAAAGCAATCTAAAATACAAATCCAAAAAAATGGATTTCCATTATATTTTGTTTTCATCAAATCACGTTGCAAGCCAAATTGCTCGAAGACTGCTTGCATGGGAAGAGCTGCTTTGGACTTAAAAAATAATAATTATAGTTTAATAGGGCATAGCCATGGGGCAACTACTCATTTGAACTTAAAAAAAAATATCTTTTATACTATGTTGCTTAATTAGTTAACATGACATAGTCATGAGACAAGGGGGCACCTGTCATTCCTAATTTTTGAAAAAAAAGTTATTTAATAAGGCATAGTCATGGGCAAGGGTAATTATCCATGAATTAGACATAACAATGGGGCAAGGGATAGCCACGGAGCCAGGATTCTCTTGCAGGAGGCTAACAATGAGGGTTCGAGGGTGTAGCCCTCAAATTTTTTTTTGGAGGGCCAGGTTGATGGGTCATCGTGTCCGTTTATAGAGAATATATTTTTTCTCATAATGATAGGTGTCCCCTTTCTTGTAGCTTTGCCCCCGTCCCCTTAGCTCTACCCCTCTCCTAGGCTACACCCCTATTATACTAAAAAATTTTATTTCTTTAAAATTTCAAGACGGGCTTCAGCCCCTGCTCCATGGCCTCATGTGGCTCTGCCTCTAGGGATAACTACCTTGTAAACTAGGAGAAACAATACTTATAAGATGTGTATGCAATATAGGGATAAAACTATAGTAATAGGGCAAAGGAATAGTTGCCCCTAAGCAAGGAGAAACAATACTTGTAAGATATGTACGCAACATATGGATAAGACTATAAACTTAGTTGTCAAAAAAGAAATTTGGGGCTACACCTATGAACCCCATCTCCCTAGACCAAATTAAAATACTTGCTTAATCATTCTCCATAACTAGAATAATTACTAATTTTTTTAATCAATCACCACTTGTCTCCGTGCAAGAAAGTCCTGACTCCACCCTGATCACAAGACTTGTATATTGGAATTTAAAGATCAAAATAAGTCGGATTGAGACAAAATATATAAAAGTATCTATAGAAATATAAAAAGTCATAAAATCAACAGATTACATGGATAAGACTACTATATGAAGGCCTTGGATTGTCTCTAGCAATGCTAGAAAAGGTTTTCGGGCAACCATAGAATAAGGGACATGTGGCATTAATAAGGGGAGAAGTCATTTCATTTTCTCCCCATGATTTTGACTTCTCCCCACTTGATATCTCTTTCCCTTTATCTCAACACCTTATCGCCATGTGTCATATAGTGTGTGGAGAAGTCAAAATCATGGGGCTCATGATTTTGACTTCTCCACCACTTGTCCCCTATTCTATGGTTGCCCGAGAATAAAAAACTAACACCCTTCTTGGACTAGCACAGCATCGCGATCTTGTGATGAAGCCTTGAACTTTCTTATAGTTAAATTGACGGTTGTAATTGTGAGGGCAAAACCTAAAGTGCGGGCAAGAGCTAGGGCCAGCCCATCCATTAAGCCATCAAAGTCTTTGCTTTAGGCCCCATTTAAAAAAATAAAAAAATAATATTAAAAAGCCCCATTTAGAATATTAAAAAAAATAAAAAGTCCATTTAGAATATTAAAAAGGCCTCATTTATAGTTAACTTTTTTAATAATATTAAAAAAAAACCCATTTAAAATTTCCGCTTTAGGCCTCCAAATGGCTTAGGCCGCCTTGGCGAGAGCTGAAAGCAATACGGTTGTTTTCATTGTCTTTATAATCTTCTTGAAAGCCCCCAAGATCATCAAAATAATCCAACAATCATGTAAGATAATATGTTAAAAAGCAAAACACCACAATCTACATGATGAAAGAAGCAAGAAGCACATTATACAGATACAGACAGACATTGTGTCTATTCTATTCCAATCTCGGCTACAAGAATGCCAAATCTGCAGAAACACGACAACAAAAATACGAGAGCAATGGCTTTGTCCCAGTGGTACCCCTACTTTGGGGGGAGGTACTGGGTTCTATTCCCAAGAGGGTGAGAGTTTGTATATACATTCCACTCACCCACTAACTGAACAGATACTAACACCTAACCAGCGTTGCGGGTTAAACGTATATCTCGAACAAAAAAAAAAAACAGTCCTTGGGGCTCCTTACACTACTTATATTTATAATGGTGACACTAATTAGATTTAAATTAGGAATATATTGTTGGGATTTGAACCACACGTTTAATCCCTAAATCTTTTGGATCTTGGAAACTATGAATAACAGAAATCACACAGCAAAAAAAAAAGTTACAAATAATAAAATAGAGACACAACATAAAGATATACGAGGTTCGGCAACGTGCCTACGTCCTCGGGAGCCACACCAATTCACTATATTAAAGATACAAAGTACATAAAGTTCTTACACAGAATGACGGTCACTTCTCACGAATCATTAACTTAAAAAATACGCACACTGCTATATGTTTAAGGTTAAAACTGTAAGGTTGAAAACTCTTGTAAGAACGCTAAATATTGTTTTTGTCGCAATCTGGACCGTTCGTGCGTCGCAGGGGGCTCTGCCCATGTCTTTTTTTTTTTTGGTTCAAGATAATCTATTACATCTTAAACTATAGATAAGCAGATTTTTATTAGGAAACTATAACTTATGTGGATAATTAATTGTCAGAAACCACTACAAGTTAAAAATAAAAAGAAAAAGACTGATATGGGCTTCGCATCAAGTCCGGATCCTCTCCAATTGTGATTGAACTCGGGAGAGTTCAATGCACTCATATAACCCTTTAACTTCTTTTTTAATTTTGGTTAATAAGTTTTAACTCTTAGAGTTAAATTATATTATTTATTTTTTTAAATATAAAAGGTTAGATGGTTGAATTCTAAGGATTAACGAATCACATTCACAGTTAATGGAAACCGCTGACCTGTGGGTGCGTTGTTTGGATCCGCTGTGAGGAGCCTTGCAAGTAGCATCATTCGGCGGATCAGATTTAGTCTGGCCCTCGCCAGACACACAAAGCCCATTTAACTGCCCTTTTAAGTTTTAATTTAGGTTATAAAATTTTAACTATCGGAGTTAAAGTTTTTAAAATATATTTTCTAAAAATCAAGGTTAGATTGTTGAACCGTAAGAGAACCTTAATCACAGTTAAGGGGTTTCAAGAGGGACACGTGTTAACCTAAGAGACATAAGCTCCCCATCCGGGCAGGTTAGATCGCTTTCAGTCGGATCAGATTCGGGTGGGTAAGAGTATTGACTTAAACCCGATCCAATTAGAACTAGGGAAATATAAGCCCAAGCCCAACAAATTAATTATGTTTTAAACATCTAAGTTAATCATGTAAAAATATTTAAAATTGAAAGTAATATCCAGGGACCTGTGTCAATTATAAACGGGTTGATGGTCAAACCCATACCCTATTCACGGGTCTAGAACATCAAAGAACCCGCGAGAGTCAGTGTAGTTAGCGGTTAGGAGAGTATGGCGAGTCCAGATCAGATGGTCAGAAATCGGAATTGAGAGCTCGTCTGATCAGGTTAGTTTAACATCATTTGCTTTCTCTCCTTCCAGATTTTTCTTAAACTCTAAAATAAGAACCAGAGATTTTCTAAAACCCTAGAAACCAAACTTCCTGTAACTTTCTTTCCCTCAACGCCTGGTATCTTGTGATTGCATACAGGTATGTTTCTGTCGAAAATGTATTATCTTCTCTCCATTGATTAGCTTCGGTTTAAACTCCTTTTTTTTTTGGAAATTATGGTTTGATTGACTGTGATTTGAAGATGTTCTATGTTAAATTTGAGCTATGGATATTGTTCTAACTACTTTGCATTTTTCTCATATTTGGGCTATTTGAATTTTGGTTTCAACTAAATGTTAGGAATAATTTGGTCTGGTTTTGGTAGAAATTTATAATTCTCATATTTACATTTTGGAAATGGTTACCATTCATCTGCTGGCGAGAATATTTTAATCAGGTTAGTTCTTGATCATAAATTGTAAGTCATGTTTGGTTAGGGATCTTGTGGTATGAAAACAATAACATTGTGGTGGTACCCCTCTGCGCAATTACTCATGGCTATGTGTGTTGCTCCTCAGACCTTAGCACTTACCAGTTGTGACATCTGCTAACATTTGTAATTAACACCTCTGTTACAGGATAATAAAAAGTGGGCGTTGGAGCCATTGCTGTATAGTTATGGGGGAGCCTTCATTTTTTGATAGAATGATCACGCACCTTCGTGCAACGAGCAAGTACTAGCATTATTGTTCCTCTCATGGTCTTTGTATATTACTGGTTCATACCCTATAAAAGAAAAAGCTGTTTTCGAGCATTATTGTTCATTTTATAGTTTTCTTATACTACGGGTTAATCCCCTACATGGGAAAAACTGTTTTCCATCACCCATGCTTCAGTTCAGTGTTAGTACTTAGCAGGTATCATTTTTCCTTATAAGATGCATGTATGTTCCTCTACAAAGGATGTTGGTCGATTTCCTCTTTCACCTCTTGTAATAATGTTACGCCATCTTGGGATTTTTTGAGTACTCTGCCATGTTTGCTTGGATTCCAATATGTTTGCTCATTTTTAGATGCTGATTAAGTTTTTAATGTAAACTTGTGGTCTGATCCATTTGAAATTTTTAATAAATGGAGGGATCAAAAAGGCTTGATGTATTTGTTACTAGATACTCAATTTATTTATTTTTTAAAAAATTGCTGCACCGAGAAGAAGTGTCAAACGTGTATGAAGATTTTTTTTCAAAATTATTTGTTATATATGAGTGTCCCAGTGTGATGGATCCATTTCTTAGAAAATTGAGTTTTGTTTACAGTACTTTGCATATTATTGTGAGTTGTGGTACTCTAACAGTCTAATTTCATGTGGTTGAATGTAAAAGGACCTCTTCTGCTTTCCCCACTTTCTTCTTCTTAACAATGTTATCCTGGAATTTTAGGTATTATACTGGTTATCCAAAGGATCTTGGGCCTTCACGGGTTATTCACTTTACCTCTGAGCGTGAGTTTGTCCAACTTCTCCATGAAGATCACTCTGTTGTTGTTGCATTTACTATCAGGTGGCCTAGACTTGTCTTATTATGTATCTATTCATCATCTAGATGACTCCCCATGTCTGGATTTTCTTATTGAAACTTGTCTCAAGTAGAGTGGTCTACTTATTCGGATGTTTGTTGCAGATCTAATTACACAAAACATTTTGACAAAGTCCTGGAGGAAGCTGCGGTGGAGTTTTATCCACATGTAAAATTTATGCGTGTAAGATACAATTAAGAATGAATTTTGTTCCTTTAATGCATTTTGAAAGGTCATTAAGGTTCTGTTTTGACCTCTGGGTTAGTAGAAGTCAGAAGTTGGTTAAAATGACCTTGGTTTGCTGTTTGGTTTTGACTTTCTGCTGAAGTGAGAAGTTGAAAAATCGACTTCCATGGAAAGCTGACACGGGATGACTTTCTTGGGAAGTCAGTAATCGACTTCAGCTGAAAGTTTACGGAATGGACGAGATAGTTACGAACGGATATGGAAAGGATTTGAAAAGAAAAGTAGTTTCTCGCAAGTGCCCAAAAAAAAAAAAATTGACTTGATTTTTAAAAAGTAGATTTTTGTGTGTGCAAAACAAACGTGATTTTGTTTACAGAATGATTTGCAGACTTCTCCAGGAGTTAGGTTGGTAAAACAAACGTTTGTGTGTGCAAAACAAACGTCATTTTAAAAAAAATTTTCTATTCTAGAGAATCTTAAGACTATAGAACCTATCTGAAGCTACTGTAATACTCTCTTTGTTGGTAAATATTCTTCCTTCCGTATAATCCCATGTATCCTTTTTTCCCTATATGAAAAGGACACTCCAGTCTTGAAAAAAATTCGTGTCAGAATTTGTAAGGTTGTGTTTTGGATAATCTTATGCAGTGACTTCTGTAGAAGTCCAAAAGTTGGTAAAATAGACGTTTGGTTTGCCGCAATGTTGCTGACTTTCCGAAGAAGTGAAAAAACCTAAAACCCTTAACCCAGAAATTAGTTTTACTATTTCTGTGAAGTTCAAGGACTCCATGCCCATATTTGTAGGACTGCCTTGTTTAAAGCAACAAGGATTGGAAATCTTGTCAACTTGGTATGCCTTTTTATCATTCATTATCTCATGCAAAATAATTAGATTTTAAATGGATGTGTAATTAGTATTTTTGCTTCATTTATTTAAATTCCAGTCTCGAGCTTCTTATGGGTTTTGGGCATTTTAGTGGAACTAGGCTATTTTTGCTTCTGGCATGGATATTTTACATGGGCATATATGATATATTTATAAATATATAATCAAAGGAAAAAAAAAACCAATTTCAACCTTTGACAAAATAGAGGGGGCCCGGGCACAATAGGTATTTGAAGTTATAAGCAACACAGAAGTTGTTTCGCCTGAGTACAAACCAAACAACAATTTTGATTTATGAGTTTTAGAAAGTAGCGTCTTTGTGTTCGGAATGACTTCTGCAGTCCTGGAGAAGTTTATCGAAACAAGGCTCCTACCTACCGGACTATAAGTTTTTGATTCCAATTTTACATGCACCACAAGAATGCTCGGCTATTTTCACTTTAAGGTTTAAGCCCCTGGGCCCATTGGCCATTGGGTATAATACTTCTATTGTTATTCAGACATAATTTACATATATGGTTCACAATTGAATTACACAAATTTTCATTTTTCCTAAGTTTAATGATCTAGTGTTCTCAACAGAATACTATATAAAAAAAACTTCAAATTTATATGTTTTCTTTTCTATCGGTAAATAAAACGAATATATTGAGCAACAACAAGGAAATGACACAAGCTGTTCACTGATATATAACTTCGAATTTATATCTTACCCATAGATATAATATCAATTTTCATAACCCAATACCGTATTGCTTTTTCTTAGAAGAAAAGTGTTAAATTAAATTGCCTAATCCAGGACTCCTGTTTTTGGTAATAACAGAGTGTGACACTCAGTGTACCTACACAAACTCTACTATCATTTTCACAACATGGATGAGGATCTTAATGTTTTTCTGCAGACTGTCATGTTCATGATTCTGTTTTTCCAGTTCCATAACCTATTAGAAGCAACGGTTAGATTATATACCTGCCCCTGTAATACCCGGTCAATCAGAAGGTGGAATTCATTGAGCTGAACTTGCTGGGACGCCACTTGTGCTCTCGTCTCTGCGAGTGCATCCCTCAGCATATGGGTCTTGGCAGCTCTTGAACTAGACCCGGCATGGCTCGAAGATCGTGACCAACCTAATCAAATCTGACTTCATGATTTATTTATTTTCTCTCTCTCTCTCTCTAACCTTTGGTTCTTGTTATGGTGTTATCCAGGTTGAATGTCCTAAATATCCTGGGTTCTGTATAACGCGGCAGAGAAAGGATTATCCATTTATTGAAATATTCCACAGTCCAGAACAAGTAGGTTTGCCTTTGCTTTACGTAGATTTGATTCACTCTGGTCTTATTGGCATTGCACCAAAGCAGAGCCTTATCGATTGTTTAAGATGGCTCATGATATATTTTCAACCAGTTGAGGATGGTAAAGTTGCCGCTCTCTGCCATGCAGTAATCTACCACTTTCTAGAAAAGGTCAGACCTACTTCATTGCAAAAGCTTCGCCTTTTGCTGTAGAAATTTTGGTTTCTAGACCTACTTTATTGCAAAAGCTTCGCCTTTTGCTGTAGAAATTTTGGTTTCTAGATTTAATCAGCGCTGCGAAATAAAATTTCGGCATAGAGCAATCATGACTTTTTTTACCCGCGGGGGGGGGGGGCACTGTATCCACCAGCTGCTGCCTACCAGTGGTCCACATGAAGGTTCAGGGTGATATATGGTAGGTTGCAGGTGGCACACCTGATCACTAGCAAATCATGATCAATTGGTGATGGCATAGAAATATAGAATAATATAGGCCATTTTCTCATGTATTTCTTTCTAAATGAAGGCTATTTAATTGATTATTTATTTATTCTGTTTTCTTTTCCTGTTTCTCATTGATGCAACTGGATACAGTGTAATCTTTAGCTTCTTATAAGCTGCAGATTTCTTGTTTTTTTTTGTTACTGTAAGGCTCTGTTCTTTTTGTGGATCTTTTAAAGTCTAGAACTTCTATTATTTCATGCCTAATTTTACTTAATGTCTAGAACTATATTATTCCATAGAGTGCAAAAGTTCTACAAGTATGGATCTTTTAAATTCCTCCAAAAAATTTGGATTTTTTACGTTCCATGAATGCGGCACTTCTAATTAATTTGAACTCCATAAATCTGAGATACCATTGTGTAAAAGGGTTAGAAACCCTCTCCCCTTTCATCCCAGACTCTTGCCTCTTGTTCCAAAATATTAATGTTCCGGACTTTTAAATGTTCCACCAAAAGAACATAGCCTTAGAGATTTCAATGCAGATATCTGTTAGGCTTTAGTTCTGGTCGCCAGTTGACATGGAGAGATACACATCATTATTTGTGTTACTACTGCCTAAGTGCATATTTAAGCTATTTCAAGATTGTCTTTTTCTTTTGGTACAGGCAGCTAACCAAGGAAAGATCGCTGATCCTAATATAACGAAGTACTCAGTCAAGGTCTTACCTGTAAGTTCTGAAGTTTCTTAAACCATGTCATCTTCATAATAAATTTAAAAAGGTGCCTGCTCTTTCTTTCTCGCTAAACGTCAGGTGCTATAACATACTGCAAGTTTTCTGCTGTGATTTAAAACACAGTTTATTGCATATTATCATTTTTTTTTTAATTTGGATGATTTTCCACTGATTGAAATGGAACCTGGCTTAGTTGATTGAGTTAAGCAGTGCTCCAGTTAATTGGTCCCTTCTGAAGTTATTTTAATTTCCCATTTTGAAGATATTTGAAAGTTAAAGTGATTTCCTGCTAAAAATATCTAAAGGGGCGTTTGCCAACACTACTATTAAGTACTTATTTGTCAAAATAAACTACTTATTTACAAATAAGTTCGTTTAGTAATAAGTAAAAGTGGTTAGGACCCAAAAATAAAAAAAATACTTATAAATAAGTAACCCTAGGGCTACTTTATTTTTTTTATACAAAAAAAGTACTTATAAGGAAGTAATTTCCTGTCAAAACATCTCTTAAGCTAGACATAGTTTAATTTCCCATTTTGAAGATATTTGAAAGCTAAATGATTTCCTGCTAAAAGCTTCATATCCTAGATATGTATATATCTAAATTTAACCCATTGTCCTGAATTTAAGCAGTCAAAAAATATGTCATCACTGGTTTGTGATAATTGGTATGTAACTTTTATTGGTTCTTTATAAAGAGTATAGGCTAGATCGTATTTTTCTTCTGATGAATTACAATTTTCATATGAAGGAATGAAAGATGAAACCTCAAATAAAGATAAAACTTCCTACGGACAAAGTCGTTGGCTATCCCTCAGAGACCTCCCTAGCCAATAAGTTTCTTATCAACCATACTTCCCAGAACACGTTAAAACGAGATACCTAAATCTCCTCTAAAATATTGTCAGTTTGTAATAAATCTTTTTTCACACACAAGTTGTAATTCCATCGTACAGTCCTGGTGAAATATTTTGTTGTCTGATTCATTTATTTTGATTTACTCCACAGTTCAACTACGACATCAGTGTGTACGGGTTTAGAGAGTTTTTCAAGCGGCACGGTATATGGTCCTCAGATAAAAAATAAAGATGGGCTTGCAAAATAGCTGGACCGTCAATGCACTAAAGGTGATCTATATTGCTACCAATGTAATGGAGGAATGCAACATTCGTATTGATGGGATCCCTTTCTTTTTGCTCTTTTTTATTCCGTCATTTTTAGAAAACTTGTTCTTCCCTAGACCATTCTTGAGATTTCCTTCTACCATTCTTGAGAATACAATAGATTCCATATTGGTTACGACTACTCTGAAATAGATATAGGTATTCCTAGTTATATTCAAATATCAAAAGTTCAAAACTTCTAATTAGTAAAATAAACTGCGTTTTCAGCACTAATAAAAAACAAAGACAAGAGGTTTGGCCCAATTACAAGGGGATGCACCCATCTTTTGGTCTGCATTTTTTACCCAGCATGGCACGGCAACCTTGTAACAATGCTTTAATCTCTGTTGATGTTACCATTGCATTGAGGAAGAGAGCCTACAGTTACACAGCCGGAGACAATTGAACACCATGTGTTCACCTGCATGATCATTGATAGGCTCCTAGAATCATCAGTACGTTCCCACAAATAACCCACATAAGTTAATAACCCTGACACAACAACCTGCAATATGAAGGAAACATAAATTATCTACCCACCAGAGGTGTTGGTGCAGTTGGTTGTGTTCAATTCCCACAAGAAATTTCACTCGATGCGAACACCCCTCATCCAAAAGGGACTAGTCCTTTCCTCGAAGGGTTTGGGACACATTTCATTACCAAAATAAAAAAGCATTAAGGGGAACCCGGATCACCCCAATAGGCGATACAGATACAAATACTACCGCAGTCACAACAGGTAGGTGTGTTCTTTGTAGACACTAGACACCCATTTCTTGCATGGTCAACCGCTGATCAATAGCCAAAAGAGAATTGGCATTATCCTAATGGCCATGAGAAACAAAACAAGGCAACTAAAAGTCTAAAAGTGAAATGGCATACGATGTCAAAAGAGAACATAGAGACTAAAAGACTGATCACCTTGACAAAAACCAGGCAAGATATCCTAGGCCTTATAATTCACAGGGTACATGAAACAAAACCGTACCAGCACTTGGTTCCCAGTGCGTGGCATGACATGTTCATTTGCAACATAATCCAACAACCAGATTCCCCTTCGACGGCATAACCTCGGCCACGCCATCAAAATTTCACCTCTTAGTCCTCATGCACATGATAATCTCCCCACCAACAATGGTGAATTAGACATTAGTTAGTGCCTTTTAAGTTAATGTTTTTTTTTTAAAGATTCCATGTCACCTTTCCACCCTCCAAGCTTTACTAGATTAAATTATCTTCTTAAGCTCTGTTTGAAGAACTTGTTCTGTGTGTTTAAAGTTAATGTCGGTAAGGGGGTGGTATGTTCTTGTTTTCAATCAAATCTCAAAACTACATGAGAATCCCATAACCAAATTCATGTGGAATTCTTCTCTTTGAACTTTGATTTCACACTTAAAAAATCAATTCTCTTTTTGTTAGATTTGGTGGATGGAGATGAAGACAAACAACCTTTTCTCAGAATCTTACTATTCATGGGGCCAGCCATGGAAAAACATTCTCAAATATTATTATAATAACAATATTTGTATTACTATATTTATATATTGGATTAGAAATAAAGTGGGGTTTTTTCTTTGTATTTTTTCTTAAATTTCATGGACAGTAAAAGGTGGGTTGATATGATTGTAGTAAGGGAATTTTAGGGTTTGTCGGCAATGGTTTCTTTGCTTTGTTGATTGCATCAATTCAGGTGGGAAAAACCCATTCATGGATGGGAGACACGGTTGTTACAATTGGGCCCAAGGGTTTTAGGGTCATGTTTAGATTGTTTTTAGATCTTTCTTTTGCTCATCCTTTATTGGGTTGGTGGGGGGTATTAGTAGAAAACCCCTCTTTTTTTCTTCATGGGTAGGTAGCTTTTGGTCATCTTTAGGCTCTTACTCTTAGCTTCTTCATCTCTTTATTCTTGGTGGGGTTATTGGCAGTTGAGGAAAATATAATTTGGACTGAAAGCATGTCGATTGTCAAACGAGGAAAATAAAATTTTCGAAAAAAAAAATGTGGGTTTGAAAATTGATACATCTTTAATTGACAAAATAGACTAATTTGAGAAATAAATTCATTTTTCTTGATTTTCTATGACTCATATTTATTAAAATAAAGGTAGACGACAAGATGCCAGCTTGCTAAGTTAGTATAGTCGTTGGGTTCGAAACGAGTTCTCGCCATTCAGTCATTTACTTACAACTCACTAACCATCGCGCTTGCCTACAAAAAGAAAAAGTACTGTATATTTAGATGAAGATACCTTTTCTTTTTTTTCTTCTCTCTAAGTTGTCAATGCATATGCATAAGTCAAGAGAGGGCGGGTGGGGGCAGCGGCGCCAAGAAAAGACACCGTTACGTCGTGCAACGCTCATGACCACTATATTTCACATCCCATTTTACATTTTCTCACACTACTACTATTGACTATCCAAAAACAACCTGTCGATCCTCCACACTTTTTTTTAATCTATTTTTCCCTTTTTAATAAGACAAAAAAATACGACAATTTTTGTGTAAGGGCTCATTTTTTTTGTGTCATTCTTGTTCAAAAAAAAAGAATATCGATGAAAAAAAAGTGAACCTAGCATTATCCATTTATCAATCGGTGAGTTTTTTTTTGTTCTTTTTTCTTAAGTTGGGTTTGTTTGGAGGGAAAATAGGTGCATGATGTGTTAGCCTGTTAGGCATGGAGGAAAATAAGTTTTTTGCCCAAAATAATTTCGAATATTACTTTATGTTCCCTTGCATTGATTTAAGAATGAAAAGTTATTTCCATGCAAAATTTTCTTTTTCGCCAGACAACAGAGCCTTAATGTGGACTCCGACACGACACCACTCATATGGTTGTAATGCAATATACCAACTACTTGAGCTGCCAGCTCAACCCCAAATGTAAGAGACTAAACACCCAAGCTTCCATTTTTCTTTCAAGATGTAAACTGCTGCCTAGCCAAGAAGTGGCTCATAATAATGCAATATGGATTAATGACATACTAATCTACATAGTTTAGTTGAAGAAAAAAACTGATTATTATCGTCCTAGGAATTGTATAAGACTCTCCTAAACTTATAACAACCACACTTACATCTAGACAACTAATTTAGAATTAACAACAATGTGATTATATACCAAATGGTGCTTGCTCCGTCGGTAAGGTCTGATTGTGGAAAACCAAGAAACCAACATGGTCACGTAAAAATTGAACAACTTAAAAAAAAAGAAAAAAAGGTAATAATTTTCTCGACGATTGCACCTGGACAATCCGCGTCAGTAATCGTGATTATCAAACCCTAATCCCATTTTTACTTTTCATTAATCATACCATTCTTTTTGCTTTAAATGATAGCAAAATGGCCTTTGTTTCAAACAAGCATTGAGAGTACAAAAATGGCTTTCACATCCATGTTTCTTGCTTTGTTTCTTTTTGTGGGCATGCATGAAGAATGAAGATGAAGAGAAGGAAAGAGAGCATGTGAAACTACAAGAGAAGTGCTGCTAAAACGTGTGGCATGATGATGCATGGTGTGGGGAAGGAGGGAGACCAGTGGGTCCCACTTGCATAGCTCTTTGTTGAAGGGTGAGACTCATGGCTCTCTTTATAGTCCGTCAAATGTCCAACACCACGCATCATTCTTCAAACCCCATAGGGATTCAAAAAGGCAATGAGACGTGAGAGGCACGGCCACAACAAAAGCAAACTTGTGTCTCTTTTCATTTCTCTCCTATTTATCGTGCTATTTTGAATTTATTGAGTAGCCATCATTTGAGGCACATGCACGTGTGAATGATCTTCACATCCATCATTTAAAAAAACTTGCACGTGTGAATGATCCTCTTACCTTTTGCTTTTACGTGCCAGTCATTATAATATCATTGATCTAGACCGTTGATTCTTCACAATATCATCTCAACCACTCCTAGTGCTTATTAGATTTCTCTCACAAAAAAAAAAAACAACTTTCAATTTCAAAGAAATAGGAAAATAGAGAAGGGCATTACAATTAGTATATCTCAAGTAAGACTTAAGGAGATTAAAGTTGTTTTTTCATTTTTTTAAAAAAAGATTAATTTTGAGTCGGAGATCTGTTTCACACCTCATGGTTGTTGAAGCGGAGCTCTTCTATTTACACTAAGACCATGAACATTTGTAATTACTAAGAAGGGTTGGGGTAATTTTGCAACACACAATAATTACTAGATTGACAACTTTATAATGTAAAAAGGGGAGCTCTGCTCAACCCCGCGAGGCAGAGCTCCTCTTTGTATTTAAACCGTTAAAAAAAATATTTTTTCTTGAAATGGATTTATAAGGAGAAATGCTAACCTCACAGGCAGACATTCATTGTGGCAACATGTGTTGCTACTTTTCTCTATTATGTTTGGAATGAGTTAAAATCACATTTTATCATTTAGAAAAATTGTTTTCGTAACATATTGAAGAGTATCAATAACAAGTATTGCACCTAGAGTGAGTAAATTCTTTGAAATATGCAAGTTAACACTCCTCATAAAATATAATACAAAGCCAGTAACACATGTCCTTATTTTCCCTACTCTCAATTGAAAATTAACATGTCCTTATTTTCAACCAAAAATCAATATTTGTCATCACTTTAACATATGTTAGTTTCTGGTTGAGTAGGGAATGCCAGAGAGTAGGGCTAGTTGGCCTCTTTGTCCCAAAGTAAGTGGGGCCCACAAGAAAGTTATATTTTTCATCAACTGTTTTTTTCCCCCACAAAATGGCAAGTCCACTAGAGTTGGCCTAGCATTCCTCATATATAAAATATTTATATCTAGAAAGATCAAGTGTACAATTAAGTTATGTATATATTTGTCACACATGATCGCTACTCATTATCACTCCCTTAGTCCCCTTGTTATCACTTGAACATCTGAGATTTTAATTTCTCGTGGAGATAATTTGCTCACGAGCAAGCTGCTGGAGAATTTCTGGCCTTGTCAGACCCAACTAACCAAATCCAGACAAGAAAAGAAGGAAAAAAAGGCATATAAAATTAGAAATGAGAGCCCAGCAAGGAAGAACAATAATAGAAAAAAAAAGGACATTGAAAGATGGGTGGATTTTTACTATTAGTTCCTCATATATATATATATGGAGTTCAATATGTATAAATGGCTCTACCTCGGATCTTCTCTTGCTCTCTAAGGTTGCACCCCATGAAGGAAACATTAAGGTATTTAGCAGGTGTTGCAGGCCCAAGTGGTTTTGGATCAAATTCAACTGCTGAGCAAGTTACTGAAGATTGTTCTTGCCTACTCTCTTCTCATATTACAGCAATTATCACTGGTTAGTCACAAATAATCTTTTTTCCAAAGATAATAAATAAACTTGATAGTAACTTTGTTAATATAGATATGGATTTATCTCTTTTACTGGTCCTAGCTAGGATATGGGTTTTGTAGATTTACTACTAGTTCATGGGTTGGCTTTGATCTGATTTTCAGTTTTTCAAAAAAAAACTAAGCATTTGAATTTGGTTACCTTGTTTTGGGGAATAATTAACCAATAAAAAGTAATTTGATGAACATTTGTTTTAGTATGAACATTTTTTTAGGTCTATTTTTCCTTTCCTTTTCATCTCTTTTGTAGGTAAAGTTTTAGAGAATTACCTAAAAATATTTCTGTATGATTTCTCTCAAATTTAATGGGTATTTTATTTGAGAAATCTTTAGGGTACAAGGTCTCTTTTTTCTTCTTTACTTTCTATTTTACCTCTTTTAATCTCTGAGCTGTATTTCTTGATGTTCCTTTACAAAACATGTTTTGTCTTTTTGAATAGCTTCCTCTCATTGGCTCATACAAGATCACTGTTTTTTGGATACTAGTAGACTAATCCTGTTCTTTTTATTTTAAAGTTTGCAGGTTTTGTTAAACTAATCTTAGGCTTATAATAATTTTTTTTCTCATTTTTTTCCAAATAAATTACTTACTTGGCAAGATGATCAAAGATGGCTCTGTCTCTCATAACTTTGTTCTTATTTTAACTGTTATTTCATGGGTAAGTGATTAATCCTCTCTTATGAACTGCTTTTCCAAAAAAAAAAAGGTGCAACGTCCGGTATCGGAGCTGAAACTGCGAGAGTACTAGCAAAAAGAGGGGTGAGGCTTGTCATTCCAGCAAGGGACTTGAAGAGAGCTGCTGAGGTGAAGGAGATGATCCAAAAGGAAACCCCACAGGCTGAAATTATCTTGTTGGAGATTGATTTAAGTTCATTTGCTTCAATCAAGAGATTCTGCTCTGAGTTCTTGTCGCTAGGATTACCACTTAATATCCTCATGTAAGTTTATTTTCTTTTATGCTATGTTTGGTTGCCGAGAAAATAGTTGAAAACATGGAAAAGAAAATAAAAAATTGAATTTCTAATACAATTCTTAGTTGAGTCGTGTTCAAAATTTTTTTTTCCATGTTTTCATTTATTTTCTTGGCAACCAAACATAGGGTTAGTGTTTATTGTTTTGAGTCTCCATATGTAAATAATGTTACATAGAGAGGGATAGCTCTCTCTCTCTCTCTCATTGTAGTTAGAATTTCAAATGATATTGATGTTGTCTAAAACAAAATCACTTTTTGCAGAAACAATGCTGGGAAGTTTTCTCAGAATTTGGAGTTCTCTGAAGAAAAAATTGAGATGACATTTGCTACAAATTATTTGGGTATTTTCCCATATTCCTACTTTTTTTAAAATAATAATAATATGGGATAACTCAAAGTAGACCCAGTGGGTCTCTAAGCTTGTATCACTTTGGGCTGCACAAGCACACCCATGGGCCAGAATTCGGGCTGAACTTGAGGCCCTGACAAAAGATGGCTGGAGACCAGGGCCGAACCTGGCTTGATTTTAAACTAGAAAGCGGATTTATGGCCTGCCCCAAAACTATGGCACATTGTAGATGTTCCGTGATAAGTGAGTTGGTTCGGCCCACAACGGGCCAAGTCTGGGCCTGGGTAAAGCTCCCCCTAGGCCGAGGCCAGTCCCAAGCTGGGCCCGAATGATTATAGCATAGAATACTTTTTTTCTACAAAAGTAATTTGAGGTAATTACTAAAAAATAACCCTTATTTACAATTCGAATAATCATATTCTTCTAAATGATTTTTGGCAGGACATTTTTTATTAACAGAGATGTTATTAGAGAAAATGATCCAGACAGCAGCCCAAACAGGCATTGAGGGAAGAATTGTCAATGTTTCTTCAGTAATTCACAGTTGGGTGAAAACAGATGGATTCAGCTTCAATCATATGCTCAACCCTAAGAAGTATTATTTTCTTTCCTTGAAATAATTTTAATTTTCTGAGCTTAAGCCTAATGATCCGCTGCACAGCCGTTAGATTGGGGTTCGATCTATAAAATATCATACGTCAAACAAAAACGATATAATCACCGTAACCACCTGATCATCGCATTTTTTTTTTCTTATACATACATGCTTTAGAGGAAGAAAAAATAAGGAGAAATTTTGTTACAGATGAGATAGTTAACAAGTAATATGATGAGGTTGGTTTTTGGCATAGAAGTTGGACCGGTGCCATTGGCACCATGCCCAGGTTCAGCCTGTTTACAGGAGGTTCTGTGGCCCAAATTTGGCCCATTAACACGCTAAGGGCCGGATACCAACCATCCATTGGCTAAATAGAAATAGTTAACTATGTAGTATGTACTATTATTTATTTATTGCTTCCTTATGCAGTTACAATGGCACACGTTCATACGCTCAATCGAAACTGGCTAACATATTGCATGCCAAGGAAGTAGCAAGACGGCTGAAGGTAGAGTTCTATTTTCTGATTTTCCCTCTATCCAAGTCCAATTTCATATTTGCTTAAAGTAGCAAAATAAAAACTCTCAAAATATTAGGTTACCCAATTATAAATTTCTCAAAATGTTACCTTGTTGTGAAAAGCACTATCTTGAGGTTGATGACAACCTGAAAAAAAATGAAGAAAATAAACAGAGTTGTTCATTACATTTCAGGCCTGTCCATGAGCCAAAACATTATGAGAGCTTCCAATATGCAGAGATTAAGAGTAAAATTATATACCCCGTATCACTACAGCACCCGACTAATATATTCATCCAAACTAAGTTCTGTTTCTAGATCAACCAAAATATGCTGAGACCTGGAGTGAGATTACTTTTAGGGTCATTGGGTGCCATTGGAATTGCCAGAGGCCATAGGTGATAGACAGGAAAGGAACATAACACTAAAATACTAAGCTTAGGAATAAAGTCTATTTTTGTTTTAATGAGAATATTTTCATGGATCTCACAGGTAAGGAATGCAAGAGTAACTATCAATGCAGTCCACCCAGGAGTTGTGAAGACTGGAATTATCAGGGATCATAAAGGATTTATCACAGGTAGGAATTATTTCCACCAAAAAATAATTTTTTGAAATTTCTATATGCATAAACTCAAGTTACAAGTAGAAGGCAAGATCCAAATTGTGTTAGAATTTTCTGTGCAGATTCGCTGTTTTTTCTTGCATCAAAGTTGCTAAAATCAACATCTCAGGTTTGTTTCATAAAATTGCCAGCTTGCTTTGTTTCCCATAGTTGTCAATGTTGTTGTAGAGTAACTTTGATCCACTGGTATTTACTTTTCTTCTTCTTTGGATTTCCCTTCAGGGTGCAGCAACTACGTGCTATGTTGCTTTGAGCCCACGGACAAATGGGGTGAGTGGGAAATATTTTGCGGACTGTAATGAGAGTAGCTGCTCGGTTCTGGCAAAAGATGAATCTGAAGCAAGGAAGCTTTGGAAGCAAACCTGTGCATTGATCCACAGACGACTATGTCAATCCACATCCTAAGATGTGTCTACTTGTACACATTCTGTAGTCATGTATATTTGTAGATGTAGGCATTTACAGTGCAACACCATATATAGTTCCAAAAAAATAGATAGACTAATCAAATAACATTGAGGGCAGTTGCATTTGTTAAGAAGTGGTATGAGTTAAAAACAACTGGACAAGTCGGGAAAAAAATCCACAAGTTGCATTTGTCTACTTGTACACATAAAATTCTCTAGTCATGTATATTTGTAGATGTAGGCATTTACAATGCAACACCATATATAGTTCCAAAAAAAAGATAGACTTATCAAATAACATTGAGGGCAGTTGCATTTGTTAAGAAGTGGTATGAGTTAAAAAAAAACTGGACAAGTCGGGAAAAAAATCCACAAGTTGCATTTGTCTAGTGGTATGAGTTAAAAAAAAAAACTGGACAAGTCCGGAAAAAAAAAATTCCAGTTTTGACTTAGAAAACCAGTTTTAACATGCATACCAAGGCTTAACCTTTATTTCTCTCGATCCGGGGTATGTTGGCAATTTTTAAGATTAAAAAGATTGTTTAAACTCCGAATTTAGGGAGACCATGTCCAATTGAAAGGTATATTTTATATGCTTTCTGAGTATAAAAATCTTGCTTCAATATGAGGTTGAAAAAAAAAATCGAGGTCTTTAAAAGGTTGATTAGAAAAAAAAATGTAATTTTAAAATTAGGACAATAGAATTTTGATTAAACCCATTTGGTTTTCATGGTGATCTAACAGTCAAACTGCAAGATGTAGGCCTATTGGGGCAGGCTGAGGGGTATTAAGATGGAATCCGGTCATCAGGTTCTAATAAAGGCTGAAGCTTGAGGCTTTAATTAAGATAATGCTCATTAGAATCATTTATCAAATGCATTTGACAATTTGAGATGTCCAAACCAACATGTTGAATGAGGCCATCCCAACAACAAATCAAATGAGGTCATCCTTTGTATTATTTTATTTGTTCATGTTCACCATAGCACAAAACTTTTATTTCTGTATTTCTATCAGTTTTTTTTTTAAATCCATGAATTGTATAGCATGTGAGCTTAATCCCAATAAAAAAGAAATGAAATGATAAAATCATTTCCCGGGAAAAACTAGCATTCAATCAATTAGGGTTTTGAGATTTGAGATTAGCAAGCTTACCTTCCGTACATGGTCACTGCATTTCAATATGAAAAACACACTGGGGGGAGATCAGTCCTAAAAACATGGTTAGGCTGTCGTGTTTTTTTGGTTGCATTTCACCTTTTCCTTGTTCGAGCTGTTCTGATTTGCTTCAATCGGGTTCTGTACCAAATAAATAAACAACTCTTCTTGCCATACAGATCCAGAGACACTGTCATGAGTAATAAATAATGGCTATCTAAGCAGGTAAGGGCATGCGATGCATTGATAATTTCATCGGAGGTGAGCTTCAGTTAAGGGCATCTGATCTGCTTCAATCAGGTTCTGCGACAAATAAATAAACAAGGTGCCTTGCAGTTCCAGAGACACTGTCACGAGTAATAAACGATGTCTATCTGAGCAGGTAAAAGCGGGGATGTGATCATCTCATTGGATGAGCTTCCAGCTTGATTTTCATTTCATACCTGCCATCTGTTACGACATTGCCTTTAGTCAGGAATTCTATGCTTATGTAAACAAACCATACAAGTCAGGAAGATGAATAACTCATTCAGAGTACATTGGTTCAGCAAACTTGGAAAATTATTACTCATGATTGATTGCTAGATTTGATATGTTGCAACAGTACATAAAGCTGTTATCAGTCCAAGAAAGCCTTCTCTTTCGAGCATCATAAGCTATTATGGCTGATAATTTTTATATGTTATGCTTCAAACAGTCCAAGAATTTTGAACATCATAACAATGTTGGTCAATTTGGAAGGAGCAGAATAGCCGCCTCTTCGACAATTACTCCTCTCCGTATTGTCGGCTCCAAGGCCGTGTTGGGCGAATGCTTGTGGAATGGAGCTCCACAGGCTAATTT
Source organism: Tetracentron sinense (assembly GCA_015143295.1). NCBI lineage: Eukaryota > Viridiplantae > Streptophyta > Magnoliopsida > Trochodendrales > Trochodendraceae > Tetracentron > Tetracentron sinense. The sequence continues at coordinate 31,798,553 of CM026568.1, read as the reverse complement.
GGTCAGGAAGTGAGGGACATTTTGATGTTGTGAGGGAGCAGCTTGCGTTGTTATCACTCTATTTGTTTCTGTTTTTATCTGCTTTCTAGATACTATAGTTTACATCTCTGTAAACTGTTGCATCTCCCTTGATTTTTAATGTATCTGCCGCTTTACCAATAAAAAAAACATCATAACAATGCATAGAATAATACAACATATAGGCTACCTGCTAATGTTTTAAGGAGGAATTGAAGCTCACGCAGCGTGAAAATCAGAGGTCACTGGTAGAAAAATTGTAAAAACACTACAACAAATGGAAACAATTTTTACATGCATGATTGGATCATATATGAGGGGATCCATTTGGTTGGTCCTACCCAAAGAGATCTCATAGGAATAAATGAGGTCCCCTAATGTGATTTGCACGAGGGGGATCCATTTGGTAGGTCCTACAAATAGATTTCAAAGGATTGAAAAGAGGGGAATGTGATTTGAAAGAGAGACAATGCTTCTCCTCTCTTTCACTGTCTTCTGCATACCGATACTACAAGGAACACAGGACTAAGGATGTAATTTAGAATAGATTGCCACATAAATTCACAGGAGAAATGCTTCTCCTCTCTTTCACCCTCTTCTGCATACCGATAATACGAGGTCGAACGCAGGACATAGGATGTAATTCAGATTTGCATAGATTTGCAATACATTTGAGCCACAATATTCCTTGTTACTGATGTTAAACATAACTTAGTGTGATACCTCAAAACGAGAGAGAAGGTTTGGGTAAAATGTGGTTGGTTGGTTGGTTTTAACAGTAAATCCCATGACTATCACGCAGATATATACATCAATAGAACACCTTAGCCCAAAAAATAAGCTTGCCGGTCACATACATCCTAAAATTGTTCTCTACTTCTAACACTCAACATTGCCACAGCTGCTAGTTTTTACTATTCCTCGTCATCCAATTTCACTCATTAGTGTCAATGTGTGAGAAGCATTCAGCATTTCAAATTCCCACATCCCAAGAGTAGACTATAGAGTTCAGAAATGTCTCCAACAACATCCATCTGAAAGACACACAGAGAGAAAACATGAAAACACTAACTTTATCGCCTTCAAAACATAACAAATAAAGGGAGTCAAAATTTCTGACTCAGTCTCACCATATCATATCATCTTCAAGGGAGTCAAATCCGAGAACAACAGTAAGGTTTCCTTGTTTGTCGAGGACAGACAGTGATGGTGGTGCCATAGTTACTGATGTTAACTTGCATGGTTCCATTGCTAAGGTCAAAGATCACTGCTTTTTGCTGCTCGGACATGGCTTCTGTCCCTGCTGATTAAACACATCAACTACTCCCTGCCATTTTCATATGATATCAACTTCTCCCTGCCACATTAATGATTAAACATAGCACCAAAGATACATCATAAAAGTATTATGATTTATGTGATATCAACACAACAGAAAACTATTTACTTACAGAAAATGAAAAAAATACTGAATTGTCAAAATAATGAGGTCCCCATTGCCAGATGGACCAGATCCAAGAGGAATGGTGAATATATCTTACTCACAAATTGGACATGCATTGGAACCCAAATGGCCCCCAAAATCTTCCTAGGTCACTGCACTCATTTACTATAATAGTTTAAATTTTGTGAAACAATGAACAGGCATACCTGATGAAGCTTTTACCAGCTCATCCTCCTAGTCTCTTTAGTGAGCTTGCCAAATAGTAGAAAACAACCAGAATGAATAATGTTTACCAGAAGAACATGTATATGATGAACACAACACAAAGTTCCATAATAATTTTGATACTTTTCTCTCTCGCTTTATTTAACCAGAGAATTTGACGACAGATTAAACTCTTTATTCAAAAAATTTCAATCATGGGAAAAAAATTTAGAAAATATTGAAAAAATTCAAGCTCTTAAGTATTCAACTAATGATAATATGTTCATTGACTGAAGTTTCTACACTTCACAGGAGCAACTGCATTAAAACTCTCACCTCAGAATTAAATGAAACCCTGCCTTTTGTTTTGTCTTTAAAAATCTTAATTTTTTCCGCTGTTCTAAGAAAATGTGTTTCTTCAAATTGGAATAAGTGGTGACACTTATCTAGAATTATAGTAACTTCAAACTCCTATTCCAAATACCCCCCTGAAATTCATATCTTGCTACGCTCATTGCTGAACAGGGCTGGGACAGGTCTTCCATAGCCTGGCCCTTGAGGCTAGGGCTAAGGGGGCTAGCCAGTTGAGGCCCTCTCTAAGAGCTAGGGTCAGGCTAGGCGCTGCCTAGAGAAGAGCATCAGAAAGTATAATCTAAACATTTTTAAGAAAAAAATGTAATAAAATATTATTCTTTTATAATGAACATGCTATAAATCGATTATGTACTTAACTATCTACATCATAGTTCAATATATCTAACTCTGACATATCTAGTGAATCATTATGTTGCCCTAAACAAATCCAATCTTGGGCACAAACTAAGGCTTCTACAGTCTCTGGTTTTAAACTACTCTTAAACTGGTCAAGTACCCTTCCTTTGGTGCTAAATACAGACTCAGAAGCAACTGCTAAAACAGGGATTGCTAAAATGTCACGGGCCATCATCGATAAAATTGGATACTTCGCTGAATGGAATCTCCACCAAAGCAATATATCGAATGTTGGAGATCTATTCTCTCTTTCTTCTTCCAGGTACTGATTTAATTCTGATTTTACTTCTACAGCAGTACTTTGAGTCATTTCTGCTTCAAACCTCAAAAACTCGTATTCGTCATTGATGTCCATCAATCTTGTTGAACCAATGTTACCCACATTTGTCATTTTCACGTCGGGTGTACCAAATTTCTCACTATACTCTCTATAGAGAGTTTTAAGATTTCTAATGGCTTGAGCACTACGTATGTCTACCTCATTTTGTTCATATAACTTTTTTAAAGCAAAATCCAAGTACAATTTCTTATATTGAGGATCAAAGAATAGGGCAAGTTCAAGAACTGGATTATAGTTCGGCCAATATTTATCAAATTTCTCTTTTAATTTTTTAGCCATATCCCTACAAAATTGATTTTCATCATTTAATTTCTCTAACAATCTGGTATGTATTTTAACTATTTCAGGTAGAAATAAATGTATAGTTGGGCATTTTGTTTGAGAAAATTTAGTTATAGCTTCATAAAATATCTTTAAAAAGTCATAGACAATAATTGCCATACTCCAATCATCATCTGAAGGGATAGTTTTATAGTTTGAGTCTTCTATTCCTAGTCGTGCAAAAACTTCCCTAAATTCCAATGCAGATTCCAACATAAGGTAGGTTGAGTTCCATCTAGTAGAAACATCTAGGAATAATCCCTTAGTAGTACTTAATCCTAATTCACTAACAAGCTCACGGAATTTGTGTACAGATGATGAGTTTTTAATAAATTTTATTGTATCTCGAATATTTTGAATAATTGGATTTATTTCTTTCAACCCATCTTGCACAATAAGGCTTAGATTTTGTGAAGACAAACAAATGTGAAATAAATTACCATTTAACGGGAGGGAGACTTTTTTAATTAGATGACTTTGAAGTGTTTGTATAATAAAATTATTTGTAGTACAATTGTCTAAGGTTAAACAATGTATTTTGTCATCAATTTTCCACTTAATCAAATTTGATTTAATAACTTCAGCTAAAGCTAACCCTGTGTGGCCAGGATCAACACTAATAAAATTAATAAGACGTTTTTGTAGGCTCCAATCTAAATCAATGTAATGAGTCGTAATAGCCATATAATCAATTCCCTGGTTAGACGTACACATATCGAATGTGAGACTAATCCTTGATGGAATACCTTCCAATAATTTTGATAGTTTAAATTTTTCATTCTTGTAAATTTCCAAACAATCAGACTTGACGGTGTTAGGTGACACCATCTTAAATAGAGGTTGTAGAGTGTAACTGAAATCAATGAAACCTTCCTGCATGACCAAGTCAAATGAATACTCATGTTCAATAATCATTTTTGCGAGTGATTCTCGGTATTTCGCTTGGTCAAGTTCATGATTGTTATCAAGGCTTGGTTTATTGGGGCAAGTGACCTTTATATGTCTTTTTATGTGGGAAGTTCCATTTCTAACATCATTACTTAATTGGGCATTGCAATAATTACACTCAGCGATACGTGTCTCTGTCTTAGTCTTACCATCTTTTGCAGTCCTAGTTACCATCTTTTGCTTAAAATGGGCCCAAATATCTGAAGTGTTTTTGCCTCTTTTCAGCTTGGGATCATTGGGTTCCTCAGCCTGAGATTGTGAGGAAGAGGGGGATGGGGAGGGAAAGCGAGGGAGAAGGTAAAGAGGAGCCATCGATGCTGCCGGCGTCGACGACATCTCACTGCTCCCAACCACCTCAACAACTGGGTCACGACTAGTACTAGTCATAGACATATTTGAATCAAATCCAAATTAGAAATAGATAGGTTTTGAAATATAATCTAAGCAATGTGACAGATTTTAACTCAAATTGGGATACTAAGCAAGTAGGGGTTGAGATATATAATCTATGAAATCTTAGATTATATAAATAACAGTCTAAACTTAACAAATATGGTTTTGAGAAATAAACTAAAGAAATTATAACAAACAGATTACCACAGATTTGAGATACTAAACAGACATAAACTAACAAATTATATACTAAACAAGGAAAATCCCAGAATTCAAATTAGGCTTTGGTTTCTAAATAGTTGTGTTTCAGGGTTAGGGTTTTAGAGTTAGGATTTCGGGTAAGGGTGTAATTTAGTATTCAATTAGTTAGAGAACCACGGTTAGGGTTTAAGCTAGTTAGGGAATGGGGAATAGAGTTTAATTTACTGTTCAAATGAGTTAGGATTTACTACAGATACACTGAAACTAAAGCAATAGGAAGAATGCAGGAAATAAGCTGCGATCAAACTCAAAATCCAGTAAGAAACAGCAACAGAGAGAGACAAAACAGAGAAGTAGTAAAGATACAGTGTTTAAATTTCACCAGAATGATAAGCAGAAAATTACGATTTTCAGATAGAAGAATATGACTTCTGGAGAGTTGAGAAAACAGTAACAACTAGGGTTATAGATCTAGAAATGTACTAATATCTGTGCAAAATGATTGTAAAAGAAGAAATTTCTAAACAAACTTATCCACTCCGTAAGATATAATGATGAATAGTTAGGGTTTCTAATATATCAATGACGCGGCTAGAGATATAGATCAGATCTCAAACTAATAACCGTCGATCTACGAATATTTGAAGCTTTAATTCCAGAGAGATCAACAAAGATAAGGGTTTAATTTAGGGTTTCAGACGGTTTTGATGGTGGTTGCTGGTGCAAGTGCAGGTGCAGGTGTAGGAGGATACTGTGCTGCAGCTGATTGTGGTGGGCCTGGTGGTTGCACTGTGGACCGTGGTGGTGTAGCCGCGCAGATGGTCGCTGGTGCTGGTGCAGGAGGACAGACAATGGTGATGGTGGTGTAAGCTGCCTTGCAGGACTGCTGCGAATGCGAGAGTATGCTATGAGAGAGTAAGAGAGAGAGAGAGAGAGAGAGAGAGAGAGAGAGAATGTTATCGGACAGAGAGGAAGAGGAATTCTGTACTACTTAATAGAGGTGATGGATATGTAATTAAATTACTACTATAACCTCACAAGTATCCGTTAGCTTGAGTTGTTTAAGTAATTTTAAAATAATTTAATAACAGAAAGAATGAGCCGAGACTCGAGAGTTTTAAATCACTTCCCATATGTAATTAGCTTACTATCATACCCTCGCATCTATCCGTTAGCTAGGGTTATTTAAGTGATTTAAAAATAATTTAATAAGAAGTATGAAGATAAACAAATAAAACAATGAGCATTAGGGCTAGGGCTAGGGCTAGGGCTAGGGCTAGGTCAAGGCCTAGGTCGTATCGGCCTCGACTCATTCACTAGGGTGAGGTCTATCCCTCAAAAGGCCTAAACTAACTAGGCCCAACCCTACCCTCAAGGGTCAAGGTCGGTTCGGGATTGGGCAGGCCGAAAGAAGAAAAAAGAATTATATTATGTTTTAGCGATTTTTTCTATATTGATTGTCAATTTGACATGCAACTCTCCTCATTTATTTAAGCTTTGAGTCTGAAAGTGCAACTCAAAGAGCAACACAATTGAGTTTTAGTGTCGTTAGATTGTTAGCATTAGTAAACCCTACAATTGTTACTATTAAATTGTTAGTATTAATATTATTATATTTTTTAGAAAAAAAGAAAATGTTACAATTTACAAGTAGTATCATTAAAAGATTATGAAAAGATATTACACTAATCTATTACACATACATACAATAAATCTTAGTCTTTATTAGATTTTTTTAAAGGGAAAATATTATATTAAAAGGGTTTTAAAAATATACTACACTACAGTGTTAGTATGTTATCTATACACACAGTAAGACTTGTTTCTTAGGTTATTGTAAGTCTTAAATTATTATATTATATATGGTATAACAAATAATATGGAAGGTTGGGCTAAGTACTTGTCAAGAAGGGCTTTTCAAAATTAGGCTCGGCGTTATTAAAAGAATAAAAGTCCTCTATTCTGTTGACTTTGAAGGGCTGGGTAGGGCGGGTCTCCTCATCATCAAAAGACTGGATGGACAACCCTAATGAGCAATGATTAGGGGACCCCACATTCCACTATAAAGTGGAATGTCGTGTCCGCGTGTCCCCTTTTAACAATTGTTAAGCTTAACTAAATTATTATATAAAAAAAAATTCTTCTAAAAATCAAGGCTGGATAGATGAACCATAGGAGTGGGTAAATCTTAATCATAGTTGGTGGGTATTAAAAAGGAGGCCAGCGTTGACCAATGAGAACCGACATTCCTCTACATAGTGGAAATGAGTGGTCCACCAACCATTTCCCAAAATATGATATAAGTATGGAAAATGCTTAACGGACGCACATTCTACTATATATGTAACGGAATGCGTACAATGGTCCACGTCCCTTTTTAACATCCACTAACTGTGGTTAAGATTCACTCACTCCTATGGTTCATCCATCCAACCTTGGTTCTTAGAAGAAAAATAGTAATTATAATTTAGTTAAGTTTAACCATAGGGACACAAGGACACCACGGTCGACTAGATAACAAACTGTGGGTCGGTTAATATGCTCTTTTATATATATATATATATATATATATATATATATATGTTATGACATGAAATTCTCTACTGTTACAACCGGACTCTTGGAGTCTGGTTATTATGTCCCACAAGTCGTTCCTTTTAATATCCCTTAACTGTGATTAAGATTCACTAACCCTTATAATACCTTCTTAATTATGATTAAGACACCATGGAGTCTGGTTATAACCAGGATTCAAGTCATATATTATACATTGAGTGGGGAGAACTGGACCCAGCCGGGCTCTAACGGGTATCTTCCTAGTCCGGCCCGGTCCTCAGGTAGGGACTTCGGAAATCAGGGTCGGCTGGGTGGGCTCAATGGTGATTGTATAAGGGCCGGGCCGGCCCAAGCTTCCTCTCCACTGTCAGAGTGACTCATCCCATTGATTTAGTTGACTAATCAAAGTTCAAACAACCACCGCTTGAATTGGATGTAGGCACATAGTCACAGTCAGACCTAATGGTTAGGTGTTACTTTACCTCCTCAACCAAAAAAGAAAGAAAGAATTGGAGGTAGGCACTAACATGTGATCCTAACCATTATTATATATGATACTATAATGTGATCAAAATTTGGCACTTTACCAAAGCAACCGTGTCTTGGGATTAAGCCCTTGCTGATAGCAGTGCAATGGGCCGGGCTTGGGCTTTCATTTTATAATTTTTTATATAGGCATAGCCCTAGCCCAGCTCCATTTACAAGAGCCTTTTGTGGCCCAAACTCAGCCCGTTGACACCCCTACTTGCTGATAATCTGTATCTCGCCAAAATTGTGTAATAGCTTTACTTACAAGTCACAACTTACCCATAACTGAGAGTAAGAAATTAACTACTTTACTACGAAAAGGATAAGAACTCTGGTAGAGAAGCTATACTCCAGCGCGCTACTTGGTTGCAATGGAAGTCGTCGAACAGTTTATACTATTTGCAATAAGTTCTAAATACTCTGGTAAAAAAAAAATTCTGAAAAATCTATAATATGAAAGCCCAATAATTTTTACAATTTGGGATCACCTCCAGTGTTAATTTCTATACGATAACTAGTGGGTTATGATCCTGAGTTAATGCTGGCAGGCTCCCGGCCAGTTAACACTGGAGGTGATCCCAGGTCATGTTTCAATAGATAAACTGTGATCACCATAACAAAAAAAATAAAATTAGAGACATCATTTTCTATATGATAACTAGTGGGTTATGATCGTATCTTGCATAACTTAGTGCTTTATTTCATATAGTTTCATTTCATGCTTTAGCGCTAATCGTGGAAGCGTCGTGGATAGAAGCATGTTTAGTCCATTCTAGTAAGGCATGCTTGTAGTTCTAGTATATGTCCCTTTCACTAATTTTATGTCTGTGTTTGAGTTATATGCCATGAATGATAGTTAATGCAGTGGATATATAATAATGTAGTCGTGTACCCTTCCCGATTTTCCATATTATAAGCATCCAATTGGAAAGAATTAAGAAAGGGAAAAGAAACCATATTATAAACATCTTCGATCACATAATATGGATTAAGATCACTTTAATGCCGAAAGAAAAAGCTAATTAGGCCACTAATCCTTAAACAATGGAAGAATATTTCCAACAAAGAGAGTGCTATTGGAAAATATTAGTTTGATCCAAAGAGCTGTTTTTCTCTTGTTTGATAGCATGATCTCCCAATTGGATGCAAAAGATTAAAACCCATAAAGAAAGCAAGATAGTAAAGATAAAGAGGGAACAGCCCAACAGGCAAATAATCAATTTGAGTTAAGAGTTCAAATCAAAGACTGAACATAAACAATACAAATAATTTCAATTTATGAACTATAAAATTATATCGACCATCCAAATGTGCACTCATCGGATGAGCCCTGTTCGAAAAAGGGCGTCGGTCAATGATCTAATCATCTTCTAGCCGTAGATGGATGAACCCTTTTTTCTTGGGATTGTTCATGTTCATCCTTGTGTTCAATGATTGTTCAAAAGCAGGAAACAATTACAATTATTCAATTGGTGTGAACTTTATGCAATGACCATCCATCTTGTTTCATGATTTGAATTAATGGGTATGTTTGATTTACTGTTTGTACATGGATTGTGTATAATTTGCTTACTACATGTTGGATCTGATGTCTCATGGTGTGATCTTGCTGTTTAAGTCTTCGTTTAAGCTCGGCAATTCGAATAAAAATATTAATAATTGTAAAAATTGATGTTCCATTGGGCATTTAATATAACAAACTGCAGATGCAGTAGCAGTGGGAGTTCTCCCTCGGAGAATTGAACTCCAGATCTCCCTCCCCTTTCACCATCCTAGCCAGAGGTGCGGGTATATCACGAGCTGGCTTACTATATATTCAAATTAGATAAAAATTTATGGCTTAATTAGGAGATCTATCACAAAAGTTCCACTCGTGCAATCCTTATGGTGCACGTTCTTACACCAAAATGTCAAAACTTCTTATATGAAAAAACAAATAACCTAAACACCATTAATCCGGTTAAACTATATATATTAAATATAATTATAGGGAATTGATCTCATAGTAAATCAACAAAAAAAGGTATTAGGGAGGCTACTTCTTTGTGTTCCACATTATACTGTCATCCTACCTATAACAGCAGACTTGATCTTAAGACCACACTCAAATGAGGGGAAAACCTCGCCAGCAGCCCTAATGAGCAGTGATTAGGGGATCCCACATTCTGTTATGTAGCGGAATGTCGTGTTGACACGTCTCCTTTAACCCCTCTTAACTATGATTAAGCTTAACTAAATTAAGATTAAAATATTTTTTTTAAAAAAAATCCAAGGTTGGATAGATGAACCTTAGGGGTGAGTAAATCTTAACCACAATTATTAAGTGTTAAAATGAGGGCATGGACCAATGAGGACCGATATTCCCCTACATAATAGAAATGAGCAGTCCACCAACCAATTCCCAAAATCATATTATATGTATGGAAAATGTTTACGGACTTTCGCTAGCGGAATGCGCAATCCTCCTTAGTCAGACACCCTCTTTTTTTAACATCCACTAACCGTGGTTAAGATAATTCACTCACTCCTATGGTTCATCCATCTAACCTTGGTTCTTAGAAAAAAATATATTAATCATAATTTTGTTAAGTTTAACCATAGTTAAAAAGGATACAAGGACACCATGGTCGACTAGATAACGGAATCACTGCTAAATGTAATGACTTGGAATTCTCTACTGTAATAACCGGACTCCTTGGAGTCTGGTTACAACGTATCCCTTTTAATACCCCTTAACTATGATTAAGATTTACTAACCCTTATAATACCCCTTAACTCTAATTAAGATTCACTAACCTGTATTACCCCTTAATTTTGATTAAGACTCCAAGGAGTCTGGTTATAACGGTAGAGGATTCCAAGTCATTTATTATATTATACATTAAATGGGAGAACTGGACCGAGCCGGGCTCTAATGGGTTTCTTGCTTGTCTTAGGGCTCCAGCCCTCATGTGGGGACTTCAGAAATCAGGGTCAGCTGGGCGAGCACAACGGCTATTGTATGAGGGGCGGCCCGGCCCAGCCCAAGCTTCCTCCCACTGTCAAGAGTGACTCGTTCCATTGATTTAGTCGACTAATCAAAGTTCAAACAACCACCGCTTGAATTGTATGTAGTTTCTAACATGTGATCCCAACTATTGTAATATATCATACCATGATGTGATCAAAGTTTGGCTCTTAAACAAAGCAACTTTGTTTTGGGATTAAGTCCTTGCTGATAGCGGTGTCAAAGGGCCTACTAGGGCTTGGGTTTTCATTTTAAAATTTTTGAATAGGCCCAGCCCTAGCCAAGCAACATTTACAAGACCCTTTTGTGGCCCAAACTTGTTTTTGGATGGCCCAAACTTACTTGCTAATAATCTCCAAATTTGGGTAATAGAGTAAGAAATTAACTACTTTACTACGAAAAATATGATAAGAACTCTGGTAGATAAGCTATACTCGAATGCGCTACTTGGTTGTAATGACAGTAGTCGAACAGTTGACTACTATTTGTAATAAGTTTCAACTCAATCCTCGTAGATTTTTCAAAAAAAATTCTTTGGAAAATCTAGACTGAGTAATCACAAATCATTCTACAACAATGTTTAAGACTTGGGATCACCTCCAGTGTTAACTGGCAGGGAGCCTGCCAGCATCGACTGAGGGATTGTAGCTCCTCTTCTTTGTTGCTGTTGTTCTTTGTAGTTGGATGTCACTCCTGTAGTACATTCGGGCTATGCCACCAAGTCCTTTCGAGTATGACTCTCAAGGACGCCCATATTGGCGTCCTTGAGGCAAGACCATCCTTAGCTAGGGGTGTACGAACATATACCCCAATTAACTTCTATGGCACACGAAGGGGTACCTGTCGATCCTGAGTTAATGCTGGCGGGCTCCCAGTCAGTTAACACTGGAGGTGATCCCAAGTCATGTGTTAATACACAAACTGTGATCACCATAACAAAAAAAGATTTGGACACATAATTTTCTATATGATAACTAGTGGTTAATTACCATCGTATCTTGCATAACGTAATGCTTTATTTCATATAGGTTAATTTCATTTCATGCCTTAGGGCTAATCGTACGTCAAAGCGTCATGGATAGAAGTTTTGCCCATTCTAGTGAGGCATGCTTCTAGTTCTAGTATATATCTTATTCATTCATATATATTTCTGTGTTTGAGTTATATGCCATGAATGGGTAGTTAATGCAGCGAGTAATGATGTAGTCGTGTACCCTTCGTGACTTTCCATATTATAAGCATCCAATTGGAAAGAAAGAAAAGAAAAGAAATGAAATCATAATATAAACATCATCGATCACATAATATGAATTAAGGTCTCTTTAATGCCGAAAGAAAAAGCTAATTAGGCCACTAATCCTTAAACAATGGAAGAACATTTCCAACAAAGAGAGTGCTATTGGAAAATATTAGTTTGACCCAAAGAGATGTTTTTCTCTTGTTTGATAATATGATCTCCCAATTGGATGCAAAAGAGCAGAACCCACAAAGAAAGCAAGATAGTTAAGATAAAGAGAGAGCAGCCCAAAAGTCAAAAGAATCAATTAATTTGAGTTTGAGTTTGAGTTCAATTCAAAGACTGAACATAAACAAAACAAATAATTTCAATCCATACATCTATAAAATTATATCGACCATCCAAATGTGCACTTATCGGATGGGCCCTGTTCGAAAAAGGGCGTCGGTCAAATGATCTAATCGTCGACCAGTCATAGATGGATGAACCTTTTTTTCTCGGGATTGTTCATCCATGTGTTCAATGATTGTTCAAAAGCAGGAAGTACTGATCAAACAATTAGAATTATTCAATTGGTGTGAACTTTATACAATGGCCATCCAAAAGATGGATGGCCCATCAGTTTCATGATTTGAATTGATGGGTATGTTTGCAGTTTGTACATGGATGGTGTATAATTTGCTTATTACATGTTGGATCTGATGTAGGGTTGTCAAACAAGCCCTGGTCTGAGGGTACCCTGTCCTCCAAAACACGCCCAAGCCCTGCTTCTGTTGAGCTGGGCCAAGGCTCACCTCGGCCCTGCATGCCCTTTATAACCTGGCCCTTTAACCTTGCTTATGCACTGTAATATATGTATATAAGTTGATGTTTATATATATATATATATACTATAATTGTAAAATTACTAATATAGTCTTTACGAACGGTTTAATACTAAGGCTATATAGGTAATTTTTCTTTATTCTCCCCCTATATAAATACACTCCTTTTGTTTACCTACGCAAACCCAAGTCCCTCAATCCTCATCTTCTTCAATTCCTTCCCATTCTTCTTAGCTAATGCTTGAAGCTCTCTCGATCTCGAGTCCTCCACTCTGCTCTGGTGTTCTCTCGGCTCTCGCCTCTCAGTGCTTTCTGCTCAGAGGATCTCGAATTCACGGCCAGGTTACCGTATTATTTAGTATTTATTGCCTATTTTGAAACCTTAGACCCCATAAACCCTAACCCTAATTAGTAATTATTGAAACCCCTAACCCTAAAATTTATGAAATTGTTTCTAAATCCCTAAAGACCCTAACTCAAAATCCCCTAACCCTAATTGGATTATGATATTTCCGAAACCTTCGAACCCTATATTGGATTCTGATATTTCCGAAACCCCTAACCCTAAACCCTAAACTAATTATATTATGATATTTCTTGTACTTTTCTGTAATCCGATTTTAATCTAATTAGATTCAATTTTTGATAGTTGATACTGTTTGATTTGATTATGATATTACCCTAAACTAATTACATTATGATATTACTGATTTGCTTGTTTTTGATTTGATTCTGATATTGTTTAAGAGATTCTAATATTGATTTGATTCTGATATTGTTTAAGAGATTCTGATATTACTGTCTACTGATTATATTCTGATATTCTAGAACTTTTCTTTAATCTAAATTTAATCTGATTAGATTCTATTTGTTGATTGTTAATATTGTTTGATTCTATATTCTGATAGTTAATATTTGTTGACAGTTAATATTTTCTAATCCGAACTTTTTATTCTAGTTCAAATATTGTCGATTTGCTTATTCTTTTATTAGATTCTGAACATTGATTAGTTTGCTTATTAAGGTAAAAATGTCGACTCCCAGTATTAGTAGTAATGCGAGTTCTCCCTTAGTTGAGTCATCAATAGGTGTTCATCCTGAGGATCCTAAACTATTAATTAATGATATAGATAATTAAACTTACTATAAATTTTGTTTTATATAGTTTCACTTTGTTTTATTCTATTATGTCTGCCTATCACTGGTAATGAATTTTTTTTTTAAACTTTGTTATTGCTCTTTTTGTTGCAATACCGATCCCAAGCCCGGATAAAAGAGGAGGGTATCCATTTCCATGTCAAGTTGACAGTTGGTGTAGAAAAAAAATCTAGTCATCTCAAATCACAAAAAAAAATCATACTCTTTCTTCCGGCCCTTTGACTCTGCCCCGACCCTTAAGGGCAAGCCTAGGGCCCTACTCTTATAGGGAAGGGTCGGATCGGGACTAACCCCGACCCTGCCCTTACTTGGCCCTTTGACCACCCTAATCTGATGTCTCATGGTGTGATCTTGCTGTTTTAAGTTGCTGTTTAAACTTCAAATAAAAACTTAAATAATTGTAAAAATTGATGTTCCATTGGGCAATTAATATAACAAACTGCAGATGTAGGAGTGGGAGTTATCCACTCGGGGAATTGAACTCCAGACCTCCTCTTAATGAGATACACACCTTTCACCATCCTAGCCAGAGGGGCGGGTATATCTTGAGCTGGCCTACTATATACTCAAATTAGATAAAACTTTATGGCTTAATTAGGAGATCTAGCACAAAAGTTCCACTAGTGCCATCCTTATGGTGTACAATCTTACTCCAAAATGCCAAAACTTCTTATATGAAAAAACAAATAACCTAAATACCATTAATCCAGTTAAACTATATTAAATATAATTATAGGGAATTGATCTCATAGTAAATTGACAAAAAAAAAAAAAGTTTTAGGTAGACTACTTTCAACAACATAATTTTTTTTTTTACTAAGACTTGATCTTATGAGCACCCACAAATGAGGGGAACACCTCGCCGATAGGTATATTAAGGCAATATTTATTAGTTAAATATAGTGTTTCTCCCTGAGAAAGGGTTATCTTTACTATTATAATGCAAGAAGGAGGTGTAGCCTGATTTTTTCAAAATTCCCAAAATACCCTTATATAAAACAAAATTTTATTTAATGTTTTACTTTAACGTGTTAATGTTTTATTGTAATTCCCAAACTATCCCTTATCTATTTAGAGAATAGAATCACAGCCAATTGCGACTGAACTCGGGGAGAGTTCAATCACACCCGCGGGTTAACACGTGTCCATTTTAAGTCCTATTAATTGTGGTTAACTCTTTCCATTCGCTCTCAGGTGCATCGCATGTGCCACCCGCTAGCATTAATAATAAAAGGGAGGAATGAAGATAAGGGGTGATTAAGGTATAGTGTAGTTTATTAAGGAGAGAGTTTAGTGTCGACGTCAAGGGAGTTCTCTGCTTTTGGTGTGGGGACTGGCCTGGGAGGGCTTGTCTCTTCCTCTTGCCTTCGACCAATATTTTCACACCCAAAAGCTGTCCAACACCATGGACGTTTTTGGCCCTCAATTATATTATTAAACCCTCCATTATCAATCCACCATCTCTCTCTCTTGCTCCTCGTGCTTAGATTCCTAATACACACTCGCACTCCCTCCTCTGTCTGTTAAATGATATTTTATCTGATAATTTAAAATAATACATATATACATCATGGTCACGAGGCATGCGATAAATTGACTATACATCGTGGAAAAGAACTTAATGGCATCACGTGATGTCTTAGATACTTTTGCTTACACAAATTTAACAGTGTTTTTTTTTCGGGCAAGTGATTAGCACACCCCGCATAGAATAGAATAGGCACTCTCTAATGTCATGGTGACGTGTCGCTTTTAACTTTAGTTAAGTTTAAGAAATTTATAGTAAATATTTTGACTTTTTTGTTTTTTAAAAATCAAGCTTATATTACTTAACTATAAGAGTGAGTGAATCTTTAACAACAGTTGATGTGTGGTAAAAAAAGGCATTGACCAATGAAGATTGTACATTAGAATATGTAGTCTATTGCGGCACTAAATTAAGTATTTCATTTTTTTTATTAAGAAAAAAATTTATATTGAGGGTATCATTTTGATTCTTAGAAATTACGGTTTTTTATTTTCCTTTGCAAGTGTTGGTTAGTGACAGGGCCGGCCCAAGCCATTTGGAGGACTAAAGCGAGAATTCTAAATGAGTTTTTTTTTTTTTATTAGCTTGCTATAAAATGGGGCATTTTTTTAAATAAAACCTTTTTTAGGGTTTCTTTTTACTAAATCAGGTTCATAAAACCATCAAAGCCCACGCTTTGGGGCCTTCATTTTTTTGGTGCCTCAAGCACAGGTTTTGATGGCCTAATGGATGGGGCGACTCTGGTTAGTGGGATTAGTATTTGTTGGAACCAAATCGTGTGTGTTACTCCTTGAGTTCGTCGATGGCCTAGTGTTTGAAAGTCAGGATTTCTTGTACAACCATTATATCTAATGAAGAAAAGAGATCATTCCCGTTAAAAACTCATGGCCATAGGGAACAAGCCATGAAATAACACAACGATTTGCTTTTGTGTATGTTCCAAAGGTAGAAATATCAACCACACACACGTTAACCAAAAAAAACCACCCCCTCAAGAAACTAAATCCTGGCCTGACATGTGGTGGTTATGCACACACTAAGGACTATACCTCATGCTTACCTAGCACCACTTTCATGAGAGGAGCTAGAGGGATAGGTGTAACTTATCAGAAGAGGCATGATTCTTGTACTGCATTGAAAATAAGAGTCGGTGTACTCTCAAATATACTCTCTAATCTTAACCGTTTATAACTAATCACTAAGGGTCAGGATTTGAGTTGACTTATTTTATCTGTTTTAAAGGCAACATCAGCTCTAATCCTAACCGTTTTATAATTGAGATAAATGGTCAGGATTTGGGAGTATATATGGGAGTACACTTTGGGAGCATCCCTAGACTAATTCTGAAAACAAAAGGCTGCATTAGTTCTAAGAAGGCAGATGAATGCATTTCAATCGATGATACCTGTTAGGGTACTAGCGTAACATTGTCAAATGGGCTATCAACGGCTTAGAATCATCCAACAGGAAGTTTGGTCTCATTACCTACCTAATGCTTACCATGAAAAAATTTGATGTTTGATTGCAATGAGGACAACTCAATATCAATGATGTTTTATCTTCCTTCAAGAACGCTACACAACTCCAAAAACTTGTGGCTGAAGATAAGAGTGTGGGCTGGTCCAGCCTGGCCCAATTAAATAATTGGGCGGGCTTGACCCTAAACCATTAGGCTTGGGCCCATGATAACCCAATTGACTCAGCCCTTATGGGCTATTTATGTAAAAAATCCCCGAACATTATCTAACCAGAGCCCAAGCCTGGTCCAATTAATAAGCAGACTGCCCAGTTGCCGGCCCATTGATACCACTAGGCCCTAGTTGTAACTGCCGGCCCATTGATACCACGGCTTCGGGTTACCTCTAGCAGATGCCCGAGGTGGGACCTCAGCATCCACACATCATTGGCACCTGACGAGTAAAAGGGGAGAAGTCATTTCATTTTCTCCCTATGATTTTGACTTCTGCCCACATGATATCTCCCCCTCCCCTCCCTTTCTGCTCAATGATGTACCAATAGGCCTTAGTTGTAAGTTGTAACTGCCTCGTTTGGAAAAAAAATATCTAAAACATGTACCCCTCTTTTGTTTTTTTGGCAATAAAACATACACCCCGCCTTAGTTGTAAGTTGTAACTGCCTCATTAGCGAAAAAAAATCTAAAACATGTACCCCTCTTTTGTTTTTTGGCAATAAAACATACACCCCCTCAGTAAATAGTAATTGGACTACACATAGTAAGACTTCACAGAATCTCGTCAGTGGGGTCCCCTAAATCTTTCTTCATGTGCGTGTCCTGTACCTTACCTTTTCTCCTAAGACGTACAACACACACACATGACACATGATAGACACTATAGACTTACAAGTGGGTTCAGAATATAGAAGAAAGAAATGGAGAGACAGAAGTATTCAGTACATGGTTCCGCATAGCATGTTTCCATAAACCACCTACATGAACAGTAGCGATGGGTGGGTCCCATTAAAAAAAGCCCGAGCCGTCCATTTGATGGGCCATCTTTACATTTTGGCCATAAACAAATGAAAAAGGCCACACAGCCCATCTCTCCGTTTAATTAAAGAACACTCTCTTCCCTCCACCATCCTCTTCCATAAACAAATGAAAAAACACTATCTAAATTCCACTTCTCTCTGCACAAACATCATGGCCTAGCTGTTCTTGGATCCGGTGAGTCTGGGTCTTTCAATTCAGTATATTTAAAACACCACCACCTACAAGACATGTTTTGGTTTCTCTCCTTGTCTTTGGACTCCATTATTTCACCTCTCTTTCCCATATAGGAAGGATTTGTAGTAATGCCTGTAAAAAAACCATGGAACCTCCTAGTCCTTCTTTTCTTCACCTCCTCTCTATCAATAACCATGCCTTTCTTCGCTTTCGCCGTGAACCAACAAGGCGAAGCTCTTCTCTCATGGAAGAAGAGCTTGAATGGCTCGCTCGAGTCCTTGAACAATTGGGACCCGACCCACGAAAGCCCGTGCAACTGGTTCGGAATCTCATGCAACTCCAACAAAGAAGTGGTGGAATTGAATTTGAGGTATGTTGATTTACTAGGCCATCTTCCATCCAATTTAAGCTCATTGAAGTCCTTGACAAAGCTCGTTTTATCGGGGACTAACCTCACCGGTTCGATCCCTAAAGAACTAAGTAGCCTTAGCGAACTGAGTTACTTGGATTTCAGTAACAATTCCTTAAGTGGTGAAGTCCCTAGTGAGATTTGCAGCTTGATTAAGCTTCAGCAGCTTTACCTCAATTCGAATCTGCTCGAGGGGGCGATACCGATCGAAATCGGGAACCTTTCGAACTTGGTGCAGTTGATTTTGTATGATAATCAAATTAGTGGTGGAATCCCAAGTTCTATAGGGAGTTTGAAGAAACTAGAAGTGATTAGAGCTGGTGGTAACAAGAATCTTGAAGGTCGTCTACCTCAAGAGATTGGTAATTGTGAAAATTTAGTAATGTTAGGCCTTGCAGAGACTAGCATCTCAGGATTCCTCCCTCCGAGTCTGGGTCTCCTCAAGAAATTGAAGACGTTGGCGATCTACACCGCGCTTATCTCCGGCCAAATTCCTCCCGAGCTCGGCGAATGCAGCGAGCTACAGAACATATATTTGTATGAGAATTCTCTCACCGGATCGATTCCGACCACATTGGGGAATCTCAGCAATCTCCGAAATCTATTAATCTGGCAAAACAACCTGGTCGGAGTCATCCCTCCGGAGCTCGGCAATTGCAGGCAGTTATTGGTGATTGATCTATCCATGAATTCAATCACTGGAGGCATTCCACAGACGTTTGGGAATTTGAGTTTCTTACAAGAACTTCAACTGAGTGTCAATCAAATCTCGGGCCGGATTCCTGCGGAAATCGGGAATTGCAAGAGTCTCACTCACATCGAGCTCGACAACAATCAGATCACAGGTAGCATACCGTCGGAATTTGGTTTTCTTGCAAATCTAACATTGTTCTTCTTGTGGCAAAACAAGCTCGAGGGGAATATACCGGCATCGATTTCTCTTTGCCAGAATCTACAGGCCGTCGATCTATCGCAGAATAGCCTAACTGGTCCGATTCCGAAGGGGATATTCGAGCTGCAGAATCTAAACAAGCTGCTCCTTCTATCGAACAATCTTTCCGGTAACATTCCACCGGAGATCGGCAAATGCGCATCACTGATCCGGTTCAGAGCCAGCGACAACAAGATCACTGGAGCAGTACCACCCGAGATTGGGAATTTGACGAATTTGGATTTCTTAGACCTCGGATCTAATAGGTTGACCAGGATCATACCGCCGGAAATATCCGGCTGCCGGAATCTGACGTTCCTCGACTTGCATTCCAATGCAATCACCGGAAACCTGCCCGAAAATCTCGACGTGCTTGTTTCCCTCCAATTAATCGATGTGTCCGACAATTTGATCGGAGGTACGTTGAGTCCGAGGCTCGGATCGCTGAGTTCACTCACTAAACTCGCCCTCGGCAAAAACCGATTTACTGGTCCAATCCCTTCGCAACTCGGATTGTGTTCGAAGCTTCAGTTACTAGACCTGAGTGGAAACGAATTCTCCGGTCCAATTCCGGCCAGTATGGGTAAGATTCCGGCCCTCGAGATTGCTTTAAATCTCAGCTGGAACAATCTTTCCGGCGAGATTCCGGCAGAGTTTTCAGCTTTAAATAAGCTTGGAGTCCTCGATCTTTCACACAATCAGCTCTCCGGAGACCTCCAATCTCTCGCCGATCTTCAAAATCTCGTGGTCCTCAATATCTCGTATAACAATTTCTCCGGACGTGTACCGGGAACAACTTTCTTCACTAAGCTTCCACTAAGCAGTCTCACCGGAAATCCATCTCTCTGCTTCTCCGGCAACCACTGCTCCGCCGAAGCACGAAGCGGCGGCGACCGACACGCCGCAGCGGGAGCTAGGATTGCAATGGCGGTGCTATTGTGCACTGCGTGCGCATTGGTCCTGGCGGCGCTTGCTATCATCCTTGGAGGCAGGAAGCGGCGCGGTAGCTTTGGTGGGGCCCACGATTGTGATGGTGATGGTGATGACGACGTGGAGATGGGACCACCCTGGGAGGTGACGTTGTACCAGAAGCTCGACCTATCTATTGCTGACGTGATAAGATGTTTAACAGCTGGCAATGCCATAGGCAAGGGACGTTCTGGTGTCGTTTACAGAGCGAATATTCTGTCGGAGTTAACGATCGCTGTTAAAAAATTCCGTTCGTCGGAGAAAATCTCGGCAATGGCGTTCTCGTCGGAGATTGCCACTCTGTCACGGATACGGCACAGGAATATCGTGCGCCTATTGGGATGGGGCGTTAACAGGAAGACGAAGCTGCTGTTTTACGATTATTTGCCGAACGGGACATTGGGGACGTTGTTACACGACGGGCGCGCAGGATTAGTTGAGTGGGAAACGCGGTTCAAGATAGCGTTGGGAGTAGCAGAGGGGCTGGCTTACTTGCACCACGATTGCAAACCCGCTATCCTGCACCGTGATGTGAAGGCGCACAATATTCTGTTGGGAGAGCGGTACGAGGCTTGCTTGGCAGATTTTGGGCTCGCTAGGCTTGTCGAAGATGAAAGTGGCTCGGTTTCTGCAAACCCACAATTCGCTGGGTCATACGGCTACTTTGCGCCTGGTTAGTCCTTTTCCTTGTCCGTTTCAGTGTCTTTACGGGTGGCGCTAAAGTAAACTGGTTAATAACTTTGTTTTAACTTTTAAGAGATTTACTATGAAACTTGAACAACCCAAATACATCTTTGTTTGGAAATTACAAATATAAAAGAACGGTATTTTTATTAACTAATATTTTTATAATTTTCAAAACTATTTTGGGTTGCTCAGGCTGCAAAAAGCAATCAAAAATAATGAAACGAGGGTTCTTCTCATAGAGAAAGTAGAGGACCCAGTGGGGCTAACATTTCCCTACCTACTAATCGAATTCGAATGGGCAAATACGCTAGCTATTGTGTTGTTGTTGATTGTGGGGACCACCTTATGTTGATTGTGGGGCCCCCCTTTGCAAGACAGGTAACTGCTCAAAGGGTTGTTGCCCATACGAACTCCTAGTAAGCTAAATAGTGATATGTAACTGTAAAATGTAAAATGTAAAATGAAAAGTTACTTTTCTATCCTTAACATACTTTATTATTGAATTGAACCACAAGAACCATTTAACCATGATATTGGTTGGCATTTGCAGAGTATGCTTGCATGCTAAAAATCACAGAGAAGAGCGATGTATACAGCTTTGGAGTAGTCCTCCTAGAGATAATAACTGGAAAGCAACCAGTGGATCCGTCATTCCCAGAAGGACAACATTTAGTTCAATGGGTAAGAGACCATTTAAAGAGCAAACGCGACCCAATTGAGATCCTCGATCCCATGCTCCAAGGCCGACCCGACACCCAAATTCAAGAAATTCTACAGGCACTAGGAATCTCCCTCCTCTGCGCGAGTAATCGCGCAGAAGACCGGCCAACAATGAAAGACGTCGCAGCGTTACTCCGGGGGATCCGACATGAACCCCCACCGGGAAGTGAAGCCAACAAGCCCAGCAATTCGGAGGTCATGCCGTCCTACTACTCTTCAGTATCCACAGCTCAATTGCAATTCCTTCAAGGGTCTTCTCATTGCTCACTAGCATACTCATCTTCCTCAGGAGGTGTCTCTCGCCCCAAATTTTAGTTAATCTTCCTCTGGAGGTGTCTCTCATCCCAAATTTTAGTTATGGGCTTAGATGGTATTTAGGCCATTGTAAAGATTCAAATTAAAAGGGTAACAAGACGAGCCAACTAGTGTATAGCAGCAAATTAACTTGAAGGTGTTTTGCAAATCAACATATAATTCAAGTTCATTTTTCATTGATGGGTATATATTCTGCTAGAAAGAAATTATGGCATTTTGGTCATCACATAATCAAAGCTATTTTGGCAACTCTGGCTGGGCAGGGTAAAAATACTCTGCCCAGTCTTTAACTCAGCCTTTATCACCCTTCTAACTCGTTAAAAATTGAAGTCCTACGAATTTTTTAAAAAAATTAAAATTAAGGTTAAATTCATTAACCTTAAAAATTATTAATTATTGAATCTTAATCACAATTAAAAAGAGTTAAAAGTATCTAAGTAGGGGGGGGGGGGGGGTTAGGGCTCCTGTCTTGCTTAATTGTGAAGTCACTTCAGTTGCCATCATATCCCAAAAAGGAGGGGGCATAAGGATGTGTTGATGGGTGTCTTGTGTTTGCAAGTGTTTAAAAGGTTTTCGAGGATGATTGCGCTCTTTGGAGATGGGAAAGGAGAGAGAGAGAGTAGAGAGAGTTGTGGTTGTGGGGAATTGTGGGGGTAATGATTGGGTGTGTGACAATTACTCTCTCTCTTCCCACCATTATTGTTTTCCTTTGAAGGATAAGGTGAAGCTTCCTCCGTTTCATGCAACTGTCCTGGGCCCCACCACGTGAATGAAAGACATTGAAAGAGAGAGAGAGACACAGAGATCTATCAATCTCGAGTCTTAAAGGATCTTTGTATTTACAAAACAGGTAGTAGTACGTGAGAATTAAAAGATACTCTACATTTTTGGTGAATATTGTATCATTTCCCCCGTAAAAGAAAAAGAAGGGTAACGAGGAAAGATTCCAGTGTGTCGCCCTTTGTTTGCGCTCACGTGACGTGACACACATGCAACGACTCTTCGAGTATACTTATACTGGCCCCATATAAAATCTCAACTTCCCAAGCATCTACAGCTCCTGTAGACTGTAATTACTACTGTACAGTAGAAGGTAAGTAATCTTCTTTTAGATCCTAAGGATTGTCTACTGTCGTACGAAGTTAATTTGGAGTTCACATTGCTGTTCAACTTTAGGTGAATACGGACGATGAACACGTGTCGTTCTCCCATGAGCCTCATGGAGAAATTTGCCTTTTTCTGGATATGGATAGCATGCTGAAAGTTGGGGACCCCATCATAGACACTTTATCAGAAAACGCCGCTAGGAAATCCAGAATCCAGATTTGTACGTGGGGTTCATGAAATGACATTCATAATTACGAATCGGTACTATGCATAGAGAAAGATTAATAAAGGGCTTTTTGGGTATTTGTACAATCCTGGTTATCTCCATTAATATTTGCCACATTTCCGAACACCATCCTCCAGCTGAGTCCTTTTCTTAGAACAATCTAACTCCGGGGAAGAAAGAAGAAAAAAACATTGGGGTTTTTTTTGGGTGGACATGTTATCATGTAATTTACACACTCTCTAAACTCCCACACAGTCAGACCTAAGGTAGCCGTTAAGGTGTCTAAGCGTAAGTTCAAACAACTACTCCAAAAAGCTTGTCTTAAGGAGGGTTGATGGCCCCTTATAAATAGGATTACCTCCTTATAAAATGTTTAAAATAACATTACGTATACAACATATAAAATTGTAAGCAGTTTTAATATAAATTGATGTAAATTATTCTAAGGCGAGGTCTTAGCCCCAAGACCATGGGGGCATTCTCCTAGCAAAGCTCTTCATTATATATACACGTTCACATAGGAGGGGGACCTCATTCCACTGGTTGACATATGTCTCTTTTAACACCCCTCAACTGTGGTCAAGATTCACTAAACTTAGAATTCAACCATGTAACCTTCAACCATGTAACCTTGGTTTTTAGGGAAAAACATTTTAAAAATTAACTGGAGTTAAAATTTCTTAACCACTGTTAAAAGGGCTGTTAAATGGACTCTATGAGTGGGCCACAGTTTTAGTCTGGCAACGGCCAGACCAAACCCTACTTATTGTAGTCTCGCAAACCTGACTGTCTCAATCTACCGTTTGGACTGACTTCTTTTGTTGAGACCTTCAGAGAAGATTTTTTGCGCTAAAGGGAGCGTAAAATCTAAAGGATCAACGATCTTCAGGATATCATTTCATATTTTGGATCTCTTGTTTCGAACTTAACTGCAGTGTTAATTTTCAGCAACTATTGAAGCAAGTTACATGAAATTACAATACAGAATCTTGCACAACCAGAAGTCCATTACAAAACAAGTTGGAATTAGGCGAGTTCATTCACAAACCTCAACTAGTGCATGTGTATCTACCCTAGAAAGTCAAAATGAGATATTTACACCAAGCAAACGTAAATAACACTTGCTAATGTCTCTGTGTTATAATTAAGTGCATCCGGCGGGCCCTGTAACTCGGAATTTTATGTCTAGCTATAAAGGTCATCATCATCTCCAGCTACTGTGGTGGAAGAGAAAGGATCTGAAGCCCCCGTGGCTGTAGCGTTCTCGGGGCGATCTGGGAACCGGAACTCTGATCCGAATCCACGGGATTGTTGCAGTGTCTGCGCAAAGAGCTGGTACTTCCTTATGTCTGCATCACTGACACTCCGGCGGGCAAACTTCATGGACTCCTCAAAGTGGGCTGCCTTTATCTCAGGGATGTCATCAGTCACGTCTTCTTCCATTGCTTCTGGGTTTTCACTCCTCTTCCTCTCCCTCTCGATATCCTGTCAGCCCCAACAGGTTGAAAGAAGGGGTCAAAAAACAAATATTTACATCAAAATCTACATCAGTACACTAAAAGTAGTTCACGCGGCCTAGGTTAAAAAGAAGATATCTAGATTAATAAGTCCAAACTAGATTAGATATTATGTAGTGTAGTACTAGAAATTTTATTTTGGAAAACAAATGAAAAAAGAAACATAACGAGCAAGAATAAGCAGAGCACTGTGAGAAGTAGAAGAAGTGTGCAACTATAAGTAATCTTTTGTGGACAAATACCCCATAAAGATGTCATACTAGGATGGGGCTTTATTAACTCAAGGTTTTGAGGTTACATAATCACAATACAAAAGGAGCCTAGATGACCAATTGGCAATCATCAGTAAGATCCACCATAAACATGGTTGTGGAGAGGAATAACAATTATTAATAGACCTACACTATCACATCCAGCTAGCTGAGCCTGCACATATGACCTATTATTGCACCATCCAAATCCAAACTATTTTTAGTTAGGCAAAAAAATGGACAGATTTCTTCTGTATATATACTGTGCAAGTGCAGCGATGTAGCAACCAAGGTTGGAAAATTCTCTTACCTTCTCAATATCTTCTCTGATGGCATATTTGCAGGCCCTCTGACAGATTTCAGTGATATCAGCACCACTGAAACCATGAGTGTATCGTGCGAGAGCTGAAAGATCGACATCACTAGAGATGGGCGACTTTCGCAAGCATGATTTAAAGATTTGAAGACGTGATGCCTCGTCGGGGAGTGGTATGTAAATCAACTGGTCTAGACGACCGGGCCTGAGCAATGCTGGGTCAATAATGTCTGGCCTGTTAGTTGCCCCGATGATGAAAACCGTTTTCTTTGCGGTCATCCCATCCATTTCTGTCAACAGTTGATTCAAAACTCTATCTGCAGCACCACCGGCATCTCCTACTGAACTCCCACGCTGAAAAACAATCACGATGAAGCTGTTGGTAATAAAACAATACATAAGAAGAAACTAGTGATAAACTGAACAGAAAAATCCAAGTACATCTTTCTGGCAATGAAAAGGAAACTGGCAAAGGAACAACGTTTCTTTCGGACTGTTGTGTATGTCTGGAAGCAGAAAGGGACTGTGGTGGAGGAGAGTGACGGAACAACTAAATTATGAGGTAAGAGTGCATGCATCATATGTAAAAGTAACAAGGGACAGAGTACCTGAGTGGCAATTGAATCAAGTTCGTCAAAGAAAAGTACGCATGGAGCCGACTGGCGGGCCTTGTCAAATATCTCTCGCACATTAGCCTCACTTTCTCCAAACCACATTGTCAGCAACTCAGGTCCTTTAACACTAATGAAGTTGGCCTGACACTCATTTGCAATTGCCTTTGCAAGTAGGGTTTTACCACAACCAGGAGGCCCGTAGAAGAGAACACCTTTAGATGGAGACATGCCAAACTTCTCAAACTTCTCGGGATGCTCCACCGGGTATTGGACAGTCTGTCAATAGTTACAAAATTATATGTACTTAATCCCATTATGAGAAAGAATAACCAAAACCATAAAAACATAATTTAGTTGAGTAAGAATAACTGAAAAAGCAATGCTGGACAAGCAGGGAGAAAAGTAGTTTAAATATTAGGGGCCAGGTATGAACGTGTGCAAGGAGGTTAGGATTTGAGCTGGAAGAAAAAGAATAAGGATTGAGGAAATGAATAGAAGATAAAGAAAGGCAAATAAACTCGTCAAATAAAGCCATGTTAATGGATCAAACAATCGTGTTATGTAGAACAAACTACCATGAAAATTCTCAAAAGAGAAATATTATGCTTCAATTTCATGGACTCATAAAAGTTTGAGACTGCATGTTTGTATAGAAATTCGAAGACCTTACCTACTCAACTTAGGACTCTGATTAGAAACAATCTACCCTTAAACAACTTAATCTAATTAAAACTCTCATTAAATGATTCTACACAAATAATAAATTAATCCTAAAATCCTAACCACCCTGGTATGGTCCACAACATAGACTCAAAAGCTCAATCTGGAGGTGTGAACCTGTTTCGCGTCAAAAAGACATAAAACTTGAAAAAATTAGAACATAGTAATAATTAGATGGTCTGGTAAAGAGTAGATAACAAGTTCTCGAATAGCTATTTATAGTCTCTGATTTACCAATAAAAAGAAACAAGTTCTTGAATAGCTGATATGGGGCCATTTTGGTTAACAGCTACAAGTTCATCAAGCAAACATATTAAGGGGGAAATGTTGAAACTGAATAAAGTGTACCTCCTGAAGCTCTCTTTTAACATTGTCCAACCCACCAATATCTTCCCACGAAACGTTGGGCACCTCCACAACCTGCCAACCACAGTCCATCTCTCTCATGATCAGGTAAATGTATACTAAATTCCAATCATCAAACACTAAAGAGATGTTAAGACCCACAGAAAGTAAACTCAAAAGAGAACTTCAGCTTAAGACATACTGTTTCACGCAAGGCAGATGGATTTGAAGACCCCAACGCAGTTTGGAAGTGCTCATTTGTCACAGCCATGGAATTGAGAACCTCTGCATCAATTGTCTCATCCTCCAAGTCAATAACATCCATTTTCTCCCTAATGCACTGAAGAGCAGCTTCAGTGCAAAGAGCGGCAAGATCTGCACCAACATAACCATGGGTATCTTTTGCAACTTTTTCAAGATCAACCTGCAAAACAGGTTCAAGGAAACAAGTGTTCATATTGCTCTGATCTATTATGCAGTAGTAGTGCTGAGAGTAAAACATGAAAAAACAGGTTCAAGGAAACAAGTGTTCATATTGCTCTGATCTATTATGCAGTAGTAGTGCTGAGAGTAAAACATGAAAAAACAGGTTCAAGGAAACAAGTGTTCATATTGCTCTGATCTATTATGCAGTAGTAGTGCTGAGAGTAAAACATGAGAAGACAGTGAGAGGATATCTCACATCTTCTGCAAGCTTCATATTCTTCGTATGAATACGCAGAACTTCCAACCTTCCAACCTCATCCGGCACACCAATGTCAATCTCTCGATCAAATCGTCCAAATCTCCTCAGAGCCGGATCAATGCTATTAGGCCTATTGGTAGCTCCCATAACAATCACATGAGCACGGGACTTGAGGCCATCCATTAAAGTCAAAAGTTGAGATACTATACGCCTCTCCACTTCCCCATGTGTCTTTTCTCTCTTCGGAGCAATAGAATCTAACTCATCAATAAAAATGATAGAAGGGGCGTTCTTTTCGGCTTCTTCAAAAGCCTTTCTTAGGTTGCTTTCACTCTCACCAGCCAACTTTGACATTATTTCAGGCCCATTTATCAAGAAGAAGAATGCACCTGTCTCATTTGCAACAGCCCTAGCAATAAGGGTTTTCCCTGAACCTGGTGGCCCATAGAGCAAGATACCTTTTGGGGGCTTTACACCAATTGACTTAAATAGTTGTGGGTGTCTCAGAGGAAGTTCTACGAGCTCACGAATCTGAGCCATTTGCTTCCTGACACCACCCACATCATCATATCCAACTTCATTTAATCTCTCCTCATCCTCGCGTTTGATAGGCTCTCCCTCACAGAAGATTTCAGTGTCCGGTGCAACAACACAGTATTCACCAGGGTCTGTCTCAATTACTTTAAATTCAATGCTTCGCATTCCCCCCCTAACTAGAAAAAGGTCACCCTTCCTTACAGGTCGATATGACTCCAAGAAATATGCTGTTGAACCAAGAAGATAAAATGGTCAGATGCACAAACGCTGCAATAGAGAAACAAATACAAAAAGAAAAGGACAGGTGATAAAGGAAAAAAGAATAAATATAACATAAATCCTGAACAAAATAAAAACCAAAATACAGCTTAGACTCACGCTTCAAATATGCATCAAACAGGTTGCCTGTCACACCCTCAATTGTATCATCAATGGGAAGAATGTGAACACGCTTTCCATATTTCACATCCTGACACTGATGGACAGAGACGACATCTCCAAGGCGTACCCTAAGATTAGCACGCACGACTTTGTTCATTCTGATTTTCGGTTCTTCGCATTGTTCATCAACAAGAACAATGCACACAGTGTCCTTCCGTTTCTTCCCCTGTATCATACAAAGATCATACATGTAAACCTCTCAAAAGCAAACCCAACATCATATAGCAGAACAGAAAGGGAAAAACCACCTTAATTAGAACTGTGTCTCCTCGAAAAAACTGAAGCTTTTCCATTGTAGCGGGGTTCATGGAAACCACTGAATTGTCGTCATTTATAGCTTCGTCAACAACTAGACGGTTGGGAGACTTTTTACGCTCCAAAATCACAGTCGAAAAATCCTTCTTACTACTTTTCCTGTTTGAAATGTACATATAAACTATTTGAATAGAACAAAGCTTACAAACGAAAATGAAAGATCGATGCCTAATGAAACCATATGAGGAATCCGATAGGTCCATGTTGATGTGAAGAAACATGAATAATTAGAATGTTGAGAAATTCAATAAACTCCCAGGTGCGTAAAACAATGTACAAACTCGATACGAATGGTCTTCCGATTTCCAACTTTAATGAGGTACAGTTGAAGAAAAATACAATGAATTTTTCAAAGAATAATTCCAGAGGATGGTAAATCTGGCTGATTTTTCACGAAATTGGATCCATGAATTGGATTTTGGAACTAGGAACCCAATGAGACTGAATTCATTTTGCCAAGTTCTCAGCTGAGCTGATTCAAGTTTTTAAACATTTGCATTGAACCAAATCAATAAAGAAATACATAGCAATTCAGGAGTTCAGAATTCTTCTAATTGCAGCTTCCACACAACATGTTAGCAGACACATGCATTATTCCAGTTTTTAAAATAGTTTTTTGGTTGATAGCATGAATATTATTATTATCAAGAAAGAGGATTAGATACAAAAGGACCGCAAACAAAGAAACCGCTGACCATAAGAAAAGCAAAATACATCACAAAAGAAAACATAACGCTATCGATAGAATACTTGGTGAGTCCCTGGCCGAGGAGTCATCCAGCTCGTTTCTAATCTGGAGTTCCCAGAGAATAAGGTTTTCCTATGAATCAACAAATCATGATTTTCCTCCTGATGACTATGCATATCTCCTGGGTCCTCAGTCAAGACCGGCCGCCCATCTGATGCTATTTCTTCAATCGCCCTCAACAAATAAAGAAGGGATGTCAAGATGCCTAGACAGAATGATGCCATGCCTTAGAGAGAGGACTCTGACCAGATTTGAAGATGCTATCCCTGCAAGGCCTGAGAAACAAAGAATAATTGATGGTAGCCAGGGAAGCAATGGCCTTAAACTGGATGATCAACCTAAATAACCAAAATAAACAATTTTGAAAATATTGTCAAGTTGAAAAGGTTACAGATTTGAAAACAGAAAACAGAATAATCGTAGAAGACTTTAATAAAGCTTCACTAAGGGGTTTCCAAGGGTGAAAAGAGTTGGTTTTGGAAGGGAAAGTCCCTAATGAAGGTTTAGGCCCTTTAGGGTTAAGGCTTCGATTATTTTCTATTTTTAAAGAAAAACTGTATTTTCAATTTGAAATAATTTTGAACTTTTAACGAGAAAAAACAGAGAAATCAATATCGAAGGTTACCTTGGATGATTTAAAAAGAATCAAAGGTGGGGAATGGGATTTCCTAGGGTGCAACAGCCTTAGGGATTGATTCCCTTGGTGTTCGAACACACACAAAAAATCTTGCTCTTCTTTTGGACGGCCAAGTAGAACCACCAGCTATGTTCTTCGACTTTGAAACTACCAAGGAAGCAAACTTCAGAGGCAGTTGATAGGCACAGCTTATTTTGGGAGCCTTCCCCCTAGTTGGCTTCTTAATCCTCCTCTTTTCTCTCTCTTTTTTGATTTCTTTGGTGTTCCTTTGCGATTCTTTTTTATGCTTTTTTAGCACATCCTTTGTAGCTCCTTCTTGGTTGATTAATGAACAATATTGTTTTTCTTATTGGTAAAAGGGTAATTGTATTAAGGTGATAAAAACAGGAAATAGAGTACAAAAAAAGAGTTCACAATAGATGTGAACTCAGAAAAAAGAAAACAGCAATAGGAAAATCATAAGCATAATAAGACAAAATGGAATGCCGTGGTTTGTGACCTGCTCCATCTTATCCATCTCGAATTTTTCCATCCACCCTCATAGAGAACCAGGCAAGAAGACACATCCCTTATAGACACCCTATTTTGCAAGGCCAAGGTACCAATGAGCGAAACGGCCCAATGACTCCAAGTTCCGTAACATGGTTAAAATAGCGAGATCTGGACTCCAAATAACTGTAGCCTAAACCCATTCTAACCAAGCCCATGTCCAAAAACCAACTCAAGCCTAAAGGGGGGAGAGTTCATTTTTATTTAAACCATTGGGACATTGTTCTGAACAGCGCCTCCTTAGTGATTATCCAAAATTTCAAAAAATCTGATTTACGTGCTAATACAACTCGGTGCAGGGTTAAAAAAAAGGAGAAAACGCGAGGGAGTTGTTCATAACAACGCCCATAGTTTTTAATACTTATTTTTTTTTATATGTAATAAAGCAATGATATAAATAGAAGCATGCAAACAATACAATAATCAAAGGCAGATCAAAGGTTCACACAGAATATGAACCAAAGACCAAGTAGCAAGGAGTTAAAAAAACAAAAAACATAATAATTTGAAGCGCTAACTATGAATATAAAAACGCCACTGAAGCCTATCTATTCACCCCTCATTGTCGAATTTTTTTTTAATGGCACACCAAGCTAGGAGTAACTGTCTAGCTTTCTGGTACACTCTAACCACCCTCAGTAAAACCAATACCATCAAACACTTGTCTGTTTCTTTCATTCCAAAGAGACCACCCTATGGCCCCTAAAAGCATTGCCCAAATCACCAATATTGGACCCTCCAAAGTAATTGAAAACCAACTTGATAAGGTACTCCGAATGGAGATAGGAAAGATCCAGACGATAACCAATTGGCGAAGGAATTGGCCCCACGTGGCATAAGCAAAATGACAATGAAGAAGAAGATGGTCAACGGACTCCTCCGGCTCGAGGCACAAAAAACAACGCTTAGCCATCCTCCCCCCTCTAGTTGCAAATGGTCACATGTGAGGATCTTATCTAGTGGCCATCCAGATGAAAAAAAAATATCTTAAGATAGAATGCACAGACTCCATACAGCTCGATATGGAAAGGAGAGTTGGGATGAACCTGCAATGATTGTAAAAAGGATCTCACGATGAATTGCCTTTGTTGTCCTTTGACCAAATAGCATCCCTCCTATATAAACCCGAACCAATGACCTCTCGAGTCTCGACAACTCATTTCGAGTTTCTGGGAATATTTTAGTCCCTTATCGACCAAAGAAGAGAACTCCCCTCTTTTTCACATTTATAAAAGCCCACATCCCGTCCTTCTCACCCCACTTTCGATTTGACCCTAAAAACCATGGACTTAGGAGAACATACTGAAAAATCCAAGGAAAGACCGAGAAACCTCTAGCCTTTAAAACCCTTCAATTTTTTTGGAGATTTTATAATTTTTGGAATTTTGGGAGAACCAAGGGACATCTTTTTTCAATTAGGAGGCTTTGGTACGAAAACCTTGAGGTGTCGACGGCACTTGGAGCAGAAGGATTCTTGGAAAGCGAATAAAGAGTGAGGATTTGCAACAAGGTTAGTATATTTCTAATCCTTAGGTATTTTCTTTTATGTGAATCTCCTTCTACCCCGTTCAATAATTTTCCTTTGTTTTTCATTTAGTAGTCTAGGAGCTTATTCCAAGCGGCATGCGAGGAGTTTGAGATCCGTATAAAGAAAAACATTTGAAGAAAACTCTCCAACTTCTTTGTTTATTCATAAGGAAAAGTAGATCTTTGTCTTTTTCCATTGATGAGCGAAGCCTCTCTTGAATCAATCAAGGAAAAGGTTAATCTTCACTGATTTATTGGAAATATTATGATCTCACTTTTTTGATGTAGAGAGAATCGCCCCGAATCGGTCGAGAAACGGTGTATTCTCGTCTCAAAAAATAAAAGAGGAAGAAATGGTTTAAGGATTTCATTTAGAATTTTTAGAGCATTAGAGAAAATAAAGGTAACCATCACTTGATGGATGATTTGGGGTGCCTAAAACACCTACCCTAAATCACAAAGCAACCCTTGAACCCGTGACTCTGATTGACAAATCAAAGAGTCCATTTTTTTTTATCATTCTTCATTGGTGACCAATCACACCAAATCTTATGGTTGGTGACGACTATGCTTATTCTCATATTAGTACAAAAGTACTAATGTGGGAATGAGGGCCCCGCGCCATGCAGCAGGATCCCGAGTCGGATATTACACAGCCCTCAAACAAACATGACTAGTAAAAAAAATAAAAATAAAAAACTTCCAAGGAAGCAAAATTCAAAAGATAAATACTTCAAAATTCAATTTATAAAAAAAAAAATTGTGCTTTTGGGTTTACATGTATTAGTAGAATTCACCCCATTGTCTTCATATTCTAACAATATCTAAAAAGAGAAATCAACTCTAACAAAAGACTTCTAATTCTTAAGATACTCGATCAAAGAAATAACTAAAACTCAATTCCTAAATTAACCCAATTCTAACTCAGCAAATTAACTAACTCTTTTATATTTTACACACTTTTGTATTACATCTTCTTACTGCCGTATTTATGCTAATGCACTTCCCAATGATACGTAAACAAGGTATTTGTGGTCCTTTATAGAAAAGACAGATCATAGATATTTGTAATCAATTATATATCATTTGGGGGAGGAACAATAATATTTCATTGCTACAAATATGGATTATTGAAAAAAATAAATAAGACATGTATTTGGATATTTCCCTTCAACTACAGTAATGTATTATTTATTTGATACGAATACTTGAAATGGATTCTCCGAAGAGAAAATGGATTATGGGAGTGTGTGAGGGATATTATACTCTAAGAAATAAATAACTAAAAGAATCTTAATCAAAATAGGAAGCCAGCTTTAATGCAAATCTCTCCAAAATAAATTTGGACCTAGCAGTCTCCTTTTGTGAGGTGAGCTTAGCAGTCTTTGAGAGTGCCTTGTAGAGCACTATAAACCTGACTGAATGGGACTAGATGTGTTGAAACCACACGAACAGTCTTCTCTAGAACTCCTGCATCAACGATTCAACCATTACAGTCTCTGAGGTCTGAACACTCCCCCATACTCACCTAACCCCGGGGTCATCCAACAGATTTCTGTCAAAAATAAGCTTGAAAGAGCAGCAGGACTTCCACTCACCTAATAAGGAGCTCTATAAAAAGCTGGGACATAGCAACCACAACCCAATCCCTCACGATATCTAAGCTCTTAAATATCTTGAAAGAAAGGAAGATGACGAGCCAAGATTCAACCCTGTAAATAATCCTGCCTATTGTAGAATGAAGACTGAGGGCTTTTCCATTAAAATCCAGTTGTTTCTTTCTTCTCAAATAGACCAAACGACTGCATGAAGTAAACTCTTCCAAAGAATTTGCCTCACAATGAATAATCAAGCATCTTCCATAGAGTCAATAAACCCAAAGTTATAGTGAAGCAAGACCCAACATTGCTCTGTGAAATGAAGTACATGGCACCAAATCCTTTTGGCAAAACTACAATGGATGACCAATTGGTTGGGGTTACCCATCCGGCAACCACATGATGCAAATATCAAGGGAAAGACTACTATTATTCCTCCTTCAAAGCATATTCCAAGTCTCGACCTTGTTGTGACTTGTGAGCCTACCACACTTCGTGTTGAGTTCATGCCTTTCTGGTCCTTTGCGATGGATAGACATGCCTCAGTTGAGTGTCGAGTACTTAGCAGACTCAAGGGTTTGGCGTCCCAGATTGAGACGGAGTCTTGTCGACTAAGAGATCAGGGGTCTTCTCAACCTTCTAGATATAATTCATTTAATCTCTACTTTCTTGCCCTCAGGAATGTTCGTTAGTGATTAGGTGACAACAATGGTCGGTTCTCAGTGAGATTCTTTTATCATACTCTACCACCAGGACTGGGCTTCCCATTCCCTGTAGATCACTTTGGAAGGCAAATATGCCTCCCAATGTATCCTTTTCTTAAACAGCAACTTGAACGAGATTCTAACATACAATCACCTAATGAATAAAGGGTGGATGATGCCCAATGATTGCTTCATGTGCATGAACTAAGAGGAGTCGATTGACCACCTCTTGCTACACTATCATTTTGGCTTGTCAGGGGATCAGTTGGGTCTTTCCATGCTCCTTTTGAGACTTTTTATCCTGCCAGTTCTCAGTGAAACTAGGAGAGAAGGTTACCAAGGTGGAGCTCTGCTACTTCCAGCAGTAGCTTTGGAAGGAATGGAACAGCAAAGTATTTGAAGGATATCCCCCCCCCCCCCCCCCCCCCCCTCCCTCTCTCTTTTACAGTTTGTCTATGAGCAGGACATCTCCTCTTAGATAGTGTTCTATCCTAGATGATTTTGAGACACCGTGCTTATATTTTTCTGTTGTAATCCTGCTACTTCTCTGTCATGTTGTATTCATTTTGCTTCATGGCAATGGACCCTCTTGTGAGTTGTGACCCCATGTCCTTACTTTGTACTTTACATTTAATCTCTTAATATAAGATGCATTTACCAATCAAAAAATATATATTCTTTATCTCAGTCCTCAAGTTACACAAAACTTTCAACACAAATACCATGATTTCCTTTTTAAATTTCCATATTTGGTTGTATTCTAAACTAAGGTGCGTGTAGATTTAGAACATCTTTACCCCTGCTCAAGTTAGTGCCACTAGCTTTCAATAGGTAGAAAACCAGGATTCTCATCCTTCCTTCACAAATTACAGTCTCTATGCCAAGAAAAGTGCACCTTTGTGCTCAAGCTTGAAGATCCAATTCTTTTTTTTCTAGCAGCTTGAAGTTCCAATCCTCAATCTGCTAAACCGCACACTTCAAATCAATTGATTCAAGGCACGACTAGCATCCTAGTTTATGAGTTCATCGTTTTATTCTGGTTTGTGTAGGTTGAGATCAACACTCTTATGGACCTAAGATGGATATTCCCTTCTCAATTAACTAAATTACACACCCCCGCCAAGAGGAAACATTCAATATTTGTGTGTAGATTAAGATCGCTGTACATGAAAGCTTAAATTTAAGATTCCCCTTCTTCTTTTGAGAACTCTCGCCCATCAAGAGAAAAAAGAAAAACAGTTACCGAATCCAAGCCCATAACCCTAACCCTAGAATCAATCAAAAGTCCCATACGCACACTCAAGAAATAGAAAAGCAATCAATAACCCTAGATTTTTAGAACACGGAAACAATCGAAGCCAACGCGATAGATGTAGGCAAAACTACAAGGAATTAGAAAGCAAATCAATATATAACACATACGTATCCGATGAAGATGGCTGAGCTCGATCTGGAGCAGGTAAGCTCGAATCGGCCATTGTTTTTCGTTCTAGGGTTTCCAAAAAAAACACTCGGATTTAGGATATTTTCTCCACGACTTCCAGGCGACGTGTTTATAGAAAAGGAAGCGATTTACAACTCTGGATAGTTCCTACTATCGAGAACTGGACCGTTGGATTTTCAATCTAACGGCGTCAAACACTAAGTGGGCCATCATGTGCGGACATGGTACCATTGAATTTTCAATCTCCTATCCCGAGACTATCACCAAACACCTGTTCATTAACCGGCTCGGTTGTATGTTGAGTCACGAGCAACCCTCATTAAGACATGTCATTTTGGATTGATTGCTTGGACTTAGCCTTATAGCACACCTTCGCGGCTACCTTAGGTCCGGCTGTGTGTGAGTTTAGGCTTTGTGATTTTAGAGTGTGTGTTACAGGGTAACTTTTCTACCCAAAACAATTTGACTCTCCTTTTCTACTCTTAATTAGCCAATCACACGTCTATTCTTTAACTAATCATAAGTTAAAGCATACACTTTTAATGTTGCTTTAGCATGCAACAAGTTAAAGAAGGCCTCGTATTCTATCGCAGATGCCATAAAAGTGGTCTCGGGCTTCTACATATTATGCAACATGTGGTAAAAATAAAATTATTTCATTTTCTTCCATAATTTTGACTTCTTCTCATTTTATCTCTCTTTATTTTTCTCACCATTTTATCGTCACATATCACATAATGTATGAAAAAGTCAAAATCATGATAGACAATAAAATGACTTCTCTGTCACATGCCACATAATATGTTTGAAGCCTGAGGCCACTTTTTCTAGCATCTCTGATTGAGAGAATCCGATGCCGTTAAAGAATAGCCAAGTGGTTGGCTTAAACAAGGCTTGAGAGTAGGGGTTAGGCCAGCACTTCTTAAATAAAAAATAGGAAAGTGATTTAAAACTCTAGCACTTCTTAAATAAAAATGGGGAAGTGATTTAAAACTCTTGTACAGAATTGTACTTTTGAATTTTCAATCTAACGGTGTCAATAAATAAGTGGGGTCAATGTCATTAGATATTTAATCCGACTATTCAGCTCTCGATAGTATGTATTACCGAGAGCTTTTAATCACTTCCCATACGGAACGGGAGCAAAAGTGCCAAACTTTAATGAAGGATAGGGTAAAGAGCGCCTCCGAAGCGGCGTTATATATAAATATATATAATTTTGAAAATTATTTATGGATGCAAATATATCTTTAATACTTTTTAAATCATAAGAAATAATTGATAAAATCATTCAAATTTATAGTCACAGCAAATAATTTTAAATTCAATTACAAAATCACCAATAATTAACAAATCTTATATGAATATTCTATCCTATAAAAAAAAATTACAAAATATATCACACTTAACATGAAAAGTTTGGATAAAAATGAAACTTTAAACAAAAACAACACTCTCTAAGTGAGAGCGATGTTTACAAAAGTAAAAAGAAGTTGGATACAGGACCTAATACCAAAGTTGCAATGAACGTGTGTATATATTTTGGAGCAATAGTTCGCTCCACTGGCGAGAAGCAAACTATTGCTCATAGCTCTCACATAGCCAACCCTTGAACTCCTATTAACCTGGGCTAGTTTTTTTTATCTTTTAGTTTATTTTATTTTATTTTTCTAAAAACCAATGGTAGATGAGTGAACCTAAGGGTGGATGAATGTTAACCATAGTTAAATGAGGTTAAAAAGAGGACACATGGCAATAAAATGGGAGCCGAGACGCCCCTCCATGAGTCACCAACCAGGGTAGATGAGTGAACCCCAAAGGTGGATGAATGTTAACCATAGTTAAATGAGGTTAAAAGGAGGACACGTGGCAAGAAAATGGGAGCCGAGACGCCCATCCATGAGTCACCAACCAAGGAGGTGGTTATTTTCTATTTCTTTGGTAACTTGAGGTGTCCCAACCCTTTGGATCAACACTAATAAAAGGAGAGAAGTCATTTCATTTCCTCCCTATGTTTTTTTACTTCTCCCCACTTGATATCTCTCCCATTTTTATCGCCACATCTCGGATGGTGTGTGGATGCCAGATGCAATTTTATGGCATCCGCAGGAGGTAATCCAAAAAGATTTTAAAATTTTACTTCATTATCACTAGTATGCGCCGGGTGCGCAGAGGCAGTCAACAGAACAAGAGAGGAGTAAAATTCCGAAAGCCCTAAAATCTGAAAGTGAGGGAAGGAGGAGAGAAATGGCGTTGCAGCAGCTTAGCAGGAGCAAGAGTGTGGTGAAGCGTTCGAAGAAGTACTTGGAAGAACCTCTGTACAAGAGACTGTTCAAAGATGGAAGCTCAGAAGTGAGTGTTCGTAGAGAGTTGAATCAATTTATCAAGGGATCAAAGAAAGTTTATAAATGGGA
This sequence comes from Tetracentron sinense, assembly GCA_015143295.1. Classification (NCBI taxonomy): domain Eukaryota; kingdom Viridiplantae; phylum Streptophyta; class Magnoliopsida; order Trochodendrales; family Trochodendraceae; genus Tetracentron; species Tetracentron sinense. The sequence continues at coordinate 31,759,663 of CM026568.1, read as the reverse complement.
GGTCGGTGACTCAATCAAGAAGCTTCGACACCGCAATAGGTTCTACCCTGCTCTAAAGGTTTGGCAAAACCCTATTTCAGAACCCTAGATTCTGCCATGCTTTGATTGTATTTTCTATTGAAATGTTCGAGCTTGATTTGAATGATGAGTTTGTGTAGGTTCTAGTTTCGTAATTTTCATGTATCTATAGTTTGGTTTTTACTATGGAGAATAGTGGGAAAATTTCCAGGGTTTGATACATACATTGGATATATATCATCAGTTTCTTTTACTTCAGACGAGTTTTGTAGTTTCTGATTTTTTTTTTGCCGGTAATAGATTTTGAAATTCTCCAAATGGTTTTTTTTTTTTGGTTCCTGAAATGGCCCTCTACGAATTTGTTGTTCATATTTTAATTATATTCCTATTACTGCACTTTTAAAATCTACAATGAGTTCAAATTGGTGTGGAATTTTAATTTTCTGATATCTGGTCTAATTATTGTTTCTGGCACCATGGGATATGAGGATCTGTAAATTTTTGTGGAAGACACCATTTTAAGAATCAAGGATGTATCACCACAGAGTGGTATTATAACTGTTATGGTTTGATGTAGAGGGAAACAATAAAAGTACGATCATTTATTTGTTTTTCACTGGATGACTTAATCTAAGTTTCATGGTAGCTCATTCCTGTATATCTGTCCCACTTGCAGGGGTTGGGACAAGGAAATTGATAGGTCTCATTCTTTAAAAAAAAATAAAATTGTGTTGCATAGAGCATTAATGCAGTGGTTTAGAAACCTTTTTGCCGATTAGGATTGCACTAAAAGGCGTGAAGAGAGTGCACCCTTATTTTCGAAGTTGCAAAAAGGGGTAAGGGTCATTTCTTGTACAAAACAGTATGGTTTATTAATTAATTGCTTGCATATTACACAGAAAAATGAGTAAGGGAATGGTTTGGATCTCCTCTTTCTATGAGGATGGATTGTTTGTGTTATGAAATGGTTGCCTCCTTCCCTACAAATAAGCTAAGCAACAAAAGAAGGAAATGGAGAAATGATGCTTATTACAGTATTTCAAAAGAAGAATTTGAGGGACCCATGCATTGTTATATGCCTGGGGCTCAGTTTACCACCCCCCCGCCAAAAAAAAAAAAAAACCCTACAACAGTTAGTCAGTTACTAATGACTATTCTGTGACTCCCCATATTCTCTTCCATAGTTCCATCACAAACAGGAGAGACTTTTTCTCTAATCGAAAAACCCTGCAAAAGGGCTATCTTTTCAACTCAAAAGAAGAACCAGAAGGCCCTTCTCTGTTTCTCCAACAACACCATACAATTGGGAACAGAAAAAATTATTCTAGTAGAAAACCCCTGAAAATCTTATTGCTTTAAGAAAGAATTTAAAATAAAAAGTTCAAAAATATTTTAAAATAAAATTCCTAAAGCTTAAAGATTGAGAAGACAGAAAAAACGAAAAAAATTATCTCGTGTGGGTGGGTTCTTCTGCTTGGGGATTTATATCTAAAAGTAAAATTACAAACAAACTTACCCTTAATCATAGCAACAAAACACGCTTCAGTCTTTTATATCTAAAAGTCAACTACAAACTTACTCATAGTAGTATAAAAGAACACTTATTTTACCATTGGCTGATTTATTTGAAAGTGCCACATTTTTAGAGAAATACGAAATTCACGATTTTTTCCACAAAAAAGTGCGCCCCCCACCCCCCCAATATTGCATTTTAATCCAGTGAAGAGAAATTCACCATTGAAACACGTTTAAAAAATTGGCATTTTTTGTGACTATAGTACACGTTGGCCTTCTGTTGTCATCGTCATCATTACCACCCAAGCATTATCCAAACTAGTTGGGGTCAACTACGAGAATTCCGTTCCATTCCTTTATCCAACTATAATTTGGGGCCATTTTTTCATGTTAAAGCGCTGATATTTTTCATAGTTCTTATTGCTTCAGTTTGCATCCTTTTTTGTCATTCCTTGTCCTTTTTTTGAGCTTTCAACTTGCACCAAAGTACTCTCTCACTGGTGCTATTATGGGCCTTTGTGGCTCATGGCCAAACCATCCCACTCTTTGGTGCTTTGTTTTTTTTTTATTTTCTTCTTATTTACCGGTTCAGTGGTAAAAAAAACTAGGAGAAGAAAAATAGCATTTGAAGAAGGTAGAGTAAAATTGAAAATTCCTTTAGCAAATCATAGCATAAATTTCTTGGATGGCCTAAGATAGGTGACATTGCATGATCTAGTTGTTCATTCAAAATGACAAAAATAGAAGTCCTCTATGTAATTTTTGAGACAAATGGTTATTTTTTACCAAAGGCAACGGGAGGGTAGCCTTGATACGAGACTTGCTTGCATTCAATTGGTGGGGAAACACCATAAAATTGAGCAACATCATAAAATTTGAGCTATGTTTTGTTGCTTTTGGATCAAGTTATAGAAATCATGGGCAACTTACTCGTCAAGGTTTCTTGAATTTGATAATGCTTGCTAAGTGGAACTATGAAAAAACCTGTGTTCCATTACTTCTAGTCTGAGATATAGAACAAGAAATGAGCATAAGAACATGTCACTGAAGGTGCTTACCTGGTAGTCTACAATCTACATGCCTAAGTTGCTTAGGCTTAGACTTATAGCTAAATGATAGGACATGTAGGCTGTTAGTAAGTTAATAGGTTACCCTTCAATTGTTCACAAAGTTAGAGAAATTCCTTAAATAATCCCTCACGTCTCAAAAAAGTATGATCGTTATTTAACTATTTCAAGAGACATCAATATGATTAGGATACATGATGCACTCAATCTTATCACTCAATTGCTTATTTTCGTTTTACATGCATATTCATATTTTTTTTTGATAGGTAATCATGAACTTCATTAGAAATAGAGAAAGGATACAAAGATTCACAAAGAGTGAACCAACAACATACAAAACAGAAACTTCAAGGGCTAGGCAAGAGAGACTACATGATGCTGCACCATAATAAAAAAGAAACCCCTAGTTAGATAGGGAAGTCTAAAATCTGACACTGATCTGGTTTGCCTCCGATCAAAACCTAGTCCACTAGGAGCTTACAAACCCGCTAAATAACTAGCACAACAAGCAAAGAGGTATCATTGAATATGTCTGTTTCTCTCTTTCCAGATAGACCAAGCGATAGCCCTTGAAAGAAGCGCCCAAAAGTGATCCAAACGTGGGCGGCGGGCCCAATGAGCTTGATTGTCAGCAAGATAAGAAGTCCTGAAAGGAACAGTGAAAAATCCAAGCAATCACAAGATAAGCTAGAAAATAGCTCCAGAGGTTAATCGCAAAAGGGCAATGATTCCTCCGCTGCAAGGCACAACAAACACCTATTTGGAAGATTCCAACATCTACTTTGAAGATGGTTATCTGTCAAGATTTTATCCAAAAAAATTGTCTAAAGAGAAAATGAAATCTTGGAAGGTAAGTGAAGGATGTGGTCTAAGCCCATAAGAAGGATCTAACAGTAAACCGACCTTTGTTGTCTACTTGTCTCTAGACCACACTTGGATATCCCTAAAATTAGGCTTAGGCGTAAGCTGCGTAATAGACTCAAGACGAACCAACATGCTAATAAACAAACTCACTTCCCAATCCTGCAATGACCTCCTAAATCTTAGGACCAAGACTATTGACGACCTCTCCTGATCTTGAATGAGGCAGCCACCGATAATAGGTAATTTGAAGATTTAAAAAAAAATGAATTGAAATCTTGTTTGAGTGTGACAGGGCCACACCACAAGTCAGACCAGAAGTACCTCCCCCTGTTCCCAATGACGAATCTGGTATGGCTGTCGAAATTTGCCATAATCTTGAGAATAGTTCTCCATAACCCAACTCTGTGCGGTTTGCTGAATTCTTTAGGAGTCCAACTATTGCACAATCCATGACACGCCACAATGACCATCCTCTAAAGGTTGTTACGCTCCTCCCCAAATCTCCGCAATCATTTATCCAACAAGGCTTTATTCGTGACCTTGAGAGGCCACAAATTAAGACCACTATACTCCTTCGGTCGGCAAACCAAGCTCGAATTCACTAAATGATATTTCTTAGTGAGGACCTTCTCGTTCCACAAGAAAGAATGAGCAATGTCCTACATTAGAGGAAGAGCAGTGTACCCTGAGCATCGATATGGAAGTTGAAGCGATCGGCCGTAATACAACTCAAATTATCATATGGACCTTATCAATTTCTTGCACATCAAACCTGATAAACTAGAGCGCGATGTAGATCAATCATATTTCAAGGTCATTATTTTTCTTGATGCAGCTATATGGTCTTCAATAGACGCCCAACACCCGGGTAGAGCATACTTTATCGGCAGATTATGGACCTCGATAGTGTGAAATGATTATTTGATTTGCTTATTCCATCGTGAAGGACCTGCCTTAGGATTCATTTCATTAGACACTAAAACTTCTAGTTGTATTTTAGAAGCCTAACATGTTCAGAATGAGATTAATGCGTATGTATCGTGATTTTACTTCTTCTCTTTTCTCATATCCATGGGTTGCAATTAGGGGTGGGTACCTGGCACGACCCTCTTAAGCCTGCAAATTTGAGGGCTTTTTATCTTCCCTAAAGCCCTGTGTTCAGGTAGGGCAGAATTTTCGGAGGGCCTCTAACTTGGGGGCAGGGCTAGGGCTTTGCCCGACCACCCCACATGCTTTACTACTCCATAATGTACATGTATAGTATTGTATATTATATATAAGATCTATAGTCTATAGGCTATACTATACATATATTAGTTATATATACTTTACAAAATAATACTTTAATACTATGCCTTATGTTAGAATTGTATTAGAATGCATTTATGTTAGTACTGTGCTAAATTTACATATATATATATATATATATTAGTGCTATGCCCTACATTAGTACTATATCAAAGTTGTATACATATTAGTACTATGCCTTATGTCACTACTGTTTCAAAATGCCTTGTGTTATCACAAGGGCTGTAAATGGATCAGATTTGGACCGGATTTGGTTATATTCGAATCTGATCCGATTAAAAATCCGGCAGATCCGAACTCGATCTGGGATTCGTTTGATTCTGAATTGCCAATTCAGGTTTGAACCTGGTTATTTATTCAAGATTCGGATTCGGTCCGATTAATATCTATAAAAATTAGTAATTTAATTAAAAAGTTAAAAGATTTTGTGGGTAGTATATATATATATATAATGTAATCGGATTTTTATGGAATCAGATCACTATAGATCTGAATTCGATCCGACGGATCTATAATAGGATCAAGATTCATCTAATCGGATTGGATTCGGATCTTGATCCGACCCATTGACAGCCCTAGTTATCACTATGTTAAAATTAGTACTATTGCTTATGTCAACACTTCAATAAAATCTATATTATACATGTAAGATCTATATATGCCTTATGTTAGTATTGTGTCAAAATTAAATATAAGGAAAGAAAAACATATAGCTAAAAGCCTAAAACACATAACAAATTATAGAGTATAATATTATAATTTCATTATAAAAGAATAGTAAACACATTATACTATTTTTTTACTTAAGAAAAGTATTCTACTCCGCCACCGAGTAAAAAAATAGAAAATAATTACTCTGCCATGCTGCTCTTTGTGTTGCAATCACCTGTCCCAAGACTGGATAAAGGAGGAAGGTTGACTATTCTTTAGGCCATGCCCTAGCCCTAGCCCTAGCCCTAGCCCTAGCCCTAGCCCTAGCCCTGACCCTTTAGGTGAGGGCTGGGCCCGGTAAGACTTGGGCCCTGCCCTTTGACAGCCCTAGTTGCAATGTATTCAGACTTCACCTATTTGGCAAAAATCCAAGTGACTCACTTCATGAATATACTTCCAGTCTCTTAGTTCGTCTTGGCTGAGTCATTGACTTGTCGATTTCGTAATGGTTGAGATACTGATTTGATATCCCTAGTTAATTGTCATGGATGTCTTCATGTAATTATGCTTCCTTTTTTCATAATTTTCTCGTTATTCGTCGTGCTTCTGTTCCTTTTCATTTCAGAGCCTTCTAGTTCTTATGGATTATGGAATTTGTTTCTATATAGCTTTCAGAAACCATGGCTGGAAGGGGTATGAACTTGACAGCTAGTGACCAGGCTATCCATCTCGATCTCATAGCCAAAACACGAGGGATCTCTGCTGCAGAAAAGTATTTCATGGATCTCCCTGAAGCATCGAAGAACCATCTCTCTTATGGTGCCCTTCTCAACTGTTACTGCAAGGAACTAATGTCGGAAAAGGCAGAAGCTCTCATGGAAAAGATGAAGGAAATGAGGTTAGCTTCAAGCTCCTTGGCTTATAACAGCTTGATGACACTTTACACAAAAACTGGCCATCCCGAAAGGATCCCAGCCATCATACAAGAAATGAAGGCCAGCAATGTCATGCTTGATTCTTACACATGCAATGTCCGGATGAGGGCTCTTGCTGCTGCCAACGACATTTCTGGGGTCGAGAGGGTTATTGAGGAGATGAAGAGGGATGGCCGAGTCGCTGGAGATTGGACTACATATAGCAATCTAGCATCTATTTACATTGATGCTGGCTTGTTTGAGAAGGCAGAAAAGGCACTCAAGGAACTGGAGAAGAGAAATGCCTGCCGAGATCTAGCTGCTTTCCAGTTCTTGATCACATTGTATGGCCGGACTGGGAATCTGCTTGAAGTTTATCGGGTATGGCGGTCTTTGAGGCTGGCTTTCCCAAAAACAGCAAACATAAGCTATCTGAATATGATTCAGGTATTGGTGAACTTGAAAGATTTGCCAGGTGCAGAGAAATGTTTCAGAGAATGGGAATCTGGGTGCTCGAACTACGACATCCGGGTCGCAAATATCCTCATTGGAGCATATGCTAAAGAAGGTATGCTAGAGAAAGCTGAAGAGTTCAAGGAGCGGGCCCGGAGGAGAGGGGCCAAGCCTAATGCTAAGACTTGGGAGATTTTTACGGATTACTACTTGAAGAATGGGAAGATTGGAATGGCTGTGGATTGTGTTACCAACGCAATATCTACAGGGAGAGGGGATGGCAGGAAGTGGGTTCCATTGCCGGAGGTCATTGGGACTCTGATGGCATATTTCGAGCAAGAGAGGGATGTTGAGGGTGCTGAAGTCTTTGTAGAGAATCTTAAGAAGGTTATGGATATTGGAGTGGAGGTATTTGAATCGCTTATACGGACATATTCTGCTGCTGGGAGGACAAGTGCACCAATGCGGTGCCGGTTGAAGATGGAAAATGTGGAGGTCAGTGAGGCAACTAAGAAGTTGCTTGACATTGTGTGTGTGGAGTGATTTTTGTCAGAGAAAACAGAGTGGATATCTCTTAATTTACTTCGAAATTTTTGATCAACAGAGGTGACTTAAATTTTTTTTTCCTTCATGCTGTCATCTTTTCGAGTTTTATTTTTGTTTCCTAATCTGTGACATCAAAAATTGTCAATGCGGGATACCCATTACCCAGTAGAATAGTAATAAGACCATTTCTGGGTTACTCGTCAGCTGAACTGGTATAGTTTCTGTATCGCCCATCGGGGCGGCAGCTGCTAGTGAAGATGTTGTCATATATAAATATAAAATCTGTTTGTGCACTGAAATTACAGGCCCATCATCCCTTCTGGTAATCTCAGCTGCGTGCCACAGCACTAGCTGTATGTGCTTGTGAGGACATTTACAGGCTTTGATACCCACAATCATCAATCCAGGGATCCCAACTGGACTGACCTCAATCCATAAGGAGTAATAATATGGATGTAAGGTAATGCTTCCTTTTGTTTTTAGGCGGCCCTCGCAGGGGCGCTTACAAGGCGTTTAGGCTCAGACCGCAACCCATCTATGTTGTAGTAGTCTGTAGACCGCTACGGCTATTCTCTTTGTGCTAGTGCAGTATATTCAACCAACTCACGCTCTATCCCGAGATTGGAGCTCGGGTCGTGTCACTGAATATGGATAGGTAATGCTTCCCCAAATTCTAAGCCAGAAGTTGCCGTTGACAATGACAATGAAAGCCATTCAAGGATGGGGAGCTCTGGTACATGCTGGAGAAGGTACGTGCATTGAAGGCGTTCTATTTGCAGCTGAGACACACACACACGATGTGCATTGTATTGTATAAAGGACATACTTGGGATATCTATTTGCAAACTTAAGGTTGATCCTTAATGGTCTATACCCCATCTTAAATACTCACCATAGTATTTAGGGAAATAGTTAACATACCCATGAATCCTATTAATAAACCTAAGGCATGCCTTAGGTTTATTAATAGGATTCATGGGTACCCCTATCACTGCTATAGTATTTAAATGCATTTGATGCACCGGAAATGATGAAATCAGAAAAAATTAACATCTCATCAATGAGGATATCAGAGGGCCCACCCAAAGATTCCAACTCGGAGATGGATGGCCGGCAGGGAACATAACTTACATGTGTCAACTTAACAGCACGCCACCTCTTGATGTCGTTAATTACCATCTGATCACCATTTGTTATGGTGGGTAGACTCATTAAGATCTATATATATATATATATATATATAAAGAGAGAGAGAGAGAGAGAGTGTGTGTGTGTGTGTGAGTGTGAGTGTGAGTGTGTGTGAGAGGTATATATAGCATCTACTTCAGAATTTGAATTCATGAGCTTGCTCATGTTATTGTTTTGGTACGCCAACGGACGGTCTCTTTTGCGTCCAAATCTCTCAAGGCCTTGGATTGTCTCTGGCGAAGCCAGAAAAGGCTTGTCTCGGGGTTCCATAGAATAGGGGAAAAGTGGTGGAGAAGTCAAAATCATGGGCCCAAGATTTTGACTTCTCCACTCATAAAAAGACAGTGGCGATAAGTGTGTGAGAATAAGGAGGAGAGATATCAAATGGGGAGAAGTCAAAATTATGGGGAGAAAATGAAATGACTTCTCCCCATTTTCATGACAACTGTCGCACAATGTATGAAACCTGAGAGCCCTTCCTGGCGAAGCCAGAGACAATCCGAGGCCATCTCTCTAATCTCATCGCTTGTTCAAGATTCCCAAATAAGGTACAAGTTGCCGTCCAGGTCAAAATACCCAATAGGCCTCAGATTGTCTCTGGCGAAGCTAGAAATCCCTCTCAGGTTACCATAGAATAGGGGACATGTGGTGATAAAAAGGGGAGAAGTCATTTCATTTTCTTCCCTTGATTTTGACTTCTCCCCACGTGATGTCTCTCCTCCTTTCTCTCCCCCCTTATTGCCATGTGTCATGTAGTGTGTGGAGAAGTCAAAATCATGGGCCCCATGATTTTGACTTCTCCACCACTTGTCACCTATTCTACGGAACCTGAGACAAGCCCTTTTTGGCTTCGCCAAAGACAATCCAAGGCCTCGGCAACCGTAGATTAGCCCTTTTTGGCTTCGCCAAAGACAATCCGAGGCCTCGGCAACCGTAGATTAGGAAACAAGTGGTGGAGAAGTCAAAATCATGAGGCCATGATTTTAACTTCTCCACCCATAATAAGACATGTGGCAATAAGTGTGTGAGAATAAGGGGGAAAGATATCAAATGGGGAGAAGTCAAAAATCATGGGGAGAAAATGGAATGACTTCTCCCCATTTTTTTGGCCAACTGTCGCACAATGCATGGAACCCGGAGACCAGTTTCGGCTTCGCCAGAGACAATCCAAGGCCTGCCGGGACAAGGGATTTCTGGCTTCCCTAGAGACAATCCGAGGCCTACTCAATAGGTATAAGACTATAAGCTGCCGTACAAGCCGAAATACTTATTTCTCCTTCATTTAAAAAAAAATTATATTTCACGCACAAGTCTTGCATTTTATTCAAACTGTCTCCTGTAGTCAATAACCTTATATTCTAACTATACCCAGTGACAAGAAAGAGCGTAGAGAAATGAAAATAAGCATTCATTTGGAGATTCCCAAGTCGACCTTGATAAGCGTTGCTAAATCCTAAGGCAAGCAAGAATCAACTTGAAACTTATAAAAAAACAAAAAAGGATTATTATGACATTTGATAAAACTTAAAATAAGTGCTTATTGATTTATTTTTACTATATTAACCCCTTATTTAATAATAAGATTATTTTATAATATTTTACTTATAGGGAAGTTGAGGCTATTCTATCGTTATAAATAACTCTTAATTTTTAGAGTTAATAAGAAAGTACTTATTAAGTAAGTTTTGTCAAACGCCCTTATGTATGACTAGCGGGTGGCACGTGCGATGCACGTGAGAGTGAGATGCACGTGAGAGTGAGGGGAAGGAGTTAACCACAGTTAATAGGAGTTAAAAAAGGGACACATGTTAACCCACGGGTGCGATTGAACTCTCCCTGAGTTCAATCATGATTGACTGTGATTCTATTATTTAAATAGATAGATAAACAAATGGTAGTTTGAGAATTAAAATAAAACATTACATCAAAGTTGTGTATGATATGATGGTATTTTGGGAATTTCAGAAAATCAGGTTACGACTGCCTCTCCCATTATAATAATAAAGATAGATAGATGAACAAATGGTAGTTTGAGAATTAAAATAAAATATTACATCAAAGTTGTGTATGATATGAGGGTATTTTGGGAATTTTAGAAAATCAGGCTACGCCTGCCTCTCCCATTATAATAGTAAAGAAGAGAGATATTGGCAGCAAAGGCTTTGAGCTACAAATACAAATGGGTTGCTGTTCCATCAGATTTTGTATCAGGTCAACCTTATAGTAGTCAACATTTCTTGATAAGTAAATATAGACTAATACAAGTTCAATTAAGATGGATACTTTAATTGTATGATATAGTAAGTATTATTTTATTAGTATAAGAGGTGTTAACTGTTAACAGGGAATGCTTGAGAGAGAGATAAGGACAGACAGTTGACTGAATAGGGGGCGCCATGGGTCGTAAAACCAAGAAGATACAATTTTTCTTAATTTTTAGTACACTAGTTTGCGTGATTAATTATTTTTCTTAAAATAATACATCTGGAAATGCAAACTTAATGAGAGAAAACTGCTTATGTGCATTTAATGAGGGTTAGGTTTAGTATTGTTATATTATTATCTTTTGGGTTCGGGTGAGATACATTTTCATTAAAAAAGAAATAAAAAATAATATAGGAAATGTTGGTTATTTCATTTTTCCTTTTAAAACAGGAGTTGCTTACCAAAGTTTGCTTAAACAAATAAAAAATTACTAAAGAAAAGGCTAAACGCGTTCAAGAATACCAGATAGGGTTTGGACTCGTAATCACTTCTAATTGTCGGTAGAGGAACCAAAAATTGCTTGAGAAGTGGTAGTTTAGTAATTATGAACATAAAGAAGGATATTTGTTAACCCTAATTTTTTTCCCATATATATCCCTTCCCAAGGCAATTTTTGGGTTGTTCCGGTTGAACAGTCAACCGGGGCTCCTGTTGATAGTTATTTCCATTTAATGTTCTGGGCATTTCTCTATAAGTATCCTCCAAAAAAAATGATTTAAGGGTATTTTGGTCAACTGGGTGGTCCCCTCATTAAATGCGCTAGCCTTAAAAGTTGAATTGTTTTTCTTCTGTTATCAAAACCAATACTAACTTCGCATTGCTTGAAGATTTCTCAGACAATTGAGTCAATAATCATCACAAAGAAATGGAAGGAACAAACAATACTATATTCACTATTTCTTTTTTCAGATTTACAGAAGTCCCTAAAGGTGGTATAATTAATGGGTCACCTGTTAGAAAAAAAAAACAAGAAATCAAAACTTAAAATAATCCAAACCCGAAAACCCAAAAAGAAAAGAAAAACAAAAAAATACAAAACTCTCCACTCCTATTTCCATTTCCATTAGGGACAATTGACATTCCTTCCAGGTCCTCCATAGTAAAAATAATTCCCCCATGCATTATTCATACCTCCTTGTATACTGTAACAATTCGGATGATCTGCCAAGAGTCGAATATTTGATAATGGAATTAAGCTATTATCCCAATCAACAACTTGTAAATTTCGGAAATAAGATGCTTTTCTGAATCCTTCTCCTGCAAAATGACCACTGCCCATTTGCGTCGACGTGTGAAACCCATTTTGTCGACTATTAACAATTTCTCCTCCAAATTGTATCATGTTCGCATGATTCCCTAAGTGACTAAACAAGAACGACGGCCAGTACCCAACCAATAGCCCAGATCCAAATTCGAGCCACCAATGTCCATGCTTTGGATCCTATTCAATAAACATTTTAAATCAGTCATTTTTTTCCTATGTGCATATTAGCATGTAGGATGGTTATATATATATATATATATATATAGGTTTTAATTCCATTACTCTTAGTACTGAAAATATTAACATTTTAAGAGAAAATAACAAGAGAATAGGAAAATGCAAGAAAAAACTGAGTACTTAGTTCTTAAATCTGGTCATTCATTTGAATAGAAAAACAAATTATAATGTAAAAGAGAAAAGAAAAGGTTGAAGCCTCAAGGAACTTTTTTGCAAGAAAAAGTAGAGAATCTTACAAAGAAAAGAAGAATAAGAAATCCATTGGTCATTTTATAATATTTACTAGTGCAGGCCGTGCGTATTCCGTCAATGCGGCGCATCTTAGATGAATAATACTTACATATAAGTTTGCTAATGTAGCTGTTGGAAGTTTTTTGTTCAAAGATGCAACTACCAACTTTATGAAATAAACTGTAAAAACCACCCCATAGTTGAATTCCCATTTAGTTTATGTTAAAACTATTCGCTTACTATTTTTTCCTTAATTTATTTATAATTGACTTACTATTACCTTCCAAACCATTAAGCTGATGTCGAATTGTCCACCATTATATGATGATCTCGGGGAGATCGCCGCCCCAATGGCAATCTTGTTGTTAGTTTGAACAAAGCCTGAGCAAAGCAAGTTGTAACATCCAGTAGCTTGATATGCATCGGTCTGTAAATTAATGAAAATTAGCATTTCTTTTTCATATTCTTCTTTGAAATTGGTTCCAATTCTGATCTCTACAGTGGAAACTAGTAATCTCAGTTATGCTTTAATGGGGAAACAAAGTGGAAGAAAAGAAAAATACTACTCCACATTTTGTAATACTTACTGTCCAATAAGTGAAGAACCTAGGATAATTATCCCCATATAGATCTGGGCTAACCTGAAGAAAAATAAATGAAATAGTATCTTTAGCTATGAATCTGATACAAAATCTCAATGAATTGAAAGGTAGTTGAACTGTAATAACTGCTTTAAATGAGAAAAAAAAAATTACATTTATCGTAATTGGTTAACATACTGCAATGTAATAATCATTAATTGAATTTCTTAAAGGGGAGTCAAATTTCTAGTTGGGACTTGGGAGCACAAGTATTATACAGATATCTGTTCCTAAAAAATATATAGAAAGTGATTTTTAAGAGAGAGAAAAAATGATAGAAGAAAATTATTTACATGCCTGCCAACCAGCTTCAATGGTGTTAAGATCGTTGCCGAACGAACCGGAGATGACCCATATTTGTGACAAGCTAAATTCATTTGGATTAGTTACGCCGGGGGCCCATATATTTAAGCTGGCTTTTGCTCCATAGTACTGATCTCCCATTACAAACCCAACTGCATGCTGTAATCCATAAATTTTAAAGAATTAATATATAAATGAATGAATGCAGAACAGGAAACTTTTTTAACAAATGCAAAGCTTAAGGTTTTCAGCATATTATGGAAATTCATTTATGATTATTAAACATATTGTACAGTACCCATGTAGCGAAATTCATTATCTTTCTAATACTTATTTTATTTCCAAAGTGTCGGCAGTTTAAGCTATAATTCTACATGAGAAGTTTTTTTTTCAAGGCACACATAGGATATAGTCAGTGATTATCAATGAAATTACAGAGTACCCATTAATGAAAAATCCTTAGTTTTTGGAACAAGTGGAACTATACTTAACAGAGAAACCATGAAAGTTTGGAATTGACATAAGCAGGAACAGATTTAATACACTCATTTATAAAAAAAAACTTCAAACTTTGTTGGAAAAGGAAAAGATCAAACAGTCTCGTGGTCATGCTCTCTACATTTTTTGATTCAGTTTCTTTTTTACTTTTTCAAATAAAAATGGCTAATTTGATGAAAATTACAGCTTGTTCTAATTGCTGTTGGGAGGGGGTGAAGGATTTTGACAGGAGATGTTTTATTTTCTTATGAAATATCAGAGTTTTGGTTGATCTCATTTAAATCCATCAAATTGCAGTATAAACCAGGAAAAAAAGGAAGGAGAAGAAGAAGACTGTAGATACTGAAACACCACTGGAAAAAAAAAATCAATTCAAATCCAAAAACCATTTCTTTTAAAGATTAAAACACCTCCCCGAATCATCATTTCTTTCATCTCTAGAAAAAAAATTGTTTCCGAAAACAGAAAAAACAACCAGACCCATTTCTATGGACTTCTTTGGGTGATCTCAAAAGAACTTAAAGAGAGATTTTCTGGGTGTTCCTCTGGTTTTCTTCACACTAACCTCGTGGTCACTGCTGGAAGAGTCGCGTCTCACTCTTCTTACTTTTCGCCCGAATCTCTGAACAGAACTAGCTCTTAGAATATCTTCTTCAGTGGTTCTTCTAATCGGAATTGTTCCTTCTGGACATGATTCACCAGAAACTCTCCATAACTGAACGCTTTCGGGTTCCGAACCTGTCGTGTTATTGCCATTCGGTCTCTCCGGTGGATCCTGCAAAAAAAAAAAAATCAGAAAAATCTAGCCTTTGAATCTCCTGAATTCACTTGTATAGCTCCAAAACAAAAAATTTCAAAGACCCCAGAAGGAAAAGAACAGAAAATTGTAAATTCAACTACCAATAGTTTCTGTCCCTTTAATTTTGGATGATCAAAAGCTGGTTGTTGATGGGATAGAACACAATCTATCAGATCACCATCAGGACTCTGCAACAAAAAACAAACAAGAATCCAACTCATTAAGAAAAAGTAAAATATCAAATCTTTAACTTAAAAAAAAAAAAAACAATCTAAGACAAAGAAAATGCCTGAATTGTTTTGACTGCAGACTTATTGATCTTCATGAGATGAGCTCTTATCCTCTTCAACCTCTGCAACTCTTCCCCTGGCCGGAAAGTACGATTGGCCGGTCGCCGGGAGCCGGATTCTGTCTCAATAGATATTGAGACGACGGGACAAACTGAAGAAGCAACAAGAAGAAAAGCAACAAAAATGGGAATGATTGGGAACATCTTGCAACAGCTAGAAGCCATGTTTGAAGAATTTGGGGGAGTTGTTTCTTCTGCTAACACTGTTTGTATTTGCATACATTGGTGTTGTCTTATTCTGTGATCAAGATCGCACCATTTATTCCTAGTTTTGTCCATGGAAACGCATTCAAAGAAACCCCATTCAATCTCTCACCATTTTCAAAGCTTTAAAACCCCCAAACAATCTGTCTCTATCTCAGCTTCTAGCCTTAATACCTTGGTTTTGTGTTCTGACATACAGAACTTTCAGGCACGAGCTGATTTAAAAAAAATCAAAAACCAAATGGGTGGATATTTTTTTAGAGTTTTACCCATGTGGTTGTGAGAAATAAATAATGGGTTGTGATAAAAAAGACCCAGTTTCTGATTTTTTTGAACTTTTTTTTTCAAGGTTTTCATTCTTTTACATACCACGAGAGAGAGAGAGAGAGGATTCCAGTTTCCAATAAAAGACTAAAACTTTAGCTTTTGTGATAATTTTATAGGACCAAATGATACTGATTTCTGTTATTATTTGCCTTGGCTGTGAAGACACAGAGGAATTACACTTGATTCTGGGTTTCCAAAGTTCTTTGCTCGGTGGTGATCTCTTTCTCACTTCCCTAGATGTTCTCTGTGTCAGCTACACTGTAATCTAATCTGTATTTAACTTTGATTTACAATTCAATATTAATTGGCATCGGATTATCTCTGGTGCACGCCATAGGCTCATGCCTCCATTCAACATGCGGCATGTGACCCTACATACCCCTAAAATAGGGGAGAAGTCCTTTAATTTTCTCCCCTGTTTTTTTGACTTCTCCCCAATTGATATCTCTCTCTTTTTTATCACCACATGCCGCCGCATGATGAATGGACGCCCTAGGCTCAGCCTCGAGCATGCTGCCGGAGGTAATCTCATGCCATATGAGTTGCGTTCTTATGGATTTAATTTTATCTTCTTTATCTTTACTATTATAATACGAGAGTCTTGCTTAGATGAACTTCCCGAAATTTCCAAATTCTCAAACTATCCTTATATAAAAACAAAACATTAATTTAATGTTTTGTTTTAATTCTCAAACTACCCATTGCCTTTGATTTAATATTTTACTTTAATTCTCAAACTACCCCTTACTCATCTATTTATTTAGAATCACAGCCAATCGCGATTGAACTCGGGGAGAGTTCAATCACACCCACGGGTTAACACGTGTCTCTTTTAACTCCTATTAACTGTGGTTAACTCCTTTCCCTCACGCTCACATGCATCGCACATACCACTAGCGAGTTCAATCGCACCCGCAGGTTAACACATGTCCCTTTTAACTCATATTAATTGTGGTTAACTCTTTTCCCTCGCACTCACGTGCATCACACGTACCACTAGCGAGTTCAATCGCACCCACGGGTTAACACGAGTCCCTTTTAACACGCCTGAGGCTGAGCCTCGTGAGCGTGCTGCCGGAGGTAATCTCATGCCATATGAGTTGCGTTCTTATGGATTTAATCTTATTTTCTTTATCTTTACTATTATAATATGAGAGTCATGAACTTCCCGAAATTTCCAAATTCTCAAACTATCCTTATATAAAAACAAAACATTGATTTAATGTTTTGTTTTAATTCTCAAACTACCCATTGCCTTTGATTTAATATTTTACTTTAATTCTTAAACTACCCCTTACTCATCTATTTATTTAGAATCACAGCCAATCGCGATTGAACTCGGGGAGAGTTCAATCACACCCACGGGTTAGCACGTGTCTCTTTTAACTCCTATTAACTGTGGTTAACTCCTTTCCCTCGCGCTCACATGCATCGCACGTACCACTAGCAAGTTCAATCGCACCCGCAGGTTAACACGTGTCCCTTTTAACTCATATTAATTGTGGTTAACTCTTTTCCCTCGCACTCACGTGCATCACACGTACCACTAGCGAGTTCAATCGCACCCACAAGTTAATACGTGTCCCTTTTAACTCCTATTAACTGTGGTTAACTCCTTCCCCTCGTTCTCACGTGCATCGCACGGGCCACCGGCTAGTTATTATAATTGGAGAGGCAGGCGTAACCCGAAATTTTTGAAATTCCTAAACTACCCTTAAATAAAATGAAACTTTAATTTAATATTTTAATTTAATTCCCAAACTACCCTCATCTATCTATTTAAATAATAGAATCACAATCAATCACGATTGAACTCCGGGAGAATTCAATCGCACCCGCAAGTTAACACGTGTCCCTTTTAACTCTTATTAACTATGGTTAACTCCTTCCCTAGCTCTCACATGCATGGCACATGCCACCCGCTAGTTTTAATAAAGAAAAAAAAAAATTGTTGATGCCCATAATTCCACTCCATGTATGAAATTTTTCTCAAGAGAGCCACGTCCAGCCCACTTACGCATTTAATAGGTGGCGGTCCACGCACTAGGTTTTGTGCCTGCATGTGCGCGTTGTGGATGGGGTGCTTCTGAACTTCGAGGTCTGGACCTTTATTCCCCCCATCATCTAACTAAAGTTAATTAGGGTGACAATTGGAATTCGGGAGCCTTTGTAATTGTGTTCGGTTTCGAGTTAGACTATTAAAAAATATCAAAATTTAAGCCTAAACCCAGCCCATTGCTACCCTTAAAGTTAGTAACATTAGGAGTTAGTGGTTACCTGTTAGCAGTGGGGTGGAGCTCTTGCAAGTTGTAACCTGGATTCCTAGATCTCTAAGAGAGGCCACACCATACTATTGTATTAAGATTTAATTGTGCTAAAATTCATTTGAATTTTTGAGATTCTAATAGAAAATTAAGTATTTATTATTATTTGCTATTAATATTATTTAATATTTATCTATGCTTTTTGAAAAGCAAGAGTGAAATGTTATGATTTTTGCCCTCACCCCCTTAACAATCCATTATAGTGATTTTCATTCAAAAGCAACTATTTTCTCCTAATCAAATTTCAGTACTTTTGTTATATTCTCGTGACAATGATACCATGACGTCTACACAGATAAATCTAAGCCGTTGGTTTGAAGCCGTGATGTCATCGTCAAGGCGAATGGCATCATAATCAAATCACAAATTTATGCTAATTACAATTAGCTATTTAATTAAGTAGTTGTTATCTAGTTTGTGGGAGCACCAAGCTTTGGGGAGGGGGGGTTGCTTTTTCAGCTTTTCTTGGTTGTCTTTTTAGGGTTCTGGCAATGATGCTTGCCACTTCTACAATAACAATCCCTTTGTTTTTTTTTTTTCTTTTCTTCTCACAAAAAAAAACACTAACCCACCTATGCATCAGATAAAAGGAAAGTATTTCAGGAATACTGGCCCACAAGGAGTCACTTTCATTACAAACAAAGGCAAATGGATTAAGAAATCTCAGTGGAACCATGCCTTTGCAAAGTTGGGTTGGGGAATAGATTCTAACTCCACGATCAAGAAAAATACATTAATTATATATATATATATAATACGAGTAGTATTAGTATAAACATCATATTGTCACTTATTTTAGTGGTAAAATACTAACATAATCAAGCAAAAGAGGATGTAATTTGGGGAAGTATGGACTTAATTATACTAGAATAAGATTTCTCATAGCTTTAGGTAGAAAGGCTGCCAATGCCATGTTTGCTTTTTGAAGGGGGACACCATACGTAGATTTGAAAAAAGAAAAAGGTGGGGTTGATATTTACAAGACCAAATGATTAATTTTGGCAAAAAACCCTAGTCATCGAGTGATTAGGCTATGCGCGTGCCGTCAAGCATGCTTGTGTGCGTGTGCATATACGTATATTTGGTATGCGTGGATGGAGTTGCTACGGAAAGAAGATAATGAAGAACTAAATTAAACAGAGTTAGTGAAAAATCCATTAATAAAAGAAGTTTTAAGTTGAGGCTTTTGCAGACACACTCATATATGTCACAATCCACATATATGCTCTAGTGTGACATTTGTATGCACACCCAAGTTCTAAACTAAGAAAATTTTGATTCTTTAATCAGAAAACTACCTAATTATTAAGAAATTCGAGTATTCGCGTGTTCTTGCACGAACATATGACCAGCACAAGCAGGTTATACTTGTTATTCTAGCATTGGTACATGATCTAAGAAGAGTGTTGTTGCAAAGAGGAAGATCACTGTAACTTAATGCCTCCTCTGAAAGGTGGAGATGGTGATGAATCATCTTGTTTGGATGAAGAAACCATGGAGATGTCATTTTCATAACATTATCAATATAAACCTTTTGCATTAGCTTGAGGGAAGAAAAAGTGGAGATACTGTGGAGTTGCGGATACATCAAAGGTGGGAGCCAAAGCTTCCCTTTGAGTTTTTGACATTTCAATGTAGAATGATTGTCACTTCAAAGAGCTAAAGGGGTTAATCTAAATGAAAGCAAAGTAAAAGGTTTAAGGTTTCGATTCTTTTGGAAAAAATGATGAAGAATCTGTGTAAAATAACTGTACATAGCTACAGTAGTACAGTGTGAAGAGTTCACATAGCCACATATCTTGATCAAGGTGATCATCAGCATATGCGAGGTGAGTTAGTGATTGAGACTCCCAGTAGCGGATTAATATTTGACGGCTTTGTGATCATCTTGCATTGTCATTGGTGTAGCAATTCTTGTTAACCATCCGATTGGATGACTTATTTCCTAGATCATTTACTAAGGTGTTTGTCCCCCTGTGCATGCTCTGTTATTGTCACTTCTGGATGATAACACTCTTATAAACAACATCATAACAATACAATGGCTTGAGCTCTTTGTTCAACCTGTTGATGTATTGCATGCAACCACAAAGTTAAAGTTAGGGATTCGATCCCAGCTTAGTAGCTTACCCACCTACAGGAACATCACGACCACAAGGTCAGGCATTCTAGTAATAGCTATTACTTTTGTTTTTTGGGGTAGTAATAGCTATTGTTGAGTGCATAAACTTTGGGTTTTTTGGGTTAAACCATATTATTGCAAGTCAATCTCCCTCTATTGGTAGAAGCCAGTTACAATTTCTAACCCTCCAAAAAAAAAAAGTTGCAATTTCTACCTAAATATTCAACCTTTGTTGTTCTTTATAGAATTTCTAGTATCAAGCAAAGGCAAAGTGTTCCAAGGACTATATATATATATATACATACATGGGGACTGCTATATGTTCTAGTGGGCATTGCTCACTACAATTTCTAGTGAGCGCCCCCCTAAAAGCTTGACACGTGGTAGGTTGTTTTTTATTTTGATCGTTGGATGTTGTGGTAGGCCCTTAAGAGACATGTGACAATATAATCAGTTCGATATGACATTTTTAGACCATTCGATTGAAAGTCGAAAGAACAAAGATTTTTATAACCTAAGTAGGGTCTATTGAACCCTAAGGGTTAATGCTGACCAATTAGGATCTAATCAAACGATGTAAAAATGTTCAATTGGGCTTTTTTTGTCATATGTCTCTCAAGGAACACACCTTAACATCCAACAATTAGTTTCCCAAAAAATCATGCCACAGAAGTTTTTAGAAGGGGACACTTATATATATATAGAGAGAGACAGAGAGAGTCTTCAATTGACCAAGACCTTATTAGAGCCCCACATTTGGTACTCTTCCCTTGAAACCCTAAAAAGGGAAAGCATCAAGAATAAGGGAGACTGACATAAAGAGCTAATCGCATTGGACAGGTGGATTTTTAAATCAATAAGAAAAGTAAATTATCCATTTCATGATGACAAATTTGTAATTCTTTTGAATTGAAACAATATTGGTCAGCCTTCTAGAGGGATTGAATTCAAAGTCTAAAGAAACTTTCACTAAGTTTTGGTATGATTATGTGATCCCACCTATTAGCGGAAGAATAGTAAGGAGAATTCCACTTAGACCCACATGAAAAGAAGACAATAGAATCGTGAGAAAGAAAGAATAGCAGTAGCTAGAGTGGACGATAGGTTCGGGTTTACTATATGTTCAATGGTTAGAGGGTTAGAAGCATTTGAAGTTAGGCTAAACGGTAGAAATCTCAACCACTGCACCTGAAGAGAGTGGAACCGTGATCACTCTAATGCATGTAAGGATACACACACTGTTACTGGCAAACGTAGGCACGTGTCTCTCTGAATATATTAACTACAAAAGGCTATTGGAAGAGAAAAAGAAGAGGCTATTATAGGCTTAAAGAGCATGGAATGGTGAAGTTGAGCAATGATAGTGTCTAGCTTGCTTTGCCAAATGAGAGTACGAGTGAGCCCTAAAAGAGAAGTTTGAAAAGAGACATAAGCATGGAAAGTTGTCGCTGACCATCCCCCTCCTCAAGTGGAGGCTTGCCTACACCATGTTTTGAATGGATATGATATGTGGAAAAGAATGTTTCTCTAATCTCTACCCACTTTGTTTTTGTGTGGCATGAATCATGATAGGATGAAGAGAATTTTTGAGAAACAAAACTAGAGAAAAGATTCAGTGTAAAATAACCATACGGAGCTACAGTGTGAGACCTTCTCATAGCCACATATCTTATCTTGATGAAGGGAGGTGGTCATCATTTGCCAACAAAGCATGCAACTTTGTTGTATGTGGCATGATTAGGGGATAATTACATGGATCATCCCTAAGACTCCGTTCGTTTGGTGGAACTTTTAAAAGTCTAGAACATTAATATTTTGAAACAAGAGGGGAAGAGGGTTTCAAGCTGTTTTACACAAAGGCATCTTAGATTTATTATGTTCAATTTTATTAGAAGTTCCACATGAAAGGAAGTTAAAAAATCTGAAATTTTTGGCAAAACTTGAAAATTTATAGAACTTTTACACTATGAAATAATATAGTTCTAAACATCAAGTACAATTAAGCGTGAAATAAAAGTTATGGACTTTAAAAGTTCAACCAAAAAACATATACGGGAAGAGTTACTAATTTTCAGACATTCATAAATAAGCACTCTAATTACAAACGGAATATTAAAACTATTCACGAGAGTACTCAAAAAGAACACTCAAAGGACGACACTCATAGAGTGAGAGAAGAGGTCGGGAAAGAAGGGAGCCTAATATATCATCATGATGTTGCTCATGTAAGGCAGGCAATCTGAGCTCGATTCTCTTCACATTGCTTGCTTGTGGATAGGACATATGATACTTTGTGTCTCACACATTGCCCACAGATGTCAATAAATGATGCGAAACTTTCAAGGGAGTCAGATTTGCCGTTTGATGGATCTCATCTAGAAGATCGCATACGCCGAAATAATTGATCATCTTCTCTACCACTATCCTCAACGAATTGTTGGGCCTAGTGACCTCATATATGACCAGCATGCATCTATCCTCTTTGGACGGCTGATTGAACTGAAAATTATTATTATTTTTCCTAAAAACCTTTTTTTTTTTCACTCACATTGAAATGTGCAAAGCATCCCAAAGGGAGGCAATATATCATACACCAAAATTTTGAGCGTGCTATTTGACTTGTAGTCTCTACACTTGTACTAATGATTTGGAGTGGAATTGAGACTAGTGGAGTTGACCCGGACAACCATGATAAGTGATGAGGTGGGGTAGGGCTACCCACCCACCTGACCCAGTTTCGGATGGAAGATGTAGTCTTCTTACAGAAGGCAAAAACCGACCCATTTATTGGGTGTGTGTGTGTTTGTGTGTTTTTGGTGCGTGTGGGTGTGATGTGTCATAAAAAAAAAATTATTGTAATGTTAGTGTGTGATGGGTTAATGCATAACATTTGAAGCTTGGGTGGTCATTACAACCATCACACCTCTTGGGACTGGATCCCAGAACCTAACCCCAAAGAGGAAGAAGACGGACAAGCCCCATGGTGAAGTGATCAATCTCTAAGCCAAATGTGATGTATTCAGTGGGACCCATTGACTGTTGGGCTTGGATTCGTCTCCATCTGTGTCCAAAGTGAGGCAGTGGTAGGTTGGAAGTAGGTGTGCACATGGAGTGGTGGGCTTAGGAGGAGGTGGTTTCAATTTTCAAGCCTAGATTGACAGATAAGCAATACAGGTTGAGATAACAGGGGTCCATGTTCAAGCCCATGCTAATTTGATTGCACCTAAAGTGTAGCTAAAGCTTAGCCTATACTATAGTCTTAGAAATACACATCAAGCTGAACCCTACATTAACAGGGGCCAGGTGCCCATGGGACTGGGGTAGCCCATGTGCACTGCTTGTACAAATTAAAATAACAGTGATAAAATCTCTCCCAAACTTGAGTAAAGAGGCTTTAACCAGCAGCCCAGTAGTGCTGGGATCCACCCAAGGAAGATTCTAGGTTGAATTGACGAGCGACCAGCAATCATGGTAAATGGAGCTTGTTTTCTGCATTTGTATAATGTTACAAAGAAGAGGGTGTGTGGATGCTGTGGCTTGTGCCACTGTGTGTGTGTGTGGACAGAGGGTGTGTGAGTGTGTTGTTGCTTGTTATCACACACACACACACACACAAAAATACAAAGAAATTTGACTAAACATTCTTTGTTTATATATTTTGAGGGAAATGAGCACCTAGTTAACATTATTATATTTTATTTCTCTCCATCCCTCTTTCACAGTAAATTACATATTTCTCCAGTGCATTAACAATGATGAATTTGATACAGTAACTTACCTAATTGTAATTAGGATTTGCTTGTTCCTTCGATGAAAGCTCCTACAACAGACTGCCAATAGGAAACATAAAAAAAAACAAATAAATAAATGAGTTGTTCTAGGGATATTACGACTTGAGACAAGGTTCTTGAGCATGACAACAGTATGCTGTTTAGCTTAGCGCATCAAAACTCCATTGTTTTTCAAGATTCCAACTCAATTGCATGCTCTTTTAAGAAACCTCGCATTCTCCCCTAGAAAGATGCATAGAAGAAAGACAGGACCAAAATGTGAAAGATTACCATATTAAGCAGCCGGAGAGCAGCAGGCCGAGTGAACTTCCGTGCAAAGAGGAAACACGGGGATGGTTTCCCCTTGCTGCTGCACCATTCCCTTCGGTATTCAGTCTCATAGTACACATTATCTATGTCCTGCATCGGTCAACAAATTCTTTTAGCTGGTACTGGTTAATTGATGTTTATTGGTCAACCTAACATATAATACTAATTATGATTATGGAGTAATCAGTATATTTCCTTGTGAGATCCCTGAGTCCCTTTGCTCTTTAAATAATAAACGTATACTTTCTTTCTCTGTAAATGGGATCAACTCTTGCAGATGCTTATTCAAAATTTGACTAGGATTATGATTCCGAGGCTCCCACTTTTGGTTGTGGGATTCAAAATGAAAACATTTAATGATGTATGTATCAGAAGGGATAAGACAAACCATATACATCCTTTTGCTCAGAAGAAGGTTTGTAGAAATATGCATACCCTTATAGATTGGATAAGCATGGGAGTAGCATCTGAAAACTTGTAAGTGGCCGGATGCCATCCACGCCTTTCACGGTCTTTGGAGGATGAAAGATCCCATGAAGTATGCGTCAATGTTCTTCGAGTGATTTCGCCTTCAAGTTCTTTTTGCTGGATAGTGAAACTAAGCTTAGTAAAAGAATATAAAATAAAAGTCTACAATACTACGGTAGACTAACCAAAAACTTTAAATGTGATCAATGTTTCAGGTATCAGTACAAATCAAACCTAAACACTCTTTCTAAATGCTTATGGCTCACGAAAACGAATTTCCAGTTGAGTCTTAAACGTCCTTTAAAATAACTTTTCTTTTTCTTCTTTTGGGCTAGGTATATGGCTCAGGAATAACAAAACCTTAACTTGCATGAGACTTGAGAGGCCATACTCCAAGGTGGTGCTATAATACAGGTCACTTACCTAGTGGTTACTCAGGAGCATTGCAACAGGAATCAAATTGAAAAGAAAGTAGCTTCAGTTAATCATTGCAGTACTTTAAGATACGAAAATAATAATAATAATAATTTTCACTTTGATGCCCAAGTCAACATGCTCATTATTACAAAATTTGGTTTCACTCTTCATACTGACTTCAGCTATGATTTATATATTACAATGCTTTAAGGATTATTAAATTGTTAAAAATATGTATCTAGATATATTTAATAATTGTAATTAAAATTGTACATTGGACTACAACTTACATGATAACTAACATAATATTAGTGTTCTAGTGTATAGATATTGCATCTAACACCTTGTCCCCATGTCTAACAGACTAAAACACAAAACACAGAACTAACATAATATTATTTTAGAGTGTAAAGGTTTGCCGCTAACACCTTGTCCCTGTTTCTAACACAAACACATGTCTTCATGTAACTTACTTGACATATAAATATTCAGCTGCACCTTAGTTACATTCCAGGTTCTAATCGTTTGATTAGAATATCTAAAGAAAATGAAACTGTACTATGCAGAACAGATTTAGCAAAAGTTTTCCTTAAAGGGCCTTTCCATTTCGGAAGATGAACTACATATCGTCTTTGCAAGAAGGTATAATGTTGTATAAAAGCTAACTCTGTCAGATTTCAGATCTCAGCTTTGGTTCAGCCTTCTTTCTTGACAAAACAAAAGGAGTTTAATATATACCTTCTAATAAATCATAACTGCACCCTCTCCAATGAAATAAGTTCTAAGTCTTCAATAAAGCTTCCAAGATTTTAATATCAATTTAAGGCTTGGCATAGATGAATGAAAAATCAACTTACAGACAGTAATGTTTGAACATAATGCTCATCTGGTATGCAGTTATGCTCCTTCGATGCAGCTGCAGGCTGCATGATAAAAGACTTTCAGCATATAAAGTTGCAGACTTGCAGTCTCATCTCTTGAAACTATGCATTGTACATTTAAGTTTCACTGGCTATTTGCTCTAATATTTAACATAATTAATTCTTATGGCATTCATACAAAATTCATTCCATAGATAATAATTTCCTGACGAGAGATGCAAGTAGGTTTCCTTTATATAATCTGGCACTGTAATGGACTAGAAAAAAACTTACAAGAGGATGATCCCGCCAAAACTCAGGTAGTGATCTCCTCTGCATAATTTTCAAATAAAGGTATCAGATAAAAGGGACAAAATCAAGAAGTTCTTAACACGAATAGGAACAATTGAATAACACAAGCAGATTAAAGAACACACAAAGACAACTCCAACGAAACTTTAAAATTTAGAACACTCTTATATTGATGGATAGATACAAACTGTATGCAACAAAGTGTAATAGGACTCCATGTGTAAGGATACTAACACTAACATATGTCTCATTGCTATAGAATAGATTTCTTCCCATAGCGGACTTGAAAATAATTCAAATTATTCTGATTTATTTTTCTATAGCTTCAACAGTCAGATTTTAACTGGACTTTTTGAAGTTCCACAACACGGCATTCTCCAAGAGGAACAATTTAGGCACAAAGAATGTCAAATTTGGAGTATAATCTGACTTTTAACATATTTTGGTATTACATATGTTCAAAGAAAGTTCCGTCAGGCATCACAAAGCCTGATGTACAGCACAATAAGAAAACTGCAATCTCCTCGTAGTAGAATGGTCACCAAAAATTTTGATTTTTGAACCTAGCTTACCTTGCAATGCTGCTGAAACACCGGGTAGACTGTAACATCTTCCACCACAACTTCAGCATGCTTTCTGGTTAAAACCACCCACTATAAGAAGAGGCAGCAAAAGAAACGAGTTAGACAAAAGTATGCCCCAGTAACATAGTGTGGATTAAAATTGGAAGTTTTTCAACGAACTTGGGCAGAATAAAAATCCATGAAATAAAGAAACTATTACCTGAGACCCTTTCCTCCAATTATGAACAGGGATGACCGGATCCATTTGTGGATTGTAGCGACCCTCTTTCGTATCAGCAAAGCTGCTTCCAGCATTATATGACCAGATGCTATTAGAACCTAGTGGCCATTAAACAGAAATGCAAAGATTTCATATTGCACGAAAACTAGTTCAATTATAATGATGAAGATTAGATAACTTCCTCTGAGGGCGGAAAAACGATTATTGAAAAGCATCCACAGATGCCAAGCAGTAAAGCAAAATGGTACTTGATAAGGTTGTCAAAATGCCAAAAGGTGTGATATCCGAAATGCCTAGACGTCAAGAATCTATCATCCTAACCATAACTAGGAACCCTTGGTGATGTGTGATGACTTAATTCCAAATCCATAATTACATAAATGGCAGAAAATATGACCAGTCAAGCAATATGGGGCAATAGCTGACAATGTCAAATAAGAAAAATGGAATTGAAACAATTATAGACGTAAAATATACTTTTCTGAATGGTAGCCAATTCAAATTAATCCTCAATGATAGCCTACTGAAACAAATAAACATCTGTTTGTATATGGGGCCATCAATGAACTGCAAATGCTCTTAACTGAGACGCTTCAATTGTTGGGGAAGTTGCTTTATGGGACATTTCAGTTTTAATATAATAGAAAAAAGAGTCTTGTCTTCTAATAAGCCCGTCTTTCTCCCCTTTTATACTTTAGTTTGGTAGACCCTCACAGAAAGTCTGTGAAACCAAAATGGGTTTGTACTTGATTTGTTTCACCACATGAAAGTAGCAAGGATCAATTATTAATGGACTAACAAATATGCTTCCTGAAAACAAACATATAACAAGTTTTCAAAGGCATGTGGCATAAATTGTCAATCCCTGAAACCCAAAACGTCAATGCACCTTTACTTTTACACCATAACACTGAATTATACATAAGCTTTTTTGTTACTTAAACTCCTTTATTTGACTTCAAAGAACAGCTGCTTATAGGCACCTACACCAGTTCATTCAACTAAGGTTTGGCAACACGACGAAAATAGTTTGCCTCTTGATCAGTATCGCATGCAATACCTTCTTTGTAATTATATTTGACAATATAAATTCAGCTTTCCAACTAATTACACCATTCTCTAAATAATTATTTAGAAAGCGTCGACAAAATAGGATATACATAAGTAGGGATATGCAAAAAGAATAGCACAAAACAAATTGATATGCGACTTGACATTTATATCATCACTAGAGTTTCACTTTCTATTTAATGACATATAAGAAGCCTCCACTGAAAAAGAATCCAAAATATGAGAATTTTGCATGAACTAGTCATTATATTTGGAACTTGAGAAGACCAAAAGAAGACTATTGATGATTAATAATACAGCCTTTCATCCATACAAGAAAAAAGATAGGGATCAGCCCACTAACCTGTCTACAAAACTAGTTGATGTTGACATGATATAGTCATATGTGTAGCTGAAGTTATATAAAGGTATGCAGCTGTCATGAGATTATGATAAAAACATTAGCTACTTGAACTAATAATTTGTTACAAACTTACTAACTGCAATCATATAATTAGTAAATGAAACCAAAGCAACAGATGACCCAGAGTTACATTTAACGGAAATCCAGTCAACTGCTTTTGGAACAGTGCATCATCAAGATCATTAATCCCGGTTGACCACCATACCCATTGAAATTCTATTATGTGAAAGAATCAATTTCCCATTATTGCATGTAAACAGAAAAATCATGCAATGATGCAACATTTGCAATTACTAAAATCAAGTTGAGACATTTATTCCAAACCTTCTGATATCAAGTAGTGGACCAATACAAAAGAGAAAATTGACTGAATCACGTTTGTATGTCAGCATTCAATCCACTAGTGTCTTTCTAACTTCTACTCTTCATCTAACTTATTTTTTTTCTTACAAAATTGGAATGCATTGGGTTGGATAAGTGAGCCCAGATATTAGAAAATAACAGCAAACTACAAGGGAACCCACCAGTTCCAGGATGAATATATTTCGACTACCCAATTCAATAGATTTCTTTTACAAGTTGGTTTTTCTACTTTATGTTACTCCAATGCAACAAAGAAGCAATGATTTGCAGTTTTCTGATTATGTCTTTTAATTTTAGTCTAGATTTTTCAAATTAATTGTTAGTTGTATTTTCATTTCCTTTTTCACAACTTTGTCTTGGGCGATGAGTTCAATCTCTCAGTATGGTGTAATTATTGAGTTGAGAGATGCTGGGATAACATAATGAGTTTAGTATTTAGCCACTACACACAAAATAGATGCAACTGCAAACGGGTGTAGCACCACTCATAGAAGAGATAGTGGTTCATCTTCTTACTGCTAATTACTAAGCTTGAAGCACACCCACTACAACAAGCAATTGATGATCTTAAGTTGGGCGAATGGCACGCAGACTATCAAGTATCAATTATGGAGAAAAATTTGAGGTCACCACCAATTCCTAATATCAGCTACATCTTGATGGCAGCTGCTTAGGATAGGAAGCCAATTTCTTTACCGACTCAACATATATCAAGCTACCATACACACCCGTCTTACCTGTCTAAGGCATACCACTGAAATTGTTCCTTCTTACACCAGATAAAAACATACGCAAAATATATGGGAGAGCCACTCAAATGAATATTCAACTAATGATGCTTCTATTGATTACTGAACAACAAATAACAACAAAAAGTTCCAATGCACATCTCTCCATTGACCTAATATGCATCTCTTGTCCAAACAAATTTGGGTGCATGTATAAAATGGTTTCCCATAAGTAAAGAAAAAAGCACGTAGAAGTAAATCTAAACTTACTCATGCACAAGAAATGATTTGTAGCGGCCCTTGTTAAGATCAAAGCTTACCTGTCAGATAGAAAAACAAATCTCTCATTAAAAGAATCTGTGAGTGCATTTTTTAGCAAAATACGCTCTGCCTGGATCATGCTTGCTTCTCCCCAATCTACCTGGAATATAAATGCAGAAAACAAAAAGATATCAAGCTGATAAAATATAAAAAGCAGTCTAATATGGTGCATTGGTCCAAAACTTTTCATCAAACCTTGTTTTAAGTTCTTACAAGCATGTTTAGTTTGTCTTCCCATAGCTGATACTCAACTTTCTGGAATTCATTTTTTACAGCTTCTAGCCTAAAACATCAATTATTATGATAATATATTCTATCAATAACACTAGACATCAAATACATGTATAGATTTATGGACAAGTTGTTACATATTGTTAGGTTGGGTTATAAGTGGATAAAAGGAGTTCGTGTTTAATTTCTTTCTAATTTCCTTCCCAGCACTAGTTACATTTTTCTACATATAAAGCAGAGCTTTGAACTTTAGACTTTAGATGCATGCCATTTGAAAGATGTGAAAAGTTATTGGACAGTCTAGTGCTAGTCTGTCAATAGGAAGATGCCTCAACTAACAATTTCTGGCAGGAAATCTAATGTGCTTTCAATTTTGGAACCAGAAAGACAGACTTTTTGACTTGGGAGAACTCAAGGAGGCAAACTTTAACTGTGGTATTGGCAGGACAACATTCTTCCAACAAAGTCAGTGACAGCTATCTTCATATAGAGATTTATCATAGCTACTGTCTTAAATGCTGAACAGAGTAACAACTGAAAACAAAAATATGATCTTTCTAGAATGTACTTGTACTAGTGATTCAGAAGAATGGAGCTATTCCTCGTAATGATAGGGGTAAAAGAACAAAACTATTTAGCATCTCCTGTTGTTCATATGACTTCCAGAATTATCTTTGTGACACATACATCATCAAGAAAAACCTCCTACACACCATTCCCACTTCTAAACTTGAACTAAAATTTTCTAGATTCGAATCTCAGAAACTTATTGAAGGATGGATTTCATTATTAAAGCGAGAAATATAATAAATGAGATGACTTTAGAATGCCTTCAGTTCCACATGGTTAAAGCTGTGTCTGTCTATTCTTATAACCTAGTCTCACCAGAAATTAGTTTAGAAAGAAAAGATTTTGTTCCAGTGACTTCAAATAAAGAAACCAATGAAAAATATGGAGATTGCTGTAGCAAACTAACTGGAAAGAGATTTCATAACAATATCCTTGTACTTTAATTTCAGAATTTCATGTTAAGAAACTACAACCTGTATACTATCATTAAGCTGACGGTCATAAAAATAGGCAGATCTTGTTGTTGCTTTGTTGAACAGAAACCCAGGTCTAGAATGAACAAAAATTGAAAATTTATTCTCCTGTCCCTGCAAAAGACAAACGCTTCTTTAATATAAGACAAAACAGTTGAGCAAACAGGTTTATGGAACACACTTCAGAGATTCAATTTTTTTATGATCCGTGATAAAAATGTTGTTTTCTGTAGCCAGGATACCAAATCATTCACATTACTTGTTCTGAGTCATTAGTTAAAAAGTTAATTACGGAACATATATGTAACAAGGAATAAAGAACGATGGGAACACAAGGTGTAAACACATTAATTTACCGTCTTTCCTCCCCTCTCAACTCTAAGTGTCAAGATAAGGTCAGAGAGTAGAGGAATAATGCTAAATTTATTCTAAGAGTCGCCACCTACTTAGGGGAAGTAGGATCCCGAGATAATCCAAATAAGGGGGTCTACGGTCCAGAGTAGTCTAGGTAAGAGATCCCTTTAGGTCCTAGGGAAGGGGTTAGGCACCCCAGGACCTCCATCCAATGATGGTAACCTACTCATTAGGTCCAAGCCAAATATTTAAAATCACTTAAAATTTCCTAAAACAATTATTAATTTTGCTAATCAAATACAAATCAATATGGGGTGTAAAAATTTTATTTTTGGTTGGGGTCGAACCCTGGTTGGGCTGCCTACTTATCCGGTTAGTCGGAATCAGACCCTCATAGTAGTTCGGGGTCCGTGACTGTTTTTATACTCATTTCGGAGTGTGGTCACTTCCAACTCGTGTTTGAGTTGGGGGGATGTGGAATTGAGATTTATGAATCTCATTCCGAGAGATAGTTGCGTAGCTAGGTGCTCGTGGGGGAGCTCTAGGGGGCGTTCATTTATTAGGGTGAATGTTTTTGTTATTTTGTATTATTTTGATTTTTTTGTATTTTTAATTTTGGCAAGTTTTAACTAGTCAAGAACTAAACTAAATGCCCAAGGTAGGCAAAAAGGAGAATATAACGGCCTAAACCTATTGCACACACATATATATGAGAAGAAAAGTAAATGAAACAAATAAATAAGCAGGGAGAATACGTACCTACGTGCGGTTGATGGGGAAGGATGTTGGTACCGCCGTTGCTCTGGTGAGAAACAAATGGCCACGACAAATCACTCTTTCTCACCGTCACTCAACCCACAGAACAATGGGTTTAACCAAGTTAAAAAAAAAAAAAAAGGAAAACAAAAAAACAAAAACAAAAAAAAACAGATCCCAGGATGGCCATTGGTCTGGGCCGAATTCTCCTCCTGGACCAGGGCGATCTGGATGGGAGAAATGGGGTTTGACAGAAAATGAGTTGATTACCTGAAATGGGAGAAATAAGAAAATAGGGGCCTAGTGGACGAACTACTGGCCGAACTCAGGCGTCCAAACAGCCGGACATGGATGAGAAATGGGGAGGATAATCGGAGAAGATGGTCGGAGCTGATCTCTATGAACCGGGTCTCATGGATGGGGACGCTGGTGCCGGTAATGGGGTTCACCAGATGATGCGATGACCGGAGCTGAGAAAGAATCGCAGAAACCAGAGATAGAGATCAGATCTCCTTAAGATCGAGTGATGGTGGCTGGCTCGTTAAGGATGGAAGTCGCCGGGGAAGATGAAAGCTCAGACCGAACAGATCTGAACAAAGGGGAAACAAGGATTAATCGGAGGAAAATGGCCGCTGCAGTTGAGATACGACCAAACCGACTGAGTTTGCCGGAGACAGTGATGACCGGAGTTGAGGAGCAGAGGCAATACCGGATTGGTTCGCTGGAGATGATGATCGGAACGGATCAAGACGGCTGCGCGGTGGTGAGCTGCTGGCCGGAAGAAGATGATGACTCGGAGATGATAAGGAGGGAAACAGTGAGCTCGCCGGCGATATTGCTGGACTGATCGGGATCATTTCACCTCCTCTACTGCAGATCGAGAGAAAGGGGACGATGGAGTGTTGTTGCCGAAATGGTGTAGCTCGTACACTGGTGACAGAGGAATAGGAGCTCGCCGGAATGGTGTAGGAGTCCTTGGTTTTCTACTGTTTTCACAGCAGAAGAAGGGGAAAAAGGAATAGGGAAATCGGGAGAGAGAGAAGATGGGGGCAAACCGAATGTGGTTGGGTTTTGAAAACCCTATCTCATTCCTTATATAGGCAACACTGATGGGCTGGTTTGGTTTTCATAGGCTTGGGCCCTTAAGGTTTAAACCCTTGAGGGCTAGGCTTGATTGCACTTGGGCTTAGAAAAACGGGCTTGAATTTGGGGGTTTTAGATTTGGATTTTGGTTATGGATTTGATGAAATGGTTTTGGCTTTGGGCCTTTAGAGGTTTAATGAGCAGGCTTCTAGTTTGGATTTACAC
Organism: Tetracentron sinense; assembly: GCA_015143295.1. Classification (NCBI taxonomy): domain Eukaryota; kingdom Viridiplantae; phylum Streptophyta; class Magnoliopsida; order Trochodendrales; family Trochodendraceae; genus Tetracentron; species Tetracentron sinense. The sequence goes on along the minus strand of CM026568.1, from coordinate 31,726,036 downwards.
TCTTGAGAGTCTTTGAATAATGGTTAAGGCTTGCGGGCTTTGAGGATCTTGAAAGTTTAAACCGGTTTTGGATCCAAGCTTGGGCTTGATAACTTGGGATTTTGAACATGGATTTCTCTCTTGAGGGTTTTGAACAATGGGTAAAGGGGATGATCTCTCTCTCTCGAACTCAATTCCTTGACACTAGTAAATAAGATAAAGAAATTAAAATTAAAAATTAATTTAAAATAATAAAAGAAAAATAAGATTAAAGGGTGTAAAAATGGGGTGTTCACACAAGGCATCTCCTAGTTTTTAAAATCTTATTACACTACCTAATCAGCAAGGGGATATCAGTTTCTCCTATGCATTTCCACATTTCTAATGGATCCCAAATCCTTTACTATCTTCATCCTAGCCATAACTTATTTCATCTTTGATACGTACCCAGACGCAACCACTGATTCCAAAAGCCCGAACTGATGGGAAGGACACAATCTAGGTATTTATCACTTAGGATCGTAACATACCACCACTCTTCGAAGCCGACGTCCACGGCGGCCCACGGGACACACGACCCACTTTATGGCGGCCCACGGGGCACACAGCCCACTCTAACGCCCACACGGGTACCCTAGGTCACCTTCTCCATAAGTCGCCCCTTCCGAGACTCGAACCTGAGACCTGGTGTTAGGCTCTGATACCAATTGATACGTACCCAGACGCAACCACTGATCCCAAAAGCCCGGACCGATGGGAAGGGCACGATCTAAGTATTTATCACTTAGGATCGTAACAATCTTAGTTACCCTAATTATTTTATAAAAATTATGTTCTATAGTCTCCACGGAGTTAGTGTCACCACTTAGTATTAGACACTATGTGTAATCATCATTTAACAACATTTGACAATATGCTATTCACCTTTTCTTAGTTTTTCCATCCTTCATCAAGGATTTGGACATCATTCATCTAACGTGATTTAGGTTTCTCATTTTGAAGCAGACAATCTAGTACAAATGTCCATCCAACAGCCATACTAAAGACATATCATAGCAAATGAAGCAACAGACTCCAAAATGAAGAAACAGATTTGGCCGTTTGGGGAAGGTGCACACAAGATAATGCAAGGAGGAAACATGTGGACAATTATGCAAATGATTCCTAAAACAGGATATTCCTACCAACATAAATGATCCCTGTGGTGCCCCTCACTTCAATTTATTTATTGCATTCCTTAAAACATATTATTGAAAAACAATCTCCCTGGGCTTAGGGTAATAGCGAAACATGGGCATAGGCATAGATATAGATAATAGTAAATGAAAGGTCACAAGGGTAACTTGAGCAGAAACTATTTTGACATAAGTAGATGGTGTGGACATTTCAGCTTCAGAACTTGATTATTCTTCAAGAGACAGATTTAGGTAAACAAGGATGATCAGAAGTGGAACAAGAAGTTGTAAGGAAATCCCAGTTATCAGATTAGCAGTAAGACGGATAGCTATGATATTAGGAGATTATTCAAAAAATGATCTGATGAACAACAGTTTAAATGAGGCCGACATGAGAGGATGGCAAATATATCAAATGGGTAATTGTCAGGTAAATAAGTCCTCCAAGCAAACAATAGGTCACAACTGTAGGAAGCAGATCACTTTCAGCTGGGTTGAGTTTGATGCAGAGATCCAGATGAGTCCAAACTTCCAACACCTTTATTATTTGTAAAAGAGAATAATGACAATCAGTTATACTGAAGCCGTTACCTTCAGTTTCATGTTAATGAAGGACTCAATCCTTTCCTCCTTATTTCTTCAAGAGGTATAAAATTTTTTTAAAAAAATTACAGCAAGTCCAAGAGTAGATATTACTGAAGGTGAAATAATAACAAGGTAACAGACACTGAATTCTGCTAAATTGCTCAGATATCAGTGGAAAAATATTAACATATATCATAAATTCTTCAACCAAGAAATTCACCAGAAGCTTCTAGAAATTAATGTAAACAACATGCAATGAAGAAAATTACCCGAAGAAATGCATCCCAGACCATGTCCAAAGGAAGCCGGTTCCGTGCTATAAAAAGAAATGCGATCTTAGGCCTTTGAACGAACGGAGAAGAGAACAACATGAACATATTAATACGACTGTACTGTGTCTGCATCATTATGAAACTTCCACAACAGATGCTCAGCAAAAGCAGGAAAAAAATCTTCGTTTTCCATCGGCAGTAAGATTTATGTTGGATATTCCTTCGCTTCATCTGGTCTCAGTTCAGTGAAAACACTCGATCATTTCCAATAAATGCAGTAAAGTGTAGGGATGTTAGGGCTCAGATTCAACTACCTGATCCAAAATCCAATAATCCCCCAAATCCGTAACCTTCACCGAAATAAGTTGTTTCTGTAATTGAAACAACTAAAATACAACAAAATCGTGATTGACAGACAAATGTGGGTTGATATTTCATGCTACAAGCTTCAATCCTTAACGATTATTCTTGCAGAGAAAGCTTGCAGAAATGGAACTTCGCTTTCTCGCTATATACATTGAGATAATCATTTCTCCAAAAACAAGTGTGTTCGATTTTCAAAAGAAGCATTTCTACACAACAGTTGCAGATCTAGATCTCAAAATTCTCAATAAAATTCCAACTACAAAACCAATGAAGAAATTAACCTGATCGAATCCGCGATTTATTAAGGGATTCCAGCTGAAATCGCATGAACTCATTATATATAGTGGCATGTTGTTGCAGACTTGCAGTAAGACCGCAAAATATTCTGTACGATCCCTCTTTAACATTTTTTGTGTGCCCAAACCATGTAACCAACCAAAATGCGACAAGTGCCCGAATCTTTCTAACCCTATTTATCAGATTAAACTTAACCAAGGTAAGCTCATTGGACTCCGGCACACAATATTCGGAATTTTAATTTTTTTAAAAAGAAAACCAGATCTTGATGATTTGCATATCTCAACCCGCACCTACCCATTTACTTGTGGAGTTGAAAATTAAACCCGACGGGTTGATCTACTTGAGCAGTTGAGTTTGTAATGATCTTTTGTTATTGAGTCTGGCTCGAATCAACATGGGTAGAAGGCGGAAGCAAATCATGTGTTTTTCCTAGGGTTATTTCCTTTGGCGGTTTCAGTGTTGTCAGAACCGGATCAGGCATCGAACAGGTACAGTGGCCGATTCTCAATTCAACCAGTCCGGTTCGACCGTGAATTGTTTTTCAAAAAAATATCTTTTTTCCTAAACTTTTCTGGTTCCCAACCAATTCTACCACCGGTTCTGACCAATTCTTAAAATATCCTGATTTTGTGGGTTTTGGGAACAGGCGAGAGGGCCAGTTCCGATTCGGTTTCCACCATTTCGACTGGTCCGGTCCTGTTATGACAACACTAACCTGTCTGTATGGTTTAACAGCTGTAACCACCTGTAGGAGACATCGTTCGAACACATACACGTAAAAGGCTCGTCCGTTTACTCTCAAATGTCATGACGTGCTATTGAATCAACTTTGATGTTTATAATGATATTTTGTTATAGGTGGGTACACTTTTTTAAAGAAAGCAAGGCCTCTAGAAAGTAGTTAAAATGACGCTATCCTTTTTTATTTTTGAAGTTAAAATGACGCTATCTGAAAGATGGTGAATGTGTGCCTGGATTTCCAATGATTTGTAGAAGTTTCCTTTGGCATATGTGACCCCAAGGCTTAATCACCTCACTAATTCTAACAACTAACCATAATAAAAATAAGGGATGTGATCGTGTAAACTCTGATCCAGTGATCTGGCCTAGGATGTGGCTGTGGGTAATGTCCCTTGTGTTTTTTTTTGGCTGTAGGTAACGGACCTTGGTTATGGAATAAAAAATGTTTTTTTTTTTTTCGTTTGTTAAAAGGTAAAAACACACTCGGTAAGCCAACCCATTCGGACCGAATAGACTGAACCCAACCCAACTCTACAAAAAGGGCCTAACTTTGGTAGAGAGAAAAAAACCAAATGAGTCAAGTGAGTTCGACATGGACTTCCAATGTGGGACGAAGTTGGATACAACCCAACCGTCCAATTTAAAAAAAAGGGCCATTCACCTAAAACGTCATGCTTTGAATTTTTATTACCTAAAAGGGCATGCTTTTAACAAATTTACCAAAAAAGGCATACTTTGTATTTTTATTACCTAATAGGGTATGCTTTTGACATATTAACCCCTTAGCTACACATAAAACCCAACACGGATATGGGTAATATTGGAGTACATACCCTATTTGGTAAAACTTTTCAAAGCATGTTCTTTTAGGTGATATTTTTTATTTAGGGTGACTAATCGGTACTTATCTCTAAAAAAAAAAAAAATTCATTGACATCTAATTATTGCTGCCTCATACCTATTTAACAACCAAGGTGTATAGGATGTCAACGGCCGGTCGACTAGGCCCAATTAATAAACAGATCGGTCAAACTATATCACTTATTAATCGTGCCAGGCCAGGCCAAGCTTGAGTCAGGCCACTTAACGATGAATAAGGAAAAATAAGGTTTTTTGTGGAGATGATTTAGTAATCGAGCTTTATTGGGCTGGCCAGGTCAGCTGGGCCAAAACTCAATTAGAAGCCTAGTTTAAAGGGGCCACCAGGCGTAAGCGTTTGAGCCCAAGTCTTCCCAATTATGTAATCGGTTCAGGCACCGGGCCATCGGGCAACCCAGTCCATTGATACCCCTAAATTGCTGTAGCAGATTGGCATTATCTGTAGTGGGCACAAAATCACACAATAGTATTAGTACGGTTACCATATTGATAAGTATACTGATCATACCATTAAACTAGTGTTATATTCTGATAAATATGCTGATCATACCATTAAACTAGTGTTATATTCTGATAAATATGTTGATCGTACTATTAAACTAGTGTTATATTCTGATAAATATGCTGATCATACCATAAAACAAGTGTTCTATTCAAGTAAATCACACGCGGGCTAATAATGGGCTAGTTTCGTAGGTCTTATCTATTTCAAACATATATAGTTAAATTAGATCTGTGAGAAAAAGATCTATAAAAATGAATCTGTAAATAGTAGAACCGTTTGGCAGTGCACAATTAAAGACAGTTTTTTTTTGTAAAACTGTGTTTGGTAACATCATCTTATTTCAGGGCTAGTGACACCAATTTTAAATAATAAAAATAATTATTGTTATTTTTATTATAGTAATAATAGTAGTAACAATAATAATAATTAATAGTACTAATAATTATAATAGTAAAAATAAAATTAATAGTAATGGTAATAATAATAATAATAATATGAATAGTATTAATAATAATAATGGTGGGCAAAATGGTCAAAAAATGATAAAAATCTCACTTTCGTCATCTGTCTGGAATACACATGCGCTTCTTCCCCAAAAATCACCAAAAACTTGAATTTTTGTTTTAGACGTTTTTTTTTTTTTTTTTTCTATAGCAAGTAGTCGACGTGCTACCAAACGGTCTAAAACATGAAAACGTCTACCCGCAGTAGACGTATAGATAAGTAGACCCGGAGTTTAGACATTCCAAACGATAATACCAAAAACAAATAGTGTTTTTCTATTTTAAATTGACAATTTGGATTTTTTGATGATCTACATAGACTGCTAGTTTGACGATTTAACTTTGCACGAACAAAAAAATATGTTGAACCTTTAAGAGCAAAAAATTGATTTTTTTTGGTATTATTTTTTTAATTTGAAAGCAATTTTTCTCGATTATTTATTTATAGGTAAGTTAAATAGAAAATATGTTAAGTAACTGCTTAATTACTAATTTGATTGTTGTAAATGTGTATGGACGCGAGACCCTATTAAAAAATTACCAAAATTCATGCCAAAACTGGCCCATTACCACCCCTACTTACAGACAAGGGTGGAGCCACATGGGGCCCGGGTGAGCTAAAGCCCCCTTGAAATTTTTGAATTTTTTTTTTACTATACTACTAATAGATTGGGAGAGGGGCAGAGCCAGTGGGAGGGGGGGGGGTCTAAGCCCCCTAAAATTTTGAGAAAAATCTATACAAACTGGCACAAACAAATACGATATCCCATGAACTTGGCCCTCAAAAAATAAAATTGTAGCCCCCCTGCAAGAGAATCTTGGCTCCGCCTCTGCTTACAAAGCTCCTCATCAAAACTCCGTATTTATGCAATGTTTACTCCTGCTATTTAGATTTGGACAACTTTTGGTTACATAAATTACAAGTCATCTAACGGAAACAGTATTCTTCATGTTATATGTATATATATAATACTAAATGAGTTGAGCATTAATGTAGAGACCCGAAATTTAGTTTCTTGGTATTCGTGCAATTTACATGAATTTCTTGAAATATGTGCCCGATTTTAAATGCATACATTCCTAAAAGATGAATTAAAAGGGATGCCTTAACATACCCTCAACTTTAAGAAGCCATAGTTTTGTTACCGTAAATCGGAATCGAGTGATTCTTAAATTTTTGAAAAGGTATTGGAACCATCTTCAAGGTTCATGTTTACCATTTTTCCAGATTCTTAGTCGGAGTTAGGTTAAAAGTTGGATTTCTAAAACCAGGGCTTCTGAAATCTATTTCCAGACCAGTCAGCTTTAGGGGTAAATTAGTCTATGAATAAAGAAGAATTAAAAATTTTGCAAAACATCAAAGTTGTTCATCTTTGAATGACAGTTCCAACGCAAGTTGAATCACAAAATTCTGATAACTGAGTCAAAAGTTATGGACAAAATACCAAAGGTTGTTCCGAGTTAAAAAAAAAAGGGGGGGGGGGGGGGGGGGGGGGGGGAAGGGATTGATCGCCCAAAACGCCGTTTTGGCGATAGGTTGCGCGAATTTTGGTGTTTTGAGTCCCTAAGGCTCCCAACGTTATAAATACTCTTTATACTCGTGGGTTGGGGGTTTCTAAGGCATTCTAAACCTAAAAGAGAGAAATAATAGAATTTTGAGAGATTCAAATGAAGATATCAAAGGTTTTATAAGGAAAAATGATGAAAAAGCTTAGATCAATCCCTATTCGCAAGTGATAGATTGTAGATAAGCGATCAAGTGAGGTAAATAACTTTTCCATATTCTCAATTTTATAACTATTAATTTAAAGTATGAATTTAATGATAAGATTCATGGAAAGAACATGATTGATAATAAGATAAAGAGATTTTGATTATCCCTCATGCAATGTTTTTATGAATAATATAAATATGAATTTCTTTATACCAATATGATGATTGTGAATATAAATAAAAATAAACATTCTAGATTTAAAGTAAGAAAACAAGATCAAAACATGTTGTATTATGTATATCCCTTATTAAATATGTTCATGATTTTTAGAGATGTTTTATTTATGATTTTTATGATGTATATTAATAAGGGGAAATTAAATAAACATTGTGATGTATGTATGGATTGAGAATGGAGGAAGTGATGAGATTTTAGAGTTGAATGTAATGTATGAAATAATTGAATGATAAATATAAATTATTTGTGAGATTAGGGTTACATGTTAGTGTGTTTTGTGGATATAATCTATAAGAATTATGATTGATAAATTATGTGGTGTAATTATGATATTGATCTCGATTAAAAGGAAGTTGTTGATATTTAAATAAAATTGTGAATTATGCATGTAGAAAAGTAAACTGTGGTTAAACCTTGTTAAATTATTAGGAACATGAATGTTGTTGTGTGTTTATTTTATATTTTCATACGTGATATATTATTGGGTAAAGGAACCTTTGATGAGAATCAAGCTTGCCTAGGTCTGGTTAACATAGTGGAATGAGACACTATGGTGAGATGTCCTATGGCCCTTAATTGATAGTCTTAGGTATAATTTAACCAATAGTATATTACTGTGCATTCACTTAAGAAAATGAATATATAAAAGCATGATAAAAAGCAAGATTACAAGTATTATACAAGTACACACAAAAGTGATTAATGCATGATTGAGTTTTGTACTGACCGAGTACCCACAAGCATAAGATCAAGACAAGATAAGCCGTATACACCGGATAATGTGTAGACAAGCCATATACACCGGATAATGTGTAAACAAGCCGTATGCACCGGAGAATGTGTAAACCGTGTGGTACCTTGAAAAGTAGGGTATATATTAATCTCTACCCAATATATGGGTAGAGTTATTTTAAGTTATCGCATAATGTATGTTGTTTGATTTATTCATGAAAAAAAAAAAAGACAAGTTAGAAAAATAAGACAAAAATGACAAGTCAAGAAAAGTATAACAAGTAAGAAAAATCAAGTAATAAAACAAGCAAGATAAATAAGATAAATACAAGTGAACACATGAAAAAATTGAAAAGAAAATATGTTCTGCACTCTGATTTATGTATCAGAATTGTAATTGAACTGTTACTTGTATGCATGTTATAGTTATTGTAACGGGTAAAATTCGTGTACCAGCTCAGCGTTGTGGGACGAGCTCGTTTTTGTCGTTTTGTTCACGAAAGTGACACGTGTTCACAAGTTGGGGCCACGTGCTTGAAATATAAGGGTCACACGTTGTCTGACGTACAACGTTCCCGTTGTGCGCAGTGCGACATCTTTGTTCTCACGAAGAACAACGTTTCCGTTGTGGTCTCGACAACGAGCTCGTTGTCTGAAGCACAACGTGAGCGTTGTGCTCTTGACAACGTCGATTGTCGTTACGCGAACAACGAGCCCGTTGTCTCATTGACAACGATGTCGTGCTGTGTTTTAAGGCATCTACGTCGTAACCGAGCTTAAGTCGACAGCGAGACCGACTTGTAGGAGGAAGTGATCAGGAGGCGATCCATAATTCCGACAAGTGTGCCGAATTCGCCGCTTCGTGCCGAAAGCACTGTCTTGGCATTTAATGCTGGTCACTTCTGCGTACCGTCCGATCCCGTCCGATTGGACTTGGGGGAGGCTCCCACGTGTAATGCAACCGGCGGCAGACATGTCTAAAATGTTTGGTAATGAGTGCTAAGACACGTGGTATGGGCACCTATGGCCATCCATGGTCATCGATGACCATACCAACCTCGCCCTATATAAACCCCGTGATTTTTAGTGCACAGGACAGTTGTTCAGAAACCCAGATCCGAGAAGACGCGTTCAGGGCTTTTAGTGTCTTGCGTATATTTCAGAGATTGTTCTTGCGTTTACTATTCATCGTCTTCTACCTCTACTGACTTTACCATCGGAGTACAGGTCAGGGTGCCACACCCTCCGCTCCAACCTTCTGCCAGTAAACCAGAACGTGGAAGAAGCTGCTGCTGACGCGTGTCCGTCCGGTATTTTTCCCCTCACAAAATTGGCGCCGTCTGTGGGAAATAATAAACGGACCCCCCTTCGCTCTCTGAGACCATGGCTGACCAGTCAGAAGTGTTCGGGCATGAGGATCAAACCCCTCACGCCACTTCTTTCATACCCTCTGTCGTGCACAATCCCGGGGTCAGTCCTTCATCTGGGCAACCAGAGAGGACCGTACCTTCCCCCGTAGAACTCTCTGTCTCGGATCGCGTCTTGGCGATGCTGCAACTGCAGCAGTCTGTTCTGGATCAGATCACCAGGCAGCAACAGTTGATGCAGGCAAGACTGGAGGCGTTCGAGCATAGCAGGCTCGAGGTGGAGGAGGTGCCACTGCAGAGGCCTTCCTTGAGACGTCAGTTCGACTTCTCTTCTTCTCCTTCTGCCCCAGAGAATCGTGAGACCAGGTTTGTGCTTCTTCCTACTGAAGGGGATGTAAGGCAGCCTCCGGTTCGGGCAGAGCAGAGCATCCCTTCGGATCGTGTGGATTTCAGAGAAGGAGCAGGAAGAGAGGACTTGAGAGTGGGTACTGGGGGTGCAGACACCCAGAAGACTTGGGTAACAGCCAAGGAGGTGGAGGCTTTAATCGGTGCTCGCGTTAAGAGCATGAAGGGAGGGGTTCCTGACCACTTCGCTCAGTCAGCAAAGGAGAACGTTGAAAACTCTCCTTTCACGGATGCTATCAACCAGTCCTATACTTCTTCCAAGTTCATAACTCCGACCTTCTCCATGTATACTGGAAAGACAGATCCGGAGGAGCATTTGTTTGACTTCAAGCATGCGATGGCCGTACGCAACCCAGATGATGATCTTTATTGTAAGGCTTTCCCCAACAGCCTGTCGGGAGCGGCATCGAAGTGGTTTCGGAACCTACCTCCTGGCTCCATCAGCAACTTCTCAGAGCTCAGGTCGGCCTTTATTGATCGCTTCATCATCAATAAGAAGAAGAAGGCGGGTGCAGACACTCTCTTCTCTTTGAGGATGAAGCCGGCCGAATCCTTGAAGGACTTCATTTCGCGTTTCACCGACGAAGTCCACGATATTGACAAGGTTGATGAAGCAAGCTGCATCGCCGCTTTCAAGAATGCTATCCCCAAGCATTCCGAGCTCTACAAGTCCTTAGCTCTTGACTATCCTGTCAAGATGGACGAGTTGATGGTACGTGCCACCAAGTACGGAAGGTACGAGGAGGACGTATCCGTTGTGTCAGCACCGAAGCCCAGGACGAGAGCGGTGGATGTCGTGGAGAGGGCACACCGATCATCGAAGAGGAAGGAGAAGAGGCAGCAGCACGAGTCTTCATCGTCTGAGGACTCGCCACCAAGGAAGCGGAAGGAGAAAGTTATATATGTGACCCAGCGGGATCAGCCGGATCGGCGCCCGCTGGAGAGAAATTTTAACCAGTATCAGAGCAGGACGGAGAGACGTCCTAGTGACCAGCAGGCGAGGCAACAGTACCAGCCACGCCAGGCGCAGCCTCAAGTACAGCACGAAAGAGGCGTGCAGCCTAATGAGAGGCGACCTTTTGCAGATCAGACGCCGCGCATCAATTTCACGGTCAGCCCGGCGACCATCATGAGGTCAATGGAGGATCAGCCATACTTTGAGTGGCCGGCGAGGGCGGTGCCGGATATCACGTCGGGACCGCGGGTGCATGAGTACTGTCATTATCATAAGTGTCGTGGTCATCTCACCAACCGATGCCGTATTCTGAGAGAATACTTGGAGAGGCTTGTTCAGGAGGGATATTTGAGAGAGTATCTTGCTCCTGACAACGGCGGCAGGGAGCGTACCAGGGAGCCGGTGTCCCAAGCTCGTGGAAGAGAGCCCGCCGAGAATCCCAGTACCAGTGGAGGAGCTTCCCTGGGTACGATCAATGTCATTTGCCGCGCGCACACGCCGGAAACTGATGTGGAGAGGAACTTCAGGGCGAAGGCCAGGAAGCTGTCTCATGAGGCTGCAGTGTGCCAGGTGCAAGTGCCTAACAGAAGCGATGAGCAGGCACTCACCTTCACTGATCTTGATCTGGCAGGGGTGGTCCGACCTCACTATGATGCTCTCGTTCTCACCATGAGAATAGGAGACTTCGACATCAAGAGGGTGCTCGTAGATTCTGGAAGCGGAGCGGACATCTTGTACCTTCATGCTTTCACTCAGATGAAGCTGGATCCTTCCGTCCTCATCCCTGCTCAGACTCCCTTGTATGGATTTGATGGCAGCTCGATGAAGCCTGTAGGCGACGTTGTCTTGCCCGTTGTGGCTGGACCCGTTGTCCTCCTGACCAGGTTTTCTGTTCTGGATGCGCCATCACCATACAATGCCATCTTGGGTCGCTGGTGGACCCATGAGATGAAGGCTGTCCCGTCCTCGTACTACCAGGTGTTGAAGTATCCAACGCAGGACGGGCCTCGGGAGATCCGAGGTGATCAGTTGGCTTCGCAGAAGTGCGATTTTCCAGCTTCCGTTGTGCCTTCGTAGCAGTTACAGGTCGTTCCCGTTGTGGAAGAGAGCTCGGAGGCATCGTTGTGCAGACCTTCCGTTGAGCCCACGAAAGCTGTCAATTTGGGAACGGAAGAAGAGCCAAAGTTGTTGCAGGTCGGGACGAGCTTAACAACGGAGGAGGAGCTCGAGTTGCTGGGTTTTCTTGGGCAGAATCTAGACGTCTTTGCATGGTCTCACAAAGACATGACTGGCATCGATCCGAGTGTTATCTGCCATCACCTCAATGCTGATCCTGCCATCCCTCCAGTGAAGCAGAAACCTCGGAGGCTTGCTCCAGCTTATCATGATGCAGTGAATGAGGAGATTGACAAGCTGATTCAGTTCGGGTTCATTCAGGAGGTGCAGTATCCTGACTGGATAGCCAATGTTGTGGCGGTACCTAAGAAAAACGGGAAGGTGAGAGTCTGCATTGACTTTACTGGGGTCAACAAGGCGTGCCCCAAGGACTTTTTTCCCATGCCAAGGATAGACAGGCTCATCAACGCCACTGCCGGCCACGAGATGTTATCCTTCATGGATGGCTATTCGGGTTATAACCAGATCCTCCTGGCGGAAGCAGATCGAGAGAAGACCACCTTCATAACGGAGCGAGGTTTGTTCTGTTATCGGGTGATGCCTTTTGGTTTGAAGAATGCAGGTGCCACTTATCAGCGTTTAATGAATCTCATGTTCGGGTCACTCCTTGGCAAGACGGTTGAAGTGTACATCGACGATATCGTTGTGAAGAGTCGAGCACGAAGTACTCTTGTGGCTGACCTTGCTGAGCCTTTCTCTGTGCTGCGATCTTTCAATCTGAAGATCAACCCGGAGAAGTGCACCTTCGGGGTTACCTCGGGGAAATTTTTGGGTTACCTTGTGAGTCAGCGGGGGATTGAAGCTAATCCAGCTCAGATCCGGGCTTTGCTGGACATGCCAGAGCCTAAGTCGAAGAAGGAGATTCAGAAGCTGACAGGTCGGATTGCTGCGCTCAACCGGTTTATCTCCAAGTCATCCGATCGTTGCAAACCTCTGTTCGAGCTGCTGAGGAAGGACTCCATTTTCGCTTGGACTCCGGAGTGTTCCAGAGCTTTTCTTGCCTTGAAAGAATATTTAGGGTCAACCCCTATCCTCTCGGTGCCAGAGCCAGGTGAAGTCTTATATCTCTATTTGTCTGTTTCAGAGCAAGCCCTCGGTTCCGTCCTGGTGAGAAGCTGTGATGGCGTGGAGAAACCTGTCTACTTTATCAGCAAGACCTTTCTCAAAGCGGAGTGCAACTACAGCAAGCTCGAGAAGGTGTGTCTGGCTCTTGTCTTTTCTGCAGAGAAGCTTCGGCCGTATTTTCACGCTCATTCTATCGTTGTCATCACAACGTATCCTTTGAAAGTCGTGTTGGGACGACCCGAGCTGGCGGGGAGGATGTCAAAGTGGGCCGTAGCTCTGAGCGAGTTCGATATTCAGTACCGAGCCAGGAGTTCAGAGAAGGGGCAAGCAATGGCGGGGTTTCTTTCTGACTTTCCTGTGGAGGAGGAGGCGGAGGATGCGTTTGTTAATCTTCGGGAGCTCCCAATTGAAGATGACAACGGAGATGCCGTTGTAGGAGGGGGGGAATCGTCAGAATGGAGCGGTTGGCTGTTGTACGTGGACGGATCTTCCAATTTCAGTGGTTCAGGACTGGGCGTTGTGCTTGTGAGTCCGGACAACATCAAGGTGCAGAAGATGTCGCGTCTTGGGTTCACTGCCTCCAACAACGAAGCTGAGTACGAAGCCTTGCTCCTTGGGCTGGAGTGCGCACGAGAGCTGCAGATCTCCACGTTGAGGGTATTTTGTGATTCACAGCTCGTGGTGAATCAGGTGAATGGTATTTATGAATGCAAGGACGATCGGATGAAGCAGTATGCTGCTCTCGTTCGTTCGTTGTGTGAAACATTCACCGTTGTGGAGATTAGGCATACCCGGAGGGATGAGAACAGGCATGCTGATGCTTTGGCATATCTAGCTTCCATGGTGCAGGCTGACGAGCCCAGGGCTATTCTGATGGAGTTTCAAGAGTATCCTTCAATAACTCTTCAGGCACAGCGAGAAGTGCTCTTTGTCAATCCAGTCCCGAGCTGGATGACAGGGTTGGTGGCCTATCTGAAGGACGGAGTTCTCCCTATCAGCGTGAAGGAGTCGAGACGCATTCAGTACAAGGCATCTCGTTATACCTTGGTGCAAGGAGAATTGTTCAGGAAATCTTTTGGTGGTCCCTTGCTGAAGTGCGTTCATCCCGTAGACGTGGAGAGAGTACTTGCTGAGCTGCATGAAGGTATATGTGGTATTCATTCGGGCGGGAGGACAATTGCCCATCGAGCTCTGGGGCAAGGTTATTTCTGGCCTTATATGCAAGCTGATGCTCAGAAGTATGTGAAGAGGTGCAGCCAGTGCCAGCGGTTTGCTCGACTGATTCATGCCCCAGCTCAAGAGCTTAGCACTGTATCGCAGCCTTGGCCATTTGCACGGTGGGGACTTGATATTGTGGGACCTTTCCCGAGAGCTCCAGGGAATTTGATCTTCCTTTTGGTGGCAACTGACTACTTCTCACGGTGGATTGAAGCTGTGCCGCTTGCACGTATCAGGGAGCAAGAAGTGAAGAAATTCTTGTGGGAGCATATCGTCTGTAGATTTGGCATACCGCAGTCTATCGTTACTGACAACGGGAAGCAGTTCTCAGGACGGCTGATTGCCGACTTTTGCAGCGAGCTGAAGATCAGGCACGTCTTCTCTTCCCCTTACTATCCTCAAGGGAATGGATTGGCGGAGGCAGCCAACAAGAATATTCTCAATGCCTTAAAGAGAAGATTGGAAGATTCGAAGGGGAAGTGGACCACCGAACTGCACAACGTTTTGTGGGGGTACAGAACGACTCCAAGGAGTCCTACCAATGAAACTCCTTTCTCTTTGGCGTATGGCATGGAGGCTGTCATCCCTACAGAGATCAGTTTGCCTACAGTGCGTTCTTGGCACAGCAAGAAGAAGGGCGAAGAGAAAGATCAGAACACAGTACTCATGGCTATTCATCTTGACCTGCTAGAAGAGAAACGAGAGGATGCCAGCATTCAGATGAGGAGGTACCAGCAGCGATTGAGGAACGCCTACAACAAGAAAGTACAACGGAGAGTGCTACAGGTTGGTGATCTCGTCCTCCGAAGAGTGTTCCAGAACACAAGAGAGCTTAACAGTGGCAAGTTGGGACCAAACTGGGAAGGGCCCTATGTCGTAGAACGATTGGGGAGTCCTGGAGTCTGCTACTTGAAAGACTTGCAAGGTAACCTCATCTCAAAATCTTGGAACATCATGAATCTGAGGCAATTCTTTCAATAGGGTCTGAGATGTGCTGTTTACATGCATCGTTGTGCTTACAAGTTTTTTTCTCAGTGATCTTACATAATCATGATGCTCATATTTTAACATGTGATTCGTTATATTATGTGCCTGCTCGTTGTGTGATCGACCATCGTCTAGTAAACAGTGTAATATTGTGAATGTTTTGCAAGTAATTCGAATAAAGTTTCTGACTGAACGACGTACTCACAACGAACACGGGTGGCTTATATAAGGATGTCATCTGAGCAAATCTAGTGGCTTAACCTAATGACATCCTCTGAGCATGTGTTTCGGAACTGAGTCACGTCGCGTTCGTCTCATGAATTTTATTTGTCAGATTACATTCACAGTGAATTACGCGAATGATGCGTCTGAATCAGTGCTTGCTTGCAATGCTTGTTCATAAGTAATTTTACGTAGTGCTTTGCCCATGGTGAACGATCATAGTGCTTTGCTCGTAGTGAACGATCATAGTGTTTTGCTCATGGTGAACGATCATAGTGCTTTGCCCATGGTGAACGATCATAGTGCTTTGCTCGTAGTGAACGATCATAGTGCTTTGCCCGTGGTGAACGATCATAGTGCTTTGCTCGTAGTGAACGATCATAGTGCTTTTTTCGTGGTGAACGATCGTAGTGCTTTGCTCGTAGTGAACGATCGTAGTGTTTTATCCGTAGTGGTAACTCGTGGTGCTCTGATCGAAGTACTTAATCGAAGTGTTCTACTAGCAGTGCTTGTTCGTTGTGCTTTAATCGTTGCGCTCTACTCATAGTGTTCTGCTCGTAGTGTTTCAATTACTCATGATGTGTTCTTTCTTATTCTGTGTGTATGCGTTATACTATATTACGAGGCGAAAAGAAGTGCAAACTTGGCAAAGAAGAGCGATCCATTCATATCGAAAACCTATTTCAGCGATAACTTTTCATAAAAGGAAAAAGAGGATTTACATCAATATAAAAGAGAAGCAGAAGCATAGGAAGGGGCAAAGGATCAGAAGAACAGAAGATCGGAGAGACAGCAGGTCAGACGAGCTCAAGGTCAGGCTCTGTTGCCGTTGTAGCAGGCGCAGCAATGGAGGCTTCAGCGATAGGAGCTTCCACAGGAGTAATTTCATCGGCAGCAGGAGGAAGCTCTGGGGCAGCAAGCTCGGAGTATGGCTCGGTGGGAAGGAGTGCGGGACCTTCAAGAAAGTGAGGCAGCTCAACGCCTTGTACCTCGGGCTCGTTGTCGAGCTCGATCAGTTCCTTGCTCGGAAGCTCGGAGAACGTGGTGGCGTCCTCTTCATTGTCCTCCTTCAGGCGGCCTTGCTGGCGAAGGGACTCGAGGACCTCTTTCTCGGTCTCGGCACGATCTTCATCCAAGAGCGTGTCCAGCTGAGACTGGTAATACTGCTGCAGTCTCAGGGTCACGGACCTCTCGGTGTCCTCCTGAATTTTCTTGGCCTCCTCGAGCTCCTCCGCCAGTGCCGACCTGGCTGCCTCAATTTCCTCCAGTTGTCTACCCAAAGCTTGGGAGACATGCTCAAGCTCACTGATGCGCACAACAGCATTCTCAGTCTCTTGCTTGGCCTTCCTTTCGGCCTCCTTCGCTGCTCGTGCCTCAGCTTCGGCCTTTTCCCTAACCTTGGTGGCAGTGCCGAACCTTACTTCAGCACGAGTCGTTTCAGCCTTGGCTTGGGACAGATCGAAGTCTGCCTTGAGTCTCTCCTCGACAAGGGTCTTCTCCAGCGCCTCCGTCCTGTCCTTCCAGTAGTTGATCCCGTCTCGCAGCTGAGTGTATTTGTCCTGACTGCGATCGCAGAGCTCTTGCACGAGCGCGTTCATCTGCAAAGAGATGTCTGGGCGTTAGCATAACAAGAAGTAGTATTTCAAAACGATTGAGGTAGAAGACGAAGGAGGGAAAGCTTACTGTTGCCACGGACTGACAGGCGGCGTAGGACAGGTCGGCTAAGTGGAGTTGGCCAACCTCAGCGATGTCCCTGGGGAGCCTCATCGCATAAGTTAGAGCTCGGGCAGCCGTCCTCGAGCTCTTCGCCGATTCAATCACGGTCGGCACTCCGAACCGCGTGAAGTCGGGTGACCAGTCCGGAGCGGAGGTCGGCAGCATATTGGCCGGGAGACTTGTCGTGCCGGTTTCCGTTGCCGCCAAGGCAACGACAGCGGAGCTCGTACCGGCTGGGGCAGCATCAGCTCGAGAAGGGGCAGGGGCTGAGCTATCCTTAGGCGCTGCCATTGTCGCCTCGGCTCCTAGGCTTGTTGGAGGAGCGGCAGGGGCGGGAGGAGGAGCAGCAATGGCCGCAATCTCTTTTTCCTGGCGTTTGTCCGCCTTGGCCTTCTTTCTGGCCTCGTGCTCGGCCTGGGTGGCCAACTTTCTCTTCAAGTCAGTAGGCGCTGTAGCCTTGGAGGAATGGTTCCTCTTCTTCTTCGGTGGTGGTGGTGGTGGTGGAAGTGGCTGAGCTGCAGGGCGAGCAGACCTCGGCTTCCTATTCAGCGGTGGTGGGTTCGAGTCGGCCATTTCTTCTTCTTCTTCTTCGGATAGGTGAGGGAACGGTGAAGGTACGGAGGGGGAGGCGCCCTGTTGCTGTTGTTGTGGCTGTTGTTGAGTAGTTGCTGGGTTACTGGAGGAACCCCGCTTGACGAGCTCGAGTGGTTTCCACCTAATGTATTCCCCGCCTCGAGCACGGCGGATACCAGTAAGAAGTTCTTGTTCTTCTGGGGTCAGCTTCTTGTATGGAAATTTCTTTGGGTCCACTGCACACAAAAGAAGGCAAAATGAGTACAACGAGGAGAATTAGCAGGACGAGAAGGTACAGCGTACAACGAGAACGTAGTCAAGACGATGGTGCACAACGGACAACGAGGTAACTAGTGGTATACCTGCTTCCACTCGGAAGACGTTGGGGACCGAGGAATTCTCTGCCTTCCAGCCGCCAGAGACGACGAATGGAGTGGCTTTCCATTTCCTTTCTCTGTCAAGGATGCCCGAGACGAGCTCTGGACAGTAGGGCTTCTTGTTCCACGAGAAATAGGAATACAGACCATCGTCATTGCCTCGGCATCTGACGGCATGGCAGAAGTGGAATAGATGTCCTAGCCTCTATGGGGTACCCGTCCTTGATGAATTTGATCATCATGGACATGTATTTGTGGAAGCCCGGGTGCATTTGCCCCGGTGCAAGTTGCAAGGTGGACAGAACTTCATCCAAGACAGGATGAAGAGGGAAGCGAAGGCCAGCCTCAAGCTGGGAAAGGTAGACAACGGTACAGGCAGAGCGCCTGTCTATGATGGCATCATCTCGCATGAAATGGAGATTGACATCGGCAGGGAAGTCGAAACGTTCCCTGTAACGGTTCAGATGCGCCAACTGGAATTGGCGCAGAACTGAAGATTTTTCAATGTAGGCACCATGAGGTGCGCTACCTGTACAACTGGCCTCGTCATCAGAAGGGCCTCTAACTCCCTCTATCCTAGCAGGTTCTACGGGGACATTGGCAGCCATGGTGGTAAGAAGAAATCGGAAAGAGGGACAAGAACAAAAGAGTATGTGCAGAGCAAAACCACACTGGGAACCAGAGAAGAGAGAAATGGAAAAACAGTAAGAGAGAATAAGAGATAGGGGTGAAGGGCGTACCGAACTGAAAAACTCAGAAAGATCGTTGAAGAGCTTGAGGAAGATGAACTTTCGGGCAAGAAGAAGATTCGACAGAGTAACAGTGCTTGATGAAACAGGGTGGGAGAGAGAGAGGATTCGATGGGATTTTATAGACGTCTCTGGTTTGCGAAAGTACACCATTACCCTTCATCTGAGGCGTACACCTGTATCCACAGAATTAAGAGCAGTGGCAAGATCGTCTTTTCACCGAGTATGATAACCGTCAGGGTCATTAAAGCATTCTCGAAATTTAAATCGGTGATGATGACAGCCTGTCCGCATTGAAGAGACGCGACGGTTCGCACGCGTGGCCAGCTGGCGTGAACGGTCGACCTTCTCAATAAGCGTTTAAAGCACGCAACGTTTCGCCTTCCGGAGTGGTGTCAGGTATGATCTTGTTGTTCGTTTATGACGCTTCGAACTACGTTCCAAGCATCATAAAGGGGCAAATTGTAACGGGTAAAATTCGTGTACCAGCTCAGCGTTGTGGGACGAGCTCGTTTTTGTCGTTTTGTTCACGAAAGTGACACGTGTTCACAAGTTGGGGCCACGTGCTTGAAATATAAGGGTCACACGTTGTCTGACGTACAACGTTCCCGTTGTGCGCAGTGCGACATCTTTGTTCTCACGAAGAACAACGTTTCCGTTGTGGTCTCGACAACGAGCTCGTTGTCTGAAGCACAACGTGAGCGTTGTGCTCTTGACAACGTCGATTGTCGTTACGCGAACAACGAGCCCGTTGTCTCATTGACAACGATGTCGTGCTGTGTTTTAAGGCATCTACGTCGTAACCGAGCTTAAGTCGACAGCGAGACCGACTTGTAGGAGGAAGTGATCAGGAGGCGATCCATAATTCCGACAAGTGTGCCGAATTCGCCGCTTCGTGCCGAAAGCACTGTCTTGGCATTTAATGCTGGTCACTTCTGCGTACCGTCCGATCCCGTCCGATTGGACTTGGGGGAGGCTCCCACGTGTAATGCAACCGGCGGCAGACATGTCTAAAATGTTTGGTAATGAGTGCTAAGACACGTGGTATGGGCACCTATGGCCATCCATGGTCATCGATGTCCATACCAACCTCGCCCTATATAAACCCCGTGATTTTTAGTGCACAGGACAGTTGTTCAGAAACCCAGATCCGAGAAGACGCGTTCAGGGCTTTTAGTGTCTTGCGTATATTTCAGAGATTGTTCTTGCGTTTACTATTCATCGTCTTCTACCTCTACTGACTTTACCATCGGAGTACAGGTCAGGGTGCCACACCCTCCGCTCCAACCTTCTGCCAGTAAACCAGAACGTGGAAGAAGCTGCTGCTGACGCGTGTCCGTCCGGTATTTTTCCCCTCACAGTTATGATATTAGATTGTTATATACGCAGAGTAACTTGTTACTCAGCCGATAATTTTTGTTGTCAGCAGGTTCGAGATTTAATAATTGTACGCAGGAACCCTAAGTTGAAGAGGAGTATATAAGGAAGATCTTACAGGTGATCATCCTGAAGAGGAACAGGATTTCGATTTTAGTTTATTATAAATTGTTTGAATTCCAGAAGGATTGTAATAAGTTTATTATGTTTTAGTTTTTAAATTGAGATATTTAGATTTGATATGTTTAATTAAAGAATTGAGAATCACGAGGATGATTCAGATTATGTAAGGTCAGTTTAATTACAGATTTTAATTGATATTCAGTTGAGGTGTTAAATGTTATTCCATTGAATAAATTTTTAAGTTCAGATTTTTGTATGCCTTTAAAGCTCATTAAATGAATTAAGTCAAGTAGGTCACGTGCCAAAGTTCTCAATTCTCGTAAGGGGGATTTTGGGGCGTGACAATTAAACTATATAGTACATACATGTTTAGGGGTGGCAATGGGCTGGATAAGCTCTTGAATTTTAGTTATTTTTTAATAGGTCTACTGGTCATTCTCAATTTAATATACCTCGTAATAATATTGATTTCATAGAATAGTGACTAGTAGAAGTGTCGAACCACAAAGGATTTCACTGGTTTCGTTGCCTTCTTATCAAGATTATTTCTAAATTAATGGGTGACAAAAGTTGATTTGAAGCGTATTAAACTAAAACAGGAATTATCTAATGACTTCTAATTATGGAATCAACTAATGAGTTTTTTGGCGATCTTAAGGAGATAAGATCTAAGGTGTTTGAACTCACTACTTTCCTCATAACTAATTTCAAATGCATCTATTCAAATTTATCGAAGTGTAAACAATAAAGATGAGTGTGACTACAAGTCTCAACTCATCGAATCAAGGGTTTAAATCTTAGGTATGTCTTATCTACGGTTAGCATGAGTGATACATATTAAAATAAGGTTCTGAAATCACTCATCTTCCCTAAGTATAAAACATTCTAATATTTAAAATCTTGAACAATTAATACCATTCCATAAAATTTACAATTAATAATCACAGAAAATTAATGGAATGTTTTCAATTTCAGAACACCTAAGACAAGGATAAAAATCCATTGAAATTAAATATAATCATTAAAACCAGTTGTTGAACAACCCTCTCATTATGCAATCAATGTTTACAATCTCAAAAATCTAAATAAAATAAAACAGAGATACAGTTACTTGGCTAGAGTTTCATCTAAACCCTATAACAGAAGATTAGTTCATGACGAGGGAGGAGAACACCGTCTTCACTGATGAACACGAAACATCTCTTCACCTTCACAGATCTCCAGAGCTCTTTTCTCTTTTAATTTTTCAAAATTCAAAACTCTTTTTAGGGCCAATTGCTTTGCTATTTATAGAGAGAGTTTCCTTTCTAATTAGAGTTTTAGGAACCCCAATTGGGTCCAAACCCTCACTTTCGTGCACACATCTTGAGACAAAAACGCCGATGGGCGATCGATCACAAACTGGCTATAATCGATTGCAGATACTGGAAATTTCTCAGGTAGCTACTGTTTTCAGGCGAACAATTGTCCATTGTGCTACGATCTATCGCCACTGTTCTGACCTACGATCGATCGCTGCTTTACTTTTTCTCTGGTTTTCTTCTTTCTACTATTCTTCACATGGTTGAGGTTCTTCTGATTCTTTGAAAGTTGTAAATCTTCACTTTTATTTTCTTTTTCTCGCAGGAACCTGAAATGGACAAAAGCAACAAAGTACTATAAAACAGTTCAAAAGAGAACTCTAAGGAACTAACAAGTCTAGTTTGAGGTTATAACTCCCGGTTTTAGAAAATCACGGGTAATTTGGACTTTTCCATAAGTTTGGTATTTTATTTTGTAATATAAATTATTTGGTTAAGTTATTAAATTTTTTAGTGAAGTTAATCTCTTGAAAATTAGCCTAAATGCCTCACTTTTCTAAAAATACCCTTAGACCACAAGAGAAGCCTTAAAACTATAAGAGGGCAGTTTGGTCTTTTACAATTTAGGGAGGGAATAAGAAGAGAACATGATTTCTCTTCTCTTCCTCTCTTTCTTCTCACATTTCCCTTCCACTCCAAGACTCGAGCAACCCTAGCCTTTGTCGGCACTACCGCCGGAATACCAATCACCGGCCAGCCGCAACCTCGCCGCCGGCCAGCCCTAGTTTGAGCCAAAACCCCACTCCAAAAGCCTCTTTAAACCCCAATTTCTTTTGGTTTTCTTAACCCTTATCAAAGACTAGTGTTTGGGAAACCATTGAAGCTAAAATACACAATTAATCAATAAGTTTCTCCACCCAAAGTTATTCTTTTTCATTCTTCAGAAATTTTGTTTTAGTGTGAGTAAAGCTTGAGTTTCATGATGTGGCCATGAATAGATTTCATTTCTTGCTTCTAAACATGTTATTGGGGTATAGTAATGTGGGAAAAATTGTTAATTTGAATAGAGGTGGTGTAACTTGACAATGGTAAAAGTAGGGTTTTATGTGTAAAACATAATTTGGGGTTTTTGTTGTTAATGAAATAATTTGGTGAAATTGTTTTGATAATGTTTAATTAAGGATATTATAATGTGAAAATAAATTTTGTTAAATTTTACAAGTTGATTTGAATGGTTTAATATTATTAAGGGTATTATAAAATTTTTGGAAAATACCCTAACGTAAATTTCAAACTGACGAGTTTAGGCTTATTAAATGCTTTTGATTTTTGATGAACTTTTGTGAAATTAGATTAGAAGAATATGAATGGTTGGCGTGGTTTGTACTTTTTAAAGAAATTGCGTGATTCTTAAAAGATTGGAAAAATGAAAAGATTTGATTTCTTGCTTAAGGTACATGCATTAAACTCGTGAAGTTTTGATAGATTTTTACTGCTTAAAACAATGTCATTTCATGCTTAAAACTCATTTTTGAGCCTTTTCATTTGAAATTAATATGAAGCTTGTTTTCTTATGATGCGAAAAGGGTTTCTAAGACTCTCAAATAAATTGAGATTTTATTATATTTCAAGAGAGTGCATATGCATGTCATGAGTTAGCATGAAAGTTTAGTATGTAACTAATGCATTATTGTATATAGACCTTAGGCGAGAGCTTACTACCAAAGTTTGACCCGGGGAGCTCTGGTGTCAGCTAGATTTATCTTGATGCTCAGTTCAGGTGAGTGAATATCTACTGTAGTGATTTTTGTTTAAATTAAAGATTATGAATTAGTGAGATGTTTATGGAATTATCAGTATTATGAATACGAAAAATACATGTATGTAACTTGTGAGTATGATTATGGAGTACTTGGTAGTATGAATTTGCATATATAAGTACTTCAATGAATTAAAGATTATGTAAGGAAATGTGATAACAAATGGATACCATCCAATGAGAACATAGCTGCTTACAAGGTAAGCGTCCAGATGGACAGATGAAAAGATTATCCACTGGAAACATGATTACCTATAAGGTAAGCGTCCAGATGGATAGACTATCCACTGGGAACAGGGTTGCCTATATGGTAAGCACCCAAATGGACAAATGGAAATATTACAATGATAATAGGATTGTATATAAGGTAAGCGCCCAAATAGACAAATGAAAAGATTCCAATGAGAATAGGGCTGCCTATAAGGTAAGCGTACAAATAGGCATATGAAATTAAAGATTATCTACTGGGAATAGGGCTGTCCATAGGGTAAGCACCCAAGAAAGAGGATCAGGTATTGGGAACAAAGCTACCCATGATGTAAGCGCCCAATCAAGCAAATAAACAGGTAGTGTGAATATGTATGAAATATGATAAGGAAGTTCTAAGCAGACAGACAAGCAAGTAATATGGACATGTATGAAATAAGATAAGGGAATTCTAAGCAGATAGGTAGGCAAGCAGACAATATGTATATGTATGAAAATGATAAAGAAATTCTACTCAGTAATTTTGTAGAAACTTTGGACTCATTGTGTAGTGTGGGAAAAATTATCAATGGTTATAAAGTAGTATACATGAGAAATTTGGAAATTGTGAGGATTATATTATGTTTCAATAAATTTTCTTATGAACATGTTTTACAAGTTACATGTAATGTATAAGATTTTAAAATCCTCTATTTTTATAGGAGATTCTGCCGAAAATTTTCTAAATAAGAAAGAAGATATTATAGTTAACTCTCCAAAAAAAGATATTATGGTTAAATGTTCTTATTTGGTGATCAATTAGAACATGTTTACAATATATGCACTTATAGTTGATATTTATTTACGGAGATATGTCTCACTTTGTTCTTTTCCCTCATTTCAGATTAGCAGTAATTTCTAATAAGGAGCAGTCATTCGCCGAGTTAGTCGAGATCGTGTCGCGGAGTCATCATTTCCTCAGCTTCAATCTAGGCCTCATTTTGTTCTAGACCTAGTATCATCATTAGACTCTTGCATTTTTGGACTAGTATGTATGTGGATGTCCATACACTTATTCATTTTGAGATGTATTCATCTAAGCATGTGTATGGTTGTAGTTTAGCCCGCGGCTTTTGAGCTTTTGGAGTTTTCATTAATATCTCATGTTTTAGGAATTTGCTTGAATGCATGTGCTTTATAGCATGTTCATAATCAAAGTTACGTTAACCACTGGCTGGTTCTTAGCAGAGCTTCGCCTTGTGGGGTCCACTTCATCTGGTGGGGTCTACCCTACTGGAAGAGGTGCATTAATGTATAACAATTAGCACCGATCACCTACCTAAAGCCCATCACATTTACATAGGCTTTGAGGCCCAAACTTGGCCGGCTTGTCACCCTTATGCATGTTTGAGCTTGACTCGTTAACCAAATGAACTTAAAATTCATGCTTGAGCTCTTATTAGATAAACAAGCTCAAACGAGCGAGCTCATACTTCTTGCAATGGATTTTAAGTTCAAGCTTATATAAGCCCAACCATCTAAAAGTAAAAAAATATCCTAATAACAAATGCTCCTCTTGGACTACCTTATTCTCTGGGTCTTTCAGGCGGCCCAATATTAGTTGGGCTTGGCGCAAAATAGTGAACCCAAGTCATTTTGCATTCTCAAATATAGTGGTATTGTGGTAATAGTATCCCAATAAGAAGGATTAGACCAGAGTTACCAAGTTCGCTACATACTACTGCGAATCAGAGCGAATCCGAACTAGTTCATGGTTCAATTCGGATTGGTTCGTGAAATTGAGCGAACCACGTAGTGGTTTCAAAACAATCATAGTATGCCCAATTTTTTAATTCAAATTTATACTTTTAAGTTCACAAATCATTCATAAAAAAACATTTTTTTTTAAAAAAAATAAGTATTTGTAATATATTATTTACATACTTAAAAGATATAAATATTTTTATATTATAATATAACCCGTTTTGAGGAGTGCTCGGATGATGCTTATGTTGGGTTGCAAGTGTGATGTGTGTGTGAGAATTTTTGGGGGTGTGTGTGTTTCCTTTGTCTTGACTTCAGCCATGGCCTTGTGGTGTAGTTGTAACCCAAAAAAAAAAAAATCAAACTTAAACGAATCCAAAAATGGACCCTAGCGAACCGGTTCACTAAGCGAACTGCGACCCGATTCAAAACTAGCAAACCGACGAACAGGTAACATTGGATCAAACCGTATTTTGAGTCAAGATACTTCTCTTCTGCCTATTTAAGCCAGATGAAGATGCTGGTTTCCGGTTCTTGTTCTTCCCAGAGGAAGATGGAGAAGCTGTCGTTGTCACTCCTTTTCGTGAGTTTCTTCTGTTTTCTCGTATTCTGTAATGGAATCGAATCACCCCAATTCACAGTCATCCACTCCGAATCAGATTTCGAGATCAGACTGTACAGAGAATCGTCATGGATGGTGGCTCCCGTTGAAGGTATTTCGTTCGAAAAGGCAACGAAACAAGGCTTTCACAGGTAATTCTAGATTCCGCTAACTCTGTATTTTCTTTCATGGGTTCTTCTTTGCACGAAGAATTTTGAGATCGTTTTCAAGCAGGAAATGGTGCGAATTTGCTTTGATCATTGATGTTTTGACGCTTGGAAGCGATTGATTATGTGGCTTTTCATGTCTTTTAGACTAAAATTCAAGTTATTCTTTTATATTTTTCTTTTTCCGGAACTAACTTGAGGAATTTTGAATACTTTATTTTTTTCTTTTGTCCTTTTTCCTTTTCCGGAACTAACCTGAGGTAATCGAATATGCAAAGTATTTTTCGGGTGTGAAATTGTGACTAATTGTTGAGTTTTTGTGGAGTTCATCTACATATTGTTAGTGTATTTTCTTGGTAATGGAGAAGTAAAGTAAGTTTTATTTTAATCAGGGACCAACCTGTGGAAGTCGATCTTGCACTCTTTATGATATTTTAGGAGTTCAATTTACCAGCCCACCTGAGAAATTTGGGGATATAGGCATCTTACTTTCTTTTTTTCTACAAGTATTTATTTATTGCTTTTATCGATAAAAAAAAGTTTTTTTAAAAAAAAACCTTTCTTGGTATTGAAGAATTACTGTAAGTTGTTTGGAGTTTAATTAGAATCTACTGGCTATGATCAAAATGTATTTTGAACTTTATTTTGGTGATTTGTCTATTTGTTGTGCTTTAAGAACTACTTGAAATTTCTATGCAGAATTGATCAAAAATCCACCATGAGAATCAATCTGTTGTCTTTTAGTTAGATGAGGTTGAAATATTCAACCACTTCCGCACCTTTATTGAAATCATGTTTATATTTTCAATTGTATAATGGCACTATCTGCATTTTGAAAAGCTTTGCTTGTTGGTTGTACTTTAATTGACGATATACATTCCATAGATGGAGATGAATCTGAATTTTTGATTAATTAAACAAGAGTATATTCAGATAACAATAATTGTTGTGGATACCTAAACTGATAACAATACTTGTGGTTGGCATATAACTATGCCATGATTTTATGGATGTAATTTGTGCCTTGTCTTTCCTTGCAAGTCTGCTTCATATGTGATTGTAAGCCTGGTTACAAGCTTCTTCATTCAAATTTGGTGCACCTTTCCAATTTATTTGGATATTATACCAGTCGCCTTGCAATTCTCAAGTACTTAAACCCTCACCCCATCCTTAGTTGTACTTATCTTGTATTATTCTCCTCAGGTTGTATCGATACATTCATGGTGCTAACTTTAATTCTTCTTGAATTATGATGGCTGCTCCCATCTTAACAAACATCACCCCAGCGGCACATGGGTCTGAATATTTTGTGATGGGTGTCTGCAAATTATCAGGAGGTGCTTCAACACCATCCCA
Source organism: Tetracentron sinense (assembly GCA_015143295.1). Taxonomy (NCBI): domain Eukaryota; kingdom Viridiplantae; phylum Streptophyta; class Magnoliopsida; order Trochodendrales; family Trochodendraceae; genus Tetracentron; species Tetracentron sinense. The sequence continues at coordinate 31,698,544 of CM026568.1, read as the reverse complement.
AATTGAATTTTCTGTTTGACAAGTGGAGAGGTCATTGTGTAGCAGTCAGGAAGTTTTCTGCGTTTGCTAGGGATGACGACATTAGTAAAGTATTAGGAGCTCTAATGACCAGCTTAGATAGATTCCTGACAGAAAAATCAACTGATTTAAAAGATAAGTTGGCTACATGATTGCCCCGTACAATACTTCTTTTCGCACTTGACCGAAATATGGATGAATGTTTCAGGGTTTACAGGAGATGGATGTCCCTCATTGATAGGGCTCCTATGTGATTCTTGTTAATATTGAGAAAATAATTTGGGGTTGTGGGTGCGTGTAAAACAGAAAATTTGTCTTCAGATGTAAATATGTCTTTCATAATTTCAAAGACTCCTAATGTTGGAAAATATCTTGGAATTCTGTATACCATTTTGGGATCTTGTTATTCATCAATAAAGTGGTTGTTGGTTTTTGGGTTCTAGTCTTGGTATATACAGTGGAATACTGGAAAAGAAAAGTCACTATATAAGTTAGACATGGACCAATGCCCGATGTTGTTTCGTGGACTGTATGGAAGGAGAGGAATGGTCGTTTATTTGACATTTCATCTTCTTCACATCAGTGGATCATGTCCCGGGTGCGGCAATTGATTGTGGATTGGAGTTCCACAAGCTCGATGGGTCAATAAGTGAGGGATACCCTTTTATTTTGGGGAGGCAGATGGTAGTCGTGATGTTACTTTATTTCCATCCTTGTTTGTCTTGTCTACATTTTTCTCTTAGTTTACATCTCTGTAAACTGTTTCTTCTTATCTTTAATATATCTGATTTACCAATAAAGAAAATGAGCAACAAAGGAATACTGAACCAAGAAGGGGGTTGGGGTTAGTCTGGTGGTGGAAATCTCTCCAATGATTGCCTGTTGTGTTCGTTAAGAATGTTGTACACCTTTTTTTTTCTTTTCCCTTTTGACAAGTATGAAAGGATACTCATTTTGTCTTTTTGGTGTCTTGCTTTCATGTTGCCTCTATATTGTAATTATAATGTGTTTTTTTAGAAAGAAGCAACATGTATGACGAATGCAAACCTGGATCAGAGGGCTCAATTTCCCTCGACTTTTATGAAGAGGATAACCACAGCTGTGATTGGTATCCTCTTGACTAAGTAAGGGATATGGTTCTGTGGTTGTTAGTATAGTCAATGAATTTCCTAATTACATTTGCTACAAAGGCATTGTAAGCATATGTTGCCAAGTTGTTGCCCATGATGGAATTTGAGTACTTTTTACTTGGAGTTGTATGTGGTGTGGTAGTGGTGAAGCTGCATTTAAAATTTTCAGTAAGCAGCAGTCCTCAGAAGCCTTTATATATGTATATGTATATGTATATGCACGTGCATGTGTGTGTGTGTTTGTGCTGTTATGTACTCAAATATATGTGTTATCTTACTTGAGAGTTTTTCCTTCATTGAACTTTTGGAGTGTTAAGATCCATAAAGGACAAACTACATATGCAGCATAACTGATAAGAGTGACGCTGGTGGAATTGGTGGCAGTAGTTGGTATTAGGAGTTAGAGGAGGTTAAGAAGAAAGCGAGAGCACAGGCGAGATCTCGAAGCAGCCGTTGGACCTTTGTTGGGAGAGAAAAAGCAATTTACATGCATAATTCCTGTGTGCATATATGATTACATTTTTCAGTCGGATATGTCTTGCTTCTAATACTCTTTTAACCTGTACATTTTCATACATCAAATACACCTCGTGGTAGAATGGCTATAGGGAGGCCACTGGTTCAATCCGGATTCTTTATCTGTTATGTACTCCACTATTCCTGTGGCTTACCAGAAAAGAAAACCTCATGAAGAACTATTACGGCTAATCATTTTATATATATGTGTGTGTGTGTATATTAATATATATGCTTCCATGCCCTTTAATTATTATTTTGCTAGCTCACTGAATAATTAACCACCTAAAGTATCCTTGCTGTATCCAAGATGTTCTGATACCCTTTTAGTTCTAAAAAAGGTCAGACATTTTCATTAAGACACTATTTTTTAGTGTTAATCTTTGTGCAGAACATTTTGTCTCTGAACATTTATTGAGACATCACTTCATTCTTCCACTTGGCCCATCTTATTTTGCAAGATCTTCTTGTTTACCTCATAGGTTGTTCCAGTACATCCAAGGTGCCAATTTGAACTCTTCTCGTATCGCAATGACTGCTCCTGTCTTGACAAGCATCGTCCCAGGAGCCGGGCCTCTACACTCATCAGCCTACTTCATTCAACTGTACTTGCCTGTGAAGTTCCAAGCCACCCCACCCATTCCCCTCCCTGAACTGAATCTGCGATCTGATGCATGGGCAAGTCACTGCATTGCAGTAAGGAAGTTCTCGGGGTTTGCAAGGGATAAAAATATTGTTAAGGAAGCAGATAAACTTGCTGTCAGCTTGAGCAGGTCTCCATGGGCGAACTCAACATCTTCGGAAGGTAATTACGCTTACTCAATTGTGCAGTATAATTCCCCGTTTCGATTGATTGGACGTGTAAATGAAGTCTGGGTTGATGTTGGCGGATCTGAAGCAGATGGTTGTAAATTCAGTGCCATAGCTACATTCTAAGTTTGCCGATTTGGTGGGTCACATTGTGGACATCTCTGCTTGTATGTACATGAAGGAGATATGTATAACATGAATTATTGTATGTATCGACCTGCCTGTATGTTTATAATATCTCTGTAGAACATGCATTCCTAGATTCAGGAACTTCTCCGTTATAATAATTTTCCCTTTTTGATTATTGTTTTATGGTATATCCGAGATGCTCGAGGACTACAAATGTGTGTACGATTAAATTATCTTAATCATAGTGAAATTTTTTCCTGATTATATGCCAATGTATATATTTTGTTTGGTTGAGAGGAACTGAGGAAGAGTCCCATTATTTCACTTGTCTCAGTGATTTTGGTAGGCAATAGGGATGGTTGTTGTCCAGTGAGTTCTGGTGTAGATCAAGAGGTCATTTTTTTGTTTGTTGTACTTCTATCCTTAATAAGTTGGGAGTCCAAATAGATGCAAACTTATTAAAGAAATCATGGTATTTTTTTTTCTTTGATCGGTAAAGAAATCATTGTGATTATGTTTTCTGTGCTTCCAACTCAAGAAAGACAAGTGTGTCTCTAAATTAATTGGGAAGGAGGAGAAAAATTAAGAGCAAGAAAATGCTATGGTAAGAAGATTGATATTTACCAGCTTTAAATTTCTTTCAATGCGTTTATTTTGAGTAGGGTCATGCTTATGTTAGCAGGTTTTACATGGACAAGACTTAGGGCCATCCCAGTCTTACCAAGGGATGAGAGTATGAGACTGGATCCCTTTCGGTCATACTCATACCTAACCTGTTTAGTAAATGGGTTTGCTGGTGTTCAGTCAAACCCAATCAGACCCCGACCATTTACGATAGGACCTGATTCATTTTTTTCAGAATGGTCTATTAGATGATCAGGTTTGGTTCTACCACTATCCCACGACCAGTACCAATTGCGGCCCTAGGTGATGGTGATGGTAACCATTCTCTCTCACTCTCTCTTAACAGCTCCCACTCTCCTGCCTTGATTTGTAGCTATGCTTGGTGTTGGCCATTATTTGACACTGGCCAAAAAAACAATCTTCTTTGTTGATTCGACATTATATACACATGTATTGATATTATTATACTACAGAAATCAACAGAATTTTATGATTCTCTAAACATTTGATCTGCTCTTTTGCTGCCTATCTTTTACTTTGCTTCTTTGTCTATATTACATAACTGTAGTTTCCAATAAACAGTCAACTGTGTCAAAGTTATCCTTTCATAGCCAGCATATATATTCTCTACTTCATCTGTCGGAGCCAGAGATTTCTCTCACCCAAGGCCAATTCCTGAGAATGTATCCATCTATAATTTTATAATCACACTAGCTCGAGCCTTGGTTTGAGCTGGGGTCTCTTCTTCAACAGTCATGCTGCTATGGTGCATAAAGTCCATAGTTTTAGATTGATTAAGTGAAATGAGGCAGAGAGTTATTACACATTTCTTTGATGATTCTGTTGATCCTGCTGTTTCAGTTGCTTGCTGAAGCACTTGCTTTACGGGCCTTTCCGACCACCCTCCAAACATGCCATACCCATTCTACTGCCAACTCTTCCCCATCCACCCAATGGATGTCGTTCACAGGACATGAATCAACAGACACCAATAACTCTGACTTAGCTTGAAGTATGAAACTAGGCATACAATCGGCATAGTAAGCTTGCAGGTCGAATCTGACTTCATGATTTATTTATTCTCTCTCTCTCTCTCTCTCTTAACTTGCATGGTGCACGCATTCTCTGCAGCCTGCAGCAAATCCAAATTGAGGGTTTATACTAGACGAACAGATTTGGGCTGATCGTTTTTAGATAATTATTGTGTGTTTGCACTTTGCACATTGTCTACTGATAGACAATGTGCACCAGTTGGGCATTTTCATCAACAGGAAGTGCCTGAGGTCTCAAGGCCCCTTTCCATGAACTGTAACCCAAGCAGAGAAATCCCTCCCAAACCCTCTTCTCACTTTGCCAATTCATAGTCTCTTCTCAGATCTTCTCTCATCAGCACCCGATAGGCGTCATTCAGCATTAGAGCACACTCGTGAACCTGAAAACAAATACAGGTGACCCACGAAATTCCAAGTAATTATATTGCCAACTGACATGGCGAGACAATTAACTGGAATTTCCAACAAGAAAAAAATACAAGTGAAAATGAACTGATCCCTTGGCCAGCAATATCTAGGTGAATTTCTTGCTAGTTTCTTTTAATTTATTGTGGATTTCAATCGACAGGAACTCCAAGCAACTAATAGTAATCCTCTATTATTGTTCTCTCCACTGTCCTATTACAGCATCTAATTACAGTAGATTTCTGCATACATCTTGAAAACAAACACAATGCTGATAGATTTGTAAGATTATTATCAATATTTTGTAGAACCCACTAACAGGATTCAAGCTAAATGATGGCTAAGCTCTTTTATAGATTATTATACTTGCTGATATTGATATTGAGAAAGTCTTTCCTTAGCACTTACCAACAGAAACTCAAATTATAATGTAATTACCTAAAATTGAGCTTGTTTGGATTGAGATGATTATGAACTTGGGAAGGTGTTGTATTGAGAATTGGTGAATTGAGCAAACAGAGATTGACAAACTTATTTTTGGTTATGGGTCTGACAGTGGAAAGATAATGAATATTCAATTAAAAAAATATATATCTGGGGATTTTGGGAAATTGTACATATATCTAATGTACTAGGGGCCAGTCAACAACCTATGTTTGTATCTTGTATGAAATTTTGTTGTGGAAATACGCAGCTCAATTTATCTGAAAGGTTCTTACATGTGCAACAGCAATGAAAGGTCTGAGATGGGCAACTTCTATCAGAGCTTTATAGATAGTTCGAGTGTAAAAAACACAAGTTTCCATTAATCTTTCAATGAAAATGAGTTTTTGTTGATATTTCATGGGATTTACTATAAATGAAATTAGGTCCATTAATGGAAAATGAGATCATGTGGTAAACATGCAGATGGCAGGGAAGAGAAGCACCACTGTAGGATAAAAACAATCGAGGATGATGATTGGGCCATCCAAACTGCCTCATTAAAAAAAATCAAGACAACTGGATGATTATGATTATTTGATCAAGTTGATTTCATTGATCTGTAGCTTTCCTGGAAGCGCTGGACAGTTGAATGTTGTACAGAATTACCAATCGTTTCATATTATGTTCATGGATGATCCTTATGAATCTATTCACTTCAAAATATTTGGGAGAGTCCCTTATGTTTGGTTGCCAAGAAAATAAGTGAAAATAGAGAAAAGAAAAGAAAATTGGACAAAACTCAATTAAGAATAGAAATCCAAAAGATGGATTTCTTAACATGTAACCAGTAGACCACCTCAGCAAATTAGATAAAACTCAATTCAGCAATTCATCAATCATAAACTTCTAACCAGTAGACCACCTCTTAGATGGTGGATGGCCTGTATAACCTGCCAAATGTACGGTCAAGATCAATAAATTGGTGGGCCATGTATGTGTATGTGTATGTGTATGTGTATGTGTATGTGTATTGATGATGATGGACCTCAGTGAAGTGATGATTCTGGTATAGGCATTGATGAATGCATAAAATGAAATCCGAGCATGTGCCCTAAGGAACCTGAACATTCAGAAGAACCCTGTAACTACAACAGTTCTGTAATTCTTAAAAGATTGAAAGAAGTTGCAGATTGCAGCACTTCTACTAAAAAAATCAACATCCTGAGAGAGCCTGGTATATATAAAATCCATCTAGAATGTCGGATCTGGCTTTATTTATTTATTTCTTTTTCCCCTTTTCTCTTTATTATTATTTTTTTCCTTGTTTTGTTTTCCTCCCTTTTTGTTGACAATTCTTCACTTATAATACTGCAATATATGGAAATCAGATCACATCTGGGGTCTCGTCTGGACGACAAATATTTTCCCGTCCTTCACCACACCTTCAATGTCTTGGGGAGAACCATACAGCTCCTCGATTGCATTTCCTGCACGGGCAATGCTTGAGAGGATTGAATTACGAAAGTTGCCATCGATGATCAAGGGGTCAGATGAGTAATCAAGCACAACCTTGTCTTCTTTGTCCATTGGAACGCTGTAAAAGAGAATTCATGGGCGTCAGCATAAAAGCATACGAGGACATGAAAAAGGAAAACTGAAGCTAATCGTGTACCCAGCTGGGTTTGCATACACCCTCTTTGTGAACAATCAGAATAGATGACCCTCTGATTCTAACTGGCCAATCAATGGGCCACCTCCTCTTCAGTGGTGCTACATAACTGCCAATTAACTGCAATCTTAGGGCAGTTTATAACATTATTAACCACTCTCTTTGACCAGGTATAGGAATGCAATTGAGACAGTTATGGTTCAACTGCAATGCAATTACAGGATGATATCCAACCTCAGTTTCATGGTCTGGATTGATGGGAAACCAGCCCCAGTTGTGGAACGAGATGGTTTATTCACCTGTCTGATGTATATACACTCTATATGAGACTCCCACAAAAGTTGTTTGCATGTGCATGTCAAGTTTAACTCTTGGATAATAATATACCTTGGGTTCTTTTCTTATGAATGGAGGGATCCTCACGGACAGAAAAAGATTGCACTCAGTTTGATAATGATCAAGTGACATTGCTTATTCGGTCTGAACCAAGGAATCACTTAGATATGATGCAAAATGGATCTTGTTCCATCATTCATAAGAGATTTCTATATGAAAAATATGAATTGGAGTTTGAAGAAAGGGAAGGAGGAGCCCTCGACCTGCATCCAAGCCACTGCAAACCTTGCCAATCGTATCATTTTAATACTGATCGGAGAAAGCCCATAAATTTGGAATTTCTTTGGGAATTCAAGAGCTCCACAATTAGAAGTCAACATTATATATATATTTCCAGAAAGTAAAGAAATTCTGATAGGGAAGACTAAGGGCGATTCAGCAAGTGGTGAAATCTACAGGACAGGGTTGAACTAACTAATTTGCATATTGGGGTTTGATTTCCTATTTTGTTAATAAAAAAAGCTTCTTTAAGTTCAATACAAAGTTAACTATAAACTCAAAACAGATGCTTGAATTCCAGCGATGGACATGGCTACAAGGTATCAGACACGGTCCCCTAGAATAAAGAAAGTACATGATTAAGAGATTAATGATTTGGAACAATCACTTGTACCAAAGTTTTTGAATGAGAGTATTAAAAACCTTCTGATCTTTGATCAAAGGTATGTGGTGTGTTGACCACCACTTGAACCTTTCTATTTTGGACAGCCAATTTGGTGGTTTATCATTCCCACGTGTAACAAGTGTGACCAAGAAGATCAGACACTCATAATAACCACTTGTACCTAAAATTTGATCAGAGGGATTCTACTCAGATTATTGTTGATATACAAATATTACTTCATAAATTATAAAAATGAATCTTTATTTTGCAAAAAAAAAATCCTACATGTCTTCTTTGTGCACAAAAGTTCAGCAGGCATTGTGAAACGAAATCTTCTCAAGATCTTACCTGTCATAAAGGCCTGCTCCAGCATAACCTTCTAGATCCTCACCATTGGAATCAGAACGGAAGATTATTGATCGTCTTATAAAGAGGCCAATGGGTTTGCTCGGGTAACCCAACACCTGAAAAGACCAAAACATGTGAGCACAGATGGTAGCAAATTCAATGATTAAACATGAGATTTTCTACAAGAGACAAAAGCCAGACTCTGTGGTATATACTCACCTTGGGAGAGTTGAGATCATTTTTCTTGCAGACAAAGCTCAAAGCACGACCCGGATAAGCTCCGACTAGAGTTTCACCGAGTCCTTTCACCACCTATGCAAGGAGGGAGACTGACTTCGATTAATGCAATTTGTTTCTCCGGTGTGTGACAGTAAAATGTCCAATAGAAGAAAAATAAAAGGTACGAACATAGTGTCTCTTAACACTGGCACAAAGAAGAAAACGAGAATACCTCAGTATATATCTCTGATGAGTCTCCGGATAAAGGGTTAGTGGTGTGAATGACATACGCATAATCAGCGTTTATTATTTCCTGAACCAGGACAGCCATGCAAAGATAATCATGATCTATTTTCACTTTTCGGGTGCTGAAGTATGCTCTCTCATTCCATTTTGAAGCCCAGACCTGGAAGGAAACAGATCAATGCTTCAAGACGTTGGAATTTTTCCATGGCCGTAAGTGACAAAAATAGTAATAAAAAGTGAGATGCATGCAGTAGGAAAGATTGCAACTTGCAGTTAATCGAGATGCGAAATATCATAATTAACTACAGATATAAATCTCCAGGGAAATCAACAACACATCTCTTAGTAGAAAATTATAAAAAGAGGTATATATATGTGAGTGATTCCCACTAACTATAGCCATGACTCATAGATGTAGGAAGGATAAACCCACATCTTCTCAACATCTGCAAGGAACAAGTAGGAACAGATAAGATAAAGCATAATCTCCTTACATTATCATAGACAGAGACAGAATTATAGTGTATATATTCTTCATACAGGACAATATAATCTGTACCTTCTTTATAGCCGTCCATGCTTGTTCCCATCGTTGCTCACCTTCATCACCAGGCCAAGGCATCCTGGCACTTTGCATCTTGTTTTTCAGTTCTTGCACCTGAAAACAACTCTTTCCCGTCAGGCATCACTTTATTTTAATCTATCTGATTCAGTCTATAAAGAAACTCTCCATAGAGGGAGGCCCTCGACCAGTCATGCAATCTCTGATTCATTTCTACCAGGCCAAAAGGAAAGTCACAAAATTCAAAAGCAAAATCCATTTAAGATGTGAGATACTAGCTGCTGCGCAGCATTGTTTTCAAGTAACTAAGAGTTTAATAAAAGAATACGAGATTCATGTATTCAAGAATTTCGATATTGTCGGTATTTCGCAAATATAAGAGTGTGTGTGTGTGTGTATATATATATATATATCAATTTAACAAGGGACTAAAATATTCCGTGCATTTATTTGCCTTTTTACAGAGATGTCGGAAAACAGTGCCCGCCATTTTTCTGTGAAATCTGATGAACTTTTGACATATTTCACAAATCTCCTAAACATTGTTATTGATTTTCTTTTCCTGAATTCTTTAATGACAATCAAGAGTTCTTTTTGAAGTTTTTTTCCATTATATATGTATACTTTTTATTTAAATTAGATGGATTACAAAATCATATATATCATATATATATATTAGTTTTCCAGCATTACACTATTTATTTTAAAAAATGATGCTTAATTCAGTGTACTAATATAACAACTTTATTTATCTTTATATTTCATCAAACAACTAAAAAAGTATAATGTTAAGACATCACTTTGGGTAAAGTATTTATGCATTTTCACATGATTTGTAAAAGAATAGCAAATGTAAAGTTTTTTCAAAATTTAAATGACTACTTTAAGTCATTATTTGGAAGAAATTAGAATATTTTTTTAAAATGTAACTTAAGTAGTAGAAGTTAGAACTCCTCGTTTTTATTTATTTATTTACCGATACTTAGAGGAATATATTGTAAAAAATGAAAGCAAGATAAGGAAGTCATACACAAGGAGTTCATAAGTGAGTGAACTCAAAAATACAAGAAATAAACAAGTCTCTATCCCCCTATAAATATCACCCACTGACTAGATCAGTTGCCAATCTCACAAAGGAAAATCACCCAAATCATCAACCTCTCTATGAATGGAGCACCAAGATAAAATGTGATGTCTAATTTGCCTACATAGAATAGCCGACGAAGAAGATATATCATCAAACACCCTTGAGTTCCTCTCTTTCCAAATGATCCAAGCAACCGCCCTCGGCAGAAAATACAAGACACTCGCACAAGGGTGCTCCAACTAGACAAACAATCAGTAAGATAAGAAATTCCGATAGGAAGATGACCAAACACACTCCTAGACTCCCAGTCGAGGAAGAAAATGACTCCAAACATCATGAGCATATGAACAATGCAAAAGCAAATGGTCCACCGATTCTTCTGCTTGTTGGTATAAAAAGCAAAGATGAGTCATCCTCCACCCTCTTTTTTTCAAATGGTTAGTTGTAAGAATCTTGTATGGGTCGCCGTCCAAAGGAAGAAGGATACGTTTGAAGAAATGCCATGATTCCAGACAGCCCGATGAGAAAATTGAGGATAAATACTTGACCTAAAATATAAATGCTCTCACTAAAATCGATTGTTGTTGGCTAAGGACCACAGCATAGTGTCCATGTTCTGCACATTTGGGAGGACTGCACTCAAACACCTCAAAAGCCAAGCAAATCCTCTATCTCCCAATCATTCAACCCACATCCTAGCCTAGGACACCACACCAGCTCCCTCGAAACGCTATCCAGGTAATCTATAATGAATGTTGATCTATCTTGCGCTAGTAGGAAAAGGTTACCAAAGTCATCTCTCAATCAAGGCGAACTGCACCAAAGATCCTCCCAAAATCTCACCTCCCTCCCATCACCGACCTTATATTTAATGTTACTAACAAAGTCCTTGACCTACTCACCGCTCCTTTTCATAACCAAACCATGGGAACCCCTAACCTCCTTAGGTATCCATCACAACTTTTCCCCAAACTTAGTCAAGGTAATCTATAATGAATGTTGATCTATCTTGAGCTAGTAGGAAAAGGTTACCAAAGTCATCTCTCAGTCAAGGCGAACTGCACCAAAGATCCTCCCAAAATCTCACCTCCCTCCCATCACCGACCTTATATTAAATGTTACTAACAAAGCCCTTGACATACTCACCACTCCTTTTCATAACCCCAAACCATGGGAACCCCTAACCTCCCTAGGTTTCCATCACAACTTTTCCCCAAACTTAGCCAGTACCTTCCTCCAAATGCTCTCTCTCTCCTCCACGAATCTCCACAACTATTTCCCTAAAAGCAAGGACGAATCTCCACAACTATTTCCCTAAAAGCAAGGTTCAAAAAAGGGGTTTCGGACACCTTAACGGACATGGCCGAACCCTGCAAGGGTGCAAAGGAGATTCCCAAAGTTTATTCACGGGTGCAATGTATTTTCGCGAACGAGTTTTGGGTGTTACGTTTTGGTTTTGGGAAAAAGCCGTAAAGGCACGGTTTCGGGTATCGGAGGCCACCGAAACCGTTACGTAATGGGTGTTACATAACGGTTTCGAAGAGTTTTTAAACCATGCCTAATAGTGCTCTATTCACCTCCACTAAAGGATAAAGGTTGAGCCCACTCGCCTTCTTTGGAAGGCACATTTGGTCCAAAGCTATCAAGTGATGTTTTATCTTCTCAACTTTTTCATTCCATAAAAAGTTTCATTGCATTTTCTCAAGCTTCTTCGCAACTACTCCCGGTCTAATCAGCAGGACATGAAATACATAGGGAGGCTATGCAGGGTACTCTTAAAGAGAGGTAAATTTTCCCCTTTACATAGTAAAGACAATTTCCAACCTGACAATTTCATAGCAAATCTGTCTACCACCGGATTCCAAGACACCTTTGACTTAAAACTAGACCCCAGGGGCATCCCTAAGTAACTAATTGGGAGAAATCCTATTTTGCATCCTATACAAGGCGCCAACCATGGTTCAAAAACTCGACTCAAAAGTTAGCCGGATCGACTAAACTCGAAAAAAAATTCGACTTGGCCAACTCAAATAAAATTTAAAAAATATATATGTACATATCCAACATAGATATCAAATTGCTACTGCAAAATAATTTCTATTTTCTACGAATCAATGAATCCTCTGCAAATTGAAAATGCAAGATAATCAAACCATCTCTCCTGATTGTAAAACCCTCAATCACCATATCTTCCACACTGAAAATCATCTGACTCAGAGCCTCCTTAATCATGATGGATAGGAAAGGGGAGAGAGAGGGTCACCTTATCTTAGTCCTCTAGAATTTCTAAAATATTCTATCGAGCTTCCATTAATCAAAATAAAGTGACACTAATGCAAAGCATGCTCTCATCCACCCTCCATCGAACTCCAAATTCCAAATCCCATCCTCCCCATCACATAATCCAAAAAGTCCCAATTTACATGATAGTATGTTTTTTCCAAATTTAACTTGCATAAAATTTCAGGTACATGGGACTTGATGCATGCCACACATTCAGTATCCAAGATCTATCTACCCACTACAAACACTCCCCAAGTAGGTGAACTAACCCCCCCCCCCCCCCCCCCCCCCTACAACTTTAATTTGGATGTAAGATGCTTTGATCTTATTTTATAAAAACTCCCCACCAAACTAATCATGCAAAAATCCCTAAGGTTCTAGGCATCTACCTACTTCGAGATTAGTTAAACACTTGCACGTGCCATTTAAGTAATTGGAATTATCAATTATGTGGCGCAATGTTATGGCAAATCTAGTTAAGATAGGAATGATGACTCCGAGAAATTCAATGTGGATATGGCATATGAGTGACCTCTCATGTACTAGTTGAATGTTGATTTTATTATTTCAGTACTCATTTTTATTATGTGAGTATTAGCCATGGTTGTTAAATCCTTGTGATTTGTGATTTAAATCCTACGATTCGATTTGAATCCCAAGCAAAACGATTCAAATCGGAGATGAAAATCTTAATTGATTGCGATTCAGATTACAATTTGCAATTCAAATCGTACGATTCATGCGATTTGAGCATAAAACCCCTTTCACGGACCAATACTTAAAAAAATAAATTTTATTCTTTTGATTTTCTAAAATTACTTCAAGCATTTTAAGAAGAGAGAAGAAACAAGAAAACCCCTGTTACGGACATGCCAACATGATTATATGAGTTTACTTTTCTTGATTTATCTTTAATAATATTGTGTTTTTATTTTCATTTTAGGGAGTTCATTCGTGTTTTTTATAGTGTATGCAATAAAATGTTCATTACTTTCTTTTATCAATAGATATGAATGAAATCTTTTGGATAATAGATCATTCTATTATTTATTTTTTGATTTATTAAGTAATTTTTTGTATATTTTTAACAGTTTTTTTTTAAAAATGGATTGAATCTTAACGATTTGAATCCCGATTTGAATCGAATCGGTCCTAAAATATTGTACGATTCGATTAAGATTTAACAACCTTGGTATTAACTGTGATAAACAATTGTTGAATGATATTTGGATATCAGAGTATCATAAATGGTTGTCAACATGTAGCTTTCCCCCTAAATTTGCCTCTCTTATTGTACATGGTTGTCTTTTTTATATTTTTGAATTCTGAGAGTGCAATTATGTATATTTTCATATTTCTTGAAGTTACACTGAAAATTCTTTTTTATTTTCTTCTAATTTTCCCTCAAATAGCTAAAAATTCGCCCTTCAATAATATATTTCTATATTTCCACCAATACTTTCCATTCCAAACTGTGATATTCCCCGCAAAATGGAAATGTAAAACCTTACATATATTATATGTTAAAAACTTGTAAGCAAAACTCATCCAATTTCATGCTTACTCTATGGTCAAACAACAAGAAAAATCTGTACTTTGTTACACTTGATAATTTTACATAGATATGGAATTTCCAATTGATTTCCAAAAATTAGTCCACTGCACCATGCCTAGATAGAAAACTTGAACCCCAAGAAAAGAACAGATACATTCACTTGAAAAACTGTCAGCCTGTCTGGAGTCTGGACTGTTTCCTTAGCTAGCTGTTGGTCAAGTTAAGGTAAGAAATATGTGCGCCTATGTATTTAGTGAAAAAATAAAGCTTAAATCCTACTAGTAGAATGGACCTACCAACTGCGGTGGTGCTGCAAGCTGCAAAACTGTCTTACGGATCTCACCAAGTGCACTGAACTCTCCTCTTCCTAATTTATTTTTCAGGCTAGATAACTTGTCAGCTACTGCCTGCCAATAAGACACAGAAAACACTATATTATCTTAAGTTGGTTGCACAATTAGCGCTACCTAAAAGATGGAGGCTATATCTCCACTGGGATCAATCATTCAAGCACACACAGAGAGAGAGAGAGAGAGAGAGAGAAGGTAACACCACTCTGAAGGTTTTAACCATCCAATGCGGAGGGAATCTTCGTCCTCTTTACTCAAGGTTTCCTATGATGGTGGTGCAAATATTACATAAGTGCCTACTGCTTATTTATATGTCATCAAAGTCAACCTAGACTTAAAGTTGGCAACAATGGGTTATGGTAATTTTGGAAACATATGAAGGTCCCCAAGGAAGATATATTGGAGAATACATTGCAGAGCGCTAAATAATGAATGCATATAAATGCCAGGATAATAATGAGATGAGGTAAACCTGGTTTGAATCTTCTGAAAGAACCTTCTCAAAAACACCAAATGGTAGGGCAACCGATGTTGGAATTCCAACCCAGGACGGCACTTTTCCTTTCAGATATGAAATGTTACGTGATTTAGCTCCAACCTAAAACAATTAGAATTCCCATATAAGTCTTACAAACTTAAAATGAGAGAAAATTTAAGTCTTGTTCAAACTCAAATCTCCCACTCCAGTAGCATATGTTTATTCCAACTCCCTTCACCACTGAAGAACATAAGTTCCAAAAGTGAAAAATGAAGAAGGAAAAAAATACAAAGAATAAAGTTGATTTTGCAAGCCTAACCGTTTCAATCGTAAACTCCTCAGATGATATAGCATATCTACCGCCATACTGCTTTCTGACCAGAGTTATAGATGGCGAAGATCCATCTTCTCTCAGATCAGTTGAAATTGCATCTGATAGCTCACTGTCCTTGACCTTACTGGGGTTATAAAACAAAGAAAGAGAAGTAATAAGTTTAAATTCTCGTAATTCATGCAACTAAAATGGTGAGCAAGATCTTGTACATAATAGAGAATAGAAAGCACATATCAACTTGGAGAGAAAAGTTCACTGGAAATAAATCAAAGTCCTTTTTATCAAGAAAACCAAAGAATGCGTAGCGTATAAGAACTTCAGACACCATAAACAGGGGATAAGATTACTTGTAAACTATATCTGCAGAAGTAGGTTTCATGCGCAATAACTTCCCTTCATGTGCTTGGAGGTCAGCCAGAATGTTGGGGTCAAAGCATGTAGCAAAGCAAACCTGCCACCGGGAAAACGTTGACTCATTTCAATTGGAAATTGTCCATCAAGAAACAAGCAACCGAATTGTCAACATGAATAATCAACTACCTTGCAATTTCTTGCTCGCACAGAAACATGAGAGAGGACATCTGGCATGTCAGGCGTTAGCACAGCAACTACACCATCTGGAATCTCTTCTTCTCCTTTTACGCTTTTTGCTACTAAAATTGTTGGCTGTCCATAAGATTTATTCTGGACAGAAAGCAATTCATCCACAACAACAACATATCCAACAACTTCAACTGGGCTCATAACCTGCCAACTGTTTCAGGCCAGTACAAAATTGCATTAGTATGTGACTGGTATAATATAGTTGACAAATGCATACTACAGTCCTATGTTCGAGGTTAGTAGCCAATAAAATCTGGATTTCTTGAGGATCCAAATTGTTAAAAAACCTGCTGCATTATTAATATTTTGAATGAGCTTTCTAATTTTACGGGTTCCAACCAGATCTAATTAATTATACAACAACGTATTCAACCAACCTTCCCAGATTAGCTGTCTTCCGAAGTACAGGATCAAGTCGATTAAGAAGTGAGGACAATGATGCAGCCGATCCAGCACGAATAATTTCTTCAGTGAATATGTTTGTCTGCATGAGGTGCGTATAAGTGCAAATCAAGGCATCTATGAGCTACAAAATGCGAGAAAAAAAAAAGTTCATATTCTCAATATGATAATTAACATACAGCCCCTTGGTCAACTCCAAGCAGTGATCCAAGGTATTCTGCCGATGGTTGCAGAACTCGCTGGTACTGCTCTGCCTTGCTTGCGAGCGCAAGTCTGGTCCTGTCAAGGACTGATTTTGCAACTAATGCCCAGTGATCAGCTTTACTCTTCGACATGTTTAGGGCACGATTCCATTCCTTTCAAGAGAAAGAATATAAAAATATTTTAATGGAAAAGATTGGGAAGTTTCCTTCTTCAGGCTATTCAAACAAACCATGAAATGGATAAAATACCCAACATAATGATAAGTAAACAACTACCGACTCTGAAAGTTCAGATTTTCTATAAACTACGACCTAGCACAGATACAAGATAATCATAAAACAAATAAAAATGCAAGTCATGCCATGATGGTCTGACAGAGCAGGCAATTGAGCAAAATAAATTCCAGAAGAAAATTTCAACCATTCCAGACAAGGAAGCAGGCTATTCCAATCAAATGGTGCCAATAAGGTGATTTTTTCTACTTTCTGTCCCATAATTTTTTAGAGGGGTAGTTGGCAGTCATGGTTACAAGTTACAACTACACTTAGGAAATATGCTTCTGGCAGTATAAACAAAGCTTTTTTTTCTCGATCAGTAATCAAGGAAATATATTAAAGGAAAAAACAAGAACAACCGTCACAAACAATGAGTTCACAAGAGAGTAAACTCCAGCTACATCCCAAGGAACACACCCGATATGAGGAACAGAGGTACAATTTTTGGTATATTAAGGTTGTGCCGGGTTTTTATTGCCAGGCGAGAAATTTTTCTACAACTTATTTTGGGTTTCCTTCAGGTACGGGCAATCCTTTGAAGTCTATCTACTAGTGAGAGGAAACTCACCTGATGGAAGAAGATGGATGACTGAAACAGCAACCTGCATCTCAAAGTTTAATCTCTAATCGGTATAAAGTATGTTCTAAAGATGACACATTCAACTTTGAGACGACCTACATGACTCCGGCTCACAACTTTTCCAGGGTTTTTTTTTCCCTGGGATTGATAACAGGAGAATCATACTATAGAGAAAAAGGGTACAAAAAAGCAAAGTGCTAAGTCAACAAACTGACAGAGCAAAGAAAGGAAAACAAAGAAAAGGGAGAAGATGGAGGACCATAGCGCTAGAACAAAGATACAGAGGAAACCATAACTTCACATCTTTCATATTCTACCCTTCATTTAGCACCACCAGTTCTATTCAGATGGTTCCTAATTCAGTTTCAGTCTCCTAGACAGATACTTGGAGTTGTATGTGGTGTGGTAGTGGTGAAGCTGCATTTAAAATTTTCAGTAAGCAGCAGTCCTCAGAAGCCTTTATATATGTATATGTATATGCACGTGCATGTGTGTGTGTGTTTGTGCTGTTATGTACTCAAATATATGTGTTATCTTACTTGAGAGTTTTTCCTTCATTGAACTTTTGGAGTGTTAAGATCCATAAAGGACAAACTACATATGCAGCATAACTGATAAGAGTGACGCTGGTGGAATTGGTGGCAGTAGTTGGTATTAGGAGTTAGAGGAGGTTAAGAAGAAAGCGAGAGCACAGGCGAGATCTCGAAGCAGCCGTTGGACCTTTGTTGGGAGAGAAAAAGCAATTTACATGCATAATTCCTGTGTGCATATATGATTACATTTTTCAGTTGGATATGTCTTGCTTCTAATACTCTTTTAACCTGTACATTTTCATACATCAAATACACCTCGTGGTAGAATGGCTATAGGGAGGCCACTGGTTCAATCCGGATTCTTTATCTGTTATGTACTCCACTATTCCTGTGGCTTACCAGAAAAGAAAACCTCATGAAGAACTTTACGGCTAATCATTTTATATATAGTGTGTGTGTGTGTATTAATATATATGCTTCCATGCCCTTTATTATTATTTTGCTAGCTCACTGAATAATTAACCACCTAAAGTATCCTTGCTGTATCCAAGATGTTTCTGATACCCTTTTAGTTCTAAAAAGGTCAGACATTTTCATTAAGACACTATTTTTTAGTGTTAATCTTTGTGCAGAACATTTTGTCTCTGAACATTTATTGAGACATCACTTCATTCTTCCACTTGGCCCCTCTTTTTGCAAGATCTTCTTGTTTACCTCATAGGTTGTTCCAGTACATCCAAGGTGCCAATTTGAACTCTTCTCGTATCGCAATGACTGCTCCTGTCTTGACAAGCATCGTCCCAGGAGCCGGGCCTCTACACTCATCAGCCTACTTCATTCAACTGTACTTGCCTGTGAAGTTCCAAGCCACCCCACCCATTCCCCTCCCTGAACTGAATCTGCGATCTGATGCATGGGCAAGTCACTGCATTGCAGTAAGGAAGTTCTCGGGGTTTGCAAGGGATAAAAATATTGTTAAGGAAGCAGATAAACTTGCTGTCAGCTTGAGCAGGTCTCCATGGGCGAACTCAACATCTTCGGAAGGTAATTACGCTTACTCAATTGTGCAGTATAATTCCCCGTTTCGATTGATGGACGTGTAAATGAAGTCTGGGTTGATGTTGGCGGATCTGAAGCAGATGGTTGTAAATTCAGTGCCATAGCTACATTCTAAGTTTGCCGATTTGGTGGGTCACATTGTGGACATCTCTGCTTGTATGTACATGAAGGAGATATGTATAACATGAATTATTGTATGTATCGACCTGCCTGTATGTTTATAATATCTCTGTAGAACATGCATTCCTAGATTCAGGAACTTCTCCGTTATAATAATTTTCCCTTTTTGATCTTGTCTCATGGGCAGTCACAGAAAGACGATTGCCATTGAGGCAAAAACGTATGACATAATCAAAGATTCGCGACCTTGTGGGAAGGGGTTCAAGTTAATCGAAAGGGGGAGAGGATTTGCAGTAGAGGTCTAGATAGAAGAAAAAGGATTCTGGTGGGTTCTGAAGTTTATTTCAGAATGCCTTAGGGAGGGTAGGAGAAGGTCATATTTCATGAGGAAACTTACAGGTAAACAGGCCACCTTTCTAGTGGAACGATCTTCCAATATCATTGGCGCATGTATCAGACTTACGGTATTTCCACTATCGGGAGGAAGAAGTCGTTGGTTATCCTTCTCGGAAGGAAACCTCAGACATGGCTGGACACTGGTGGCGGAGGCGATGAATTATTTTACTGTCCCTCAAAGGCCGAGCTAGTTTCAGAGTCAAGAACAGATGTTCATCCACAAGCTACCAACTAGACACCTGACATGATCGAAAACTGGTCTAAGGCACTGGTGTGTTATTTCCATAATGTGGTGGCCGATTGGCATCTTCGCACAAAGTTGGTGCCCCAAATCCTCCCAGTCAACGAACCCTCGATGGTAATACCCTTTGAGGAGAACAAGGGCATAATCATGGTGCAAAAATATGAGACACTAACAGGGATAGTAGACTCCGATCCATGGCCAGTTTCAGCAGGTGGGGTGACAATGTTCAACAAATGGCAGCTGCCAGTCAACGGCCACTCCTCACACAATAACCTCAGCATATGGGTTGGCCTCTCAGGGCTACCATTTCAATTTTGGAATATTAAGTCTCTTACCTCCATTGGAGATTTTTGTGGTTTCATGGAGGCAGATCCACTCACGATAGACTTAGCAGATCTCCGGGAAGCTCAAATTAGAATCAAAGATGTCAGAGTGGAGAACATCCCTCGATCTGTTAGAATCTCGGATGGGGTAACTACGGCTTGCATCTCAATATTCATTCGAACCGCCGGAAAGCTGGGCTTCGCCGGCCATCTCCAAGACTTCCAACTTCCATTCTCCGGGAAACAAATTCAAATTAAAGCATGCCTAGGCGGCACAACACCACTGGTCGAAATCAACAAGGGTAAGGGTAAAGCAAGTCATCTTGGTAACAGACTGTTGGCAGAGAAGTCTTATCAGTTTGGGAAAAAGTGGGAAGGTGAACCGTCATCAAAGCAACCGTGCTCCAATTACAATAGCATGGACAACCAGCCTTGGCGGCCTGCTCGAAGGTTCCAGACCCACAGAGCTCGTCAGGGAAGCCATCTGCAACATCTGATCAGCACCAACCCATAGCCTTTTGACAAGAGCAAGAATCGAGGGGCAATGTTAGGGACTATTCAGGAAGGAGAGCTGGGAAGGAAGGAGCCGGTGGGGATCGTCGCACAACAGAGTAGACCTAAAAGGGGAAGGCTGGTATTTATACCTAAGAGTAAAGATCCTATGGCCCAAACCCTACCACGTGGTGAAAAGGAGAACATTTCTCTTGGGCCTATTAACAAAGGCCCAAGAATCCAGCCTGAAGTGATTCAGGCAGAGCCTGTATTTAGACCCAATCATCTAAAAGAGGGGTCGATGCTCAGACCTTCGAGACTGAATGTGAACCGGGATGTAGGCCCACAATCAAGGACTAACCGACCTCTTACCGGGCAAATGAGGACCCGTAGAGGAAGACCCATTTCTTTTAGACCTGATTTTTGAGCAGCTACGGCTCTTCACAACAGTCCGCATGAAACACCCAAGCTCAGTGCAGATATCCCACTATTCGTTGATAGAGAGGAAGAAGGAGAAGGATAAGAGGCAGGCACCAGGGGTACATCGAGAGGAAGATAGTAGGAAATTTATGATTCCTTCCCCTCCTAATCCGTCAGACCTCAGTCCTGAGGTAAGGGAGCTTTGTGAGTAGGAGTCTAGGAGAAGGGTCACCCTAGGGGCGTGTTAGTAGTGGCTGAGGAGTTGAGGGAGATCCCATTGTCGACAATCCCTCTGCACGAGTCGAGCTTCCGTCACAATCACCAATGCCAATCCCGAAACGTCGATGGTGCTAGCAGGGTATGATTCAAACAAGTTTTTAGCATTGACGGCATCGCCACACTCTTCTAATGATGGAGATTAGCATCATTATTGAGTATGGACAACCATGTTGGCGAGGGGTCATCTGAAGAGGAAGGGCCAAGGGTACCCCGTGCGATGAAGACTTTCGGGGTGGAGCTTTTTCCAGAGGCTACAAATAGCAACCAGGGCAGAGTACAAAGTGAGTCCTTAGGGAAGACTAAGTGTGAGATTCCCATGGTAATTCCAGGGCGAAAATTTGGAATTTAGACTTCCAATTCGAGGTTGAGGACGGTACAAAGGACTCTCAATCAGATGTAGGAGAGGAAACATCCCCTAACCCTATGGGTACGAAGGCAGTTCCTACTACCTCTACGACAGCCAAGCTTCTTGACATAGCTGAGTCACGAATAGACCTGGAGCAGATGGGTGGGAAGGAGTTAGAAGGGTCGGCCAGTGGACATCCTCTCTCAAGCCCAACACCAGTTTGTTATGCGAGAACAAAGCTAGAAGTTTGCAACAAGGACCAGCCCTCGTCGTCATCGATGGAGGACATTTCGCCAAGTTCATCGCAACCTCTTCTAAAGGTACAGGCCATGGAAATTCAAATGAATGCACTAATCATTCCCGGATCAGATACATCTACACCTCCTCTTCCTACCCTTTCTAGTTGTTCCACTGATCGGAATGGTAGGAGTGATTTCAATTGTAGCAACAACGATATCTCTAATATCTCTAATTCAGAGCTGCAAAGAAAGAAATGCCCCTTATCACAAAAAGATGAGAACAATGTGGATGTAGCCAAAAAATTGACACATAGTCGTGAACTTGTCACCTAGAATGCACGGAGACCACAGTCAATCTCCCCTTCCAAACTTAGATCATCTAGCATCTTGCCTAGGGTGTAGGGTAGGATCTCTCCCCTCATCCTACCTATGACTACTGTTAAGGGTCAAGTTCAAATCCAAAGAGGCATGGTTGCCTGTGGCTGAGTGATTTTGACTCTCGGCTAGCAGGGTGGAAAGCCCATCTTCTCTCGAAAGGGGGTAAGTTGACCTTGATCAAAAGCACTCTTAGAAACCTCCCAACATACTAATTGTCTGCTCTTACCATCCCCTGAGGTCTGGCACGCTTGTTGGAACGCCTTCAGAAGGAATTTTGTGGAATCGAAAAGGGGGCAAACCTAGGTACCCCGAGATTGAGGCGGCCCTTGAATGATTGGGAAATCGAAGCATATTGTTCCTTATTACAAGCAGTACAACCTCATGTACCTCGGCCACTTAGTAGAGATGCACGACTTTGGGTTAAGGACAAAAATGGGCGGTTCACAGTGAAATCATTGCTACAATCGTTTGAGCTAAACTCTTCCGGCTCTTTCCCTCATAAGTTTGTGTGGAACCCTCTAATTCCATTGAAAGTAGCCTTCTTACTTTGGACCACAGCTTTGGATAAAATTCTCACATGTGACAACCTAAAAAAGAGATGCTGGAGGATGACTAATCAATGTTACATGTGCCTACTTGAGGAAGAGTCAGTGGATCACTTATTGCTTCATTGTCTCATTTCTCATTACTCATGAGATTTGGGGTTACTTTCTCACCCGGATAGGGGTAGCCTGTGCCTTCCCTCACTCATTCCAGAATTCTTTATCTTGCGGGTCTAAAGCCAGTATGGTGGGTGATTTTGTGGCAATTTGGTCTGTGCTGCTCGGGGCTATAGCATGGGTCATTTGGAAGGAGAGGAATTCTAGAGCTTTCAAGAATTCCTCCACTTCGATTCCTCAAGTATGTGCATGCATAAGGAACTCAATTTTGGAATCGTTGTCATCAGGCCGCATGTCTGCAAGTGTGGGAACCCATCTCCTGGCAATGTAGTAAATTTTAGTAGTACTCTTGTTATAGTTCCTGTTTTTCTTTTTGTAGCCTTTTTGAATCCTTTGGTTACTTCTCAATAACCTCTGGATTCTTCTTGTAGCTTTTGCTTCCTTATCTCTTAATATATTTCTCGTGATTACCGATCAAAGAAAAAACTATAGGGAAAGAGTCACAACAAAGATAGCCACTCATCATCAAAGTCCTTCCTAATAGAACACCAATCTCGGAGGAGCTGCTGGGAACTCAATAAAACACGATCCTCGGAGTGCCAGCCCATCAAAAACTCTCCTGTTACGCTCACCCCAAATCGCCACATGAAGCATATGGATGGCACTATGATGCAGTGTTTTAGAAAATTGGGAACCAAGTCTTTCATTCTTGTGACAATAACAGGAAGTAGAATCCTGTTCTGTTGAAAAGTATTGGAGAAGAAGTCCCTTGTCATTGTTACAGTGCTTCCAAATAATGACCTCATCTCAAACAAACATTGTTTCTACAGTAAATGAAGCTAAATTTTACTGGTCTACCTTATTCAATCCATATACTTAAGTTGTAATGTATCCGATCACTTTAATTTGCAATGAATGAAGAAACAGTTAAAAAACATTTACTGAATATTATTTACCTTTAAGCAGTAGATGAGATCCTCATTATTGTCTGATGAAAGTGCAAGATTTTCAAGAACCAGAGTTATGGAGTACATAATTTTCTGAAAATATAACAAACAGGTTTATCAAAATTAATACATTTTAGAGTATAAAACAAAATTGTCTGAAACCACACACAATACTGAGACACCTGTCAAAGAAAATTAAATGGGACAAAAAGAAGACTTTATTAGTGGAAAATACAGCTGCAGACATGCCAATAGCAGGATATACCTCTGGTCCAGCATTCTTCAGTTCCTCGTATCCCCTTTCAATGGCTGTCCTAACAGTAGAATCAAGGGCAATGTCCAAAAATAGAAGATCCTTTAGACGATCATTGGATTTAAGAAGCAACGGCCGAAGCTCCTCGCGAGCCTCCAGCAAGCCCTGCATTAAAGAATTCAAATAGTAATAATAATAATAATATTATTATTATTATTAAATTAAACCAAATGCAGTTTACAGTAAGAATCAACAAGAAAAACAAATTCTCACATCACACTCTCACGCACCTCAAGAAGAGCTTCTACATTCTTATCTTCAACATGTTCTAGAACAAATTGAAGCAGTTCCTGCTCATAAGATTTATCAAATACATAACTGCTTTTTGCAAATTGGAAGTTGGAACACACTGATGACTATTGCGACGGAAGTTTAGAAAGAGTAAATGAGTAATAGGGTATGATGTTACCGGAAATCCAGATGGCAAGCCTGATATAGGATTTATATGAACCCCAACCATGAAGCCTTGACCCTGTAGGAAATTAAAAGTTCCATCAAATGCTAGGAGAATGGCATTGTCTTTTAGGGGATCCAGCCAATTACCAACAGTACCTCAGATTTGTAGCCCATGCAGTTCGCTATAGCAGACTCCAGATCTGCTCCTGAATGAACAGCCTGTATGAAAATCACCAGAAAATTGTAGTCATGTAAAGTGAAATACTCCATGAGGCATGGAATGGGAAGCAAAATCTACTCAAAAATGAAATCCACGTTACATGGAAGAGAACATGTACCCCATTACATTTAAAATTTTTCTGGAGATACTAGTGAACATCTTACTTGTAGACACCACTATTGAAACAAAAAAAATTGATCATTGTTAAATGCAGATATTTTATACTGGATACTGGTTGGCCATCTTAACATGATTCTTGGAGTTAAAAATCAAGCCGTAAATACTAAATAATGATATTGCATCTTCGGGGCCTAATGAAGCTCCATTTTCTGTAAGGAACAAATACATAAAACAACGCCTACTTAATCTACTATTTTAAACACTTCACTAGTTCAAAAAAATTCCCACAGGAAAATCTTCAGATGTTTTGACTGGTGACCAATGCGCAAATTTCATTTCAGAATAATGTTGCATAGGATGAAGCTTTGACTAGAAAGGTTTCTGAAGCCAACCTTTAAAGTTCTCATGTAATGTCCTAGATCACGCAGAAGACCATCCTTGTGATCTCTCCTGAAATTTGGTTCAGAATGGATGGCACGATCATAACTTAAAAGGCGTTCTTTTGTTATGCCATTTGAATTCAGGGTTTTCCAGTAAACGCTGATATCAAAGTCACTTTTGATATAATCAATTAGTGCCTGCAAGAAAATCCTTGATTAGAATTCTAACAGTAAATACTTGTGTTTCCACCTAACTTTGCATCCAAATACCTGACAGATTACAACATCATCAGGACTAGTGTTATTATGTAGCTTCTGATGCCATTCCTCCATCATTCCACCCTTGCACTCATTATTCCTCTGTAAACAACAAATAACTCTTCATCTAGTTAAAATTTCCATGGCCTCACTGAGGCAATAGTGGGACAATTTTTTATTATTATTATTTTTTTTTTGGGGGGGGGGGGGGGGGGGGGGGGGGGGGGATAACCTAGATACAGGTCCAATATCTACCTGGATAACCAATATTTCATCCCGAATTCGCTGTCCCACATCTCCTTCACCTCCACGACCTACAGTGGACATGATCATCCGCAAAAGTTCCCGGTACTGTGGGTGACTTTTGTATATATTCGGAAGCAAGTCTGTAAGCCTATCCTGGGCTTTACTGATCTCGCTGCAGCAATGAGAAAATAAGGGTTTCTCTAGCATTTAGAAAATACCATGCATAGGTATGCAGGAGCTTAGAACTTGTTCATAAACAAAAGAGATGACAAGCCCAAAACCAGTATTTATAAAGTAATATATGCATAACAAGAGTTGATTCACAATTCAGTGCAATTAGCTGTTTATGGGGAGAGAGCTTGACATGTAAAATTTATGCAAGAAAAGAATGGCATTTCAGTTGCTTGAATCAATTATGACATAAGAGTTGTACCGTGGCTTCACATTGTAGTTCTTATTCCATATAAGCTGTCTTGTAGCCATAAACCTCATCCACACAAGAATACCTGCAAAGCCCAATTCGCCATCATCTTTGGCCCACTCTACCAAATCTGCTGCAATGTTAAATCTGTGAAGAACGAAAGATGGGTTATTATTTCAAGAATGCCAAACTTAATAAACAGTCTCCAGACCTCATATACGAATAAGCTTATAAGCCCACGTAGTAAAATCAACAAAAACATTTAGAAATAGGAACTGAGTTCTCAAATTTCATCATTCAGTAGATGTTAGACCTTAAGTCATATTCAAACAGTGTACACTTTCCAACTTCCCCTCACAGATCAGTAAAGGGGAAAATTGTTTTGATTTCCAAAAAAGAAGTCGGTTATTGAAGATTTGAAAAGCTTCTTCTTCAAGACCTCAAGTTAGGATCGGCATTGAATCTTCAGAATAATATTGTTGAAGACAGCTCGATCAATATCATTAGTTGGGCATCTGGAAAGAAGAAAGACTCATGGAGACTCTCCCGCATTATCAAGCATAATCGGGAGTTGGCATTTACTTTTGATCACTCATTCGCCCTTATACCAAGATGGCAAATGATACTGCTGATCTTCTTGCTAAATGATGTGTATCTAGGGAGAAGGTGCTTTCATTGAGCATTTCCCTTGTAACCCTTCGTATTTTAATTATATTTTACTCTCTTTTCCACGTTACTCCCATTTCCTCTGTTTTTATAAAGATATTTATCATCCTTGATATTAAAACTTAACAATGGATACGTGTCATTATGTTGGAGCCATAATGTATTGATTTAAGTGTGATTATCAATATTTTATAAATAAAAAAATATATATCAGTAAATTAGAGATTCTATATATTAAGAAAAGAAGATAGAATGGAATACGAAGCATGGGATCACAAGAATGTGAGCCCAACTGCTGACCTGAGAAACATAAACTGCAAAGAATCTACAAAGAAAGTAGAAACAAGGCCGTGAGAAACTGAGACCTGAAAACAAACCAATATCAAACAAAGATCATAGCAATGTGGAAAGGTCCGTCTCCTTAAAATCCATGTTTACTGAACATCATTCTAAGATGAGGCGACGATGCGCTCCACAAACCCACTGGGATGACAAAGCCACATCATCAAAGACTCGACGGTTCCTCTCCTTTTACATAGACCAAACTATCACTCCCGGAATAAAAGCCCAAAGTGAAGAGATGGGAGCCTCCAACCTCATTGAGAGCCAACAAGATAAGAAGATAAGAAGCTCTTAAAGGAATATGAGAAGACCCATGCCACATCCATTCGCTCGAGGAAGTGACTCCAAACCACCAAAGCAAAAGGACAGTGTAACAGCAAGTGATCCACCGGCCATCCTCTATTTTTTAAATGGTCACATGCGATTATCTTGTTCAAAGATGCTTCCCAAAGAAGAAAAGCAACCTTGAATGGAACATCGGGGTTCCACACAGCCCTGAACGGAAAATGGAAGTGAGGTAATACCCCCACAATGCTAGAGTGAAGGAACTCACTGAACTGGCCCTTAGAGTCTAAAGACCAAACACGCCTATCCCTAAGGTATGGATGGATGACAACTTTCTCGAATCTTCCAGGAAAACGAGACATGTCCTCCAACTCCCAATCATTAAGGCTATGCATAAGGTTAAGGTTACAAACATCTCTATCCCCCAAACGCTCAAAGTTGGACGTAACTGAGACATCTTTCACCATTGTAAGAAAGAACAAAGCACCAAATTGCTCCCTAAGGAGCAAAGGGGCAACCCGTCATTCCAAAATTTGACATTTGTCCCTCAACCCACACTAAAACTGAAGAATCTAGAGAATTGAATTTGAACCCCCATAATAGCCTTACAGGCTCCAGCAGCTAACCCCATGAGGAGCAAGGGCCATAAGCCTCTTGTGACTCCAATATTGTATTAGCTCCATATTTGGCTGTAATGACCTGCCTCCAAAGACTGTCCCCAACGACACCATATCTCCAAAGCCACTTTCCTAATAAGGCCAAATTAAAGATAACCAACGGTCTGACACCCAAGCCTCTAGATTCTAATGGACAGCAAATCAATTTCCACTCAACCAAATGATATCTATTCGCATCCACCAACCCATTCTAAAGAAAGTCTCATTGAATAAGTTTCAGTTTCTTTGCCACAAAAACTGATGGTAAATAGAGACATGAAATAGATTGGTAGACTACACAAGGAACTTTTAAGTAAAGTTACTCTCCCTCCTTTCGAGAGATGAGTGGATTTTCATCTAGCTAGCCTTCTAAAAAAGCGATCTATAACCGGTTGCCAAATTGCCTTGGCCCTAAAACCTGCTCCCAAAGGCAATCCCAAATAATTTATGGGCAACCTCCCAATTTTACCTCCAGAGCAGGCAACCAATTCTGTTACACTTTTTTAATTTTCATAATTAAAAAGTGTAATTACTTCCCTATAAAAATACATCATTTAATAATAAAAAAATTGTCGAAAAATATTTTTAAAAAAAATTACCCATTACATGCAATGGTGAATAATTATAAATTATGAATTCCAATGGGTTCATTACAACTATTAATCTATTTTTGAAACTAAAATATTTTAATCTTTAGATAACTAATAACAATATAATTTCAATTAAAAATAAATAAACAAATAAGAGAGCATATAGATCAACAAATACCTATGTTTTGTAGTAGCTTTGTCCTTTTGATTTCTTGTTCCAACTGTTGGGTTTATTCATTTGTGATCTCTTTGTTGTTTTGTATCCTATCATTTTCAATATATATTCTCGGATTTACCGATAAAAAAATGTTTATGTTTTTTTATGCATGTTAAGCATATTTTTAATTTAAGATTGTTCTAAAGTATACAAATTTTAGTTTCTTCAAAAATAAAATAAATTAGAAAATCTAAAACAAACATATGTATATAGTATATCTTAACTATGCAATTAGCTATTATATAGTACATTTATGACTAAAGTTCTAGTTAAAATTAATATTATAATTAAAAGTTGATGCGGACATCAGAGCATCTAGTGTGCGAGTGTACGAGCGGAGGAGGAGAAGAGCCCCTACACATGTTTCCTTGTAGATGGATGACATGTACATGGGGTGGATTCAAGCTTTTGTGGATGATTTGGAGTGTTGAAGACCTCATGTGCACATAGGATTCATTATGAAGACCCCCCACATTGGGAAGATATGCACATTGGAAGAATTCAGCATGTTTTCTTTATGTTTGGAGTTTAATTTGGGCTTTTATAAGGCCCAAACAAGGTCTTATATGTGGTACTAGTGAGTTAAAATGTTAGTTTAAGTAATTGACGGTACTTTAATCTTATTACGTGTTATTAGGTTTTAATCTTGTCCATCGATTAATATAATGGCCTAGATTTCGTAGGAGGTTTTAAGAGTCTCTATAAATAGTTGTAAAGACTCTTTTATGAGATACAAAATTTTTATGAATGAAATAAGAGAGCTTTTTGGCTTTTAGAATCTCCTGTAATGGGAAAGGTGTGATGCAAATCTTAGAGTGATTCCAAGGTAATATTTTATTCTTTCTTCTTCTCTTTTCTTTTCCTTTTTCTTTATTTTCTGTTTTCTCCTTGAAAACCCTAATAAACCAAACCCTAGATCCCTTTACCTTGCTGTCCCAAATTTCAGCCACTTCTTCCGTCATTGCCCCCAGCCCCCAGCCCTCTCTTTTCACTACAGCCAGCCTCCCAACCCTCTCTCAGTCCTGCTGCACCTGTCCCAGCCCCTTCCCTTTGCTGTTACAGTCCCTGCAACCTCCCTTGCTGCTGTACCATCCCCCCCCCCCCCCACACAGCAAACCCTTTGCTGCCGTACAAGTTTCCCCACCTGTCCCAGGCTACCACACCCTTCCCCCCCCCCCTTGTTTCTTGACTGCAACCACCAGCCCCTGCAGCACTACTTTACCACATTCCTCTTGCTGTCCCATTACACTACAGCCACTCTAAACCATTTTGTACAGTTGGTCCAGTAATTCCTGAATTGCATAAGTGCTGTTACAGCTCCAATTACCTGTCCCATTGTAACCGCGGCCCCCATACAGTATACACCCCTATTACAATCTCAACTTAGCTTATCCACTTTCCCTTGCAGCCGTACAACCTTACAACCTTGAAACAAGAACCCTAATTCAAAATCCTAATTTTGAAACCCCTTTTCAATTTTGTTGCTAGGTTTCTTTGATACTCCATTACATATTGATGAAACATACATGCATGATCCAAATAATAAACTATTATTGAGCCTAAATTGATTCTAATTGACTATTGGTTTAAATCCCTAAGCTAGTGGAAGTTCTCACTTCCATTATGATCAATATTCATTATTGCAAGATAGTGACTTGACCTAGGGTATTAGTAATTCCCTTTGGGCTTTCTTTATTGTAATTGTAGAATCCTAAGTAATTTTATGATTTTTCTTATTACCCCAATTCAATTTTGATCTCTCAATCATATCATCCTAGGTTTATTGCATTGTCTTGCATCAAAAGATTTAATAAAATGCACAAAAATGTGGGAATGCTATGAAATACTAATTTTTCCATTTAAAGCGTTTGTTGCTAATAGTAATGAGTCCAAAAAGGCCAGAGACTTCTAAGTTCTATCATTACCTTTTTCAAAAGGAGGTTGGGGAACTCTTCAGAAGACCCCAGCTCAACAAGAATTGGAGGACCTCGATCCCTCCCAAAGTACAAGTGTTCGTCTAGACGACAGTGCTGGATAAGATCCTTACTAGAGAACACCTAAGGAACCAGGGCATGGCCATTCTGAACAAGTGTATCTTGTGTGAAGGAGCAGAGGAAAGCATTAGCCATCTTCCACTGTCCAACGACTTCGTTTATCTGGTGTTTCTTCATCTTCTTATTTGAGATCTCTCGGTCTCCTCCAAGGAGTTGAGGGACATCTTTGCTTGGCCTGAAGGTGGGTTCAAGTACAAGAAGTGTAACTGTCTTTGGGGTATGATGTTATTTGCACTATGTCGGGCTATTCGGAAGGAAAGGAACGGTAGGATCTTTGAGGATTCCAACTCATCCTTACCTCAAATGTGCTCCTCTCTCAAGCATAACATCTCTCCCCAAACCCTTGAAATTTTTAGGATTGGCAGTTCCAACCCCTCCATCCAATTATACTCCATTGCATAGGTCTTGTCTTGGTGGTCAGCACTCCTTCCGGAGTTCAGTCAATCAATTTTTGTGACTCCTAAACATTTTTTACTTGAGATTTTTTTTATAGGGAACTGGCTCTTTCCCCTGTCGTTACCCGTTGGTGGCCAAGGATCAGAACTTCAATGTTGGTTCATCTTCCGGGACAAGAGCCCCTTGGAATGCGACAAAAACCTTCAAAGGTTAGAGGGATATCCCTCCATTTGTACATTCTTTTATCTTAATACCATTCTTGTTGTTCATCAAAAAATTGTAAAAAATGTGTTTGAATGTTATGCTTACATTAGGTATGAAGCTAGTTTGCCTGTTGTATATGGATATGGGTACCCAGATAGCTACCCAGATAGCAGCTACACATACAGTTCAATGCATATGGATGGGGCACCATGGGTAATGGGCTGGCACTAACCACAGTTGGATTAGGACCTTATGACTGTGACTATGGCTTCAAAACTAGCGATAGTTATGATTATGGGCATTGCTCATCTTATGTGATTAACTATATAGTTCAGCTACCATACCACCAACAGTTGGGATGATAATTATATTTTTACGATATTCATGGGAAATAGTATGAGAAGTATCTCCACAACGACAATAACTGATACCACTACATGTCTTGGGCATAGTATTGTAACTACTATATTCATCATTATGTAATATTTCTCTTGCATTTGACTTTTAGAGTTTCAAACATGCACGACAGCATATGTAACATGTAACTGATCTCATCTCTCTCTTTCGAGTCTAAATGTTTTTTTTTAAACTAATGTATGCCGGGGGAAAAAACTCTTCCAAGTCCAAATGTTTTTTTAATGTAACAAATTTTGAGCATAAGTCACCTAATTTCAATGAAAAAAATATGTTAGGAGAAAAAAATGTTATTTTTACATATGTAAGATGCTCTTTAAGTTATTTCATATGGATACGGGCACCCAGATAGTAGTCACTACACAATACCAGACGCCAATAAGTGAAAGCATCGGTTTCAGACTGGCACTGTCCACGGTTGGAAATTGGAATCAGACCCTACGACTATGATTGCTGCTATGGTACAGGCGATAGTTGTGATTATGGGAAGGGTTCATCTAATGAGATTATTGGTATAGCTCATCACCAAGACTTCCCTCAATTGGAGTGCTAATGGGATCGATGCCAAACATTGTGAGTTGTTGGTATAATGTAATGGGCCCCTGTAGTTATGGGCCTCTCCTCTTATGTTGGTCTTATGTTTTATGTTTCCTCTTGTATGGGTCTTGGGCCCAACTATTTTATTTGCCAAGTTAATATAACCACCGTAGAGAAGAGGAACCCTAACTTCCTCATTTTCTCCTCCATTTCTCTTCGTTCTCTTCTTCTCCTTTCCTCTAAAACCCTAGCTACTAATCTACTTGGTATCAGAGCAATAAAAAGGGAAGAAGCTTGATAAAACAACAACTAGCACACAAGAAAAAAGGATACAGTGACGTCATCACCGTATGGCTAACGTCAGTCGTACGGCCTAGGTTGCCCATAGGGTGCATTTGAATGTAATTTTTCAGAGATCTTGATCTTAGGGAATTCTTGAATCCTATAGCAAGTGATTTGGTTGAATATTGAAGAAATTATGATGATTTAAAGAAAATTACAAAAAATCCCAGAAAAATTACTGTTACTGTTCAGCTCCATTTTCGATTGAATGGAGAGTTGTTTGTTGAAAGAGTTATTTTATTGAAGTTGGTGTTGGATTGTGAGATTGGAGGTGTGATTCCATTATTCTAGTGAGTTTGGAGGTGACTCCGTTATTCTAGAAAATTCAAATTGTGTGTTGAAGAGAATCCAATGTGGAACGAATCCCAATCCTCGGATGTGGTACCTACGCGTGTTGTGTTGTAGTGGACCATGAGGGGTCAAGTAATGACAAATTGGAAACCCCCACTTACAAATCGCCTCGGAGAAACTTGATGGTGAACTATGCATATTGGGCAAAATATGTGAAAATGTACGTTGGCGCTAAGGGCAAGTTGGGATACCTCCTTGGAGAGAAAAGAGCCCGCCAAGTCGAACCCTAAATATGCAAAATGGACTAAGACAACTTGATTGTGATGTCTTGGCTAACTAACGTGGTGTTGCCTCATATCTAGGGCTGTAAACGGAGCGGAATCGGAGCGGATACTACTCTTATCCGAATTTTATTCGACTCCATTGTTCGCATATCCGAATTCGATTCGGTATCCGCCGGATATTAGAAAATGATATTCGACTTTGTATTCGATTAAAATAATCAAATTCGGATAATATCCCATATCTGATTAATTTAACTCAAAAAAAAAAAACCTAAAAGATGAATTTAACAAACCGGGATCTTACCTAGCATGATTCAAAAAAAAAAAAATGAATTCAAAATCTACCTATTTTTTCTCTCTTTCCCGGATTCTTCTATCCTTCTTTGTTTTAGCTTTCTGCACATTTCTCTTCATCCCAAAATCACCTCTTTCTTTTCTCCAACTCAACTTTCTAAGACCAGATTCTTTCGTAGCTCCTCTCCTAACCCCAAAACAGTTTCAATCTTCAATTTTCTGTAACAAGAATAAAAAAATCTCCCTATTTTGTATTTCAAAACAAATACAGGCTGTAGATCAAAAAAAAATATTAAAAAGAGAGAAAAGGTAACAGACAAAAAGTGAGAGAGAGAGAGAGAGAGAGATGGAACATCCCTGAACTATGCTTAGACGACCAAGACCACGGCATGGGTTGGTGTTCGCAGACTCAAGATGGGTAAATAGGGAGGCAGACCATGCCATGGGTGGGGAGAGAGACGAGTTTCTCTCTTCCTCCCTTAGTAAGCACATGGTTTATCCCAAAACAGGTGGTGGTTTTCTCAAAATAGGTGGTAAGCACATAGTTTTTCAAAACAAGTGATTTTTTTAAAACATGTAGTTTTTGAAGCACATGGTATTTATCTTAAGTTTGAAGATTTTACTTTTCAAAACTTCATCTGGGCCGTTAGATTAACAAGAAACGTAAAAAAACAACCCACTTCACAAGTTATCTCTGGTGGTCGGATATTTAGCGGAGCGGATTTAGAAATATCTGGCTCAACTCCGTTTATAAACAGACAGTCTATTTTCTTATCCATATTCGATCCGGCTAATACTTCATTTAGATATTATCCGGCTAAACGGAGTCGAATTCGAATCGGATTCGGATATTTCGGATATCCATTTACAGCCCTTCTCATATCAACCGAGGTTTAGTGTTCTTGAAAACCATGAAGGATGTATGGGACACTATCTCAAACATACTCCAAAGTAGGAAACTTTGCCCAGCTATATAAACTTCAATGGGGTATCTCCCAAACTTGTCAGGGGGAGATGCTATTGATCATGTACTATGGCAAGTTGAAGGAGAAATGAGAAGAGTTTGATCACTACTCCGACTTTCATCCCAGTTGTACTGTTGGATGATGTTGCTTTCAAGAAATGGGTTGAAATGATGTGAATTTTTGAGTCCTCACTGGATTGGACCAGGAGTATGAGAATGCTCAATAACAAATCCTTGGTCGGGATCCTCCCCCTAATACTCTTAATCGTGTTTATGCCTACATCCAGAGTGAAGCAAGTCAGCGAGATGTGATGACGCTTAGCATGATAACCACACCTCTTGAGAGGTCTACTCTTTCCTCCACTTTCCAACGTGGAGGCAGAGGAGGCGCGAGAGGAAATCCTAGGGGAATCGATTTGATGGTACTTATCCTGATGACAAAGACAAGTTGAAGTGTGATTATTGTGGGTGGACTCATCACACCCGTGATTAGTGTTGGCAATTGCATGGGCAGTCTCCCCAGAGAGGGGATCACACAGGAGGATTTGGGGGTGATTCTCGTCTCACTAGAGCAGTTGGTGACTCCTCAGCACATGTTGTCACAGCTTCTGCACCTTCCCCGGTCACAGCTACTCCTAGAGATGATGTAGAGTTCCTCCGCCATGAAGTTGAAGCCTTGCGTAGAGCCATGTCCCAGTTGGTGACTCCTTCCACTACATCTACTTCCTCATTTGCTCAGTCAGGTACTTCTACCACTGCCCTACATGTCTCTATCCCATCTGCTCATCCCTCTTAGATCACTGATTCTGGAGCCTCCAAGCATATGACTGGTATGTTCCCCATATTTTCCTCATATCATCTTTATTCTGGGAGAGACAAAGTCCGTATTGCCAATGGTACTGTCCCAAATTTCGGACAGAGGTGCAATCCATGTCTCTCCATCTATGCACTTGTCTATTGTTCTTCATGTCCCTAACATTGATACTAATCTCTTGTCAGTTAGTAGTATTACCAAGTCCATAAATTGTAGTGTCACATTCTTTCCTACCTATTGTGTTTTTTAGAACATGGGGATGAGGCGGATGATTGGAAATGGTCGTGTGATGGTCTATATCACCTAGATTCCTCTTTTGTGACGTGTGCTTATCAATCCTCTTCAGGACACAAGAATAATTTTGATCAGTTGATGCAATGACACTTTTCATCTATCGTTTTTGCTTCTTAAACAGATGTTTCTTCCGTTGTTTGTCTCTTTATCTGATGTTTCTTTTCAATGCGAAACTTGTGAATTGTCTAACCATTGTAGGGTCTCATACCCTCCTAGCACTTCCAAATGTAATTCACCTTTTGAACTGGTTCATTCTGATATTTGAGATCCTACACCCACTACTTCTGTATTTAGTTATAAATATTTTGTGACTTTTGTTGATGATTTTTCTCGTGCCACTTAGGTGTATCTGCTTAAGTCCAAATCTGATGTTTATGCTTCTTTTATAGCCTTTCAAATGATGGTATGCACTAAATTTGATGCTAAGCTTGAGATTTTTCGATCTAACAATGGCGGGGACTACCTGAGTGGGAACTTGTGCACCTACTTTATGGACCATGGCATTGTTCACCAAACCACTTGTGTTAAAACTCCCCAACAAAATAGCGTGGCTGAACGCAAGAATTGACATCTTTTTAACATCACCAGATTCCTTCTCCTTGACATGCATGTTCTCACTTATCTTTGGTCAGAAGCCTTACTTTTCGTTGCCTTTCTTATGAACGAATGCTCTCACAGATGTTTATCAAAGTCCCACTGGAAATCCTTTCACCTACATCTCCCCATTTTCCTATATCAACCAGAGTGTTTGGGTCTATCTGCTTTGTGCATGTGCCCAAACCTGACCGCACTAAACTTGATCATCGTGCCGTCAAGTGTGTTTTCCTTGGGTATTCCCCCACTCAGAAGGGTTATAAGTGTTATCATCCTCCTTCCAAGAGAAAATTTGTGCGTATGGATGTCTCTTTCTTCGAGGTCATCCCTTGTTTTTCTCCTCCGAAGCCTCCACTTCAGGGGTAGAAGGTTGATATTGAAGAGTTGTCATTTCCATTTCATCTTCCTATTTTTAATGATATCTATGATTCTCCTATGGTTGACATTGGGAATGAGATATGGAAAGATTTTCAAGTTTACTCCAAGCGCTCAAGATCTGTCTCACGCTCCCTGTCAGGACTCTCCCTCAAATCAAGATTCTTCCAACTCAGGTAATGTCTTTGACTCCTCACTAGTTAATAGTTTTAATCTTCCTATTGCCATTAGAAAGGGTGTTAGATCTTGCACTCAACATCCTATATCCAACTTTGTCTCATATAACTCCTTATATGCTTCATACTGTGCCTTTGCCTCTTCCTAGTCATCGATATCTTTGCCTTGTCGTGTATCTGAAGCTCTTGTTAATCTTAAGTGGAAGAATGAAATATGTAAAGAAATGGGGGCCCTTAAGAAAAATGGCATATGGGAGCTTGTGGATCTTCCAAGGGGTAAGAAGCCGGTTGGATGCAAGTGGGTTTTACAGTGAAACACAAGTCTGATAGAACTGTGGAAAGATGCAAGGCAAGACTAGTAGCAAAGAGTTTCACCCAAACCCATGGAATTGATTATCATGAGACCTTCACTCCCATGGAAAAAATGAGCTTCATCCTTGTGATTCTCTCGCTTGCTGCTAATCAAGACTGGCCCTTTCATCAGTTAGATGTGAAGAATGTCTTCCTTCATGGAGACTTGGCAAAAGAAGGCAAAAGAAGTCTACATGATTGTCCCTCTTGGTTTTAGCTTTCCCACAGTACAAGGGAAGGTTTGTAAACTAAGGAAAGCCCTATATGGATTAAAGCAGTCTCCTCGTGTCTGGTTTGAAAGGTTCAGTGGAGCCATGAAAAAACAAGGATACACTCAAAATCAAGCTGATCATATTTTGTTTATCAATCATTGTCAAGAAAAAACCACCATCCTTATAGTTTGTAGATGACATAGTATTGACAATATCTGATGAAAAAGAAATAAAAAGGTTAAAATCTCAACTGGCTACAAAATTTGAGTTAAAGGACTTAGGACAGTTAGGTACTTCCATAGCATAGAAGTTGTTATATCAAGGAAATGAGAAATTTTCATCTCACAAAGGAAGTACACCACTCAGAGAAACAAGGATGTTGGGATGTAAACCTTTGAATGTGCCAATATAGTAGAATCACAAGCTAGCAAAAGATGGTGGAGAACTTCTCATTGATGCGGGAAGATATCAGAGGTTGGTTGTCGTCTAATTTACCTCCCCCTCACTCGCCCTGTTATAGCTTATGCAGTAAGCGTTGCGAGTCAGTTTATGCACGCTCCAAAAACCTCTCATCAAAAATCAGTTTACAAGATTCTCTGGTTACTTGAAATCCTCTCCTAGGAAAGGGATTCTCTTTGGTTATCATGGACACTAAAGAGTAGAAGCCTACATAAATGCAGATTGGGCAAGATCTATTTCTGACAGAAGATCCACATCTAGTTACTGTATAATTGTTAGGAAAAACCTTGTCACTTAGAGAAGTAAGAAACAAGAAGTTGTTGCGAGGTCTAGTGCAGAGGCAGAGTTTAGTCATGGCTCATGGGATATGTGAATTATTATGAGTGAGAATTCTATTGAGAGAACTTGGGTTCCTAATAAAAATCCTATGAGTCTCTACTGTGATAATATGGCTGCAATTAGAATTGTCCACAACCCTGCCTAACATGGCAGGACCAAACATATTGAGGTTGATCGATATTTCATCAAAGAAAAACTCAGCTCAGGAGAAATATGCATTCCTTCTGTGAAGACCAGTGAACCAACTTGCAAATGTTCTCACCGAAGGGGTTCTTAGTTATTGTTTACTCGATATTCTTAGCAAGTTAGGCATGTATGATATATACACACCAACTTGAGGAAGAGTGTTGGTATAATGTAATGGGCCCTTGTAGTTATGGGCCTCTCTTCTCTTATGTTGGTCTTGTGTTTTATATTTCCTCTTGTATAGGCCTTGGGCCCAACTATTTTATTTGCTAAGTTAAAATAACCACCGTAGAGAAGAGGAACCCTAACTTCTTCATTCTCTCTTCTCAATTTCTCTTCTTCTCCCTTCCTCTCAAACCCTAGCTACTAATCTACTTGAGCAGTACTCTAATAATTGGTACCACAGTTGTGTCTTGGGCGCTGTATTGCAACTACAAAGAGCAGTAGCTTCACTGGCCCAGTATCGGATAGAGATGATGACTTCAAGCCACAGTACTCTATGTGATTATGACTTTGAGTTTATGAGAGTGTTATTATGTAATGTTTTTCCTTTCGGGGGATGTAATACGTCACGATCATGGCTACCGACCATTTTATTACATGTAACTTTGATTTTTAAAGTTCCAAACACACGCCACAGCATATGTAACTTGTTAACAATGTCACTTTTCCTATTCCAAATGTTGGTTTTTGGTTATGTAATGTTTTTCTAGTGTGTATGATGTTTGCATCATTTCCTAGAATTTCATCCTAGATTTCCAACATTTTCATAGTTTCCCTAGTTTTTACAATGTTCCTTTAAACTTCCTTAATATGTGTCCACTTCATGGGGGATTGATTGTTAAAACCTTTTGAAACTCAAAAACTTCAACATTATGCACAATGAATGATCATAAAATGGAGAGGCAAATCAAAAAAAAAGTCAGAAGCTATGAGTAATCTACTGTTTGTAAGAAAACAAATTAAAAGGTGTGCACATAGAGAAACAACTCCTTGCATGACATAATAGGTACAAATCTATCGATTTTGAGCCCTAGTATCAATTCTCCATTGAAGTTATGTGCTCCATTGGCGCATCACTAGCACATTAGACTTACTTCAACCCTTAAAAACCTCACAAAAGAAATCCAAATAGCCAAATATATCATGTAACAAGGTTTTCTTGAGTTAGCACTTATGTGAGTCAAGCGATCAAGTGCCAAGAAATTACAGACCGATGCATAAAGGACTTCTGGGCCTCACTCTCCATCTCTGCTATTTTGTTCAACAAAGCCTTTGCAGTACCTTTGCCATCACCAGCATCCTTCTATTGGAAAAGGTCTAATAATTAAAATCTGGACAGGTGATGTAAGATAAAGCAGAATAAAAAGCTAGATAAACCTATAAGTAATTTTCAGTGGAGGCTTAAACAGAAAGAAACCTTTTTAACCTGCTTAGAT
Organism: Tetracentron sinense; assembly: GCA_015143295.1. Classification (NCBI taxonomy): domain Eukaryota; kingdom Viridiplantae; phylum Streptophyta; class Magnoliopsida; order Trochodendrales; family Trochodendraceae; genus Tetracentron; species Tetracentron sinense. Next base: position 31,658,675 of record CM026568.1, on the reverse strand, counting down.
CCAATACCAAATTCAACATAAAAGTCAGAGCCATCATGCTTCATCCAGTTTCCACCAGACCGAAGGACAAAAGGCATCCCTATGAAATCCTTTTCTCCAATCACTATTTCTAAGGATTGAACCTGAAAATTAAATTGAGAATATGAAGAGTGTTTTTAACACAGTGAACCCTTTGTATCATTTGTCAGGTAAATCTGGCAAAAATATCAGAATATAATACAATTAAGACATATAGAATAAGATCCAAAATCTTCAGGCATACCGGGTAAGAAAGATCACTAGAAGAGCTCTCTGCAAATTGTGTTTCACTAGCCATGTCTAGAGAAATTGATCCCGGGGGCAATACACTTGGAGGTGGCACCTGCAAAATATCCAGGCATCTTATATATCATTATGCATCATATCAAGTAAAACTGCAAACCTATAGGGCACAAGTGATATCAGAAGAACGTAATTTTAATCCATTCAAACATTTTCAATCCTCCTAACAGCTACTTCTAATGATAAATGGATCTTTTAAACCTTACCGACCACTGTCCAGGTTCTTTTGATAAAGCCCAGTGAAGGATAAGTGGCTCTTTGAGATCTGTCGCCAGATGAACCGTTGTCTTTCCTGGAGGATTGGTCACAAGTACCTTGAATGTGGAAGGAGTCTAAGGATTAGAGAAGAATTCCTGGGATATTCATTCTTGAACAAATACATCAAGCAGTTCAATATCTCACCAAAAGTTCCTTATCACCAATCTTAAACATTTTCTTGTTTAGAATGGGACCACCATCCAGCTCCTTTGCCTTCAAGAAAAGTTCAACTGCAGTCGGGGGTTTTTGCGTGAGAGTATGCCTTTCTTCCACAGGTTCAGCAGCATATTTATTGAGAATCTGCATAAAGTCCCTCTTCTTGCGCTGAATCCTTTCAGCAGTAAAATATCTTTTATGTTTCAGCTGTTTAGAAACTTTAGTTTGGATCTCTCCTTTGGTAATCTTCTTCTTCATCTCATCAAGAGAGGTACCCTTCTCCAATTCAGTTTGCAACTCTTTTCTAGCTTCCTCAAACTCCCTCTTTGTATGAAACATTATCCAAGTCAAATTCAGAAGAAACAAATGAGAACACATCATTATGTAAAAGAATAATTAACTGATTCTTAATTCCTCCAAAATTAGTAATAAAAAAATTAGAAGAAATTATTAATCCTAAGGAGGTTTGAGATTTACAAGTTGCTGATCTGGTGCATAGTTGGGTTTCCCCGCTTTCTCCCATCGTATGTAAGCATGAATTTGTACAAGATCACCCGGTATCTTGCTCTTGCTTTCAGAAACAGATGGCTCCGTAGTTTTACTTTTATCATCAGGGTTTGTTAGCTTTGCCCGAAGTCCCTGTATGGAAGTCCCTCTGGAAACTTCCTCTAAAAGCTCCCTTCGAGCTGCTTCATATTCCTCCTGTAACATGAATAAGAATTTATCAGTGAACAAAAGCAGAAATAAACCCCAATAATTAGTCCATTAATCCAAAACATTTTTGTTGAGGCATTGCGGAACAGACTGCATGAGTTATTAACAAAGGATCATAGGTTATACACTATAAAGTTGGAAGATTTATGTTTCCTATGCCTTTCTTCACGAGGAGAATTGAGAATATGTATTCAGAAAAGAATTCCATCAGACGATCCTGCCTCAATCCTACAACTTCGCTTGAAATGAACTTATCAGTAGGTTATTTCCAAATTTTGAATCAGAAACCACCTATGGTCCAATTATCTTCAACATTTTAAGAAAATTAGCAATAGCAAGATTCCAAAAGAACATTGCAATCCAAGAAAAATCTATTTGTAGAATTCCAGTTTTGATTGCAAGAAATCAGACAGGTATTTGGTTTTCTTTTAGTTTCTAACAAAATTATCACGAGTTTGTTACAAGATTGAAAACCCATAGTTTAAAAGAACCATTCAAGTTTTCCAAATTTTATAAACATTCACATTTTAAATATATATGTATATATATAATTTTCTTTTTTTCTTTCTTTAAATTTTTTTTTTATGCTTTTCTCTATTGAAACCCAAGAAAACAAAATTAGAAATAGAACCCATAGACAGTTTCCTCAGCACAGAGCTTCCTCAGCACAAAGAATGTCAACAACACAAAATGTGACTACGGGACCAACTACATAGGGAGAGACACCAAAGTCAGCTATATACCTCTCTCACCCTCTCTACATTTCTCAATGACAGCCTTTCAATTCAAAATCAAGAAGGTTACATAAGACCTGAAAAACACCACCTATAGAGTTCGTCATATTTGCTACGGCATGTCTGCATTTTACTTGATGACCAAGAGATCTACAGAAAATTTCAAAATTTTATGTCGACTGCAACGTCATAGGGTGAATCCACCAGTACCACCACTGTTTTGAAGTTATGCTGATGATAATTTGCAAAATATATATAATTAAAAATAAAAGAAAAATATATGGCTTTACACAGCTCAATTTCACTGGTTTGCAAATTAGAAAAGCAACACCTTACTTTGACTTGGTAGCTAGGCTCAGATTTCTTTCAAAAATTAAAATCAATTTTTTAGTAATGCTAAATGAGAGGCCACCTTTATATAGCATATTGGAAAGAATATATGTTCCCAAGGCCAAGTGTCCTCAAGATGCTGCTGCATACAAGAAATTATTAGAACATACTCGCGTGTTTAAACCCCTTACTGACCTAAATGCAGATTATGAACAGGTGTGGGTTCAGATCCTCAGTAAGGAGCCCTCACTTGATGGAAGTCTACTCATGCCTACATCATGAGGAGCTTCGCCGGAGTGCTATGCTCCCAACTCCTTCCCTTGATAGATCTACCTTAGCTTCCTCATCACAGTAGAGAGGTAGAATGGGGTCATGGCAGAGGGGGTCAATTTGGATCCTCCAGTTTTTTCGGTGATGACCGGGTTAGACTTAAGTGCAACCATGGTGGGTGCACATGTCATACAAGAGTTACTTGTTGGGATTTGCATAGTCACCCTCCTACACGAGGACCTAGTGGTAGTGGGCGAGGCAACAGGGACTGGGGTCATGGTATAGGAGGAAGATCGAGTGCTCACTCAGTGGTTTTTACTACACAGGATCTCACTTCCACTACCACACCTTCACTAGGGCATTCTTCCAATAGTCATGGTCTCTCCAAAGCCGAGATAGAGGCCTTATGTCGCTTTATGCCATAGCTAGATTCCCCTACTACAGCATCTGCTTCTTCGGTTTCCTATCCAAGTACTTCAGCCTTGGCTCTCAGTGCATCTATTTCAAACCCTAGTCACTCTTAGATTATTGATTCAGGAGCACCTAATCAAATGACTAGTATGTCCTCTCTTGTTGCTCTTACTTTATTGCTTCTGGTAGAGACAAATTCAAAACCATTGATGGCTCCCTCTCGTCCATTGCGGGCAAAGGGAATGTTTCTGTTACTCCATCTATGTCCTTATTCTTTGTTCTTCATGTTCCCAACTTTGTTTTGAATCTTCTATCTATTAGTCATATCACTATATCATTGAATTGTAGTATCGCCTTTTTTTCCTCTCACTGTGTGTGTCAGGACTTGGAAACGAGAAGAACAATCGATACAGGCCATAAGGAACGAGAATTGTATATACTAGACCATCTACCACGCATTGCCTCTCCAATTTAGCAGATTCCTCATCATGATTGAATTATTAGTTGTAACCAAGATCTATTACAGTGGCACATACGTCTTGGTCACCCTTCTTTTTCTCTTCTTAGGCATTTGTTTTCAAAGTTCTTGTTTTCTAAATCTGTTTTTACTATTCAATGTGAAACATGTGAATTTGCAAAGCATTATCGAACCTCTTATCCTTCTAATAGTAATAAATGTGATGCTCCTTTTTCCATTGTGCACTCTGATGTATGGGAACTATCCCTGATTACTTCTCTATGTGGTTTTCGATATTTTGTTACGTTTGTTAATGATTTATCGAGTGCTATATGCGTGTATATTTTGAAATCTAAACATGAGGTTTGCATTGTTCTTCCATCATTCCACAAAATGATTGCTACTCAATTTAATGCTCACATTAAATTATTTTGTTCCGATAATGGTGGGTAAATATATGTCTGGTAATTTAGCCACGTTCTTTGATTCTCATGGCATTGTTCATCAAACTTCTTGTGTTGGTACTCCTCTGCAAAATGGTGTGGCTAAGCAGAAAAATTATCATATGTTAGATTTTACCCGTTCTCTTATTTTTTTTCTATGAATGTATCAAAAATGTTTTTTTACCGGTATGAATGTATCAAAAATGTTATGGCCTAATGATGTGTTGACTGCTGCTTTCCTAAATAATCATATGACTTCCTGAATTTTTGAACTTACAATCCCATGTTCGATTGTTGTTTGCTTCCGCTTCTTGTTTCCTCTGCTTCCACGTATTTTTGGCTATATTTATTTAACTCCTATTGCTCGTTCTGAATAGACTGAGCTTGATTCTAAGTCTTAAGTGCATCTTTCTTAGTTATGCCCTTAATCAGAAGGGGTAAAAATGTTATTGTCCCCATTCTCGTAAGTTCTTTGTTTCTATAGACGTTACTTCCTTTAAGTCTTCTCCATATTTCTCCAACAAGACAACCTCTTTTCCATGAGAGAGTGCGAGTGAAGAAATATCTTCCTCTATTCTTGTTCTTTCTTTCTTGTTTGACAATGGTCATAGAATGGAGGGTGGTGGTGAATAACAGGGGGAGTGTGAAATCCTTGTTATAAAGGAGAAAGAATTGCAAGTGTTTATAAGAAAAAAGAAAGAATTTCATGAACCCCACCAAGAATCCTCTTCATATCCAAGTAATATATTTCCTTCTAGTCCTAATGTTGTTACTCTGATTTACCCATTGCTCTTAGGAAATGTATTGTGTATTGTACTTAAAATCTCATTGCTAACGTTGTTTATCATCATGTTTTGTCTTCCTCGTATTGTGCATTTGCATTGGTTGTCTTCTGTGTCTGTCCATCGTAGTGTAGTAGATTTTTTTCTCAACCAGAGTAGAGAAAAGTCATGGAAGAAGAGATGTTTGCTCTTGAGAAGAATAGTATTTGTGATATGATCAACTTACCAAAAGAAAAGAGGCCAGTTAGAAATAGGTGGGTGTCACAGTTAAGCACCACTCAGATGAATCAGTTGAAAGATACAAAGCTCGTTTGGTAGCGAAAGGATATACACAGGCATATAGGATAGACTATCAGAAGACTCAGTGAGAGTTCTCATGTCTCTTGCAGGCAACTGGGATTGGCCCTTGTACCAACTGGATGTGAAGAATGCATTCTTGCATGGTGACCTAGAGGAAGTGGTGTACATGGTACCTCCTCCTGGTTTTATATGCCCCTCAAGTGAAGGAAAGGTTTGCAAGCTGGAGAAGGTGTTGTATGGACTAAAGGAGTATCCAAGAGCCTGGTTTGAGCGGTTTCATAGTATTATGGTGAAAATTGGTTACAAGCAGAACCAAGCATACAACACAATGTTCATCAAACAGTCTCATTAGAAGGTGACTGTTTTGATTGTCTATGTGGATGAAATTGTAGTAACAGACAACGATATGGATGTGATTAAGCTACTGAAGAGCTAGTTGGCAGAGGAGTTTGAGGTCAAGGATTTGGGTCAATTGAAAAAAAATTATCGAGGTTGTCGGGTCTAAAAATGGTATTTACATTTCACAATGCAAGAATGTCTGTGATCTTCTAAAGGAGACATGCGTGATGGGTTGTAAACCATGTGAAACTCTCATTGATATTAACCACAAACTCGGTGAAGGTAGTGGGGAACGTCTACTAGATGCAGGGAGATACTAGAGACTTGTTAGTCAGCTCATTTATCTATCTCTCGCCAAACTAAACATTGCCTATGCAGTTAGTATAGTCAGCCAGTTTATGCATGCTTCGACCACTGGACACCTAGAGGCAGTAAATAGAATTCTCCGATGCTTGAAGTCGTCTCCTGGGAATCTTGTGATGTATACATTCCATGAGACTTTAAGAGTTGAAGCCTACACTAATGCAGATTAGGCTAAATCAGTTTCAGATAGATACTCTACTTCAGGGTATTGCACTATGGTTGGAAGCAACCTTTTTACATGGAGAAGTAAGAAGCAATATATGGTTGCAAGATCCAGTGCAAAAGCAGAATTTCAAGCCATCACACATGGGGTATGTGAGTTGCTTTGACTTCAATTACTTCTTACTGATATTGGGTTTCCTACTAGTGGCCCTATGAGTGTATATTGTAATAAGGAAGCAATTAGCATTGCTCACAACCCTATGCAATATGACAAAACTAAGCATATTGAGGTAGATCGTCAATTTATTAAGGAAAAGTTGAAGGCAGGTTACATTTGCACTCCATTCATGAAGTTTGAAGATCAGTTAGTTGATGCGTTGACTAAGGGACTTGGTGGCTCTCAATTCAAAGTATTATTAGCAAGTTGGGCATGAGCGGTATCTACGTACCAACTAGAGGGGGTGTAGAATACTTCTCTTTATTTTATGTCTTATCCATTGTAATAAATATATATTATTAGTATCTCTTATATATTGATAGTATACCATTAGTGAGTATATATAATAAAGTGGAGTACGAGAGAGATAATTACTCTATATAATAAAGGATATATTTCCCCTAATCTCTTCTTCCTCTTCCTCTTCCTCTTCCTCTTCCTCTTCCTCTTCTCTTTCTCTCAAACCCTAGACCTTGAAACCCTAAACCTAATCCATTCAAACCAACTCAACTACATAGGGAAAGACATCAAAGTCAGTTATATACCTCCCACCCGCTCCACGCTTCTCAATGACAGCCTTTCAATTCAAAATCAAGAAGGTTACATGTTACAAAAGACCAGAAACAAACACTACTGATAGAGTTTGTCATATTTTCTACAGCATGTCTGCATTTTATTTGATAACCAAGAGATTTAAGGAAATTTTTAATGTGGACTGCAACGTGATACAGTGAATCCACCAGAACCGTCACTTTTTTGAAGTGTTGCTGACGATAATTTGTAAAATATATAATAAAAAGTACAAAAATCTGGCTTTACACAGCTCAATTTCACCGGATAGAAAAGTAACGCCTTACTTTGACTTGGTAGCTAGGCTCAGATTTCTTTCAGAAATTAAAATCATTTTGTTAGTAATGCTAAAAAGTAAATAGAATCGATATTTTTCAGGTCAATTCCACAGATTGAATACCTAGTGATGGCTTCTATAAACCAAGTTGGCTTGAATTACAGGATTGGTTGTTATGATAAGACTCCTTAGAAGATCAAGTTATACATAGTCAGATAATCGAGATTCATCTGGTGCCAATTCTCGGAGCAGCTGTAAGATTAACCAGGACAGAGATAAGTACAATTCGTTTGCTAGAAAGCACGGATACTTCAAATACCCTCTCGTACCCGTATCCGATACGTATCGGATACGGATACGGCTCGGATACGGCCGGATACGTACGGTATACGGCTGAAACGTATCCCATTAATTAAAAACAATTTTTTAATTTAGGATACGGCTCCGATACGGCATGGATACGCCAGGATACTTCGGGATATGGCCGGGATACGGCCAGGATACGAGAATTTTATTTATTTTTTTTTTCAATTTTTTTTGGAGACCCAAGGGTGTGACCCTATTTTTTTTTTAAAAGTTTTTTTTTTGGAGACCCAAGGATGTGACCCTATCTCTTTTGTTTTTGCATGGACATGATCTTCTTTATATTTTGCTTAGTGGATAATAGGATGACTTTCTTTTTTGCTTAATGGATGATGAGATGACCTTATTTCTTTTGCTTTTGCATGGACATGATCTTTTTTATACATAAAGAGAACTGAACCAATGGTTATTTTGTAATTATAATATAAAATATATTATTATTATTATTATTTATAAAAAAAATTACAGACGTATCCTGGCCGTACCCGTATCCTGTTTTTTTAGGTTTTGCCGTATCGCCGTATCCGTATCGTATCGTACCCGTATCCCGTATCCGTATCCGTGCTTCCTAGTTCGTTTGGGACACATTCTTGCTGAAGGCGCTGAAAAAGGACAGGCATAAGGTTCCCAAAGGTGAACAAGGAATGTATGATGTTAATTATAACGTCAGGGACTGAAACAAAGAGTTTTAATTTCCCTAGTCAAATTCTTATTTATTTTTTTTTTATAGATAACGATATCAATATATTAATGAAGCACGAATATACAAACGATGCAAGAAACATCGAACAGAAAAACAAAAAGTCAAGCTAAGATACTTGACCAGTTATACAGAAAATCGGACCAATGCATTTTCCTAAATTCAGCTAGGACAGAAGACCAAGAAAATAACCACCCTATCTTCAGAATGACTTTGGGCATCGACTCTTCCTTATCTTCAAAAATTATGCTATTTCGTTCCCTCCATATACCCCAACTAATCGCCGCCGGTAGCATCGTCCACACCACATTCCCTTTCCTGTTGAACACACCTTTCGGCCATCCCAACACCACCTCCCCCAGCTCCCCTTGTGAAACCCAGCTCATCCCAAACAGGCCCAAATAATGATTCCAAATAACCTGCGCTTGCGGACAATGAAGGAAAAGATGATGTACATTCTCCTCCGCTTGCCTACACATTACACATCTATTCGGAATGGCCATTCCCCTATGCATCAAGTGATCAACTGTAAGAACTTTGTTTAGAGAGGCAGCCCAAATGAAAGCCTGTACCTTCGAAGGAATTTTAAGTTTCCAAATCTTCTGAAAATCATTGTTGCTCCTCCCCTCCTTCCCCCCCTCCTTCTTCCAAAGCATCGAGTAACAATGAGATGTTGAAAACTCTTCCTCGGCACCCCCTTCCCATATTCGTCTATCTTCCATATCGAGATGAATCACACACGCCATGAGAAGACTTTGCAGCTCCACCCAATCTCCCAATTCTCTTTCCCCAAAGTTGTCCCTCCTAAACCGTGGATCCCACCGAACCTCTCCATCATGAACCTCATAACATTCCTGCACCTTCACCTCTCTCCTCTCCACCATTCGATATAGATTTGGAAATCTCGTACACAATTTCCCCTCCCCCAACCAGTCGTCTTCCCAGAAACGCACCCTGCTGCCATTCCCTACCCTGAATTTCAAGAACTCCTGAACCGAAGCCATAGATGTCATGACCCCTTTCCAAACTCTTACTCCATAAGACTTCCGCACCGGCTTCGGGTCCCAGTCACCCTTAGACATCCCGAACTTGTACCTAATTACCTTTCTCCACAACGCCGTCTTTTCCGTGTTGAAGCGCTAGATCCATTTTCCCAATAAAGCTTTGTTCATACACTTGATTCTTCTAAAACCCAAGCCGCCAAATTCCTGTGGTCTCGTAACCCACTCCCACTTCACTAAATGCAATTTCCTGGAGTCTCCCCTTCCCCCCCACAAGAAATCCCTCTGAAGTTTCTCCAACCTCGTTATCACCGCCCGAGGAGGCTTAAATAAGGACATTTGAAAAATGGGGAGACTCGTCATCACACTTTTTATCAAAGTTATCCGCCCTCCTAAGGATAAAAATCTTTTCTTCCACCCCGCTAATCTCAATTCAACTCTCTCCACCACCGAATCCCAAATGGCCGATGATCGCGGGTTCGCACCTAAAGGCAATCTCAGATACCTGATAGGCAAGGACTCCAAACTACAGCCCAAACTACGAGCACTGCTTTCTAAAAAAAAACCCCTCCACCACCCCCACCCCTATTAACTTACTTTTGGCAATATTAATTCTCAATCCGGATAAAGCCTCGAAACATCTTAGAACACCTCTCATATTGGCCACCTGGACTTCATCCGCCTCCAGAAAGAGAATAGTATCATCTGCATACTGAAGATGTGAGATAATAGGCCCCTCCGTTCCCGCCTGAAAACCCTTAATCATCTCCAAATCTTCTGCCTTAGACAAGAGGTTTGCGACAAGGCTGCCAAATTCTTATTTATGGATATTCTTTTTCTTCATGTTCAAGCTAAAGGGGGGGGTGGTGAATCTCTTCTCCTAGCACCACGGTTTTGATAGACTATTTAAGGCAACAAAAGGCCACACACCCAAAATATGCAACTTTGCAAGGATGATTCGTTACAAGAGGCCAGACACCTGAGACACCCGAGATGATTCATTTATTGGACAATGTTTGCGATGAAGGGCTAGACACCAAGTAGTCAATTGTTAGTCTTTAAGGAACTACACTAAAGGTTTGAAAGGACAATACTAGTGAAACCCATTATAAAGGTTGAAAAATGTGGAGTGGATGGAAATTCAGACATGCAAAGAGTGAAATTTGGAATCGGATTCTTGCCTTTATTGGAATTTCAGACATGTCAAGAGAGATGAAATTTTACATGGTTGATACAGAAGAAAAATCTCAGTTACTTGCCTTTTCTTGCTGCGGTGTATACATCTGTTTACCCTTTCTTTCCCACCTCAAATATGCTTGCAGCTGTACAAGATCTTCAGGAACTGAAACATTTGGAATCTGCTTCTCCTTTATTGGCAACTTAACAAAGAAATTTGCACCGTTATCTTTAAACCTATCAATAGAACAAATGAAGTTTAGTCATTTCATTAAATTTTGCTGAATAACAAACCAAGCCTAGTTGGAATTAATGAGAACTCGCCATTTATTCCGTGCCTCGTCAATAATAAGAAACTCAATAGCTTGTATTTTAGGATCATCAATCTCTATTTTCAGGAAGGAGCTGGAGCCAGACTACATAAAAGGCAAAAGAGAAATCTCACTTTCCAATAATGAACAGTCAAAAGAAGTTCTAACAATATTCAAATGAAATGGAGGCATTCTACAAAACGATACTATACTGGTTTTGAGGACTTACTTTCACAAAAGGAGTTCTAAGAGCATTGTTCTTGTATACTTTGGTTCCTTCAGGGCGACGAGAAGGAAGTACCCACTTACTGGGAAAAAAAGTAAGGAAAGAAAAAACATTCATAGTGGAGGAACCAATAAATGAAATTAAGATAAACTCTTGTCATTACAAATGAACTTACTCTTTTCTATCACAGATACTACCCCAGTGAAGAACCAGAGAGTTACTACTATTTGTGACTTGGATATCTACTTGTGAGATAGACCCCGAAGTAGGAGCACTAACATCAATCTGTTCATTTGCAGAGATAAAGATTCATGTTAGTATAAATCCCTTTTGGGTCAGATTCAATCTCGCAATAAGATACAAATACCTGTAGTTCAGAATTTCCATCAAGGTTGAATTTTCCTGCAAGCTGCTATGAGGCAATAAATCATCAAAACACACACACACACTTAAATTAAATTCTCCAAAATATCAACTCACATCAATAAGACTTTTTTTTTCCAGAATTATGAGAAACTATATTAATAATGTACATAGCAATTTGCTATGATACAAGTGACGAGGGATTCTTTTAGGTATCAACTCACATCAATTAGGTTTCATATTCACTAACATTTTCTGTATCCAAAAAAAAAACATTTTATGTATCTAGCATTGGTCCAGTAAATGCTTGATTCCAAGTACACATGCTAAAACCAACATCCTCTGCCCCTACATATTGAAGACAATCCTTGCTCTAACCTTCATTAAAATAGCTGCCGCTAGTTTAACCTAAACCTTTGAATTCACTGGCAAAGCCACAGTGATTTTTGATATCTTTTGCTTACTTGGAAGAGTCAATAAGAAGTGAGAATCTCTGAATTCATCTCTTTGTTGGGTTAAAACTTTGAAGGAGTCACATTTTGGGAAAGGTGAAATCAGATCAAATGAATTGATAATTTGTTCTAGTATACTTAGTTATTGTTTTAGTTTAACATAAACCTAAAAATCAATCCTAGTTTAGATCAGTTGAGGAATGTTTGAACTTATTAGATACATAAAATGGATTCAAAATCAGTCAAATCAGCCTATGATTCCAGAATTTCAGCATGTATGTATATTTAACTTCATTGAAGTGATCTTGGTCAAATATAACTAAACAAGTAGTAGACCGTATAGTATGGTTGCGTAGGGCTAGAGCCCGTGGCTCAATTGGTTGACGTAATGAATCATAATGTGTTTGAACACAATGTACCCATGAAAAGAAAAATATCAAAAATTATAGGAACTATATGACTTGATCATGCCCATGAGTTGTTCCTTGGTGATTAAACTGCTTTCAATAGACATAACCGTGTCTTTACGGAATGTCACCTGCTTTCCACTTCCGTAATGTAGCTTTGATTTTCATAAGGTTTTTTCTACACATTTCCCAACCACTGTTAAAAGACGTGTTAACCGCTTAACACCTGTTCTTGACTCGGGAAGAAAACAACTCCATAAAGGATTTTGTATAAAATATTTTTCACATAACATTATTCATTATCACAACCTTAAACCTAGGCATAAAACTTTTTTTCCCGTGTTACAAAGTCTTTCAACGGAATGCAGTCCCATAGTTCAACTTTTTTCAAAACATGCGTGAACAAGGACATGCAATAGTTTCGCAAGACGATGCCTATGAATCCAAAATGTTGTTCAGTACCCAGTACATTCCATGAGATTCAATCCTTAACAGTAGAGCTAGCACATCTCAATGTAGGGAAAAATTCAAGTCGGTTGGTGCAGATACCCCAATGGACTAGTCCTTGGCTTGAAGGCTTTGGGACACCCTCCATTGCCAAAAAAAAGGAAGAAGTGGAAATCGAATATGATCAAAGACTCAATTTCTCCTCTAAATAAACTACAATTCAATATCCATCAAGCATCCCGAGGATTCATGAAGAAATTTTCAGAAAGAACAAAATGGATAAAACGTGGATTTATAATTATTCAACTATAATGCCCATAACCATATAAGCATGTAGGCAGGAGAAACATCACAGAGCTGAAAAAGTAATACCATACAGCTCAAGCATCATAATTAGTCGGAACTGGAAATTGCTATGGATCATGAGTAAATGATTCTGTGAATTCATACACACTGTGACTGTGATAAAAGAAAAAGGATAATTACCTCAGAAGCAGGATTTGTAGTCAATACAGCTCTGGGAACGATAGAGGCCATTCGACCTGTTCCCTTAGGTAATTTTGTTTTCCTCACATTAAGACTGTTGTTACCGAACGTCGTGGAGATTAGCGGCTTACTTATCTGTAGTGCCGCTTGGTTCAGTGCAGCTTGGAACAAGGAATTTCCAGAAACTCCTGGAGATTTAATTTTATTTTGATACTCTAGAACATTAGGGCAGCAAAGAGATTGGTGGAGTAAACTATGGCCTATGGTACTGCTCATGTTCCTTGATCAAATCACTCCTTAAGCTGAAAATGGAAAATCAAGAATCAGAGTACATAAAGCAAATTATTCAAATTAGCCAGCCCTTTGAGATTCTGAAAATGCATTATAAAATTTTCTGAAAAGATGAATCTCAAGGCTTATGAAATTCAAGCAATAGAAACGTCAGAAATTGCACTTGAATGAATCAAAATCCTCTGTAATCTCCATTGAATTGCTCGATTGGGTCATAGATACATAAAAGATCACAGTTGAAATATCTAACAAAAACTAAAATTTCGGAATACGGATGCCATTCAAATTCAGGAAATTTGAGAAAGTATCACGCTAAGCATAGGAATTGTCCGAATTCTTCAAAAAAAGCATCCATGGAATAACAGAAAATACCTTGATTCAAGCTCCCGAAATGGAAAGAGAGAATCAAATTCGTAAATATTTTCTCTTGCCCTAATTTTCTGAAGTAAGGATCTGAAGTCTGAAGGAAAAGAAGCTTGAGCAGCTATTGGTTCTGGTTTAATGGAACTCGGAAATCGGGAAGAAAAAAAGAACGGCTTTATCCCGATATTACGACATGTGGCTGAACCATTTGTCGCCACGTCTGGACAAAACCTGGAAATACAAGCGAGTCACGTGTGAAATGTTGAGATACGTACTGCGTTAGGTGTGGGTCCCTGAATATCATGATATTTGAAAGCAAGTCACTTAAATACCCCTGAATTCATCGTGAAATATCGAACCTACCCCATTCTAGTCTTGATATTTGTTTGTGCCAATATTTTAAAATTTTACATGTAGCTGCTCCATTATAAATATAGGAGAGCCTACCCCCAGTCTCCGTCCCAATATTTCCACAAACGCAAGGTGTAACAACACGTAGTGTCCGTGTTGCCACCTATAACAGAGGGATTCGAGATTATCTCGGGGACGCCCGAGCTCATCTTGGCCATCCGCACATCATTGGACATGTGGCACGATTAAAAAAAAAAAGATATTAAGAGGAGAAAAACATGGGGTGAAAATGAAATTACTTTTCCTCACTTGATATCTCACTCTTTTATCATCCCATGTCTGATGGTGTGTGGATGCCCAAGCGCCCATCTTGAAATAATCGGATGTCATAATAGAGAGATAGTTCGACACTTATTGCTACCACCTTACGTCTTTAGTCTTTGGAAGACTACAACTGCGGGCAGCATTTTTTTGTTATAAAATTGAGGACATTCTGTTGCCTACAGACCTAATAAATAAGGTGCCCGAATAGCAAATCCTTTACACTTACCCCGGCCCCATCCATATATAATTGATTTATAACCGTTATGTCAAAGCAATAGTTATTAAATTACATTAATCCTAACATTAAGAGGAGTGTTAGCCACTTTATTCTAAATTTTTCCATTGACGCAAGATAGGCCTAACACTTGAAGGTGGTTTATTATTTTAATTGTTAAAAAAACAAAAGTCAAAGATTGTTTGATGTTTATATGACCTTAGTTGTGTCTTTGGAAGATTTGCAACTGGACCTAGGAAAATCCTAATTTAAATTTACATTTACATTGGAAATATAACTATTAGATGGATTAATGTACCACTCTATAGCCTCCCAAAGCTCATGGAATGAGAAAAAGGAAGTTGATCATTTGCATTGGCTAACTGAAAAACCTTCAAGCCTCAACTTTAAGTTGGGCAGCTCAATCACTGGTTGAAAGATCAGCCACTTTTGGTAAACGAAATGCAAGGGACAGTCAACAAGAAAGGATGAGCTACAACTCGACTATATATTCTAGGGGTGGAGCTAGGAATTTTTCATTGGGGGAGCCGAATACATGGGTTTGGGGGTTCAGGGGCGTAGTCCTCGAGAAAATTTTTCCCTCAAGTAATGGGTTCATCTTTCAATTGCACTCACAAGTAAAACATGTCCCTTTTACGGTTCAACAGTCTAACCTTAGTTTTTAAGAAAAAAATATTAACCCGAAGGGTTAAAATTTCTTAGCGAAAGTTTTTAAAAATTAATATTTTTTTCCTAAAAATCATGGTTGGATTGTTGAGCCTTTAAGAGTTAGTAAATCTTAACCACGGTCAGTAAAAGTTAAAAGAGACACTTGTTAGCTTGTGGGTGCAATTGAACTCACTTTAAGTTCAATCACAATTGACTATGAAATAGTCTCGTCTTGTCTCTTTCCTTGTACAAATGAGTTGAGAAGTTTTTTTATTTCTTTTTTTACTTGTGACTCGGTTGGATACTTTTGAGTTAGTAGTGTTTGCCCTACTCTCACTCAAACTCTACTCTCACCATTCACCAACCACTCGAAAGTAGAGGATGAGAGTAAAGTTTGAATGAGAGTAGGGATAGCATTCCTTCTTTTGAGTTATTCTTTTTGTCATTTGTAAACGACTTTGGGGGGCACTGTTTTTATGTTCTAAACAACTTTGGGGGGGCACTGTATACAAATAATGACTATTTTAATTTTTTTTAACTAGAGTAACACTAGTGCATAAAGGGTTTTCAGATGCTAGAAAAATGCCCTCTAACTCCACACATCATCTGACATGTGGCAATAACAAGGGGTGAGATCAAATGGGAGAAGTCAAAAACATGGGGAGAATATGAAATGACGTCTCCCCTTTTTATCGCCACATGTTGGATGATGTGCTGAAACCCGAGACCATGTTTTTGGCATCTGCCAGAGAAAATCCTATGCCGGTGTTGTTACCCAAATATGAAAGAGACAATGTCATGTCAGTCAATACAGGGGTGGAGCCAAGAATTTTTCATTGGGGGACTGAAATACATGTATAAAAAAATTAATTGATTTAAGGGTATGGAGCCTGGGGTTCGGTGGCGTAGCCCCCGAAAAAATAAATTTGGGTATTTTTTTTATATATAAATTGTTTTTTCCAGGTTTGCCCTTGAGGTTGTCATGTGTCCCTAGTGATACCCCTTAATTGTCGTTAAGATTCACCTACATCCCCTAAGGTTCACCCACCTATCTTTGGGTTTTTTTTTTAAATATCAATTTTTATCCAACCCTAGTTAAAATTCACTAACTTTTAAGGTTAAAATTTTTCAAGAATTATTTCTAAAATCAATGATGATAAGTATGTGAACCCTAAGAGTAGGTGAATTTTAACCATAGTTGAGGGGTGTCAATAGGGACGTGGTGATCTCAGGGGCATAATTGGACTCCATTGGGGGGCCTACTATATATACGACAAAGAAATTCGGGTGGCCTATATATAAAACAAAAAAAATTAGGCGGGCCAACTATAATAAAAAAAATTAACAAATTTTGAGGGACCCACTATTTCATACCTCCCCCAAGAAGAATTTACAAAAATTTTGGGGGGACCATGGCCCCCCCTGGCTCCACCCCTTAGTCAACATACTGAATTCACTGTTACATGATTGCATCAATACTTATGTGTTAACTATTTTCACTGTCATGATGTTATCTCCTCTACTATTGAATAGCAACGCAATAACAAACGTTGTTTGTCATCTTTTCTCGACAATTTATCAGTAAGTATTTTAGATTCAAGTGAGACGAAAAGTTAAGGGTACTCTTATTATATTTTAGTGATAGATCTAATGTTAGGCTAGGGCCTTCTAATCTACTCTTTTTTATTTTTAGCGAGGTCGGCATGAAATATCTATTCTACGTCGTTTTGAGTTTGTTCAGAAAAAGGAATGGAAAATGATACCGATGTGGACTGTGCACGATGAATGAACCATGTCAGTTTGTAGATAACGAAAGGGATCTCTCAAAATCTTAGCCTTTCAAAAGGATTCACGAACTAGACAACAAAAATTGATAGACAAGGGTTTGTTTGGTTTGAAAAAAAAAAGGTAAATGATGAGACACTTGCCCCACCATTGAAGCGATTCCTCATTCTTTATCATGGTTACAAGCCTGTGATATTATATTCTTTTCCAAGTTTTAATGCGTTTCTGTGCCACCTTTTTGTGGGATTCGAGGCCCGAGTGTGGAAATATCATCTAAATTCTTGTATGGGATGTCATATATGTTCAAGGAGGGACAAAAATGTCAAAAATAATGTAGATTGAGTTGGTGAAAAAACAAATTGATATTATAACTTAATCGAAGTTATAACTTATAATAGAACCAAATGAAATTCATGTTGCCGATTCTAAATATTTGGGATAAACTTTATTGGTGGTGATGATGATATGTCCTTTTGCGATGGCTTAAGTCATCACCCTCTTTCCGCAGTGCAAGTTCTAGTCGATCATAGGTACCACCACACACACCAGCCTGCTAGGTATGTGTAGCCCCCATAAAAGTACTGGTTTGAGATCCATTCCTACAAATTGTAATGTGGTGGTTGAAAAGTCACCATTTGGGTCAGCTTTCAACACTTCTCATTTTGATAATTAAGGCCCAAAGTTGTGCTTAATGCTCCGTTTGTTTTGATGTAAAATAGAGGAAAAAAAAAGAATTCCACGGAAAATATCATTTTTCGTATGTATTTTCTATAGGACAATTGACATTTTCCATGAATTTCATTTGTTTTCTCCTATTTTACATCAAAACAAATGGAGCATAAGTGGAAAACCTTTTCTTTTAAAAAAGAACAAATTTCACTAAAAATAATTATTCTTATTTACATTAATATATTAATATTACTGATCCTTATAAAACAGCAGGCTATGATGGATTATACTGCTAATAAGGCTCTGCTTTTTTAACTCTGCGAATGACTTTAATTATTTATCTCTACGGATTCTTAACCAGATTTTTCCTTTTTTAACTGTGTGAATGTAGGTTTTTGCAATGCCAGTTTTTGATATGATAGAAACTCTGTTGGTGAAGAAAATGGATTTTAAGCTTTGTTTTCAGCTTCGCTTTATTACTCGATCTACAGATGTTGGTATTAATGGCACCTTTCTTCGTTATGTTACTGCAATTTTCAATAAGCAAAGATAATACTTGGTTCTTATTTTGAGTGCAACACTTACAATTTTGTGGCTATAACCTTCCCGTTCTTCGGTGGGCTTCTTAGTTTCTTTGGAGGTTTTGTTTTTGCCCCTACAACATACTTTGTATGCCACAATCTCTCTTTCTTTCTCTCTCAGCTTTGTGACTATTTTATGCATACTGAACTGCCCTTTTTGCTAACTTTCTCATTTGATATTTATTGCAGCTCCAATAATGCATCGTTTGACTTATCATCTGCAAGCCAAAAAGATTCAGCTTATCTTGGTTTACGAATTGGGTGTTGCTAACTTAGAATTAGAATTGATACTGTTATTTGCATTTTTCTTTATCCATTGTGATCTGATTTGGGTTTATGCATTTTCAGATCTACATCATAATCGGTGTTGTTTTGATGGTGGTAGCGCCTATGGTGCGCTAATTAGGTAGATCATCGTTCAAGCCGAGCACTATTAAGTTTTATTCATGGTCATGATCTTCCTACAACAATAAGCTGAGAATTATTTGGAGATTCAAAGCTGATTGTGGCCGTTGCCAATCCTTAGTTTTGTTTATAGTGACTTGGGATATGGCTTTATGGTGGAAGGGAATGCAGCCATGGCATGGAACCAATTTGAAGGAGGGTCTCTTATATATGGCATTTTACCATTTATTGTCGTTTTGATCACTGAATATACCTCGTGTCTGTGTTTAGCTTTGGTGCTGTGGATTAGTGTTTTTTTTAATTATTCTCCCTCGTGTGTGTGTGTGTGTGTATATATATATATATTATGCCTTTTGTTCTTGTTTTGGGTAAGCTTTTGTTGAGTACCAGCCAAACCTTTTGCCATTTGCCTTCCACCATGAGAGGGGAGAACATTTGAAGTTGGCAAAAGGAGTTTTGTTTTTGAACAATCAAGAATTTTATTCTGATGCATGTGCTAAACGATTATTCATTGTCAATGAAAGATGAACAGGATAAGTTCCCTTCCTGTCCTGCATGATAATGTATCATATATATTTTATTTTATCTTTTTTTCTATTATTGTAAGTACAGATAATATATTTTCAAATAAAGTTTTTAGATTTTTTTAAAAATTTTATTATATTACCCTTATAATATATAAATGATAAAATATTAGTTCATTATTTTAGTAATTAAACTAGTAAGAATTATATACTGCATGATTCTTACTCTAATTAAACGACTTAGAATTTAATAAAAACAACTTACACCACCTCATTTGTATCCATGGAAATAATATATCGGTGAGTCTTACTAATATATAATAAATCTAAAATACTATAAAATTAACTTAACTACTTTTACTTTTGTACTATGATTATACCATATTATTTAATAACAATGGCTCGCCTTCATTACAACATAAATTCTGAAGAGATATGAAGACATTCATGAATTTATTCACCTTTTCTCTAGATCAAGATTCGTGTTACAAATTGTTCAACTGACTAATAAAACAATTTTTAGAGCACAAAGGAACAAGAAGAAACCAAATAATAACAATAATAGAGTATATAAACAACTAATTGACTTTTTATTAAGTTGTGATATTTTATGAATTACTCTACGGGTACTCCTAAAGTATACTTTCAAATCTTAGCTGTTTAATTCAATTATTAAATGTCAAGATTAGAGCTGACCTAGTATTAGAAATGACAAAATGAGTCAAACCAAATCCTCACCCTTTTTTTAGTTAAGTGGTAAACTTAACACTCGCACTAGGTAGGCTAACACACACATGCCCAATAGGCTCAACCCAACCCATCTCTACAAAATGACCTAACTTTGATAGTGAGGAATGAACCTAATTACGAGCCAAGGGAGGTCTACATGACTTTCAATGTGGGACTAACAGTCCATTTAGATATTCTTCTTCTAAAGCCAAGCTTTTAACCAAGGAGCATATACTAACCTTTGTTGATGAGGATACCTAATAAAAAACAATAAAAGATATTGAAAATAACTATCAATAGGAGCTCAAGTTGAATAGTCAATTACCGGAGAAACCCACTTTTTGCCTTTATGACATAAATAACCCCTCCCCAAGGAAAAGTGGGTTGCTCCGGTTGACTATTCAACCGGAGCTTCTGTTGATAGTTATTCTCAAAGATATTATCTACTAAGGGATGCTCCGGTTAAACAGATAAATGGAGCAACCCAAAATTGCCTAATGGCAAGCTGGTAATTTATAATTGCAACTATGCAAAGGCTTTTTTGGTTGCTTCATTTATTTGTTCGATCGGAGCTCTTGTTTATAATTAACCTCGTATTAAAAATATTCCGATTTTTTTACTTGGTATCGCAAATACGTAATGTGGCAACCCCTATTAGCTATGTTAGTAACAATTGATGGGTTAGTGGGTTAAAGAGCTTGGCATTTGAAGCTGATAAAAAACGATGGGCATATCAACGGACAACGCCACAACTCATGGAAATGGTTTCCAGACAGGGGTAGAGTCAAGATTTTCTTGCTAATGGAGCTAACAATGGGGTGTAGGGGTTTAGGATGTAGTGCCCGTATTTTTCTTTTTTAGGGCCAAGTTTATGGGTCATCTCATGTTTATTTGTGTCCATTTGTAAATAATATATTTTTCCTCAAAAGTCTAGGTGGCTAGAGCCCTCGTCCCCTATTAACACTACAATTATTTTTTTAAGTTTATAAGGCCTGTCTGTAGACCACCCACAACAAATTCACACAATGCCTCTAATACATTCCCCTCTTCATATTTAAAAATTCGAATAGATATTGGTTTTTTTTTTTTAAATAACTAGAATATAGGGAGTTCGCAACCCTAGTTAATAGTGTTGACATCTATTCATTAGTTAGAAGTTAGATGCCTAGTATGTTAGTTGGGTTAACGGTGGACTTTTCAACGATCAACTTGTATGAATGCATCTCGTTTTACCAAAAAGAGAGATACACACACCACCACTTATACAATTGGTAGGTGTCCTTTGATGGCTCTTATTAGGGCTGTCAATTCAGACCTCATGTGAGGATACCCGACCCTCAAAAGCCTATAAAATTGAGGATTTTTTTTTCAATTATAAAGTCCGTGGGCTCAGGTGGACCAAAAAAATTGGTTCGCTAACATGATGGTCAAGCTTAGGCAACACTTCCTAGAGCCTCACCGAGGCCTTCATTATATATATAATTTTATATTTTTTTACATTTTTTTTTAAACTTAAAATGTCCTATATAATTTTCTATAACAAAATATTTGTTGGGATACTGTACTATTTTCACTACAATATACTCCTGCTTAAAGATCACCCGTCATTAAGAGACTCTTAATTCTAATTATATAATATATATCTATTTTATTATTTATATTACCCTAGCGCATTTGTCGTCACTTGTTACTCGATGGTGGTTTTAATTATTTTTATTCTTTGATAAACATTATTATATTTTTTTATTCGTTATCTTCCTCTCAAGCCTAGACCTCGAGGGTAGGGCCTGGATTAGCCAATTCATGCCTTGTGAGGACTCAGGTTGAACCCTTACGAATGAGGGTTGCACTTGAACACACCCGACTTGGCTCAAGCTTGATTCATTGTCCGCCTGAGCTAGTACGGGGTGGTTATCAAATAAAGGAGCTCGCGAACAACTTGAGTTCGGCTTGTTAAAAACTCAAGTTCGTTTGTTCCCCGAGTTTCTTCTCGTCATTATAAGGGAAGATGCAGGATGTAAATATCGTAAGTTGTAATAGCTTTTGTTTTATTTTATCTGGTCGGGGTCTGCCTAACCCCAAACTTACCTTAAAAAAAAAAAAAAAAAACAAACGCAAGTTGATTCTCAAGCTCATTTAGTTAACAAGCCAAGCTTGAACACACCCCTACTCAGCTCGTTAAGATTGATTACATGTATAATTAACTAATAAAATATCTAAACATACATCATTTAAATTCTAAAATTAGGTATATTTGTTATATAAGAGTAAAAATTAATAATATATAATGTTTTTTTACATAATAAGAATATCCTTTATATAATTATAAACTTTTCTAAAATCTTAGGTAACACTTATTTTTACCTGCAAGGATAACAAAATAAAATTTAAGCCTAATAAATAGTTATATCTAATAAATCAAGCTGCTTTCAAACTGATCGAATTTGTGTGTTAAACTCATGCTTGATTTTCGAGTTCATTTACTTAATAAATAAGCTTGGACATCCCATTACTCAGCTTGATAACATCCCTACATTTAGCTAGTTCTTATCCCTTATCAAGGAATCCTAACCATTTAATAATTGAGATAATCGGTTAGGATTTGAGATTATATATGGGAGTACACTTTGGGAGTATCCAAAGACTAATTCATAATCGAATGGCAGTTATGTAATATGGTCAAAGCAGAGAGTTTTTTAATAATAAAATCTTGGGATCGTATTCTTCTCCAGTTATAACCGGTTTTGCCAAAACCGGTTACGCCCATGAGGTGGCCACATGTCTCTTTTGACACTTCTTAACCATGGTTAAGATTCACTCACCCCTAAAGTTCATCTAACTATTTTTGGTTTTTAGAAATAAATAATAATTTTTTTTGTTAACTGTGGTTAAAATTTACCAATTCCTATGGTTAATTTTTTTAAAATATTTTTTCTCAAAAACCAAAGAGAGTTGGGTGAACTTTGGGGGTTGTTAAATCTTAACCACAGTTAAGAGTTGTAAAAATGGACATGTGGTGACCACAGGGTTGTAACCAGTTTTGCCCAAAACCGGTTACAACTGGAGAAGATCACCAGGCTAAAATCTTCCTCCGGGCGTAGGGGAACGTTATATTGGCGCAAAAGCACATCTCCCGCCATTTATTTGTCTTCCTTTCTTCCAGTTTTCCGGTGTCAAGAACTCACGAGTTCAAACCCTAACGACCATGGAAGACGAGATCAAAGCAGAAATCGAAAGGAGCGGTTTTTCTCTCTCTCGCTCTCTCTTGAAGAAACAGTGAAGAAATGTAAGACGTTTTTTCTCTCTCTTGCCCCATCGATTCCAGTAATGTCATATTCTCTCTCCTCTGTTAGGTCTCTCTTTCTGCACAAATTACAAGCTCAAATCTCCCGATCTCGTTTCAAGCTGGGAGGTGTATTTTCTCAACAGGTAAATCAGGTCACTCAATCTGGACTTCTCCAGAATAATTTCGTCCCGGCAAGAAATGATTTTCTAATTCCAATCAGAGAGAGGAAACAAAAAGATAATGTCGAATTTTTGAAATCTATGGTTGGCATAGGGTTTTGATCTGCTATTTTTCTTAGGAATTATGATTGATTTTTGGTATACTAAAAATTGGGTTGATGTATTACTGAGACGAGAGAAAGAGTAGTTTTTTTTTTTTTTTGGGTTCCTTTCAAAATCTTATAATGTAAAATTTTTCAGAGTGTTAAGGGGTTTCATACTCTACATAAGATGTGATTTAGTTACATGCAGCTGAGTGGATCTACGATACAGAATGCTCAAATGGACGGTTTCTTATTGCACCTACAAAATGAACAGAAGGAAGCTGTTATTAAAGAGGAAACCCATTTGCATATATATTCCAGTAATGATGTCGATATGTGAGCACTGGATTAGTTTCTAAGATTCTCCTTTATATGTTTTATTTTGTGTGTGTGTTGATTCCATGAACAATGTGACCTTTTCGGCTTGAATTTGTAATTCAAGTGGTTGACATATTGCACTGCAACCGCTAGGTCTCAGGTTTGTTTCCAACTAACTAATCAGATCAAAACACTGACCTTTCATCTTAATCCCTGCCGAACAAGGCTTAAGGTCATTTTTTTTTCTGGGCAGGGGTATAGGTGAGACTCCAATCATCATCATCAGTGCTTTCTCCCAACTATTTTGGATCGGCAACACAAATCCTCTTCCATCATTCCGTTTTACCGGGATCCATATATTTTGTTATATGCTTGTTTTTTTTGTTTTTCAAATATTCACTTATTACGCAGTTCATATCATTTTTCCGCCTTCTCCTCATCCTTTTAGAGACTTTAACCTGCACTAGTGCAATTGTCATGGGTGTTGTCATGGGTGTGAAAGCACCTGATAATGTGAGTAAATGGCGTAGGCATCAGTTCTTGCAGACTTGGTCCTTTTTAAAACAGAATTAGAGAGTAAATCAATTCAGTAGGTATTTCTTTATCACACATACAAAGAGAAGTGAACATATTTTGGTTAGTTCTTTATCAAGGAATGGGAGTTTTATTGTATTTTGTAGTTTCCAAAGTATTCTGTGTCTCTCTCTCTCCTCTTATTACAAAAATTGTTGTCTAAAAATAAAAAGGGATTACAATGTGAACCAACCAATGGGATCCTTTTATGTAGGATTCTAAGTGATGAACATGAGGACAACAAAGAAGATATTCTTGGCACTCCAACAGACAGAGTTGAACGACTGCAATCAGAGCCTTCTTCTGAAAAGCCATCAAGACCTGTGATTAACCACACGACCCATTTTGGGCAGCGAATAAACAAATTTGTGGTGCAATTTGTGTTTAATGATCAGCCAGATAGAGAGAATGACATAGGAGAACACGAGCTTGAGAATCATGATGATGTCATTAGGAGGATCCGGCCTAGTGAAAGGTGTTCCTTGCGAGTTCTCAGGTCATGGCCGGAACTGGGTTGCAGATTCATGTATGATAGGATCGAAGACAAGGTAATTGATGATCATTATGCTCATTGACTTTATTTTTCACATTTCTGTTTATGCTACTATGTCTAAATGAGCTTTTTGGTGACTTAGTTTAATTCCCTTGAAATCCGCATTAGAAGGCATGCAACTGCATTTGTTGCATCTGGACTCTATGAGGATCTGATGGACCCTACAGTGGTTTCACAGGTGATTTGTTTGTTCCCAGACCTTTTCCTAAGTGTATGATGCCCCTTATATATGAAATGCTCCAAATCTATAATATTGATGCAAAGATGGTATTGATTTTTCATAATCAGTGGCAAGCCTATAATATATTGCCTGCTTATCCCAAGTTGTAGTTTCAAACGTCATAAGGTTGTTCTTCATCTCGGTTTTCCTTATAAAGCATGGATTCCCCTTTTGCTCTATAAATATGCTCGTAATGCGATTTTAGCAATGTAATTCTATTTGCTTCAGTTGGGTTAAATGAGCTGGTGAAATGCCTCAAGCATTCATCCATCTAATGTAAGATGCTATTTCAGAAAAAAAATGTGTTTTCAGTTGGCATGGTCTGCTGTGATGGAGAAGGTCATCTGAATGAGAAGTCCATTTTGTTACAAGGCAGGTAGAGAGTACTGTTTTTTTTTTTTTAATCTCACTAATCTATTTACATCCCTAATACTTTATCACTGGACTGCCACAATTGCGTTGTTGTGAATATTTACTATTTAGTTCTAGGAATACTTGCAAGAGGACCGAGGGACGGAAAGGAGCCATATATACTTGCTGTACCAGACATGACATGCGTAGGGGTTTGTGATATTGCATTTGACAGATCCCTTGGAGGATCTAATATAGGTCAACATTAATATAGTCAAATAGTCTTAACCATCTACTCCTTCGCACGGTTTCAGATGTTCAAGAAAATCTCCTAGAAAAAGATGCATAGATCAGATGGTGTCTCCTAACCCATTTATGGGTACACATTGACTAGGATAATCAGTGAGGGTGCAGTCTTGGCTGCTAACTACTTGTTTCAATTGTTGACAGTGTTGAGCATTCTGGAGGACAACGTGTGCGTCTTGACTTACAAAAGTTAAACCAGTTTTCCTTTTTCCCAAGCCAGGTAAAACTATTCATTAGATACTAGATGACTTGTGTTTTATCGGGTCAATAAATAAAGTAACCTAAGAGAAATGAACTTATACAGGTGGTGGCCATCGAGGGGAACAATCCTAGTGGACACTGTTTGATTGCATCAAAAGTAGTTGATTCTATCCCTGTAGTGCTTTCGCCTGATGTTGGTATGCCTCCTGCAAAAAAACAAGCTATGGATCAGGAAATCCAGCCATCTCCTTCCAGTTCGTTGACAGAGCTATCTCTAGTATGTAAGCAAGCAATACGATATCATCAATATGATGCAATCAGAAGATACAAAAAACAACAGTCATAATTCATAATACCCAAATTACCATAGTGTGGATTGGCATATACCTAAAATGAATAGTTATTGATAATCATGTTAAAAACATACATTTTATCTAGAACTTTCTCCACTATTTCAACTTCTCAAAGATTTGAAAATATAAAAATGGAAATGGTTACATTGTACTTACAAGTTACAATATGTACCCAATTGTGTGGCTGATGCATGCTTGAATCACAATATTGTAATACGCGTCTATGTTGATATTGGAGTACTTTGCAGCTAGACATATACGGTATGATTGGCCACTGATTAACCACCACATTTCATTTTTACACATAGTCCCCTTGTACTCGGTAACAAAATTTGCTGAATTTTGGAAAAATCCGTGAATTTTAGGTTTGCCAAATCATTCCCGAATTATTTGCAAATTCCGTGAAGAAATTGTAAAAAATGCGAATAATTTGTATAGTTCGGCAAGTAAACTGCTTAAGTTGTATATTATCTAATCAAATTGTTGGACATATTTTATAATCATTAATTTTTTCCGAATATTTTTCTGAATTTTCCAGACTTGATCCCCTTGCCGAATTATTCCCGAACCCGACTTTGTCAATGCGTGTAATTGAACAAGCTTCTAGAACGTTCAACAGGTAATTGCGGCAGGCTCTTTCACCACAACTGACAACTTATTATTTGAACCTCTAGTAGAACCGCTAGCTAATGTGAGCAGAAAGCAACCTCAATTGGTTGTTATGGTAAGTGCCAAAATTGTTGTTTGATTGCTCTATGCCACTACAGAAGTTGCGGTTTCTGACTTCTTCAAAACTTCTGGCAGCTTGGGCCTTTTGTTGATTCTGAACATCCAGAGATTAAGAAAGGAACTCTTGACAGAAGCTTTGATGAAATTTTTCATGTGGAAATTCTCAGAAAGGTTTGTACTCCAATTTTTGTTTATTGATTTACTTCTTGTAAAAAGAAATGTTCAGCTTTCTTACCTCTTTATCCTTACTGATCCAGTTGCAAGATTATGCTGAGTTCATGGGTCCTGCTGCACGTGTGATTCTTGTGCCATCTATACAAGATGCTAATCATGTCTTTGTTTTCCCTCAGGTGCTATTGTTGCTGGATTTGATGTTTATTTTTCTCCATTTCTGAGTTCATTAACTGATGATGAAAACATATCTAATAGGGGATATTAAGATTCAAATTTGGTTTATATTGGTTTTTGCAGCCTGCATTTGATATCCCTTCATCTGATCTCAAACAACAGGTATATACAATTTTTTGGATTTTGGTGCCTTCATCGTGATTTTTTCCCTAATTAAGTTCTTCCTGCAATCTCTTACTAAAACTTGAATTATATTTTTATCCAGATAACTTGTCTGGCTAATCTAGGGCTTTTTGATGCAAATGAGGTACATACTAGTGATCTTATCACCATCCTTTTCATCATGAGGTATTTTATCCCATATAGATTTATTTGTGCTTTTGCACTGCTAGTAAATGCACTTGTGGAAATACGTCACGATTCAAAACTGCACTGATAATAGCTTCAAAATTAAACAAGCTTCATATTGCATTATTGGTACCTCACATACCCAGACAAAATCCAGTACGACTGTATGAGTATGATATGCTGACTGAGTTGGTTACAGCTTGGCCAAGCCATTGGGAATTGAAGACTCTTGGAGTGAAGTCAGCTTGAGGCCAACATGAACTGACATCAATTAAATTTTATAGTACAGCCAATATGACATCATTTAAATTCTCAAATTCCGGAATATGCTTTTACGATGGAAATAATTTACGAAGGAAAAACTTTTACGGTGAAAGATGATTTTTCTACTCATATTTTGTTGTTTGGTTGTCTTCTTGAAAATAAGGCAGAAAATTTTGTAAAGAAAAAATTTGTGAATAGGGGTACTTTTTATAATTTTTAAAATATTTAAAGAGACGATGATTTTATGGGAAAATAACTAGCTAGTTTTTGAATAGTAAGTCATTTTTCGCAAAAGTGGTTCCTTTTCCTTAAAACATTTACTTGCGAAAGATTTTACGGGCAAACAAACAAGCATAAATGACATTTTCCACGGATTTGATTTTTTCCCCTATTTTACATCGAAACAAACGGAACATAAGTTTTACATGCATTATCTGTGGCCATAGTTATGTGGATGAGTATTTGCAGTTCACGGTTTTGAATTTTCAGGTCAAGGTAGGTTGCTGTACGGAGGTTGGAGATCTCACGAAATCCAGCTAATGGATCATCTGTGGACCGCATGGGCCGACTTGCGAGCCATGTACTCAGCCAGCACAGGCATGTTGTAACCATTGATCAAGGAGGAAATTAATACATTTAAATTGATTGTTAGTATCTTTGAATGGTCAGAAAAACTGTTTTGTTTTGTTTGTTGGAATAGCTTTTATCCTCTATATCCACCAACGGAAGGTGTTCCTCTGGATCTTTCACTTGCTCTAGAAGCTCTACAGATTTCTTCTGTTCCAAAGATTATAATAGCCGAACTGAGACAGCAAGCGGATTAGAAAAGATAGAGTTTCCTTGTTCTTGTTACGGTAGCTAGGCTGATCAGAGAAACTAAACCGGTAGTTCAGTTACGGGAAGCCGAGAACACAGGTACTTAGGCCACTCTTGTTGTACGTGTCCATCACTGACACATCCTTAGGGGCCATTTTGGCACAACACGATGACTCGGGAAGGAAAGAAAAATCAAGTAAGATCATCGTTGAACTGACTCAGACCTTGTTAGACTACGAGCGCATCAATCTCACTCCCATCGAGAAAGATTGCCTCACCATGGTGTGGGCAGCACAAAAGCTGCGACACTACTTTTTCGCTTACCCCGTGATCCTCTTGGCACGAATGGATC
This sequence comes from Tetracentron sinense, assembly GCA_015143295.1. Taxonomy (NCBI): domain Eukaryota; kingdom Viridiplantae; phylum Streptophyta; class Magnoliopsida; order Trochodendrales; family Trochodendraceae; genus Tetracentron; species Tetracentron sinense. The sequence continues at coordinate 31,629,454 of CM026568.1, read as the reverse complement.
CTTTGACATATCTCTTTGATAAGCCTGCGCTAACTGGAAGGACTGCTAGGTGGCAGCTTATGCTATCATCATTTGATATCACCTACGTCACGCAGAAAGCACCTACTCCTATAAAACTCTACTAAGCAACCCTACTATTATAGTCAAGGACCTTTCAAGCTTGACTAGGTGGAGCCCTGTATAGTAAATGAGCGCGCCCTTACTCTTTCCCTCCCTTCATTAGAGTCAAGGTGCTTGCTAGCATCAAAACCCTTTACTAGTAGGGGCGGAGGGCGCACAACCCCTTCTCCGCTCCTTTCCTGAGCGTTTCACACTAAGCTCTTCCATCCTGCCCATACTGCCTTCAGATTGTTGCCCAAGGTATGGACCCTAGAGGGGGGGTGATTAGGGTCTAGACAAATTAAAAAATTATTTTATCTTCCCTAAGCGGAATTTCAACTTAAGCAAGTTAAAGAGAAATGGAAACTATGTAATTCTACACAAACATTCAAATAAGAATTAAAGAGATAGAGTTAGAGAGATGCAAACATAAAGACACCAAGATTTGTTATCGAGGTTCGGCAACCCGCCTACTCCCCGCCTTAAGCTCTCCGGCTTGAAGGATTCACCATGATTTATTCCAAATCGATTAGACTACTTGCAGGCGAGTCCTAACCTTGCTAAGAAACAATCCTCCTTAGACTTAGCCTCCTTTCCGGGTAGAGGCCAGACCTTTACACTCCCTTACAGGCTGGGATACCGCCTCTTACAAAGCTCCTGGCTTCACGGACAAGAGTCCCTCAGACCTCTTGATTTGAACACACTTAGACACGTGGTTTTACAGACTTTGAAAGCTCCTTACACGAGCTGATTAGTCTCTCTTAGCTCACTTGAAATCTCCCAAAGATTGGAGTTGAATAGCTCAAGATATGGGATTTGGGGATTCTAGGGTATACTTAATAGATTAAAAAATCTAAGCTTGTGAGTGATTGATTTTAAATATTGGAAGTATTGGAGTTCTTGTTTTGTTCATAAAACATCTCATTTTATAGCCCAAGCAAAAATATAGCCGTTAGAGGCTCCAATGGAATCGAACTAGCCGTTGGGCTTTTTCCGCAAGCACTCGTCGACGAGTGAGTAGGAGTCGTCGACGAGTGGGATGACATAACTCAAAATTGAGTTTTCTATTGCCACTCGTCGACGAGTCATATGGACTCGTTGACAGTCCTCTGAATTTTTTACAAATAACTCATCTTTGCATGACCGATTTGATGAGAATGATTTCCTTGGTCTAAGACATTCTTAAAAACATTATTTTAATCATTTTTAGGTCCTTAGAATGATGTCCTAATGGGTCTTAAGGAACCTATAGTCAATCTAAGTAATTTGAGCATTCAACTTGACCAACCTTTGAGGACTTCTTACAAAAGTCACTCTAGACTCAATAAACACAAATCATTAAACCTTCTTGATCTTGAACTAGATTTGACTTTAAGCTTCATGATCTTGTATCTGATTTGGCTTTGTGATCTTTAAGATCTTCAATTTGACTTCAAAGTGATCCAATGACTTGACTTTGACTTGTTTGATGAATCTTCTTCATAGATGGACTTTTCATGCTTTTTCCATTGAATAGCTTGCTAATGCTCTTGGTTAACTGAAATTCACTTACACTCAAAAGACATTAATAACACAAATATCCTTTCATTATTGTGTTATCATCAAAATCAAGATGGAGGCTTTAGGTAGAAACCAAAAAGCTAACATAGACTTGGCTCCATTTGTGAAGGTAATTATCATGCCACATTCCCGAGTCTTCTCAGTCCTAAAACAGGTCTTGGTTTGACCACCGACCACTAAGGAGTGGAAAAGAGTACATTGTACAATAGTTTGTGCATAAATCCAACACTATCCATAGGTGTAAAAACACGTGACAGTGTTTTTTGGAATAATTTTAACAGGTTGTGCGGAAACACTCCTGGAGAAGTTCGTTTTACACCAATTTATGATTTTTAGGTTCACATAATATTTAATATATTTATAAGAAGGATATTCTGATGCTTTGTTGGTTCTGTTAACATAGGTACTGTCCCTTGGGGAAAAAAATGGAAGGAGAAGAGCAGGTGAAGTGCATATGTGTGAATTCTGGGCGACTCGCTAAGGGCATCGGAGGAGGTACCTATGTAGAGCTTAACTACAATGGGAATCTTGACAGAACTCATGCTTCAATTATTCGCATATAGTTGTATTGGAAAACTTGACAGAGCTGAGTTAAGATGCATCTCATGGTGATCCAAGAACTGTTCTACAACATGAGAGTTGATAATTTGGAAGGAGTTGAACTCAACCATTTGACTCAGAAGCTCAACATTCAGCCAGACAGAAACCGGCTTTATTGGGCCCACATTCGCTTTTGTCATCATGGTTTGAATCTTATTAGAGAGAGAGAGAGACAGAGACATGTAATGGCTTCATGAAATATGAGGAACAACAGGGATTGGGGATTATGATCCGTTCTTCCTGTGCAAATGCATATCTATTACGTTATAATAAAAGATTCTACGTCCGCTTGAGATTGTCCTTGTAAATTTTTTGTCTAACATCTTTTCAAAATATTCCCCTTAAGTCCTCCCCGCCGTCTCACTAAAGAGCATTACCACCCGTAAGAGAAGAAGAGAAAACCTTTTGACTTTCTCTCTCATTTTAACCGCCCACCGATGGTCGAAGAACACTCACCGATCCAATCTCAGATTGGCACCACTATGCACTACTACGCATGCCGGCTATCCATGGCTTGCACGTGTTGTCTCTCTCCGTTACATTCTTAATTTTCTACTTTCCACAATTGAAAGACAATCCGTCTTCTTCATGCGTTCAAACGACCCAACCACGGCACAGGAGTCCAAGGTAATGCCTCCTCTCTCTGCCTCTGCTTTATGCTCTCTCTTTTTCAAATTGAAGACGCTGCACATCCATTGTCCTTATTTTCTTTTGCTGGAAATCTGATTTTGGTCTGCTGATAGGATCTTATTTTGTTGTTGTTAATTGTGCCCTAACTGTTAAATGACCTAGTTAGGGTTTGTCTGTTATTTGTTTCAGTGCAGAGTATGTAAGGGATTAATGTTTGGATTTTTTCTCACAAATATTAAATTGAGAAAAAGCAAGAGTACTTCTAATGTATATCTTCGAAAACCCAACTGAAATATACACTAGATTTTAAAAATGTTTTCTCCTCATCAAATTCCTATCACCTGAAACCTTCCATTCTTTCAGTGTTAGATCCTAAAAAAAGACAGCATTATGCTGTAAATCAATGAATTTAAGGATAAACTTTTAGGGAAAAATGGTCTGACCTACTCCTTTCTTTTTGATAGACTCATTTTCATCGCATGTTTTATGAAACATAAAACAATATACTTGGGGCGATTGATTGCATGTGATTGACTGCATGTGATTAATCATTTATATCAGAAGTAAACTCAATTTACTTGGGTTTGACCAATGAGCGTGTATGGATATATGCATGTTTAATTCCTTTTTTTTGGGTGACATTTCTATGATAAAAACCCTAATGTAAACAAAGTCAGAAGCTGTTAATTTGGACGATTCATGGCATTTTGATGTTCTGCATGAGGATAAACCTCCCCTGGTTCTAATAATTATAATAAACACTAAATGACATAAGAAGAGGACATGAAGGAGTTTACTTTGATGGGACAGTGGGGGACAACTATTAGTAGTGGCAGAGGCATTACTAAGAATAATAGAGTTGAATAATTTTGGCTTTCTCTGAGTTCTATGGTTATTGCACTAATAAGTTTGCTGAAGGCAACTCAAGTTGCTAATTCTCTCTTGCCAATGAATGGTCTCTCTCTTCTCTCTTTTCCAATCTGAAATATGGCTACGAAATTGGCCTAAAGGCTCAGGATGACTCAATTATACCTACTATATAACTTTTGATTACCTAATTATAGCCGATATGTGAACGCAACAACTGAGGGGATATATATACTTGATATTTTGTTAGAGACATAACAGCTAGTCGACGTTCATCACTGAACACAGTGGAGTACACCGATCGAAGAGAGGACAGAGGCGATGTAGCAAGGAGTTGAGTGCGCAACTGCTCAAATTCAGCACAAAGACCACCTAAGTAATCAAAAATGCGATGACACTCAATTCGCTTCATCATAACCTTTGTAGAAGCAGTGAACAATTTAGAAAGAGGCTTATAATTGCTCAATTCTTCCCAACGGTGTTGAAGAGTCTCAAAATTATTAGAACTAGGCATATTCCCTTGCTGAAAGTGAGCAATCTCACGAGTAAGTTGATAAATCGGAACATCATTCTCCACTAAGGCATAAGTCTGAATAAGAGCATCCCAAAGCTCATGACAATCCTTATAGAAAATGTAATTTCCGACAATCTGAGGCTCTATAGAATTAAACAACCAGCCCAAAATAATGCAATTCTTGGCATTCCATGTAGCAATTTCAAAAATACCTATCTCCGGCTTAAGGGTTTTACCCAGTGTAGTCTGAATCGGATTGGACCGGCCGGTTGAACCGGAAAAATCGGGAACCGGTCCCCTCACCAGTTCCCAAACCCCCAAAACCGGACCTAGTTAAAAACTGGCCATTTTTGTCAAAACGGGAAGAATCGGCTGGTTGAACCAGGAACCGGTGATAAAAAAAGGTTGAGAACCGGTCAGAACCGGCCATAAATGAGAAAAAAATAGGGAAAACATATTTTTTTAATAAAAAAGGACTTAGTCGAACCGGATCAAACCGGGAACCGGGCACTCAACTGGTTCGGTTCTGATAACATTGGTTTTACCATCAAGATACCCCATCTTAGAACGACCCCTAATATGAAGCTCAACAGAGCTTTGCCACACAAGAAAATTATCACCATTGAATTTAAATTTGGTGATCAAGTGGACAACAAAGTCGAAAAGAGCCGTCAGAGTAAGAACTTTAGCATCCATAGGAGCAACTTAAGGTAAAAAATAAGGTAACACTACCGATCAATTAATAACTTATCAAAAACATGTCCATAGGTAGTAAGATAACTAAAAACATTGATCGAATGTGTTGTTATAAGCAAAAAAAATGCAAAAAAAGTCCCTTAACAATGAAAAATTGTAGAGAAAGGGGTTGGAAAAATCCTCATAACTCCTTGCAAAAACCAGTTCATCCATGATCAACGAACAACATTAAAATTGTCTCATTCGAGCAAAAAAAATTCTAAATTAAGAGAGTTAATGATTTTGATTTTTTCTGTATGTTTCATTCAAATCATTGTAATTTCCTCAATATTGAATCAAATCACACGATATAGGATTCAAAAATCCTCTAAAATCAAGATATTTGAAAATATACCTTTGAAAAACTCAAAACCCATAAATAAGGCTTAGGCCATATGGCTAGAGATAGTTGTACGGCTAAAAACGTGGCAACTAGCTCTTTCTTTTGTTGTTGTTACGGCTTTAAACGACGATCTTCTTCCTTTGATGTAGCTCTGAAACCAAGTTGGAGAAAGGGTTTGGAGGATTTAGGGTTTAGAGAAGAGAAAAGAGAGAAGAGAGGAAGAAGAGAGATTAGGGTAAATTGTTTAGTGAGGGAAAGAAAACCCTACTAGCATCTTATATTAAGAGAACATTACGTATATATCCTTTTACAACTATACCCTCGATATTACATATATCAACAGAGACCACCCCATTTGAGGGGGCGACAAATTTGGTCTCATGCCACCGAATGATATTTAAATTTCTCTCCTTTATCGTTCCAAAGAAAATCTTTCTGCAGCCAATCCAACAACATTGCTCGTGCCTTAGGGATAGTTAAGGTGGATAGATAGTAAGTTGGGATACTTCTAAGAGTGCTTTAGATCAATGCCAATTTTCTGCCTTTTGAGAGAAAAGGCACCTTCCACCCTGCTAATCTAAGAGAAAATCTTTCAAGCACCATGGACCACTTTGCGACTATGCTTGCGACTAAAGTTACTCCCTTTCTACTCAGCCCAAAGCCCATTCCTTTTTCAGTTTAGCTATTTTATTTCACAAGTGTGGAATACCAATCAATGTAACTGAAAACCACATGGGAAAGTTTGTGAAGCCTAAACCAGCTTTAAGTTTTCAGGCTTTTTGTTTCTTATAAACAACACAAATTGATTAATATTCAAAATTTTACTTTACCATACAAATTGAGTAAAACAGAGAGAGCTGAATTACGGAAGGGCTGTGTGAGAGGATACTTCTTGCTGTACAAGGTTAGATAGTTTGATAAGTTTCTCTATGACATGGTTGGAAACATTTTGACCTGCTTTGAAGTCATGTCCTTTCTCCTATGCAAAAATATATGCATAAGCACGGGCAGATATGTACCATAAGTAGAACTACAAGGTACCATTTAATTAAAATTAAAAGCAGATTTGAGATTGTAACCATTGGACTTTATACCAAGGAATTGAGGAAAAAGGAAGATTATAAATATGATAAGTTTTCACTATTTATGTATTTCTATACCATCTTGTTATAAAATTACTCCTATATTTTTCTATAGTTGTCTCATGTATGAAAATGCCGGCATAATGAGTCTCACGGAGATGACGTCTGACATGCATTCCAGTGCCAAAGTTTGGAATTAGTAGGAGGAGGGGAGGGGAGACCCAATAGATGACCACTATCTCAGGAGTGGACTAAATACTGAAGATATTAGCTTGATGAGACATAAAAGATTCATATTTAGGAGTTCCACTTAATGAAACAAAACTAACTAGATTTGAAAACTGAAATCAGTCTGTAGATTGTGCAATTGTTAAGTGTGGTCTTGTTCAAATTATGGCCTCCATAGATGGTTGTAGGAGACAGGATGTTAGAAAGTGAGATTAGATATGGTAGGGTTGTTAACCTTGGAATTCAAGGAGTGCCATCTCCTTTGGTATTGAGCTATGAGCTCAATGATAACTATAGTAGCAGCATAAAATATTTTATTCTGCTACTTTCCTCTTGTAGAAAGATCTCATTCTCTCTTGTAATCTTTCCCTTTGTATAGATTTTCCTATTATGCATTCTCTTGTACAACTATATAAACCCCATTGGGGTAAAGGAATAAACTTACTTTGGAATCCCTCAAAACTATTAATTTTATCATGGTATCAAAGTGGGTTTTTTGCTCCTAAGTCGAGTCACTAACTTTGTTCGAGTAAGTTAAGGTTTATACGCATTAAAGGGTAGAAAAGCAGTGTTAACTGAGTAAATACTAAATACCTTCTGTATGATATCGTTGTTTGGCAAGCCCTTAACTTCCTCGAAATTAATATTGCAGTTGCGTCATCAATCTATTTGTCAAGACTCAAGAGCCTCACTTATACAAAATAAAGGTGAGAATTCCCGTGCTCACTTTTATATTTGTTTGATTGTGTGCTGCAGTACAGAAGTAATAAGAAGAAAAAAAAAACAGATCTTAAGTTTTGTGCAAATTATTTTAGTAATCGCATTCTCTATTGAATTTTTTCAGTACTGATAAGTGATAACTAGTTTTTTCTACATAGAGGATGTTGGTAACTCTCGGTTCTGCTCCTATAGACTCTAAGGGTGTTCTACTTATTGCATTCCAGTACGAAGTGCAGGGGTTTTGGACCTACAATTTGATAGGTCCTAGTCAGTAGATTGTGTATGGGATGAATGGCTTCGTTCAACTTGTATTGGGCCCATTTTCTGGAGATGAGAACTAAGTGGGTCCAATCCCTGCTGGAGTGACATTGATAGACAAACGCTTAGGTCTCTTCTATGGATACTTAGATTCTCCTCTTCTACATAATTGGGTTTTTCTTTTTATCTGTTCCAAATGTGTGGTGACTAGTAGCTTGTTGTGCTTGAAATTCGAAGTTCTGCATATATATTCTTTATTCTTTTTGCTGATTATCCGGTGAAGTAACGATTACTGTAGTCTTGCTTTTGCCTGTTTCTCATTTGGTAAGCTAATTTTAATGAATAGGTGCTAATCAATATGGAAGTTGTCATGAATACAATGATCCAACTTTTTTCCTTTTCTCATTTGGGGTCTGAGTGGTTCGGAAAAAGATCCATCACGGGTGTAGGGACATTGAAGATGGTAGTTTGGCCTTATAGACGTGTTACCTGGCCAAAATCAATTATGAATTGAGCAATTTAGGGGCCGTTTGGCATTGATTATGGAGATTTTCTCATTTTGGAAAAGAGTTAATTTTCATAAATTTTGATTTTTATAATCAATTCTATGCAGAGAACACTTTTGGCAATTGTAAGTCAGAATCAATTATAAAGAAATGATATAACAGAATTAGGTTTTGATGAAAAAAAGAAACCAGATTATTATAGACATTAAATATGATTATATTTATCAACACATTTATAAGTTTCATAAAGTACCCAAAATTTTATCATGCCCTGTCTATCTTGTCTATTTTCATGTTTGTCTTATTCATTTTAAGCGCATTTTTCAGTTTTAATTCTTAGAAGCGTCCTTTTTTGTCCTGCTAAAATTATTGCCAAAAATGTTATTCCCTAAAAATGGGTTCTCAAGCAGGTTTACATCGTTTTTGTTCCCCAGATAAGGAAAATCATTGTTCCTAAGGAACGATGCCAAATGGCCGCTATCCCATTGGATCTGATTTGTGGTGCTATACCCTTCAAGAGATGGTATATAGATAGAATGCATTCTTGAGAGCATCATTTCCAATAATATTTTAGCATCATTATTGATCTTACTAGGTATAATTCAAGCTTTTTGATTAATGCTATTTGCATTGTTTAGGGCCTGGTAAAACAAGAAATATTTCCACCGCTATAAACTATTTAAGCTCAAAACTGGAGTTACAATATAAGATATATTTAGAAAGAAATAGAGATGGAACTTTTTGTGCATCACTGTGGGGCAAGAAGCGTGCCATTAGACACACAAGAACTATAAATAGAACCCGCTCTTCTTTTTTAAGCCGCCACAGGAAAACCATCTGCCTGAGAAGAGACACAACTCCCTGGTATATGATAGGCCACTAGGTGAGTTATTGAGGCACTAATAGGAACACAACCTAGAGAAGGAAAGAAAGAACTCCACCACATTACGGACAATGGTTTAGAAATAAAACCAGGTCTCTCTCTAGATTACACTATCAATAGCAAGAATACTTCTTATCCCAACCATTCCACACAGCTTAGTCTCAGTTTTTCAGCTCGGAAGCAAATGCCAAGCTGTTGCTAGTAAGCTGGTGCAAGAGCTCATTAACTTTGGCGAGAGGAGAGACTGAGCCAGGGTTCTCGGTGAAGCCATCATCACAAGTGCTGAAGTCGGACATGGCAGCAGAGAGGTTGATCTTCAAGTCAGCATGAGCTTTGTCCTTGAGGTTCTTAATTGAGGTAATAAGGTTGCTAATAGCGTCATCGTAGACCTCAGTGCAAACCTTGAGGTTTGCCTTTCCCATATTATCTTGAGACGGACTGAGCCTTTTGGCCATTGACTTTGCCAATGTGGTCTGAAGAATGGTGGCATGGATGGCTGATTGGGTTGCGTCTGCCGCACCTGTGATTCCCTTCAGCATTGACTTGCAAAGGATTGGGAAATCGGTGTGCTTGCACAGTTTGGCAGGATTGCCAGTTGCTCCAACATTTGTTGAGAGGAGGGTGGTGATGGTCAGAAGGATCAAGGAGAAAGAAATGTAATGTTGAAAACCCATTTTGGTTCTGGCTATGAGGGATCTATACTTATTGTTGTTTTCTTTCCTTCTGTTCTCTTTCTCAGGCCTCTCTGCTTCCAGGGTTGAAACAGGAAGACTTATCTCTGCAAGGCGATTTATGGATTTAAATTATCTTATAAAGCCATGGGGACCATTCTGTTTTTTTTTGGTTTTGTTTTTGTTTTTTGATAATGCTAATTTAAACCTATTTTAACCGTTCAATGACTGCAACTAGAATCATACAGTTTGTTTTGTGAGGTTCACCTTCATTATAGCTTTGCTTTTGTTGTATTTTTAGTTGTCTTGGGAGGTTTACCTTCATTATAGCTCTCTTATCAATCCATGTTTTGTCTTCAACGGCTTTGTTTCTCTCTCATTTTCTATTGTATTTTCCAAGTTTGCCCTTAATTGAAACTCTGGGAAATCGATCCAAGGACCAGTTCTTTATGACGATCCATCCTTAGGGACGAGTGTACTAAAGAATGGTCTTAGGTGGCATGTTGGTATTGGGAAATCCGTGTAGTTTGATAGGTAGGGGATCTCTCTTTTAAGAAATCAAATACCCACCCAACTTAAACATGAAAATCATGAGGTTTTAGTCTTTGAGTAAAATTAAAACCTGGATCCTAATGATCTGGTTTTAATCAATTTCATCAACACCAACATCCTTAGCCTAATTCTGGGTAATGTAAATGTCTGGAATCCGCAAATGACTATGGTGTCCTGTGTCATACAGATCAACTACCAAAAAAGAAATCTTTTGTTTTTTTAGTTGAAGGGTTAAACACACTCACATAAGCCAACACACACCCGGTCCACATGAGGCTAAACCCAACCCATTGCTCAAAAAGGAACCTGGTATGACACCAACATGCCGATAACAACACAATCCCCTAAAACCACTCTCCAACTGGGGTAGTCGTGGCGAGGTCACCATCCACTTCTAACTGAAGAGGTTGAGGGGTCAGGCATTGGGCAACCTCATCATAACTAGCATCACTGTAGACCCAAATTAAGCAAGAGTGCGAGGTGGTGGCTTAAAGTGCCGCCTAGGCGACAATTTGACTATACTGCTTTTAACAAACCCATCAATACATAGTAAAATTCTATTATCCGCTATCTACTTTCAGAAAAAGTAGGCGACATTTTAACTATACTGCTTTTAACAAACCCATCAATACATAGTAAAATTCTATTATCCGCTATCTACTTTCAGAAAAAGTAGGCGACATTTTAACTATACTGCTTTTAACAAACCCATCAATACATTTTTCCTATACTTCTATTAACAAACCCATCAATCACTAATAAAGTAAAATTCTATTATCCGCTATCTACTTTCAGAATCATAAGGCATAACGTTACCTGATTATCATAAGTTTCCATTTTCTGTGAATTTCAGGCCAGGCTCAATCAACAGAAAATAATATTTCTTGGTGTCTAATCCGAATCTTCCTGGATCAAATGGTAATCTTCACCTTCGTCACTCGAATCAACGGATGGGCCACAGAACATTCCACCCCATTGAGGAAAGTATATGAAGGTGATGGACAGGGTAGAGACAAGCATCATGAGGCCCATTAGAGAAATGCCAGTCTCCCTTGAGAATGTGGAGCCTGAAAATAATAAGAGTTGGGTCACTACTGCCCCCACAGTGCCACCACTGCCAGTCATCCCTGAAATCACCCCTAGTGACCTGCAATCACCATGTTATTAACAAGCATTCTTTCACACTCCAATTTTAAAGAGAGGAATGAAATTACATTAAATTAAAGATTGGTTCAAAGCATGAGCAGTTACAGTTGATCTTAATTTGCACCATGGGGATTAGTATATGTGTGCCACGTGGAGGTCATGGCTCAATGATCCACCACCACATCATCGCACTGGCACCTAGGGTGTGTTTGTTTGGGGTGTAAATAAGTGAGAAAAGAAAGGAAATGTAAGGTTTATCTTGTATGATTGGTTTGGCAGAAAAGTAATTAGAGTTACTTTCTAAAAATACCATTATTCTCGGTAACAAGACACTTTTGGTTAAATGTTAGAATCTGAATAATAATGGGTTTTTTTTTACTATTCTACTTTTTGGTGGAATATAAAATGAGAGAAAGTTGATCTTGGGAATGATTTCTAGAGAAACCCACACTTTTTCCATACTCTTTTTTAAATAATAAAACAAATAACTTAGTGCAAGGTGTCACACCCCAAATTTTGTAGTAGATGCTTGTATATATATTAGTAAGGTATCTAGTATATTCCTAGGGAAATAGTGTAGACACTCTCTAGAGGGTTCCTAGAGAGGAGGTGGTAGGAGTGTCTAGAAGTAGGATTTCTAGAAGATTCTTGTAAAGAAGGTGATAGAGTTTCTAGAGAAATCCTCCAAAGGAGGTGGGAATGTTCTAGAGTCTAGAACCTTCCCTTGAGATGTATATAAAGGGGATGACCCCCTCATTTGTAATCAGGTAAGGAAGCAAGGAGTGGTATCCTAGCAAGTCTATAAAGCTTCTTGAGGGAATAAGAAGTATAGTGTTCTTTCAAAGAGTGTTCCTACTTCTCTCCTACGAGCTTGAGGGTAAGGCTGACTCGTCTAGGACGGACTCTAGTACGAGTGTCACAAGGTCAAGGTTGGGGAAATAACTAAGGCCGTGACAAAGGTCATTAGTGGACATCGAATTACTTCTGACGCAGGCCCGATTGGGCGTCCATTCATCATCAGTCATGTGGTGATAAAAAGGAGAGAGATCAACTAGGGAGAAGTCAAAAAACAAGGGAGAAAATAAAATGACTTCTCCCCTTTTTTATGCCCCACGTGTTGGATGATGAATGGATGCCCGAGGCTGGGCCTCGGGCGTGCGCCAGAGGTAATCCAATGCCTCATAAGTGGGCTAACAAAAAATAATGGGTGGTGTAAGGCGCAATCCATTTTTGATGACAGCACTCCAAACTTAAAAAACAATATTAAATTTAACTATACAAATCATTTTTGTCTTCTCCTTCGTTCTTCTTCCTGTCATCTCTCACGCAAGACAGGGTTTGGGTAAATTTCCAATTGATTTCAATCATCTCTATTTGTTGAGATTAAATAATTTTAAATCAAGTTTTATCGAGATGAGAAAGGGCTTGATTTGAGTAGAAGAGGCCGTTGAAATGGAGGTCAATATGGAGATCTTAGTCCTAGTGGCACCAACTACCAAGTGAGGGTAAAGAGGCTGATGTCGGTGTGGTATGTAATAAATTCCTCCTAAAGATGGGTGGCAGCGTCAGTGACAAGTGGTGATCAATGGCGGTGATAATGGTGGGGGCGAAAGCAAAAAGAGAAATGGGAGGTGAGGGTTTGAGAGAGAGAGAGAGAGAGAGAGAGAGAGAGAGAGAGAGATGGAGATGAAGAAATAGTTTTGGATTAAGAAAGAGTGAGATTCTGGTAGATGTTATGCAGGACTCAAAAAAAGTGAGCCCGTTTTGGCCGAGACCACCCTCAAGACTGTGCATAACCTCACAAAAAAATGAAATTTTTTTTGAGTCCCATGCATAACATGCACGGGCTCGGGTGGTCTCGGGTGTAACCGGTCTTTACAAGCAATTCTCAAAAATATGTAAGGCATAATTGTCATTTCCTCTTTTTTAGGTGTGATTAATTTTAATGGCATTTTTTTTCATATATGAGGTAGAGATCGAATCACAGCCAATCGTGATTGAACTCACGGAGAGTTCAATCGCACCCACAGATCAACACATGTCTCTTTTAACCCATATCAACCATGGTTAAGATTCACTAACCCATAGAGTTCAATAATCTAATCTTTGTTTTTATAAAATATCTTTTAAAAAAAGTTAATCCTAGAGTTAAGAAATTTTAACCCTAAGATTAATTTGTTTTTTTAAAAAAAACAAATGTTAGATTGTTGCGAGTTAGTGAATCTTAACCATGATTAATAAGAGTTAAAAGGAACACATGTTAATCTTTGGGTGCCATTGAAGTCTCTTAAGTTCAATCGTGATTAGCTGTGATTCGATCTATAGGAAATATAGTCATCAAATATTGACTATTGAGGTGTGGATTGTGTCACCTACAAAAATTAATTTTATTCTCAAAAGATAAGAGAGTACAGCTAGGAAGCACGGGTACAGCGATACGATACGGGTACGACAATATGGCAAAAATTATGAAAAACAGCTAAGATTTATCTTAAGAGTGCCGTATCTGATACCGGGATACAGGTACGGCGATACAGATACATTTCCATTTTCAAAGTATCCGTGCTTCGAGTACAGTATGAAACTTTTAAATTGTAAGGCAATGCTTTGTAAGTAAAATGGTTACATTTGAGTAAATGACCTAATAGAATTTTCTAATGCCGTTTTGAGATAAACACCAAAAATTAGGTCAAAAAAGAAGGTAATTTGCTCTCCTTTTGTGTTTTGTCCAATCCAAATGGTCATCCTGCTTTTTTTAATATTTATATTTATTTAAAACAGTAATTCTGTGTCGGCAGCTAAAAAAACCATTGTTGCCATCTGGTAGTATGCCATGCCAACATGTGTCTTTTTAACTTAGTTAAGGGACATTGACTAACCTTTAAGGCAAAGTCCATCCTTTAAATTAAAAAATAATAATAATTAAGTCGTTAAGTTGTACCGACATGTTGGAATTAACAGTATTAAATAATTTCTTACCAAAAAAAAAAAACAGTATTAAATAATATCCGAAGTCTTTTCCAAAATATCTGCTCAAATGAGATATCTGCGTATGTACGTCCCTTTAATTAAGAACGGATTTATAAATTTTAACTCTTGAGATTACATATTTTTAAATTTTTTGTTCTAAAAACCGAGATACATGATTAAACCCTAAGGATTAGTGAGTCAAAAACACAATTAAAAGTGTCAAAAGGGACAAGTGTCATCGGTTGTGGGATGAGAGCCAGATGGATTTGATCCGGCGAGGAACAGACCATATCCAATTCCCTTTAATCGAGAACAGATTTGGTCTAGATCACTCATAGAACTCTTTTAATTGCCTTTTTAATCTGATTTATAAATTTTAACTCTTGAAAGTTACATGTTTTAAAATATTTTTCTGAAAAGTCAAGGATACATGATTGAATCCTAGAGATTAGTAAGTCTTAAACACAATTAAGGAGTGTCAACTAGAAGGATTTGGTCTGGCCGCCAGACCAAACCCCATTCCTCTTTAATTAAGAATTGTGCTCCTGTTAGGTAGGTTCAAAAGATGACCCGAGCAAGTAGAGAATAATTTCATTACATGGGCCACACAGAAGGGATTAAGGAGACATATATTTCTTGCGTTTTTTAATGTGACCCATGCATTTATGTAGCTTAGACAAATTAAGGTATACGTATATATCAACAGGTACGTAGTTCAATTGAGTTACTCACCTTTTAGAGACAAATGGTACCACGCCAAACGTAAGGCCAGAAGCAGCTTGAACAAACAAAGAAAAACAGCACATCACAATTATAGAAGCAAAGAGCGAGTTGACTCGTCCGAGTAGAACACATAGTAACCCTGCCACTGTCTGCACCACCCACAAGCTCCACAATCTCCCCCTCATCCCAAAACTCCCGGCCATCTTGTCTGAAATCACTCCCCCAATCGGCCTAGAAATGAAATTCGCCAATCCGAAACTCGCCGCAACGGCTCCGGCGGTTCGAATACTAAGATCAAATCTGTCGTAAAAATACTGAGCAATTATGTTATCCACTGTTAATTCCACTCCAAAACAATACCCATATGTCAATCCTAGCACCCACCCTCTATAGTTCGTGAGCCCATTAAAGAGAACTGTGAACAAGTTATCCTTGGGCTTGTTCATGGAATTCGGCACGCGCCGATAGTCCCCGTCGGGATAATTTTTGCCATAGGCCAATACCATGAGTGCAGTAATGGATTGGAATACTGCAGGGACGATGAATGCAAGGCGCCATGCGGTGAAAGAAGTGACGCCAAGGCTAGTGATGATGAGAGAGTATATGAGTGGCATTATGAGTTGGGTTGCGCCGGCGCCGACATTGGCCCAGCCGGCGGCAACACCATTAGCGAGACCGACGACACTGCCGGAGAACATTGAGCTCATCCAGAACTGGTTGGAGACGAAATTGGCTAGTGAGAATCCGATGAGGAATCGAATTAAGATGAAGGATGAAGCAGATGTGGTAAGGGAGGTGGCGAGTACGAATGGTGCAGTTAGAAGAGATAATGTTGCTGAAGCTAGATGTGGGCCTACAAGGTCACAGGCAGGTCCCATTGCTAGTCGCGAGAAAATGGAACCGGCAAAGGAAGCAATTCCGGCGTTGCCGATGTCTGTATCGGTGAGGTCAAGATCGTCGCGGATGATGGCGATTAGGGGAGGTATGGCAAAGGTGGAGAAGAAGCAAGAAAATAGAGAGACCCATGCTAGGTGGAACGCTCGCATGTGGGGTGGCGCTAACGAGAATAACCGTAATTCAGTTGCCTTGTGATCAGAATCGACCCGTAGAGAGAACATGGATTCTTTTCTTCTGTATCCTAATTCCATGGCAGCTGATAATCGTCCAATACCTCCGGCGAATTATACTGGATCTGCAATATGGTAGAGAAACTTGATATTTAAGAGAATGGAACTATTACAGGACGATATTTGAAATAGATGAGGTACTATTGTGTCTAGCTCAAGCATGTTTTTGCTTGCGACTCGTGATTCTCTAAGGTTGTAACCGGACTCAAGGAGTCCGGTAATAACACAAAAGCCTCTTTAATGTTCTTTTAACTCTGGTTAATCTTTAGAGTTAATATTTTTTTATAAAATAAATAAGGTTAGATGGCTGAGCCCTAAGGGTTAATGAACCGTAAATGTATTTAAGGGTATCAAAAGGGACACGTGTTGACCTATGGGATGTAACCAGACTCCGAAGAGTCCGGTTATAAACGTAAAGAATTTCGAGTACTCCTTGCTTTAAGCATTGAAAGCTATGGCTTTTGGCTTGAAGCTCATAATGAGGGTACATGATTGTTGTAAGTTGTGGAGTAAAAGACGGAAACGCCCCTGAATTATTGGATATCTACTGTTTTTTCTTGTTGTGATCATGTGATGTGAAGTTGCGAGCTTCCTCGGTGCTGCCTTGGCTTGCTTAGTTGAGGAATGCTAAGCATGAGTCCACAATTCAAAAAAAAAACTTACTTTTCCTCTTTTGATAATAAAATAAAATTTGTGTCCGATTGTGGAATCACAAAAAATCATTTATTTTATTACTAAATGATGGGTGAGCATGAAAATGGAAGTAAGGTTAGCAGTCCAGTCGCAAAGAAAGGTGGAGGGAGTCGGTGAAGTCATATTTGGGCTCGAATTTTAGGAGAGTTTTGGGGCATTTGATGTTGAGCAAGTCATAATTAGGGTCTCCATTCACTTTTATTCTTCAGCTGCCTGACAAAAACTAGAGATGACATCAATGCTGAAGCAAGATGTACAAGAAACAGAGACGGGCTAGCTAGTCTCTATTCCTACTCCCAGCCAAAAGGCACCTATTCGTCTCCAGTTGTAACCGGTTACACCCTTGAGGTGGCCACATGTCCCTTTTGAGACCTCTTAACTATGGTTAAGATTCACTCATCCCTAAGGTTCACCCACCTATCCTTAAGTTTTTTTTAAAAATATTCACTCATCCCTAAGGTTCACCCACCTATCCTTAAGTTTTTAAAAAAAATATTTAAAAAATTTGTTAACCGTGGTTAAAATTTACCAACTCCTAGGGTTAATTTATTTTAAATATTTTTTCTAAAAACCAAATATAGGTGGGTGAACCATAAGGATAAGTGAATCTTAACCACAGTTAAGAGGTGTAAAAAGGGACATTTGGTGACCACAGGAGAATAACCGGTTTTGTCAAAAATCGGTTACAACTAGAGAAGATCAGTCCAGCCAAAAATGGGATGGGATTTCGTCTGGCCTTTGCCATATGAAAACCATCTTGCTCTCGTCCCATTGGTCAACACATGTCCCTTATAACACTCCTTAACCATGGTTAAAGTTTACTTACCCTTTAAGTTCAACCACCTAACCTTGGTTTTATATATATATATATATATATATATATATATATATTGATTTTTAAGGGTTAAAAGTTGTTATACAAGAGTTAAAAGTAGTTAAATGAGCCTTGTGAGTAGGCCGGACGGTTTTGGTTGGCGAGGGCCCGACATATCAATCCCGCCAAAAATCAATACATGTTAAAAAAAAAATAAAAAAAACAAAGGACATGGGTAGGTTCTTAGATGAGGATAAGGCTAGCACGCTCATAAAAACTAAAAGCAGCTCATAAAAAATAAAAGCGTATAGTGTTTGGTTACAAGACGAATGTTGTGTAACGGGCAGCAAGGGAACGTAAAGAGGGCTTTTGGTAACTCCAAGTTTAGTAACCCACACCGTGGGTATGCCTGTCGCTCCCGCTCTCACAGCTTGAGAGCGGATTCACCGTCGGAGCGTGGTTGGTTTCAAACCTGATTTTGCTTTTCAAAAAGCTGTTTTAGTTTTAGTTTTATTTCTCATCTCAAAGATGGTTGACAGTGATAAGGTTAGAGATGGTTGACATCATTATTTGTTTGTTTTTTCTAAAGTGTATAAGCCAAACAAGCCTTTTCAACTTTATATTTTTTTAATTAAATTATTTTTAGTTTTATTTATTTACTCTTTTACCCATTTATATAAGTAAGGATTAGTGATTGAGAGAATGTGTTACCGGTAAAATGGAGATCTATTGTTGTTCATTAATATATTAAAAGAATAAAGAGAATTTATCATATATATATATATTGGCGCTCCCGGCCATATACTAAATTGATATTTGATGCTCTCACTCCCGTTCTACGCTCTGGTCATTTAGTTCTAAACTAAATAAGAACAATGTTTTCTGATTGTTCACTTTCCTATAATTTTTCATATTTTTAAACGAAAAAATAAAATAAAAATGATGAATC
The DNA here is from genome assembly GCA_015143295.1 of Tetracentron sinense. Taxonomy (NCBI): domain Eukaryota; kingdom Viridiplantae; phylum Streptophyta; class Magnoliopsida; order Trochodendrales; family Trochodendraceae; genus Tetracentron; species Tetracentron sinense. Next base: position 31,610,784 of record CM026568.1, on the reverse strand, counting down.
CCACAAAAAATGTCATCTTATTTTGTTTTCTTATATCAAAGTAGGAAGAGTAGACAACCGGATCGTATCATTGCTCACTAAATAAATAGAGTTTATTTAAAGTTGAATTTATTTGAATTTTAGAGTGGTAAATTAAAGTTTTCTAAATTTTATTGAAACGGAGGTTTTACCTCTAAAGTCTGTCTAAAGTAATGAAGAGATATGAACTCCTTTTTTCTTTTAAGAGGTAAAATCTCATCTTTACCTTACACACACTTTATTTTCATGAGTTTTGATAAAGAGTCGAATCCTCTAACGTGATAACCGGATTCGGCAAACCCAGTTATCACCCTTTGAGGTAGCCA